>CM022300.1:249378697-250664742 GCA_011799875.1 Thinopyrum elongatum | reverse complement strand
ATATAGATAATGGGGGTAAAGTCCATACAAGGAGTATGTGTCAGTACAACTATGCCCCTCGGTGCGGTGTTGGCTTTTCCCCTAATAGATAGATAATGGGGGCAAAGTCCATACAAGGAAGATGTGTCAGTACAACTATGCCCTCAGTGCGGTGCTGGTTTTCCCCCTAAAAGATAGATAATGGGGCAAGTCATGTTACGGACTCGCCTCCGCATGCGACGCCGCGGCACGCCACGTCGTCGCCTGCTACGGCTCGTTCCTGGCTCGGCCTCGCCGGAATGGATCCTCCCCCTCCCCCGGTCGGCCTCGTGCTAATGCGGCAGTGTGCTCGTTTGACAGGGCAGTGCGATTATTTGTGTCTCCAAGCACATCCCCCTAAAAGATAGATAATGGGGGCAAAGTATACAAGGAAGATGTGTCAGTACAACTATGCCCCTTGGGCGGTGCTGGTTTTTCCCCCTAAAAGATAGACAATGGGGCAAGTCATGTTACGGACTCGCCTCCGCATGCAACGCCGTGGCACTCCGCGTCGTCGCCTGCTACGGCTCGTTCCTAGCTCGGCCTCGCCGGATGGTCCCTCCCCCCACCGAGGGGCATAGGTGTACTGACACATCTTCCTTGTATGGACTTTGCCCCCATTATCAATCTTTTAGGGGGTGTGGGTGCGTGGGGGGGCAACAGAATAACCGCACTGCGCCTGTCAAACAAGCGCACTGCTGCGTTAGCGCGAGGCCGAGCCGGGGGGAGGGGGGAGGGACCATCCCGGCGAGGCCGAGCTAGGAACGAGCCGTAGCAGGCGACGACGCGGAGTGCCACGGCGTTGCATGCGGAGGCGAGTCCGTAACATGACTTGCCCCATTGTCTATCTTTTAGGGGGAAAAACCAGCACCGCACCAAGGGGCATAGTTGTACTGACACATCTTCCTTGTATGGACTTTGCCCCCATTATCTATCTTTTAGGGGGGATGTGGGTGCTTGGGAGGGGACACAAAATAATCGCACTGCGCCTGTCAAACGAGCACACTGCCGCATTAGCACGAGGCCGAGCCGGGGGGAGGGGGAGGGATCCATTCCGGCGAGGCCGAGCCAGGAACGAGCCGTAGCAGGCGACGACGTGGCGTGCCGCGGCGTCGCATGCGGAGGCGAGTCCGTAACATGACTTGCCCCATTATCTATCTTTTAGGGGGAAAACCAGCACCGCACTGAGGGCATAGTTGTACTGACACATCTTCCTTGTATGGACTTTGCCCCCATTATCTATCTATTAGGGGAAAAGCCAACACCGCACCGAGGGGCATAGTTGTACTGACACATACTCCTTGTATGGACTTTACCCCCATTATCTATATTTTACGGGGGAAAACAGGAGCGCGCCGAGTGGCATAGTCGTACTGACACGTCTTTTTTGCTTTTTTTTGTATGGACTGATGAACTGCGTTGTTGGTAAAAAAAAGTGGCACCACACCGAGTGGCATAGTTGTACTGACACAACTTTTTTTGTATGGATTGATGAAACATCCGCGTCAAGATTGACAGTGGTTGAAGGCACAACCACCGCACTGCGCCTGTCAAATGAGCGCACTGCCGCATTAGCGCGAGGCCGAGCCGGGGGGAGGGGGTCGGGACCCCCCCCCCTCGCCCATCCCGGCGAGGCCGAGCCAGGAACGAGCCGTAGCAGGCGACAACGCGGCGTGCCGCCGCATCGCATGTGGAGGCAAGTTCGTAACATGACTTGCCCCTCGGTACATAGAAGCGAGTGGGAGGAGGCTAGTCCATTACACGGATTTGTGATTCAAAGCGTACCACCTTTTTTTTGTATTTTCTAATTATTTTTGACAAATATTGTAGTTAATTTTGTATAGTCTATGCAAGATATTTTCAATTGTACTTTTTTGATAGTTTTTGTTGAACTGTTATGGGGTCTTATTTGGGCTTTAGCCGTTGGTTTCTCCCTCTATATTAATTTTTTTTAGACTTGTATTTAATTTTTTCTATTATTTTTTAGTAACTGCCCTGAGATAGTGGGCTTTTCCCGTTTGTTTTTTTCTTCCACGATCATGGGCTTTAGCCGTCGGTTTTCTCCCTCTCCTCTTTTAACCTCTGCTCTCCTTCGTTCCCCTCCCCTCCCCTTGGTTAGTCTTTTGCAATCGCTTCCTTCTTCGTTCCCCTCCTCTCCTCTTCAGCGCATAGAAGCTGCTTCTCCAGTTTTGCCGCGGTTGCATCGGCCGGCGGGTTGAACACCAGCGGAAACTCTTTGTGTTGTGTTGGTTCCTTTGCTCTGCCCTCGACTCCCCTTGCATCCCCCATTCTTCTGATTTTTCCTATATTCTAAATTGTTGCTCTCCTGCTGTCTCAGGCTGGATTCGCTAGGGGAAGCTTTGTTTATGTGGTTTTTTCCGGCGAGCAGCTCGTGTGTCTCAGACTGGATTCGGTGGTGGAGTTTATGTTTGGTGGTAAGAGTTTTTGCTTTGATTGACGTCCTTCGTTTCTGAAATTGGTAAGAACCCTAATTTTTGGTCATGTGTCTTGCAGTTCTGGTTCGGCAGATTTTAGGTCTGTAGATCTCAATGGGTACGTCACCTAGTCCAAAGAAGGTGGATGCAGGTAATTCGTTGTGCTGAAACTTTTCTTTTTAGTTTTTGCTGATGATGTTTTATCAGATCTGGTGCATAATAGGTTTTTAGTTGTATAGGTGTTGTCGTATGGACATTACAATTTGTATGGATTTCGATAGTTGTTAATTTGTGCCCTGGAATGTGTCGTATGTCTAGTTTTTAGGTCGTTTTAACCTGCATACAGGTTGGAGTACTGATGTCTATGTGTAGTTTGAACTGTTGTAGTGGTGGCATCTGAATAGTTTTTAACAGTCTAGTCTGAGAAGAACTACTAGGATGTTGAAAGAGTTTACATTTTGAAGTTTGGTGTGCGATTTGTGGGGTTATATTATTTTATTGGTTGCTGTCATGTTCATGAGCTGACGTGTTGTCATGTTTGTGCACTGGTAGGGTTCATATAATTGAACTAATTGCTTGTTCATGTATTTTCCCTTTTTTGTTGATTATCATGTTGTTGTAGATGTTGGAGTGCCGGTGCCTCCTGATTCTGACAAATCAGACCGCTTTCAAAATCTTGTGAATGTTATTTTTGAGATACCAAATCCTCTAGAAGAACTTGCGAGTGTTGCTGGTGTTTCTCTTTTATTTGCTCTTTTTAAACATCCTTGCATACATAAATGTGTTTAGTTACCTCAGTTGTTCCTTTTGTTTTTTGTCTGATGCTATGCACCTTATTTTATTTGTCTCTGCAATGTTGATTGTTTTTAATTTATATTTGTGTGCTTATGTTTTTGGTTTATGCAGTTAATGATAGCCATGCTGCTGCTGAGGACATTGCTGATGTTATGAAAGATATTAATGATGGAATTTATTCTCTCAATTTTGGTGATGGTGATGGGAGCTTGCAGTTGTTTGTTACTCAGTCTCAAAGTGGTGATGGCACTGAGCCTGTTACTCAGGCTGAGGATGTTCCTATGCAGTTACAGCTAGAGGACGAAAGGATAAGAAAGAAGAAGATTGATTTTCACAAGAGAAAGGAGTTGGATCGGCGTCGAAAGGCTACTTGCGTGGAACCAAGTGCTTAGGATGTTACTCAAGCTGGAGATGGTGAAGGTGGTGACAAGGCCATTGCAACTGGTCATGCTAGGTCTCATGGAACTGACATGCATGTCAAGACGAATTTGTGGCAAACCCGGTTGACACAAGTGTTTCCTCGTGATGTAGTTAAGGCAAAGAAAACTGGTTTGAAGAGAAGATGGCAGATCCAAATCCTGATGGCACACACAGGCGTAGCCCACGTGTGAAAGCTGCTTCCAAACCTGATGCAGATAGTGTTGCTGTCAAGATTGGTCCAAGCACATGATAGAGGCGAGGGTGTCCCGATCTTTCGATGAGAAGATAGCTATCGTTTTTGGTGGAGTAGACTTTGACGATCCGACTACGAACGTGCGAGGACGTCGCGCCTTAGCAATCGCTAAACCAACTCCGAGAGGTTATTGACCACGCCGGAGCACAATCAACCTGACCACGAGGGTCTATCTCCTGCAAGCAAACGAAGAACAAGCAAGAAACTAAGATTTGCAATCTGGATATTGCGAATATAAGATGAAAGCTTTATTGATCAAGGTGGGGTTCTGTGACGTCTTGGTCTGGTCGTTGAACACAAACGAAGTACGCGAAGTTGCAGCTATGGCAAACTTTTAATCTAAACAAAACCCAAAGTCTAAACGGTGCCCTAAGGGCTGTATATATGGAGGAAGAGGGGGGGATTTTGTGGCCCTTGATGGAGGGGTCCGAAACCAACCCTATCTCTTGTTTCCCCACACATACGGACTCTAAAAACAGCCTATACTCAAGTATTTCCAAATTACATGGGCCTGGCCCAATAATAAGGTGATGCAGCACCTATAATAGCCTCTAGACGAAATTTATGAAGTGGCATCTTGTATATTTCGTCCAAGGCTTCCTGCACTCATTATGGTGGCTTCAAAGTCCTGAAATCATCACTTGTAACTCCGTTCTTGTTCCCCTTGCGCATGCCAT
Source organism: Thinopyrum elongatum (assembly GCA_011799875.1). Lineage (NCBI taxonomy): Eukaryota > Viridiplantae > Streptophyta > Magnoliopsida > Poales > Poaceae > Thinopyrum > Thinopyrum elongatum. The sequence goes on along the minus strand of CM022300.1, from coordinate 250,660,144 downwards.
CATCTCCATGCTTGAGCTTGCTCCAAGGTTCCTCTTTCTTGTCCAAGCTAGGCCCTTCATTTGTAAGCAAAACAAATGTATCCAATTTAGGCAGCATCATATTCTCATGAACATTAGAATCATTACCAAGAAACAAAAGTACCTGATAATTTAATTGGCGTGCGCGAGCTCTAGTAATTGGTCCAGTATGTATAGCAGCAGGGGTTGTGGGTGTAACAATGGTATTGATGTCCTCATCATCCTCCCCTTCTTGAAATGAAGTCGTCCTCGACGGAAGCTCATCTTCCTCACCCAAATAAGGCTTCAAATCTGCAATGTTAAAAGTGGGACTAACCCCAAAATCTGCAGGCAGCTCAAGTTTATATGCATTATCATTTATTTTCTCTAACACCTTAAAAGGACCATCAGCACGTGGCATTAGCTTTGATTTGCGCAAATCAGGAAATCTATCCTTACGCAAATGTAACCAAACAAGATCTCCAGGTGCAAACACAACATGTTTTCTACCCTTATCTCCAGCAAGTTTATATTTAGCATTCATACGCTCAATGTTCTCCTTAGTTAACTCATGCATTTTTAAGATCAATTCAGCACGTTGTTTAGCATCAAAATTAACCTTCTCCGAAGATGGAAGAGGCAACAAATCAATAGGTGCACGAGGCAGGAAACCATACACAATTTCAAAAGGGCACATCTTAGTAGTAGAATGCAACGAACGATTATAAGCAAATTCAATATGAGGCAAGCATTCTTCCCACATTTTCTTGTTATTCTTCAAAACAGCCCTAAGCATAGTAGACAAAGTTCTATTGACTACTTCAGTTTGTCCATCAGTTTGGGGGTGACAAGTAGTACTAAAAAGCAGTTTAGTCCCCAACTTAGCCCATAAACATCTCCAAAAGTGGCTAAGAAATTTGGTATCACGATCTGAAACAATAGTATTTGGCACACCATGCAAGCGAATAATTTCACGAAAGAACAAATCAGCAACATTAACAGCATCATCGCTTTTATGACATGGTATAAAGTGTGCCATTTTCGAGAACCTATCCACGACAACAAATATGCTATCCCTCCCCTTCTTTGTTCGAGGTAAACCTAAAACAAAGTCCATAGATATATCCTCCCAAGGAACACTAGGTACAGGCAAAGGCATATATAAACCATGAGGATTGAGTCGTGACTTAGCTTTTTGACATGTTATCCAGCGAGCAACAAAATGCTCAACATCCCGTCTCATCTTTGGCCAAAAGAAATGTGTAGCAAGTATATCCTCCGTCTTCTTCACGCCAAAGTGTCCCATTAATCCTCCTCCATGCGCCTCCTGCAACAACAAAAGACGGACAGAGCTAGCTGGAATGCATAGCTTGTTAGCACGAAACACAAATCCATCGTTAACGACGAACTTGTTCCATGTTCTCCCTTCCTTACAATTCTGCAATACATCTTTAAATTCAGCATCATGCACATATTGATCTTTGATGGTCTCCAAACCAAATATTTTAAAGTCAAGTTGTGAAAGCATAGTATAACGACGAGACAATGCATCAGCAATAACATTTTCTTTACCCTTCTTGTGTTTAATGACATAAGGGAAAGTCTCAATAAATTCAACCCATTTAGCATGTCTACGGTTGAGTTTTGCTTGACTTTTAATGTGTTTCAAAGATTCATGATCAGAATGTATAACAAATTCTTTGGGCCATAAATAATGTTGCCATGTTTCTAAGGTCCGAACAAGAGCATATAATTATTTATCATAAGTAGAATAGTTCAGACTAGGCCCACTCAATTTTTCAGAAAAGTATGCAACAGGTTTGCCATCTTGTAATAAAACACCTCCTAATCCAATTCCACTAGCATCACATTCAAGCTCAAAAGTCTTATTAAAATCAGGAAGTTGGAGTAAAGGAGCATGTGTCAACTTATCTTTCAATACCGTGAAGGCTTCTTCCTGTGAGGTACCCCAAACAAAAGGCACATCCTTCTTTGTAAGCTCATTGAGAGGTGCAGCAATGGTGCTGAAATCTCTCACAAAACGCCTATAGAAACCAGCGAATCCAAGAAAACTCCTCACTTGTGTGACCGTTTTGGGCTGGGGCCAACTCTCAATAGCTTTAATCTTGGCTTTATCAACTTCAATTCCCTGTGGAGTAACAACATAGCCAAGAAAAGATACTCGGTCGGTGCAAAAGGTGCACTTCCCAAGGTTACCAAACAAACGTGCATCACGTAAAGCAATAAAAACAGCACGTAAATGTTCCAAATGTTCCTCCAAAGATCTGCTATAAATCAGTATATCATCAAAATAGACTACCACAAATCGTCCAATGAAAGCACGTAAAACTTCGTTCATTAATCTCATGAAAGTACTAGGTGCATTAGTTAACCCAAAAGGCATGACTAACCACTCATATAATCCAAACTTTGTTTTAAATGCTGTTTTCCATTCATCCCCCAATTTCATACGAATTTGATGGTATCCACTACGCAAATCAACTTTGGAGAATATTGTAGAGCCACTCAATTCATCAAGCATATCAACTAGTCTAGGAATAGGATGACGATAACAAATAGTAATATTATTAATGCATCTACAATCAACACACATACGCGATGTACCATCCTTTTTTGGTACTAGAATAATAGGAACAGCACAAGGACTAAGGGATTCGCGTATATAACCTTTGTCGAGCAACTCCTGGACTTGACGCATAATCTCCTTCGTCTCCTCTGGATTAGTACGGTATGGTGCACGGTTGGGTAGCGATGCACCGGGAATTAAGTCAATCTGATGCTCAATCCCTCGAATAGGTGGTAATCCCGGAGGCACATCTTGTGGAAAGACGTCGGTGAACTCCTGCAAAATGTTAGTAACAGCAAGAGGCAAAGAGGAAGGCATGTCCTCGAATGAAAATAATGCCTCTTTGCACACAAAAGCATAGCAAACAGATTTGCTGAAATCTAGATCATCAATATCAGATTTGGTGGCAAGTAAACATGCACTTTTCAATTTAATTTCAGAAGCAACACTAGATGGTTTATTATTAGGATTCATTTGTTGCTCAAATTCTTTTGCCACAATCTGATTTTCACTCTTATTTTGCTCCTGTTTTGCCTTACTAGCTCTATTAATATCATCTTTCAAAATAGAATCAGGAGACATAGGAAGCAAAGTAATATGTTTATCCTTATGAACAAGAGTATACTGATTGTTTCTACCATGGTGTACAGAACTTTTATCAAATTGCCATGGTCTACCAAGTAATAAAGAACATGCTTGCATGGGTACCACATCACAATCAACAAAATCAGCATACGTAGAGATACTAAAATGCACACGAACAGTACGTGTTACCTTAACCTTGCCGCTGTTGTTGAACCATTGGATATAGTAAGGATGTGGATGTGGTCTTGTGGTGAGAGAGAGCTTCTCCACCATCTCCATGCTAGCCAAGTTGTTGCAGCTCCCTCCATCTATGATGACGCGAACAGAACGTTCCTTCACAACTCCCTTTGTATGGAACAAATTATGCCTCTGATTTTGCTCAGCTTGTGTGACCTGCACACTCAAAACACGTTGAGCAACTAAACATTCATACCTGTCAGCGTCTTCAGGAGCCATGTATTGCGTCTCTTGTTCAGAATCATCTCCACCGTGTTCTTCACGTGTAATGAGAGCCAAAGTCTCCTCATCATAGTCACTAGCGGACTCATACCCACAATCCTCGGTAGCAATCATCACACGCTGAGATTTGCATTCTCTCGCATAATGACCTCTTCCCTTACAACGACGACAAATAATATCACTTGTGTGCCCTGTTGATGCCATGGAAGAAGAACTCTGTGCAGGCCCGGTAGGTGTGCTCTTGGCAGATGGTGGTGGTTGTGCCTGCTTCCTTGTATCACGGCTGGAGGTGGCAGCTGATGGAGGTGTCGGTGCAGTAGAATGTGTGGAAGTAGAGGATGCACGCGCTGTCCACGATGAAGGTCGAACTGCAGAAAAGTTAGTCCGCGCCAATGCCTGTTGATCCTGCACTTCACGTTCAGCTTTACAAGCAAGATGGAATAAACGAGTGATATTATTATACTCCTTATACTCTAGAATGGTCTGAATCTCTCTATTTAATCCACCCATAAAACGTGCAAGCATAGCTTCATTCTCCTCAACAATACCACATCTAATCATGCCAGTTTGTAATTCCTGATAATATTCTTCTACAGAATTTTTTCCTTGTCTTAAGCGCTGCAATTTTTGAAGTGATTCACGTTGATAATATGGTGGAACCCAACGAGTACGCATAGCAGTTTTCAAAGCAGCCCAAGTAGTTGGAATAGGATATAATCTACAATGTTCAGACCACCATACACATGCAAAACTAGTAAAAGCACAAACAGCAGCAGCAACACGTCTCTCCTCGGGATATTGTAAACATGTAAAACGTTGTTCAGTTTCTAACTCCCAAGTAAGATATATATCTACCCTCAAATGGTGGAATATTCAATTTTTACTTTAGGAAGATGGTCATGATCTCGTACCTGAGCTGGTAATGCAGCCCTACCATTGCGATTATTTGCATGTGGACGACCTGGTGGTGGTGGTTGCACGTAGTTCTGATTTTGCACAACCTCATCCTCGTAATCGCCCGCATAATCGTCCTCCTGAGCGGCAGCAGGAGCCATAAAAGCATCAACAGTAGGTGCAGTGGCACCAGAAGTTTGACCAGGCTCAAGGGGAACGCGTTGTGCTCGTCCCACTTGATTTGGAAGGCGACGTTGTTGTTGTTGTAGAGGTGCGACAGGTGCAGCCGGCGGTGGTTGTGGAAGACGCGCGAGCAATTCATTAAACTTGTTATCGAGCTTTGTTTCGAACGTCTTCTCAATTCCATCTATCTTCTCCATGGCCTCTTCAAATCTGTTTAGCACATCTTGCACCTGTCCACTCATCATTTGCTGAAATTTATCATGTAGCAGTTTGTTCGTCATGTTCTCCCAATCAGTCTCATCAGCTTGTGATCCTGCCATGGTTAGCAGCAATAGAAACACACAAGAATATGATCCTACAGACTACTAGGAAGTGGTGGTGGTGGTGTATCACAAATCCGTCAAGCGAATCTCAAATGCTTACCAGTTCTTACCCAGCAGCAGGTGGTGATCGGCCACCGTTGTAGTCAAAACTCTCAAAGATTGGACAGAGCGATTGCCAGGTGGTGTCAAACGCATGATGTAGATGTATGTGGAGCTGGGAAGGCTTATGATATAGTAGCAAAAATGCCAGCAATAATCAATTCAGAGATGCAAAGTTGAATAAACGCTCAACAATGGTACTGTGCTGGTCCTAGGCTAGACCGTGCTAGAGACGCAAGCCTAGAACACTATTAAAATCACGGCGCTACACGTAAACAAGGTAGGAGCACACTCTGAATTTTTTTTCTTTTCTTTTTTTTTGCACTTTTTTTTGCACTTTTTTTTTGCTCCGCAACAATTTTTTTTCGAAAAAGTCTACAAATGGTCTAAAAACTGCCTAGCCAGAATTTTCCAGACTTAGTGTTGCTGTCAAGATTGGTCCAAGCACATGATAGAGGCGAGGGTGTCCCGATCTTTTGATGAGAAGATAGCTATCGTTTTTGGTGGAGTAGACTTTGACGATCCGACTATGAACGTGCGAGGACGTCGCGCCTTAGCAATTGCTAAACCAACTCCGAGAGGTTATTGACCACGCCGGAGCACAATCAACCTGACCACGAGGGTCTATCTCCTGCAAGCAAACGAAGAACAAGCAAGAAACTAAGATTTGCAATCTGGATATTGCGAATATAAGAGGAAAGCTTTATTGATCAAGGTGGGGTTCTATGACGTCTTGGTCTGGTCGTTAAACACAAACGAAGTATGCGAAGTTGCAGCTATGGCGAACTTTTAATCTAAACAAAACCCAAAGTCTAAACGGTGCCCTAAGGGCTGTATATATGGAGGAAGAGGGGGGGGGGGGGATTTCGTGGCCCTTGATGGAGGGGTCCGAAACCAACCCTATCTCTTGTTTCCCCACACATACGGACTCTAAAAACAGCCTATACTCAAGTATTTCGAAATTACATGGGCCTGGCCCAATAATAAGGTGACGCAGCACCTATAATAGCCTCTGGACGAAATTTATGAAGTGGCATCTTGTATATTTCGTCCAAGGCTTCCTGCACTCATTATGGTGGCTTCAAAGTCCTGAAATCATCACTTGTAACTCCGTTCTTGTTCCCCTTGCGCATGCCATCATCTCCATGCTTGAGCTTGCTCCAAGGTTCCTCTTTCTTGTCCAAGCTAGGCCCTTCATTTGTAAGCAAAACAAATGTATACAATTTAGGCAGCATCATATTCTCATGAACATTAGAATCATTACCAAGAAACGAAAGTACCTGATAATTTAATTGGCGTGCGCGAGCTCTAGTAATTGGTCCAGTATGTATAGCAGCAGGGGCTGTGGGTGTAACAATGGTATTGATGTCCTCATCAGCACACTTGGTGGCTCCCCTGTTCGTCGGAGTCCATGAGTTTTGGCAAATAAGAAGCCTTCTTCGTCTCCTCTTCCGAAGCGGACTTCGTTGAAGGAAAATAAGAAGCGCAAAGTTCCTCCTGCAAAGGTGAACAAAGGTGTGAAGAAGCGTGCTCGTGTCGAGGCTGAAGATCCTACATTTGAGGGAGATGATATTGAAGTTAATTCTGAAGATGAATATGCAGTGGTATGTGTTTTTTTTTAGTATTTGAAATTTTCTAGTTAGTGACATTTTTGAATTATATTCCTTTGTTTTTAGTCTTTGCTGAAGTATGTTAGTTATTTATTGTGTTTATTTGTATTAGTCATGCACACTGGACTTAATTATATTCGTAAAAACAATATTTTTGTTTTGGGATACGTGTTTGTACTGTATGTGACTTACTAGTTGTACTTCCAATAATTCATTTGTGTCTGAGTTGGTATGCTGGCCAGGTGAGGCTTGGTCATTGTTTGCGTCAACTGAGGGTGGTACTGACGTTGTTTTAATAGTTGAACTTGTGCAATCATTTTATTTCCTTCTTGCCTTCATATGTTTGTTTTGTTTTTTATATTCATTGAATTAAGATGTGCCTTCTTTATTTCATTTACAGCCTGCTAGCGTTAGGAGTCCTGTCAAGCCGGTGAGAGGCAATGAGGGAGAAGTTGCTTTGGATGAAGGTGACTTACAATGATTGAATATAACTATGCAATGTTCGTTGAAAGAGATAGATACTTGGGCTCGTTTGCTTGAGAGTCACCATGTGGCTAGAGTTCATGCAGCTAGTTTTGGTTCTATCTTCCAATGGAAGGTGAAGTCTAACATTTCCCGCCCTCTGATGGGAGTTTTGTACCTGAAGATAGATCCTCATACGATGACTCTTGACATGGGTGAGGCGAATAAGAAACTTCGCATCACTATTGATGGTATACATCAGCTTTTCGGGTTCCCTCGTGGTGGTCGCTCTGCACAAAGGCCGTTAGAGGACGGATATGACGACGCTCTAATGAAGTTAAGAACAGACCTTGACATTAGCAGGAGCCAAGATATCAAGACGAAGGATTTGAGGGATAAGCTCAAGGTGCTTGTCAAGGATCCTAGTAAAGATGACCTTTCTCTAAAAGTGTTCTTCATTATTGTGTTCATGAAAGCTGTGTTGCCTAGTGCCATGATGGGGACATCAATACCATTGTTACACCCACAGCCCCTGCTGCTATACATACTGGACCAATTACTAGAGCTCGAGCACGCCAATTAAATTATCAGGTACTTTCGTTTCTTGGTAATGATTCTAATGTTCATGAGAATATGATGCTGCCTAAATTGGATATATTTGTCTTGCTTACAAATTAAGGGCCTAGCTTGGACAAGAAGTATGAACATTGCAGCAAGATCAACATGGAGATGATGGCATGCACAAGGGAACAAGAACGGAGTTACAAGTGATGATTTCAGGACTTTGAAGCCACCATAATGAGTGCATGAAGCCTTGGAAGAAATATACAAGATGCCACTTCATAAATTTCGTCCAGAGGCTATTATAGGTGCTGCGTCACCTTATTATTGGGCCAGGCCCATGTAATTTCGAAATACTTGAGTATAGGCTATTTTTAGAGTCCGTATGTGTGGGGAAACAAGAGAAAGGGTTGGTTTCGGACCCCTCCTCCAAGGGCCACGAAATTCCCCCCCCCCCCTCTTCCTCCATATATACAGCCCTTAGTTCACTGTTTAGACTTTGGGTTTTGTTTAGATTAAAAGTTCGCCATAGCTGCAACTTTGCGTACTTCGTTTGTATTCAACGACTAGACCAAGACGTCACAGAACCCCACCTTGATCAATAAAGTTTTCATCTTATATTCGCAATATCCAGATTGCAATCTCAGTTTCTTGCTTGTTCTTCGTTTGCTTGCAGGAAATAGACCCTCGTGGTCAGGTTGATCGTGCTGCGGCGTGGTCAATAACCTCTCGGAGTTGGTTTAGTGATTGCTAAGGCGTGACATCCTCGCACGTTCGTAGTCGGATCGTCAAAGTCTACTCCTCCGAAAATGATAATCACCATCTCATCGAAAGACGGGACACCTTTGCCTCTATCAAGTGGTATCAGATTTCCAGGTTGCTCGGTGAGATTTTACAGTTTTTTGTAGTTTAGATCGAGTCTGTTCTTCATACCTACAGTCCACAAAAAAGCCAAAAAAATTAGGGTTAGTTTATCATATCCAAACCAGTCTGTGCCATTACATAATCTTTTCTCTATTTGCTTTATTGAATTTGCGGTTGCATCGTCATGTCTAGTTGCTGGTCTTAGCGTCTAGTCTTTTAGAGTTTCGAGTTCTGTTCACGGGTATTCACGCCGCCACCGCACCATCATCATCCGCTGCCATATAACACCACCACACCAAATACATCGTCGCTGCCATATACCACCATATATCCGCCACCAATCCGAGTCCATATATACCACGCCACCATTCCGAGTCCACATATACCACCGCCTGTCCACCACCAATCTGAGTTCTTTTCATATTAGGTTTGTTTTCAAGATCGATATACTTTCAGATTCGTGTTTCCTTGCCTGAGTAGGTTTCGAAAAAAAAATCGGCCAAAATTTCGGCTGTTGAAAATATTTTTTCCCTATCCTATTTTTAGGTCCCTGGGAGCATTTTGAGACACTCGCCATCATAGTGATTTTTTGTCGCACTTTTTGGTCGTTGCTGCCCCTGATTTTCAAAAAAAAATAGTCAAAAAATTTCATGCTTATCCTGTTATCTTGACTTGGGAAGAGTTTTGAGACACTCACCATTATAGAGATTTTCGGCAAAAAAAAAGGAGGGCAAAAAAAAGGAGCAACAAAAATTCCGAGTGTGCTTTTCCCTTGTTTCCGTGCAGCGCCGTGATTTTGTTAGTGTTCTAGGCTCGCATCTCTAGCACGGTCTAGCCTAGGATCAGCACAGTACCATCGTTGAGCGTTTATTCAACTTTGCATCTCTGAATTGATTATTGCTAACCTTTTTGCTACCATATTATAAGCCATCCCAACTCCACATACATTTACATCGTGCGTTTGACTCTCCCTGGTAATCGCTCTATCCAAGCTTTGAGAGTTTTGACTACAACGGTTGCCGATCACTGCCTGCTGCTTGGTAAGAACTGGTAAGACTTTGAGATTTGTTTGACGGATTTGTGACGCCCCACCCCCACCACTTTCTAGTAGTCTGCAGGATCATATTCTTGTGTGTTTCTATTGCTGCTAACCATGGCAGGATCACAAGCCGACGAGATTGACTGGGAGAACATGACGAAGATGGAGCTTCATGATAAATTTCAGCAAATGTTGAGTCAACAGGTGGAAGACGTGATGGCCAGCTTTGGAAAGGCATTGGAGAGGATTGATGATGTTGAGAAGACAATTGACACCAAGTTGGACGCCAAGTTCAATGAAGTACTCGCGCGTCTTCCACAACCACCACCTGCATCTGCTACACCATTACAACAACAACAACAACAACAACAACAACCACCACCACCTCCATGTGGCAAAACAGCCCTCCGTCGAGCGGGCCGTGTTCCCCTTGAGCCAGGACAAACTTCCGGTGCCACTGCTACTGCTGTTGATGCTTCTGTAGCTCCTGCTGCTACTGCAGAGGTGGAGGACTATTATGAGGATGAGGTTCATCAAAATCAGAACTACGTGCAATCACCAACACCACCAGCACCAGGTCGACCTCATGCATATAATCGCAACAGTAGGGCTGCAGCACCACCTTAGGTACGAGATTATGACCATATTCCTAAGCTGAAATTGAATATTCCATCGTTTGAGGGTAGATACATTCCTGATGTATATCTTACTTGGGAGTTAGAAACTGAACAACGTTTCACATGCTTACAATATCCTGAGGATAGACGTGTTGCTGCTGTTGTTTGTGAATTCACTAGTTTTGGTTCTGTTTGGTGGTCTGAACATTGTAGATTATATCATGATAATATCCCTACTACTTGAGCTGCTTTGAAAAATGCTATGCGCACTCGTTGGGTTCCACCATATTATCAACGTGAATTACTTCAAAAACTGCAGTGTTTGAGACAAGGAAAAAATTCTGTAGAAGAGTATTATCAGGAATAACAAACTGGCATGATTAGATGTGGTATTGTTGAGGATAATGAAGTTGTGCTTGCATGTTTTATGGGTGGATTAAATAAAGAGATTCAGATCATTCTAGAGTATAAGGAGTATAATAATATCACTCGTTTATTCCATCTTGCTTGCAAAGCTGAACGTGAAGTGCAAGATCGACAGGCATTGGCGCGAACTTCTGCAGGTCGATCTTCATCATGGACACCACGTACATCCTCTACTCCAACACGTCCTACTGCAGCACCACTGACTTCAGGTGCCAATTCCAACCGAGATACAATAAAACAGGCACCGCCACCACCATCTGCCAGGAGTACACCTTCCGGTCCCGCACAGAGCTCTTCATCATCCATGGCATCAACAGGGCAAACGCATGAGGTTATATGCCGTCGTTGCAAGGGTGGAGGTCACTATGTGAGCAAATGTCCATCTCCGCGTGTGATGATTGTTACTGAGGATGGTGGGTATGAGTCCACTAGTGGCTATGATGAGGAGACTTTGGCTCTTATTGCAAGTGAAGAACATGGTGAAGATGATTCTGAACATGAGGCGCAATACATGGCTACTGAGGATGCTGATAGGTATGAGAGTTTAGTTGCTCAACATGTTTTGAGTGTGCAGGTAACACAAGCCGAGCAAAATCAGAGGCATAATTTGTTCCATACAAAGGGAGTTGTGAAGGAACGTTCTGTCTGCGTCATCATTGATGGAGGGAGCTGTAACAACTTGGCTAGCATGGAGATGGTGGAGAAGCTATCTCTCACCACAAGACCACATCCTTACTACATCCAATGGTTCAACAACAGCGGCAAGGTTAAGGTAACATGTACTGTTCGTGTGCATTTTAGTATATCTACATATGCTGATTATGTTGATTGTGATGTGGTACCAATGCAAGCATGTTCCTTATTACTTGGTAGATCATGGCAATTTGATAAAAATTCTGTACACCATGGTAGAAACAATCAGTATACTCTTGTTCATAAGGGTAAACATATTACTTTGCTTCCTATGTCTCCTGATTCCATTTTGCAAGATGATATTAATAGAGCTAATAAAGCAAAACAGGACAAAAATAAGAGTGAAAATCAGATTGTGGCAAAAGAATTTGAGCAACAAATGAAGCCTAATAATAACCCATCTAGTGTTCTTCTGAAATTAAATTGAAAAGTGCATGTTTACTTGCCACCAAATCTGATATTGATGATCTAGATGTCAGCAAATCTGTTTGCTATGCTTTTGTGTGCAAAGAGGCATTATTTTCATTCGAGGACGTGCCTTCCTCTTTGCCTCCTGCTGTCATTAACATTTTGTAGGAGTTCGCTGATGTTTTTCCACAAGACGTGCCACCGGGATTACCACCTATTCGAGGGATTGAGCAGCAGATTGACTTAATTCCCGGTGCTTCGCTGCCAAACCGTGCGCCATACCGTACCAATCCAGAGGAGACGAAGGAGATTATGCGTCAAGTACAGGAGCTGCTCGACAAAGGTTACACACGCGAATCTCTTAGTCCTTGTGCTGTTCCTATTATCCTAGTGCCAAAAAAGGATGGTACGTCACGTATGTGTGTTCATTGTAGAGGCATTGATAATATTGCCATTCCTTATTGTCATCCTATTCCTAGGCTAGATGATATGCTTGATGAATTGAGTGGTTCTATAATATTCTCCAAAGTTGATTTGCGTAGTGGATACCATCAAATTCGTATGAAATTGGGAGATGAATGGAAAACAACATTTAAAACTAAGTTTGGATTATATGAGTGGTTAGTCATGCCTTTTGGGTTAACTAATGCACCTAGTACTTTTATGAGATTAATGAACGAAGTTTTACGTGCTTTCATTGGACGATTTGTGGTAGTTTACTTTGATGATATATTGATTTATAGTAGATCTTTGGAGGAACATTTGGAACATTTACGTGTTGTTTTTATTGCTCTACGTGATGCATGTTTGTTTGGTAACCTTGGGAAGTGCACCTTTTGCACCGACTGAGTATCTTTTCTTGGCTATGTTGTTACTCCACAGGGAATTGAAGTTGATAAAGCCAAGATTGAAGCTATTGAGAGTTGGCCGCAGCCCAAAACGGTCACACAAGTGAGGAGTTTCCTTGGCCTCGCTGGTTTCTATAGGTGTTTTGTGAGAGATTTCAGCACCATTGCTGCACCCCTCAATGAGCTTACAAAGAAGGATGTGCCTTTTGTTTGGGGTATCCCATAGGAAGAAGACTTCACAGTATTGAAAGATAAGTTGACACATGCTCCTTTACTCCAACTTCCTGATTTTAATAAGGCTTTTGAGCTTGAATGTCATGCTAGTGGAATTGGATTAGGAGGTGTGTTATTACAAGATGGTAAACCTGTTGCATACTTTTCAAAAAATTGGAGTGAGCCTAGTCTGAATTACTCTACTTATGATAAGGAATTATATGCTCTTGTTCGGACTTTGGAAACATGGCAACATTATTTTTTGCCCAAAGAATTTGTTATTCATTCTGATCATGAATCTTTGAAACATATTGAAAGTCAAACAAAACTGAACCGTAGACATGCTAAATGGGTTGAATTCATTGAGACTTTCCCTTATGTCATTAAACACAAGAAGGGTAAAGAAAATGTTATTGCTGATGCATTGTCTTGTCATTATACTATGCTTTCACAACTTGACTTTAAAATATTTGGTTTGGAGACCATCAAAGATCAATATGTGCATGATCCTGAATTTAAAGATATATTACGGAATTGTAAAGAAGGGAGAACATGGAACAAGTTTGTCGTTAACGATGGATTTGTGTTCCATGCTAACAAGCTATGCATTCCAGCTAGCTTTGTTCGTCTTTTGTTGTTGTAGGAGGCGCATGGAGGAGGATTAATGGGACACTTTGGTGTGAAGAAGACGAAGATGAGACAGGATGTTGAGCGCTTTGTTGCTCGCTGCACTACATGTCAAAAAGCTAAGTCACGACTCAATCCTCATGGTTTATATATGCCTTTGCCTGTACCTAGTGTTCCATGGGAGGATATATCTATGGACTTTGTTTTAGGTTTACCTCGAACAAAGAAGGGGAGGGATAGCATATTTCTTGTCGTGGATAGGTTCTCGAAAATGGCACACTTTATACCATGTCATAAAAGCGATGATGCTGCTAATGTTGCTGATTTGTTGCTTCGTGAAATTATTCGCTTGCATGGTGTGCCAAATACTATTGTTTCAGATCATGATACTAAATTTCTTAGCCACTTTTGGAGATGTTTATGGGCTAAGTTGGGGACTAAACTGCTTTTTAGTACTACTTGTCACCCCCAAACTGATGGACAAACTGAAGTAGTCAATAGAACATTGTCTACTATGCTTAGGGCTATTTTGAAGAATAACAAGAAAATGCGGGAAAAATGCTTGCCTCATATTGAATTTGCTTATAATCGTTCGCTGCATGCTACTACTAAGATGTGCCCTTTTGAAATTGTATATGGTTTCCTACCTCGTGCACCTATTGATTTGTTGCCTCTTCCATCTTCGGAGAAGGTTAATTTTGACGCTAAACAACATGCTGAATTGATCTTAAAAATGCATGAGTTAACTAAGGAGAACATTGAGCGTATGAATGCTAAATATAAACTTGCTGGAGATAAGGGTAGAAAACATGTTGTGTTTGCACCTGGAGATCTTGTTTGGTTACATTTGCGTAAGGATAGATTTCCTGATTTGCGCAAATCAAAGCTAATGCCACGTGCTGATGGTCCTTTTAAGGTGTTAGAGAAAATAAATGACAATGCATATAAACTTGAGCTGCCTGCAGATTTTGGGATTAGTCCCACTTTTAACATTGCAGATTTGAAGCCTTATTTGGGTGAGGAAGATGAGCTTCCATCGAGGACGACTTCATTTCAAGAAGGGGAGGATGATGAGGACATCAATAGCATTGTTACACCCACAGCCCCTGCTACTATACATACTAGACCAATTACTAGAGCTCGCGCACGCCAATTAAATTATCAGGTACTTTCGTTTCTTGGTAATGATTCTAATGTTCATGAGAATATGATGCTGCCTAAATTGGATACATTTGTCTCGCTTACAAATGAAGGGCCTAGCTTGGACAAGAAGGATGAAAATTGGAGCAAGATCAAGCATGGAGATGATGGCATGTGCAAGGGGAACAAGAACGGAGTTACAAGTGATGATTTCAGGACTTTGAAGCCACCATAATGAGTGCATGAAGCCTTGGATGAAATATACAAGATGCCACTTCATAAATTTTGTCCAGAGGCTACTATAGGTGCTGCGTCACCTTATTATTGTGCCAGGCCCATGTAATTTCGAAATACTTGAGTATAGGCTATTTTTAGAGTCTGTATGTGTGGGGAAACAAGAGATAGGGTTGGTTTCGGACCCCTCCTCCAAGGGCCACGAAATCCCCCCCCCCCCTCTTCCTCCATATATACAGCCCTTAGGGCACCGTTTAGACTTTGGGTTTTGTTTAGATTAAAAGTTCGCCATAGCTGCAACTTCGCTTCTTCGTTTGTGTTCAACGACCAGACCAAGACGTCACAGGACCCCACATTGATCAATAAAGCTTTCATCTTATATTCGAAATATCCATATTGCAATCTCAGTTTCTTGCTTGTTCTTCGTTTGCTTGCAGGATATAGACCCTCGTGGTCGGATTGATCGTGCTCCGGCGTGGTCAATAACCTCTCGGAATTGTTTTAGCGATTGCTAAGGCGCGATGTACTCGCATGTTCGTAATCGGATCGTCAAAGGCTACTCCTCCGAAAACGATTATCACCATTTCATCGAAATACAGGACACCTTTGCCTCTATCATGCCGCCACGGACACCCCCGCCTCTATCAAGTGGTATCAGTTTTCAGGTTGCTCGGTGAGAACTTCCAGTTATCCCTAGATTAGATTTATTTTCTTACCTATTGTCCAAAGAAAAAGCCATAAAAAAGTTAGATCTGTTCATCCTTTATCCAAGCCAGTCTGAGCCTTCGCATTTTCTTTTCAGTGCTTGTATAGTTGAATTATCGGTTGCATCGTCGTGTCGAGTTGCTGGTCTTAGTGTCTAGTTCGTTTAGAGTTTCGAGTTCTATTCACATTAGTCACGCCACCGCTGCATCATTATTCCTTCCGCTATCCACCATCCCATCCGTCAATTTCCACCACGTGCTACCCACCGTTCATTGTCATAATCATAGTTGAGGTCGTTCACATCTTTGCTTGATCCAATCTGCATCTTATCTAGTTTGTTTTGAAAAGAGGGAGAGAGAAAAAAAAAGAGAGAAAAAAAAGGTAAAAAAAAGTCAAAAAAAAAGAGAAAAAAAGTGAGATAAAAAAAAGCACAAAATTCGGATCTATCTAGACTCACTCTCGCACCTGAATTCGGATTCGAATCTGTTTTGCGCACTGTTCAGTAAAACAGACGTAACTTCCTCATACGAAGTCCGTTTTGGCTCCGTGAGTACTCAAATTAAAGCTAGCGACGAGACGCATCTAAATAGTTGCAGAAGCTTGTTCAATATTTGACACCTCAAAATCGGCTTCTAAATAGGTCTTTTTGCCCTCCGAAGTTCATGAACACAGCTTGTTCCAGTTTTTCAGGCCAGTTTTAGAATTTTTTGACTCCTCATATCAACTCGGAATTGAGTGATTCTTTTTGCATTTGAAAGCTTGAGTCAGTGCCATTCTTGAGAAAAAATTATCAGAAAATTGGCAAAAACTTTTCCAGAGGAAAGTTGGAGAGAAAGTTGTTGGTATATCCTACTTGATAGTTGTTTCTCATCATTATCTTTACTGCCATTGTGATCTTCACTTATATCTTGCTGTCCAGAGCTACTTCATATCCTTTATTGATGCTAGTTGTGCAACGCCGTGACCTCATTAGTGTTCTAGGCTCGCGTCTCTAGTCCGGTCTAGCCTAGGACCAGCACAGTACCGTCGTTGAGCGTTTATTCAACATTGCATCTCTGAATTGATTATTGCTAATCTTTTGCTACCATATATAGCCAACCCAACTCCACATATTTTTACACTATGTATATGTACGTTCGCCTGGCAATCGCTTTACTCAATCTTCGGAGTTATTTGACACCGCTGGTTGCCCGTCACCACCTGCTGCATGGTAAGAAGTTGTAAGATATTAATATTTGCTTTACTGTGAGCGCTTTACCACCACATCCTAGTAGTTCATAGGAACATTATTCTCGATTTTTTTTTGTTTCTACTAATCATGGCAGGTTCCGGAGTTGTTAGTTATTGGGCTTCATCGATCGTGGGAGATTTGCCACCACCTAAGAAAATACAACAACCGTCACAAGAGGAGCAACAACATGAGAATGCACATAATCAGGTTAATGTTTCCATGCCACCATTTACTGGTCGTTTTAGACCTGATTTATATATTGAATGGGAGTACAAAATTAATGCTATATTTGCTTCCCATAATTTTGATGAGCGTGAAAAATTTCAAGCTGCGATTAGTACTTTCAGTAGCTTTGCTTTAGTTTGGTGGAGTGAATATTGTCGGTTAAACCCTGATCTTATACCTACTACTTGGGATGATTTAAAACTTGTCATGAGAGATAGATTCGTTGATGTTTATTATACTCGTGGCATGATTAAAAAATTACAACATTTAAAACAAGGCTCTGACACGGTAACAATATACTATGATGATTTACAAACTACATTATTGCACTCATTTTTAGAAGAAAGTGAAGAAGATTTTATGGATAGATTTTGGGGAGGATTAAATCGTGATATTCAAGAGATTCTAATTCATGAAGAGTGTTATCCTATGGACCATTTGTTTCGTCTTGCTTGCAAAGCTGAACAGGAAATAAAACGACGTGTTGGCCACAAGGAGAACAAGCGCACGGTGCACATTCCAAGTGTTGATACAGATGTTTCTTCAACTACTAGGCGTACTATGACAACCACATCTGTTGTTGCGAGGACTACATCATCTCCATCATGTGACACATCACTTCCAAGAGTGCCTACATCGTCTGAGTTGATCATAAGAGGTAATGACAAAGGTACAGATTTTCAACTTTCACATGAGAATGATGCATGCCTAGTTAACTTGAATACATCATGTGTTGTGTTACCTATTGATTTGAGCACACCAGCTATTTTAGAGAATCGTGTTACTGTCATGAATGCGTCATGTGGTCAAAGAGTTGAAGTATCAACAATTTTGAGTGCACCCAATGAATTAACTGTTGATGCAAAAGAAACAATGTTTAATCATTTTGATATGATCTCTAATCTTGGTGATGATTTTGTGTCAAAAGACTTATTGCATGTTTGCTTATTTAAGCATGTTGTAGCATGTAAATTTGATGCAAGTAAGGTTTATTCACCAATGTTGGGATGGTTTAATGATGAACATTGTCAATCCTTTGATATGAATAAGAGCTTCACTTATATGTGCAAATTGAGTTGCAATATTTTCATGTCTTCTAATACTTGTGATAATATTTTGGCTTTACATTTTATGAACTATGAAAGTTACTCATGTATACATGTGTCATATGTGCAAAAATCAAGGGAAGTAAAAATGGATGACATATACATATACAACATGTACACCTTGTCTCTTTTGTTAGCCACATTTCAGATTAAGCAACGCCGAGGACGGCTTTGTTTTCAAGAAGGGGAGGATGATGAGGACATGACTACCTTGGATACGACCAAAAATATTACATACATGTATATTTGTGAGGTGATTTCTAATGCAAACTATGCAATAATTTATTTATGTTATCCAAGACAAAAATACTTCACAAACTTTTGTGCCATGTCTAATTGCAGGTGTATGGGAGATTTGTACAATCCACATATGAACATAAGGGAAAAGAGAAGTTTATGTGCTGTTCAAAAAGTCCTCTTACGTCACTTTTGGGCCAAGAGAAGATAAAGTCCAAGTCTCTCACGTTCTGGATTCAGATTCGGACTGCACAGACATACCTGACTCAAAACGCCAAGAACTATTTCATACGGACTCCGAATTGAGTGATTCTTTTTTTGTTGGAAAGTAGATTTCGTGCTCTTTCTAACCCAATTGGTTTCACCTTCAAATTCATCCGGAGCGTTGAGTTGTCGTCGAAACAATCTGACACTGTAGCAGATTCTGAGTCAAACTACAAGTCCAAACGTGTTGCATCACCTCCACTTGGGCCCATTGGCCTTGTACGACCTAGGGTTAGTTTTAGGCTGCCTTGGGACGTCCTCCCACCTCCTTGGCCGCCACCCCTTGCTCCTATATAAGTAGATCCATCTAGTAGCTTTTTGCTTGGGATTTGTTTAGTTAAAAGTTAGCCATTGCAACTTCGTGTACTTCGTTTGTGTCCAACGACCAGACCAAGACCGCTTTCGGATCCCCACCTTTATCAATACTTCATCTATATTCGCAATATTCAGATTGCATTATCATATTCTTGCTTGTTCTTCGATTGCATGCAGGAATAGACCTTCGTGGTCAGGCTGATCGTGCTTCCGGCATCGTCAGTAACCTCAGGAGATTGGTTTAGCGATTGCTAAGGCGCAACGTCGTGCACGTTTGTAGTCGGATCGTCAAAGTCGTCTCCACCCAATCGATAGTTATCATCTCATTGAAAGATCGGGACACCCCCGCCTCTATCAGCAGCAATGTTTGAGAATCTCGTCATTGAGGACATGGCTAATATGGATTATTGCCAGCTGATGGTTGATGAGCTTAGAAGGGCTGTTACACCAAGATGGTGTTACCTTGGGGAAGGCAATCACAGGCTGTGCTATAGGGCATGTACTAATGTACCTTGACTGCCTCATCCATGGCAAGATTCCGGATGTTGACATGCGAGTCCCCCGCTTATGTTTCATGGATCAGGACAAGCTTTCCGATCTGGCTGATGCAGATTTGATAAGAAGAGGCAATGCAGATCCAAGGACTTGGGTGTTTGGGAAGCTTCCGGTGAGTTTTATTTCTATCCTGTCTTACAGCCCTTTTATTTTTTAGGTATAGCTGTTTTGCTGGAGTGAACATGTGTACTGCAGAGTTACCTGTTTAAATTTGCCTGTTCTTAAGCTTGTGAGATTTTATGTATGATCTTTAGTACTGTTGTGTCATATGTGGTTGAACTGAATCTCTTGTTCACATGACCTGTTTTGTAAACACTAATAAGTTGTCACTGACAGTGAAAGCATGTTAGTACTGAGGATTTAAATCTGTTAATTTAATGTTATTTTTCCTGTTTGTTGCATTGGTTAATTAACTATTTTCCCCCTTGTTTGTAGTGGAAAACTCAAGATGAAATTGTCTTTTTCCGGGTTTATAAACGGCTAGTCCTGGAGATCCCCTCTCAAGTTCCCAAGATTTCATCTTCGCACGATGAGTTGATAGATGGTCGTCGTAGTGTTGAGGGTGCTGGTTATGTTGCCCCTGGCCCTAGTAAGGCTAGTACCTCGCATAGGCAGGGTTTTCGTATCGATGTAGCTGTTTCTGCGTTGGAGCGCGTTGAGCATTTTTATTAATGTGCGTTCTGAGCTGGAAAAGGTCCCAACTATAGTTGAGCGTCTAAGTTGTATTGATGGTATCCTTCCTGACGGTCATCAATTTAATGCTAAGGAAGCAGTGGACTATATTGAGCTGGAGAGAATGTAACGACCCGAACCTGATAAGATTCGATGTCTCTGTGCTTACCGTACTAGTTCCTGGATCGATTCGCTAGCACACACAGTACATATGAATATCAAATAACAAGTGCATCATTTACTACAACGTATGATCCAGATTTAATAAAGTATTACAAACTGAGTAGCACATAGCTAACTTTATTCAATAATAACAGCGGAAATGCAGCATAAACAAACGACGAATCCCATCAATGCCCACTGGCGAAAAGTGCTGAGTGAAGACTCGCGACCCTACTGTAACTCAGTGGTCATCTGAAAATCCTGCAACATGATAAGTTGCAGCCACAAGGGTCAATACATTGAATGTATTGGCAAATCACACATAATGATATAGCAAACCTACATCCACAAGCAAGGTATGACAAACATATCACTCAAGTTGGTTTGGCATAAACTAGCTTCACCTACCTCCACTAATTAAGTAGTCAAGGTTTACACCAGGCTAAACTGGACCACAACCAAATTACTCGCACACGGGAACCCTCGGAATCATAGGATGATATGAGAAAGATCTTCAAGAAGTCTCAAGTGCGCTCAGTCGTAGCGCATTCTCTAGGGAGAATAGAGCGCTCAGCCCTCAACGCATTCACCCGATTTAAGCCCCGAAACCTCAAGTGCACTCAGCCATGGTGCATTCTCTAGGGACAATAGAGCGCTCAGCCATTGAAGCATTCACCTGAGAAAAAGTCCCGAGCCTACAGCTATAAAGACTCACCACTTCCATGCATCACTCGACACATACCCACGTCTACCATCGCAAGCTACTCACACCATCACATAACATAGTCTGTACCAAAACATGACAACATGGAACATAATGGTCAACCAAACATATAACATATCACAACAACTACACATGCATAGCAGAAATATAGGATTAGCATAATCAAAAGTGGAACTTGCCATGAACGGTGTTGAAGTACTCTAACGCTTAGTTCTGATCCGCTTCAAACTCTGGACAATCTATACGTTCAACGAAGGCACCGATAAATAAATCGTACTCACATAACACCACAATAAATCCAACAACAAATAACTCAAATAAAACTTAAATAACAGAACATATCAGTAGGTATATATTATCTATATGCTAGTAGAATCACAATGCAAAAAGAATCAACTAATTTGGATAAACGGTTTGAAAGATATGGCCTCTGGAAGGTTAAATTCAAATTTGAGAAAATTCAAATTTAAATAGTTCAAAAATGTTAAATTTTGGTTCTACAATTTTCTCCTGGTCACTACGAGTACACAGGAAAAAGAATCGGTGAATTTGGAGTTATGGATCTCAAGATATAGCTAGTTGAAAATTGGGTGAAAATCTGTGAAAAAATGATTCTGAACTGCGGCTACTGTAGCGTGTTCCCACGTGTCGCATGCAGATTGGCTGGAGGGTGTTTGTTGTTGTGGCTAACCGACGGACGGCTGCTAAATAGTGCATACGGTTCGAAGGGAAAAAAACCAGAACAGATCTAATCCAGGCCGTCGGAGGGAGATCGGACGGATGGGAGATGCTCACCGGAGCAGAACAGGAAGACGGCGCCGGAGTTGGAGAACGGTGCGGGCGGCTCGGTGGTGATGACGGCGGCGGCTATGGAGTTTCTCCGGCGAGGAAGGGGTGGCTTACATGTGCGGACTACCTCGGGGTGATCTTGGTGACGTCGGCGGCGACTAGAAGATCCTCGGGTGGCGATGGCGAGTGGTTGGAGCTTCTGTGGTGGCGGTGGATTTCGGGGCGAGCTCCGTTTGCTCGACTCTGGAGCGTCTCTGCGCGAAATAACATATGAGGAAGATAGGGGAGGGCAAGGAGATCAAGACAGAGGAGTAAGGAGATGCTGAGGACCCTCGGTGCTGAAGAAATTGGCGGTGGAGGAGCTTCAGCTTCAGCGGACTCCGGCGAGATTGGGGCGCCGTCCTAGGGCACGGGAGGTGGCGATTTTGGCGAAAGTCTGACGAGGAGGACACAGGGAGTATTTATACGGAGGTGGGAGTGCGAGAGGAGCAAGATCCGAGCCGAATCAACCGAGGATTTGGATCGGGATGGGTCTTCAGGAAGAACACGGGAAGGAGAGAGATGACACGCGGGCCAGCCTCCTCAGCGAGACAGAGAAAGGAAGAAAAAACAGAAAAGGGAGAGAGCTGCGGGATGGGCTGCGGTCGAGCGGGGAAATGGGCCGGCCTACTAGTGTTACGCGCGCAGGAGGGCGATGAAATAGAAATGGGCTACCCTTGTACAGACCGATGAATAAAAGTCTACAGGACAGTTGTTTAGTAAAACAAAACAACAAATAGATTCCTAAAATTACCAGAACATACAGTGAAATATTATATCTATTGTAGAAAACAGTGAACAATTTCAACCCAAATATTTTTTTTAACAAAAACTATTTTATGCAATAGGAGCAAATAAGAGTATCCAAACAATCTCAAAATAATTCCAAATAATATTCTAAACCTTTTTCAACTATACTTAACAGGGAAGAAGTCATGTTTTCTTCTCACAATATTTTTCCTTGAGTTGAAAAGGATTTGAGCATTTGCAAAATAAAAGTAAGAGTCAAATGAGTATTCGGGAAAGTCCTTTTATTCCCTCTCGTTAGAATATTCCATAAACTCCAAAATTCAAATTGGCATTGAAATTATGATGAAAAAAATGATCCTATTAGCATACCAAATTAGAAAATTTGGGATGTTACAGAGAATTTTAGTTAGTGATATGCGTGATGGTGCTGCTCAACTAATTCAGAGCTCGGTGCGCCTGTTGAACAACATGAAGCGTTTCAAAACTATGCAAGACTCTCGCTGCAAGCCCTATGAAGAAAGTGTCGATGTTGTTATCAAGCAGATGGAACAGGATGAGGCTGCTGCCACTGCCAGGAGGGCTGGTGATGGTACTAAGGATAATATTTCTGACCACCATACGAATGATGTCGGTTTGGAGCCCCCTGTTCTTGAGGTAAGTTAGTCCTTGATCTTTGCATTTTTACTAGGTTGTTCTGCTGTTAGTAGTGTAGTTGAACTTGCACATGTTAATTTGTTTATTTTTTATGCAGGAGACCAGTCATGGTGTTGAGGGTGCTGTTGACTATGGAGTTAATGATCCATCTACTGATAAGAGCAAGGTTATTTTTTATTGTGTTTATATATATTCTTGAATTTTCGTGCGCACCACTGTGCCTTACATGTTCATTTTTCTATCCCACACCTTTAAGAATTGTAGGTGATATCTACCTTTGTTAGTGTGGTTTAACTTTTTGTGTGTTGTTGCTAATAAGAGCATTGTTTTTGCATTATTACTATGAATCAGGATCCTGTTGTTGGTGTTGAGCCTTGTTCGCCCATCGGTGATGTTCCTTTAAATGTTAGTAGCAGCAACATCGGTGATGTTGCCGCTGATGCTGCTAAGGTTTGTTTTGTGTGCTTGCATTAATTTTATATGGACCTTTCGCTGATGTTTCTTGTTGCTGTAAACGTTAGCCTGCGCACCTCTTGTGGGTTGCTAGTTTTGCTCATTTTCTTTAATGTCTGAATTTTTGTTTTTTCAGATGGCTGATGTTGAGCGCGAGGCGTCCGTTACTGTTGGAGCAGATGCTTATGCTGTTCCATTTAGCAGTGGTTGCGATGTTGGTGGTAAAGTTGCTGATGAGGATGTTGGTGTTGCCAGCATACTTGATGGCAAATCTTCTGGTGTTGGCATTGCTGAGAATGATAATGGTTATGATACTGAAGATTTTTCGTTGGATTTTTTTTTGCCTGGAGGGCTTGACTACGGTGATGCATTGGAAGACGCCCATGTGTCTAGTGTGGAGGAGGTGCCATCTGAGGATGATGATTTAATTATGTCGATTTCTTCTGGCCCCTTGACGCAGGAGGCGCTCCTGTCGTCCCAGGATTTTCTGTCTTCAAACCCTAAAAGCGCAGCCATATTGCTGTCGTCACAAGATGTTTCGTTGTCAAACCCTGAAAGCGCAGACATATTGCTGTCGTTAGAGGATCTTCCGTCATCAAACCCTGAAAGTGCAGGTAAGGACTTGTAAATGAGGCGTACTTCTCATTTATGGCATTGTGGACATGTTCTCTTGTAGTGCTTGAACTTATTATTTTTTTCTTTTATTTTCTGCAAGCAGAAGGTGCTAATGTTGCTAAGGTTGATTCGTTTTTCTTCGCTGTTACAAGGTTGCGCACGAACCGTGGGAAACGGTTAGTGTGGGATTTTGCCCGTATCATTTTCGTCTCTTTTTCTTTCTCTCATATGATTATTGTTGTCATTGTAGTAGTTTTAATTCATGTCATCTTTTGTTTCCCTAGTGAAAAGTCGATGTTTCAAAATGTGGAATGCAATGCTAGTGTTGGTTCTGTTTCTTCCGCGTTCGTCCCCACTGGCATGCTCAACTTAGACAGTGCTGACATTGTTTTATATTCTCTACGTGAGAAGTACCGAGAGACTGACAAGTTGATTGTTCCCAGATGCGTGACGGTCAGTATTTTGCTTTGTACATAGGATGATAAGTTATTTGGCAATTTTCTAATTGTTGTTGTTCTTTTTGTACAACAGACCAAGATCCGTGATGGAAATCTTGATACCAATGTGCGGCAGTGGTTCACAAGATCAGGGGCTGATGGTTATGACCATGTACGTGATTGATCTTGATGTTTGATTTTTTGTGTGTACTGATGAAAGATGCATGCTCTTATCTAAACTTATTGTACTTAGGAACTAGAACTGTCATGTTTCTTGCAAGTTTGGAAGGTGGGAATGAACTTTGAGTAGCCTGCTTTTTTCCCCTGTACTTACGAATGATGTGTGCTATTTTTTGAAGCTGAACTTATTGTAGCAAGGAAGTCGAACTGATATGTTTCTTGCAAGTTTGGGCAGTGGAGATAAACTTGAGTAGCCTTTTGTACTGAGTTGCTTACTCAATTAGAACTTATGATTATCTGATCTATTTGGACTTCTGAATTTCAATTTCCCTCTTTTATTTATTGTTTTGGATGCTGAATATTCATTATAATTTGTTAAATTCATTTTTTCTCTGTGTTTTTTTTGTCAGGTTCTTTTCCCTACTTTTGATCCACCGTCATTTGTGGCTGGCATGAAGTTTGGTGAAGAAGTAGGGCATTGGTGCTTGGTTGTTGTGAATTTGAAGTTTCGTCGTTTTGAGTGTCTTGATTCACTCCGTGATGAAACCTGGAGTGATGCACTTAGATTCTTCAAAACTAGGATAGATAATATAAAGAGGGTTTGGAGGGAGTCAAGTGTAGATAGGGCCAAACCATTCTCGCCGGTGCATGTTGATGGTTTCTCTTGCGAGTTTGTTCGTGTGCCGCAGCAGTAAAGCACGTGAGTATCCATTTTAACGAAATTTATTAGTTGTTTTTGTTGATGGAATGCGTGGTTTTCCAATTTTGGTTGTATTCCTGTATTTTTGAATTTGTAATGTACCCTTTCGGTTTTTTCTTGTTAATAGGCATGATTGTGGCTTCTTTATGCTACAAAATTGCAAGACTTATCATTGCCGGGAGGATGGTGTGATTGAAATGTTGGATTACACCCACGAAGACATTCTTGACATTAGGAAGACTCTGCTGTATACCTGCGCCACTAGCGATTTGTTTGATGTTGACTTACGGGTTTGTTTGGCATCGAACCTTGTACGTATGGATGACCTTTTGTCTTTTGTTTCCAGCTTTTTACCTCTTGACTAGTACTGTCATGAATTCTGTATTTGAACTTACCATTTCTGCGCTCCTCCTTTTTTGTTGCAGGTGGGTGGCTGGATCTTGGGCAGCATGACTACAGAATCTTTGGCAGCCAGTTCTTGGAGCTCGATCATGTGGCTGTTGATTTGAGCCAGGGGCGTTCTACTGAAAAGACAAGATCTGGTGTTATGAAGGGGCGGTTGGGCGCCCTCGAAAGTTCTATGGCTCCTGGTCCAGAGAGCCCCTCTACTCCCAAGAATCCTGTTGTGCAATTGATAGATAGTGATGATGACGCGTTTGACAAGATCGCTGGCATGGGAAGAGTCACCAGGAGTGCTGCTGCCAACGGTGTATCTCCCCTTGCTGGAATAGTGAGTTGTAGAGCCGGTGTTGCTAGGAAGGATGCTGCATTGAAGTCTGGCAATGTTACAAGCATGAAGCATGCACCCAGAGCTCCTATTAAGTTTTGCTCCCCCGTGCAGGAGCTTCACCCTCATAAATTCCTTCACCTGGACAGGGCTCGCAAGTTGTATAATCTGTTGCTTGGTGATGAAGGACGTGAGAAGTACGCCGAGTGAGTATCTCTCATTATGTTTCCTCTTCTTTTCTTCTGTTGTTTCTAACTGCTAAATAAATATGACCTTAACTGCTCATTTTATATAACTTGAACTTCTATGAATGCCTTATATTCCTTCCCGTGCTTTTTGTTTTCTGTGTGCTGCAGGACTACGTTCTCATTGATACCTCAGCCCGATGATAGCGTAACCAGCTTCACTAGCAAACGTGTCTGGGAAGTTTTTGCACCTGGACAACTGATGGAGGGTGATGTAATGGACTTCCTCATTGATGATTGGAAGCGAGATCCCGAAAGAAATGTTGATTTCACATCTGGAAAAAGGATCTTCCTGAGTCGATATTTCATCACGGTAATGAATCAGATCGTTTGTTTCTGTGAAACAAGACTGCCTATTGTTTTACGAGTTTTTAAAATACTTTCCTTTGTTGACCCTTTTCCCCTGTCTATTTTCTTTTTGCCTTTTCGCAAGTTGTGCTTGACTGTTCGTTTTACGGTGATGAAGATAAAGAGTTTAATGTGGAGAGTGCAGCGAGAGATTTCAAGAGCTATGTTCAAGATGGGGAAGACTTGCTCAGTGCCGACCTTGTGAGATCTACTAGCTGATTTTGGTTTTATTTGTTTGCTGTGATGCCGGTTTTCATTTTGAATATTTAATATCTCTTTTGGTCATTTGTTTTTAGGTCATGATGCCTCTATTCAAACCTATGGTTTTATCAAAGGATTTGAAAGTGAACCACTTTTCCTTATATGTCATGAATCGGTACCGAAGTACCATTGACATCCTTGACCCTTTACCGTATGGGAAGAACCATCGTCCTTCAAGGAACACCTATCACAAAGACTGCGAGAAGATTGTGAGTGATATTTATTATGTCTATGAGATTAATTTTTCTGCCTTTTTCTTTCTGCTTTTCTGAGACCTGAAATATGTGGTTTCTTTTCTTTTTTTACAGATCTCTAGTTTGGTCCAAGTAATGAAGGCTGTGTATGGTGATGCTCAGTATAATGCGAGCAAGCCGCCCAAATGGGATGTTTTAGCAAAGAGACCAACATTTGTCAAGGTTCCCTTTCAAGGGCCGAATGAATGCGGCCATTATACTCTGAAGTTTGCAGGGACCTATGATGGTGAAAAGATTGTTGAGAACATTCGAAATTACGATGTGGGTTCTAGTTCAGCTTTCACTTTCTGTGTTTGGCTGATTGTCTTTTCCTTTTTCTGTGTCATGATTTTTGATTATTTGTTTTATTTTTTTGCAGCCGTGTATTGTTGATTGGAATGCTGAGGATCTGTATACAATCATGTTCAACCGGAATAACCAGGTTTTGGTGACGGAGCTTCCCGAGGAGGTTCAGGCTTTGGCTCCTGATGCATAGAAGAAATGATTATCATTCGTGTAGTGAATCAGATACTTGTGTGATTTATGTCTTGAAAACATTGTAGGCTTTGTATGTATGGTTTGGATGTCTTGTCAACTATGTAATAACCAATATAGTTTGTGATGTTATCAGTCTGGCACAGCGTTTTACAAACCTTTTCCCGTTATGAGAATGTGGTTGAGCAGCTGTTTCACTCGTGTCTGTTTTCTCGGGGATTTGTTTTGGTTAAGTTTTATTTGCACTGAAGTCTTATACACTAGTTGAACTGAAACACTTTTTTTCAAGTGCATTGCGAGTTGATGCTCAAAAGTGAGACTTATTTTATTTTCATCTGTCCCAACCTAAGTTGGACCTTTATAGCTTATGTACCCTCTTTCATGTTGTGAGTACTGAATTGTAATTTCAGACAGCGTATGGCTTTTTAAAATTGGTGTCACAGTAGTATTTGTGGATGTAGCGTGAGTGGACTGACCCTCCCTAGTTTTTGTATAACTGATGTCATATAATATGTTAGAACTGAAGGTTTGTTGGGATTGAGATTTATGTACGACAAAATGGTTACATGATCTCTAGCCAGATTTTAGTTAAATATAAGAAATTTAGCAGAATTGACAGCTAATATTTGTTTGAACTTCTTGTATTTTAGTAGTTGAACTTCAAGGTAAAAATTAATGCATTGGTTTAAACCAGCTACATTTAACAGATAGCCCTATTAAGTTCATAATTTTTTTTGTAGCATATTTAGTTGAACTTCAAAGTATCATTGTTTTTGTAGCATATTTTTTATCCTTTTATCTGTGCTGGAGAGGTAAATTTATTTTATTTTTATATTTGAATTTAAAATTATTGCCTGCGAACATGTATTTGAACTTTTCTATTTTAAGTTTTCGAACTTTTTTTGAAGCAGTTTATAATTTTTTGCTACTTGCTCTAGTTTATTCAACGGGCCTTATGGGGTGGGGTGAGGACAGTTTGGAGACGAGGGAGTAGCAGGCGTATTGGGCCCTTTTTCGGCCCAAATGGCCCGTGCGCGCTCTGAGCACTGCTGGCTGGCGTGCGCTCTGAGTTTAGTCGCACCTCGCTAGCCGAGGGGGCTCTCGACCGGTTTATAAGCGTTGCCGTGCCTTGCCTGTTGAACTCCTCTGAATACTTACCTGGGCACTTATACACGGCGCTCGCTCTTTGTTCCATGACCTATGGGCCCTGGTCGGCTGGCCCCGTGCAGTGTCGATTGCTATGGATTCGCCAACGGTTCCGCCATGGGCTCGAGTCCAAGTGTATCTTCATGTGTAGGGCTGGCCTGTCCTTGGGCGGTCATTATTTTATTTTATTTTTGTTTGAAACTAGTACCTCACTGCTCAATGTGGACTGTTGCTTTTGTTGTGGTTCTTTTGAATTTTCTCCTTGGTCGAACTGATATCTTTTTGATTGAATTTTGGCCTTCTTTTTCTCGGCTGTGATTATTCTCAAGGCATTATTTGGTATCATCATAGTACTTGTCGTATAAACTAAGTTGTACTGAGATTTCAATTGTACTAGCACTGTTATTCTTAGTCGTCTATGATTAAGGAATGTGAACTGATGCTTCTCGTTCCTTTTTATTATTGTAGTAAAGATGTACTGTGTGTTCAAGTGTACCAGTACTTTTCACTGCTAGTATGCTAGTGACTAAGAAATACGTATTGATGGTTCTTAGCTTTTTCTGTTGCAGTACTTAGTAATTTTCTAATGACTATAAGCATGATGCTGTTAGTACTGAATGTTGTCCTCGGCTAGAACTTAGTCTTTTTAGTGTTCTTCTGAAACTATAAACTATTTTTAGTGTGATAGTACTACCATACAGGACTAAGCTGTACTGAGCGTCTAAGGCTACTATTTGTTGTTGTCCTTAGTCTGCTAGTGTTTTTTTGAAATATCCCTGTGTGATTAGTTCCTCCATGACTAGTGCTACATAGCAGCCAGAGAGTTTCATTCACAACCTACTTCAACTTCAAATGATGGATAAACAAAATAGGAAGCTAGCAAACTTGTTCAACTACATAAGCAAACTATGTACTTGATGACAAACACGACATAAGCAAACTGGTTCAACCCTGACACACATGACATAAGCAAGTTGGTTTAACATAACAAAAGCAAACTACGAATTTGAAACAACAAGATAAAGGACAAGCACAAGCACAAGCGCAAGCAACACGAAGGCACACTTTGATGTCTCTTCATCCCGCATAGTGGCAGTGGTAGTAGGGGTCTGCTTCCTGCTCTTTTGAAATTTCTAGACCTGTTTTGTTGTTGTCGATTTTCTTCCATGACTCGTAGATGGCGTACGCATCTATTGCTGCATACTTGATGAGGTAATTTGGCAGTGGGCTGATCCCCCACAGTTTATGGTCTTCCTTCCTATCGATCTTCTTCTTCATGCCTTTGTAGAATGGGTGGATGACGCTGGCTGCAACATCAGCCAAGGAGTCATACTCTTTTCCGGTGTATGGAACTCTCTAGTTGCGCTGAATGTCGATGAAGTTCTTGGGGTTGATGTCCAAACCAGACTTCTTCAGCATCTCTTTGTCATCTTTAATGCTGAAACCGACAAAGGTGTACAACTTCTCCTCCTTCAGGAGCTCTTTGAGGCGCTTGGGCCTGCAAGGGGAGACACATATTGAAGATTAGTGTTCTTTTTTGAAGATTTAATTCTTCTGTTTTTTTGTTTACAAGTGATGAATCCATGAGGTAGATGCTTATATAGTATAAGTCATGGATGAATGTAGTTCAGAAACTAGTACACAAAGTTCTGAAATTAAATTCAAGTACACCATGTTATTTTTCTTTTTGGAATATACAGTTGAGTTAATGATCTATGTGCTGCTTTAGTACTAGTTTAGTTTACTTTTGTTGAATAGAAAAACATATACCAGTGCTTCATCAAGTTCTTAGTTTTTTTGCTGATGAAAATAACACCAGACCAAGTTCAGAAACTACTTCACTACATCAAGTTCAGAAACATCTTTTAATACATCAAGTGTAGAAACTACACTAGTGAATCAAGATCAGAAACTACACTAGTACATCAAGTTCAGAAATTAATCTGCTGCAAGATTTTCAAATAGTAATCCAGTGCATCAGGTTCAAAATATATTCTAGTGCATCTACTTGAGAAACTGCACTAGTGCATCCACTTTCAGAAAGTACACTAGTACATCTAGTTGGGAAACAAGTTTAATGAAATTTTGAGGATACAGTACTAATTAAACAGATGAACGAAAGAGGGCAAATGAGTAGGATGGTTCACCATTTTGTGGCCGCGGTGATGTGGTACACCAGGCAGAGTTCCTCCACGCATAACCACAGAACTGCTGCTCTCTGCGGAGGTTCATCTTGCCTGGTATACTCCACATCAACGCCGATGAATCTAGGATACAAGCCGCCAGCCCTCTTCCAGAGCCTACAGATCATCTCGTCAGCCTTGTCTGGTTTGCTAGTGCAGACGACCTCCAGCATCTCCTTGCCATGGAGGTCCACCTTCTCGAGCATGGTGGTGTAGTCGAGCTTCTCGCCGGGGACGTGAATGTCGTTGAGGTTGCTGCTCTGGTCGGACGTCTCGCCACACTGACGCTTGGCAGATGGTTCCTTCGCCATTGCCCTCCTCCAGCGACTGTGGGTTTCAAAGAGAGATGCTTGTGGGGAGTTTGTAGTGGAGATGGAAGCGAAATGGTGGTTCCCGGAATGAGGCAGGGATGGAAGACAATGGGGTATTTTCAAGGCATGGATGGGGACGTGGGCGAGGCGGTTCGTCGCGGACATGGCGGTAGTGGTCATGAGGTTGCCACTGCAGTCCGTCGTGGCAACCGCCCAGTGGGTGGCGCGGTAGGGTGGCCTCTGAAGGGGTTTTTACTCTCGCACTGATCCGTCTTGTGAAGGTGAACTTATTAGTTGCTTGTCCCACTTTTGCATGTCTCAGAGTCGGTGATGATGGTGCTTGTACTGCTTGACTGTCTAGTACTTGGACTGGTGATTGACGTGTGGTTGAACTTACCAGTGCAAGTTCAGACTATGTGTGTGATGCTAATTTTTTAAAACATTTGTTTTTTGAAATGCTTGTTTATATCAACATAATTTTTGAAAGTACTTTATGCAGATAAATTAGCTTTTCATTAGTACAGGTGTATTATATTTGTACTTTCAATTTTTCTATTTGCTTGAGGTATTTCTTTTTATGTACTGATGGGCTTTCTGAACTAGGACTGGCAGACCAGTCATAGGTTTTTGAACGATTTTTTGAGGTGTTCACGGGTGTGTTTGGTTACTCTGCCTTGAACTGACGTGCAAGACTTATTAGTACTGATGTACTATCAAAGTTTCAATTTTTTAAACAAAATTTTGCTGAGTTACTGGTCGACAGTAGTGTTGACGTTACATAAATCCAGATCAATTTTTCAAATCTATTTGTGAGTGCATTCGAAAGATTTATGAAATGGTTTACATAATAATGTCACTGGTCCAGCGGGCACAAATCACAAATGATATCTTAACTATAGTACTGATCCAGAAATCGATGATAAAGCTAAATAAGTTTTGGTAACGACAGTGTTTCTGATACGATTCTTCATTGTGTACCGAGGCAACCGAGAGTACAAGCTTATTTTTGAATTGACACAGCAGCACAACCACTATGGATTCTTCAGTCTTGAGCTCCTTCTAACTAGCTGCGAATGCTGTCCCTTGTCAGCGTCCTTTCCTGCTTGAGCCTTGGCAGCTTCATCGTCAGTTTCAGGTTCCTCGTCCCCAATACTGTCATCTTCATTGTCTTCGTCTGATTGGTCATCATTCTCATCAAACTCTTCTTCTTCATCCTCTTCTTTTGATTTTTTGGAACTCTGGACCTTGCCCTATTTCTGTTCAGCGCCATTGACCTCCTTGCCCAGTTTGCATGTGCGGGCATTATGTCCATCAGTCCCCCCACACTTGCCGCAAGTGTAGGTGTTACGTGTGTCTTCTCCATTGGTAGAAACCTGGGCGGCTCCAATCTGCTTCTGCAGCTTTTGCTTGTTGACAATGGCATCTGTGCGGTGTGGGCATGTGCGGTAATTATGATTGGTCACCACGTTGCAGAATCCGCATGCCCTTATCCCAAGTGGTTTGCCGTCCGGGCCGAATTCCACGCGTCTGATGGGGCGTGGCGGCTTTTTGGCTGCTGCTTTCGATGCTTGCGTCTTACTCTTCCTTCCCTTTGTGATTGAGAATATGGGTGGTTTAATTACCCTTTCCTGCTACTGCTGGTAGGATCTCCTGTTGTCATGTCGTTCGCCTACAGCACCGTCAAGCTCATGATCTTGCACGTGAGTATGCTGCTGCTCTTGAGTGTGCACATGGGCAGGCTCTGGTTGCTGTTGCTCCTCCTCCTCGTTGTTGTATGTGTCAATAGCTCCCAGATGGTTCATCTCGGATAAGATTGTAGCGACATCCTGCTCAATTTTTTCTGCTTCATTGTCCGCGACATCTCCGTTTTCAGCAGAATGCATGGCGTCGAGTTCCTGTTCAAGTCATTCCATGATGACCCGTGACCTCGCCATTTGGTCTTGGCTTCTCAAGCTTTTTCTGTGCACCCTCATGTTCAGCTGCAGCAGTGCGCTTTCAATGCAGTATTGGGAGGCCTTGTTTGATGCTACTGTCCTCAAGTCATTTCTGTTGAAGGTTGGCTGGATGTTCGGGCATTTGGTGTATCTCTTGAGGATGTATTTCTCTGGAACGCTGTCAGCCTTATTTGTCTGCATCATGCACAAGACATGCAGGCAGAAAATACCTGTTATTTTCGGAAGAAGTGCATGTTTTCTGTCATTTCATTGGAACAAAAACTTGCAAAAAATGTACTACAGTCTATAACATCTTTTTTTAGTCCTCACCTGTGTGGTCCCATAGCTTGCACTCGCAGTCGTATATTTCTCCCACGGGGTCTGCAACCACCTGGAACGCGTGTTGAGACCACACAAACTGTTTTTGCAGTTTGTTGTACCGCACAAGGTACTTTGTAGGCTCATCCGTCTCCGTCGCCGTGAAGAGGGTGCTCAGTTTTAGCCTCTTTCTGATCTCGCTGTACACAGCTCGTGAGTAAACCTTTGACATCTGAGTGTCGAACCCATAGAGGGTCAGCGTGTTTTGTTGTTTCTGTGCAAGCAAGAGTGATGAACAAATTATTAGTTTTCTCGCAGCAAAAACTTGTCTAAGTAAGAAAGAATTACTTTAGTAAGCACGTTCTTGTCTTACGACAGGTGATAGATCTATACCCGGTTACCCATTGTCTCCTCGTTCTCTTTCTGCCTCCTGGTTTTGACGCAGGTGTTTACCTGGCTGACAAACCGGTGCAGGTTTTGTCTCTCATTTACGAAGTTCTTCTTGAGCACATAGTTCATGCTCTCACTCCGTTGGGTCGATGTCATTTTGACACAGAAAATTTCTTTGAAGTAAGATGATATCCATTTCTCGCGCTCGTTCCACATTAACACCATCGTGGCATCATCATGGAGGTTGTACTTATCCATGAGTGCTTTCCAGGCAGCCTCAAACTCAGTTGGCATGAGGGGCCAGTTGAGGATTGTTGTGAATTCATCCTTAAAGGTTTCGTGGAGGTTGTATAGGTACACGAGGTGTTCCCTGTACTTCTTCATAATGTGCCAGCGGCATAGCTTGTGTACTGTGTCCCTGAAAACATCTGGGATCGCCAAAGCCATTGCCGGGCACTGGCCTGGTAATGAGAAAAGAGATGTGGAGTGGTCAGCAGATGCTAGTGCATATATACAAATAGAACTGACACAACAATTTTACTGTGTTATTTTTCCTCCTTTTTTGGGTTGGCGGTGGTACCTATGAGGATGCATGTAGGAGCCTTCCCTCTCATGCACCTTAAAAATGTTTTGAACAGCCACTTGAATGAATCTGCATCCTCATCTCTTATCAAGGCAAAAGCAAAGAATGTAGTCTGTGGTTGTTAGTACCCACAAACACCCCAAGTGGCATATGGTACTTGTTGGTCTTATATGTGGTGTCAAACGTCACGCACTCGCCAAAGTCTTGGTATGCCCCTCGGCAGCTTGCATTGCCCAGAATATGTTCTTCACTGTGTCGGACTCATCAAGCTGTATGTCACAGAAGAATTCCTTGTTTATCGCTTTCATCTCCCTAAAGAAGTTGATAGTCTTTAGGACATCATCCACATCATCCATCCTTGAATTCTTTGCTTCCCTGCATATTAAAAGCGAACAGTGATTCGAAAATGCATGTTGAACTGGCATCAGGTCATGCGTTGCGTAATCGGTTTGAACTGACAGAGGAAAAAAGACGGAGGGGGGGTCTGGGAGGAGAACAAGTTTTTACTTACGCGTTAATCAGGTCTTTGGCGTTCATTTCGAGGAAGTAGCCACCGGGGTCATCACCGCCCAGTATGCTCATGATTTGCGCGTGTTCAATGCATTTAAACTGCAGGTACTTGACGTACTCCAAGATTGTGCTGTCAAAGATTTTGTGGGAGTGCAAGAAGACAAGCATTTGGGGGCTGACCACTAGCCTGTGGTTGTGTTCCCAGCATATCTCCTTTACGACAAGTGTTCCATCATTTTCCTTCTTCAGCCTCATTTTAGCCGTGCAGTTAGCCCTGGTAGTGGTCTTGTTACGCTGTCTATTTGCATCTGAAACCTTCGATTCATAGACTCCATAGCACGTGGAATAAAGGTACACTCTACTGTTAACCTTGGAGCCTTCCCTGATAGCAAAACCCGCGTGCTTTGCATAGACGTTGTAGAAGTTCTTTGCTTCTTTGAAAGTTTCAAAGCGCATCTCTAGCCTTGGCAGAACATAAGCTTCAATGGTAGGGGGCTGCACGCAACAGTGAGCAAACAAAACACGGTGATGAAAATGTTAGATGGGGTGGTCACAGTACTAGGGTATGGACTGTGCTTGTATGTTTTTTCTGAATGGATACTTACATGTGTATAGCTCTGTGCTGCATCCAGTGTTTGTTGTTCACCCTGGTGTATGGGCGCTGGTGGTGTCACCCTCGGCACATGCAGCAACGCATCTCTTGGAGGGAGCAATGTTGATGAAGCTCTCCGTGTCTCATTGCACGGCCATCTTTGCTCAGATTTGTTGTGAGGTTGCTCCTGTCTATACGGCTCATATCTTCTACTTTGCACCCTCCTAGAGTGGTCAACATTCATGTCTCTTTGGCCTGGTCTTCCCGTCACAACCGCTTTTGCAGCACGGATGATTGATGTTGATGGAGCGACTGGTGGAAGCCTGGGTGTACTTGCCTTCTGCATGCACCAGGGAAGGAAAATATTTGTTGTTGGGGACATTTGTGGACCTTGTTGCACCCCGGCAGTGCCAAAGCTTGTATTCCCAGTAAGCGGTGTTTGCTGCAGAGAAGAACCAGACCATGCTTCTGATGATTCTGGTGTAGCTTGAAATCTGCCTATATTGTTGAAGTATCCAGGGGCTATTTCTGGTGTTACCCAACCAGGCGGTGCCTCATATCTGCTTGGCTCATCAAACCCTCCCTGCGTGTGCCGCCTTGCATGTTTCTGCAATGACATTCAACAGTTTTGGGATTAATCTTTCTGCCTTTTCTCCTATACATGACGGGTAACATGTCATGTACTGAAGGTAACGTATAAGTTGAACTTGCATCTCTGGGCGTTATTAAACTTTGTTGTCTATTTCTATCTGATGTACTTTCAGTCAAACTGATGGATGGACATGTTCAGCACTGATGTACTATTTTAGCACTGATGCATCAGTTATGCACAGTTTTTTATCTTTTTCCCTATAACTGATGCATGAACATTTGGTGCACTGCTTGTAAACTGAGCATTGAACTTGGGAACAGTATGCATATATATAAAACTGATGCATGTCTTTTTTGTTTTTCCTCTAGAACTTATGCATCTACTCCCTCCGTTCCAAATTAGTTGACTTGAATTTGTCTAAATACGGATGTATCTATACTTGTTTAGTGTCTAGATACATCCGTGTCTAGATAAATATGGGTCAAGTAATTTGGAACGGAGGGAGTACATTAGAAGTACTCCTAGTTTCTGCATCATTGAACTTACTGTGTAACAAGTGTATTTTTTTTCAACAACAGTCTTTTACTCATTCGAACTGACGCAACTACATGACATGTACTAAGTAATCACAACATACAACTTGCAGCGGTAGCTGAACCTAATGTAAACCTTAGTAGCTACTTGGACTGATGCATAAGTTTATGTTTTTTGACTGGAACTGAAGCTAGCATTTTAGAGGTATTGACAGTAACCTCGACATCCAAATTGTGCATCAAGTGGCAGGGGTGTAATGAACTGATGCAAGCATTTGCAATGTACTATCAGCTTCTGCATCATAAGAACATGTGCTACTGATTAATGAGGACATCAATACCATTGTTACACCCACAGCCCCTGCTGCTATACATACTGGACCAATTACTAGAGCTCGCGCAAGCCAATTAAATTATCAGGTACTTTCGTTTCTTGGTAATGATTCTAATGTTCATGAGAATATGATGCTGCCTAAAGTGGATACATTTGTTTTGCTTACGAATGAAGGGCCTAGCTTGGACAAGAAAGAGGAACATTGGAGCAAGTTCAAGCATGGAGATGATGGCATGCGCACGGGAAACAAGAACGGAGTTACAAGTGATGATTTCAGGACTTTGAAGCCACCATAATGAGTGCATGAAGCCTTGGACGAAATATACAAGATGCCACTTCATAAATTTCGTCCAGAGGCTATTATAGGTGCTGCGTCACCTTATTATTGGGCCAGGCCCATGTAATTTCAAAATATTTGAGTATAGGCTGTTTTTAGAGTCCGTATGTGTGGGGAAACAAGAGATAGGGTTGGTTTCGGACCCATCCTTCAAGGGCCACGAAATTCCCCCCCTCTTCCTCCATATATATAGCCCTTAGGGCACCGTTTAGACTTTGGGGGTTTTGTTTAGATTAAAAGTTCGCCATAGCTGCAACTTCGCGTACTTCGTTTGTGTTCAACGACCAGACCAAGACGTCACAGAACCCCACCTTGATCAATAAAGCTTTCATCTTATATTCGCGATATCCGGATTGCAAATCTTAGTTTCTTGCTTGTTCTTCGTTTGCTTGCAGGAGATAGACCCTCGTGGTCAGGTTGATTGTGCTCCGGCGTGGTCAATAACCTCTCGGAGTTGGTTTAGCGATTGCTAAGGCGCGACGTCCTCGCACGTTCGTAGTCGGATCGTCAAAGTCTACTCCACCAAAAACGATAGCTATCATCTCATCGAAAGATCGGGACACCCTCGCCTCTATCAAGTGGTATCAGATTTTCAGGTTGCTCGGTGAGATTTTACAGTTTTTCGTAGTTTAGATCGAGTCTGTTCTTCATACCTACAGTCCACGAAAAAGCCAAAAAAAAATTAGGGTTAGTTCATCATATCCGAACCAATCTGAGCCTTTGCATAATCTTTTTAGGGTTTTTGCTTTGTTGAATTTGCGGTTGCATCGTCGTGTCTAGTTGCTGGTCTTAGCGTCTAGTCCTTTAGAGTTTCGAGTTCTGGTCATAAGTTGTCACGCCGCCGCCGCACCATCATCATCGCCCCTGCCATCTACCACCACCGCTTATCCGTCACCGATCTGTATCCATATACCACCACCGATCCGTATCCATATACCACCACCGCTGCCATATACCACCACCATATATCCACCACCAATCCGAGTTCTTTTCATATTAGATTTGTTTTCGAGACCCATCTATTTTCCGATTCGTGTTTCCTTGCCTGAGTAGGATTCGGAAAAAAAAAAGAGTCTGGAGACCCCCGGGCAGTTTTTAGGCCAAAATTTCGGCAGTCAAAAATATTTTTTCCCTATCCTATTTTTAGGTCCCAGGGAGCGTTTTGAGACACTCGCCATCATAGTGATTTTTTGTCTCACTTTTTCATCGTCGCTGCCCTGATTTCCGAAAAAAAAATTGTCAAAAAAAAATTTCGTGCCAATCCTGATAGTTTGACTTGGGAAGAGTTTTGAGACACTCGCCATTATAGTGATTTTTTGCAAAAAAAAAGCGCAAAAAAAAAGAGCAAAAAAAAACAAAAAAAAAATATTTTTTTTAGAGTGTACTCTTCCCTTGTTTATGTGCCGCGCCGTGATTTTGTTAGTGTTCTAGGCTCGCGTCTCTAGTACGGGCTAGCCTAGGACCAGCACAGTACCGTCGTTGAGCGTTTATTCAACTTTGCATCTCTGAATTGATTATTGCTGACCCTTTTTTGCTACCATATCATAAGCCTTCCCAGCTCCACATACATCTACATCGTGTGTTTGACACCACCTGGCAATCGCTCTATCCAAGCTTTGTGAGTTTTGACTACACCGGTTGCCGATCACCACCTGCTGCTGGGTAAGAACTGATAAGCATTTGAGATTCGCTAGACGGTTTTGTGATACACCACTACCACCACTTCCTAGTAGTCTGTAGGATCATATTCTTGTGTGTTTCTATTGCTGCTAACCATGGCAGGATCACAAGCCGATGAGACTGATTGGGAGAACATGACGAACAAACAGCTACATGATAAATTTCAGCAAATGATGAGTGGACAGGTGCAAGATGTGCTAAACAGATTTGAAGAGGCCATGGAGAAGATAGATGGAATTGAGAAGACGTTCGAAACTAAGCTCGATAACAAGTTTAATGAATTGCTCGCGCGTCTTCCACAACCACCGCCGGCTGCACCTGTCGCACCTCTACAACAACAACAACGTCGCCTTCCAAATCAAGTGGGACGAGCACAGCGCGTTCCCCTTGAGCCTGGTCAAACTTCTGGTGCCACTGCACCTACTGTTGATGCTTCTATGGCTCCTGTTGCCGCTGAGGAGGACGATTATGCGGGCGATTACGAGGATGAGGTTGATCAAAATCAGAACTATGTACCAGCACCAGGTCGTCCACATGCTAATAATCGCAATGGTAGGGCTGCATTACCACCTCAGGTACGAGATCATGACCATATTCCTAAACTGAAATTGAATATTCCACCATTTGAGGGTAGATATGTTCCTGATATATATCTTACTTGGGAGTTAGAAACTGAACAACGTTTTACATGTTTACAATATCCCGAGGAGAGACGTGTTGCTGCTGCTGTTTGTGCTTTTACTAGTTTTGCATGTGTATGGTGGTCTGAACATTGTAGATTATATCCTATTCCAGCTACGTGGGCTGCTTTGAAAACTGCTATGCGTACTCGTTGGGTTCCACCATATTATCAACGTGAATTACTTCAAAAATTGCAGCGCTTAAGACAAGGAAAAAATTCTGTAGAAGAATATTATCAGGAATTACAAACTGGCATGATTAGATGTGGTATTGTTGAGGAGAATGAAGCTATGCTTGCACATTTCATGGGTGGATTAAATAGAGAGATTCAGACCATTCTAGAGTATAAGGAGTATAATAATATCACTCGTTTATTCCATCTTGCTTGTAAAGCTGAATGTGAAGTGCAGGATCGACAGGCATTGGCGCGAACTAATTTTTTCTGCAGGTCGATCTTCATCAAGGACACCGCGTGCCTCCTCTACTCCCACACGTCCTACTGCAGCACCACTGACTTCCGCGGCCAACTCCAACCGAGATACAAGAAAACAGGCACCACCACCACCATCTGCCAAGAGTACACCTTCTGGGCCTGCCCAGAGCTCTTCTTCATCAATGGCATCAACAGGGCACACACATGCTATTATTTGTCGTCGTTGTAAGGGAAGAGGTCATTATGCGAAAGAATGCCAATCTCCGCGTGTTATGATTGCTACTGAGGATGGTGGGTATTAGTCTGCTAGTGACTATGATGAGGAGACTTTGGCTCTTATTACAAGTGAAGAACACGATGGAGATGACTCTGATCATGAGACGCAATACATGGCTCCTGAAGACGCTGACAGGTATGAATGTTTAGTTGCTCAACGTGTTTTGAGTGTGCAGGTCACACAAGCTGAGCAAAATCAGAGGCATAATTTGTTCCATACAAAGGGAGTTGTGAAGGAACGTTCTGTTCGCGTCATCATAGATGGAGGGAGCTGCAACAACTTGGCTAGCATGGAGATGGTGGAGAAGCTATCTCTCACCACAAGACCACATCCACATCCTTACTATATCCAATGGTTCAACAACAGCGGCAAGGTTAAGGTAACACGTACTGTTCGTGTGCATTTTAGTATCTCTACATATGCTGATTATGTTGATTGTGATGTGGTACCCATGCAAGCATGTTCATTTTTACTTGGTAGACCATGGCAATTTGATAAAAATTCTGTACACCATGGTAGAAACAATCAGTATACTCTTGTTCATAAGGATAAACATATTACTTTGCTTCCTATGACTCCTGATTCTATTTTGAAAGATGATATTAATAGAGCTAGTAAAGCAAAACAGGAGAAAAATAAGAGTGAAAATCAGATTGTGGCAAAAGAATTTGAGCAACAAAAGAAGCCTAATAATAAACCATCTAGTGTTGCTTCTGAAATTAAATTGAAAAGTGCATGTTTACTTGCCACCAAATCTGATATTGATGAGCTAGATTTCAGCAAATCTGTTTGCTATGCTTTTGTGTGCAAAGAGGCGTTATTTTCATTCGAGGACGTGCCTTCCTCTTTGCCTCCTGCTGTCACTAACATTTTGCAGCAGTTCGCTGACGTCTTTCCACAAGACGTGCCACCGGGATTACCACCTATTCGCGGGATTGAGCATCAGATTGACTTAATTCCCGGTGCTTCGTTGCCAAACCGTGCACCATACCGTACCAATCCAGAGGACACAAAGGAGATTATGCGTCAAGTACAGGAGCTGCTCGACAAAGGTTATATACACGAATCTCTTAGTCCTTGTGCTGTACCTATTATCCTAGTGCCAAAAAAGGATGGTACGTCACGTATGTGTGTTCATTGTAGAGGCATTGATAATATTGCCATTCCTTATCGTCATCCTATTCCTAGGCTAGATGATATGCTTGATGAATTGAGTGGTTCTATAATATTCTCCAAAGTTGATTTGTGTAGTGGATACCATCAAATTCGTATGAAATTGGGAGATGAATGGAAAACAACATTTAAAACTAAGTTTGGATTATATGAGTGGTTAGTCATGCCTTTTGGGTTAACTAATGCACCTAGTACTTTTATGATATTAATGAACGAAGTTTTACGTGCTTTCATTGGACGATTTGTGGTAGTTTACTTTGATGATATATTGATTTATAGTAGATCTTTGGAGGAACATTTGGAACATTTACATGTTGTTTTTATTGCTCTACGTGATGCATGTTGGTTTGGTAACCTTGGGAAGTGCACCTTTTGCACCGACTGAGTATCTTTTCTTGGCTATGTTGTTACTCCACAGGGAATTGAAGTTGATAAAGCCAAGATTGAAGCTATTGAGAGTTGGCCGCAGCCCAAAACGGTCACACAAGTGAGGAGTTTCCTTGGCCTCGCTGGTTTCTATAGGCGTTTTGTGAGAGATTTCAGTACCATTGCTGCACCTCTCAATGAGCTTACAAAGAAGGATGTGCCTTTTGTTTGGGGTACCTCACAGGAAGAAGCTTTCATGGTATTAAAAGATAAGTTGACACATGCTCCTTTACTCCAACTTCCTGATTTTAATAAGACTTTTGAGCTTGAATGTGATGCTAGTGGAATTGGATTAGGAGGTGTTTTATTACAAGATGGCAAACCTGTTGCATACTTTTCTGAAAAATTGAGTGGGCCTAGTCTGAACTATTCTACTTATGATAAAGAATTATATGCTCTTGTTCGGACCTTAGAAACATGGCAACATTATTTATGGCCCAAAGAATTTGTTATACATTCTGATCATGAATCTTTGAAACACATTAAAAGTCAAGCAAAACTGAACCGTAGACATGCTAAATGGGTTGAATTTATTGAGACTTTCCCTTATGTCATTAAACACAAGAAGGGTAAAGAAAATCTTATTGCTGATGCTTTATCTCGTCGTTATACGATGCTTTCACAACTTGACTTTAAAATATTTGGTTTGGAGACCATCAAAGATCAATATGCGCATGATGCTGAATTTAAAGATGTATTGCAGAATTGTAAGGAAGGGAGAACATGGAACAAGTTCGTCGTTAATGATGGATTTGTGTTTCGTGCTAACAAGCTATGCATTCCAGCTAGCTCTGTTCGTCTTTTGTTGTTGCAGGAGGCGCATGGAGGAGGATTAATGGGACACTTTGGCGTAAAGAAGACGGAGGATGTACTTGCTACACATTTCTTTTGGCCAAAGATGAGACGGGATGTTGAGCGTTTTGTTGCTCGCTGCACTACATGTCAAAAAGCTAAGTCACGACTCAATCCTCATGGTTTATATATGCCTTTGCATGTACCTAGTGTTCCTTGGGAGGATATATCTATGGACTTTGTTTTAGGTTTACCTCGAACAAAGAAGGGGAGGGATAGCATATTTGTTGTCGTGGATAGATTTTCGAAAATGGCACACTTTATACCATGTCATAAAACCGATGATGCTGCTAATGTTGCTGATTTGTTCTTTCGTGAAATTATTCGCTTGCATGGTGTGCCAAATACTGTTGTTTCAGATCGTGATACTAAATTTCTTAGCCACTTTTGGAGATGTTTATGGGCTAAGTTGGGGACTAAACTACTTTTTAGTACTAGTTGTCACCCCCAAACTGATGGACAAACTGAAGTAGTCAATAGAACTTTGTCTACTATGCTTAGGGCTGTTTTGAAGAATAATAAGAAAATGTGGGAAGAATGCCTGCCTCATATTGAATTTGCTTATAATCGTTCATTGCATTCTACTACTAAGATGTGCCCTTTTGAAATTGTATATGGTTTCCTACCTCGTGCACCCATTGATTTGTTGCCTCTTCCATCTTCGGAGAAGGTTAATTTTGATGCTAAACAACGTGCCGAATTGATCTTAAAAATGCATGAGTTAACTAAGGAGAACATTGAGCGTATGAATGCTAAATATAAACTTTCTGGAGATAAGGGTAGAAAACATGTTGTGTTTGCACCTGGAGATCTTGTTTGGTTACATTTGCGTAAGGATAGATTTCCTGATTTGCGCAAATCAAAGCTAATGCCACGTGCTGATGGTCCTTTTAAGGTGTTAGAGAAAATAAATGATAATGCATATGAACTTGAGCTGCCTGCAGATTTTGGGGTTAGTCCCACTTTTAACATTGCAGATTTGAAGCCTTATTTGGGTGAGGAAGATGAGCTTCCGTCGAGGACGACTTCATTTCAAGAAGGGGAGGATGATGAGGACATCAATACCATTGTTACACCCACAGCCCCTGCTGCTATACATACTGGACCAATTACTAGAGCTCGCGCAAGCCAATTAAATTATCAGGTACTTTCGTTTCTTGGTAATGATTCTAATGTTCATGAGAATATGATGCTGCCTAAAGTGGATACATTTGTTTTGCTTACGAATGAATGGCCTAGCTTGGACAAGAAAGAGGAACATTGGAGCAAGTTCAAGCTTGGAGATGATGGCATGCGCACGGGAAACAAGAACGGAGTTACAAGTGAT
The DNA here is from genome assembly GCA_011799875.1 of Thinopyrum elongatum. Classification (NCBI taxonomy): domain Eukaryota; kingdom Viridiplantae; phylum Streptophyta; class Magnoliopsida; order Poales; family Poaceae; genus Thinopyrum; species Thinopyrum elongatum. The sequence goes on along the minus strand of CM022300.1, from coordinate 250,615,541 downwards.
GATTTCAGGACTTTGAAGCCACCATAATGAGTGCATGAAGCCTTGGACGAAATATACAAGATGCCACTTCATAAATTTCGTCCAGAGGCTATTATAGGTGCTGCGTCACCTTATTATTGGGCCAGGCCCATGTAATTTCGAAATATTTGAGTATAGGCTATTTTTAGAGTCCGTATGTGTGGGGAAACAAGAGATAGGGCTGGTTTCGGACCCCTCCTTCAAGGGCCACGAAATTCCCCCCCTCTTCCTCCATATATACAGCCCTTAGGGCACCGTTTAGACTTTGGGGGTTTTGTTTAGATTAAAAGTTCGCCATAGCTGCAACTTCGCGTACTTCGTTTGTGTTCAACGACCAGACCAAGACGTCACAGAACCCCACCTTGATCAATAAAGCTTTCATCTTATATTCGCGATATCCGGATTGCAAATCTTAGTTTCTTGCTTGTTCTTCGTTTGCTTGCAGGAGATAGACCCTCGTGGTCAGGTTGATTGTGCTCCGGCATGGTCAATAACCTCTCGGAGTTGGTTTAGCGATTGCTAAGGCGCGACGTCCTCGCACGTTCGTAGTCGGATCGTCAAAGTCTACTCCACCAAAAACGATAGCTATCATCTCATCGAAAGATCGGGACACCCTCGCCTCTATCACTGATGCAGCACACATGTAGTACTGATGAACCTAATAGTGTAACATATAGACAGACCATAGTGTGTGCAATTTTTAAATCAAACCTTTTGCATAGTAGGACCGATGAACTGATGAATTGGCACAAACGTGGTATTTTTCCTCAGGCAAACCCAGATCTGAAAACATTTTTTGAACTGATCGTTTGTGCTTCAGAAGTAATCAGGCAGATTGAATTTTTAGGAAAATTCGTGTGGGAAGCACACATCACCTGCAGTGGCATGTTCTTGCATCTGGCGTCTTCTTCTTCCTCTCATCGGCGGCGTACTGGAATAAGCTTGGAAGGCGGCGCCATTGATGCAGTCAAGGAGCTTGGGGAGACGGCGGTGCTCCTGCTTGTGGTGGAGATCCGGCAACGAGGTCTAGGGAAGCAGCGACTGGTGGCGGAGATCATGGATCCGTCGAAGGAGCTCCGGCGAGGGGGAGGCTGCCTGCGGGGATCACGGATCCGTCGTAGGAGCTCCGGCGAGGGGGAGGCTGGTGGCAGAGATCACGGATCCGTTGTAGGAGCTCCGGCGAGGGGGAGGCTGGTGGCGGGGATCACAACCCCGGCGTTGCTGCGCCAGCGAGGAAACAGACGGCGGCGGTGGATCCGTCAGCCGCCAGCCACGGGGCCGTGGGCTCCCTCACTCCGGCTGCCGCCGTCGCTCGCTCACCTGCGACGGCTGCCTCCGACTGTAGGATGTGGGTTAGGTTGGGGGTGGGTCGGGGAGTTTCTGCGGTCCAGGCTGTAGGCGCGCCGTGCCCTTATAGGGCCAAGGTGTAACAGAATAGTCCAGCCCTACATATATAGTATGCGTCGAAGAGGGGGGAGGGGGCCAGCACATACTACACACGCGTCATGAAACCTAGCTCCGTGTGGGGACTTTTTGGTTTCCGAGGCAGGTGCCACATCAAAGTTGTGCATATTGGGTATTCAAACATCACCAACACCTCTTTGGGCCACATGCAGATGTTGATTGTCACTCACTCGCCTGCGATGCTTCCCTCCATGGTCCCGCGAGGTTGTCATCCATCTAATTTAACCCAACGAGAGAGGTAAATTTGACGAACAAGGAGGATTATTTTTGGGTTGTGTTATGGTAGCAGTATATATTACGCGTCGAAGACGGGAAGGGGACCAGCATATACTACGCGTCATGAGCCTCGCTCCATGTGGGGACTTTAAGGTTTCCGAGGCAGGTGCCACATCAAAGTTGTGCATATTAGGTATTCAAACATCACAACCACACATCTCCATACATATGTTTGGCCCACATGCAAGCGATGGCGGTTGTCCTCTAGCACTCTCACTCACGCGATTATCGACGGGATGCTTTGTCCATCTGTGTGCCCGCTTGGTCCATCACTTTGACCGTCAGCGGTAGAGGTTAATTTGACTTGTAATTAGAAGGGGATTAAATTTTGGTCTGTCTTATACGGTACAGGTCTATCCGTGAGATCACATAATATACTTTGAGCGCATGTGTACGCATGAATCCCTCCCACCGGAACGAAGTGGGGGCGTCATGAACCTCGCTCTGTGTGGGGACTATGCAATTTTCGATGCATGCGCCACATCAAGTTTGTGCTTTGGGTATTCAAACATATGCATGCATCACGCACGTCCATACATATGTTTGGGGCACATGCATGCAATGGGTTTCTTTGGACACTCTCCCTCGCTTGGTTATCATCGATAACCTATATATTCGTGGGCCCGTGTCGATGTCCATCACTTCGATCGACAACAAGAGAGGTTACCAGGGTGGATTCTTCTTTTTTTGGTTTGTCTTACCGTATATTCATACGTTGATATGGTGAGATTCCAGACCTAAGTTTGAGTGCATGCATACACATGAATCCCTCTCGCCAGCTTGAAGTGGGGTGACATATGTATATATATATATGCGTCATGAACCCTCGCTCCATGTGGGGACTTTCCGGTTCCAAAAGCACGGTGCCACATCAAAGTTGTGCATTGGGTACGTATTCAAACACCACATAACACTTCCATACATATGTTTGGGCCACATGCACGCAATGGTTGTCTTTAGGCACTCCCTCGCATGGTTATCGGCGACAAGCTAGCCCATTTGTGGGGCCGCGTGGACGTCCATCACTTTGACCCAACAACGAGAGAGTTAATATGACCAAGGTGTGTGTGGGGGGGCACTACTTCGCACTTCCTGAACCTCCATGGGGTCGGGGATGTCCGGTTAATTTGCGAGGCACATGTGCCACATCAAATTTGTGAATTGGGTATTTAAATATCACACCACACCATTTATATATATATATATTGGGCCACCCGCAGGGGTGGTTCGTATGTGGTCTCACCCATCTCGCGCCATAAGCACACATTTGTGGGCCCGCACACGGTCCACATTTGACCGGAAGCAAAAGGGGGGTTTGACCATGATGGAATCCTTTTGGTTTTGTGTTAAGGTAGGGTGAGATGTTAGACCTAGCAATTTCGGGGCATGCGTTCATAGCTAGGATTCCCCTCCCACCAACACGAAGTGTGTGTGGGGGGTGGCAGCGAACTAGCAACAATAATGTGCGCTTTGTGAGACAGGTGCCACATCAAAGTTGTGTGTCGGCGTTCTGGGATCGGGGGTACCCAGACCTGCTCGCCTGCGGCCGACGGCATGGCTCCCTCGACGGCCCTGTACGGCCCAGCTACAACAACTCCAAGACAAGACCCTCGCGAGGTCCCCTGGACTCGCGAGGCGGACAGCCCCAATACCTCCAAAGGAGTGGCCTCCCCAGGCTACCTCCCGAGGAGCGAAGATTTCTACGCAGGTACCCAGCCTCACGAGGCTGCGATGACGTGAGCCATGATGACCATGGCCAGGCGGGCGCCAGCGGGCGCAGAAGAGGCAGTTTCCCTTTCGGTGCTAAGGGAGCAAGGGCAGGCGTAGGTTCCCGAGGAGTCTCCCAAAGGTTTCCATTCCGATGTAACAGGACCAAGACCACGAGCTCGACAGGACGGATGTCACCACTACGTCACGACCAGAAGCTTTGCAGGCAAAGACCACCTTTCGTCAGGATTAGATGTACTTCTTGTCCCCTTTCAAATTGACCATTGTGGGATCCCTTACCGCCTAAGTTTTGAGGGAAGAGGACCAAGGCCACTATAAATATAGGCTAGCCACCACCATAGATGGGGACGACCTCGGTCAGATCCATTCCTCTCTCACCACCAGAGCCCTCGCGAGGCTGCTCATCCATTGTACTAGTTCATCCTCAGCCTCCTCGTGAGGCCAATCCACCACAAAGCAGGAGTAGGGTTTTACACCGCAAGGTGGCCCGAACCTGGGTAAACTGCCGTGTTCTTCTTCTTCCCCGCTCGCGTGCGCTCGACGAGGCTAGGCTATAGGGTGGCGAGCTTGAGACTTGGGTTGGTTGAGATCTTTGCACATGCCCCAGAGTTCGAACCTTACTGGGTCTGCGGAGCCCTGAATCCGACATTTGGCGCGCCAGGTAGGGGCGTGTCAAAGCTCCGCCTCTTTACCGACCACGCTCTGCCCTCGCCTTGTCGTTTCCATGGCGGACGCTGCCCTGCTGGTCTGGCTGCTCGAAGCCTACGAGAGCGCTACGGGCTGCCCGGCCTTCGCTCCCGGCTTGCGCCGGGTGCGGTGGCCCACGAAGTTCAGGACAGCGCTGCCCCCGCGGTACGAAGGTGTGGCGAACCCCGAGGAGTTCCTCCAGCTGTACGCGCAGGCCATCCAAGCGGCGGGCGGCGACGATAAAGCCATGGCGAACTGGCTCCCCCTGGCCCTCATGGAGGTCCCTCGGTCTTGGCTCCGGGGCCTCTTGGACGCCTTGATCTCTTCTTGGGAGGAGCTTCGCGGCCAGTTCGTTGTGCGCTTCGCGGCTCCGGTGCCCCACGCGGTCGCATGTATCATCGGCGGGTCGTAGGCGCCTGCCTCCGGCCGCCACATCAACCAGTTCTTCCGTCGGCCAGGCGCCACTCATCCGCGGCATGAGGCTTCCTGGGGGCACGCCGGGCCAGAAGTCGACATCACCTTCGACTTCAAGGATCACCCCAAGACTACGGTCGCTGCAGGCGCGCTCCCCATGCTATGCACGCCCACCATTAGCAACGTCGCGGTCACCAAGACAATCATCGACGGCGGCGCCAGCCTCAACGTCCTCTCCCTGGAAACCTTCAATATGCTCCAGGTGCCTCATGACCAGCTCACGCCCACAAGACCCTTCTCGGGGGTGACCAGGGGCTCTACTACCCCCGTGGGTCTATCCTAATCTCCGTTGTTCCGGGATAATTCTCATTAACTTTCTGGTTGTTAATTTGTTATCATGTTATAGAAATATTTAAGGTAATCAATTTTATGCGCCCCCTCCAGTCTACTCGATGCAGTTGGCTTATGCATTTCTCCTCTGTCTTCTGCAGGGCCAGAAGGGTCACTAAAATGTCCAACAGGGTAGCAAACTCAATCCTCTCACGTGTTCTCAAGGTCTCGGGATTTATTACGAGCACTGTGGTCAACTCCAAACCTGCCCAGAAGTTCTTCAAGTTAATGCCTGGTGAAGTTATTCTTGCTTCACTGGACGGATTTGGTAAGCTTTTGCCACTAGTTGTGCATGTTACATTCGGTTGACCAAATATGAAGTTTAACCCTTTTTATCAGTATTCTTGCATATAAAGGTAGCTAGTAGAATGCTCTGGTTATTCTCTAGTTTGTGAACAGAGTTTGGGAAGGAACATTACCTTCATCAAACAATGGCTCTTCTGTTGATAATACAAGGTAATATGAATTTCTTTACAAAACTTCAGTCTTTTTTAGTGCTTTTAGAAATTAACTTGCAACTTTGTTGTCTTGTAGTACTAATGGATCACAGGCAGCACAATACTTCACCACCAGCAAGCCTAAACACTCGGATCCTTTCTCTGCCAAAGAGAAGTTTATTCATGCCAAGGTGGTTGTGAGTTGTCCTTTTGCAATTGCTTCTCTGCACTTCTCCCATTATTAGCAAATAGGTGTTGAGGACAAAGTTGTCTCCAGATATCCCGATGGGAAAATGATTGGGTAAATGATTCATGGTAGTTTATAACTCGAACATTTCTTAGCCTAAATACAGTTGTTGCCCGTCACGATTAGTTGCCAGATGGTACTTGTGCGATCCACTGATCATTTTAAGCCCTTGCAAATATTTTTGTTCTTTACAGTTGTAACCTCAGAGTTCCAGAAAATTTGTCTGTAGGTTGTATCCACATTAACAAAGTTGCTTCAAGTGCTTTTATTTAGTTTCCGTGGTCTACAAACTACATCACGTTTGACTTGTTATGTAAACTCACTTCATGCAGTTCATTTATACTACAGATGCTATATGTGAACTATCGAAGTTGACTTCCGTGATGCTATCCATGTAGAATAGTAAACTCACCAGGATTTTTGTGGCTAGATTAACTCCATATATAATGAAAAGTAAAGCTTGTGGTTTCATAAATTATGAATCTGCGGATAAGTTTTTTTAATTGCATTATGAGTTCCTTAACATTGATCTTGGTTTGAGATGCCTATGAAGCTAAGTGTGAGCATTATAATGCATGGACTAGAATTTATATAGCCTGTCAGCTGGTTTAGAATGCATTTTGTAAAGTCAATATCTATCCTTCAGTTTCGTGTATCATATTGTCATATATTGAGCTCTTCAGTAGTAAATGTATCATCTTAAGAGTGTACTGAAGATAGATTTGGACGCTGACGCGTACTAACAAGTTTTCACTTTCCTGACGTGGGCGCAGGGGTGATCGACATGGACTACCGCGGCCCGGTGGGCCTCATGCTCTTCAACCACTCGGAGGTGGACTTCGCCGTGAAGCCCGGTGGCCACGTCACACAGATGATCGTCCAGGTGATCGCGACGCCGAAGGTCGCCGAGGTGGAGGACCTCGACGCCACCGTTCGGGGGGAGGGAGGATTCGGGTCCACCGGCGTCTAAACTCCGAGCCTTGGTAGATACATCTAGAGAAGTGGTTTGTTTAGGTTGGTGGTGAACACTAGGGAAGGTACCCACGTTTCGATGATGGTTGTGTGCGTCTGATGTTAAATGAATTCTTGTGATCTCTTCCAGTTGAGATGGTTCTGGGACCTTAGTTTATTTTGCACTGGATGTGTCTCTGATTTCCATCCATGAATATTGCATCTATTTTTTATTTTTTTTATTCCTAATTAGCTAGTAGTAGCGTGGGGGAAAAGGTGCACGCTACTAGTCCTAATTAGCTAGTAGCAACGTGGGGGAAAAGTGCACGCTACTAGTACTTAGGATAGTAGTAGCGCGGGTTACAAAAAAGCGCTACTGCTATCTTCAGTTACCAGTAGTGCTGGGACAAACAAGCGCTACTGCTAAAAAATAGCTGTAGTGCCGTAGCAGTAGCGCGTCTGCCAGCGCTACTGATAAGCATTTTCCTAGTAGTGCCAGACTCAGGATGATCGCCGGGCGAAGGACAACTGAAGAAAGGACAGTCACGGTTTGGCTCATCGTCAAGGAACCCTATGTAAATTGCGTCCCACGCCTCGCGGGGTTCGATGCCTGGAAAAGACATCCCTGGAGGCTCCGTACCCTCGTGAGTCCCCCGGAGGCCTTGCGGGCAGCATGCCCCTCAAGGCTCCGAAGCTATCGGGTCACGAGAAGGAAGATCCCCCGACAAGCCCCCTAGGCTGCTCCGGCACCCTATCCGCGTCGTCACTAGAGCAAGGGACCTGCGTGAGGTCAAAAGCTCCGGAGGAATGCGCCCCCATGACGCAGGAACCCGCCAAGGGCCACGAATGCACCAAGCTAAGTTATCCTAATCGCGCCAGGCGGGAACTTTTTTTATTAGTAACGATATAAATGCTCGAACATAAACAGGAAATACTTATAAAAAGGTGCAGGCCCCGCGGTCTATTACACGCCCCTGCGGGGTTTTCTCCATAATTATTAATGCAGCAGATAAAAAACGAAGAGGCGGCCTCCCAAGGACCGCTGCTCCTGAGGCCTGGCCCCATCACCGCCCGCGCTTAGTGGGAGTACTCCTCCAGCTTGACGGGGGCGCGGAGGCGAGGCGACTCGGCGTCCTCCTGAGCGGGGGCACGGAGGTGTGGCGGGCGCTTAATCGGAGTCCACCTCCTGCTTGACGGGGGCGCTGAGGCGAGGCGGCTCGGCATCCTCCTGAGCCGCGCCGCCCTCCTGGGACTGGGCGTGGCGACGAGGCGGCTCGTCGTAGTCGTCGTCGCTTGAGCTTCCCCCGGAGGAGGCGCTGCTGCCACTGGAGGTGCAGCGGCCAAGGGCAACTTCACCACCGAGGACGCCGCTGCTGTGCTGGCCGTCGTCGTTAGATGGGTGGTCGATGTCGTCGTCATCACCTTCTGGGCAACACCCCAGGTGACTGCCGTCCTCCCCAAAGACCCTGACAAAGAGCATTGCCGCCCCGTCGTACTTAAAGTGGAGGGTGCGCCTCCCCTTCAGGCCGCGGGCGCGGGCAAACGACTGCCATTCGCGGGTCAGGAATACATGGCCGGTGGAGGTGACCTCGACCTCCACCAACAAGGACCCATTGCAGCAGCCGTCAGGCTGCAGCCACAACCCAATGGGTCCCACTGCCGGTAGCTCCTCCGCGAAGGAGCATGGAAGCAGAAGCCAGGTGCCAGGTAGGCCCTCCACCCGTACGACGAACTCGCGGGCCGTGTCGCTCGAGCGGGCGCGTGGCCGCGGTGGCCGGACGGCCACAACACGCCCTCCCCCTTGGCCGTGGCTGCTAGGACCCCCGCAGCCGCCCCCGCTGGAGAGGCCTTTTCCCTGGCTGCTGGAGCTAGTGCGGGCCGTCAGAGGCGGACGCCCGCGCCCCCGTGATGATGTCACCGGTGCAGTCGCAGACTTGCGGGGACGGTCGCGCCCTCTCTTGGGTGGCGGCGCCTCCAGCCCCTCCTGCGGAGCCTTGCCCTTCTCTTCAGCTAAGAACCTCCTTACCAGCGCCATGGTTGCTTCGGTGAGGTGGTGGATGCGGCGGAGATAGGAGAAAGGGGGATGAGCGAGTGAAGATGGGCTAGGGGGCTCCGTCCCCTCCCCCTTTTTATAGGCGAAAGAAGTCTAACCGGTGCCCTTCCATGTTCCGAGTGATGATGGCCCTGCTGCATACACCAGGCTGCTGTCAATTCAAAGTGGTTGCCGAGGCGACATGGGGAAGCAGAGGCGTCCGCGTCCCGTCAAGCGCCACGCGTCAAACCTGGCCCGCAGGTGTGGGGCTTGCGGCACTCCGCCCTCTCTCTTTGGCTTCGCCTAGAAGCCAGCCCGAGCGCACCTTGAGCCCGGGGGCTACTGTCGGCATTCTGGGATCAGGGGTACCCAGACCTGCCTGCCTGCGGCCCACGGCATGGCTCCCTTGACGGTCCTGTATGACTCAGCTACAACAACTCCAAGACAAGACCCTCGCGAGGTCCCCCGGCCTCGCGAGGCGGACATCCCCAAGGCCTCCAAAGGAGCAGCCTCCCCAGGCTGCCTCCCGAGGAGCGGAGATTTCCATGCAGGTACCCAGCCTCACGAGGTTGCGATGACGTGAGCCATGACGACCATGGCGAGGCGGGCGCCAGCGGGCGTAGAGGAGGCAGTTTCCCTTTCGGTTCTAAGGGAGCAAGGGCGGGCGTAGGTTCCCGAGGAGTCTCCCAAAGGTTTCCATTCCGGTGCAACAAGACCAAGACCATGAGCTCGGCAGGACGGATGTCATCGCTGAGCCCACCGCTTCGTCATGACCAGAAGCTTTGCAGGCGAAGACCACCTTTCGTCAGGATTAGATGTACTTCTTGTCCCCTTTCAAATTGGTCGTTGTGGGATCCCTTCCCGCTTAAGTTTTGAGGGAAGAGGACCAAGGCCACTATAAATATAGGCTAGCCACCACCATAGATGGGGACGACCCCGGATCAGATCCATTCCTCCCTCACCACCAGAGCCCTCGCGAGGCTGCTCATCCATTGTACTAGTTCATCCGCAGCCTCCTCGTGAGGCCAATCCACCACAAAGCAGGAGTAGGGTTTTACACCGCAAGGTGGCCCAAACCTAGGTAAGCTACCGTGTTCATCTTCTTCCCCGCTCGCGTGCGCTCAACGAGGCTAGGCTATAGGGTGGCAAGCTTGAGACTTGGGTTGGTTGAGATCTTCGCACACACCCCAGAGTTCGAACCTTACTGGGTCTGCGGAGCCCTGAATCCGACATTGTGCATTGGCTATTTGAACATCAAACGACCCTTTTCAAACATATATTTGATCCACATGCAAGTGTGTTCGTGTTATGACCCTTTCCCACCTTTTTTTGCCATGTTTATAAACAACAGACGAGTCGGATGCAGGAACCGTTTGCGATTGGGTACGCAACAGACATGGTTCCCTCGGACTACCCGTGTGCCGTGCCCGTGCCCCTGTCACCCACATCAGCACAGTAGATTGGGCTCCACGAGTCCATGAGGCTTCCCTCCAGCTCCCGAAAATATCTACTCCCTCGCAATCTCGAAAATATCTACCTGCTTGGAGGGTTTTTCTATTTGATAGCACACGATTAGTATGTGTGGACCGTATGCGATGTCTATTACTCCCACTCTGCTTCAATCCCTTGATCCTCATTTTCAGTAGCCCCGGCATTTTATTCCCGCCTGCATCCCTCGCCATCTCAAAAATATCTGCTTGGTTGGAGGATTTTTTGTTTGATAGCACACGATTATTATGTTTTAACTGTGTGTGATGTTTGTTAATCCCGCCCTGATCTGCTTCAATCCCTTCATCCAAATTTTCAGGAGACCGCCATTTTACTCCCGCCTAGTAAAATTTTCAGTAGCCGTGGCATTTCCTCAAACACCACCTTAGCCCCCCTCCACACACACACCCCAAATCCTCCACTCACACACACCCCAAATCCTCCGTTCACACACACACACCACCCCTCACTCGCTCGAATCCCTAGCTAGGTCGCCGCCGCCGCCACGCCGCCTCCATCGTCAACCTCTGGCGGTCTGCCCGAGCAGGTTACCCACTGATCTACATACCCTCGCCGCCCTGAGTTTCTAGGATGACGCCTGCAAAACTCCCCCTTTCCCACAGATCCCCATCCCCCTCCCTCACAATAGAGCATCGTAGCCTAAGGCCGGCTATGCTTCCCAGGGAGCTCGAGGAGCGAATGGCTCAAAAGAGGTTTACCGCGGCCTCTTCACCCGACGTCGGCGAGGTGGCCTCCAAGGAAGCTGACGACGATGACTAGCCGCATCCTTTCAATCAACGGGCTAGAGTATTCTGGTATGTCACAGACGCCGGCTACGACATCGAGGTCGTCGACAGCAATGGCCTGACGTGGTTAAGTTGCCCACCCCCAACCCCTTGGGTTTGACAGCCGTCGATCTCATCGATGGCCCTACCGCTGATCTCGTGTGGCTCATTATGAACAATTTGCCATCCTTAATCGCCATGGAGCCCCTTTTGTCATTTCTGATATGTTCTGCAATGCTGGCTTGGGATCCTCAGCTGCCAAGTCAGACCTCATTGACGGCGACCACGATGAGGAGCCAATCTGTGACAAGTGAGGAAACCCATGGTTTGTTTTGCCGTGCCTCTTCACTGGGGGACTCCCATGATTTGTTTTCTCGAACCCCGTTTGTAGTGAGAATATGTCCAGTATTTATTGCTATATTTGGTTGTTTGCATTATGCCTTGTTTATTTCAATGGTTTTTGGTTGTTCGGTTGTTTGTAGTTAGCACATGTCCACTTTCAATTGCTATCTTTGGTTGTTCGTAGTATGCCTTGTTTATTTCAGTTATTCGCAACATGTTCTATATGTGCAAGTATGAACTGTGCAGTTCAATTTCATCAATACCAGTTTCAACTATACCTCTATGAATGACTATATTTGGTTGCTGTTAAGCATGTTGTATTTAACATGCCTTTCCATTTTATTTAACAATAACTAGTGTACTTAGACCTGCACAATACCAGTTTGAATGACATTAGTTTGCTTGTTTTTAGATGTTAGGCCTGTTACAGTTAACACACCTTTCCGCTTCTTGTTTTGCTTTACTAGCGTGCTTAAACCTTCGCCCTGAAGCTATCATTTTATGTTGTCTACCATGGATATATCTGGTTGATGTTTAGCCGGTTGTGCTTAACATGCCTTTAGATGTACTTACACAGGACAATATTGGGAACAACTGTTGTTTACCATCGAGGTTAGTTTCATCACATGGCTTATATATACTCACTGTTCAGGATATCAGTAGCTGCTACCATATAGGCCGGGGGCTGATAAGGGGTTAATCGTCGAATCGGACATTTAACATAATATATCTGTAACCCATTTATCGGTAGGTTAACTAGGGCCATATCTAACATATCTGAGGCTACATAACAACATGCATTGTACTGAATGACTAAATATGCAATCATAGGCCACAAAGCAACAAGGAAGGGTTGTTTGGTTCTAGGCCTAGGAGTGCCACACCTTGCCATACAATGTTTCCAAACTAGCGAAAGTTTGGGGCGGTTTGGTTTATGACTAAAATTGCCAAAGGTTGCCACACCTAAGGTTAGGCAAGTTTGATTAACTTAGATGAGTGTTTGGTTCAAGCCACACCTTAGGCAAGACACACTAGGGCCCCACATGACATACACAAAAAGTGTGGCAAGATTCTCTTAGGCTTGCCAACTTGTGGCTCTCATTTTAAAGAACTAACCTTAGGCAAGTTTGGCAACATTGTATGGAAAAGTGTGGCATTGCTAGGCCTAAAACCAAACAGCCCCGTATTAGTTCTTCAAAACGAGAGCCACAAGTTGGCACGCCTAAGAGAATCTTGCCATACTTTTTGAGTGTATGTGATGTGGGACCATAGTGCGGCTTGCCTAAGATGTGGCTTGAACCGAACACACACCTCAGTTAGTCAAACTTGCCTAACCTTAGGTGTGGCAACCATTGGCAAACTTTAGTCTCAAACCAAGAGTGTTACCTTGATGTTCTGATGATGTCTAGATATACATAGAAGAGCAGCAACAACAACAACAACAACAACACAGCAGCAGTTAACTGAAGTTAATCGGCTGATATTTGTAAAAATGTAATAAACTCCCTCGGCCCCATAATATAAGATGTTAGTTCATCCAATATGTGAGTATATTGGGTGTTATAAGATCTTATATAATGGGACGGAGGGAGTGTTGTACTACATCATTGTGCAATTGTTGTTTAGCTTCTAATATTAACTTGGTGCTTTTAGGTACATATGTCATTGGTAAAGATCCGTGCTTCGACTCTTTCTGTGTATGAGGCAATGAGATATTGATGAACCAGCATAAAGTGAGGAAATTGATAAAGATTGTTAGTAAAATGGGTCAAAAGATGGCAATTAAACTATTTGTTTACACTTTATCCAAGACAACAGTGAACTGCAGCATGGTAAGTAAGAACTCTGCAGCCTTCTTTTACTGCCCATAATGAGTTGTGTTAGATGACAATGTCTGAATCTTTTTTCCTTTGCAGTGGATACCGAATCAGTTTACTCAAGATTACCTCTCAAACTACATGATTGGTGGGCATGCAAAGGTCAACGTATTTCTACCAAAACACAATGACTATCTAGATGTCCTCATGAGTCATGGAGACAGTGAAGGATGGGCGGTCGGCCATCACAAGGGGTTGGACTAGAGTCGTGCATGCCTTCTGCATGGAGGAGAGCACAATACGGGCATTCTGCTTCACCTTGTTCAGCAACCAGAATGTCTTTTGCATCTTTCTTTACCGTGTTTAATAGTAAAAGTATACAACCCTGGTTCATCATTCTTTATTTAGTGCTCATGTAATTCTTGAACATGTGTACCTGCGAATCGAATAATGTGTTGGTTGTTGAACCTGATGGATATGAATAAAGTTATAGCCAACTTTCAAATTCAAATTCGGTACAATTTTAAATAGCAGCGATCAAATTAGGGTCAAAATATGCTCTGTAGGTCCTTACGGCGCACACGGTCTGTAAAGCACAAATGTGTGTGATATACATCATAATCCCACACGGTTTGTAGAGAGGAAACATGTGCGACCATGCACACATTTGCCGTTTGAGAAGCGTGTGTGATGTCAGACAATATCACAAACGGTGCGAGCAAACTAAATGTTTGTGATAGTCTCCTTATCATACAAGGTTTACAATCATGAACTATTTCGGATGTCATAGGCATCGTAAACGTTGCACAACATAATAGCATTTGCGATAGTTATCCTGTACGACACTGGTACGATGGTCTGACATTTCGTAATCCTATCCGACACTCATACGATGATTAGCTAATCTTCTTAATTACAGATCGCATAAGGTTCATGAGAAGTGAGTGTGTGTGATAGTCTCCTTATCATACACGCTTTGCAACCATGAGCTGTTTGTGATGGGGCGCGCATCATAAATGTTGTACCACATAATAGCGTGTGCAATGGTAATGTCAGCACACACGAGTAGCAAGGATGGAGCGTTTGGGCTATTCGATATATCATAAACAGTTGTGTGACGAATCGCGTTTGGGATAGATGCGGGCATCACATACACTTTGTTCTGGAAAATGTGCATTCCTACTCCCTATCCCCAACGGGTTCTGGATCGTGTGGGAAGGACCCCCTATCGCCCACACTGGCAAGGCGACGGTTTAAAATGCCATCGCGGAAAGGGGTAAAAAATTGTTCGTATAGCAGCTCGATGTACCAGTGTTTGTGAGTTCGAATCAGGGGCGCGTCATGGTTTACTCCTACCAACCTCCTCCCTACGGGCATGCAAGTTATGCTTTGCTTTGAGGGCTACTAAGGTTTTTGCAATAAGTACTTGAGTTCTTTATGATTAATGTGAGTTTTTGGTCTATAAGCGCTTCCACCTATCCATAATTTGCTAGCCTCTTCGGTACCGTGCATTGCCCACTCTCACCTCGAGACATGGTGAAAAATTCACAGGTGCATCCAACTCCATGAGATGATACGCTCTCTCACACATTAACCTCATTATATCCTTCCTCAAAACAACCACCAGACCTACCTATTATGGCATTTCCATAGCCATTCTGAGATATATTGCCATGCAACTTCCATTGTTACTATTCATCATATGACTTAAGTATTCATTGTCAGTTTTCTTTGCATGATCATATAGAGTTGACATGATATTTTGTGGCAAAGTCACCATTCATCATTAGAATACATGTTACGCTAAATCATTGCAGATCCTGGTACACTGCTAGAGGCATTCATTTTCAGTCATCATAATTGTTCATATTTCTGAGTTGTAAGTAAAATAAAGTGTGATGCATTATTAGGGTGCACCCCTACCTGTGAGGATAAAAAAAGATGCCAAAAAGAGCCCACCAAAAAAATGAAAAAAAAGAGAGAAAATGAAAAAAAATGAGAGAAAAAGAGAGGGGCGCATCACTATCCTCTTACCACACTTGTGCGTCAAAGTAGCACCGTGCATTCATATAGAGAGTCTTGATGATATTCATTTTCATATACTAGTGGGATTTTTACATTATTAGAACTTGACTTGCATATTCCGATGATGAGCTTCCTCAAAATACTCAAGATCTTCATGAGCAAGTAAGTTGGATGCACACCCACTTAGTTTCCTACAGAGAGCTTTCATACACTTATAGCTCTAGTGCATCTGTTGCATGGAAATCCCTACTCCTGTTAACATCGATTGTAAGGCCTCTCCATTGCCTAATGATCAAGTCGCGTGGATGCGAGACTTCCTTATACCTTTTGTCTTCCCTTATAAACCCCTATCAGCATTCTCTTTGCCAACAAAAGTGCTTAGACCATGGCTCACACTCAATTATTGCGTGAAAGTTTAAAAAAGCTGAAGCGAGAAAAATATGATTTAATTGCTTGGTTTGACATCGGGGTTGTTCATAATTTGATATCTCTATGCTAGGAAGACTAAGCGTGCCATGCTTATCATAATTATGTGTAGGGATCACGCTCTTTAGCATCTATATCTTTTCAAAGGCAATGATGGTTTACATGCATGTTTATTTATTATTGTTTTGATGTCAAATTGATAGACTATTGCCTTGAACATTCAAATCCCAATATCCATACCATGACTAGATCATTTCATCAAGGACATGTTAGGTAGCATTCAGCATCAAAAATTCTTTTGTTTATCATTTACCTACTCGAGGATGAGCAAGGATAAAGCTTGGGGATCCTGATACGTCGCAAACGTATTTATAATTTTTTATTGCTAAATGCTATTATATTATCACTTTTGTATGTTTTCTATGTCATTTTATATTATATGTCTGAACTAACCTATTAATTTAGTGCCCAGTGCCAGTTCCTGTTTTTTTGCATGTTTTTGGTTTTACAGAAAATCAATACCTATAGAAGTTCAAAAATGACAAAAAAATTTGACAATTTTCTGGAACATAAGAGACCCTAGAAGCATCGTGAGGAGGCAAGAAGACCCATGAGGGGGCTACAAGCTAGGTGGCACGCCCTGGGGGATAGGGCGCGCCGGTGTGGCTTGTGGGCCCCCTGATGCTTCGTTATCCATAATTCTTGGCCTATAAATACACATATATGCTAAAACCCTTGGAGCGAGACCCGAAACAATTTTATCATCGCCACAAGCCTCTGTTCCAACGTGATCCCATCTGGAGCCCTGTTATGTTACTCTGTCAGAGGAGGGAATCATTGGGGAGGCCATCTTCATCAACCTTGCTGATTCCATGATGATGTGTGAGTAGTTCTTTCAGGACCTACGGGTCCATAGTAGTAGCTAGATGACTTTCTCTCTCTCTCTTTTGATCTTCAATACAATGATCTCTCTGGAGGTCTATTTGATGTAATTCTTGTGGTATGTTTGTTGGTATCTGATGAATTGTGGATTTATGATCTGATTGTTCACTGATTTATATTGATTTTGTTGAAGTCTCTCTTTTGTGTAATTTTGTAGCTATGTATGATTTTTGATCTATGAGTTTTCTTTGGCCATGATAGATGAGTAAATCTTCAGAGGAAGCGGTGCATAGTAGTGGTTTCAATCTTTCGGTGATCATGTCTAGTGACCGAAAGGACAAAGGCATGTATTGTGCTGTTGCCACTAAGGATAAAATGACGGGGTTTGGTCATATTGATTGATCTCTTCATGTCTAGATTATTTGATCTTGCTTATTGCATTAATTTATTTCTTATTAACTTAATACTTTGAGGTGCATGCTAGATAGTGGTCTTGGGGTGGATTATAGTAGTAGACGTAGTTGGATTAACGGTCTACCTATCACAAACGAAATGCCTATGTGAGATTATGCCATGAATGATCATAGTTATATTTTGTGTTACTCTATCAGTTGCCCAACATTAATTTATCTACCATGCCACTACCAGCTTTCGAGAGAGATGGCACTAGTGAACCAATGGCCCCCGGGTCTATTTTCCATCAATACAAAAACTCCTACAATTGCTCTTTACTTTCTTTTATTATTTTGCCCCTTTGCCCTATCACTATTTGTTTTTAATCTTGTAACTAGCAAGAACAAGGGGAGTAAAGAACCCCCTTTGCCTTTGTTCGGTGCAAGCAAATTATTTGTTTGTGTGCAGGTACTGCTAAAGTTGTTAGCTTAGTGACTCCTACTGGTTTGATAAACCTTGTTTTATAACTCAGGGAAATACTTTCTGTTGATGTGCTACATCACCCTTCCTCTTCGAGGAAATCCAACAATCACTATGGGAGTAGTAGGAGACACTTCTGCATCGTCCATTGATACGTAGCCCTGACAGTCTTGCGATCGAAGGGCATGGTTATGTATCATAAGGTCCTAAAATGTATAACGAAGGAGGTCTTCTCCTGGTCAGACTCCTTCATGCGTATTTGATGGTAGTCGGAGTAGGGATCCAAGAAGCACGTGCTCGCCGCCCACAGTTGAATCGGTCACTTGCTCAATGCGAGGTAGAGGGAATGGGTCCTTTGGGCATGGTTTGCTGAGGTCGGTGTATTCAACACACATGCGAGAGGACAATTTGTCTTCCATACCTTGCCGGTGTTGGAGAGCCTCGCTGGATGTACGACCTCGCTGATGAACCTAGTAGCTAGGAGTCGGGCCATCTCTTCACCAATGGTCCATCTTTTCTCTATAGCAAAGTGACAGAGGGATTTTTTACCTGGCCTGGCATCCTTTCGGACATCCAGGTTGTGTTGTCCTATCTTTGCGGGAACCCTAGGCATGTCTGCGGGCTTCTAGGTGAAGATGTCCCTGGTTGCTCTAGAGGAATTGCAGGAGTGTGGCCTCTTGTTCTTCTAATAGGTTTCCTCCAATGATGACCGTTTTGGTCAGATCTTCTGCGTGTACCTGGAATTTCTTGGTTTCCTTCGCTGGTTGGAAGGTCAGCCCCAGCCTCCGCTTGGCTGGCAGCATTGTTGTGGATGTGTTGACCCACTTTTTCATATGCTCGAGCTCTGCGGAGGCTGGTGCTGCCTCATCGAGCTCTATGTTTGCGACCTCTGCCTCGAGTGCTTGTTCGAGGCTCACATGATCCATGATCATGTTGTTGGGAACCGACATTTTGAGCTGGAGATACGCATATGAGGGTAACACCATGAACTTGACGTAGGCCGTCCTGCCGAGGATAGCATTGTAGCCCGTGCGAAATGACGCGGCCTCAAACCGGATTGTCTCCAACCTGAACTTTTGCTCATCCCCAAAGATGACCTCTAGATCGAGTTGTCCAAGGGGGCATACTTGCTTGTATGGAACAAAACCGTGGAGGTTGCATACGAGACCATGAGATTCCCATCATGGCGAGGGTGTCAGGGAAGATGACGTTTACGTTGCTACCACCATGGGAGGCGAAAGCCATCGATGATCAGATCGACCACCAAGGCAAACTTTCTTGGGTGGGGAAGGTAGGTCATATGATTGGTGTCGGTGTATAAAACATGGGAACCCTGACCTATGCACAGACAAGTAGCAGCTCCCCTCCCAACTCAAGTTATAAATAAGACTCTCGAGCCAAAGGAGCCGCTCTTTGAGAGATCAATGAGCGCATCAAGAAGACCAAGATTCAAGACCAAGTAGATCAACTTGGCCAAGGAGAAGAACAAGACAGTCATCAAGATCAACACTAGAAGCAGCTATTGCCGGCAAGGCCGAGCCAGCAAGACGAAAGCCCGACAAGCCCCTTGGCCGGCAAGCTCCCGCCAGCTGCCAGTGCTCCACCTCATCGAGCAGCTAGTCACTGATCAGTGAGGTGTCGAGCCACAGGCAGTTAGGTGAGGCCCGTCGGACATGTGTCAGCTCACCGGGAGGATTTTACCTTTACCGACACCCGTCTAAATGGCGTGTCAAGCTAATAGGAGTTAGCTAGGCAAGCGGCGCGGCAACCTTGTCGGGGGTCCTCCTCCTCACGACACCTAATAGTGCATTTAATGCTTCTTGTCCTGACTAGTAGAGTTAGGTATGATAGCACTATTTGCTATCTAATCATCATCTAATTACCTTTTTGCCATTGTGGTAACCCCTCTAAGCTATAAAAGGAGGGCCAATGCAACGTTTACAAGGATTGACCCTTTGCACAACTACACGCGTAGCTGCTCCCCCTCATACCTTGCTGGGGATAGCGCTCCTTGTACTTGTGTTCAACACAAACACCCAATATAGCAAGCAGGAGTAGGGTTTTACACCTCTCGGTGGCCCAAACCTAGGTAAGGATCCCCGCGTCTTGCCCTGATTTCACTCTTTGTGTTTTGTGCATCTCCCTAGCCGAACCACAAGGGGCTTGATGGCCCCATAGATGGTCATTCAACACCGACATCTTTGGCGCACCAGGTAGGGGAATCACTGGCGTGAATCTAAATCAGCGGACGGTGCATTGATTTAACCAACTTTCATCACCATCTTCATCATCAATGGCGCCGAAGAAGAAGGGCGCCCCGACGATGAAGCCTTCTGCCTCCAAGGTTCCTTCACACGCGTCCGTGGGCGGCGCAGGTGACGCCACTACTACGGACGGTGCGAACACCATGGCTGGCACGGCCAGCGCAGGCGGCGGGTCACCGTGCCCACCACGGCGAGAACAGGAGGTGGGGGCACCGGAGGTGATCATCTTCCTTGACCCTCCAGCGGGAACAACCACAACAGCACGGGCGGACAAAACCGATCGCCTCGACGCGCCGGCAAGCGCAGTAACCAGAGCAACACTGCATGAACAAGTGCGGGCCAAGACCTCCCTGCTACAACAACACGGAGCGGCACCGCTGGCCACAGACAGTTGAGCCCGCATGGCAAAACACCTGTTGATCAAGTTCGAGATCCTTAGGCACCGCTCTCGCCACATCAACCCGCCGCTACGCATGGGCCACGGCGGCAAGATCGCAATGGCACTCCTGCTGGCTCCGCCAGGAGTCGAGCGATGTCGCGTTCTTCGCCCTTGGCCCTACCGACAATAGCAGCGGTGGCGATGGCGCGAGCCCAGATGCTGTTGAACTTCCCCCTGCAGCAGAAAAGATGCATGAGTGGAGGGCCACTATCTAGAGTCTGATTGGATTTGCTGAGTCGAACAAGTCACAACAGGCGGAGCCCTCGTGACGCCCGGGAACAGCACCAGTATCTCAAACTGACGGCCACATTGTAGGTGGTGCACCAACCATGCAGTCACCTCAACAGCAACAACTCCAGCAACCGCAGCAAGACCAGCAGCCTCGGCGAACCCAGCGGACTACGGAGCCCGACGAGATGTCGATGGCTTCCTCAGGCACGGAGACACAGTGAGATCAACAGCTAGTGCCGCGGGAAAGGCAGGCAGAAGATGCCCACACCACCATTGAGCAACGCCGAGAGACGCGTCGTCGGTCCGACGAGCGCAACGGCCCAGTCATCGATGAGCCTGCGCCCGTTGTTGGCGAGTATCTACCTTACGAGGTTGGGTGCCCTGCTTTCATACATGAGCTGCGGCAAGTCCGCTGGCTGTTTGTTCGGGCGTTCAAGCCAGAAGTACCAGAGAAGTACGACAGCCAGCTTAACCCGGCAAAGTTCTTGGGCATCTACATGATTGCCATGCAAGCTGCCAGGGGAAGGGATGAAAAGATTCTCGCCAACTACTTTCCATTAGTGCTCAAGCCTAATGTGAGGTCTTGGCTGATGAATTTGCCAGAAAACTCTATCTCCTCATGGTCAGACATGTGCAACAAGTTCGTTGGTGCCTTTACCAGAGGCCAGAAAGGCCCGACACGGCCCAGTGACTTGCAAGCGATCCCACAAAGAGAAGGTGAAAATATGCGCAAGAATATACAAAGGTTCAGCCATGTGCACCGCAGCATACCTGATGTTCACCCGGCAGCTGTGATTATCGCGTTCCACATGAACATGCGCAATCATAAGAAGAAGGAAAAGATGAACACACGGTTGCCGAAGACCGTCAACGAGCTTTACACGTTGGCGGACAAATGCGCACGGCCTAAAGAGGGGAGGAGACTTCCCGGGGAGGATGCTGGTGCTGAAGTCGATTCTAAGGATGATGACACTACCACCCCAAAAAAGAAAGGTCGGAAGCGCAATAGAAAGCACAAAGGCAATGTAGGTATGGCCGTGGAAGGGTCCGGTAATTCCAGTCCTGCCAAGAAAACCAAGATAAAGAGCTAAGGCATGGAAGTTGCTGCATGCGTTGATTGCCAGGTAGCTGCGGCGGGCGAGAAGGCCGGCAAGTCTGACAGGCCATACTG
Organism: Thinopyrum elongatum; assembly: GCA_011799875.1. NCBI lineage: Eukaryota > Viridiplantae > Streptophyta > Magnoliopsida > Poales > Poaceae > Thinopyrum > Thinopyrum elongatum. Next base: position 250,594,154 of record CM022300.1, on the reverse strand, counting down.
CAAGATCCACCGTACCAAGGGTCACAACCTCCAGGAGTATCGACAAGTCAAACAGCTAGTTGAAAAGGAAAAGGCTGAGTATGAGAAGCGCGACAAGGAGAAGGGCCAGGATGGTACCGGTGGATCCGGAAAGAAAGGCCACGGTGGCCGAGGAGGGCGACGCGGCAAGGTCAGTTAGCAAAAGGAGAAACCTGCCAGAGGCCACGATAAGAAGGAAGAAGATGACGAGAGTGAAGATGAAGACGATGATGAGTCCAGTGAGCAGGAATTACAGAAGGCAACGAAAGCCATGTGCATTGGCGGGGATGCATCTTTGCATTCTTCTCACCGCTAGCTCAAACAATGGGCGTGTGAGGTCAATGCAGTGGAACCAGCGGCACATGCCCAGAAACCCCTCAAGTGGTCGCACACGCCTATTATTTTTTATGCCGAGGACCACCTTGATCGCACAATTGCGGTCGGGTGTTTGCCGTTGTTGGTTTCACAAACAATCTGCAACCTCAAGGTCACGAAAGTGCTAGTTGACGGTGGGGCCGGTTTGAACTTGATCTCTCAAGGACTAATCGAGAGATTACAGATTTGTGACGACGAGCTCGAGAAAACCGGGATGTTTCAGGGGATCAACCTAGGGAGAAGCCAGCCCAAGGGGAGGATCACGCTGCTTGTGATGTTTGGTGGGGAACTAAACTACAGAACAGAGAAAATATTTTTTGACGTTGTTAAAATCCCCTTGCCGTTTAAAGGAATTCTTGCCCGCCGACTCTGGCCAAGTTTATGGCAGCATCTCATTATGCCTATAACATGTTGAAGATGCCAGGACCGATGGGTGCCATTTCCATCAACTCTGACAAGAAAGATGCAGCCATATGTGTTGACAAGCTTTACAGGGATGCCATTACGGCAAAACCCACCAAGGCAGCGAGTCTTGCCAAGAAAAACAAGAGCAAGAAGCCCGACAAGACATCTAGCGAGAATTCCGGGAAGCGCACCTCATCAGAGTGATGCACACCCATCGAGGACTTGCCGGAGAGCTCTGCCGGCAAGAGATCCAAAGCCACTCCGCCTGCAATGAAGAAGGTACCAACAAAGGAGGACGACACTGGCGGTACCTTCACCGTCAGCGCCACCCTTGACAGCAAATAGGAAAGCGCACTCATTGCCTTCCTGCAGGCGAATGTCGATGTGTTTGCATGGCAACCATCCGACATCCCCGGGGTTCCCAGGGAGGTAATTGAGCACCACCTTGTTGTTTGTCCCCATGCTTGGCCCATCAAGCAGAAGGTCAGAAAGCAAGCTTTGGAACGGCAACAGTTTATAGTAGAGGAGATCAAGAAACTTGAGGCAACTGGTTTGGTTAGAGGAGTGTTACACCTAACTTGGTTGGCGAACCCGGTGGTAGTGCGCAAGGCAAATGGGAAGTGGAGACTTTGTATTGACCACACTGATCTCAACAAACAATGTCCAAAGGATCCTTTCCCCTTGCCGTGCATTGATCAAATTGTGGATTCCACCACTGGCTGTGATTTACTCTCTTTCCTTGATGCGTATTCTGGGTACCATCAGATATTCATGGCTAAGGAAGATGAGGAGAAAACCGCATTCCTTACTCCATGTGGCACATACTACTTTGTGCGTATGCCTTTCGGGTTAAAGAATGCTGGTTCAATGTTTGCAAGAGCAGTCCAGATTGGCTTTGAGCCATAGCTGCATAGGAATGTGGAAGCCTATATGGATGATATAGTGGTCAAGACCAAGGACAAATCAACCCTCATTCAAGATTTGGAAGAAACATTTGCGAACTTGCATAAGATTAACATGAAGCTCAACCCTAAGAAGTGCGTGTTTGGTGTTCCATCCAGCAAACTCCTCGGGTTCTTCGTGTCTCAGCGTGGGATAGAAGAGAACCCCGACAAGATCAGAGCCATTGAGCAGATTGAAGCGCCCAAGATTGTCAAGGATGTGCGGCGCCTTGCCGGCTATGTTGCCGCTTTAAGTAGGTTCATTTCAAGATCTACTGAGTGTGCCCTGTCGTTTTTCAAGATATTAAAAAAGGCAGGTCAGGTAAAATGGACTCCGGAAGCAGAGGCTGCGTTGTAGGACCTAAAAATGTACCTGTCCTTTGCACTAACACTAGTTGCGCCTAAGCCCCAAGAACCGTTGCTTCTATACTTGGCGGCAACAAACCAGGTGGTCAGTGCTGCACTAGTGGCATAGAGGGAAGCTGATGGTGAAGGAGCAACAGTGGCAAGCCCGTCCCACAACAAGCCTGAATCCTCTCCGGGAAGATCTGATGCCGGCTGATGTGAAACAGAGCAAGCAGATGGAGCCAATGAACAGATAGTGCCAAAGAAGAAGATGGTGCGGTGACCAGTATACTTTTTCAGCTCCCTTCTACAAGGGGCTATATCAAGGTACTCTGGAGTGCATAAACTGCTTTTCGGTCTCCTCATGGCCTCGAGAAACCTGCGCCACTACTTCCAAGCACATGAGATAACCGTTGTCACTCGCTTTCCATTGCAACGTATTTTGAGAAATCTAGAAGCAACCGGCAGGATAGTTGAGTGGGCACTAGAGTTGTCAAGTTTTACACTCAAGTATGAGAGCACTTCAACCATTTAGAGCAGAGCCTTGGCGGAGTTCATCGCGGAATGGACGCCAACACAAGATGAGGAAATCCAGGAATCAGCGCTCCCCGGCAAGGAAACTGAGAAACATTGGATCATGTACTTTGACGGTGCCTTCTCGCTACAAGGCACCGGTGCTGGAGTGCTGCTTGTCGCACCCACCGGAGAGCACCTCAAGTACGTGGTTCAAATGCACTTTCCCAGGGAGAAAGCAACCAACAACACTGCAAAGTATGAAGGGCTCCTTGTCGGCCTCATGATTGCGGTAGAGTTGGGAATCAGAAAGTTGATTGTTTGTGGAGATTCACAGCTTATTGTTAAGCAAGTAAACAAGGACTATCAAAGCCCTTTGATGGAAGCATATGGATGAAGTGAGGAAACTGGAGGAACACTTTGATGGGTTGCAAACGAAGCATATCCCGTGTGCGGAGAATAGTATTGCTGATCATCTGTCAAAATGTGCTACTCAAAAGCTACCTAAGGAACCAAGGACTTTTGTACTCCATTTGAACCAACCATCTGTCACTCCATCAACCCAAGCCAATAAGATAAGAAAGTTGAGTACCAGCAAGTATTTCCCGACAGAGCTCCCAGAAGCCGCCAGCAAGAAAGTTGCCGGGAGCAACGATGCGACTACCGGTGAGCAGCGGCTTCGCGCAGAACCTCAGGTTCTTGGCATGGAGGCCAGTGCTCCCGCAGCCGAAGAGATGCCTTTACTCCTTGCTGTTGAGCCACAAGCTCCTACATGGGCACAACACATAGTCCAGTTCCTTCAAACAGGAGAACTTCCCGATGAACAAGAAGAAGCTAAAAACGTAGCCCGTCAATCAAGTATGTACCAGTTTATGGATAACATTCTGCACAGAAAGAGACTGAACAGTGTGAAATTAAAGTGCATCTGCCGGGAAGACGAACTAAGGTTGTTGGCAGAGATACATGGAGGCATATGTGGCTCTCATCAAGAGCCCTTGTCGGTAAAGTTTTCCGGCAAGGTTTTTATTGGCCCACCGTGATGTCCGGGGATTTCCGAGCGGCTCGGGCCGGATGTCCGGACCCTGTAGCTTGAGGCTGCTTGCCTTCGGCTGGGCTGCACATTCCGACGTTCCTCTTCAGTCCTGGGAGGTGTCTTCGGTCCTTTCCGACGGTCCTCTTCATCCTTGTACTTGGAGACTTGTTTGTCTCCATATGCATATTCGAGAGGGGCCTCTTGATACCTAATCATGCATAACATTCCAGACTTAGGTAGTAGCCATGTCTCGAGTGGGTCATATGGAATATCACTAAGTAGAGATGTCACCTCGGTCTCGAGAGCTCTAGCTCGTGCTCTTGTCATCGGTCCTCTTGGCACTTGGTGAAACGATGGTAGGTCCATGGGCATGACCTTGGGATGCTCTGCATCATCTCCCCCCCCCTTGGGAAAGATCTGACCTCGGATCGAAATCCTCATCACCATCATAGGGAGAGAGATCCTTGACGTTGAAGATATCGCTCATGTTGTACTTGTCGCGTGGTATGTCGAACTTGTATGCATTGTTGTTGTAGCGCTCGATCACCTTGAAGGGTCCGTCGGCTCGAGGTAGAAGCTTGGACTTGTGTTCGTTGGGGAAGCGGTCCTTCCAAAGGTGTAGCCACACAAGTTCTCCAGTGTTGAATGTCATGGGGTTCTTGTTGATGTTGATCTTGGTCACGAGGCGTTGGACTTGGCGCTCGATGGTGTGCCTTGTATCTTCATGCACCTTCTTGAGATAGCTTGCTCATGCACTCGCGTCCATGTTGATGCGCTCTTGTAGAGGTAGAGGTAGAATGCCCAAAGGGGACAACGGGTTGAAACCGTAGACGACCTCGAATGTCTTGCTCGATTGTAGGCATACTCGGTGATGGGTAAGCATTCTTCCCACTCCTTGAGATTCTTCTTGATGAACACGCGTACGAGAGTCGATAACATCCGGTTCGTGACCTCTGTTTGGCCATCGGTTTGTGGATGGTATGCCGAGGAGAATAGGAGCTTGATTCCGAGCTTGGCGCATAGCGTCTTCCAAAAGTAGCTTAGGAACTTGACGCCGCGGTCCGACACGATAGTCTTGGGTACTCCATGTAGACGCAAGATTTCCCTAGAAAAGAGATTGGCAACATGTGAAGCATCGTCTATCTTGTTGCATGGTATAAAGTGTGCCATCTTAGAGAAATGATCCACAACAATAAAAAACAGAATCCTTGCCATTTTGAGTTCTAGGCAAACCAAGCACAAAGTCCATACTAATATCTTCCCATGGGTGATATGGAATAGGAAGTGGCATATAGAGACCATGGGATTGAGCTTTAGACTTAGCTTTGCGACATGTAGAGCATCGGTTGGTGAAACATGAGACGTCGCGGAACATCTTGGGCCAAAAATAGTTCTTGGAGAGCGTAGCGAATGTCTTATCAAGTCCAAAGTGACCCATAAGTGCTCCTCCATGAGCCTCTTGCAAAAGTAACAAACAAAGAGAAGACTCGGGTATACAAAGTTTGTTAGCTCTCATTAGATAATCATCCTTGATATAATATCGTTCCCAAGATGTATGCGTCAAACATTTGGCATGAGGAATAGCAAAAGTAGGATCATGTGCATACAAGCCTTTTATGTGCTCAAAACCAATGACATTCAATTCAAGTTGAGTAACAAGTATGCATTTGCGGGAAAGAGCATCTGCCACAACATTCTCTTTACCCTTAATGTACTTGATGACGTAAGGAAAAGACTCAATAAACTCACTCCATTTAGCATGTAGCTTATTCAATTTAGTTTGACCCTTAAGGTATTTAAGCGTTTCATGATCCGTATGGATGACAAATTAATGAGGGCGAAGATAATGTTCCCACACATGCAAAACTCGCACTAATGCGTACAACTCTTTGTCATAGATGGGATAATTGAGTTGCGCACCGGAAAGTTTTTCACTAAAATAAGCAATTGGGTGCTTCTCTTGCATCAACACACCTCCTATGCCATTACCACTAGCATCGCAATGAACTTCAAATTTTTTAGCAAAGTTAGGTAATGCAAGCAATGGAGCATGTGTAAGCAAATTCTTAAGCTCATGAAATGCAGTATCTTGGGATGGTCCCCAAACAAATGGTGCATTCTTCTTACTCAAGGCATGTAAAGGTGAGGCAATAGTGCTAAAGTCCTTACTGAATCTACGATAAAAATCGGCTAAGCCAAGGAAACTTCGCACTTGTTGCAAGTTGGTTGGTTGGGGCCAAGTTTTAATAGCATCAATTTTAGCTTCATCTACATGAAAACCCTTAGAGGACACAACAAATCCCAAGAAAACAAGCTTGGCAACACCAAAAAGGCATTTCTCCATATTAGCATAAAGGTGCTCTTTTCTTAGAGTTTGCAAAACGGTTCTAAGATGGGTGACATGATCTTTTAGAGACTTGCTAAATACAAGTATATCATCGAAGTAGACCACAACAAATACACCGATGTAAGGGCGAAGAACATAATGCATCACACGCATAAAAGTGTCGGGTGCTTCGGATAAACCCATTGGCATGACCAACCATTCATACAAGCCAAACTTGGTTTTGAAAGCGGTTTTCCATTCATCACCTTCTTGAATGCGTATTTGGTAACTTTTAAGATTAATTTTAGAGAAAATTGTGGCTCTCCTAAGCTCATCCAGCATATCATCAAGGCGAGGAATAAGATATCGATAACGGACGGTGATAGCATTGATGGGACGGCAATCGGAACACATGCGAAAACTACCATCTTTCTTAGGCACAAGAATGACCGGTATGGCACAAGGACTTAAACTTTCACGTACATGCCCATTGTCAATGAGTTGTTGTACTTGCCTTTGTATTTCTTTTGTCTCTTCTAGGTTGACACGGTACGGTGCCTTGTTTGGAAGGGGTGCGCTGGGAATGAGGTCGATGCGGTGTTCGATGCCTTGTAGTGGAGGTAGTCCTGGAGGTAGCTCATCGGGGGAAACATCCTTGAATTCCTGCAATAGAGAAGACAACACTAAAAGTAGATGGTGAGAGGTGTTAGTCCTTGCCACTTCATCTTTGCACAATAGGACATAGTGGGTGACACTAGATGGGTTCTCATACACTTCTCTCATCTCACTTTTGGTGGCTAATAGAACTAAGTTTTTCTTGTCGCTCATCGTGGAGGCACTCAATTTTGGCTTGTGGCGCTCACTCTCTTTTTGGTGGTTGACTCTCTCACTATTCTCTCCACAATGGGTGGTTGCTTGCTTGTCGGTGATCACTTGGCTCGGTGACATAGGTCGTAGCACATACTCCTTTCCCTTTATCTTGAAGCTATAGTGATTGGTTCGCCCATTCTGGATGGCGCCGGTCGAATTGCCAAGGCCGTCCAAGTAGGAGATGGCAAACGGACATGGGAACCACATCACACTCCAATGTGCCTTCGTAAGCTCCAATCTTGAAGGAGACTTGAACCGTGTGCTCCACTTGAATGGTGCCGGAGTCGCTAAGCCATTGGACCTTGTAAGGGCGAGGATGCTTCATCTTGACCAACTATAGCTTGGAACATAGCTCTTCACTTGCCAAATTGTGGCAACTTCCTCCGTCGATGATGACCTTCACGGAATGTCCATTGATGCTCGCCTTGGTGTGGAAGATGTGGAAATGTTGGTCTTCCTCTTGTTGGTGTTGAAGCGTCAAGACCTTGGAGACAACAAGAGCGGGGCTCGAATCATTGTCACAAAAGACTTGGTCATCTTCATCTTCATTCACTTGCCGGTGCATGGCCACAAGCTCAAGGGCTTCCATTTCTTCTTCACTCATAGAATCATATGTGTCGTCGTCGTTGACGATCATGGTGCGCCGGTTGGTGCACTCGAATGTCTTGTGGCCTCGGCCTCCACATGTGAAGCATTTGATGGAACTTGTCTTGACGGTCTCATCCGGTGGAGTTGTAGATGATGAAGCTCTCGGCTTGAAGTTGCTTGTTGTAGGAGGACGACTTGAGGTTGTCAAAGTTTTCTTGTAACTTGACTTGTCGGCGTTGCTTGGGGAATCTTTGGTTGAGGTAGAAGGCGGTGTAGTCGTTGAAGCTTGATTGTATGAACCGTATGTCTTGGAACAGTACTTGGCATACTTGTAATCATCTTGCACTTGTCCTCCGCCTTGGTAGCTTGGTGCAATAGCTCGAGGAGGTTGGAGTAAGGTTGGAAGTCGGCGATCTTCTCGATAGGGTGGTTTAGTCCATTCAAGAAACGTGCCATGGTTTGCTCCTCATCTTCCATGACATTAGCTCGTATCATGGCAATCTCCATTTCCTTGTAATACTCTTCAACTGACTTTGTGCCTTGCTTGAGGAGTTGTAACTTCTTGAAGAGGTCACGACTATAGTACGTGGGAACAAAGTGCGCTCTCATGACATCCTTCATTTGAGCCCATGTTGTGATTGGTGGGTCACCTTTTGCTTCTCTCCTCTCAATGACTTGCTCCCACCAAATGAGGACATAGTCTTGGAACTCAAGAGATGCCATGGCGATCTTCTTTTCTTCTTCATAGTATGCAAGCGAAAGATCTTGTCAACTTTCAATGCCCATGAAAGGTAGTCTTCGAGATAGTTGCTTCCGGCGAACTTAGGCATGGTGAACTTGAGTTCTCCATATCGTTGCTCTTCATTGCGTTGTTGTCGAACTTGATGACGGTCTTGCCGTGGTGGAGGATCTTGAGCCGCTTGCTCTTCTTGATTGTTTTGTCGTTGAGGTCATGGAATTCTTGCACGGTTCCTCATCTCTTGAAGCTCCTTAAGATGGGCGGCTTCTTCTTGTTGCTCTCGGTGGAGGGCTTCTTCTTGTAGACGTACTTGGTGGTTTCGCTCATTGACGGCTCGAGTTGATTCATGTGGAGCTTGTTCGGCTTCAAGGGCTTGTTCCTCTCGAGGTTGTCACTCTCGAGCTTGTCTGTGCATCACCGTCTTCATGGTCGGGTTTGTCTTGGCGACGTTGCGAACGAGCTCGAGGAGGACTTGTACCCGAAGAAGATTGCGAAGAATGTCGACTTGAGTGGCTTCGTCTTGAATATGATGATGATGTGGAAGAACGGTTGACCAACAAGGCACGAATCTCGTCCATTCTTGCATTGCTCTCCTACTTTTGTGCGTCGAGCTTGTTGTCGAAGTAGTCTCTTGTACGTTGCTCGGAATGTCGCAAGTCGGTAGCAAGTAGGTCGATGCGTTCGCTCAATGCTTCATTCTCTTGATGCAAAGCTCTTTGCGCACCGAAGAGGTGGTTCTTGGTGACGTAGTTGTTCGGGTCCTCATCTTGCTCGATGAAGAGTGGGTTGGTAGAAGTAGTTGGCCTATCCATCATCTCAAGCTAATATGTGAGTGTAAGAAAGGAAAGAACTATACCAAATGTACCTTATCCGATGTTGAGAATGGATCAATGATCACTCAATGTTGTAACAAGGAAATAGCACAATTGGTACCGTATCTTGTCGATTCTCACACCTACACAAATAAAGCTTTTGGAGTAGCTTGGTGAGGATGGTGGCACAAAATCTTATGCACTTGTTAGCAAGATTCAATAATGTTGAAAAAGATTCGCAAATTTGCAAATGCAACAAGAAGACCAATAGCAAAGAATGGTACACGGAAACACACACACACAGATAGATAAATGGGGTCATGCAACCAAGGAACGAGCTCAAAATGTGGAATCCACAGAAAATGCTCTTGTTGCACAACACTAGAGAGATGCTAGCACAATTGCACAATAGGAGGATACGAGACTTGTGCACAACCTACAAAGCAAAAGTGCAACGACTTCTATCCCAGGTATGCTATATGCATTATGTTCCGGTGATATGATCCAAGTTGATCGAGTATGAGAATCTTAATGTAGTATGATGCTATGGTTCTTGCTTAAAAGCTCTTTGCTTATCTTTCTCTTTTGCTTAAAATCTTGTTGGCTCTTTCTCTTTTGATCTCTTTTGTTTGGCCACTTATGCAAAACTTCATGAACCATGATGGCAATTGTGTATGCGGGAACAAGATATTTCACTAGTGATGATAAGATGATACCAAGATACGAATACCAAGATGAAATGGTATGTATGCAATGGAGATGATGATCACTAATGTGCACAAGTAACTTGGCATGGCAATACTCAAATGGCTAGTCTCGATAGGCAAGTGACGCAAAATTGGCTGTGGGGTTAACAATGTAATGGCAAGGGAGAATGTACTAGAGTGTCGTCGATGTTACCGTTCCATGCTTATGGTGGATGGTGTCAAAATGATGATGTTGGCGATGTCGATGACGAAGATGAATGGCGATGATGTTGGTGTCGAACCGTCCCTAAGTAGCCGAAACATGTTAGGAAACGAAAACCGCAACTCAAATTCTCAAAGAACAAAATGGGTCAAAATTGTCGGAGGTTGTAGCGGGTAAGCGATGGTGGTGGCGGAAAGCGGTGGTGGTATGCGGAAGTATTGGTGGAAATCAGGTCAAAATTGGTGAAAGTTAGGCGAAGAAGGAGGTGGTGGATGAAGTGGTGCTGCGGGAGGCCAGATGTCTGGGCTGTCGGGCCGGATATCCGGGGGCCACGGGCCAGATGTCCGGGGCTCCAAATCCATGATGAACTCGGTGGATCTCATGGGAAAGAAAAAAAATCGGGCAAAATTCGAGGGATTTCGTTGATGGAATTGGGAAAAAAAGTTAGGAGAAGCTACATCTATGAGTAACACATCAAATCCACGGATCAAATTCAACAAAACATCATCACACCAACAAAATCACAAAAAAAATTGGGAGGGCTATTTTTGTGGAGATTTTCAAAAAAATTGGGACAAAACACAACAAAATTAGGCCAGAAAATGAAGAGGGGAGGCTCCAAAATCGTGATCAACGAGGCTCATGATACCAAGATGATGTAGGGTGGAACCCTAGGGGCCGATCTTTCATGATTTGGAGGGATTCCCAAAGAACACACGAAGAACACAAAGGGGAAAACGAGAGGAAACACTCAAATCAACGAGATTCGATTACACATGTGCTAGATCCGAGTACACAATGAGACACATGATCCAAACACAACAAGGGATGATACAAACGGTAGGTAGTCCTTCCCGATCAGTGAGGCGGCTGGGTCTTGAATCCACGAGGGGATCTTCCCTTGCGGGGTCTTGAATCCACTTGGGGAATCTTCTCCACGGAGGCCTTGGTCTCCAATGGAGTAGAGGTACAAGTGGATGAGCAAAGCTCTAATCTCAAATGAGCTACAATCTTTGCTAACCCTAAAACGTTGGGGAAGAAGAGTATATATAGTCTAGGGGGGAAAGGATACATGGGCTTCAGCCCTTTACTGCGTGAAGACAGATGGGGCCGGATGTCCGGGCATCGGGTTGGATGTCCAGGCCTTCGAGGGGGTGCCGGATGTCCGGGCTATGGGGTCCGAATGTCCGGGGTGGCTTCGGTTGCATTCTGTGAAGAGTGCTGGATTTCCGGGCCATGGCCGGATGTCCGGGCCTTCGAAGGGGTGCCGGATGTCCGGGTCGTGGGGGCCGGATTTCTGGGGCCTGGGAGTCCGGCTTGGGTGAGGTTCTGTGATGGAGTGCTGGATTTCCAGGGTTCGGGCCAGATGTCCTGGGACTTGGTCGGATGTCCGGGCCTTGTAGCTTGAGGCTGCTGGCCTTCAGCTGGGCTGCACATTCCAGGGGCCGGATGTCTGGCGCTAGGGCTGGATGTCCAGGTCTTGGGAGCTGTCTTCGGTCCTTTCCGACATTCCTCTTCATCCTTATACTTGGAGACTTGTCTGTCTTCATATGCATCTCCAAGAGGGTCCTCTTGATACCTGATCATGCATAACATTCCGGACTTAGGTAGTAGCCATGTCTCGAGTGAGTCATATGGAATATCACTAAGGAGAGAAGCCACCTCGGTCTCGAGAGCTCTAGCTCGTGCTCGTGTCATCGGTCCTCTTGGCACTTGGTGAGACGATGATAGGTCCATGGGGATGACCTTGGGATGCTCCGCATCACACTGCCTTCAAGGATGCGACTGAGCTAGTAACCAAGTGTGAGGCATGCCAGTTCCATTCAAAGAATATACATCATCAAGCGCAAGCTCTCCAGATGATTCCTCTCTCCTGGCCTTTTTCGGCCTGGGGGCTCGATATCTTGGGCCCCTTTCCCCGTGCTACCGGGGGCTTTGAGTTCTTATATGTTGCCATCAACAAGTTCACAAAGTGGCCTGAAGTAGAGCCAGGGAGGAAGGTGACAGCATAGTCAGCCATCAAGTTCTTCAAAGGACTGGTTTGCCATTTTGGAGTTCCTAACAGAATAATCACCGACTACCACACACAGTTCACGAGCCGTGCCTTCATGCAGTACACCCAAAGCCTTGGAAGCAAGGTGTGCTTCGCCTCTGTTGCTCACCCGAGAAGCAAGGCCAAGCAGAACGGAGTGATGCTGAAGTGTTGCGTGGTCTCAGGACAAGAACCTTGGACAGGTTGCACAAGTGCAGAAAGCGTTGGATTGATGAGTTGCCATTGGTTCTTTGGTCACTCCAAACAAAACCAAATCGAGCTATTGGGCAAACACCCTTCTCCCTAGTCTATGGTGCAGAAGCGGTGCTCCCCACGGAGCTCACATACAGGTCGCCTCGAGTGCTTGCCTATGATGAGGCAGAGCAAGAGCAGCTGCAGCAAGATGACGCAACGCTCCTTGAGGAAGATCGTCTTCGAGCAGCTGTGCGACCTGCTCGCTACCAGCAAGCTTTGTGCCACTGCCATAGCCGCAAGGTTCATGCCTGAATCCTTGAGGAAGGTGACCTTGTTCTTCGGCGTGTTCAGTCTGCCAAAGGATCAAACAAGTTGACGCCAAAGTGGGAGGGCCCTTATCGGGTAGTACAAGTCACCAGACCTGGTGCAGTCCATCTGGAGAACGAAGATGGTATCCGAGTATAGAACTCGTGGAATATCGAGCATCTTCACAAGTTCTACCCGTGAGGCGCAGTTGCCGGGTCTTGTCCCCAGCAACCACTTTTGTACAAGCTTTGTCTCCAAGACTTGTAACCCTTTGTACAAAGCCGGGGGCAGACCCTGTGCATATGTGAATAAAGCTAAGTGTTTCACAACCTTTTGTACATATTCGCTTATGTATTAGTACATGCAATGTTGTGATTACATTTTGGCTTGTATGAAAACTATTGACAGACCGCCAAGGTTCCCAAGCTTCTCTTTTCCTTCCTTTCTTTTCACAAAAACAGAGAGATTCCTCACGCACAAGTTTCCCGGGGAGAGAGGCAGACGGAATACCACTTGAACGGCGTCGAACTCAATGTTCATTTCATATGACAAGAAGTATAGCAAAGAAAGCTAAGTCAGAAATTAATTTTTTCAAACTAAAAATTTGTTTGTTGCATTATAGTCCCCCTTTGCATGGTTCCGTGTTAGTATGAGAAACCTGCATGCGAAGGAATCTTATCGCGACCATTCGCGCTCTAATCTCGCCTTGAGTGTGCTCGGCAAGGTTTTGTAGCTGCGCTGGGATCGGCAAGATATCTTGCCGGTAGCAGCATCGCCAGTAGGCCCCTAAGGACCCGTTCCTTGAAGCGCTCGCAGCAAGAAAGCACACCGGCAAGTTTCTGGGCCGCGTAGGGTGAAGGATTGGAATCATACAAAAACACAAATAAACAAAGGGCACAACAAGCATTCATCTGAGCATTGTAAATAGCGAATATTTATTAAGAGATGCTCAATGACATTTTCCTTAGCTTTTTTCCTAGGGTTTACATCGAGTGCAAGAAGGGCAAAATGGGCGCCTAGGCAAGGCCTGGCTCGCTCCTGGCAAGCTAGATAATGGTGCTGCCGGCGTTCAGCTGGAGTCCGAGCCGTCGTCTTCAGACTTGACGCTCGGGGACTCGCCATCGTCGTCTTCACCATCGTCCTCCTCGTCGCTTTAGCTAGAGGAGGCAGTTTCGCTACTGCTCGAGCTCTCCACACAGCACTTCATGAGAGCTCCTGACGCGCCGAAAAACTTCACGGTGAGCATGTCGGACTCGAATAACTTGAGGTGAAGAAGATGCCCCTGCCCCAAGCATCGAGCATGGACGAAGGATTTCCACCCATGCGTGAAGTACATGGATCCATTGGTGGAGAACTCGACGTTCACCCAGATGGAACCGTTGAAGCAACCATCCACGCACAACCACAAGCCACGCGGCTGGTCGACCTCCATCACCATAGCAAAGGGACGAGGGGGCCGCAGTAGGCTTCGCGACCGGTCGCGCAGCTCTACAACAAACTCGAGCGTCATGTATTCTGTATGGCTTTCTGCAAGAGATGGGGCGGCTAGAAGCGAGATGACAAGTGCCCCACTGCGGCCGCCCCGGCCCCGAGCACTGCCTCTTCCATGACCTCGGGCCATGGCCCCTCCTCGAGCGCTGGGTCCAGTCTCTGCGACTATGACCGAGGCAGATGCATGGTGCCGAGAAGAATCTCTCGTGCAAGGGACTGAAGCACGAGCATGACCTCTCCCCCTCTCCATGGTGGCGGTAGACGTGAAAGAATAAGATGGAAGTACTAAGAGATTGAGACAAGGAGATGTGAATGAGCATCGCCCTCCGTAGCCTTCCTATTTATAGGGAGGGGCACAGGGGCTGTGTCTTCACCATCTGAGGGCAACCGCCCCGTTCCACCAATTTTGCGCCCTCCATTTCTGGCCGGCGTGTTACTCCATCCACTGCCTAGCCTCACCAATCCAGTGTCCTGGCTCCCCTGCTCAGAGCACTACCTCCACGTTCGCCCCTCTTCGCCAATCCCACGTTCTAAGCACAATCCGCGTCGTGGAGGGGGTTGTAGTAAAAGGAGGAGTGGTGACGAAAATGGCAGTTACCTCAAGCCACGCGTGATCATGAGCCTACCCAGGCCAAGTGATAGAGGCAAAGGTGTCCCGTCTTTCGATGAGAAGGTGATTATCGTTTCGGTGGAGTAGACTTTGACAATCCGACTACGAACGTGCGAGGACGTCGCGCCTTAGCAATCGCTAAACCAACTCCAAGAGGTTATTGACCACGCCGGAGCACGATCAACCTGACCACGAGGGTCTATTTCCTGCAAGCAAACGAAGAACAAGCAAGAAACTGAGATTGCAATCTGGATATTGCGAATATAAGATGAAAGCTTTATTGATCAAGGTGGGGTTCTCTGACGTCTTGGTCTGGTCGTTGAACACAAACCAAGTACACGAAGTTGCAGCTATGGCGAACTTTTAATCTAAACAAAACCAAAGTCTAAACGACGCCCTAAGGGCTGTATATATGGAAGAAGAAGGGGGGAATTTCGTGGGCCTTGGAGGAGGGATCCGAAACCAATCCTAACTCTTGTTTTCCCACACATACGGACTCTAAAAACAGCCTATACTTAAGTATTTCGAAATTACATGGGCCTGGCCCAATAATAAGGTGACGCAGCACCTATAATAGCCTCTGGACGAAATTTATGAAGTGGCATCTTTTATATTTCGTCCAAGGCTTCATGCACGCATTAAGGTGGCTTCAATGTCCTGAAATCATCACTTGTAACTCCGTTCTTGTTCCCCTTGCGCATGCCATCATCTCCATGCTTGGTCTTGCTCCAGTGTTCATCCCTCTTATCCATGCTAGGCCCTTCATTTGTAAGTAAGACAAATGTATCCAATTTAGGCAGCATCATATTCTCATGAACATTAGAATCATTACCAAGAAACGAAAGTACCTGATAATTTAATTGGCGTGCGTGAGCTCTAGTAACTGGTCCAGTGTATGTAGCAGTAGGTGTTGTGGGTGTAACAATGGTATTGATGTCCTCATCATCCTCCCCTTCTTGAAATGAAGTCGTCCTCGACGGAAGCTCATCTTCCTCACCCAAATAAGGCTTCAAATCTGCAATATTAAAAGTGGGACTAACCCCAAAATCTGCAGGCAGCTCAAGTTTATATGCATTATCATTTATTTTCTCTAACACCTTAAATGGACCATCAGCACGTGGCATTAGCTTTGATTTGCGCAAATCAGGAAATCTATCCTTACGCAAATGTAACCAAACAAGATCTCCAGGTGCAAAGACAACACGTTTTCTACCCTTATCTCCAGCAAGTTTATATTTAGCATTCATACACTCAATGTTCTCCTTAGTTAACTCATGCATTTTTAAGATCAATTCAGCATGTTGTTTAGCATCAAAATTAACCTTCTCCGAAGATGGAAGAGGCAACAAATCAATAGGTGCACGAGGAAGGAAACCGTACACAATTTCAAAAGGACACATCTTAGTAGTAGAATGCAATGAACGATTATAAGCAAATTCAATATGAGGCAAGCATTCCTCCCACATTTTCTTGTTATTCTTCAAAACAGCCCTAAGCATAGTAGACAATGTTCTATTGACTACTTCAGTTTGTCCATCAGTTTGGGGGTGACATGTAGTACTAAAAAGCAGTTTAGTCCCCAACTTAGCCCATAAACATCTCCAAAAGTGGCTAAGAAATTTAGTATCACGATCTGAAACAATAGTATTTGGCACACCATGCAAGCGTATAATTTCACGAAAGAACAAATCAGCAACATTAACAGCATCATCGCTTTTATGACATGGTATAAAGTTTGCCATTTTCGAGAACCTATCCACGACAACAAATATGCTATCCCTCCCCTTCTTTGTTCGAGGTAAACCTAAAACAAAGTCCATAGATATATCCTCCCAAGGAACACTAGGTACAGGCGAAGGCATATATAAACCATGAGGATTGAGTCGTGACTTAGCTTTTTGACATGTAGTGCAGCGAGCAACAAAACGCTCAACATCCCGTCTCATCTTTGGCCAAAAGAAATGTGTAGCAAGTATATCCTCCGTCTTCTTCACGCCAAAGTGTCCCATTAATCCTCCTCCATGCGCCTCCTGCAACAACAAAAGACGAACAGAGCTAGCTGGAATGCATAGCTTGTTAGCACGAAACACAAATCCATCGTTAACGACGAACTTGTTCCATGTTCTCCCTTCCTTACAATTCTGCAATACATCTTTAAATTCAGCATCATGCACATATTGATCTTTGATGGTCTCCAAACCAAATATTTTAAAGTCAAGTTGTGAAAGCATAGTATAACGACGAGACAATTCATCAGCAATAACATTTTCTTTACCCTTCTTGTGTTTAATGACATAAGGGAAAGTCTCAATAAATTCAACCCATTTAGCATGTCTACGGTTCAGTTTTGCTTGACTTTTAATGTGTTTCAAAGATTCATGATCAGAATGAATAACAAATTCTTTGGGCCATAAATAATGTTGCCATGTTTCTAAGGTCCGAACAAGAGCATATAATTCTTTATCATAAGTAGAATAGTTCAGACTAGGCCCACTCAATTTTTCAGAAAAGTATGCAACAGGTTTGCCATCTTGTAATAAAACACCTCCTAATCCAATTCCACTAGCATCACATTCAAGCTCAAAAGTCTTATTAAAATCAGGAAGTTGGAGTAAAGGAGCATGTGTCAACTTATCTTTCAATACCGTGAAGGATTCTTCCTGTGAGGTACTCCAAACAAAAGGCACATCCTTCTTTGTAAGCTCATTGAGAGGTGCAGCAATGGTGCTGAAATCTCTCACAAAACGCCTATAGAAACCAGCGAGTCCAAGAAAACTCCTCACTTGTGTGACCGTTTTGGGCTGTGGCCAACTCTCAATAGCTTCAATCTTGGCTTTATCAACTTCAATTCCCTATGGAGTAACAACATAGCCAAGAAAAGATACTCGGTCGGTGCAAAAGGTGCACTTCCCAAGGTTACCAAACAAACATGCATCACGTAAAGCAATAAAAACAGCATGTAAATGTTCCAAATGTTCCTCCAAAGATCTGCTATAAATCAGTATATCATCAAAATAGACTACCACAAATCGTCCAATGAAAGCACGTAAAACTTCGTTCATTAATCTCATGAAAGTACTAGGTGCATTAGTTAACCCAAAAGGCATGACTAACCACTCAAATAATCCAAACTTTGTTTTAAATGCTGTTTTCCATTCATCCCCCAATTTCATACGAATTTGATGGTATCCACTACGCAAATCAACTTTGGAGAATATTGTAGAGCCACTCAATTCATCAAGCATATCATCTAGTCTAGGAATAGGATGACGATAACGAATAGTAATATTATTAATGCCTCTACAATCAACACACATACGCGATGTACCATCCTTTTTCGGCACTAGAATAATAGGAACAGCACAAGGACTAAGGGATTCGCGTATATAACCTTTGTCGAGCAACTCCTGGACTTGACGCATAATCTCCTTCGTCCCCTCTAGATTAGTACGGTATGGTGCACGGTTGGGTAGCGATGCACCGGGAATTAAGTCAATCTGATGCTCAATCCCTCGAATAGGTGGTAATCCCGGAGGCACATCTTGTGGAAAGACGTCGGCAAACTCCTGCAAAATGTTAGTAACAGCAGGAGGCAAAGAGGAAGGCATGTCCTCGAATGAAAATAATGCCTCTTTGCACACAAAAGCATAGCAAACAGATTTGCTGAAATCTAGATCATCAATATCAGATTTGGTGGCAAGTAAACATGCACTTTTCAATTTAATTTCAGAAGCAACACTAGATGGTTTATTATTAGGATTCATTTGTTGCTCAAATTCTTTTGCCACAATCTGATTTTCACTCTTATTTTGCTCCTGTTTTGCCTTACTAGCTCTATTAATATCATCTTTCAAAATAGAATCAGGAGACATAGGAAGCAAAGTAATATGTTTATCCTTATGAACAAGAGTATACTGATTGTTTCTACCATGGTCTACAGAACTTTTATCAAATTGCCATGGTCTACCAAGTAATAAGGAACATGCTTGCATGGGTACCACATCACAAGGGGTGTTACAAATTCTACTCCTCTAAAAGAAATTCTCGTCCCGAGAATTTAGGAGGTAGAAGGAAAGAGGTCGGGATATTCTTCCCAAAAATGATCCTCGCGTTCCCAAGTGGCTTCATCTTCAGTGTGATTCGACCACTGCACTTTCAGGAACTTGGTCGTCTTCTGACGAGTTCAATGTTCAGCCTCATCGAGAATGCGGACTGGATGCTCTTTATAAGAAAGATCATCTTGCAATTCGAGCATCTCGTGATCCACTTCGCGGTGCGCAGATTCCTTGAAGCAACGACAAAGTTGCGACACGTGGAAGACGTCGTGGATATGAGAGAATTGCGGCGGCAACTCCAATTTATATGCCACCTGTTCACGTCTGGCAATAATGTGAAAGGGGCCGATGTAGTGTGGAGCTAGCTTGCCCTTGATTCCAAAACGATGAGTGCCCTTCATAGGAGTGACACGAAGATAAGCTTGATCACCTGGTTGATAGGTCAAGCCCCATCGTTTGCGATCATAGTTGTTCTTCTGGCGGTCCTGAGCCGCCTTGAGATTTTCTCGGACAATGCGGACTTGTTCTTCAGCGTGTTGGATAATGTCTGGTCCCACGAGTGGTCGTTCCCCAGTTTCTGACCAATTCAGAGGGGTTCGACACTTACGTCCGTAAAGCACTTCGAAGGGGGCCATTTTCAAGCTGGCTTGATAGCTGTTATTATAAGAGAATTCGGCAAACGGGAGAGATTCCTCCCATTTCTTACCGAATGATATAACACAAGCTCGGAGCATATCTTCAAGCATTTGACTAACTCGCTCGACTTGGCCTTGGGATTGGGGATGATAAGCTGAACTCCAGGTAATGTGAGTTCCCATAGCTTCTTGGAAACTTTCCCAGAACTTGGAGGTGAAAAGACCGCCACGGTCCGAACTGATCTCCTTCGGAATACCGTGGTGTGATACAATTCTGGAGATATATAACTTTGCTAACTGGCTAGCAGTGATAGTCTCCTTGACAGGCAGAAAATGTGCAACTTTGGAAAGTTGGTCGACGACGACAAGAATAGCATCGTGACCCTTCTGAAACTTGGGAAGACCAGTTATGAAATCCATTTGCACTTTATCCCACTTCCACAAAGGAATAGGGAGCGGTTGCAGAATTCCGCAGGCTTCTGATGTTCTGCTTTGACGCGACGGCATACGTCACATTCAGCAACATATCGAGCAATGTCCTGCTTCATTCTAGACCACCAGTACCTTTGTTGGAGATCACGATACATCTTAGTGCTACCCGGATGAATAGACAGCGGTGTATCATGTGCCTCCTTCATGACTTTGTCAGTCATAAGTTCAAAGCAAGGTACCACAATGCGGTCTCTGAAGTACAAGGTTCTATCTTCAGCAATTGAGAAATCCCTGTACTTCTCAAGGTGAAGTTCTTTCTTCATCAGATCAATTTCAGCATCTTTGGCTTGTGCATTCTTAACAGCTTTTTCAAGATCTGGCTGCACGACCAGGTTATTAAGAGAACCCTGTGGAACAATACGAAGGTTCAACTTGCGCAGTTCTTCATATAGCTGGGGTTGAGCTCGCTTAACCATGAGGTTGTTGCAATAGGACTTGCGGCTCAAGGCGTCAGCCATCACATTAGCCTTGCCCGGGGTATATGAAATACCACAGTCATAGTCCGTAATTGTTTCCAACCATCGCTGTTGACGGAGATTAAGTTCCGGCTGAGTGAACAAATACTTTAGACTCTGATGATCGGTATAAATCTCACACCGATTACCAAGGAGGTAGTGTCGCCACTGCTTCAAAGCATAGATCACAACAGCAAGTTCGAGGTCATGCACTGGATAGTTTTTTTCATGCGGACGCAATTGTCGCGAAGCATATGCAATTACCCTTCGTTCTTGCATTAGGACATAGCCTAATCCTTGACAAGAGGCATCGCAGAAAATCACAAAGTCTTTGCGGGAATCTGGAGGAGCAAGCACTGGAGCAGAGGTTAGCTTGTCCTTGAGAGTCTGGAAACTTTCCTGGCATTTGTCTGTCCACTCAAACTTAACGCCTTTGTGAAGCAGATTAGTTAGGGGCTTGGCAATCTTAGAAAAGTTCTCGACGAATCGGCGGCAATAACTTGCAAGGCCGAGAAAACTTCTGACTTGCTTGGCATTCTTCAGAGGAGTCCAGTCAAGAATAGCCTAAACACGCTCCGGGTTAACGGCGATACCGTCCTTGGAAATCACATGTCCAAGGTAGGTTACTTCAGAAAGCCAGAATTCACATTTAGAGTACTTGGCATACAACTTGTGTTCACGAATCCTTTCCAGAACAAGACGAAGATGTTCAGCGTGTTCTTCCTTATTCTTCGAATATACCAAAATATCATCCAGATAAACCACGACGAACTTGTCGAGGTAATCCATGAAGATATAATTCATCAGGCGGGAGAACGTAGCTGGAGCATTTGTTAGGCCAAATGACATGACCGTGTACTCATAGGAGCCATAACGAGTAACGAAGGCAGTCTTTGGAATATCCTCTTCGCGGACACGGATCTGGTGTTAACCCAACCTCAAGTAGAGTTTGGAGAACACCGATGATCCAGCAAGTTGATCATAAAAATCATTGATCTGGGGAAGCGGATATTTATTCTGAATGGTTGCCTGGTTGATAGGACGGTAATCTTGGACCAGCCTATTCGTACCATCTTTCTACTTGACAAAGAGAGACGGCGCTCCCCAGGCAGAGGAACTAGGGTGGATGAAACCCTTCTTAAGTGACTTGTCGATTTCTTCCTTAAGCTCGAGAAGGTGGTGCGGAGGCATCTTATAAGGACGCTTCGCAATGGGAGTAGTGCCAGGCTTCAGGTCGATGACAAACTCGACTGCTCTAGCAGGGGGTATGATTGAGGCGAACGTGTCCCGATGTTTCGATGAGATGGTGGCTATCGTTTTCTGTGGGAGTTGACCTTGATGATCCGACTACGAACGTGCGAGACGTTGCGCATTAGCAATCGCTATACCAACTTCCAAGGGGTTATTGACCACGCCGGAGCACGATCAACCTGACCACGAGGGTCTGTTTCCTGCGAGCAAACGAAGAACAAGCAAGAAACTAAGATTGCAATCTGGATATTGCGAATATAAGATGAAAGCTTTATTAATGAAGGTGGGGTTCTGTGACGCCTTTGTCTGGTCGTTGAACACAAACGAAGTACGCGAAGTTGCAACTATGGCGAACTTTTAATCTAAACAAAACCCAAAGTCTAAACGGTGCCCTAAGGGCTGTATATATGGAGGAAGAGGGGGGGATTTCGTGGCCCTTGAAGGAGGGGTCCAAAACCAACCCTATCTCTTGTTTCCCCACACATACGAACTCTAAAAACAGCCTATACTCAAGTATTTCAAAATTACATGGGCCTGGCCCAATAATAAGGTGACGCAGCACCTATAATAGCCTCTGGACGAAATTTATGAAGTGGCATCTTGTATATTTCGTCCAAGGCTTCCTGCACTGATTATGGTGGCTTCAAAGTCCTGAAATCATCACTTGTAACACCGTTCTTGTTCCCCTTGCGCATGCCATCATCTCCATGCTTGAACTTGCTCCAAGGTTCCTCTTTCTTGTCCAAGCTAGGCCCTTCATTTGTAAGAAAAACAAATGTATCCAATTTAGGAAGCATCATATTCTCATGAACATTAGGATCATTACCAAGAAACGAAAGTACCTGATAATTTAATTGGCGTGCGCGAGCTCTAGTAATTGGTCCAGTATGTATAGCAGCAGGGGCTGTGGGTGTAACAATGGTATTAATGTCCTCATCATCCTCCCCTTCTTGAAATGAAGTCGTCCTCGACGGAAGCTCATCTTCCTCACCCAAATAAGGCTTCAAATCTGCAATGTTAATAGTGGGACTAACCCCAAAATCTGCAGGCAGCTCAAGTTTATATGCATTATCATTTATTTTCTCTAACACCTTAAAAGGACCATCAGCACGTGGCATTAGCTTTGATTTGCGCAAATCAGGAAATCTATCCTTACGCAAATGTAGCCAAACAAGATCTCCAGGTGCAAACACAACATGTTTTCTACCCTTATCTCTAGCAAGTTTATATTTAGCATTCATACGCTCAATGTTCTCCTTAGTTAACTCATGCATTTTTAAGATCAATTCAGCACGTTGTTTGGCATCAAAATTAACCTTCTCCGAAGATGGAAGAGGCAACAAATCAATGGGCGCACGAGGTAGGAAACCATACACAATTTCAAAAGGGCACATCTTAGTAGTAGAATGCAACGAACGATTATAAGCAAATTCAATATGAGGCAAGCATTCTTCCCACATTTTCTTATTATTCTTCAAAACAGCCCTAAGCATAGTAGACAAAGTTCTATTGACTACTTCAGTTTGTCCATCAGTTTGGGGGTGACAAGTAGTACTAAAAAGCAGTTTAGTCCCCAACTTAGCCCATAAACATCTCCAAAAGTGGCTAAGAAATTTAGTATCACGATCTGAAACAATAGTATTTGGCACACCATGCAAGCGAATAATTTCACGAAAGAACAAATCAGCAACATTAGCAACATCATCGGTTTTATGACATGGTATAAAGTGTGCCATTTTCGAGAACCTATCCACGACAACAAATATGCTATCCCTCCCCTTCTTTGTTCGAGGTAAACCCAAAACAAAGTCCATAGATATATCCTCCCATGGAACACTAGGTACAGGCAAAGGCATATATAAACCATGAGGATTGAGTCGTGACTTAGCTTTTTGACATGTAGTCCAGCGAGCAACAAAGCGCTCAACATCCCATCGCATCTTTGGCCAAAAGAAATGTGTAGCAAGTACATCCTCCGTCTTCTTTATGCCAAAGTGTCCCATTAATCCTCCTCCATGCGCCTCCTGCAACAACAAAAGACGAACCGAGCTTGCTGGAATGCATAGCTTGTTATCACGAAACACAAATCCATCGTTAACGACGAACTTGTTCCATGTTCTCCCTTCTTTACAATTCTGCAATACATCTTTAAATTCAGCATCATGCACATATTGATCTTTGATGGTCTCCAAACCAAATATTTTAAAGTCAAGTTGTGAAAGCATAGTATAACGACGAGACAAAGCATCAGCAATAACATTTTCTTTACCCTTCTTGTGTTTAATGACATAAGGGAAAGTCTCAATGAATTCAACCCATTTAGCATGTCTACGGTTCAGTTTGGCTTGACTTTTAATATGTTTCAAAGATTCATGATCAGAATGAATAACAAATTCTTTGGGCCATAAATAATGTTGCCATGTTTCCAAAGTCCGAACAAGAGCATATAATTCCTTATCATAAGTAGAGTAATTCAGACTAGGCCCACTCAATTTTTCAGAAAAGTATGCAACAGGTTTGCCATCTTGTAATAACACACCTCCTAATCCAATTCCACTAGCATCACATTCAAGCTCAAAAGTCTTATTAAAATCAGGAAGTTGGAGTAAAGGAGCATGTGTTAACTTATATTTGAACACCGTGAAGGCTTCTTCCTGTGCGGTACCCCAAACAAAAGGCACATCCTTCTTTGTAAGCTCGTTGAGAGGTGCAGCAATGGTACTGAAATCTCTCACAAAACGCCTATAGAAACCAGCGAGGACAAGGAAACTCCTCACTTGTCTGACCGTTTTGGGCTGCGGCCAACTCTCAATAGCTTCAATCTTGGCTTTATCAACTTCAATTCCCTGTAGAGTAACAACATAGCCAAGAAAAGATACTCGGTCGGTGCAAAAGGTGCACTTCCCAAGGTTACCAAACAAACGTGCATCACGTAGAGCAATAAAAACAGCACGTAAATGTTCCAAATGTTCCTCCAAAGATCTGCTATAAATCAATATATCATCAAAGTAAGCTACCACAAATCGTCCAATGAAAGCACGTAAAACTTCGTTCATTAATCTCATGAAAGTACTAGGTGCATTAGTTAACCCAAAAGGCAAGACTAACCACTCATATAAACCGAACTTAGTTTTAAATGCTGTTTTCCATTCATCTCCCAATTTCATACGAATTTGATGGTATCCACTACGCAAATCAACTTCGGAGAATATTGTAGAGCCACTCAATTCATCAAGCATATCATCTAGCCTAGGAATAGGATGACGATAATGAATAGTAATATTATTAATGCCTCTACAATCAACACACATACGCGACGTACCATCCTTTTTTGGCAATAGTATAATAGGAACAGCACAAGGACTAAGAGATTCGCATATATAACATTTGTCGAGCAGCTCCTGTACTTGACGCATAATCTCCTTCGTCTCCTCTGGATTGGTACGGTATGGCGCACGGTTTGGCAACGAAGCACCGGGAATTAAGTCAATCTGATGCTCAATCCCGCGAATAGGTGGTAATCCCGGTGGCACGTCTTGTGGAAAGACGTCAGCGAACTCCTGCAAAATGTTAGTGACAGCAGGAGGCAAAGAGGAAGGCACGTCCTCGAATGAAAATAATGCCTCTTTGCACACAAAAGCATAGCAAACAGATTTGCTTAAATCTAGCTCATAAATATCAGATTTGGTGGCAAGTAAACACACATTTTTCAATTTAATTTCAGAAGCAACACTAGATGGTTTATTATTAGGCTTCATTTGTTGCTCAAATTCTTTTGCCACAATCTGATTTTCACTCTTATTTTTCACCTGTTTTGCTTTACTAGCTTTATTAATATCATCTTTCAAAATAGAATCAGGAGTCATAGGAAGCAAAGTAATATGTTTATCCTTATGAACAAGAGTATACTGATTGTTTCTACCATGGTATACATAATTTTTATCAAATTGCCATGGTCTACCAAGTAATAAGGAACATGCTTGCATGGGTACCACATCACAATCAACATAATCAGCATATGTAGAGATACTAAAATGCACACGAATAGTACGTGTTACCTTAACCTTGCCGCTGTTGTTGAACCATTGGATATAGTAAGGATGTGGATGTGGTCTTGTGGTGAGAGATAGCTTCTCCACCATCTCCATGCTAGCCAAGTTGTTGCAGCTCCCTCCATCTATGATGACGCGAACAGAACGTTCCTTCACAACTCCCTTTGTATGGAACAAATTATGCCTCTGATTTTGCTCAGCTTGTGTGACCTGCACACTCAAAACACGTTGAGCAACTAAACATTCATACATGTCAGCATCTTCAGGAGCCATGTATTGCGTCTCATGACCAGAATCATCTCCACCGTGTTCTTCACTTGTAATAAGAGCCAAAGTCTCCTCATCATAGTCACTAGCGGACTCATACCCACCATCCTCAGTAGCAATCATAACACGCGGAGATTGGCATTCTCTCGCATAATGACCTCTTCCCTTACAACGACGACAGATAATCTCATGTGTGTGCCCTGTTGATGCCATAGATGAAGAAGAACTCTGGGCAGGCCCAGAAGGTGTACTCTTGGCAGATGGTGGTGGTGGTGCCTGTTTTCTTGTATCTCGGTTGGAGTTGGCAGCTGAAGTCAGTGGTGCTGCAGTAGGACGTGTGGGAGTAGAGGAGGCACGCGGTGTCCATGATGAAGATCGACCTGCAGAAAAATTAGTTCGCGCCAATGCCTGTCGATCCTGCACTTCACGTTCAGCTTTACAAGCAAGATGGAATAAACGAGTGATATTATTATACTCCTTATACTCTAGAACGGTCTGAATCTCTCTATTTAATCCACCCATGAAACGTGCAAGCATAGCTTCATTCTCCTCAACAATACCACATCTAATCATGCCAGTTTGTAATTCCTGATAATATTCTTCTACAGAATTTTTTCCTTGTCTTAAGCGCTGCAATTTTTGAAGTAATTCACGTTGATAATATGGTGGAACCCAACGAGCACGCATAGCAGTTTTCAAAGCAGCCCAAGTAGCTAGAATAGGATATAATCTACAATGTTCAGACCACCATACACATGCAAAACTAGTAAAAGCACAAACAGCAGCAGCAACACGTCTCTCCTCGGGATATTGTAAACATGTAAAACATTGTTCAGTTTCTAACTCCCAAGTAAGATATATATCAGGAACATATCTACCCTCAAATGGTGGAATATTCAATTTCAGTTTAGGAAGATGGTCATGATCTCGTACCTGAGCTGGTAATGCAGCCCTACCATTGCGATTATTGGCATGTGGACGACCTGGTGCTGGTACGTAATTCTGATTTTGATCAACCTCATCCTCATAATCGCCCGCATAATCATCCTCCTCAGCGGCAGCAGGAGCCATAGAAGCATCAACAGTAGGTGCAGCGGCACCAGAAGTTTAACCAGGCTCAAGGGGAACGCGCTGTGCTCGTCCCACTTGATTTGGAAGGCGACGTTGTTGTTGTTGTAGAGGTGCGACAAGTGTAGCCGGCGGTGGTTGTGGAAGACGCGCGAGCAATTCATTAAACTTGTTATCGAGCTTTGTTTCGAACGTCTTCTCAATTCCATCTATCTTCTCCATGGCCTCTTCAAATCTGTTTAGCACATCTTGCACCTGTCCACTCATCATTTGCTGAAATTTATCATGTAGCTGTTTATTCGTCATGTTCTCCCAATCAGTCTCATCGGCTTGTGATCCTGCCATGGTTAGCAGCAATAGAAACACACAAGAATATGATCCTACAGACTACTAGGAAGTGGTGGTGGTGGTGTATCACAAATCCGTCAAGCGAATCTCAAATGCTTACCAGTTCTTACCCAGCAGCAGGTGGTGATCGGCCATCGTTGTAGTCAAAACTCTCAAAGATTGGACAGAGCGATTGCCAGGTGGTGTCAAATGCACGACGTAGATGTATGTGGAGCTGGGAAGGCTTATGATATGGTAGCAAAAATGTCAGCAATAATCAATTCAGAGATGCAAAGTTGAATAAACGCTCAATGACGGTACGGTGCTGGTCCTAGGCTAGACCGTACTAGAGACGCGAGCCTAGAACACTAACAAAATCACGGCGCAGCACGTAAACAAGGGAAGAGCACACTCTAAAAAAAATTCGTTTTTTTTGCGCTCTTTTTTTTTGTGCTCCTCTTTTATTTTATTTTTTTGCAAAAAATCACTATAATGGCGAGTGTCTCAAAACTCTTCCCAAGTCAAACTAACAGGATAGGCACGAAATTTTTTTTTGACAATTTTTTTTTGGAAATCAGGGCAGCGACGACGAAAAAGTGCGACAAAAAATCACTATGATGGCGAGTGTCTCAAAACGCTCCCTGGGACCTAAAAATAGGATAGGGAAAAAATATTTTTGACTGCTGAAATTTTGGCCTAAAAACTGCCCGGGGGTCTCCAGACTTTTTTTTTCCTCCGAAACCTACTCAGGCAAGGAAACACGAATCGGAAACTAGATGGATCTCGAAAACAAACCTAATATGAAAAGAACTCGGATTGGTGGTGGATATATGGTGGTGGATATATGGTGGTGGTATATGGCAGCGGTGGTGGTATATGGTAGCGGTGGTGGTATATGGATACGGATCGGTGGTGGTATATGGATACAGATCGGTGATGGTATATGGATTCAGAGCGGTGGCGGATAAGCGGTGGTGGTAGATGGCAGGGGTGATGATGATGGTGCGGCGGCGGCGTGACAACTTATGACCAGAACTTGAAACTCTAAAGGACTAGACGCTAAGACCAGCAACTAGACACGACGATGCAACCGCAAATTCAACAAAGCAAAAACCCTAAAAAGATTATGCAAAGGCTCAGATTGGTTCGGATATGATGAACTAACCCTAATTTTTTTTTTTGGCTTTTTCGTGGACTGTAGGTATGAAGAACAGACTCAATCTAAACTACGAAAAACTGTAAAATCTCACCGAGCAACC
Source organism: Thinopyrum elongatum (assembly GCA_011799875.1). NCBI lineage: Eukaryota > Viridiplantae > Streptophyta > Magnoliopsida > Poales > Poaceae > Thinopyrum > Thinopyrum elongatum. The sequence goes on along the minus strand of CM022300.1, from coordinate 250,565,785 downwards.
TGAAAATCTGATACCACTTGATAGAGGCGAAGGTGTCCCGATGTTTCGATGAGATGGTGGCTATCGTTTTCTGTGGGAGTTGACCTTGACGATCCGACTACGAACGTGCGAGACGTTGCGCCTTAGCAATCGCTATACCAACTTCCAAGGGGTTATTGACCACGCCGGAGCACGATCAACCTGACCACGAGGGTCTGTTTCCTGCGAGCAAATGAAGAAGAAGCAAGAAACTGAGATTGCAATCTGGATATTGCGAATATAAGAGGAAAGCTTTATTAATGAAGGTGGGGTTCTGTGACACCTTTGTCTGGTCGTTGAACACAAACGAAGTACGCGAAGTTGGAGCTATGGCGAACTTTTAATCTAAACAAAACCCAAAGTCTAAAGGGTGCCCTAAGGGTTGTATATATGGAGGAAGAGGGGGGGATTTCGTGGCCCTTGAAGGAGGGGTCCGAAACCAACCCTATCTCTTGTTTCCCCACACATACGGACTCTAAAAACAGCCTATACTCAAGTATTTCGAAATTACATGGGCCTGGCCCAATAATAAGGTGACGCAGCACCTATAATAGCCTCTGGACGAAATTTATGAAGTGGCATCTTGTATATTTCGTCCAAGGCTTCCTGCACTGATTATGATGGCTTCAAAGTCCTGAAATCATCACTTGTAACTCCATTCTTGTTCCCCTTGCGCATGCCATCATCTCCATGCTTGAACTTGCTCCAAGGTTCCTCTTTCTTGTCCAAGCTAGGCCCTTCATTTGTAAGCAAAACAAATGTATCCAATTTAGGCAGCATCATATTCTCATGAACATTAGAATCATTACCAAGGAACGAAAGTACCTGATAATTTAATTGGCGTGCGCGAGCTCTAGTAATTGGTCCAGTATGTATAGCAGCAGGGGCTGTGGGTGTAACAATGGTATTGATGTCCTCATCAGGGTATTCCTGGAAGTTCTTCTGGGAAAACATCCTGGAAGTCACAGACGAATGGAATGTTTTCGATCCCCTCAAGCAGAGAAGTGTTTAACGCATTCAAGGCATAAATTTGAGCCTCGGCGTTTTGAGTGAGGTGAGCATGGTAATTCACTATCTGACCTGATGGATGTAGGAGGTGTACAACTTTAGTGGCGCAATTGATTGAGGCATAGTGAGCCTTCAACCAATCCATTCCCAGAATAAGATCAACTTCAGAAGAGTTGAGAATAATGGGTAACGCTCGGAATTCCAATCTTTCAATCTTAATTACGACATCGGGACTGAACAACGAGGTGTGGCAATGACCCGCGGGAGTGTTCACTCGTAGTTTACGGGGTAGCGTATCACATTTAACTTCATGTATGAGTGCGAATTTATCTGACATGAATGAATGCGATGCTCCTGAATCAAATAAAACAGATGTGGGTACTGAGTTAACAGGAAGGGTACCCATCACAGTAGCTGGCTGGTCTGGGTCTTCACTCATGTTGACATGATAGGCCTGCCCACGACCATAAGAGGGCCTGACATTGTTGTTGCGAGGCTGAGAAATTCCACGGCCATTACCACGGCCAGCTGGAAGAGGCACTAGCTGATTCTGACTCTAAGAACAGTCTCTGGCACGATGACCTGCCTGGCCACACTTGAAGCAGAGTCCACTGTCTGGACGTGGTGCAAGAGCTCGAGGTGGTGCAGCTCGAAGAGGCTGCCTCGGTGGTGGAGGAGGCAGGCGAGGTGCAGCATAAGCAGGCCTGTACACTGGAGCTGCTGGACGGTACATGCTGTGAGGAATCCATATACGACGCTTCTGAGAAGATGAGCCCGCTTCACGGGTGCGCCTGGTTGCTTCCTTGTGCTTCTTCAGACCAGTCTCGACCATAATAGCCTTGTTCACCAAGGTGGCGAAGTCGGGAAAGTCTTGGACGAGCAGGGCTAGCTGAATGTCATGGTGTAGCCCATCACGAAACTTCTCCTGCCTATGAGCATCAGTGGGAATGTCTTCTTCAGCATAGCGAGACAAGTCAAGGAACTCTCGCTGGTAGACCTCCACAGTCTTGTTGCCTTGAACGAGGCTACGGAACTTGGCCTTCTTCCGATCTATAACTCCTTGAGGAATATACCGGGCACGAAAAGCAGCCTTGAATTCCACCTAGGTGACGACAGTTCCTGGAGGTAGGGTCTGTCTGTGAGTTGCCCACCATTGTGCTGCGGGACCCTTCAGGAAGTAAGTTGCAAAGGTGACATAGCTGGTAGGGGCAACATCGGCGGACTCCATCTCATAGAAGATGTCACGCAGCCAGTCATCGGCATCCAGTGGATTAACTGTGTTGCGGAGTACCGATGGGTTGAGATGCACAAACTCTGGTAGCGTAATTGAAGCTGGCTGCTGGTTGGCATTGGGACGAGGGAACTGATCCATAATCCCAGTCATGAACTGACGGTTGAGTTCGAATTGTTGCATCATAGCTGCCATATAGTCAGGCGGTGGTGGCGGTGGTGGATTGTTGTCAGCCATCCTGCTAAATTCAACAGGGGTAGTTTAGCAAAAGCTTTTGCGAGTGTTTAGCATCAAACATGATGAAACACGATGATATTTAAGTAGTGTAATAGACGCTTAACAGTAGTCATTTAAGACATACAGATCCATACACAGTCGGTTACAAATGGACAGCATAACGGCACAATTTCAAAAGCTGGACATGCTAGGCGGCACGCAGGCACGCGGTAAGGAAGTACACAACAAGACATAGCAAAGGCTACATCAACGTCGGAGAAAACTGATGGAGCGAGGATTCTGCAAGTGGCAACACAGGGTGCCCTCGATAAAAGGGATCCTGTAAGCAGAACCTGGCCCATATTCTTGAAGAAAAGGGGGAAATTTCAGAACTCCGGGTGGATGTGATCACGAGAACCTAAAGTTGAAGTTAGTAAAATTTTAACCCGAATAGAAGAGAAATCAGAGTCCCAGAGTAAAGGTCGAGGAGTAAAAGATCCTAATACCACCCAGTTGGCGACGTGGGTCTGTAAGCCACACAGCCAAGTTAGTAAAACAGTTTTCAAGTACTAGACTCAACTTCGGCTAAGGAATTGGAAAGGCGGATTTCTAGAGACAGTCGGCTCTGATACCAACCTGTGATGACCCCGGCTTAATCGTGCACTATCCATACACGCAAATGCACACGATCAAGCCTAAGGACTCACTTGAAGATATCACAACACAACTCTAAAACATAAAGGAAGTCATACAAATTTTATATTACAAGCCAGGGCCTCGAGGGCTCGAATACATAGCTCGATGGCATACAAGCGTCAGCGGAAGCATCAGATATCTGAGTACAGATATGAAAGAAACACAGACAGGCCATTAGAATGGCGGGGCAAAATAAAACACTACGATCGAAAGGCGCAGGTCTCCTGCCTGGGACCCTCCGAACCTACTCCTGGTCGTCGGTCGGCTCCTCGTAGTAGTACTCGCCGGGAGGGTAGTAGTAGTAGCCATCGGCGGGGGCAGCTGACTCAGGGGCTCCGTCATCTGGTTGCATCAAATGGATATGGGGAGAAAAAGAAAGCAAAGCAACCATGAGTACTCATCCGAAGTACTCAGCAAGCAAGGATCTACACTACATATGCAACATTATCAAAGGAAGGCTGTATATGTGGAATGGGCTGCAGAATGCCAAAACAGAGGGGAAAGCCTAGTCCTATCGAAGACTAGCATCTTCAGCATCTTCAATGGTCTTGCAGCAATAGAAGAGTGCAGATTAGCTTAAAGTAAAGTAGTAGTAGTGTCATCAATGTCGCCCAGAGATCCTTTCTCGACTCCCTGCGAGAAAGCAATCCCAGAGCCATACTATCCAGTTATCATCTCAAGTGTCCAGTTCTAGTTGTACCGATCGGGATACAACTCTGAGTGTCCGTTATCGTAGGGCATGCTATCGATAGATTAGTTCTCCCTGCAGGGGTGCACCAACTTACCCACCACGCTCGATTAACTCCGGCCGGACACACTTTTCTGGGTCATGCCAGGCCTTGGCCAAACGATACTCCGCAACCCGACTAAATACTTAACAAAGAGGTCAGCACGCCGGACTAACCTATGCGCCCAGGGGTCTTGGGCCTTCGCCCGGGGGACTCCTGCGCATTACGTGCACCGCTGGTGAGCAGACCTAGCAACCCCTTAATACAAGTGCGGTTGCGTTCCCAGTCCAACCCAGCGTGTGCCGCTCCTCGCTGACGTCAATTAAGCTTCGGCTGATGTATACGACGCAGAACGCCCATACTATGCCCACGTGATGGTTAGTGCTCTCAGGCCAGAGGCCCCTCGGATCAAATATCCAAACCGTTAGTGTGTTGGTAGTGCGGTAACGAGCAGAGACTCATGAAAGATGTGACCCCATCGCCCCATCTCGAGGACTTGTAGCAAGGGCTAAGAATGCCCGACCACGCCTCGTATTCAACTCTCGGGCACCCTCCAGGTCCACCCGACTCCACATCACTCGCAATTAAGCTCGCGCGGGTACCCCTCAGTGCCGACCCGTCTTTAGTAACATGGTTTAGTGTAAAGTCATAGTAACATTAGTAACCGTGTGTCTAACACCTAGGGGAATCCTGAGGAATCACGCTCGATGGAATTCCACCTGATGTTACCGTCAAGGTGAACGAAGCAGGAATCACCCTCGAGGTCCACACTTGAGAAGTTGCACGACGACGTCGTTATCGGGGGTGGTGCAGGAGGAATCACCCTCGCGGACCACAACCGTTTAACTAACCTGCAAGGTTATCATCAGAAGTGCTAATGAGGTATCACCCTCGGCACTCGATAGTAACCCAGTAGTGTCGAGCAACTAAGGGGGAAGTGATGTGCGGTGCCGGGGCCTGGTCTTTGATCCCGTTGATCGGGTTTTCTGATAATCCAGCGGGGCAGTCGGGATAAAGTGGGAATCTCTGATGGGTCTCTACCCAACCTATACTAAACAGTTTAGGATAAGCAGGTAGGTAACAATAGCAGGTTACAATAAACAGGCTATGCAGCAGATATAGGATAACAGTAACAGCAGCAACTTCTAATGCAAGCATAAGAGAGAGAATAATAGGCGATATCGATATGCTCAAAAGGGGGGTGCTTGCCTGGAAGCTCTGCGGCAAGTGTCTGGTTGTCAGGGACGTAGTCGGGCTCCTGAGCTGCGTCGGTGTCGGGGTCTACCGAGAGAGAAGAGGGGGAGGAAACAAATAAATACACATCAAATAATGCAACACAGAGCATGCCATGCCTAGGATGCAGTGCAGGGTTGCCTAAAAATATGTCTAAGTCATTTTAGTTATTTTAGGATTAAAGTGGGTTTATTAACCGGTGTATATGCACTATTCATCTACCGGAATCAGGCTCAAAGTTACGGGTTCTCCTACGTAGGGGGTTCCGATATGGAAACAGACGACACGATCAAATTTGTTTCGTCGTTCTGAGCAACTTTCATGTATTAAGTTTTTCGATCCGAGTTACGGTTTGTTTATTATGAATTTTCAAAGATTTTTGCATTTTCTGGAATTTATTTATTTAACAGAAAAGGAATTATGACGTCAGCATGACAGGAGGATGACATCAGCAGGTCAACTGGTCGGTTGACCAGTCAAACCTGTCCTCTGGGTCCAGTGGGACCCGCATGTCAGCCTCTGTTATAAAACAGAGTTTATTTTAAACTAAACTAGATCTAATTAACTACTGGACCCCACCTGTCGTAGACTTATTAACTAAACTAATTAATTTTAATTACAGAAACATTTTAATTAAGCTAAAATGCGGTGGGACCACATGTCAGCGACTGGGACCGCCCAGTCAGCACATTTGACCAGGTCAACTGGTCAACTGGGACCATGGGTCCCACTGGCAGTGACCCTGGGGGTGGCCCCGGGTATGCCACGTCGGCGGTGGCCACCGAAGAGAGCTCCGGCGACCAAAACAGCGGTGGGGCTCGCCGGACTTCTCCGGAAAATAGCTACAGGGCACGAGGAAGGGCGCGGCTAGGCTCATTCGAGAGCTTGAGCTCGGCCGCATCGAGTGGTGGCGGTGGCCGAGCCTGGAGTGGCCGAAAACGAGCGCGGCGAGCTCGTCGGCGGACGGCCGGAGTCGGGCGCGAGGGGAAACAGCGTTGCGATGTGTTAGCGAACAAACGGAAGGGCCAGGCGAGACATACGCGGGGCGGTGAGTGCAATGGTGGCTGACCCGTGACCATTTGGTCACCGGAAGCACGCCGTCGTCGAGCGCAGGCGGCGGCGCGTTCGGGTGGTAGATGGGAACATTGCTATCGCGTGCAGCAGCTCGATCCAGAAGGCTAGTCGTGTCCTACGCGCCGTGGTGAGTGTGATGGACATGGCCTCGTGACCGTTGGGTCACCGGAGACTCGTCGGCGGCGAGCTCCACGGAGGTGAGCTCGGGCATTCGCAGAATGGCGCCTGCGTGCACGCTGGAGCGAGGGGAAGCGAGCAAGGAGGAGCTGCGGCACACACAGAGGCCCTCGACAGCTTAGTAGCAGCAGACGGTGGCCGGAGACGAAGAAGTTCACCGGAGCCGAGGCGGAAGGGGCCGACCCGATTCGTTCCCTGCCGCGGCTCCCGGCCCGTGTTCATGGTCGAGGATGACGTAGACGATGGCGCTGAACTGCTATGGCATCTTGGCGAGTCGAAGCGAGGCCAGTGGCCACGAGAACGGCGGCGAGTGGCTGCGGTGGCGCTCGGCAAAAGTGGATCTGGAGAAGAAGGAGGAGAGGAGAGAGCAAGGGAGAGGGGGAAGAAGTGACGGAGAGGGCCAGGGGAAACACACGGGCTTCGGCCTTATCCTCTCGCGGACGACCGCAGCGTCGCGGTGTCGGCGCCCGAGCAGCGCTCGCCGGCGCGGCCAGGCGCGCGTTGACACGCAGGGGAGAGAAGAGGAAGATGGGCTGGTGGGCTGGCTACGGGGCACTGCGCACTTAGGCCCAGTGCACAGTGCCTCTTTTCTTTTTATTTTCTGTTTTTGTTTTTTTTATTTTAAGAGAGAAGGTTTTGTATTATTTTGAATCTCCAAATGGAATTGCAAAAATGTGTAAATTCCTCACACTAGTGTATTGCAATATACAGCACTGCCACAAAAAGTTTGGGCATTTTTGGAACACATTTGAAATCATTCAAAAATGATTAGGGCATTTAAGTGTTGTTTTGGCTCTGATCAAATGCATTAGGCCCATCTAGACTTGATGATGATATTGTGTTCCTTAATAGCAAATGGTTTTGGATTATTTGCTATAAGGTGAACATTTTTCCCACAAGTTTTGATCAACTTTATCTTGCACTTTTGAATTTGAGTTGATTTTCATTGAGGGAGTTGAATTGAATCTTTAACCAATGTGACTAGGCACTGCAAATGAAAGTGACTTGGCATATTTAGCAGAGTGTCACAGTGCTTATTACATAGGGGTGTTACACCCCTCTGGTACTTCTTTGCTCCAGTATTTTTTATATATTCCATAAAAATTCTCCGTGAAATTTCACCTTATTTGGAGTTGTGCAGGATAGGTATCTCTGATATAGCTTTTTCAGGTCCAGAATTCCGGCTGCCGGCAATCTCCCTCTTCATGTAAATGTTGCAAATTAAGAGAGAAAAGGCATTAGAATTGCATCACAAGGTATTTTAATTATCAAAAACATTATAAATAACAGTAGGAAAACATGATGCAAAACGGACGTATCACACTACAACCTCCAGCTCGTGGAGGAGCATAGTGAGGCACAGGACCAACTTCAGCGTGGAGATCGCATTTGAAGCTGCCATCACGGGGATGGCGGAGGCGAACCCAACAATCAACGACCTAAACCGGGTCATGTACGAGTCTCTGCACAACCACCGCGCCATCCTGACCACCTCCGCAGCGATAACAGCGTCAGGGCTTCCCGAGCGGGGGACCGCCGACGTGCCACGGAGGACTGCCATGGACTCGGCGTCAGAGCTTCATGCGGAGAAGTCAGACGGTCTTTTGTGCATGTCTCTACCATTGGGCACTATCGTCATATGATAACTAGTGATTACCTTGCCTTGTTCCAGACAACATTGGCGACTGTTGAGGGTGGACAACAGCGTCGTCACGGTGTTGCAGTTCCTTCGATTGTAGGCACAGATTGATGAGGACATCAATACCGTCGTTACACCCACAGCTCCTACTGCTACATATACTGGACCAATTACTAGAGCTCGCGCACGCCAATTAAATTATCAGGTACTTTCGTTTCTTGGTAATGATTCTAATGTTCATGAGAATATGATGCTTCCTAAATTGGATACATTTGTATTGATTACTAATGAAGGGCCTAGCATGGACAAGAGGGATGAACACTTGAGCAGGATCAAGCATGGAGATGAAGGCGTGCATGAAGGGATCCAGAATGGCGTTTCTAGTGCATATTTAAGCACTTTGAAGCCTCCGTGATGACCTACAAGGACATGGACGAAATATACAAGATGCCCCTTCATAAATTTCGTCCATAGCTTATTTTAGGTGCTACGCCACCTTATTTTTGGGCCAGGCCCATGTAATTTCGAAATACTTGAGTATAGGCTGTTTTTAGAGACGTATGTGTGGGGAAACAAGAGATAGGGTTGGTTTCGGACCCCTCCTTCAAGGGCCACGAAATTCCCCCCCTCTTTCTCCATATATACAGCCCTTAGGGCACCGTTTAGACTTTGGGTTTTGTTTAGATTAAAAGTTCGCCATAGCTGCAACTTCGCGTACTTCGTTTGTGTTCAACGACCAGACCAAGACGTCACAGAACCCCACCTTGATCAATAAAGCTTTCATCTTATATTCGCAATATCCAGATTGCAAATCTTAGTTTCTTGCTTGTTCTTCGTTTGCTTGCAGGAGATAGACCCTCGTGGTCAGGTTGATTGTGCTCCGGCGTGGTCAATAACCTCTCGGAGTTGGTTTAGCGATGGCTAAGGCGCGACGTCCTTGCACGTTCGTAGTCGGATCGTCAAAGTCTACTCCGCCAAAAACGATAGCTATCATCTCATCGAAAGATCGGGACACCCTCGCCTATATCAAGTGGTATCAGATTTTTAGGTTGCTCGGTGAGATTTTACAGTTTTTCGTAGTTTAGATCGAGTCTGTTCTTCATACCTACAGTCCACGAAAAAGCCAAAAAAAAATTAGGGTTAGTTCATCATATCCGAACCAATCTGAGCCTTTGCATAATCTTTTTAGGGTTTTTGCTTTGTTGAATTTGCGGTTGCATCGTCGTGTCTAGTTGCTGGTCTTAGCGTCTAGTCCTTTAGAGTTTCGAGCTCTGGTCATAAGTTGTCACGCCGCCGCCGCACCATCATCATCGCCCCTGCCATCTACCACCACCGCTTATCCGCCACCGCTCTGAATCCATATACCATCACCGATCTGTATCCATATACCACCACCGATCCGTATCCATATACCACCACCATATATCCACCACCAATCCGAGTTCTTTTCATATTAGGTTTGTTTTCGAGATCCATCTAGTTTCCGATTCGTGTTTCCTTGCCGGAGTAGGTTTCGGAAGAAAAAAAACCCGGGCAGTTTTTAGGCCAAAATTTTGACAGTCAAAAATATGTTTTCCCTATCCTATTTTTAGGTCCCAGGGAGCGTTTTGAGACACTTGCCATCATAGTGATTTTTTGTCGCACTTTTTCGTCGTCGCTGCCCTGATTTCCGAAAAAAAAAATTTGTCAAAAAAAAATTCGTGCCTATCCTGTTAGTTTGACTTGGGAAGAGTTTTGAGACACTCGCCATTATAGTAATTTTTTGCAAAAAAAAAAGGAGCGCAAAAAAAAACAGCGCAAAAAAAATTTTTTTTTAGGGTGTGCTCTTCCCTTGTTTACGTGCCGCGCCGTGATTTTGTTAGTGTTCTAGGCTCGCGTCTCTAGTACGGTCTAGCCTAGGACCAGCACAGTACCGTCGTTGAGCGTTTATTCAACTTTGCATCTCTGAATTGATTATTGCTGACATTTTTGCTACCATATCATAAGCCTTCCCAGCACCACATACGTCTACGTCGTGCGTTTGACACCACCTGGCAATCGCTCTGTCCAATCTTTAAGAGTTTTGACTACAACGGTTGCCGATCACCACCTGCTTCTGGGTAAGAACTGGTAAGCATTTGAGATTCGCTTGACGGTTTTGTGATACACCACCACCACCACTTCCAGGTAGTCTGTAGGATCATATTCTTGTGTGTTTCTCTTGCTGCTAACCATGGCAGGATCACAAGCCGATGAGACTGATTGGGAGAACATGACGAACAAACAGCTACATGATAAATTTCAGTAAATGATGAGTGGACAGGTGCAAGATGTGCTAAACAGATTTGAAGAGGCCATGGAGAAGATAGATGGAATTGAGAAGACGTTCGAAACAAAGCTCGATAACAAGTTTAATGAATTGCTCGCGCGTCTTCCACAACCACCGCCGGCTCCACCTGTCGCACCTATACAACAACAACAACGTCGCCTTCCAAATCAAGTGGGACGAGCACAGCGCGTTCCCCTTGAGCCTGGTCAAACTTCTGGTGCCGCTGCACCTACTGTTGATGCTTGTATGGCTCCTGTTGCCGCTGAGGAGGACGATTATGCGGGCGATTACGAGGATGAGGTTGATCAAAATCAGAACTACGTACCAGCACCAGGTCGTCCACATGCCAATAATCGCAATGGTAGGGCTGCATTACCAGCTCAGGTACGAGATCATGACCATCTTCCTAAACAGAAGATGAATATTCCACCATTTGAGGGTAGATATGTTCCTGATATATATCTTACTTGGGAGTTAGAAACTGAACAACGTTTTACATGTTTACAATATCCCGAGGAGAGACGTGTTGCTGCTGCTGTTTGTGCTTTTACTAGTTTTGCATGTGTATGGTGGTCTGAACATTGTAGATTATATCCTATTCCAGCTACGTGGGCTGCTTTGAAAACTGCTATGCGTACTCGTTGGGTTCCACCATATTATCAACGTGAATTACTTCAAAAATTGCAGCGCTTAAGACAAGGAAAAAATTATGTAGAAGAATATTATCAGGAATTACAAACTGGCATGATTAGATGTGGTATTGTTGAGGAGAATGAAGCTATGCTTGCACGTTTCATGGGTGGATTAAATAGAGAGATTCAGACCATTCTAGAGTATAAGGAGTATAATAATATCACTCGTTTATTCCATCTTGCTTGTAAAGCTGAACGTGAAGTACAGGATCGACAGGCATTGGCGCGAACTAATTTTTCTGCAGGTCGATCTTCATCATGGACACCGCGTGCCTCCTCTACTCCCACACGTCCTACTGCAGCACCACTGACTTCAGCCACCAACTCCAACCGAGATACAAGAAAACAGGCACCACCACCACCATCTGCCAAGAGTACACCTTCTGGGCCTGCCCAGAGCTCTTCTTCATCTATGGCATCAACAGGGCACACACATGATATTATTTGTCGTCGTTGTAAGGGAAGAGGTCATTATGCCAGAGAATGCCAATCTCCGCGTGTTATGATTGCTACTGAGGATGGTGGGTATGAGTCCGCTAGTGACTATGATGAGGAGACTTTGGCTCTTATTACAAGTGAAGAACACGATGGAGATGATTCTGATCATGAGACGCAATACATGGCTCCTGAAGACGCTGACAGGTATGAATGTTTAGTTGCTCAACGTGTTTTGAGTGTGCAGGTCACACAAGCTGAGCAAAATCAGAGGCATAATTTGTTTCATACAAAGGGAGTTGTGAAGGAACGTTCTGTTCGCGTCATCATAGATGGAGGGAGCTGCAACAACTTGGCTAGCATGGAGATGGTGGAGAAGCTATCTCTCACCACAAGACCACATCCACATCCTTACTATATCCAATGGTTCAACAACAGCGGCAAGGTTAAGGTAACACGTACTATTTGTGTGCATTTTAGTATCTCTACATATGCTGATTATGTTGATTGTGATGTGGTACCCATGCAAGCATGTTCCTTATTACTTGGTAAACCATGACAATTTGATAAAAATTCTATACACCAGGGTAGAAACAATCAGTATACTCTTGTTCATAAGGATAAACATATTACTTTGCTTCCTAGGACTCCTGATTCTATTTTGAAAGATGATATTAATAGAGCTAGTAAAGCAAAACAGGAGAAAAATAAGAGTGAAAATCAGATTGTGGCAAAAGAATTTGAGCAACAAATGAAGCCAAATAATAAAACATCTAGTGTTGCTTCTGAAATTAAATTGAAAAATGCATGTTTACTTGCCACCAAATCTGATATTGATGAGCTAAATTTAAGGAAATCTGTTTGCTATGCTTTTGTGTGCAAAGAGGCATTATTTTCATTCGAGGACGTGCCTTCCTCTTTGCCTCCTGCTGTCACTAACATTTTGCAGGAGTTCGCTGACGTCTTTCCACAAGACGTGCCACCGGGATTACCACCTATTCGCGGGATTGAGCATCAGATTGACTTAATTCCCGGTGCTTCGTTGCCAAACCGTGCGCCATACCGTACCAATCCAGAGGAGACGAAGGAGATTATGCGTCAAGTACAGGAGCTGCTCGACAAAGGTTTTATACGCGAATCTCTTAGTCCTTGTGCTGTTCCTATTATACTAGTGCCAAAAAAGGATGGTACGTCGCGTATGTGTGTTGATTATAGAGGCATTAATAATATTACTATTCATTATCGTCATCCTATTCCTAGGCTAGATGATATGCTTGATGAATTGAGTGGCTCTACAATATTCTCCAAAGTTGATTTGCGCAGTGGATACCATCGAATTCGTATGAAATTGGGAGATGAATGGAAAACAACATTTAAAACTAAGTTCGGTTTATATGAGTGGTTAGTCATGCCTTTTGGGTTAACTAATGCACCTAGTACTTTCATGAGATTAATGAATGAAGTTTTACGTGCTTTCATTGGACGATTTGTGGTAGTTTACTTTGATGATATATTGATTTATAGCAGATCTTTGGAGGAACATTTGGAACATTTACGTGCTGTTTTTATTGCTCTACGTGATGCACGTTTGTTTGGTAACCTTGGGAAGTGCACCTTTTGCACCGACCGAGTATCTTTTCTTGGCTATGTTGTTACTCCACAGGGAATTGAAGTTGATAAAGCCAAGATTGAAGCTATTGAGAGTTGGCCGCAGCCCAAAACGGTCACACAAGTGAGGAGTTTCCTTGGCCTCGCTGGTTTCTATAGGCGTTTTGTGAGAGATTTCAGTACCATTGCTGCACCTCTCAACGAGCTTACAAAGAAGGACGTGCCTTTTGTTTGGGGTACTGCACAGGAAGAAGCCTTCATGGTGTTGAAAGATAAGTTAACACATGCTCCTTTACTCCAACTTCCTGATTTTAATAAGACTTTTGAGCTTGAATGTGATGCTAGTGGAATTGGATTAGGAGGTGTGTTATTACAAGATGGCAAACCTGTTGCATACTTTTCTGAAAAATTGAGTGGGCCTAGTCTGAATTACTCTACTTATGATAAGGAATTATATGCTCTTGTTCGGACTTTGGAAACATGGCAACATTATTTATGGCCCAAAGAATTTGTTATTCATTCTGATCATGAATCTTTGAAACATATTAAAAGTCAAGCCAAACTGAACCGTAGACATGCTAAATGGGTTGAATTCATTGAGACTTTCCCTTATGTCATTAAACACAAGAAGGGTAAAGAAAATGTTATTGCTGATGCTTTGTCTCGTCGTTATACTATGCTTTCACAACTTGACTTTAAAATATTTGGTTTGGAGACCATCAAAGATCAATATGTGCATGATGCTGAATTTAAAGATGTATTGCAGAATTGTAAAGAAGGGAGAACATGGAACAAGTTCACCGTTAACGATGGATTTGTTTTTCGTGCTAACAAGCTATGCATTCCAGCTAGCTCTGTTCGTCTTTTGTTGTTGCAGGAGGCGCATGGAGGAGGATTAATGGGACACTTTGGCGTAAAGAAGACGGAGGATATACTTGCTACACATTTCTTTTGGCCAAAGATGAGACGGGATGTTGAGCGCTTTGTTGCTCGCTGCACTACATGTCAAAAAGCTAAGTCCTGACTCAATCCTCATGGTTTATATATGCCTTTGCCTGTACCTAGTGTTCCATGGGAGGATATATCTATGGACTTTGTTTTGGGTTTACCTCGAACAAAGAAGGGGAGGGATAGCATATTTGTTATCGTGGATAGGTTCTCGAAAATGGCACACTTCATACCATGTCATAAAACCGATGATGCTGCTAATGTTGCTGATTTGTTCTTTCGTGAAATTATTCGCTTGCATGGTGTGCCAAATACTATTGTTTCAGATCGTGATACTAAATTTCTTAGCCACTTTTGGAGATGTTTTTGGGCTAAGTTGGGGACTAAACTGCTTTTTAGTACTACTTGTCACCCCCAAACTGATGGACAAACTGAAGTAGTCAATAGAACATTGTCTACTATGCTTAGGGCTGTTTTGAAGAATAATAAGAAAATGTGGGAAGAATGCCTGCCTCATATTGAATTTGCTTATAATCGTTCCTTGCATTCTACTACTAAGATGTGCCTTTTTGAAATTGTGTATGGTTTCCTACCTCGTGCACCCATTGATTTGTTGCCTCTTCCATCTTCGGAGAAGGTTAATTTTGATGCTAAACAACGTGCTGAATTGATCTTAAAAATGCATGAGTTAACTAAGGAAAATATTGAGCGCATGAATGCTAAATATAAACTTGCTGGAGATAAGGGTAGAAAACATGTTGTCTTTGCACCTGGAGATCTTGTTTGGTTACATTTGCGTAATGATAGGTTTCCGGATTTGCGCAAGTCAAAGCTAATGCCACGTGCTGATGGTCCTTTTAAGGTGTTAGAGAAAATAAATGATAATGCATACAAACTTGAGCTGCCTGCAGATTTTGGGGTTAGTCCCACTTTTAACATTGCAGATTAGAAACCTTATTTGGGTGAGGAAAATGAGCTTCCGTCGAGGACGACTTCATTTCAAGAAGGGGAGGATGATGAGGACATCAATACCGTCGTTACACCCACAGCTCCTACTGCTACATATACTGGACCAATTACTAGAGCTCGCGCACGCCAATTAAATTATCAGGTACTTTCGTTTCTTGGTAATGATTCTAATGTTCATGAGAATATGATGCTTCCTAAATTGGATACATTTGTATTGATTACTAATGAAGGGCCTAGCATGGACAAGAGGGATGAACACTGGAGCAGGATCAAGCATGGAGATGAAGGCGTGCGTGAAGGGATCCAGAATGGCGTTTCTAGTGCATATTTAAGCACTTTGAAGCCTCCGTGATGACCTACAAGGACATGGACGAAATATACAAGATGCCCCTTCATAAATTTTGTCCATAGCTTATTTTAGGTGCTACGCCACCTTATTTTTGGGCCAGGCCCATGTAATTTCGAAATACTTGAGTATAGGCTGTTTTTAGAGTCCGTATGTGTGGGGAAACAAGAGATAGGGTTGGTTTCGGACCCCTCCTTCAAGGGCCACGAAATTCCCCCCCCCTCTTTCTCCATATATACAGCCCTTAGGGCACCGTTTAGACTTTGGGTTTTGTTTAGATTAAAAGTTCGCCATAGCTGCAACTTCGCGTACTTCGTTTGTGTTCAACGACCAGACCAAGACGTCACAGAACCCCACCTTGATCAATAAAGCTTTCATCTTATATTCGCAATATCCAGATTGCAAATCTTAGTTTCTTGCTTGTTCTTCGTTTGCTTGCAGGAGATAGACCCTCGTGGTCAGGTTGATTGTGCTCCGGCGTGGTCAATAACCTCTCGGAGTTGGTTTAGCGATTGCTAAGGCGCGACGTCCTCGCACGTTCGTAGTTGGATCGTCAAAGTCTACTCCACCAAAAACGATAGCTATCATCTCATCGAAAGATCGGGACACCCTCGCCTCTATCACAGATGACGAGGGGGCGCCGCTTAAGCTTAGTGGGGTTGTTGGTTGTTTTTAGGCCTTTTTGCTATGTAATAAAGTGTATTACAACAGTATCAATGAAATTTGGGGTCCACTTTTATTTGGTGCCTCCGATTGAATGGCGGTTTCGTATCTCGCTTTTCATAAGCAAAAAACTATGAAATTGGTCACGGGTCTTTTTTTTTACTATTGTCACAGAGCTTTTAAAAAATGGTTTGAGCGCTTTGAGGAATATTCCCTTTTTTTATTAAACATCCTCCCCCTTTATTCAATTTTCACAAGAGTTGTGTCGTTTACAATCAAAGGTATCACCTCAATAGGAGGTGATTCCAACCAAACACTAGGAGGAGAGAATCCAGTTATTCTAGCCAATTCATGAGCCACCATATTGTTCTCACTATTACAATGCTCATAGATGACATGATTAAAATCTAAAGACATAAAGTAGCAGTCATCAAAAATAGCACTTGCCACTAAAGAAGAGTAGCCCTCCTTCAATGTTGAGACCACCTCCAAACTGTCCGAGTTGATCTCGATCTTGCTGCAGCCAAGTACGGACCAGATTTATACCAAATCTCAGTGATATAGCTTCAGTAGTGAAAGAATCAAGACATATTTCAATCCTTTCGTTAGCAGTGGCCATGAATTTTCCGGTGTAGTCTCATAGTACTGCTCCAACTAAACTTGCAAGCGAATCAAAATCAAAACTTGTATCAACATTCAGCTTTGCATAGCCGAGCTTTGGCCTCATCCACCCATTGGGTTTCACTTTCACTTTTGGGATGAATGAGAGTATAAAATTAGCCGCAAGCCCCCTCACATTGTTCTGATAGCAGATAATAAACATGATATAGTTTTCTTAACTTCTCTATTGCGTTTGACACTGGGCGCAACAGGTAATCTATAAAGGATTTAGGCTTTAGCTTCTCATATTCTTTTTTCCCTATTTGACTTCTTCATAAACAAAGGAAGGACGACAAGGATAAAATAGGTTTTATATATTTGCTTAACTTCTTTGTTGTATTTGGCATACAAAATAATAATATATCCCGATTTATAAGAAAAGGAAGGACAACAAGGATAAAAATGATTTCATAGTTTGTTTAACTTCTGTATTGCGTTTGACATTCGCACCAAGGGCACATCGGGTCATCTAGCGAGAACGTAGCCAAAAGCGAACAGCAAAATACAAAATAACTAGTAGAATGCCCGTGTGTTGCCACGGGCTTTTAAAATATTTTGCTAGAGTTATATAAACATAATTCTTGTTAAATTTTACATGTAGAGAAAAGAAAGAATGGGCACAATATGGTAATGAAGTCCACTTCACTTGCAATGTAGATTGATAACAAAAGGCAATTTGACGATGTATACAGAGTGATTATCCATTTAAAAATCTGTTACAAATTAAGATCTATTTGATGAGCTTAAGAAATTCTCGCACACTATTAGAAATGTTAGTCTTTAGCTTCATTCGCATTATACTTGAGCAAGTATAATAAAAACTTCTTCCTCAGCACATACCCATCCTGCAAACTTTAGCAAACTTATTTGCTATATTAATAGCCAATATTAACATATCACCAATACATGATGCAATCCAACGTGTTATCAAACACATGGATTTAGAATTTATCACTGATCATCTTGCATTAAGCTTTGACATCATAATTTCAATAACTTCAATAAAACATGTCAAGGTTTATCATTTAAAACTTCAATGACACGATCACATAAGTACCATTCATTTTGAACATTCTCATCATGACATTTCACAGGTAAACATTAGATCCAGTTGGAAGGACAGTTGCGGGACATATATGAGAAGGAAGAAATTCTCTACAAACAACGGTCTAGGGTTGATTGGCTGGCTGCGGGTGATCAAAACACCAAGTACTTCCAAAATAGGTGCTCACATCGGAAGAGGAAGAACACTGTCAAGGCCCTAGTTCGAGACGATGGGTCAAAATGCAGCACGGATGAGGGCATGAGGGAGATGGCGGCAACATTTTATGAAAATGTATTCAGGTCTGAGGGGTCGTCGGATGCTAATCAGCTCCTAGAGAATATTGAGCCGGTGGTGACAGACTTGATGACTGCACACCTGACGGCGGCCATTACAGATGAGGAGATTGAGCGGGCGCTGTTTCAGATGGGTCCGACTAAGGCGCCGGGACCGGATGGATTACCTGCAATGTTTTACCAAAGACACTGGTCTTTGGTTGATAGGGGCGAGGGTGTCCCAATTTTTTGATGAGATGATAGCTATCGTTTTTGGTGGAGTAGACTTTGATGATCCGACTACGAACGTGCGAGGACGTCGCGCCTTAGCAATCGCTAAACCAACTCCGAGAGGTTATTGACCATGCCGGAGCACAATCAACCTGACCACGAGGGTCTATCTCCTGCAAGCAAACGAAGAACAAGCAAGAAACTAAGATTTGCAATCTGGATATTGCGAATATAAGATGAAAGCTTTATTGATCAAGGTGGGTTTCTGTGACGTCTTGGTCTGGTCGTTGAACACAAACGAAGTACGCGAAGTTGCAGCTATGGCAAACTTTTAATCTAAACAAAACCCAAAGTCTAAACGATGCCCTAAGGGCTGTATATATGGAGGAAGAGGGGGGGATTTCGTGGCCCTTGAAGGAGGGGTCCGAAACCAACCCTATCTCTTGTTTCCCCACACATACGAACTCTAAAAACAGCCTATACTCAAGTATTTCGAAATTACATGGGCCTGGCCCAATAATAAGGTGACGCAGCACCTCTAATAGCCTCTGGACGAAATTTATGAAGTGGCATCTTGTATATTTCGTCCAAGGCTTCCTGCACTCATTATGGTGGCTTCAAAGTCCTGAAATCATCACTTGTAACTCTGTTCTTGTTCCCCTTGCGCATGCCATCATCTCCATGCTTGAACTTGCTCCAAGGTTCCTCTTTCTTGTCCAAGCTAGGCCCTTCATTTGTAAGCAAAACAAATGTATCCAATTTAGGCAGCATCATATTCTCATGAACATTAGAATCATTACCAAGAAACGAAAGTACCTCATAATTTAATTGGCGTGCGCGAGCTCTAGTAATTGGTCCAGTATGTATAGCAGCAGGGGCTGTGGGTGTAACAATGGTATTGATGTCCTCATCACCCTCCCCTTCTTGAAATGAAGTCGTCCTCGACGGAAGCTCATCTTCCTCACCCAAATAAGGCTTCAAATCTGCAATGTTAAAAGTGGGACTAACCCCAAAATCTGCAGGCAGCTCAAGTTTATATGCATTATCATTTATTTTCTCTAACACCTTAAAAGGACCATCAGCACGTGGCATTAGCTTTGATTTGCGCAAATCAGGAAATCTATCCTTACGCAAATGTAACCAAACAAGATCTCCAGGTGCAAACACAACATGTTTTCTACCCTTATCTCCAGCAAGTTTATATTTAGCATTCATACGCTCAATGTTCTCCTTAGTTAACTCATGCATTTTTAAGATCAATTCAGCACGTTGTTTAGCATCAAAATTAACCTTCTCCGAAGATGGAAGAGGCAACAAATCAATAGGTGCACGAGGTAGGAAACCATATCCAATTTCAAAAGGGCACATCTTAGTAGTAGAATGCAATGAACGATTATAAGCAAATTCAATATGAGGCAAGCATTCTTCCCACATTTTCTTGTTATTCTTTAAAACAGCCCTAAGCATAGTAGACAAAGTTCTATTGACTACTTCAGTTTGTCCATCAGTTTGGGGGTGACAAGTAGTACTAAAAAGCAGTTTAGTCCCCAACTTAGCCCATAAACATCTCCAAAAGTGGCTAAGAAATTTGGTATCATGATCTGAAACAATAGTATTTGGCACACCATGCAAGCGAATAATTTCACGAAAGAACAAATCAGCAACATTAGCAGCATCATCGGTTTTATGACATGGTATAAAGTGTGCCATTTTCGAGAACCTATCCACGACAACAAATATGCTATCCCTCCCCTTCTTTGTTCGAGGTAAACCCAAAACAAAGTCCATAGATATATCCTCCCATGGAACACTAGGTACAGGCAAAGGCATATATAAACCATGACGATTGAGTCGTGACTTAGCTTTTTGACATGTAGTGCAGCGAGCAACAAAGCGCTCAACATCCCGTCTCATCTTTGGCCAAAAGAAATGTGTAGCAAGTACATCCTCCGTCTTCTTTACGCCAAAGTGTCCCATTAATCCTCCTCCATGCGCCTCCTGCAACAACAAAAGACGAACGGAGCTAGCTGGAATGCATAGCTTGCTAGCACGAAACACAAATCCATCGTTAACAACGAACTTGTTCCATGTTCTCCCTTCTTTACAATTCTGCAATACATCTTTAAATTCAGCATCATGCACATATTGATCTTTAATGGTCTCCAAACCAAATATTTTAAAGTCAAGTTGTGAAAGCATAGTATAACGATGAGACAATGCATCAGAAATAACATTTTCTTTACCCTTCTTGTGTTTAATGACATAAGGGAAAGTCTCAATGAATTCAACCCATTTAGCATGTCTACGGTTCAGTTTGGCTTGACTTTTAATATGTTTCAAAGATTCATGATCAGAATGAATAACAAATTCTTTGGGCCATAAATAATGTTGCAATGTTTCCAAAGTCCGAACAAGAGCATATAATTCCTTATCATAAGTAGAGTAATTCAGACTAGGCCCACTCAATTTTTCAGAAAAGTATGCAACAGGTTTGCCATCTTGTAATAACACACCTCCTAATCCAATTCCACTAGCATCACATTCAAGCTCAAAAGTCTTATTAAAATCAGGAAGTTGGAGTAAAGGAGCATGTGTTAACTTACCTTTCAACACCGTGAAGGCTTCTTCTTGTGCGGTACCCCAAACAAAAGGCACATCCTTCCTTGTAAGCTCGTTGAGAGGTGCAGCAATGGTACTGAAATCTCTCACAAACGCCTATAGAAACCAGCGAGGCCAAGGAAACTCCTCAACAAGATGAGGACATCAATACCATTGTTACACCCACAGCCCCTGCTGCTATACATACTGGACCAATTACTAGAGCTCGCGCACGCCAATTAAATTATCAGGTACTTTCGTTTCTTGGTAATGATTCTAATGTTCATGAGAATATGATGCTGCCTAAATTGGATACATTTGTTTTGCTTACAAATGAAGGGCCTAGCTTGGACAAGAAAGAGGAACCTTGGAGCAAGTTCAAGCATGGAGATGATGGCATGCACAAGGGGAACAAGAACGGAGTTACAAGTGATGATTTCAGGACTTTGAAGCCACCATAATGAGTGCAGGAAGCCTTGGACGAAATATACAAGATGCCACTTCATAAACTTCGTCCAGAGGCTATTATAGGTGCTGCGTCACCTTATTATTGGGCCAGGCCCATGTAATTTCGAAATACTTGAGTATAGGCTATTTTTAGAGTCCGTATGTGTGGGGAAACAAGAGATAGGGTTGGTTTCGGACCCCTCCTTCAAGGGCCACGAAATTCCCCCCTCTTCCTCCATATATACAGCCCTTAGGGCACCGTTTAGACTTTGGGTTTTGTTTAGATTAAAAGTTCGCCATAGCTGCAACTTCGCGTACTTCGTTTGTGTTCAACGACCAGACCAAGACGTCACAGAACCCCACCTTGATCAATAAAGCTTTCATCTTATATTCGCAATATCCAGATTGCAAATCTTAGTTTCTTGCTTGTTCTTCATTTGCTTGCAGGAGATAGACCCTCGTGGTCAGGTTGATTGTGCTCCGGCGTGGTCAATAACCTCTCGGAGTTGGTTTAGCGATTGCTAAGGCACGACGCCCTCGCACGTTCGTAGTCGGATCGTCAAAGTCTACTCCACTAAAAACGATAGCTATCATCTCATCGAAAGATCGGGACACCCTCGCCTCTATCAAGTGGTATCAGATTTTCAGGTTGCTCGGTGAGATTTTAACAGTTTTTCATAGTTTATATCGAGTCTGTTCTTCATACCTACAGTCCACGAAAAAGCCAAAAAAAATTAGGGTTAGTTCATCATATCCGAACCAATCTGAGCCTTTGCATAATCTTTTTAGGGTTTTTGCTTTGTTGAATTTGCGGTTGCATCGTCGTGTCTAGTTGCTGGTCTTAGCGTCTAGTCCTTTAGAGTTTCAAGTTCTGGTCATAAGTTGTCACGCCGCCGCCGCACCATCATCATCGCCCCTGCCATCTACCACCACCGCTTATCCGCCACCACTCTGAATCCATATACCATCACCGATCTGTATCCATATACCACCACCGATCCGTATCCATATACCACCACCGCTACCATATACCACCACCGCTGCCATATACCACCACCATATATCCATCACCAATCCGAGTTCTTTTCATATTAGGTTTGTTTTTGAGATCCATCTAGTTTCCGATTCGTTTTTCCTTGCCTGAGTAGGTTTCGGAGGAAAAAAAAAGTCTGGAGACCCCCGGGCAGTTTTTAGGCCAAAATTTTGGCAGTCAAAAATATTTTTTCCCTATCCTATTTTTAGGTCCCAGGGAGCGTTTTGAGACACTCGCCATCATAGTAATTTTTTGTCGCACTTTTTCGTCGTTGCTGCCCTGATTTCCGAAAAAAAAAATTGTCAAAAAAACATTTCGTACCAATCCTGTTAGTTTGACTTGGGAAGAGTTTTGAGACACTCGCCATTATAGTGATTTTTCGCAAAAAAAAAGAGGAGCGCAAAAAAAAACGTATTTTTTTTAGAGTGTGCTCTTCCCTTGTTTACTGTGCCGCGCCGTGATTTTGTTAGTGTTCTAGGCTCGCGTCTCTAGTACGGTCTAGCCTAGGACCAGCACAGTACTGTCGTTGAGTGTTTATTCAACTTTGCATCTCTGAATTGATTATTGCTTACATTTTTGCTACCATATCATAAGCCTTCCCAGCACCACATACATCTACGTCGTGCGTTTGACACCACCTGGCAATCGCTCTGTCCAATCTTTAAGAGTTTTGACTACAACCGTTGCCGATCACCACCTGCTGCTGGGTAAGAACTGGTAAGCATTTGAGATTCGCTTGACGGTTTTGTGATACACCACCACCACCACTTCCCAGTAGTCTGTAGGATCATATTCTTGTGTGTTTCTATTGCTGCTAACCATGGCAGGATCACAAGCCGATGAGACAGATTGGGAGAACATGACGAACAAACAGCTACATGATAAATTTCAGCAAATGATGAGTGGACAGGTGCAAGATGTGCTAAACAGATTTGAAGAGGCCATGGAGAAGATAGATGGAATTGAGAAGACGTTCGAAACAAAGCTCGATAACAAGTTTAATGAATTGCTCGCGCGTCTTCCACAACCACCGCCGGCTGCACCTGTCGCACCTCTACAACAACAACAACGTCGCCTTCCAAATCAAGTGGGACGAGCACAACGCGTTCCCCTTGAGCCTGGTCAAACTTCTGGTGTCGCTGCACCTATTGTTGATGCTTCTATGGCCCCTGTTGCCGCTGAGGAGGACGATTATGCGGGCGATTACGAGGATGAGGTTGATCAAAATCAGAACTACGTACCAGCACCAGGTCATCCACATGCCAATAATCGCAATGGTAGGGCTGCATTACCAGCTCAGGTACGAGATCATGACCATCTTCCTAAACTGACATTGAATATTCCACCATTTGAGGGTAGATATGTTCCTGATATATATCTTACTTGGGAGTTAGAAACTGAACAACGTTTTACATGTTTACAATATCCCGAGGAGAGACGTGTTGCTGCTGCTGTTTGTGCTTTTACTAGTTTTGCATGTGTATGGTGGTCTGAACATTGTAGTTATATCCTATTCCAGCTACGTGGGCTGCTTTGAAAACTGCTATGCGTACTCGTTGGGTTCCACCATATTATCAACATGAATTACTTCAAAAAATTGCAGCGCTTAAGACAAGGAAAAAATTCTGTAGAAGAATATTATCAGGAATTACAAACTGGCATGATTAGATGTGGTATTGTTGAGGAGAATGAAGCTATGCTTGCACGTTTCATGGGTGGATTAAATAGAGAGATTCAGACCATTCTAGAGTATAAGGAGTATAATAATATCACTCGTTTATTCCATCTTGCTTGTAAAGCTGAACGTGAAGTGCAGGATCGACAGGCATTGGCGCGAACTAATTTTTCTGCAGGTCGATCTTCATCATGGACACCGCGTGCCTCCTCTACTCCCACATGTCCTACTGTGGCACCACTGACTTTAGCCGCCAATTCCAACCGAGATACAAGAAAACAGGCACCACCACCACCATCTGCCAAGAGTACACCTTCTGGGCCTGCCCAGAGCTCTTCTTCATCTATGGCATCAACAGGGCACACACATGATATTATTTGTCGTCGTTGTAAGGGAAGAGGTCATTATGCGAGAGAATGCCAATCTCCGCGTGTTATGATTGCTACTGAGGATGGTGGGTATGAGTCCGCTAGTGACTATGATGAGGAGACTTTGGCTCTTATTACAAGTGAAGAACACGGTGGAGATGATTCTGATCATGAGACGCAATACATGGCTCCTGAAGACGCTGACAGGTATGAATGTTTAGTTGCTCAACGTGTTTTGAGTGTGCAGGTCACACAAGCTGAGCAAAATCAGAGGCATAATTTGTTCCATACAAAGGGAGTTGTGAAGGAACGTTCTGTTCGCGTCATCATAGATGGAGGGAGCTGCAAGAACTTGGCTAGCATGGAGATGGTGGAGAAGCTATCTCTCACCACAAGACCACATCCACATCCTTACTATATCCAATGGTTCAACAACAGCGGCAAGGTTAAGGTAACACGTACTGTTCGTGTGCATTTTAGTATCTCTACATATGCTGATTATGTTGATTGTGATGTGGTACCCATGCAAGCATGTTCATTATTACTTGGTAGACCATGGCAATTTGATAAAAATTCTGTACACCATGGTAGAAACAATCAGTATACTCTTGTTCATAAGGATAAACATATTACTTTGCTTCCTATGACTCCTGATTCTATTTTGAAAGATGATATTAATAGAGCTAGTAAAGCAAAACAGGAGAAAAATAAGAGTGAAAATCAGATTGTGGAAAAAGAATTTGAGCAACAAATGAAGCCTAATAATAAACCATCTAGTGTTGCTTCTGAAATTAAATTGAAAAGTGCATGCTTACTTGCCACCAAATCTGATATTGATGAGCTAGATTTCAGCAATTCTGTTTGCTATGCTTTTGTGTGCAAAGAGGCGTTATTTTCATTCAAGGACGTGCCTTCCTCTTTGCCTCCTGCGGTCACTAACATTTTGCAGGAGTTCGCTGACGTCTTTCCACAAGACGTGCCACCAGGATTACCACCTATTCGCGGGATTGAGCATCAGATTGACTTAATTCCCGGTGCTTCATTGCCAAAGCGTGCGCCATACCGTACCAATCCAGAGGAGACGAAGGAGATTATGCGTCAAGTACAGGAGCTGCTCGACAAAGGTTATATATGCGAATCTCTTAGTCCTTGTGCTGTTCCTATTATACTAGTGCCAAAAAAGGATGGTACGTCGCGTATGTGTGTTGATTGTAGAGGCATTAATAATATTACTATTCGTTATCGTCATACTATTCCTAGGCTAGATGATATGCTTGATGAATTGAGTGGCTCTACAATATTCTCCAAAGTTGATTTGCGTAGTGGATACCATCAAATTCGTATGAAATTGGGAGATGAATGGAAAACAGCATTTAAAACTAAGTTCGGTTTATATGAGTGGTTAGTCATGCCTTTTGGGTTAACTAATGCACCTAGTACTTTCATGAGATTAATGAACGAAGTTTTACGTGCTTTCATTGGACGATTTGTGGTAGTTTACTTTGATGATATATTGATTTATAGCAGATCTTTGGAGGAACATTTGGAACATTTACATGCTGTTTTTATTGCTCTACGTGATGCACGTTTGTTTGGTAACCTTGGGAAGTGCACCTTTTGCACCGACCGAGTATCTTCTCTTGGCTATGTTGTTACTCCACAGGGAATTGAAGTTGATAAAGCCAAGATTGAAGCTATTGAGAGTTGGCCGCAGCCCAAAACGGTCACACAAGTGAGGAGTTTCCTTGGCCTCGCTGGTTTCTATAGGCATTTTGTGAGAGATTTCAGTACCATTGCTGCACCTCTCAATGAGCTTACAAAGAAGGATGTGCCTTTTGTTTGGGGTACCGCACAGGAAGAAGCCTTCACGGTGTTGAAAGATAAGTTAACACATGCTCCTTTACTCCAACTTCCTGATTTTAATAAGACTTTTGAGCTTGAATGTGATGCTAGTGGAATTGGATTAGGAGGTGTGTTATTACAAGATGGCAAACCTGTTGCATACTTTTCTGAAAAATTGAGTGGGCCTAGTCTGAATTACTCTACTTATGATAAGGAATTATATGCTCTTGTTCGGACTTTGGAAACATGGCAACATTATTTATGGCCCAAAGAATTTGTTATTCATTCTGATCATGAATCTTTGAAACATATTAAAAGTCAAGCCAAACTGAACCGTAGACATGCTAAATGGGTTGAATTCATTGAGACTTTCCCTTATGTCATTAAACACAAGAAGGGTAAAGAAAATGTTATTGCTGATGCATTGTCTCGTCGTTATACTATGCTTTCACAACTTGACTTTAAAATATTTGGTTTGGAGACCATCAAAGATCAATATGTGCATGATGCGGAATTTAAAGATGTATTGCAGAATTGTAAAGAAGGGAGAACATGGAACAAGTTCATCGTTAACGATGGATTTGTGTTTCGTGCTAACAAGCTATGCATTCCAGTTAGCTCCGTTCGTCTTTTGTTGTTGCAGGAGGCGCATGGAGGAGGATTAATGGGACACTTTGGCGTAAAGAAGACGGAGGATGTACTTGCTACACATTTCTTTTGGCCAAAGATGAGACGGGATGTTGAGCGCTTTGTTGCTCGCTGCACTACATGTCAAAAAGCTAAGTCACGACTCAATCGTCATGGTTTATATATGTCTTTGCCTGTACCTAGTGTTCCATGGGAGGATATATCTATGGACTTTGTTTTGGGTTTACCTCGAACAAAGAAGGGGAGGGATAGCATATTTGTTGTCGTGGATAGGTTCTCA
The DNA here is from genome assembly GCA_011799875.1 of Thinopyrum elongatum. Classification (NCBI taxonomy): domain Eukaryota; kingdom Viridiplantae; phylum Streptophyta; class Magnoliopsida; order Poales; family Poaceae; genus Thinopyrum; species Thinopyrum elongatum. The sequence continues at coordinate 250,538,697 of CM022300.1, read as the reverse complement.
AAAATGGCACACTTTATACCATGTCATAAAGCCGATGATGCTGCTAATGTTGCTGATTTGTTCTTTCGTGAAATTATTCGCTTGCATGGTGTGCCAAATACTATTGTTTCAGATCGTGATACCAAATTTCTTAGCCACTTTTGGAGATGTTTATGGGCTAAGTTGGGGACTAAACTGCTTTTTAGTACTACTTGTCACCCCCAAACTGATGGACAAACTGAAGTAGTCAATAGAACTTTGTCTACTATGCTTAGGGCTGTTTTGAAGAATAACAAGAAAATGTGGGAAGAATGCTTGCCTCATATTGAATTTGCTTATAATCGTTCGTTGCATTCTACTACTAAGATGTGCCCTTTTGAAATTGTATATGGTTTCCTACCTCGTGCACCTATTGATTTGTTGCCTCTTCCATCTTCGGAGAAGGTTAATTTTGATTCTAAACAACGTGCTGAATTGATCTTAAAAATGCATGAGTTAACTAAGGAGAACATTAAGCATATGAATGCTAAATATAAACTTGCTGGAGATAAGGGTAGAAAACATGTTGTGTTTGCACCTGGAGATCTTGTTTGGTTACATTTGCGTAAGGATAGATTTCCTGATTTGCGCAAATCAAAGCTAATGCCACGTGTTGATGGTCCTTTTAAGGTGTTAGAGAAAATAAATGATAATGCATATAAACTTGAGCTGCCTGCAGATTTTGGGGTTAGTCCCACTTTTAACATTGCAGATTTGAAGCCTTATTTGGGTGACGAAGATGAGCTTCCGTCGAGGACGACTTCATTTCAAGAAGGGGAGGATGATGAGGACATCAATACCATTGTTACACCCACAGCCCCTGCTGCTATACATACTGGACCAATTACTAGAGCTCGCGCACGCCAATTAAATTATCAGGTACTTTCGTTTCTTGGTAATGATTCTAATGTTCATGAGAATATGATGCTGCCTAAATTGGATACATTTGTTTTGCTTACAAATGAAGGGCCTAGCTTGGACAAGAAAGAGGAACCTTGGAGCAAGTTCAAGCATGGAGATGATGGCATGCGCAAGGGGAACAAGAACGGAGTTACAAGTGATGATTTCAGGACTTTGAAGCCACCATAATGAGTGCAGGAAGCCTTGGACGAAATATACAAGATGCCACTTCATAAACTTCGTCCAGAGGCTATTATAGGTGCTGCGTCACCTTATTATTGGGCCAGGCCCATGTAATTTCAAAATACTTGAGTATAGGCTGTTTTTAGAGTCGGTATGTGTGGGGAAACAAGAGATAGGATTGGTTTCGGACCCCTCCTTCAAGGGCCACAAAATTCCCCCCTCTTCCTCCATATATACAGCCCTTAGGGCACCGTTTAGACTTTGGGTTTTGTTTAGATTAAAAGTTCGCCATAGCTGCAACTTCGCGTACTTCGTTTGTGTTCGACGACCAGACCAAGACGTCACAGAACCCCACCTTGATCAATAAAGCTTTCATCTTATATTCGCAATATCCAGATTGCAAATCTTAGTTTCTTGCTTGCTCTTCATTTGCTTGCAGGAGATAGACCCTCGTGGTCAGGTTGATTGTTCTCCGGCGTGGTCAATAACCTCTCGGAGTTGGTTTAGCGATTGCTAAGGCGCGACGCCCTCGCACGTTCATAGTCGGATCGTCAAAGTCTACTCCACCAAAAACGATAGCTATCATCTCATCGAAAGAACGGGACACCCTCGCCTCTATCACTTGTGTGACCGTTTTGGGCTGCGGCCAACTCTCAATAGCTTCAATCTTGGCTTTATCAACTTCAATTCCCTGTGGAGTAACAACATAGCAAAGAAAAGATACTCGGTCGGTGCAAAAGGTGCACTTCCCAAGGTTACCAAACAAACGTGCATCACGTAGAGCAATAAAAACAGCACGTAAATGTTCCAAATGTTCCTCCAAAGATCTGCTATAAATCAAAATATCATCAAAGTAAACTACCACAAATCGTCCAATGAAAGCACATAAAACTTTGTTCATTAATCTCATGAAAGTACTAGGTGCATTAGTTAACCCAAAAGGCATGACTAACCACTCATATAAACCGAACTAAGTTTTAAATGCTGTTTTCCATTCATCTCCCAATTTCATACGAATTTGATGGTATCCACTACGCAAATCAACTTTGGAGAATATTGTAGAGCCACTCAATTCATCAAGCATATCATCTAGCCTAGGAATAGGATGACGATAACGAATAGTAATATTATTAATGCCTCTACAATCAACACACATACGCGACGTACCATCCTTTTTTGGCACTAGTATAATAGGAATAGCACAAGGACTAAGAGATCCGCATATATAACCTTTGTCGAGCAGCTCCTGTACTTGATGCATAATCTCCTTTGTCTCCTCTGGATTGGTACGGTATGGCGCACGGTTTGGCAACGAAGCACCGGGAATTAAGTCAATCTGATGCTCAATCCCGCGAATAGGTGGTAATCCCGGTGGCACGTCTTGTGGAAAGACGTCAGCGAACTCCTGCAAAATGTTAGTGACAGCAGGAGGCAAAGAGGAAGGCACGTCCTCGAATGAAAATAACGCCTCTTTGCACACAAAAGCATAGCAAACAGATTTGCTGAAATCTAGCTCATCAATATCAGATTTGGTGGCAAGTAAACATGCACTTTTCAATTTAATTTCAGAAGCAACACTAGATGGTTTATTATTAGGCTTCATTTGTTGCTCAAATTCTTTTGCCACAATCTGATTTTCACTCTTATTTTTCTCCTGTTTTGCTTTACTAGCTCTATTAATATCATCTTTCAAAATAGAATCAGGAGTCATAGGAAGCAAAGTAATATGTTTATCCTTATGAACAAGAGTATACTGATTGTTTCTACCATTGTGTACAGAATTTTTATCAAATTGCCATGGTCTACCAAGTAATAATGAACATGCTTGCATGGGTACCACATCACAATCAACATAATCAGCATATGTAGAGATACTAAAATGCACACGAACAGTACGTGTTACCTTAACCTTGCCGCTGTTGTTGAACCATTGGATATAGTAAGGATGTGGATGTGGTCTTGTGGTGAGAGATAGCTTCTCCACCATCTCCATGCTAGCCAAGTTGTTGCAGCTCCCTCCATCTATGATGACGCGAACAGAACGTTCCTTCACAACTCCCTTTGTATGGAACAAATTATGCCTCTGATTTTGCTCAGCTTGTGTGACCTGCACACTCAAAACACGTTGAGCAACTAAACATTCATACCTGTCAGCGTCTTCAGGAGCCATGTATTGCGTCTCATGATCAGAATCATCTCCACCGTGTTCTTCACTTGTAATAAGAGCCAAAGTCTTGATGAGGACATCAATACCATTGTTACACCCACAGCCCCTGCTTCTATACATACTGGACCAATTACTAGAGCTTGCGCACGTCAATTAAAATATCAGGTACTTTCGTTTCTTGGTAATGATTCTAAAGTTCATGAGAATATGATGCTGCCTAAATTGGATACATTTGTTTTGCTTACAAATGAAGGGCCTAGCTTGGACAAGAAAGAGGAACCTTGGAGCAAGTTCAAGCATGGAGATGATGGCATGCACAAGGGGAACAAGAACGGAGTTACAAGTGATGATTTCAGGACTTTGAAGCCACCATAATGAGTGCAGGAAGCCTTGGACGAAATATACAAGATGTCACTTCATAAATTTCGTCCAGAGGCTATTATAGGTGCTGCGTCACCTTATTATTGGGCCAGGCCCATGTAATTTCGAAATACTTGAGTATAGGCTGTTTTTAGAGTCCGTATGTGTGGGGAAACAAGAGATCGGGTTGGTTTCGGACCCCTCCTTCAAGGGCCACGAAATCCCCTCCTCTTCCTCCATATATACAGCCCTTAGGGCACCGTTTAGACTTTGGGTTTTGTTTAGATTAAAAGTTCGCCATAGCTGCAACTTCGCGTACTTCGTTTGTGTTCAACGACCAGACCAAGACGTCACAGAACCCCACCTTGATCAATAAAGCTTTCATCTTATATTCGCAATATCCAGATTGCAAATCTTAGTTTCTTGCTTGTTCTTCGTTTGCTTGCAGGAGATAGACCCTCGTGGTCAGGTTGATTGTGCTCCGGCGTGGTCAATAACCTCTCGGAGTTGGTTTAGCGATTGCTAAGGCGCGACGTCCTCGCACGTTCGTAGTCGGATCGTCAAAGTCTACTCCACCAAAAACGATAGCTATCATCTCATTGAAAGATCGGGACACCCTCGCCTGTACTTGACGCATAATCTCCTTCGTCTCCTCTGGATTGGTACGGTATGGCGCACGGTTTGGCAACGAAGCACCGGGAATTAAGTCAATCTGATGCTCAATCCCGCGAATAGGTGGTAATCCCGGTGGCACGTCTTGTGGAAAGACGTCAGCGAACTCCTGCAAAATGTTAGTGACCGCAGGAGGCAAAGAGGAAGGCACGTCCTCGAATGAAAATAACGCCTCTTTGCACACAAAAGCATAGCAAACAGAATTGCTGAAATCTAGCTCATCAATATCAGATTTGGTGGCAAGTAAGCATGCACTTTTCAATTTAATTTCAGAAGCAACACTAGATGGTTTATTATTAGGCTTCATTTGTTGCTCAAATTCTTTTGCCACAATCTGATTTTCACTCTTATTTTTCTCCTGCTTTGCTTTACTAGCTCTCTTAATATCATCTTTCAAAATAGAATCAGGAGTCATAGGAAGCAAAGTAATATGTTTATCCTTATGAACAAGAGTATACTGATTGTTTCTACCCTGGTGTACAGAATTTTTATCAAATTGCCATGGTCTACCAAGTAATAATGAACATGCTTGCATGGGTACCACATCACAATCAACATAATCAGCATATGTAGAGATACTAAAATGCACACGAACAGTACGTGTTACCTTATCCTTGCCGCTGTTGTTGAACCATTGGATATAGTAAGGATGTGGATGTGGTCTTGTGGTGAGAGATAGCTTCTCCACCATCTCCATGCTAGCCAAGTTGTTGCAGCTCCCTCCATCTATGATGACGCGAACAGAACGTTCCTTCACAACTCCCTTTGTATGGAACAAATTATGCCTCTGATTTTGCTCAGCTTGTGTGACCTGCACACTCAAAACACGTTGAGCAACTAAACATTCATACCTGTCAGCGTCTTCAGGAGCCATGTATTGCGTCTCATGATCAGAATCATCTCCATCGTGTTCTTCACTTGTAATAAGAGCCAAAGTCTCCTCATCATAGTCACTAGCGGACTCATACCCACCATCCTCAGTAGCAATCATAACACGCGGAGATTGGCATTCTCTCGCATAATGACCTCTTCCCTTACAACAACGACAAATAATATCATGTGTGTGCCCTGTTGATGCCATAGATGAAGAAGAGCTCTGGGCAGGCCCAGAAGGTGTACTCTTGGCAGATGGTGGTGGTGGTGCCTATTTTCTTGTATCATGGTTGGAATTGGCGGCTGAAGTCAGTGGTGCCCCAGTAGGACATGTGGGAGTAGAGGAGGCATGCGGTGTCCATGATGAAGATCGACCTGCAGAAAAATTAGTTCGCGCCAATGTCTGTCGATCCTGCACTTCACGTTCAGCTTTACAAGCAAGATGGAATAAACGAGTGATATTATTATACTCCTTATACTCTAGAATGGTCTGAATCTCTCTATTTAATCCACCCATAAAACGTGCAAGCATAGCTTCATTCTCCTCAACAATACCACATCTAATCATGCTAGTTTGTAATTCCTGATAATATTCTTCTACAGAATTTTTCCTTGTCTTAAGCGCTGCAATTTTTGAAGTAATTCACGTTGATAATATGGTGGAACCCAACGAGTACGCATAGCAGTTTTCAAAGCAGACCACGTAGCTGGAATAGTATATAATCTACAATGTTCAGACCACCATACACATGCAAAACTAGTAAAAGCACAAACAGCAGCAGCAACACGTCTCTCCTCGGGATATTGTAAACATGTAAAACGTTGTTCAGTTTCTAACTCCCAAGTAAGATATATATCAGGAACATATCTACCCTCAAATGGTGGAATATTCATCTTCAGTTTAGGAAGATGGTCATGATCTCGTACCTGAGCTGGTAATGCAGCCCTACCATTGCGATTATTGGCATGTGGACGACCTGGTGCTGGTACGTAGTTCTGATTTTGATCAACCTCATCCTCGTAATCGCCCGCATAATCGTCCTCCTCAGCGGCAACAGGAGCCATAGAAGCATCAACAGTAGGTGCAGCGGCACCAGAAGTTTGACCAGGCTCAAGGGGAACACGCTGTGCTCGTCCCACTTGATTTGGAAGGCGACGTTGTTGTTGTTGTAGAGGTGCGACAGGTGCAGTCGGCGGTGGTTGTGGAAGACGCGCGAGCAATTCATTAAACTTGTTATCGAGCTTTGTTTCGAACGTCTTCTCAATTCCATCTATCTTCTCCATGGCCTCTTCAAATCTGTTTAGCACATCTTGCACCTGTCCACTCATCATTTGCTGAAATTTATCATGTAGCTGTTTGTTCGTCATGTTCTCCCAATCAATCTCATCGGCTTGTGATCCTGCCATGGTTAGCAGCAATAGAAACACACAAGAATATGATCCTACAGACTACTGGGAAGTGGTGGTGGTGGTGTATCACAAAACCGTCAAGCAAATCTCAAATGCTTACCAGTTCTTACCCAGCAGCAGGTGGTGATCGGCAACCGTTGTAGTCAAAACTCTTAAAGATTGGACAGAGCGATTGCCAGGTGGTGTCAAACGCAAGACGTAGATGTATGTGGTGCTGGGAAGGCTTATGATATGGTAGCAAAAATGTCAGCAATAATCAATTCAGAGATGCAAAGTTGAATAAACGCTCAACGACGGTACTGTGCTGGTCCTAGGTTAGACCGTACTAGAGACGCGAGCCTAGAACACTAACAAAATCACGGCGCGGCACGTAAACAAGGGAAGCACACTCTAAAAAAAAAATTCATTTTTTTTTTGCGCTCATCTTTTTTTTTTTTGCAAAAAATCACTATAATGGCGAGTGTCTCAAAACTCTTCCCAAGTCAAACTAACAGGATTGGCAAGAAATTTTTTTTGACAAATTTTTTTTTCGGAAATCAGGGCAGCGACGACGAAAAAGTGCGACAAAAAATCACTATGATGGCAAGTGTCTCAAAACGCTCCCTGGGACCTAAAAATAGGATAGGGAAAAAATATTTTTGACTGCTGAAATTTTGGCCTAAAAACTGCCCGGGGGTTTCCAGACTTTTTTTTTCCCGAAATCTACTCAGGCAAGGAAACACGAATCGGAAACTAGATGGATCTCGAAAACAAACCTAATATGAAAAGAACTCGGATTGGTGGTGGTATATGGATTCAGAGCGGTGGCGGATAAGCGGTGGTGGTAGATGGCAGGGGCGATGATGATGGTGCGGCGGCGGCGTGACAACTTATGACCAGAACTCGAAACTCTAAAGGACTAGACGCTAAGACCAACAACTAGACACGATGATGCAACCGCAAATTCAACAAAGCAAAAACCCTAAAAAGACTATGCAAAGGCTCAGAATGGTTCGGATATGATGAACTAACCCTAATTTTTTTTTCATGGACTGTAGGTATGAAGAACAGACTCGATCTAAACTACGAAAAACTGTAAAATCTCACCGAGCAACCTGAAAATCTGATACCACTTGATAGGGGCGAGGGTGTCCCGATTTTTCGATGAGATGATAGCTATCGTTTTTGGTGGAGTAGACTTTGACGATCCGACTACGAACGTGCGAGGACGTCGCGCCTTAGCAATCGCTAAACCAACTCCGAGAGGTTATTGACCACGCCGGAGCACAATCAACCTGACCACGAGGGTCTATCTCCTGCAAGCAAACGAAGAACAAGCAAGAAACTAAGATTTGCAATCTGGATATTGCGAATATAAGATGAAAGCTTTATTGATCAAGGTGGGGTTCTGTTACGTCTTGGTCTGGTCGTTGAACACAAACGAAGTACGCGAAGTTGCAGCTATGGCGAACTTTTAATCTAAACAAAACCCAAAGTCTAAACGGTGCCCTAAGGGCTGTATATATGGAGGAAGAGGGGGGGATTTCGTGGCCCTTGAAGGAGGGGTCCGAAACCAACCCTATCTCTTGTTTCCCCACACATACGGACTCTAAAAACAGCCTATACTCAAGTATTTCGAAATTACATGGGGCCTGGCCCAATAATAAGGTGACGCAACACCTATAATAGCCTCTGGACGAAATTTATGAAGTGGCATCTTGTATATTTCGTCCAAGGCTTCCTGCACTCATTATGGTGGCTTCAAAGTCCTGAAATCATCACTTGTAACTCCGTTCTTGTTCCACTTGCGCATGCCATCATCTCCATGCTTGAACTTGCTCCAAGGTTCCTCTTTCTTGTCCAAGCTAGGCCCTTCATTTGTAAGCAAAACAAATGTATCCAATTTAGGCAGCATCATATTCTCATGAACATTAGAATCATTACCAAGAAATGAAAGTACTTGATAATTTAATTGGCGTGCGCGAGCTCTAGTAATTGGTCCAGTATGTATAGCAGCAGGGGCTGTGGGTGTAACAATGGTATTGATGTCCTCATCAAGCAGCCTTCACGGGAGTTGACGGTTTATCAGCAGCCTTAGCTGGGCTGGCCGACTTATCATCCGCGCGAGCCGGGCTAGTCGGGTTATCAGTGTGGCCTGTGGTGTCAACTTCTGTTTGTTCAACTATGAAGTTATAATCTTGAGGCGGTGGATCATCATGTGTAACATCAATATTTGTTCTTTCCAGATCTGGAGTCTTCTCCGGTTCAATATCCACATTGTCATCAGACGGTTTATTTAACCGGGCCTTCTTACTGGGTCTAGGCTTGGCACTGAGAAGAACAAACATAAAGATCAGTACAGTATGCAAACATAACACATTAAGGATAAGATTAAAGCATAACCTACCCAGGGCCGTCTTGAGGGTTGGAAGTTGTGTGGCCGTTGACTCGCCAGAGGACGAATTAGGTGTTCCCTGATAATTTGAATCAGACGGATTAAGAGGCTGTCGAAAACGACCCGCCTTGGGGCAAGAAATATCAGGAGTATAAGAGACCTCTGATCGACGTTTCCGGACCGGAGTGTTCGGTAAACCGGCAGAGGTAACTATCTGGCCACTGTGCCGGGTTGTGCGGCGGGCTTCGTGTTGCTGCTTCTTCAAAAGAAAGTTTGGGTCCAAGTGAGCTAAGGGGTGAGAAAATTTTATTTTCCGGTTTGCTTGACGGATTTTCTGTGTTGGCAGAGGGTCTGAACCGGAAGAAAGGATAGTTACCTCTGCATCGTCAGCCTGGCTGCCTTCAGCGTCATCCTGATAACAGTCATTGTCAATAAGGTGCATGAAAAAAGAACCAAGAGAGTCAAGTTCTACCTCTGAGTCCGGATTAGCCAGATCCGCATCAGCATTTGGTTCAGAAGATACAGTGGTCCTCTTCTTGGCAGGTTTCTTGGTGACCTTGGTCTTCGGGTGAAGTGATTTTGCCGGTTTATCCTGTGGTTTGGCCGGTTTATCCTGTGGTTTTTTCTTCCAGAATGGGTCATCACCCTGTGAAAGATGGACAAAATTTTGACACTATCTGAAAAGGGGTAAACTAAAACAAGAAAGTTGTGATTCTTACAGTTGGCGGTTTATTGGAGACGCAGAAAGGGCTTAACCCGGTCTGGCTACAGACAGCTTCCGGTTCGTTCAGTATTTTCTTGACAGCCTCAGTAACTTCGGCTTCTGTTAGCTGAATGCCGATGTGTCATTGAGGGTCTTTCAAATCCCCTGTGTACTCACACATTAAACCGGGGCGCCGGCTTAAGGGCAGAACGCTCCAAGTTATCCAACAGCGAACAAAGTCGACACCTGTCAAACCGTTTGCCATAAAGGCCCTGAGCTTTGACAGTTGTGGTGCATAGTTGGACCGTTCCTTGGCAGTCAGCCTTTGAGGGAAGGGATGAGTGTTGCTAAGCCGGTGGGGACGGTAACTCGGCAGAGGATTTTCATCAGTTGGAGATGTGTCTTTGCAGTAAAACCAAGTCTGATTCCAGTCCTTGGGGTGACTATGAAGCTTGGCATGAGGGAAGCTGACATCCTTCCTCTTTTGAATTGCCATTCCACCAAGCTCAGTGTTGGGTCCGTCTGTGAACTCTGTGCGACGGTTTAAATAAAAGAAATCCCTGAACAGTTCAACTGTGGGCTCCTCTTGAAGATAGGCCTCACAAAATACTTGGAAATTGCAAATATTGGACACAGAGTTTGGTCCAATATCTTGAGGGTGGAGTTGGAAGCTGGCCAGCACATCCCGAAAAAAATTTGAACCGGGAGGGCTAAAGCCTCGACCCAGATGGTCAGTAAATACAACTACTTCTCCGTCCTTGGGTTCAGGAGGATTTTCCGGACCAGGGGCCCTCCAGTGGATGACTTCTTTCTTGGCTAAAGCTCCAGTTGTGACACATATGTTTAATTGCTCTTCAGTAACCCGGGAAGGAACCCAGTTGCACTCGTAAACTTGTTTGGCCATTTCAATGGGAAGTTGAAACATATTTATTGCCGGTTTAAGATTTATGACGGGCGAGCATAAAGCAATGCAAGATAAGCGAAAGCAGAGGTATATGCATATTGTTAAACCGGAGTTTGATATTACTAAACCGGAGTCTGACAATGGAGAAGGTGCAAAGATCAATAAATCGGCGGTTTAAGAGGGGACTAATGATGCCTACCGGATTATTGTTCTTTGACAAAGCTAAACCGCCTATACTGGTATGAAAGATACAGATCTAAAATACCTAAGTGAGGGAAAAACAAGTTTCACAAAGTGATATGATAATTTCAGATCTGCAGTGCGACAGAAAACTAGAATATACTCAGACCTAAACTTCAGGTACTTAAATAGTTCATCAGGTTCAGATGAGTTTTTCTGTATGAAAGGGATGCTCTAATGGGGAAAAAGGGAGCTTTAACTACAAAGGCACCGGAAAATATCATATCTAACTTGCCATTTGCGCTACTGAGAAGAACAGGGAAGAACAGTTCTAGAACTTCGAAGAACTCCGATGAGTACAAGCCCTAATGATAAGATCTAGGGTGGAAGGAGAAAGGCTTACCAGTATCAAAAGAACAGCGGAGAGGCGTCGCGGCTTTCTGGTACGATCAGGGTGATGCAGCGGCTTTTGTTGGGGCAGATGCGATGGTCGGCGGCGGCGGCGGAGCTCCAACGTTCGGGCGACGCGAGGAAGAGGACGATGTGAAGGGGCACGAAGGGGAAAAATGAGAAGGACCCTTCGGCTTTATTTATAACGTGAATAGATAAGTGACAGGCGCGAGAATCGAGGAGCCCAAAGCGGGATGTGTGGCAGAGCTGTCGCCTCAATTATCGGAGGCTCATTAATGAAGGTGAGAGATATACCATTTTTAATAACAGGTGACGTCATGGCGGTTTATCAAGATGCTGGAAGATGACGTCGTGGCGGTTTACAAGATTTATGCGAAGATGCTGAAAGAAGAATTTTTCTCAAGTTGAAGATTGACATGAACCAGTTCAAATCAATCTGGGGCCTAATGTTGGGGATATTACTACTGGGTATAAACCAGCCAGGAGAGGCCGGGTTATCCCCATAATGAGTTATTATACTTGAAGCCCACGAAGACAAAGATGGAGGCGCTTTATGAAGGCCCAGGGCCCAACGGCGGATTAAGGCCTGTAGATATAAACCGACATTGATATGTAAACTTGTGCTATAAGATAGAAAGAGTAGAGACCGAGCCGGACATGTTCATGAGCCGGCCTCGGGATCCTGTAAACCGACGGGCGTCAACCCATGTATATAAGGGGACGACCCGGCGGCGGTTTGGGGACGACGGACAACAATTCGAGAGCCAGGCATAGCGGATTTGCTCCCTGGTCATCGAAACCCTAGCAATTCCACAACAACTGGATTAGGCCTTTACCTTCACCGCAAGGGGCCGAACCAGTATAAACTCTCTGTGTCCCTTGTCCGCTTTAACCCCTTTAAGCTAACCAGTCGCGATGGCTCCACGACTAAGTCCTTTCTCTAGGACATCTGCCGTGACAAGACCACGACACTATCTATAATAAAATCCTCACAAACAGGCCCTCGGCTGGAAAAATAGAATGCGCCTTTGGGAGAATACACTTTCTAACAGAGAAACATAAACTTGGTCGAAGCAGAGCCAAAGTACGCTTACGGCGATTGAAAGCGTATTCGGCAAAACCCGCGTCCACTTAAATGACGTGGCGGCGACGGGGTCAACGGCCAGAGGCCAACATGTGGGGCCCTCGAGGAGGCGGGCCCGCCTGGCCGTCTTCTTCTTCAACCTCGGCCGCTCTCGCGCTGGACAGAGGACCGGCCGGCCCCGACGAGGCTTACCGGCGACTCCGGCCGTCACCCGCGGCGCTCAGCACATGGATGAGTTCAGCGCGGCGAGGCGCACACACTGATCCCATCCACGGCCGGCGGGGTGGACCGAGACGAAGATGGCCTTGACGCCGGTGGACGGTGGTGGTCGGGCGAGGATGGAGTCGAGGCTATGGTCGATCCGGCGACGAACGGAGAGGTGGGGGAGATGAGCCGGTGCCCGGGTGGTCTACTGGTGGTGGTGTAATGGAGAGAGGAGCTCAGGGTCGCTAGAATTTAGGCCGAGACCGAGGGCTGACACGGCGGCAAATCTCGGTGTGGAGGAGCTCCGGGGCTCGGGGAAGTGGATGGGGATGGCTAGAGGAGTGCGGTGGAGCTCCTGGTGCGGTCGGAAAGCCTCGAGGAAGCTTATATAGGTGAGGGGGTGAGGTGTTGCACTGGCGGCCGCCGCGAACGCGTGGCCGGAGCCGCGGATGCATGGGCACGCAAGAAAGCTTGGCGGTAGGTGACAGGAGAGGAACAGGGGGGGCTCACGGGGCAGAGGAGGCCAAGGGGCACGGGAAGGAAGAAGCCGAGGCGCGAATGGAGCCGAACGGCCACTGTTCTCCCGTGGGCGTGCGGCGGCGAGCGCCAAGGAGCGAGCTACATGAGGGGGAGAGGGGCCTAGGGTGAAGGCGACGATGAGGGGAACCTCCTAGACATGCACGGGCACGAAAGAACGATGATAGGGAGAGGGGCCGGAGCTAGGCGACGTCCTGGACGCGGCCAAACGCTGCAGAGCGCGTGCCCCGTCGTGCCAACAGTGCAGTCACCGCGTGAACCGGGGCATCCGGTACTCTTTGGCACCCAAAACATTGTCTAGCTGATAGTACTTCCAAGATAGATCATTTATGAGGCTATGGCTCGATCAAGGGTACCGTGGTTAGATGGGAGTGATCACCTGAAGTTTGTTGTAGCAAACTTGTCTGCAATGTTGTGCTCAACAAAGAGGGGCTATAGGCCAAATATGATGTCGGGGAGGTTTAGATTAAGAAGTACTATGATCCTGGGGGTGTTGGAAGGAAATGGACCAAAATTAAGCATAGTTGCTTTGCAGCTGCCATTATGGTCCAGAATCAAGATTAGGATGGTGCACTCACATAGAGTAGCCACTTGAGCTGAAATTTGGCAAGGCCTAAGGATATGGACATATGGATATGCTGTAAAAATTTCATACCAAATGGACTTGCCAAAATGATACTTGTTTCACAGACATCCTCTCTATCCAAAATATTGGAATAATTTTGGAGAGAAAATGAATTGTTGAAATGATCCCAAATTTGGTGGGGAGAAGTTATATTGGTAGGAGCATGATCTGGTAATTTCTCAGGATTAATGGAGCAATATAAAATATACTTGCTTCACAACCTAAAAATATTAACAGAAAGATTTGATGTTGTGCTTACATAGATGATTGGATGGAGCTGAAAATTGTAGGAGTGTGATAATATGATCACATGAAGGAGTGTGCAAAATGTCAACTCATTTGGATACTCCTAGCTAGTACTTCCTTCACAATGGCTCCTGTCAGACGGAAACTTTGAAAAATTGCTGAGGAAGATTCACTAGGCAAATGGAGTTGAATTTTGGCATGAGGCAATGATTTGGATGTAAAAGCATGCCCAAAAAGTTTGGGAGCAAACAAGGAAAGATAGGTGGCACTTCCTTCACAGAAGGCCACCCTGGACAGAAATGAAGAAATAATATTGGGGAATTATTTTTGAGCTGGACAAGGAAAGTTTGGACATATTTGGGACTTATATGATCCAAATAAATTATGAGAATTATTTGGGAATTTTGGGAGTGACAGAAAGATAGGTTGCTTCACAACCTAGAGCAAATATGGTTATTCCTTTAATAGAAAAAGGAATATTCCTGAGAAAAAGAATTTTGAGGTTGAGCTAGAATGGAGATGACATGATCTTGGGATAGATTTGAGAATGATGAACCACTTGGGAGGAGAAGAAATGAGGGTCTCCCAGGTTTCAAGTCCACAGATCCACTCCAAAAAGAAAATCAGAGCAAAAACCAAATAAATCAAAAAGAAAAATAAAGGGCCAAAAACCAGGGTGTTACAGATGATGATGAAGAGTCTAGTGAAGATGAGTTCCAGAAAGCCACGGAAGCAATGTGCATTGATGGAGGTGCATCTTTCCACTCCTCTCACCGCCAACTCAAGCAGTGGGTGCATGAGGTCAATGCGACAGAGCCGGTGGTGGGTGCCCAGAAGCCCCTGAGATGGTCCAACACGCCCATCATTTTTTACACTGAGGACCACCCTGATCGCACCACTGTGGTCGGGTGCTTGCCGTTGTCGGTTTCACTAACAATACGCAACCTCAAGGTGACAAAGATGTTGGTTGACGGTGGGGCTGGTCTCAACTTGATCTCGCCTCGTGTGATCAAGAGGCTGCAGATTTCCGATGAGGATTTGAAAAAGGCTGGCACATTCCAAGGAATCAATCCGGGAAGAAGCCAGCCGAAGGGCAAGATCACTTTGCCGGTGTCGTTTGGCAGTGAACTCAACTACAGGACAGAAAAGATCAACTTTAACATCGTCAAGATTCCGTTGCCTTACAATGGAATCCTTGGATGCCCAGCACTTGCAAAGTTCATGGCAGCATCCCACTATGCCTACAACATGTTGAAGATGCCTGGGCCGATAAGTGTCATTACCATTCACTCCGATAAGAAATATGCGTTCATTTGCGCTGATCAACTCTACCGAGAAGCAGTTGCAGCATCTGCCGCCAAGGCACTTGCTCCTGCCGACAAAGTTCCCGGGGGGAAGAAGAGGAAGAAAACAGGCAAGACCGCTGACTCCGGCAAGCGCGCCTCTTCGGAGTGTTGCGCTCCCGTCGAGGACGTGCCAGAGAGCTCTGCTGGCAAGAGCAAGAAGAACAAAGCTGCTCCACTAGAAACCAAGAAGGTGTCCGCCAAGGACAACGGCTTGGGGGGAACTTTCACCATAAGTTCCACCCTTGATGACAAATAGGAAAGCGCGCTTGTTGCCTTCCTGCGGGCGAATGTCAATGTGTTTGCATGGCAACCATCTGACATCCCCGGTGTTCCCAGGGAGGTAATTGAGCACCACCTTGCCTTCTCTCCTCATGCGTGGCCTGTCAAGTAGAAGGTGAGGAAACAAGCTTTGGAGCGGCAACAATTCATTGCCAAACAAATAAAGAAGTTGGAAGCAGCAGGTTTGGTCGTATTCCATCCCACGTGGTTGGCCAATCCAATTGTTGTGTGCAAAGCGAACGGTAAGTCGCGGCTTTGCATTGATTATACAGACATCAATAAAGCTTGCCCGAAGGACCCATTTCCCTTGCCGCGCATTGACCAGATTGTTGACTCCACTGCCAGATGTGATCTGCTGTCGTTCCTTCATGCCTACTGTGGGTATCATCAGATATTCATGTCAAAAGAAGATGAAGAGAAGACCGCATTCATCACTCCATGTGGCATGTACTATTTCATACGTATGCCTTTCGGATTGAAGAGTGCTGGTGCAACATTTGCAAGAGCAGTCCAGATTGGTTTTGAGCCCCAGCTGCACAGGAATGTAGAAGCATATATGGATGATATAGTGGTCAAAACCAAGGACAGAACAACACTCATTCAAGATCTAGAAGAAACATTTGCTAATCTGCGCAAGATCAATCTCAAGCTCAACCCCGAGAAGTGTGTGTTTGTTGTTCCATCCGGCAAGCTTCTTGGTTTCTTTGTTTCTCAGTGTGGAATCGAAGCCAATCCCGACAAGATCAAAGCAATTGAGCAGATTGAAGCACCGAAGCGCGTCAAGGATGTGTGCCATCTTGCCGACTGCATTGCTGCACTAAGCAGGTTCATCTCCAAGTATGTTGAGCGCGCCCTACCATTTTTCAAAATTTTGAAAAAGGCGGGTCCAATGAAATGGACTCCAAAACCAGAGGCGGCGCTGCAAGACTTGAAGAGGTACCTCTCCTCTATGCCAACACTGGTTGCGACAAGACCGCAAGAGCCATTGATGTTATACTTGGCGGCAACAAATCAAGTGGTCAGTGCTGCACTGGTGGCGGAGAGGGAAGCTGAAAGCGAAGAAGTAGCAAATGCAAGCCCGTCAAGTGACAAGCCAGAATCTTCTCTGGCAAGTCTTGGTGCCGACAAGCCAAATGCAGAGCAAGCAAATGAATCGAAACAGCAAGTTGTGCAGAAGAAGAAGTTGGTGCAGCGCCCAGTATATTTTGTTAGTTCCCTTCTTCAGGGAGCTAGGTCAAGATATTCTGGAATGTAGAAATTGCTTTTTGATCTCCTTATGGCCTCAAGGAAGCTGCACCACTACTTCCAGGCACACCAGATAACTGTCGTCACTCGCTTTCCAATGCAAAGGATCTTGAGGAATATAGATGCAATAGGCAGTATTGTTGAGTGGGCGTTGGAATTGTCAAGCTTTGATCTCAAGTTTGAAAGCACATCAACGATTCAGAGCAGAGCCTTGGTAGAGTTCATTGCAGAATGGACACCGACGCCAGACGAAGAAATTCCAGAAACCTCTCTCCCCAGCATGGAAACAACTAAAGATTGGATTATGTACTTTGATGGGGCCTTTTTCCTGTAAGGTGCCGGTGCTGGAGTGCTGCTTCTCACACCCACCGGAGAACACCTCAAGTATGTAATTCAGATGCATTTCCCCAAGGAGAAGGCGACAAACAACACTACTGAATACGAAGGACTACTTGCCGGTCTCAGGATCACGGTAGACCTTGGAATCAGAAAGCTTATTATCTGAGGCGACTCGTAGTTGGTTGTCAAACACGTCAACAAAGATTATCAGAGTCCATTAATGGAAGCATATGTTGATGAAGTGAGAAAACTAGAAGAGCACTTTGAAAGATTACAAATAGAGCACATTCCTCGTGCAGAGAACAGCATTGCAGATGATTTTTCAAAGCGTGCCGCACTCAAACTACCCGTGGAACCAGGAACTTTCGTGCTCCATTTGACTCAGCCATCTGTAACACCATGAGTTGGACAGAGCAAAAGAAGAAAGTTGAACTCCAGCAAGTATTTTCCTGCCGAGCTCCCAGAAGCTGCCGGCAAGGATGTTGCTGGAGACAGCGACAAGCTTGCTGGTGAGCAGCAGGCTCCAGCAAAGAACCAAGTTCTTGCCGTCGAGAGAAGCGCTCCCGCAGCTGAAGAAATGCCTTTAGTCCTTGTTGTCGAGCCACAGGCTCTGGCATGTGCACAGCAGATTGTCGAATTCCTTCAAACAGGATGATACGACCGGCCCTAGTTCCAAGGAAGATCAAGTCGTGAGTAACAATGTGGTCAAGGGTTTTTAGCTTGTGCATGGAACCAAGGAGGAAAGTGGCATGTGGAGCCAGGATGGACTTGATGTTGTTGATGTTAATACTAAAAAACAAGAAACGCATAGCGCTAGCACACAATCCTAGAAACTGAGAAGGGATGATTTGGTTTCCTACTTCTACACGTACATGTTTGGAGGTTGGAGATACTATTATTTTGGAAACCAATTAATTAAATTGGAAGATGTTTTTGTTGCACGTATATGGATAGAAAATCTAGTTGGAGACAAAGATTGTCAGCTAGGTTTGACCGGTTATTATTTTGATGAGAAGGGACGTCCACAAGATGGCATTAAAAAAGGAGGCCATGTGCCATATGGTCAAGGCAAAGTACGTGCATGTATAGGATTAATTCCTAATGCCACCGATCGATGGATTCCACCATGAAGACGTGCGGCAACAAACAAGTTTATTTTCTAGTTGGTTTATTCTGTTAGATTCTAAGTTGGTTTTAGATAATTAATTAGGTATGAGTCCGAGATCTTTAGGCTTAGGCGTGGGTTGTAAGCCTATATATAAAGGCATCAATGGTCATTGTAAGGAGATTATGTTATGATGAATTAAACACCGTGTGTGTTTCGGCCGTTGGCCATTATCGAGTTTAGAGAATTCTTGTCAAAAATCTCTACGTGCGTGTGAGTTCCTGCGACGCGATGCGTAGGAGATTACAAGTTGAGCCTATACGGTTCGTCCATGTTGTTTCCGTGGGATTTGCGAACATCTTTGTAAACCTGCGACTACTTCTTTCTACGATGGAGGTTTGTGCTGTGAAAGATCGGGCCAACAACGGATCGACCCTCATGTCGAGGTTCGCTCCACATCAATTGGTATCAGAGACCGGCATTGCTCACGGCACTTTGGAGGAGACGATCGACACGTGGTCACCAAGGAGGAGCTATTGGAGGCTATCCAATGACTTTTTGCTGGAGGAGAGAGGCTATGGTGCTGAACTTTTTCACACCTACTGTAAAGTGGAAGATAAAGCTTGCGCCACAACAATCGACCATGACAGTTCGATCAACGCGATCAGCATCGACATGGTGGAGAACCTACATCTATCAATGACACCACATCGAGGACCGTACTCACTGAGGAGGTGCTACAACACGATCAACATCACGCACCAAGCTAAGGAACAATTTTCAGTTGGCAAATTTTCTTATGAGGTTTTGTGCGACATAATTCCGGTACCGATGATGTCTTGTCATATGTTGTTGGGAAAGCCATGGTATAAGAAAAATAATGCTACACACGACTATCTCGCCAACACATACACTGTCATTCATGATACAAAATATGTTCTCATGGTCATGGAAAAGAAGTCATTCATTACATGGAGGAAAGAACAGCTGCAGAAAAGGAAGGAGCAAGAAGCAAAGAAGGAAGCCAAAGTTACAGAAGTTTTGTCGATGCATGATCAATCTGCTATTGATAATATTGTTGAAGAGACCGGCTCGAAACCGAGGACGGTTTCACTTCAAGTGGGGGAGAATGATACGGTCGGCCCTAGTTCCAAGGAAGACCAAGTTGTGAGTAACAACATGGTCAAGGGTTTTCAGCTTGTGCATGGAACCAAGGAGGAAAGTGGCGTGTGGCACCAAGATGGACTTGATGCTATTGATGTTAATAATAAAAAACAAGAAACGCATAGCGCTAGCACACAATCCTGGAAACTAAGAAGGGATGATTTGGTTTCCTACTTCTACACGTACATGTTTGGAGGTTGGAGATACTATTATTTTGGAAACCAATTAATTAAATTGGAAGATGTTTTTGTTGCACGTATATGGATAGAAAATCTAGTTGGAGACAAAGATTGTCAGCTAGGTTTGACCGGTTATTATTTTGATGAGAAGGGACGTCCACAAGATGGCATTAAAAAAGGAGGCCATGTGCCATACGGTCAATGCAAATTACGTGCACGTACAGGATTCATTCCTAATGCCACTGATCCATGGATTCCACCATGAAGACGTGCAGCAACAAACAAGTTTATTTTCTAGTTGGTTTATTCTGTTAGATTCTAAGTTGGTTTTAGATAATTAATTAGGTATGAGTCCGAGATATTTAGGCTTAGGCATGGGTTGTAAGCCTATATATAAAGGCATCAATGGTCATTGTAAGGAGCTTATGTTATGATGAATTAAACACCGCGTGTGTTTCGGCTGTCGGCCATTATCGAGTTTAGAGAATTCTTGTCAAAAATCTCTACTGGCGTGTGAGTTCCTGTGACGCGACGCGTAGGAGATTACAAGTTGAGCCTATACGGTTTGTCAGATCGAGGGATTGGCGTGTTGTTTCCGTGGGATTTGCGAACATCTTCGTAACCCCGCGACTAGTTCTTGCTACGATGGAGGTTTGTGCCATGAAAGATCGGGCCACCAACGGATCGAACCTCATGTCGAGGTTTGCTCCACATCACAGGAGAACTTCCCGAAGATCAAGAAGAAGCTGAAAGAGTAGCCCGTCAATCAAGTATGTATCAGTTTGTTGGCAATGACCTGTATAGAAAGAGACCAAATGGGGTGAAATTGAAGTGCATTTATCGGGCAGATGGACAAAAGCTGTTGGCAAAGATACATGGGGGGATATGTGGCTCTCACATTGGATCAAGGGCCCTTGCCGGCAAAGCTTCTCGGCAAGGTTTCTATTGGCCCACTGCCCTCTAGGATGCAACTAAGCTAGTAACCAAGTGTGAAGCATGCAAGTTTCATTCGAAGCAGTCACATCAGCCAGCTCAAGCTCTTCAAACAATCCCTCTCTTCTGGCCCTTCTCGGTCTGGGAGCTCGACATACTGGGCCCCTTCCCATGCGCTATCGGGGGCTTTGAGTACTTGTACCCTGCAATCAACAAGTTCACAAAGTGGCCAGAAGTGGAACCAGTGAGAAAGGTGACTACACAGTCAGCCGAAGTTCTTTAAAGGACTAGTTTGCCATTTTGGAGTGCCCAACAGGGTCATCACCGATAATGGCACACAGTTCACGAGCCGAACCTTCATGCAGTACCTTGATGACCTTGGCAGCAAGATCTGCTTTGCATCAGTTGCTCATCCAAGGAGCAACGACCAAGCGGAAAGAGCAAGTGATGAAGTGTTGCGTGGGCTCAAGACAAGAACATTTGACAAGCTGCACAAGTGTGGAAGACGCCGGATTTATGAGTTGTGGGCGGTTCTTTGGTCAATTAGAACGACACCAAATTGAGCCACTGGCCAGACACCATTCTCCCTAGTTTATGGGGCAGAAGCAGTGCTCCCCACGGAACTCATGTACGAGTCACCTCGAGTGCTCGCTTATGATGAGCTTGACCAAGAGCAGTTCCGTTAAGATGATGCCACGCTCCTTGAGGAAGATCGTCTCCAGGCTGTTGTACGTGCTGCACGATACCAGCAAGCCTTGCTCCACTATCATAGCCGCAAGGTTAATGCCAGGAGCCTTGAGGAAGGCGACATTGTTCTTTGGCAAGTTCAGTCTGCCAAGAATTCAAACAAGTTGATGGAATATTGAGCATCTTCGCAAGTTTTACCCGTAAGGCGTGGGTTGCCGGGCTTCCCGGCAACCACCTTTTGTACAAGTTTGCTAGCAAAGCATGTAATCCTTCGTACAAAGCCAGGCGCAGACCCTGTGCATAAGTGAAATAAAGCTAAGTGTTTCACAACTCTTATCAATTCACATGTTTAATTATATGTGTTTTCTGTGGTGTTGTGATATGCTTGCCTTGTAAGGATGATTAACGAACCATCAAGGTTCCATATCATTAGTTTCTCTTCTTTCTTTTCTCAAAGACAAAAGGTTGCCTCGCATGCAAGTTTGCCATGGGGAATGATGGTGTGGACACCGGCAAGTGACCTTCGAGTTAATATTCCATGACAAGAAGTACAACAAAGAAAAGCTAAGTTAAAAAACTTTCAAACAAATTTCTTTGTTGTAGAGCTCTCTTCCTTGAATGTTTTTAGCTTTTGTATGGAAAACCTGCACGCGAGGCAACCTTGTTGCGATTAGCTGCACTCTTATTTTGTTTCGAGTCTGCTCAACAATCTAAGCAGCTAAGATGAGACCGCCAAGGGACCTTGCTGGCAGCGGCATTTCCAGCAGGCTACTAAGGATTCGTTCCGCAAGCGCTCGCGGCAAGTGTGCGCACCGACAAGTTTCCAAACAGCGTAGGGAATAAAACAATGCAAAAATAGAATCGAACAAGGGAAAACATCACACATTCATCAAGCATAACAAATAGTAGATATTTAATCAGAAGTGCTCAATAACATTTCTTTTAAACGTTTCCCCGCTGGGTTACATTGGGCACAGTACAAGAGCAAAAGAAAATAACTTGATCGGGACACGATTCAAGATTCGACGAAAGTACCATCCGTACTTAGTAAGAATTGATGTCCTTGATCTTGACGCTTGGGGAGCTCTCATTGTCATCGTTGTCGGTGTGCGACACCTATGGGATCCCAAGGGACCCCTTTACGATTCGGCGGGGGGAGAGGTATGCGCAAAGAGCAGAACCAACGATCGACACGGGGCGATTTTACCCAGGTTCGGGCCGCTGATCCGCGTAAAACCCTACTCCTGCCTTGTGTTATTATTAGTGTTCTTGAGCCCAGGCTTTAGGAGCGCTCGCAGTGAACAGTATGTTCAAGAGCAGCTACGCATGCAGAATGGGCCAGAAGATCCTCCTCCCCTGTAGCAGTTGCCTTGGGCCTCCTTTTATACCACAAAGGGGTCACCACAGTGGCAAAATGTACATACATTGAGGTGTAAAGTAGCTACAGGGTCATCATACCTAACCCCTGACGGATTAGGACGAACGCATTTAATGCACCATGAGGTGTCCGTTTAGGTGTCCTCACTTTCTCGGGGATGGAAAAAGGGGCCATCCCATCAGCACCGCTTAAGCTCTCCTCCATTGGTGCGTCGCCACACATCCAAAGAAGGACCCAAAATGTCGGGTTTGTTGCTGTGCCAAAGCGGCAGCACAGCGACAAAATCTTGCCGGGCGTCAAGCCTTGCTGGGCGTCGAACCTTGCCGGGCGCCGAACCTTGCCGGGCGTTGCAGGCCACCCCGGCAAGATCTTGTCGGGGAAGTTGGCCTTCGGATTCCAGCTCTTCTTATCTGCTGATCCTCATATCTTTGACTTGAGAATTTTCCTGATGGCCTAAGTCAACCTTGAACCATTCCCCGACAAGCCTTGCCGCGAGTATGGCTACAACTGCCCGTGCACAAGTACGGGGTACTAATGGCCCAATACTTAGTACACCGACAGGAGCCCCCAGGCCTAGGCCATACACGAGTGCAAGGCGTTGTTGGGCTAGGCCCAAACAGTGCACGGGCACACGTGGCAGGGGATTAACTGCTCGTAAATATCCTGTTTACTGTGCCCCCCACTACGCGCGCCGAATGTGCGACGTGGGAAGCGTGCCTCAAAAGCTACAACTGCAACGCGTCCGCAGAGGCGCATTCACATTGGGGAGTAAAAGAGGCGGCCCCGCTCCTTCCCCATAAAAAAGGAGAAGCCGCAGAGGCACAGGCCTATTTACCCCCCTTTTCTTCTCAATCTGGCCGTCGCCATTGCTTTCCTTCCCTCGAGCTCAGAGCAAAGCCTTCCCTCTTCCGCTCGCCGCCTCCACGCCCGCTCCATCCCCGGCTTCCGCCTTTGCAATCGCCATGCCGCCCAAGACCAGCAAAGGCAAAGGCAAGGAGGCGAAAGCCGATGTCCCGGAGAGTGAACTGGTGAAGATGCGGAAGAAGTACGTCGTCTTCACCCCGTCGCTCGATGCGGAAGCTTTGAAGAGGCGGTACCAGTGTATGTGGGCGAGGGAGATGCAGGCTCACCCCGCCACTCGCGTGATTCCAGGTTCTTGCTCCAAAAGTGGGTCCCTTTTCTGACTTCTTCAACAACATCATGTACACATACGGCTTCCATCTTCTTGACTTCACGCCAAACGCCGTAATGTGTATGTCTGTCTTCGCTCATCTTTGCGAAAATTTTGTCGGAGTAGTTCCCAATACCGCCCTCTTCCGCCATTATTTTATTCCTCGCATCCAAAAGGGGGAGGCCCTTTCTGGTTCTATCGCCTGGATTCCACGGGCTTGGAATAAGGAGATATACCCAGAGGGAGTTTATCGGGAGAAGTGGGACGAATGGCGGTCTGAGTGGTGCTGGATCAAGGAAGCAGATCCTCATCCGTTCTGTTTGCCTCGACGACAAAAGGCGGTCCGAGGCAGCGATTGGAGCGGCCTTGCCGCGGAGGATGAGAGGCTCACAATCGCCACCACCAGGATCCTTCGCCTGAAAGCCGCCGGGCTCACTATGGAGATGATCGGATTCGATTTCCTCCGTCGCCGCATCGCCCCGCTACAGAACAGGGGAAGACCAGCTTGGGAGTACCAGAACGCAGTGGACATCATGAGGCTACGCCCTGGATTGACCAACAATTTGACTTCCATGCAACTTGGCGCCCTCTGCCAAAAGTTGTTCTAGCACGACGACAAGCATTGGTTGCCGGCAAGGATTGTCCCTCTGTGCAACAACTCTGCTCTGGGATCAATCATCGCCTTCATGCCGATGTTCAACGCCCACGGTCTTGACGCAACATGGGTTGAGCCATCCGAGGAAGATGCACAGAAGTTCTTTGATAACTTGATGGTGAGGGCCGTCCGGGAAGAAGCAGACTTGCTCTGAGCCACCACCGACGAAGAGGTGGCATACATCGCCACCAGGGCGGAGGAGGCAAATCTTGCCGCGGAGGCCGGCAGCGTCGGCTTCGCAGAATGGGAAACCAGCGATGCAGAGGTGGTGGTGGAGAAAGATCCTGCCGGGAAGGACAAAGCTGCCGGGGAACAGGGCAGCACTGCCGCTGAGAGCTCGTCCGACGAGGACACAGCTGAGGAAGAACCGCAAGAAGAGCTCCCAGCCCCGAAGAAGACAAAGTGTGTTCTTCGAAAGGCTGCATCTGGCATCCCGACAAGCCAGCCTTCCTCGAGCGGCGAGGCTCCCGGCAAGAAAGCGGCCGGCAAGACTGCGCCGCGGCAAGGGGTTCGTCAGCAACCTGCACGGCGCGCGAGACCCACACCAGCGGCAACAGCTGGGGCGACAGGGGTGCCTCGCACTACCGCACCGGAAGCTGAGGTGACGGAAACACGCCAACCCCCGGCGTCTACCACAGCCAAGCAACCTAGGTCCCCTCCTCCGCCTCCCCACTCAGACGTTGCAACGGAGGCCGGTTTTGACATCTCCGGCTTTAGTCCGGAGCGAGAAGAGGAAGAGTGAGTACCTTGCCACAGCCTTTATCTTCCAATCTTGGATCAATCTTACTGACTTGCTTGTATTGTTTCTCCAGTGATGCAGAAACCTTGCTGGAGAGGATGACGAAGAGGACAAAGACTTCCACGGGCGACGAGCCCCCGGCAGGCTCCACGAGCGTGCCAGAAACTGTCATCGTCAGCCCGGAGCTCAGCCCTCAACGCAGTCCCCAGCACAGCCCCCTGCGCAGCCCCCAGCGTAAGTTCGTTGCTCTTTTTTCGTTGGCGGGCGCTGAGGTTTTCTATTCTTGTCGCTGATATCTCTAGGCTTGCAGGAGAAGAACGACAACAAGGAGAGTTATTGGTAGACGCTCTCGTCGTGCCACCTCCATCAACTACGCCGCCCACAAGCGCATCCCCGGCAAGGGATCCTATTGACGAGCCCATCTTGATTGAGGAGGAGCCGGCAAGCATGGGCACCGGCAACCCTCCCCCGGCAACCGAGGTTGCCGGGAGGGGCGAGGCCACCTCTCAACAGCTCGACGCAGGTAACTGATTGCCTTAGTGCGCTTGCTATTCTTTCCTTTATCACTTTTTCTTTGGTCCCTTCGAACTTCAATCTTGATCTTATTCTGTTTCCCTCCTTCGTCCTCCAGAGTTCCCTGTGATGGAACACATGGACGTCGACGTTGTCATCGAGGAGACCGCCAGGGACGCCGCTGCCGAGGCAGACAGGATCGCAGCCAGTGAGGCCGCCAAAGATGCCACTGTCAAGGCCCCCGAGACTGTGCAGGAGGAACCCGCCAAAGAGCCTGCCGAAGAGGATGGCAAGGAGGCTGATGACTGTACTGACGGCATTCCTGCCTGATAGAGGCGAGGGTGTCCCGATCTTTCGATGAGATGATAGCTATCGTTTTTGGTGGAGTAGACTTTGACGATCTGACTACGAACGTGCGAGGACGTCGCGCCTTAGCAATCGCTAAACCAACTCCGAGAGGTTATTGACCACGCCGGAGCACAATCAACAGACCACGAGGGTCTATCTCCTGCAAGCAAACGAAGAACAAGCAAGAAACTAAGATTTGCAATCTGGATATCGCGAATATAAGATGAAAGCTTTATTGATCAAGGTGGGGTTCTGTGACGTCTTGGTCTGGTCGTTGAACACAAACGAAGTACGCGAAGTAGCAGCTATGGCGAACTTTTAATCTAAACAAAACCCAAAGTCTAAACGGTGCCCTAAGGGTTGTATATATGGAGGAATAGGAGGGGATTTCGTGGCCCTTGAAGGAGGGGTCCGAAACCAACCCTATCTCTTGTTTCCCCACACATACGGACTCTAAAAACAGCCTATACTCAAGTATTTCGAAATTACACGGGCCTGGCCCAATAATAAGGTGACGCAGCACCTATAATAGCCTCTGGACGAAATTTATGAAGTGGCATCTTGTATATTTCGTCCAAGGCTTCCTGCACTCATTATGGTGGCTTCAAAGTCCTGAAATCATCACTTGTAACTCCGTTCTTGTTCCCCTTGCGCATGCCATCATCTCCATGCTTGAACTTGCTCCAAGGTTCCTCTTTCTTGTCCAAGCTAGGCCCTTCATTTGTAAGCAAAACAAATGTATCCAATTTAGGCAGCATCATATTCTCATGAACATTAGAATCATTACCAAGAAACGAAAGTACCTGATAATTTAATTGGCGTGCGCGAGCTCTAGTAATTGGTCCAGTATGTATAGCATCAGGGGCTGTGGGTGTAACAACGGTATTGATGTCCTCATCATCCTCCCCTTCTTGAAATGAAGTCGTCCTCGACGGAAGCTCATTTTCCTCACCCAAATAAGGCTTCAAATCTGCAATGTTAAAAGTGGGACTAACCCCAAAATCTGCAGGCAGCTCAAGTTTGTATGCATTATCATTTATTTTCTCTAACACCTTAAAAGGACCATCAGCACGTGGCATTAGCTTTGACTTGCGCAAATCCAGAAACCTATCATTACGCAAATGTAACCAAACAAGATCTCCAGGTGCAAAGACAACATGTTTTCTACCCTTATCTCCAGCAAGTTTATATTTAGCATTCATGCGCTCAATATTTTCCTTAGTTAACTCATGCATTTTTAAGATCAATTCAACACATTGTTTAGCATCAAAATTAACCTTCTCCGAAGATGGAAGAGGCAACAAATCAATGGGTGCACGAGGTAGGAAACCATACACAATTTCAAAAGGGCACATCTTAGTAGTAGAATGCAAGGAACGATTATAAGCAAATTAAATATGAGGCAGGCATTCTTCCCACATTTTCTTATTATTCTTCAAAACAGCCCTAAGAATAGTAGACAATGTTCTATTGACTACTTCAGTTTGTCCATCAGTTTGGGGGTGACAAGTAGTACTAAAAAGCAGTTTAGTCCCCAACTTAGCCCATAAACATCTCCAAAAGTGGCTAAGAAATTTAGTATCACGATCTGAAACAATAGTATTTGGCACACCATGCAAGCGTATAATTTCACGAAAGAACAAATCAGCAACATTAACAGCATCATCGCTTTTATGACATGGTATAAAGTGTGCCATTTTCGAGAACCTATCCACGACAACAAATATGCTATCCCTCCCCTTCTTTGTTCGAGGTAAACCTAAAACAAAGTCCATAGATATATCCTCCCAAGGAACGCTAGGTACAGGCAAAGGCATATATAAACCATGAGGATTGAGTCGTGACTTAGCTTTTTGACATGTAGTGCAGCGAGCAACAAAACGCTCAACATCCCGTCTCATCTTTGGCCAAAAGAAATGTGTAGCAAGTATATCCTCGTCTTCTTCATGCTAAAGTGTCCCATTAATCCTCCTCCATGCGCCTCCTGCAACAACAAAAGACGAACAGAGCTAGCTGGAATGCATAGCTTGTTAGCACGAAACACAAATCCATCATTAACGACGAACTTGTTCCATGTTCTCCCTTCCTTACAATTCTGCAATACATCTTTAAATTCAGCATCATGCGCATATTGATCTTTGATGGTCTCCAAACCAAATATTTTAAAGTCAAGTTGTGAAAGCATCGTATAACGACGAGACAAAGCATCAGCAATAACATTTTCTTTACCCTTCTTGTGTTTAATGACATAAGGGAAAGTCTCAATAAATTCAACCCATTTAGCATGTCTACGGTTCAGTTTTGCTTGACTTTTAATGTGTTTCAAAGATTCATGATCAAAATGTATAACAAATTCTTTGGGCCATAAATAATGTTGCCATGTTTCTAAGGTCCGAACAAGAGCATATAATTCTTTATCATAAGTAGAATAGTTCAGACTAGGCCCACTCAATTTTTCAGAAAAGTATGCAACAGGTTTGCCATCTTGTAATAAAACACCTCCTAATCCAATTCCACTAGCATCACATTCAAGCTCAAAAGTCTTATTAAAATCAGGAAGTTGGAGTAAAGGAGCATGTGTCAACTTATCTTTTAATACCGTGAAAGCTTCTTCCTGTGAGGTACCCCAAACAAAAGGCACATCCTTCTTTGTAAGCTCATTGAGAGGTGCAGCAATGGTACTAAAATCTCTCACAAAACGCCTATAGAAACCAGCGAGGCCAAGGAAACTCCTCACTTGTGTGACCATTTTGGGCTGCGGCCAACTCTCAATAGCTTCAATCTTGGCTTTATCAACTTCAATTCCCTGTGGAGTAACAACATAGCCAAGAAAAGATACTCGGTCGGTGCAAAAGGTGCACTTCCCAAGGTTACCAAACAAACGTGCATCACGTAGAGCAATAAAAACAGCATGTAAATGTTCCAAATGTTCCTCCAAAGATCTGCTATAAATCAATATATCATCAAAGTAAACTACCACAAATCGTCCAATGAAAGCACGTAAAACCTCGTTCATTAATCTCATGAAAGTACTAGGTGCATTAGTTAACCCAAAAGGCATGACTAACCACTCATATAAACCGAACTTAGTTTTAAATGTTGTTTTCCATTCATCACCCAATTTCATACGAATTTGATGGTATCCACTACGCAAATCAACTTTGGAGAATATTGTAGAGCCACTCAATTCATCAAGCATATCATCTAGCCTAGGAATAGGATGACGATAACGAATAGTAACATTATTAATGCCTCTACAATCAACACACATACGTGACGTACCATCCTTTTTTGGCACTAGTATAATAGGAACAGCACAAGGACTAAGAGATTCGCGTATATAACCTTTGTCGAGCAGCTCCTGTACTTGACGCATAATCTCCTTCGTCTCCTCTGGATTTGTACGGTATGGCGCACGGTTTGGCAAGGAAGCACCGGGAATTAAGTCAATCTAATGCTCAATCCCGCGAATAGGTGGTAATCCCGGTGGCACGTCTTGTGGAAAGACGTCAACGAACTCCTGCAAAATGTTAGTGACAGCAGGAGGCAAAGAGAAAGGCACGTCCTCGAATGAAAATAATGCCTCTTTGCACACAAAAGCATAGCAAACAGATTTGCTTAAATCTAGCTCATCAATATCAGATTTGGTGGCAAGTAAACACGCATTTTTCAATTTAATTTTAGAAGCAACACTAGATGTTTTATTATTAGGCTTCATTTGTTGCTCAAATTCTTTTGCCACAATCTGATTTTCACTCTTATTTTTCTCCTGTTTTGTTTTACTAGCTCTATTAATATCATCTTTCAAAATAGAATCAGGAGTCATAGGAAGCAAAGTAATATGTTTATCCTTATGAACAAGAGTATACTGATTGTTTCTACCATGGTGTACAGAATTTTTATCAAATTGCCATGGTCTACCAAGTAATAAAGAACATGCTTGCATGGGTACCACATCACAATCAACATAATCAGCATATGTAGAGATACTAAAATGCACATGAACAGTACGTGTTACCTTAACCTTGCCGCTGTTGTTGAACCATTGGATATAGTAAGGATGTGGATGTGGTCTTGTGGTGAGAGATAGCTTCTCCACCATCTCCATGCTAGCCAAGTTGTTGCAGCTCCCTCCATCTATGATGACGCGAACAGAATGTTCCTTCACAACTCCCTTTGTATGGAACAAATTATGCCTCTGATTTTGCTCAGCTTGTGTGACCTGCACACTCAAAACACGTTGAGCAACTAAACATTCATACCTGTCAGCGTCTTCAGGAGCCATGTATTGCGTCTCTTGTTCAGAATCATCTCCACCGTGTTCTTCACGTGTAATGAGAGCCAAAGTCTCCTCATCATAGTCACTAGCGGACTCATACCCACCATCCTCGGTAGCAATCATGACACGCTGAGATTTGCATTCTCTCGCATAATGACCTCTTCCCTTACAACGACGACAAATAATATCACTTGTGTGCCCTGTTGATGCCATGGAAGAAGAAGAACTCTGTGCAGGCCCGGTAGGTGTGCTCTTGGCAGATAGTGGTGGTTGTGCCTGCTTCCTTGTATCACGGCTGGAGGTGGCAGCTGATGGAGGTGTCGGTGCAGTAGAATTTGTGGAAGTAGAGGATGCACACGGTGTCCACGATGAAGGTCGACCTGCAGAAAAGTTAGTCCGTGCCAATGCCTGTCGATCCTGCACTTCATGTTCAGCTTTACAAGCAAGATGGAATAAACGAGTGATATTATTATACTCCTTATACTCTAGAATGGTCTGAATCTCTCTATTTAATCCACCCATAAAACGTGCAAGCATAGCTTCATTCTCCTCACCAATACCACATCTAATCATGCCAGTTTGTAATTCCTGATAATATTCTTCTACAGAATTTTTTCCTTGTCTTAAGCGCTGCAATTTTTGAAGTAATTCACGTTGATAATATCGTGGAACCCAACGAGTACGCATAGCAGTTTTCAAAGCAGCCCAAGTAGTTGGAATAGGATATAATCTACAATATTCAGACCACCATACACATGCAAAACTAGTAAAAGCACAAACAGCAGCAGCAACACGTCTCTCCTCGGGATATTGTAAACATGTAAAACGTTGTTCAGTTTCTAACTCCCAAGTAAGATATATATCAGGAACATATCTACCCTCAAATGGTGGAATATTCAATTTCAGTTTAGGAAGATGGTCATGATCTCGTACCTGAGCAGGTAATGCAGCCCTACCATTGCGATTATTGGCATGTGGACGACCTGGTGCTGGTACGTAGTTCTGATTTTGATCAACCTCATCCTCGTAATCGCCCGCATAATCGTCCTCCTCAGCGGCAGCAGGAGCAATAGAAGCATCAACAGTAGGTGCAGCGGCACCAGAAGTTTGACCAGGCTCAAGGGGAACGCGCTGTGCTCGTCCCACTTGATTTGGAAGGCGACGTTGTTGTTGTTGTAGAGGTGCGACAGGTGCAGCCGGCAGTGGTTGTGGAAGACGCGCGAGCAATTCATTAAACTTGTTATCGAGCTTTGTTTCGAACGTCTTCTCAATTCCATCTATCTTCTCCATGGCCTCTTCAAATCTGTTTAGCACATCTTGCACCTGTCCACTCATCATTTGCGGAAATTTATCATGTAGCTGTTTGTTCGTCATGTTCTCCCAATCAGTCTCATCGGCTTGTGATCCTGCCATGGTTAGC
Source organism: Thinopyrum elongatum (assembly GCA_011799875.1). Lineage (NCBI taxonomy): Eukaryota > Viridiplantae > Streptophyta > Magnoliopsida > Poales > Poaceae > Thinopyrum > Thinopyrum elongatum. The sequence goes on along the minus strand of CM022300.1, from coordinate 250,507,066 downwards.
AGCAATAGAAACACACAAGAATATGATCCTACAGACTACTAGGAAGTGGTGGTGGTGTGGTGTCACAAATCCGTCAAGCAAAACTCAAATTCTTACCAGTTCTTACCCAGCAGCAGGTGGTGATCGGCAACCTTTGTAGTCAAAACTCACAAAGCTTGGATAGAGCGATTGCCAGGTTGTGTCAAACGCACGATGTAGATGTATGTGGAGCTGGGAAGGCTTATGATATGGTAGCAAAAAGGGTCAGGAATAATCAATTCAGAGATGCAAAGTTGAATAAACGCTCAATGACGGTACTGTGCTGGTCCTAGGCTAGACCGTACTAGAGACGCGAGCCTAGAACACTAACAAAATCACGGCGCGGCACACTCTAAATTTTTTTTTTTTGCGCTCTTTTTTTTTGCAAAAAATCACTATAATGGCGAGTGTCTCAAAACTCTTCCCAAGTCAAACTATCAGGATTGGCATGAAATTTTTTTTTAACAATTTTTTTTTTCGGAAATCAGGGCAGCGACGACGAAAAAGTGCGACAAAAAATCACTATGATGGCGAGTGTCTCAAAATGCTCCCTGGGACCTAAAAATAGGATAGGGAAAAAATATTTTTGACTGCCGAAATTTTGGCCTAAAAACTGGCCGGGGGTCTCCAGACTTTTTTTTTCCGAATCCTACTCAGGCAAGGAAACACGAATCGGAAAATAGATGGGTCTCGAAAACAAACCTAATATGAAAAGAACTCGGATTGGTGGTGGATATATGGTGGTAGAATATGGCAGCGGTGATGGTATATGGCAGCGGTGGTAGGATATGGCAACGGTGGTGGTATATGCCAGCGGTGGTGGTATATGGTGCGGCGGCGGCGTGTCAAATTGTGACAGAACTCGAAACTCTAAAGGACTAGACGCTAAGACCAGCAACTAGACACGACGATGCAACCGCAAAATCAACAAAGCAAAAACCCTAAAAAGATTATGCAAAGGCTTAGATTGGTTCGGATATGATGAACTAACCCTAATTTTTTTTTTTTGGCTTTTTCGTGGACTGTAGGTATGAAGAACAGACTCGATCTAAACTACGAAAAACTGTAAAATCTCACCGAGCAACCTGAAAATCTGATACCACTTCATAGAGGCGAGGGTGTCCCGATCTTTCGATGAGATGATAGCTATCATTTTTGGTGGAGTAGACTTTGACGATCCGACTACGAACGTGCGAGGACGTCGCGCCTTAGCAATCGCTAAACCAACTCCGAGAGGTTATTGACCACGCCGGAGCACAATCAACCTGACCACGAGGGTCTATCTCCTGCAAGCAAACGAAGAACAAGCAAGAAACTAAGATTTGCAATCTGGATATCGCGAATATAAGATGAAAGCTTTATTGATCAAGGTGGGGTTCTGTGACGTCTTGGTCTGGTCGTTGAACACAAACGAAGTACGCGAAGTTGCAGCTATGGCGAACTTTTAATCTAAACAAAACCCAAAGTCTAAACGGTGCCCTAAGGGCTGTATATATGGAGGAAGAGGAGGGGATTTCGTGGCCCTTGAAGGAGGGGTCCGAAACCAACCCTATCTCTTGTTTCCCCACACATACGGACTCTAAAAACAGCCTATACTCAAGTATTTCGAAATTACATGGGCCTGGCCCAATAATAAGGTGACGCAGCACCTATAAAAGCCTCTAGACGAAATTTATGAAGTGGCATCTTGTATATTTCGTCCAAGGCTTCCTGCACTCATTATGGTGGCTTCAAAGTCCTGAAATCATCACTTGTAACTCCGTTCTTGTTCCCCTTGCGCATGCCATCATCTCCATGCTTGAACTTGCTCCAAGGTTCCTCTTTCTTGTCCAAGCTAGGCCCTTCATTTGTAAACAAAACAAATGTATCCAATTTAGGCAGCATCATATTCTCATGAACATTAGAATCATTACCAAGAAACGAAAGTACCTCATAATTTAATTGGCGTGCGCGAGCTCTAGTAATTGGTCCAGTATGTATAGCAGCAGGGGTTGTGGGTGTAACAACGGTATTGATGTCCTCATCACTGCTGCAGGAGCGCCAGGCGCTGCGCCGGCCACAGAGCCCCCTGCTACTGGTGAGGCGGTTGTTGAGGATCAACCGTCAACATCTGAAGGCCCCTCATCCAGCAAATATTTCAAAGTTGGCGAGAACCTGTTTGTCAACTTGCCGGGGACGGCAAGCATTGGGGCACCGACCGAAGGGGAAATCTTCGACAAGGAAATCATCGCTGCTGCCGGGCTCGAGGTTGTTGATGACCCAAGCGCCAGCAGCGGCAAGTCTGAAGAGGATCAGCTCCTTCAGGCCATGGGCGAAAACTTCCACAAGCTCCAGGCTCTCCACCGCGCCCGGGAAGAGAAAGCGGATTCCAGAATGGCAGTTGTCGAGGCGGCCAAAGCAGATTTTCAAAGGCGCGTCGAACAAATGCAAGTCTGGTACGCCGAGGCCCTCCAAGAGTTGACTGCTGGCCGAGAACAAGTGAGCCAGCAGTGGACAGAAATCCTCCTGAAACAATCTGACATGGAGAAGGCACAGGATGAAGCTACGCAGAGAATTGCTGCTGAAGATGCTCTCCTGACGAGGCGTCGCGTTGCGCTTGATGCTCACGAGGAAGACCTCACCGCACGTGAGCAGGCGCTCGCCGCCAAGCTTCGCAGCAAAGATGAAGATATCGAGAAGCTTGTCGCGCGGCGGACCCAGGAGCTGGAGCAGAAGCAGAAAGAGGCGCTCAAAGCTCTAACTGCAGATCATGCCGGCAAGCTCAAGGAGGCCATCGATGCTGCCGAGGCTGCAGAGGCCGCCAAGAATGAGCTGGGTAACAAAGTCAAGAAGCTGGAAGCGGATCTTGAAGAACACGGCAAGGAGCTCTCAATGCTCAAAGGCGACAGGGAAAAAAACCTCCACACCTTGGCGGGGATGCAAGTTGTTATGTCTAACAAGACCAAGCAGCTCTCCTCAGCAAATGAAGCCATTGTCGTTCTAGAACTGAAGCTGACCACGTTGCCGAAGTCCCTCGAGGTCGGCAGGGCCCGCGAGAAGGCCTTACTCAAAGATCTCCAGGGAGAGAGGAACCTGCTCAAGAGCGCTGCTGCCGCCCAAATTGATTACGAAAAGGGGGTGGAGATCTGGACTGGACGTCTCATCGATGCTGCGGAGAAGCTTACGGCAGAACTGTCAGCAATGGGCCTGTCAAACTTCAGGTATTCTTCCGAGGAAAGGATATCTTCGAGTGCCAGGTTGACGATGTTCTTCGAGAGCATCATTGATGCCCAGAAGTTCTCCAGTCTAATCGGGCGACTCAATTGGCCAACGAGACCCGCCGGCTTTGCCGGGCCGTTCTCTACAAAGTGCTTATCAAGGTGGTGCACCACAATCCCGGCATCGACCTCTCCAATGCGCTTGGCCATCTGCCAAAGGACGCAAATCTTGACGCACTCGAAGAGCTTGTCGCGCCTATCCTCGAGAAGGTGGACTCCATCAAAAGGATCAAAGGCCAGCGCAGAGATTAACTGCCCCGCCTTTTCTTGCCGTCGTCATCCCATGCCAAAGACAATTAAGTCTCAAGTTAGAATTGCGGCAACTTATTAATGTAATATAACTTGCCTATGTTTGGGTACATGCTTGCTATTTTCCTTGTCTGATTCCTTTGTGTATGGAGTTCACCCTACGCTTACTGAAAAACTTGCTGGTGCGCAACCTGCCGCGAGCGCTGGGTGCGGGACTTCAGCAGCCTGCTGGAGGCGCAGCGGCCGGCAAGACTCCTTGGCGTTCTCAGTGCAGCCACTTAAATCGTTGAGCGGACTCGAAACAAAATAAGGGCGCAAATGATTACAACAAGGGTTCCTTCACGTGCAGATTTTCCATACAAGAGTCGGAATCGTCCAAGGAAATAACTTTGCAATAAAGGAAACTTGTTCTAAATTTTTAGAACTTAGCTTTCTGTCACTGTCCTTCCTCCGGCAAGCGTCGATTCCGAACGTCGCCAACTGGTACCCATATCTCCCTCCCCCCCCCCCCGGCAAATGTGCACGCGAGGAATCCTTCTGTCTCTTAAGAAAAAGAAAGAAGAGAAAATAAAGATATGAAACCTTGGCGGTTCGTTAGAACTTACCGAGAGTAGGTGTCATACAACATCTTAGACAAACATGCATATATAAATATGAACATGGAAATCAATAAGGGAATGCACAACACTTAAATTTATTCATTTGTGCTCAGGGTCTGCGCCTGGCTTTGCACAAAGGATCATATGCCTCGCCGGCAAGACTTGTACAAAAGGGTGGTTGCCGGGGGCCCCCGGCAACCGCGCCTTACGGGTAGAACTTGCGAAGATGTTCGATATTCCAGGAATTGCTCACTGGAACGCCATCTTCGGTCTCCAAGCGCACAGCGCCAGGCCTGGTGACTCGTACTACCCGATAAGGGCCTTCCCACTTTGGCATCAACTTGTTTGAATTCTTGGCGGATTGAATCCGCCGAAGAACATGGTCGCCTTCCCCAAGGCTTCGGGCATGAACTTTGCGGCTATGGTAGCGGCGCAAAGCTTGCTGGTAGCGTGCAGCTCGCACAGCAGCCTGAAGACGATTCTCCTCGAGGAGCACAGCGTCATCTTGCCGCAGTTGCTCTTGCTCAAGCTCATCATAAGCGAGCACTCGAGGTGATCCGTACGTGAGTTCTGTGGGGAGAACTGCTTTCGCTCCGTAGACCAGAGCGAAGGGCGTCTGGCCGGTGGCTCGATTTGGTGTCGTTCTGATTGACCAAAGAACCGCTGGCAACTCATCAATCCAGCGTCTTCCGCACTTTTTCAGCATGTCAAAGGTTCTGGTCCTGAGACCGCGCAGCACTTCAGCATTGGCCCTCTCCGCTTGGCCGTTGCTTCTCGGATGAGCAACGGAGGCAAAACAAATTTTGCCGCCAAGGTCTTGGACGTACTGCATGAAGGTGCGACTTGTGAATTGCGTGCCGTTGTCAGTGATGATCCTGTTAGGCACACCGAAACGGCAAACTATCCCTTTAAAGAACTTGATGGCTGATTGTACTGTCACCTTCCTCACTGCTTCCACTTCCGGCCACTTTGTGAACTTGTCGATAGCAACGTACAAGTACTCAAAGCCCCCGGTAGCACGGGGGAAAGGGCCCAGTATGTCGAGCCCCTAGACCAAAAATGGCCAGGAGAGAGGGATTGTCTGAAGAGCTTGAGCTGGTTGATGCGATTTCTTCGAATGAAACTGGCACGCTTCACACTTGGTTACTAGTGCAGTTGCATCCTGGAGAGCGGTGGGCCAAAAGAAACCTTGCCGGAATGCTTTCCCGGCAAGTGCTCTTGATCCTATGTGAGAACCACATATGCCTCCATGTATCTCTGCCAACAGCTCTAGTCCATCCTCCCGAGGAATGCACTTTAATTTCACACCGTTCGGTCTCTTTCTGTACAGGACGTCATCGACGAACTTGTACATAACAGACTGACGGGCTACTCTTTCCGCTTCTTCCTGTTCCTCCGGGAGTTCTCCTGTTTGAAGGAAATGGACAATGTGATGTGCCCATGCTGGAGCCTGGGGCTCGACAGCTAGGACTAAAGGCATCTCCTCCGCCGGGGGAACATTTGTCTCGACGGCAAGGGCCTGAGCCCCTGCTGGAGCCTGTTGTTCCCCGGCAGGCATGTCGTCGATCCCGGCAACTTCCTTGCCGGCGGCTCCCGGGAGCTCTGCCGGGAAGTACTGACCAGAATTCAACTTTCTTCTCTTTTCTTGCCGCATTGATGGTGCCACGGATGGTTGAGTCAATTGGAGCACAAAAGTTCCTGGTTCCACAGGCAACTTGAGGGCGGCACGCTTTGACAGGTCGTCAGCAATACTGTTCTCGACACGAGGGACGTGCTCCATTTGCAGACCGTCAAAGTGCTCTTCCATCTTTCTCACTTCATCCACGTAGGCTTGCATCAATGGACTCTGATAACTCTTGTTAACTTGCCTGACGACAAGCTGTGAATCGCCTCTGATGACGAGCTTTTTGATACCAAGGTCTGCCGCGATCCTAAGACCGTCAAGCAAACCCTCGTATTCTGCTGTGTTGTTGGTTGAACTTTCTCGGGGAAAATGCATTTGGACTACGTACTTGAGGTGCTCTCCGGTGGGTGTGATAAGCAGCACGCCAGCACCGGCGCCTTGCAGCGAAAAAGCCCCGTCAAAGTACATAACCCATTGCTGGTCAATTTCCTTGCTGGGGAGAGTTGTTTCTTGAACCTCTTCGTCTGGCGTTGGGGTCCATTCCGCAACGAACTCCGCCAAGGCCCTGCTTTGAATTGTCGAAGTGCTTTCAAACTTGAGGCCAAAGCTCGACAACTCCAACGCCCACTCCACGATCCTGCCAGTTGCTTCTGGATTTCGCAAAATCCGTTGCAACAGAAAGCGAGTGACGACGGTGATTTCATGTGCTTGAAAATAATGGCGCAGCTTCCTCGAGGCCATAAGGAGGCCGAAAAGCAACTTCTGCACACCAGAATATCTTGACCTAGCTCCTTGTAAAAGAGAGCTAACAAAATAAACTGGGCGCTGCACCACCTTTTTCTTTTGCACTGGTTCTTCTGACTGTGCAGATCCTGTCTTGCCGGGATCAACCCTTGCCGGGGAAGATCCTGCCGCGTCACCTGACGGTCCTGCCGCTGGTGTTACTTCCTCATCAGCTTCTCTCTGTGCCACTAACGCAGCACTAACCACTTGATTTGTCGCTGCCAGATACAGCAGCAACGGCTCTTGTGGTTTAGGTGCGACTAGCATTGGCGGAGAGGAAAGGTATTTCTTCAAATCTTGCAACGCAGCCTCCGCCTCCGGAGTCCATTTCATTGGACCTGCCTTCTTCAAAATTTTGAAAAAGGGCAGGGCGCGCTCAGCAGATTTGGAAATAAACCTGCTTAGAGCAGCAACACAGCCGGCAAGACGACGCACATCCTTGACGCGTCTTGGCGCTTCAATCTGCTCAATAGCTTTGATCTTGTCGGGGTTCGCTTCGATTCCCCAGCAAGATACAAAGAATTCGAGGAGCTTGCCGGAAGGAACACCGAACACGCACTTCTCAGGATTGAGCTTTAAGTTGATCTTGCGCAGATTTGCAAATGTTTCTTCTAAATCTTGTATGAGCGTCGCTTTGTCCTTGGTTTTGACCACTATATCATCCATGTACGCCTCCATATTTCTATGGAGTTGAGGCTCAAAACCAATTTGGACCGCTCTCGCAAATGTAGAACCAGCACTTTTCAACCCAAAAGGCATTCGTATAAAACAATACGTACCACATGGGGTGATAAATGCGGTCTTCTCTTCATCTTCCTTCGCCATGAATCTGATGATACCCTGAATAGGCATCAAGGAAGGACAGGAGATCACAACCAGCGGTGGAGTCCACAATCTGGTCGATGCGCGGCAAGGGAAAGGGATCTTTTGGAGAGGCTTTATTGATATCTGTATAATCGATACAAAGCCTCCATTTCCCATTTGCTTTGCGCACCACAACCGGATTGGCCAACCAGGTTGGATGAAGCACTCCTCTAACCAATCCTGCCGCCTCCAGCTTTTTGATTTCCTCGGCAATGAATTCTTGCCGCTCCAAGGCCTGTTTCCTGACCCTCTGCTTGACGGGCCACGCGTGAGGACAGACAGCAAGGTGGTGCTCAATTACCTCCCTGGGAACACCGGGGATGTCAGACGGTTGCTATGCAAACACGTCGACATTCGCCCGCAGGAAGGCAACGAGCGCGCTTTCCTATTTGTCGTCTAGGGTGGAACTTATGGTGAAAGTTCCCCCCGTTCCGTCCTCCCTGACGGGCACCTTCTTGGTCTCTGGCGGAGCAGCCTTGGATTTCTTATTCTTGCCAGTGGAACTCTCTGGTGCATCCTCGACGGAAGCGCAGCACTCCGAGGAGGCGCGCTTACCGGAGTTCGCGCCAAGATTCTCACCGGACTTCTTCTTCTTCCCCATGGGAGTTCCAGCGGTAGGAGCAGATGCCTTGACGGCAGGTGCTGCAACTGCTTCCCGGTAGAGTTGGTCGGCACAGATGAGCGCATCCTTTTTATCGGAATGGATAGTAATGACACTCAACGGCCCAGGCATCTTCAAAATATTATAAGCGTAGTGTGATGCCGCCATGAACTTAGCCAGCACTGGCCGACCAAGGATCCCATTGTATGACATGGGGATCTTGGCGACATCAAACACTACCTTCTCGGTCCTGTAGTTGAGCTCGCTACCAAATGTCACCGGCAGCGTAATCTTGCCCTTGGGCTGGGTTCTTCCCGGATTGACCCCTTGAAACGTACCCGTTTCTTCGAGGTCCTCATCAGGAATTTGGAGCTTCTTGAGCACATCCGGTGAGATTAGGTTTAGCCCGGCCTCACCGTCAACTAGCATTTTCGTCACCTTGAGATTGCGAATTGTTGGTGAGACCAATAATGACAAGCACCCGACCGCAGTTGTGCGATCAGGGTGATCCTCGGCGTCGAAAATGATAGGCGTGTTGGACCACTTCAGGGGCCTACATGCATCTGGCGATGGCTCTGCTGCATTGACTTCCCGCACCCACTATTTGAGTCGGCGGTGGGAAGAATGCAGCAAGGCACCCCCATCGATACACATGGCCTCTGTAGCTTTCTGGAATTCTTGCTCACTGGACTCATCATCTTCTTCATCATCATCTTCTTCTTTGTCTCGGCCTCGAGCGGGCCTCTCCCTCTGTTGCTTGGCCTTGCCGCGGCGCCCCCCTCGGCCACCGCGCTTCTTGCCGGATCCGTCAGCACCATCTTGGGCCTTCTCCTTATCTCGCCTTTCATACTCGGCCCTCTGTTTCTCGGCAAGCTGTTCAACTTGTCGGCAGTTCTGGAGATCGTGGCCCTTGGTGCAATGGATCTTGCAATACTGCTTGCCGGAGCTTTCCGACTTGTCGGCAGCCGCCAAGGCCTGACAGGAAGGGCACCCGGCAAGATCCTTGCCGGGGTCACCAACCTTGGCCTTCTTGGCGGCGCCGGGGTTGTCGGATTCCTCGACAGCAAGCACGGCCTTGCCTCCGCATTTCCTGTTCCACCGCCGGCATTTTCTTGACGGGGTCGCAGCGTCTTCATCTTCGGATTTGCCCGCCGTGCCAACAGCCTCGCCAGGAGTTTCCTCCCCTCTTCAGCTCGAGGGCATTTATCGGCCAAAGCTTAAAGCTCGGCAATACTCCTGACTTTGTTCATCGCCAGCTCCTCCCGCATTCTGTGGTTACGCACGTTCTGATGAAACGCGCTAATGACAGTGGCAGGGTGAACGTCAGGAATATTGTACTGCACCTGGCTGAACCTCTGAACTTGCGTAGAGATTCGCCCTCCTTCTGAGGGATGATATGCAAATCACTCTCTTGGCCAGGAGCTTGGTGGCCTCCAACAAAGGCGCCAACAAACTGATGGCACATATCTGACCAAGAAGAAATAGAATTCTCCGGCAGATGCATCAACCACGACCTGACGTTGGGCTTGAGCACCAACGGGAAGTAGTTGGCAAGTATCTTGTCATCTCGGCCCCCGGCAGCCTGCACCGCAATGTGTAGATGCTCAGGAACTCTGAGGGATGGGTCTTACCATCATATTTCTCTGGGACCTCTGGCTTGAAGGTTCGGGAATTGGGCCACTGGACTTGCCGCAGCTCATAGGTAAACGCTGGAGTCCCTACCTCGTAAGGCAAGTCTCCTACGTCCCCTAGCGCAGGCTCATCGACAGCCAGCCCTGCGCGCTTATCAGACTGATAGCGCACTTCCCGTCGCTGCTCGATGGTAGTTCGAGCATCCTCCTTTCCTCGTTCCTGGAGAACTTGACACTGATCGTGGCGCATCCGTGGATCGGACGACGCCGTGGAAACTTCTTCACGGCGGTCGACCTGCTAGGTTGTCGGCCGCCGCTGGTGTCGCGGAGGGGAGTGCACCGTGGTTGCACCACCTCCGGTTTTCTCCACATCAGCTCGTGCCGGATCGATGGGCCTTCGCTGTGAGGGCCCTGCCTCTTGTGGCCCATCTTTGTTGGCGAAGCCAATAAGGCTCTGGATAGTAGCTCGCCACTCCTCCATCTTCTCCGGGGCAGGAGGGAAATCGAGGAGCAGCTGCGCACGTGCCAAGGCTTCCGCTGGCGTAGGCGGCGGCGACAGGTGCGAGGTACGTGAGGTGCTCTGACTCCTAGCCATGTTAGAAGGAGCACCATCACAGTCACGCGACCGCGCGCCACCTCCGCCGGCAGCTCGGTGTGCATGCTGGTCCCGCGCATCTTGGGATCGATGCGCAGAAATCTTTTCATGGGGACGCCCTGAACCACCAGCGCCATGACGTCGCTTGTCGTGCACGACCTGGGTAGGTCGTGACGCTTGCGCCGGCGCGAGAGCTCCAGCAGGCGCCCTCCGATCTCTGGAATTCGTTGTGCCACCCGTAGGCAACACAGCTCCGTCTCTGGATCCAGCGGCGTGTGGGTTGCCGCTGCCACTGCGAACGACGCCGCTCGCCTGGCTTGGATCACCGGAACGCCGGGGAGGCTCTAGTCCTCTTCCTTATGTACCCACGCCATCGCCCGTACGTGAAGGCGCAGGCAAAACGGACATGGATGGTTGCACCGTCGCAGCGCTCTTCTTCTTGGGTGGCATGATGATGAAGATGATGAAGAAACTAAGGCGCCGATCACTAGATCAGGTTCACGCAACCTTCAATCCCCCTACCTGGCGCGCCAAAGATGTCGGCGTGCGACACCTATGGGATCCCAAGGGACCCCTTTACGATTCGGCGGGGGGAGAGGTATGCGCAAAGGGCAGAACCAACGATCGACGCGGGGCGATTTTACCCAGGTTCGAGCCGCTGATCCGCGTAAAACCCTACTCCTGCCTTGTGTTATTATTAGTGTTCTTGAGCCCAGGCTTCAGCAGCGCTCGCAGTGAACAGTACGTTCAAGAGCAGCTACGCATGCAGAATGGGCCAGAAGATCCTCCTCCCCTATAGCAGTTGCCTTGGGCCTCCTTTTATACCACAAAGGGGTCACCACAGTGGCAAAATGTACATACATTGAGGTGTAAAGTAGCTACAGGGTCATCATACCTAACCCCTGATGGATTAGGACGAACGCATTTAATGCACCGTGAGGTGTCCGTTTAGGTGTCCTCACTTTCTCGGGGATGGAAAAAGGGGCCATCCCATCAGCACCACTTAAGCTCTCCTCCATTGGCGCGTCGCCACGCATCCAAAGAAGGACCCAGAATGTCGGGTTTGTTGCTGTGCCAAAGCGGCGACACAGCGACAAAATCTTGCCGGGCGTCAAGCCTTGCTGGGCGCCGAACCTTGCCAGGCGCCGAACCTTGCCGGGCGCCGAACCTCGCCGGGCGCCGAACCTTGCCGGGCGTTGCAGGCCACCCCAGCAAGATCTTGCCGGGGAAGTTGGCCTTCGGATTCCAGCTCTTCTTATCTGTTGATCCTCATATCTTTGACTTGAGAATTTCCCTGATGGCCTAAGTCAACCTTGAACCGTTCCCCGACAAGCCTTACCGCGAGTATGGCTACAACTGCCCGTGCACAAGTACGGGGTACTAATGGCCCAATACTTAGTACACCGACAGTCGTCATCGCTCTCGCTGGAGGAATCAGAGTCGCTGCTGCTCGAGCTCTCCGTGCAGCACTCCAGGCGAGCGCCCGAAGCCCCGAAGAACTTCACGAAGAGCGTGTCAGATCCAACCAGCCTGGAGTGGAGGAGGTGTCCCTGTCTCAAGCTGTGGGCACGGACGAAGGACTTCCATCCGCGTGTAAGTTACATGATACCATTGGAAGAGACCTCGACGGCCACCCAGATGGGGCCGTTGTAGCAACTGTCCACTCGTAGCCACAGGCCGAACAGATGGCTGTCCTCCATCGCCTTGGCGAAGGGACGAGGGAGACGCAACCAGCTGCATGGCCGATGGCGCCTTCCACGACCACGGGCCGCTGCCCTTCCGCGAGCACTGGAACCGACCTTCGCAGCCGTGGCCAGGACGCAAGTGTGGTGCCGGGGAGAAGCCCTCGCAGCGACAGCGAATGCGCGAGCTCGACCCTTTTCCCTCGCCATTGAAGTGGTGCTTCTCGAAAGAACTATGAGGGGAGGAAAGATGGAGAAAGAAGAAGGAGGCGGTTCATCTAGAATGGCAAGAGGCAAATGAGCAGCATCCTCCGTGGTCCTCTATTTATGGGGAAGGCACGGGGAGCTGGCTCTTTACTGTGCGTTTGAAGGGACCACTCCTAGTCAAGTGCACTACTCCAGCGACCGCCCAGTTTCGCCAATCCTATGCCTTGCATGCAGTACGCGTGGTGGAAGGCGCAGTAAAAGAGGAAATTATGACAGAGTTGGCAGTTATCTTCTGCCACGTGTTCCTGTGCATTGTTTGGGCCTAGCCCAACGCCGCCTCACATGCCCGTGTGGCCCAGGCTTGGGGGCTCCTGTCGGTGTATTAAGGTTGGGGTCTTTAATACCCCAGACTTATGCACAGGCAGTAGCAGTCTTCTCGATGGCAGGGCTTGCCGGAGGATAACTAAAGATCAACTCAAGACTAGATTATAAGAAGTAAAGAAGATCTCAAAAGACGGAGATCAGAAATGTTGAGTATGCGGCTCCAGAGCTCGGCAAGACCCTTGCCGGGGAAAGCCACCAAGATCCAGGCTGGCAAGCTCCGGACTCGGCAAGAATCCCACTATGCTGCCGGCACTCCACCTCATCGGTCAGGTTGTCACTTGTCGATGTGGTGTTGAGCGGGCGGGCAGTTAGGTGAGGCTTGTCTGGGCACGTGGTAGCTCATCACCGAAGATACAACTTTAATGACACCCGTCCAAATGATGTGTCAAAGGAATAGAAGGTAGATGGGCGAATGGCACAGAAGGAGAGACCAACCTTGCCGGAGAGCTCCATCCACAAGACACTTCATGGTGCATTAAATGCATTTTTCCCAACCCGTCAGAGTTAGGTATTTCGCACTGTAGCCACTATTTACAGTGTAGATTTACCATTTTGCCATTGTGGTGACCCCTTAATCTATAAAAGGAGGCCCATGGCTACCTTAACAAAGGTCAAAACCCTATCCATTTGCACATGTAGCAGCACCCCCGAGCACCTTGCTGGACGTGCGCTCCATGTAAGTTGGACATATACACACATCTAATACACAAAGCAAGAGTAGAGTTTTACGCTTCGCAGCGGCCCGAACCTAACACCATGCATTTTCTGCTGGTTCTACTCTTTGTGCCCTCCGATCCCTCCAGTCGAATCGCAAAGGGATCGCCATGATCGCATAGATGGTCGTACGCACGACACATATTCTATGCCAATCTTGCCATGTTCACTTGGCATGATATGCTCATTTCCATTCGGATGACATGCTTTGGTGACCCATGCTTTGCATTACACATGATCCATGATTCCAGTACTTGTATGTGTATTTGCAAGCTTGGTGGAGATATCACTCTTTATTGCCATGTTTGCTTTGTACCCAATGCCTATGATGATACATTGATCTTGCTTTGTGTTCATGCTTGTGATATGTCATGTGCATTGCCTATGCCTATTACTTGCTCACATGACATGATTGCCATGATTTCCCCTAGTATGTTGCATCTTTGCACTACTAGTTTACACGACATATTTGATATTCTTCCCTTGATTGTTGCATCACCGGTGATCCATACTTGCTCATTTCATGCGGTTGATAGCACCTATTGCCATGCTTTGCACATGATTGATATTGAATGTTGTCACATGTCTCCATATGTTGCCTCCCTCATGCTAGATTTACCATGTATTAAGTGCACCGATGCTTTTAGTCTTGCTAATGAGATTTCTCCCATAGCTTTCTCCCATATGTTTGGAGCTTTTGACATAATTATTGTGAAGCATGCTTGTCTTCCTTCTTTGCACCATATGCCTAGTGCCATGAATATCGCCATTGTTGCATCATATTATTCATGCATTTGTGCTTCTACTGGTTATGTGCAAGAGAAGAGAACCATCATGATGGATGATGTGTTTATCTGCCATGCACATACGTTCTTTGCTTTATTTCATGCATGTGTAGGATACTTGGACTTCGTGTCAACTTCCACTTCACGTGAGTTGACCATTTGAGCTCTCGAGAGCGAGCCTCATACATTCGACCACAACTCCTTCTACACCGCATTTGCTTATGCATTGGCATTGTGAAGGACACACAAGGACACACTTTTGAGGTGACATCCTTCTTAATCTTGGATATTGTGAATCATACTTCATGTGTTGCTTGCATCATGACACTTATCGGTCATCTTCGACCACTTATTTGCACACATGTTAGCGATATTGCATCCATTTTTTATTGCCATCTTTCCATGCATCATGATATATATGCCTTGTGTGTTGCATCCAAATTATGGATTTCTTGCTCCTATCATACGCTTAGTTGCAACGATGTCATCACTTCACATATGCCATGTCCCATTGATTGCTACATGCTTGCCTTGTTTGCCTCACATATGATGAACAATTGCTCTTTCCTTTGTGTTGAGTGCCACTCGATTTTCACTGCACCTTATGCACATTATGCTTGGATTGTCTTGCACTTTGGATTGCCCCATGTGTTTCGACATCTCATCCTCTTTGGTGTTGTGAATGATTCTTATGCCTACCATAGACCATTTGTTGAGTGCTTTACGCATGTTTGCTATGACCTTGAGGTAGATGCTTGTTCTCTTGTCACACATCTAGCATCTCTACCTCCCATTTGCATGCTTCTTTCCATGATGTCCTTGATTGTACTCAATTCATATGCTTACATGCCATGTCACAATCCTTTGTCACACCTTATGACAGACATGATGACGACACTTGTTGGATGAATCACAACTTGAATGCTTGGTTTTGCTCTGACGCCAACCACATTGGTTTTTCCAAGTGTTTGTTGCCCTTACTCCTTTTCAACGAATCAAAAAATGGTGCGACATTGGAGAGTGCCCATTTCGAGCTTCAAGATGATGAGTGCTTGGTGATCGTCCACTTCTACACAGCGACGCTATCTCTTTCCCATGTTGATTTGGATTTTGATCCGAGGATGGATCTTTCCCAAGGGGGAGGGGATGATGCGGAGCATCCTATGGACATCACCATGTCAAGAGTTCATTTGGCAAGTGACACGTGCGGCATCTACTTCACATACACAAAGGTGAATCATCTCCTTTACACGTGCTCACTTGACCCCTTCGAGGATGGTATACTACTTGACACTCCTCTCGTATGCATACATAGGTATTGTCGAAGCTTCACGGATGATGAGGAGGAGTCCAAGCACAAGAGTACATCTACACCATCCACGAGGGAAGCATGGAAGAGAAGGAAGAAGAGGATTGTGTCAGCCCAGAAATACCGGTACAACCGGTCCACTACCGCCGAACTATCGCTCAGTGTTCTATAATCGAGCAGTGCAAGACAGGTACCGCCCCGGTTGTTCCCATAGCTGCAGCCTGACCGGTACAACCGGTCCTACCGCCGGTACAACCGGTCCCTACCTCCATGTACACCTCCATGAAAGTGGTACAATCACCCCAAGCGGTACAACCGCTTGTGTAACGGTACAACCAGCCTGTCTGCGCGGTGTGAAGGGGCCACGGCCCAGGTAAACCTAACTTACCCCTTGGACTATAAGTACTCATCTCCTAGCTCTGAATTAGGGTTAGAAAATATGATAGTTCATCTTAGTTGAGCTTTGCTCCTCACCTTCTCTTCTTGAGAGAGAGAGAGAGAGAGAGACCACTTGTTGTAGGGTGGAACCCTAAGTGAAGATCTTTTCACACTTGGAGGGGGAAAAGGGATGAACACAAGAACACAAAGAGGAAATTCACTCAAACAAAACCCAATCACACATCCACTAGAATAGCATAGTTGAGATCCACAAGAATACAAGAACAATCCAAGGAAACAAGCACAAAGGTAAGGTTCTTTGCACTCCTAAGGAGGTGAGGTCTTGATGATAGTCTTCTCCAAGAGGAGGGCTTGATAATCCACTAGGGATCTTCCCTAGAGGGGTCTTGATATCCAAGAGGAGTAGTAGAAGGAGCAAAGCTCTATCAATGTCTCACATATACTTTTCTAACCCTAGAAATGAGCTAGATATGAAGTACTTATAGACTAGGGACGAAATGGGGAGAAGACAGGGGTACAAGGGTCATTTCACCCTACATGTGCATAGGCAATAGATGGACGGTCCGGGCACCCGGGGTTGCGCAGAAGGAGGTGGCTGGGCACCCGGGGTTGCGCAGAAGGAGGTGGCTGGGCACCCGGGGTAGCGCCCAGGGGGGACCGGGCACTCAGGGGGTTGATGGCCCGGGCACCCGAGGTGGTCAGGGGGCCACACCCTCGGTGGCAGCTGGGCTGAGCTCCCCAGGGTTGGTGGCCCGGGCACCCGGGATGGTCAGGGCAGTCGCCCGGCGGGCGGCCAAGGGCCCGGGCACCCGGGGGCAGAGGGGCCGGGCACCCGGGGTGTCCAGGGGCGACGCTCAGCTAGCGGCTAGGGTCCGGGCACCCGTGGGTGTTGGTGGCCAGGCACCCGGGGTGGTCCGAGTCCTCCGGTACTTCGCATCTTGTAGTCCTCCTTCCTCCTCCTTCTCTGTGGGTTCTTGGGTCTTCCTCGTTGCTTCTTCAGGGCCTTCTCCATGGTACCTAAGAATGCATAAACTTTCCATTTGAGGTAGAAATCAATTCTCATGTGAATCCAAAGGAAGCTCGAAGAGGAAAGAGTTAACCTCGGTTTTGATGGCACGTGCGCGGGCTCTTGTCATTGGTCCACATGGTGCTTGATGAGTTGTAGTAGTCCATGGGGATGGTGGAAGGATGCTCCGCATCATCTCCCCCCCCCCCCTGGGAGAGATCTGTCCGCGGATCGTGATCTTCATCACCATGGTATTGGGACAAGTCCTTGACATTGAAGATGTTGCTTACGTTGTACTTGTCACGTGGGATGTCGATCTTATAGGTGTTGTCATTGTAACGGACTAGCACCTTGAATGGTCCATCGGCTCGCGGAAGTAGCTTGGACTTGCGCTCGTTGGGGAAGCGGTCCTTGCGGAGATGTAGCCATACGAGGTCACCTGGTTTGAACACCATTGGGGTCTTGGTGATGTTGAGCTTGGTGGCGAGGCGGTGTATGTGACGCTCGATCGTGGATCTTGTATCTTCTTGAGGTAAGTGGCTCTTGCGCTTGCGTCCATGTCCGCGCGTTCTTGGAGTGGTAGAGGGAGGATGTCCAAGGGTGACCACGGGTTGAAGCCGTAGACGACCTCGAAGTGGGACTTGCCAGTAGTAGAGTGTCATGCTCGATTGTAGGCGTACTCGGTGATGGGTAAGCATTCCTCCCACTCCGTGATGTTCTTCTTGATCAACACGTGTAGTAGAGCAGATAGCTTCTGGTTGGTGACTTTCATTTGTCCATCAGTTTGGGGATGATAGGCCATCGAGAAGAGTAGCTTGATTCTGAGCTTGGCGCATAGTGTCTTCCAAAAGTAGCTTAGGAACTTGACGTCGCGGTCCGACACAATTGTCCTTGGAACTCCATGCAACCTCAAGATTTCCCTACAAAAAAGATTTGCAACATGTGAAGCACCATCTATCTTATTACATGGGATGAAATGTACCATTTTAGAGAATCGGTCCACAACAACAAATACCGAATCTTTTCCATTTTGAGTCCTAGGTAGTCCAAGCATTAAATCCATACTAATATCTTCCCATGGTTGATATGGAATAGGAAGTGGCATATGTAAACCATGAGATTCTGCTTGAGACTTAGCTTTGCGGCATGTAGAGCACCGGTTTGTATAGCGTGCGATGTCGCGAAACATCTTTGGCCAAAAGTACTTGGAGGAAAGTGTGGCGAACATCTTGTCACGGCTGAAATCTCCCATGAGTCCTCCACCGTGAGCCTCTTGCGAAAGCAACAAACGAAGAGAAGACTCGGGAACACAAAGTTTGTTGCCCTCATAAGATAACCATCCTTGAGATAATATCGTTCCCAATAAGTGGTAGTTTGACATTTGGCATAAGGAATCACAAATGAGGCATCATGTGCATACAAGTCTTTAATGTGCTCGAAGCCAATAATATTCATTCAAGTTGAGTAACTAACATGCACTTGTAGGAAAGAGCGTCTGCCGCAACATTTTCTTTACCCTTAATGTATTTGATGACATATGGAAAAGACTCAATGAATTCATTCCATTTGGCATGCCTTCTATTAAACTTAGTTGACCTTTAAGGTATTTAAGCGTCTCATGGTCGGTATGTATGACAAACTCACATGGTCGGAGATAATGCTCCCAAACATGCAAGACTCAAACCAAAGCATACAATTCTTTGTCATAGATGTGATAGTTAAGTTGTGCGCCAGAAAGTTACTCACTAAAATATGCAATTGGGTGCTTCTCTTGCATTAATACGCCACCTATACCATTGCCACTAGCGTCATAATGCACTTCAAAAGTTTTGTCAAAATTAGGCAATGCAAGTATTGGAGCATGTGTAAGCAAAGATTTAAGCTCATCAAATGCGGTGGCTTGAGAGGGTCCCCATATGAAGGGTGCATTTTTCTTGCTCAAAGCATGTAATGGTGATGCAATAGTGCTAAAGTCCTTAACAAATCGATGATAGAGACCAGCTAAGCCAAGGAAATTATGCACTTGTTGCAAGTTGGTGGGTTGTGGCCAAGTTTTAATAGCATCAATCTTAGTCTCGTCGACTTGAACACCCTTAGAGGACACAACAAATCCCAAGAAAACAAGTTTGTCAACACCAAAAGTGCATTTCTCCATGTTAGCATAAAGGCGCTCATTTCTAAGAACTTGCAAGACGTCCCTAAGATGTTTAACATGATCTTCAAGAGAAAGACTAAACACAAGTATATCGTCAAAGTAGACCACAACACATATGCCAATGTATTTGCACAGAACATAGTGCATCACGCGCATGAAAGTGTCGCGTGCTTCCGATAAGCCCATGGGCATGACCAACCAGTCATACAAGCCAAACTTGGTTTTGAAAGCGGTTTTTCATTCACCCTCTTGGATGCGAACTTGGTAATAGCCACTTTTAAGATCATTTTTTGAGAAAATGGTGGCGCCGCTAAGCTCATCTAGCATATCATCGAGGTGTGGAATGGGGTGCCTATAGTGAATGGTGATAGCGTTTATTGGACGGCAATCGGAACACATGTGAAAACTACCATCTTTCTTAGGCACAAGAATAACCAGAATGACACAAGGACTTAAACTTTCATGTACATGCCCGTTGTCAATGAGGTGTTGTACTTGCCTTTGTATCTCCTTAGTTTCCTCAGGGTTGACCCGGTATGGAGCCTTGTTCGGTAGGGGTGTGCCGGGGACGAGGTCGATGCGATGTTCTATGCCGCATAGAGGAGGTAGGCCGGGGGGTAGCTCATCGGGAAATACGTCCGTGGACTCCTGCAAAAGATTAGACAACACTAGAGGTAGATTGTGAGAGGTGTTAGTTCTTGCCGGTTCATCTTTGCACAATAGGACATAGTGTAGAACACTAGATGGGCTCTCACACACTTCTCTCATCTCTCTTTTGGTGGCTAAGGGCACTAGGTTTTTCTTGTTGCTCCTCGTGGAGGCACTCAATTTAGGCTTGTGGCACTCACTCTCTTTTTGGTGGTTCATTCCCTCACTATTCTCTCCATGATGGGTGGATGCTTGCTTGTCGGTGATCACTTGACTTGGCGACATGGGTCGTAGCACATACTCCTTGCCCTTAATCTTGAAGCTATAGTGATTGGTCCGTCCATTGTGGATGACGTCGCGGTCGAATTGCCAAGGTCTTCCTAAAAGGAGATGGCACACGGACATGGGAACCACATCAAACTCCAAGGTGTCTTCATATGCGCCGATCTTGAAGGAAACTTGCACGGTGCGCTCCACTAGAATGGTGCCGGAGTTGCTAAGCCATTGGACCTTGTAGGGGCGAGGATGCTTCAACTTGACCAATTGTAGCATGGAACATAGCTCTTCACTTGCCAAATTGTGGCAACTTCCTCCGTCGATGAGACCTTCAACGAAGGTCCATTGATGCCCGCTTTGGCATGGAAGATGTGACAACATTGGTCTTCGTCTTGTTGGTGTTGAAGCGTCAAGACCTTAGAGACAACAAGAGCGGGGCTTGAACCTTTGTCACAAAATACTTGATCGTCTTCATCTTCATTCACTCACCGGTGAATGGCCACGTGCTCAAGTGCTTCCATTTCTTCCTCACTCATGGAGTCATATGAGCCATCGTCGCTGGCGATCATGGTGCGTCGAGTGGGACACTCAAATGTCTTGTGGCTACGGCCTTGGCATGTGAAGCATTTGATTGAACTCGTCTTGACGGTCTCATCCGTTGGAGTAGATGAAGATGAAGCTCGCGGCTTGAAGTTGCTTGTAGTAGGAGGACGACTTGAAGATGTCGAAGTTTTCTTGTAACTTGACTTGTCGCCGTTGCTTGGGGATGCTCTAGTCAAGGTAGGAGGTGCCAAAGTCGTGGGAGCTTGAGTGTGGGAGCCGTAGGTCTTGGAAGAGTACTTGGCATATTTGAAGTCATCTTGCACTTGTCGCTCGGCCTTGGTCACTTGATGAACTAGCTCGAGAAGGTTGGAGTATGGTTCGAAGTCGGCAATCTTCTTTATTGGGTGATTGAGGCCGTTCAAGAAGCGTGCCATAGTTTGCTCGTCATCTTCCTTGGCATTAGCCTGTATCATGGCAATCTCCATTTCTTGGTAGTATTCTTCCACCGTCTTCGTGCCTTGCTTGAGAAGTTGCAACTTCTTGAAGAGATCGCGGGTGTAGTGTGTAGGCACGAAGCGAGCTCTCATGACATCCTTCATTTGTGTCCAAGTCGTGATGGGTGGTTTGCCTCTCTCCCTTTGTCTTGCGAGAACTTGTTCCCACCAAATGAGGACGTAGTCTTGAAACACGAGGAAGGCCACTGCCATTTTCTTCTCCTCGTCATAGTTGTGAAGAAGGAATATCTTGTCGACCTTCAATGCCCATGAGAGATATTCTTCGGGATTGGTGCTTCTGGAGAACTTGGGCATCATGAACTTGAGCTTGTTGTAGCGTAGTTCGTCATAATGTTGACAATGGTGATGTCGCACTTGGTGTGGAGGACGGTCTTCAATTTCATGCTCCTCTTGATGGACTTGCCGATTAGGTTGAGGCATTTGTGCCTGGTTCCTTCTTTCTTGTTGCTCCTCATGGCGAGTGGCTTCATCTTGTCGTTCTTGGCGAAGTGCTTCTTCTTGTTCACGCACTTGACAGTTGCGTTCGGCGACGGCTCTAGTGGCCTCGCGGAGTGCGCGTTGTGCTTCGAGGGCTTGTTCATCATGGCGTCTTTGTTCTTGCTGAATCACATCGCCGTCTTGAGGTGCTTGACGTTGCGGTTGTGGAGGTTGCTCGTGGTCCATGGCGTCTTGTTCTTGGAGGCGCGCTCTTTCACGTGCTCGGACTCGGTCTTGCAAACCATTGCCATGGAATAGATTTTGGTTGTCGGTGCATTGAGGTGAGCGAGCTCGAGGAGGACTTGCATCGGAAGAAGAGTATGCTGAAGAGTGGCGACTTGAGTGGTGCCGTCTTGACGAAGAAGTGGTGGAGGATGCACGGCTCATGATCATGTTGCGAAATTCCTCCATTTGAGTGTTTTATCTTGGCATCAAGATAGTCCTATTGTCTTGCTGCTGATTGGCGTAGGTCGGTGGCCAGTTGCTCAATGCAATCACCCAAAGCTTCACTTTCTTGATGGAGAGCTCGTTGGGCGATGAAGAAGTGGTTTTTGGTGACGTAGTCGCGTTCGTCATCTTGATCATGGGTTCGCCGAAGAAGTTGGCCTATCCATCATATACAAGTGGTGGTGAGTAGGAAAATGAGAGAACAATACCAAAGTTACCTTTTCCAAAGATTGAGGATGTATAGAGTATCCCTCAACAGAATGCTATAATAGGAGAATTGGTACCGGGTTTTTTTCTCACACCTACAAGTAAAGGCTTATGGAGTAGCTTGGTTAGCAAGAGCAGCACAAAATTTCAAGCAAATGTTAGTCAAGATATCGATAATGTTGAGAAGGTTCACAAAGTTGCAAGTAAAGCAAATAGATCAAAGCCTAGGATAACACTTGGAAACACACACACGAAAGATAAGTGGGATCCGCACAACCAAGGAATGAGCGGAAAATGTGACCACGGAAAATGCTCTTGTTGCGCGGATACAAGAGAGACAATACCTCGATTGCTCAAATGGGCTAGATACACATGTGCACCAACCTATGAGAGTAATGTGTCATCTTCAATCAAATTATGCTATGTATGCATGATCTGATATGATATAATGATGCCTCAATGCTATTGCTTACAAGCTCTTTGTTTCTCCTCTTTTGCTTAGAAGCTTTTTTTACTATGCCACAATGCTTGTTTTGCGAGCCAAAGTATGATACAATGATGTAAGGTATGCACGGGAGAGAATTATGGCACAATGATGATAGCAAGATGATTTGCATGCTAAATATAGCTATGCGGAGTAAGCGTATCACTAAGGTGCACAAAGAGCGTGGCCCGGCAATTCTCAACTCGCTAGCCTCGATAGGTAAGTGACACAAAATGGCTCGGGTTATCAATGCAATGGCAAGGAAATGTACAAGATGTCGTCGAGGTTACCATCCTTGCTTACGGTTGGTATGATGATGAAGTGGTCGTTGTCAATCTTGAGTCTGTTGTGATGATGAATAGTGGTGTTGTCGATGTCACACCGTTCCTAATTAGCCGAAACACCTTAGGAAACAGAAACCACCACTCAAAATTGGTCAAATGCAGAAGGTGGATGCTTTTATGGTGAAAACTTTGATGATATCAAATGGTGGTGTTAATGATCAAAATGGATGAGGGGTGTCAAGAGCTACAAAACAAGCTAAAAACATGAAAAACGAACTTCGGGAGTGAAAGTTATGATGAAAATGGAGTTAAGTTTGGGCTGAAACTGGGGGTGCGGGTGCTCGGGGGTTTGCGGTGCGGGTGCCCCGAGTGGTCGGCGAGGTTGGGCAAAATTTTCCCGGGGGTCCGGGTGCCCGGTGGTGGTCGATTTGGGCGGAAATTTTTAGGAAAAGGCAAAATTGGGTGGATTTCATGGTGGGAAAGGTGTGGATGGTTGTGGAGATGCTAGATCCACTTGCCAAACAACAAATCCATGGACAAAAACAACCAAATCTCACAAGAACCAACAAACTGCAAGAAAAATTTTAGGGGCTATTTTTGTGGGGATATTCAAATTGGGACAAAAAAACAACAAAATTATGCTAGCAAATGGGGGGTAGGGACTCCAAGATGTGAATCAACCTTGCTCATGATACCAAGATGTCGTAGGGTGGAACCCTAAGTGAAGATCTTTTCACACTTGGAGGGGGAAAAGGGATGAACACAAGAGCACAAAGAGGAAATTCACTAAAACAAAACCCAATCACACATCCAGTAGAATAACATAGTTGAGATCCACAAGAATACAAGAAAATCCAAGGAAACAAGCACAAAGGTAAGGTTCTTCCCACTCCTAAGGAGGTGAGATCTTGATGATAGTCTTCTCCAAGAGGAGGGCTTGATAATCCACTAGGGATCTTCTCTAGAGGGGTCTTGATCTCTAAGAGGAGTAGTTGAAGGAGAAAAGCTCTATCAATGTCTCACATATACTTTGCTAACCCTAAAAATGAGCTAGATATGAAGTACTTATACACCAGGGACGAAATGGGGAGAAGATGGGGGTACAAGGGTCATTTCACCCTACATGCGCGTGGGCAACAGCTGGACGGTCCGGGCACCCAGGGAAAAGGGGTTCGGGCACCCGGGGTTGCGCAGGAGGAGGTGGCCAGGCACCCGGGGTAGCGCCCGGGGGGTCCGGGCACCCGGGGGTTGATGGCCCGGGCACCCGGGTGGTCAGGGGGCCGCGCCCTCAGTGGCAGCTGGGTCGGGCACCCAGGGTGGTCACGGTCGGTGTGCGGCGGGCGGCGGGCGGCGGGCGGCCATGGGCCCGGGCACCCGGGGTGTCCAGGGGTGATGCCCGGTTGGCGGCTAGGGTCCGGGCACCCGTGGGTGTTGGTGGCCAGGCACCCGGGGTGGTCCGAGTCCTCCGGTACTTCGCGTCTTGTGGTCCTCCTTCCTCCTCCTTCTCTGCGGGTGCTTGGGTCTTCCTCGTTGCTTCTTCATGGCCTTCTCCTTGGTACCTAAGAATTCATAAAGTTTCCATTTGAGGTAGAAGCCAATTCTCATGTGAATCCAAAGGATGCTCGAAGAGGAAAGAGTTAACCTCGGTTTCGATGGCACGTGCGCGGGCTCTTGTCATTGGTCCACATGGTGCTTGATGAGTTGTAGTAGAGTCCATGGGGATGGTGGAAGGATGCTCCGCATCACTACTCCCATGGAGTTCAAGACCTCCATGTGAGCATGTGAGAAGATCCCGAGGGATTCAAGACCCCCTTGTGTGAAGGATCTATCTAGATCATCAAGACCCCATCTCCTTTGGATTTGGGATGACTCTACCTTGTATCTTTCCCTTTGATTGTTCATGTATCTTGTGGATTTGAGTCTAGTGGATGTGTGATTGGACTTATTATTGAGTGTTCCTCTTCTGATTTCTCCCCGTTCTTCCCCGTGTTCTTCGAGGAATCCCCCTCCAAGTCGTGAAAGATCAGCCATTAGGGTTCCACCCTACATCATCAGCCCTTCGCCCTTTATGCGGGGTTCGGCCAGGGCAGAAAAAAGGTTGTGGATCGCTCCTTGCTCTTAAAGGAGAAGGTGCGATCCGGCGACGGGGGTTTCGAGCATGGAAGCAGTGCCCTGAGGGTTGGAGTCATTGACTGACGATCCTATCGATCCTTTGATGATCTCACAGCGGAACTCTCAATGAAAGCACCAATGTCGGTGGTAAAACCGGCAAACCTCAGGGTAGGGGTCCCGAGTTGTGGATCTCGGGTCGGTGGTAACAGGGATGAAGGAGACAGTATTTACCTAGGTTTGGGACCTCTTGAAGAGGTAATACCTTACATCCTGCTTTGATTGTATTGATGATGATGTACCGAGTACAAGCTTGGTCTACCTCGAGATCGTAATGAGAGATCTAACCCTAGGGCTATGTGAATGTAATTATGATTGGATCCCCTCTACGGGCTAAACCCTCTGGCTTATATACATGTCAGGTAGGGAATCTAGGGTTACATGGTCAGTATCCATGGGTGCGCATGGAGGTGACAGGAGATGTCTTGGAGTCAATGTGCTTGGAGTATACGCCAACTCCTCGGTAGATGCAGTCTTGAACACGCCAAGGCGTGAAGCTCCCGGAGTCTTGCCATATGGGAACTAGGGCCTGAAGGCCTGGCCCGAGAACTGTAGTCCAACTAGGTTAGTACCCCCTAGTCCAGGACACCGTCAATCATTGATTGCTTTAAGAAGCTCGTGCTCTTGCTCTACATTTAGCTTCTCGAAGCATAGCTTCTCATGTGTTCTTAGAAGCTCTCTCTGATCTTCTTGAGTTGTTTCATGAGCTAACTTAAGAGTGTTTAGTTCTTTAGTTAGACGCTCAATCTCCTTCTTAGCATTGTCACTCGTTTCATCTTGACTATCATGATTACTAACAAGTTCATTATAGCTCACATCACTAGTTTTATCAACAAGCAAATCATCATCACCTAGCAAATCATCCTCATCACTATTGAAATCAAGATACTCGGGGTGTGATACCTTGGGGGCCATGAAGAATCTTCCAATTCCTTCATTTGGTGAATCAAATATGTCATGGGAGTTGGAGGATACGAGAGCAAGTCTGGCAACACCTTCATCTTGACAATAGTCGAAGTCGGAGTGATAACTTCTCTCGGAGTTGTTGTTGGAGTCGAAGCCGGAAACCCATTCACCAACATGAGCATGATGTCTTCTTCTAGAGTAGCTCTTCGTTAACTTTTAATTCACTTTTGATTCCTTGTTTCTTCGAGAAGGTATTCGTTCATAACGATCATCTCTACTCCTCCTCTCTCTCTATGCGGCGATTCATCTCTTCTACTCTTCCTTCTAGATGAGTCTTCTCTTTTCTTGTGAGGTGTTGTACACTCATTGGAATAGTGTCCGGGTCTTCCACAACTGTAGCAATTATGGTCACGACTTGATGATCTTTGCTCATATCGCCTTGAGTTGGAGCTTCTCTCTTTGTTTCTATTCTTGTAGAATTTGTTGAAGTTCTTCACCATTAGGCTTAATTCCTCATTGGATACTAGCTTGTCACTTGAAGTTGTAGGAGCATCACTTGAAGCTTTGTATGCACCACTTGACTTGTTGTGGAGCTCCTCCTTGTCCTTGAGTGACCCCTCATGAGCAACAGTTCTTCCAATGACTTTTGTGGGCTTGAGATATTTGTAATTGGGCGTCATTTGGATCAAGGTACATACGGTATCATATTTTCCATCCAAGGCTCTAAGGATCTTCTTGATGATGAATTTGTCGGTCATCTCTTCACTTCCTAAGCCGGCAATCTCATTTGTGATGAGAGCAAGCCTAGAGTACATTTCGGTGACTCCTTCACCATCCTTCATCTTGAACTTGTCAAGTTGACTTTGAAGCACATCCAACTTGGATTCCTTGACGGACTCGGTACCTTCGTGCATATCAACCAAAGTATCCCAAATTTCTTTTGCATTCTCAAGGCAGCTAATCTTGTTGAACTCCTCAGGGCACAAACCGTTAAAGAGAATGTCACATGCTTGAGCATTGTATTGCAACATCTTCAATTCTTCTGCGGTTGCTTCACGATCCGGTTCTTTACCGTCCTCAAAGAATTCACCTTGCAAGCCAACACGAACAACAGCCCAAACGGCGGGGTTATGAACAAGAATATGCATTTTCATCTTATGCTTCCAACTAGCAAAGTTTGTACCATCAAAATATGGACCTCTACGGTGATAGTTTCCCTCACTAGACGCCATACTCTCCTAGGTTGTGAAACCAATGCAATGGATACCAAAGCTCTAATACGACTTGTAGGATCAAAAGTATGTCTAGAGGGGTGATTAGACTACTCGACCAAATAAAACTTATCCTTTTCCCAATTTTAGTTGTGGGCAAGTTTTAGCAATTCTACCAAGTCAAATCAACCATACACATGCAAGTATAAGATTTGTGCAGCGGAAAGTAAACAATTTGCATATGAACATAAAGGAGAGATTAGAGATTTCAAACGCAATGAAAGCACGATGATTTTTGGCGTGGTTCCGATGGGTGGTGCTATCATACGTCCATGTTGATGGAGACTTCAACCCACAGAGGGTAACGGTTGCACGAGTCCATGGAGGGCTCCACCTACGAAGGATCCACAAAGAAGCAACCTTGTCTATTCCACCATGGCTTACGTCCATGAAGGACTAGCCTCACTTGGGTAGATCTTCACAAAGTAGGAAATCTCCTTGCCCTTACAAACTCCTTGGTTCAAGTCCACGTGATCTTGGAGGCTCCCAAGTGACACCTAATGAATCTAGGAGACACCACTCTCCAAAAGTGATGTGGAGCATCCTACGGTCATCCCCATGGACCTACCAACATCTCCCCAAGTGCCTAGTGGACCAATGACACGAGCACATGCAAGAGCTCTCGAGACCGAGGTGGCATCTCTCCTTAGTGATATTCTGTATGACCCATGTGAGACATGGCTACTACCTAAAGCCAGAATGCTATGTGTGATTAGGTATGAAGAAAACCACCTCAGAGATGTTCGGGATGGTGGACAAGCCCTCGAGTACACGGACGAAGGAGCACGACGAAAGGAACCAGAGAAAGCTCCAAGGACCCGCACATCCAGCCCCTAGCCCGGACATCCGGCCCCTGAAGACAGCAACAGCAGCAGCCCAACAACGCAAAAGTTAAAGGGCCCGGACATCCGGCCCCTGAAGACACCAACAGCAGCAGCCCAGCAGCGCAAAAGTTAAAGGGCCCGGACATCCGGCCTGACGGCCCCGGACATCCGGTGCCAGCCCGGAAATCTGGCTCCCTCCGTCTAGAAAGCAGCCAAACGGCGCCTAAGCCAGCCCAGATATCCAGCCCACGACCCGGAAATCCGGCCCGACGTGAAGGCCCGGACATCCGGCCCGACACACGGACATCCAACCCCCCTGTCTGCGCACAGTAAACGGGCCACCGGCCCATGTACCCATACATTTGCCCCCAACTTGTACTAAGACTATAGATAGACCTCTCCCCCCTCCATCTAGGGTTAGCAATGTGATAGCTCATTAGAGATAGAGCTTTGCTCATCCACTTATCCCCTACTCCTTTGGAGACCGAGACCTCCTAAAGGAGAAGATCCCCCAAGTGGATTCAAGACCTCCTAACAGAGAAGATCCCCCTAGTGGATTCAAGACCTCCCTTTTTGACTTTGGATCTTGTGTTTCCCCTTTGTGTATGTGGATTTAGCACATGTGTGATTGGATCTCGTCGATTTGAGTGTTTTCCCTCTCTTGTGTTCATCGTGTTCTTCGGGAATTCCCCTCCAAATCATGAAAGATCGGCCATTAGGGTTCCACCCTACATTATCTTGGTATCATCAGCCATGGTTGATCACAAATTTGGAGTCCCTACCCCCACTTTCTAGCATAATTTTGCTTTGTTTTGTCCCAATTTCTAAAATCCCCACAAAAATAGCCCTACCAAAAAAATTTGTGATTTGTTGGTGTAATGAAGTTTTGTGGATTTGATCGATGGATTTGCTGTGTTACTAGTGGATCTAGCTTCCCTCCACTTTTCCCCAATTTCCATCCACAAAATTCCATGAATTTTGCCCAGATTTTTCTCCTTCCACCTAGTTCATCGAGTTCGTCCACGGATTTGAGTCCCCGGACATCCGGCCCATGGCCCCCGGACATCCGGCCCGACGCCTGGACATCCGGCGCCTGGCAGCACCATACATCACCACCACCTCCATTTTTCCATGATTTCACCAATTTTGACTGGGTTTCCACCATCGCTTATTCGCTACCACCTCCGACAATTTTGACATTTTTCTTTTGAGAATTTGAGTTGCAGTTTTCGTTTCCTAACGTGTTTCGGCTACTTAGGGACGGTTCGACACCGACATCACCGCCGCTCATCTTCGCCATGAATTCGTCATCGACAACAACCACTTCACCTTCGTGACACCATCGACTATAAGCAAGGGCGGTAACCTCGATGACACCTTCGTGTACTCTCCCTTGCCATTGCATTGTTAACCCCGAGCCCATTTTTGCGCCACTTTCCTATCGAGACTAGCCATTTGAGTATTGCCGGGCAATGTTACTTGTGCACTTTAGTGATCATCGATTCGCACCTTCCATTGCATGCATATATCATCATATCATCTCTTGTGTTATCAATTGTTCCTTCATATACATCATTGCTACCTTGGTTCGAAAATTTTGCATAAGCGGCCCAAGGAAACTATCAAAAGAACGAAAAGCTTTTAAGCAAAGAGACAACCGATACGTCCATTTTGCACCATGTTTTCTTACTGTTATTTATAGTGTTTTATGCAATATAACACCTTGTGGAGTAATTCTAATGCCTTTTCTCTCATAATATGCAAGGTTTACACAAAGAGGGAGATTACCGGCAGCTGTAATTCTGGAGCTGAAAAAGCTATGTTAGAGATACCTATTCTGCATATCTCCAAATGAACTGAAATTTTATGGAGAATTATTTTGGAATATATAAAAAATAATTGAATAATGAAATACCAGAGGGGGCCACCCAGGTGCCCACTAGGCACCAGGGCGCGCCTGCCCCCTGGTGCGCCCTGGTGGGTAGTGGGCCCCCTGGCCTACTTCCGGTACCCATCTTCTGGTACATAAGGTCATTTGCCCTAGAAAAAATAGAGGGAGGACTTTCGGGACAGAGCTCCCCCGTCTCGAGGCGGAACTTGGGCAGGAGCACTTCTGCTCTCCCGCGAAGCGATTCCGCCGGGGATACTTCCCTCCGAGAGGGGGAAATTGAAGCTGTCGTCATCACCAACAACCCTCTCATCGTGGGAGGGCCAATCTCCATAAACATCTTCAACAGCACCATCTCATCTCAAAACCCTAGTTCATCTCTTGTGTTCAATCTTCGTATCAAAACCTCGGATTGGTACCTGTGGGTGACTAGTAGTGTTGATTACATCTTGTAGCTGATGCTAGCTGGTTATTTGGTGGAAGATTACATGTTCAGATCTATTATGATATTCAATACTCCTCTGATCTTGAGCATGAATATATTGTGTGAGTAGTTACTTTTGTTCTTGAGGACATGGGAGAAGTCTTGTCATAAGTAATCATGTGAATTTGATATTTGTTCGATATTTTGATGATATGTATGTTGTGATTCCCTTAGTGGTGTTATGTGAACGTCGACTACATGACACTTCACCATATTTGGGCCTAAGGGAATGCATTGTGGAGTAGTTATTAGATGATGGGTTGCTAGAGTAACAGAAGCTTAAACCCTAGTTTATGCGCTATTCTGTAAGGGGCTGATTTGGATCCATATGTTTAATGCTATGGTTAGATTTTATCTTAATTCTTCTTTCGTAGTTGCGGATGCTTTCGAGAGGGGTTAATCATAAGTGGGAGGCTTGTTCAAGTAAGAACAGCACCCAAGCACTGGTCCACCCACACATCAAATTATCAAAGTAGCGAACGCGAATCAAACCAACATGATGAAAGTGACTATATGAAATTCCCGTGTGTCCTCAAGAACGCTTTGCTTACTATAAGAGATTGTTTTGGCCTATCCTTTGCTACAAAAAGGATTGGGCTACCTTGCTGCACCTACTATTACTATTGCTACTTATTACTTGTTACAAATTATCTTGCTATCAAACTACCTGTTACCGATAATTTCAGTGCTTGCGGAAATTACCTTGCTGAAAATCGCTTGTCATTTCCTTCTGCTCCTCGTTGGGTTCGACACTCTTACTTATCGAAAGGACTATGATTGATCCCCTATACATGTGGGTCATCAAGACACTTTTCTGGCGCCGTTGCTGGGGAGTGAAGCGCTCTTGGTAAGTGGAAATTGGTAAGGAAGGTTTTCCCTTTATCTTTGTGGGGGGGAGCATTGACATGGTATAGGCTATGTGATGATATTGGAGCTTGGGATTGGAACCGATTGAAATTGGAATTTCACAAAAAGTTTTATCCTATGCATCTAGTTCATCGTGATCGGAATTATATATATAATTTTCGGCCTCGTGAAGGAGAAAGTATCGCTCAAGCTTGGGGGAGGCTTAAATCAATGCTATATTCATGCCCCAATCATGAGCTCTCAAGAGAAATTATTATACAGAATTTTTATGCTCGGCTTTCTCGTGATGATCAATCCATGTTCGATACTTCTTGTACTATTTCTTTTATGAAGAAAACTATTGAATTCAGGTGGGATCTTTTAAAAAGAATTAAGCAAACTATGAAGATTGGGAACTCGACGAAGGTAAAGAGTCAGGTATAAAGCTTGAGTTTGATTGTGTTAAATCTTTTATGGATACCGATGCTTTTCGCAAGTTTAGCACTAAATATGGACTTGACTCTCAGATAGTAGCCTCTTTTTGTGAATCATTTGCTACTCATGTTGACCTCCCTAAGGAGAATTGGTTTAAATATCATCCCCCTATTAAAGAAAAGATTGAGGAGCCAGTCATAGTTAAAGATGAAACTATCATATATAATGTTGACCTAGTTGTGCCTACCGCTTACATTGAAAAACCACCTTTCCCTATTAGGATAAAGGAACATACTAAAGTATCAACCATGGTTAACAAAAGTAATATTAGAGCACATAAAACTTTTGAAAAAATTAAAGTAGAACCTAGTATTGCTATGGTTAAGGATCTTTTGGTTGATAATATTGATGGGCGTGTTATTTATTTCTGTGATGAAGCTGCTAGAATTGCCAAACCCGATATTAAAGATAAGAATAAGCCCGTTGTTGGCATGCGTGTTGTCTCAATTAAAATAGGAGATCATTGCTATCATGGTTTATGTGATTTGGGTGCTAGTGTGAGTGCTATTCCTTTTACTCTATACCAAGAAATTATGAATGACATTGCACCTATTGAAATAGAAGATATTGATATCACTATTAAACTTGCAAACAGAGACACCATCACACCACTTGGGATAGTTAGAGATGTTGAAGTCTTGTGTGGAAAAATAAAATACCCTACTGATTTTCTAGTTCTTGGTTCTCCACAAGATGATTTTTGTCCCATAATATTTGGTAGGCCTTTCTTGAACACTGTTAATGCTAAGATAGATTGCAAGAAAGAAACCATTAGTGTTAATTTTGGTGATGTGTCTCATGAGTTTAATTTCTCTAAGTTTCGTAGGCAACCTCATAATAAAGAATTGCCTAGTATGGATGAAATAATTGGTCTTGCTTCTATTGTCGTAGCTCCTACTGATCCATTAGAACAATACTTGCTAGACCATGAAAATGATATGCACTTGCATTGTGACGCCCCCGACTCGACCGTACACTAATCATACACGCAAATGTGTACGATCAAGATCAGGGACTCACGGGAAGATATCACAACACAACTCTAGACACAAATTAAAATAATACAAGCTTTATATTACAAGCCATGGGCCTCGAGGGCTCGAATACATAGCTCGATACACAAGAGTCAGCGGAAGCAACAATATCTGAGTACAGACATAAAGTTAAACAAGCCTGCCTTAAGAAGGCTAGCACAAAAGCAACAACGATCGAAGAGGCAAGGCCTCCTGCCTGGGACCTCCTAACTACTCCTGGTCATCGGCGGTCTCCATGTAGTAGTAGGCACCCTCGGGGTAGTAGTAGTAGTCGACGGGGGTGGCATCTTGTCGGGGCACGACACCTATGGGATCCCGAGGGACCCCTTTACGATTCGGCGGGGGGAGAGGTATACGCAAAGAGCAGAACTGGTGATCGACGCGGGGGGTTTTTACCTAGGTTCGGGCCGCTGATCAGCGTAAAACCCTACTCCTGCTTTGTGTTCTTATTGATGTTCTTGAGCCCAGCTTTCAGGACCGCTCGCAATGAACAGTACGTTCAAAGAGCAGCTACGCATGCAGAATGGGCCAGAAGTTCTCCTCCGCTGTAGCAGTTGCCTTGGGCCTCCTTTTATATGCTCAAAGGGGTCTCCACAGTGGCAAAATGTACATACATTGAGGTGTAAAGTAGCTACAGGGTATCATACCTAACCCCTGACGGATTAGGACAAGCGCATTTAATGCACCATGAGGTGTCCGTTTAGGTGTCCTTACTTTCTTGGGGATGGAAAAAGGGGCCATCCCATCAGCACTGCTTAAGCTCTCCTCCACTGGCGCGTTGCCACGCATCCAGAGAAGGACCCAGAATGCCAGGCTTGTTACTGTGCCGAAGCGGTGGCACAGTGACGAAATCTCGCCAGGCGCCGATCCTTGCCGGGCACCAAACCTTGCCGGGCGCCAGGGCTTGCCGGGCGCCAAGCTTTGCTGGGAACCAAGCCTTGCCGGGCGCCGAGCCTTGCCGGGCTCCACGGCCATCCCGGCAAGGATCTTACCGGGGGAAGCTGGTCTTCGATTTCCAGCTTTGCTTATCTGCTGATCCTTAGATCTCTGACTTGACGATTTCCTTGATGACTTGAATCGACCTCGAGCTGATCCCGGCAAGCCTTGCCGCGAGGACGGCTACAACTGCCCGTGCACAAGTAAGGGGTACTAGTGGCCCAATACTTAGTACACCGACAGGAGCCCCCGGGCCTGGGCCATACACGAGTGCGAGGCGTTGTTGGGCTAGGCCCAAACAGTGCACGGGCACGCGTGGCAGGGAATTAACTGCTCGTAAAGATCTTGTTTTACTGTGCCCCCACTACGCGCACGGAGCGCGTGATGTGGGAAGTGTGCCAAAAAGGCTGCAAACTGTTTCGCGCCCATAGAGGCGCATTCATATTGGGGGATAAACAAGGTGGCCCCGCCCTTTCCCCATAAAAAGGAGAAGTCGTGGAGGCGCAAACCTATTCACCCCCCTCTTCTTCCCAATCTGGCCATTGCCATCGCCTTCCTCTGCTCAAGCTCAGAGCGAAACCTTTCTTCTCTTCTGCTCGCTGCTCCCGCGCTCGTTCCGTCCTCCGGCTTCCATTTCCACAGTCGCCATGCCGCCCAAGGCCAGCAAAGGCAAGGGCACGGACAGGGAGGCGAAGGCTGAAGTTCCGGAGAGCGAACTAGTGAAGATGCGGAAGAGGCTTGTCGTCTTCCCTCCGACGCTTGACGCCGAAACTTTGAAGGGACGATACCAATGCATGTGGGCGAAGGGAACGCAAGCTCACCCCGCCACACGAGTAATCCCAGGTGCTAGTTCCAAAGGCGGATCGGACAGATACCCCTTCTTCACTGCATACTTTTATTGCGGGCTCTGTCCACCTTTTTCCGATTTCTTCAACGACATCATGTATACATACGGCTTCCGCCTTCTTGATTTCACGCCGAATGCCGTATTTTGCATGTCGATCTTTGCCCATCTTTGTGAAAATTTTGCTGGCGTGATCCCCAATTCTACTCTTTTCCGCCACTATTTCTATCCTCGAATCCAAAAAGGAGAGGCTCTCTCTGGATCTATTGCTTGGATTCCAAGGGCCTGGAACAAAGAGATATACCCAGATGGAGTTTACCGCGAAAAGTGGGACGAGTGGTGGGCCGAATGGTGCTGGATCCAGGAAGCAGATCCTCATCCTTTTTGCCATCCCCGGCGACAGAAGGTGGTCCGTGGCAAGGATTGGGGCAATCTCGCCGCAGAAGACGAGAAGCTCACAATCGCCACTACCAGGATCCTCCGCTTGAAGGCTGCCGGGCTGACAATGGAGATGATCGGCTTCGACTTCCTCCGCCGCCGCATCGCCCCTCTGCAGAATAGGGGGAGGCCAGCCTGGGAGTATAAGAACGCAGCGGATGTCATGAGGCTGCGCCCCGGGCTGAACAACAACTTGACTGTTATGCAGCTTGGCGCTCTCCGCCAGAAGTTATTCCAGCACGAAGACAAGCACCGGCTGCCGGCAAGGATCGTCCCCTTGTGCAACAACTCTGCACTAGGGTCGATCATTGCCTTCTTGCCGATGTTCAACGCCCACGGCCTTGACCCGACCTGGGTCGAGCCAAGCGAGGAAGAAGCGCAGAAATTCTTCGACAATCTGACGGAGAAGCTTGTCCGGCAAGAGTCAGATCTTATTCGCGCCACCACAGATCAGGAGGTAGCATACATCGCTACCAGAGTGGAGGAAGCGAATCTTGCTGCGGAGGCCGACAGCGTTGGCTTCATAGAGTGGGAAGCCAGCGATGCAGAGGTGGTGGTGGAGGCAAAACCTGCCGAGGAGAGCAAGGTTGCCGGGGAAGAAGGCGGCGCAGTCGCTGAAAACTCATCCGGCGACGACACGGCCGAAGAGGAGACGCGAGAAGAGCCCTCGCCCCCGAAGAAGACAAAGCGTGTCCTTCGGAAAGCCGCATCGGGCGTCCCGGCAAGCCAGCCTACATCGAGCGGCGAATCCCCCGGCAAGAAAGTGGCCGGCAAGACCGGACCGCGGCAGGGGGCCCGTCAACAGCCCGCGCGGCGCGCGAGACCCACACCAGCGGCCACCGCCGGAGCGGCAGGAGAGTCTCGTACAACCGTGCCAGAGGCTGCCCTGGCGCCTGCCACAGCCAAGCGGCCCAGGACCCCTCCTCCGCCTCCCCACTCAGACATCGCAACGGAGGTCGACTTCGACATCTCCGGCTTCAGTCTGGAGCGAGAGGAAGAAGAGTGAGTACCTGTCACAACTTCCACCTTCCAATCTGCATCAGTCTTACTGACTAACTTGTATTGCTTCTGCAGTGACGCAGAAACCTTGCTGGAGAGGATGGTGAAGAGGTCAAGGACTTCTACGGGCGACGAGCCCCCGGCAGGCTCCACTAGCGTGCCAGAGACCGTCATCGTGAGCCTGGAGCCTAGTCCTCAACGCAGCCCCCAGCGTAAGTTCATTGTCCCCTTTTTCTGTTGGCTGGTGCCGAGGCTTTCATTCTTGTCGCTGATATCTTTTGGTTCGCAGGAGAAGAACGGCAACAAGGAGAAGATTGCCCCATTGTGCCTCCTTCATCGACCGCTCCGCCCACAAGCACATCCCCGGCAAGAGATCCTGCCGACGAGCCCGTCCGGATTGAGGAGGAGCCGACAAGCACGGACTCCGGCAACCCACCCCCGGCAACCGGAGTTGCCGGGAGAGGCGAAGCCACCTCTCGACAGCCCGACGCAGGTACTCGATCGCCTCAGAGTGCTAGTTATTCTTTTCCCCTTACTTCTTTATCTTTGATCACTTCAAAATTTAAAAACTCGATCTTATTCTGACCTCCTCCTTCACTCTTCAGAGTTCTCTGCGATGGAACATATGGACGTCGACGCCGTCCTCGAGGAGACCGCCAGGGATGCTGCTGCCGAAGCGGACAGGATCACTGCCAGCGAGGCCACCAAGGATGATGTTGTCGGGGCCGGTGATGCTCTTGACGGGGAGGCCGCCAAGACAGCACAAAAGGAAATCGCGGAAAAACCTGCTGAAGAGGGCGACAGGGAGGCTGGGGACCATACTGACGGCATTCCTGCCGCAGGAGCGCCAGGCGCTGCATCGGCCGCGGAGCCCCCTGTCACTGGTGAGGCGGCCACTGAAGACCAGCCATCAACATCTGACGAGCCCTCATCCAGCAAGTATCTCAAGGTTGGCGAAAACCTATTCATCAACTTGCCAGGGACGGCAAGCACCGAGGCACCAGCCGAAGGAGAAATTTTCGAGGAAATTATTGCCGCTGCCGGGCTCGAAGTTGTTGACGATCCCAGCGCTAGCAGTGGCAAGTCTGAAGAGGATCAGCTCCTTCAGGCCATGGGCGAAAACTTCCGCAAACTCCAGGCTCTCCATCGTGCCCGAAAAGAAAAGGCGGACTCCAGAATGGCAGTTGTCGAGGCAGCCGAAGCGGATTTTCAAAGGCACGTCGCACAAATGCAAATCTGGCACGCCGAGGCCCTTCAAGAGCTGGTTGCCGGTCGAGAACAAGTGAGCCAGCAATGGAATGAGGTCCTCCTGAAGCAATCAGACATGGAGAAGGCCCATGATGAAGCTGTTCAAAGGATCGCTGCCGAAGATGCTCTCCTGACGGGGCGCCGCATTGCTCTTGACGCTTTCGAAGAAGATCTCACCGCACGTGAGCAGGCGCTCGCCGCCAAGCTTCGTAGCAAGGATGAAGACATTGAAAATCTTGTCGCACGGCGGACCCAGGAGCTGGAGCAGAAGCACAAGGAGGCGCTTGAAGCTCTAACTGCAAGTCACGTCGGCAAGCTCAAGGAGGCCGTCAATGCTGCCGAAGTTGCAGAGGCCGCCAAGAACGGGCTGAGCGACAAAGTGAAGAGGCTGGAGACAGATCTCGACGAGCATGGCAAGGAGCTCTCGACGCTCAAGGGGGACAGGGACAAAACCCTCCACTCCTTGGCGGAGATGCAAGTCGCCCTGTCTGACAAGACCAAGCAGCTCTCCTCTGCGGCTGATGATATTGCGGTTCTGGAGCTGAAGCTGACCACGCTGCAGAAATCTCTTGAGGCCGGCAGGGCCCGTGAGAAGGCTCTACTCAAGGATCTCCAAGGAGAGAGGAACCTGCTCAAGAGCGCCGCCGCTGCCCAAAACGAGTATGAGAAGGGAGTGGAGATCTGGACTGGTCGTCTCATCGCTGCCGCGGAGAAGCTTACTGCAGAACTGTCAACCATGGGCTTGTCGAACTTCAGATATTCTTCCGAGGAAAGAATATCCCCAAGCGCCAGATTGACGATGTTCTTTGAAAGCATCATCAACGCGTTGAGGGCGCTCCAGTCCAGCCGGGCGACCCAACTGGTGAACGAGACTCGCCGGCTTTGCCGGGCCGTCCTTCGCAGGTGCTCCTCAAGGTGGTGCACAGCAATCCCGGCATCGACCTCTCCAGCGCACTCGGCCACCTGCCAAAGGATACAAATGTTGAGGCGCTTGAGAAGTGCATCGCGCCAATCCTTGAGAAGGTGGACTCTATCAAAAGGATCGAAGGCCAGCGCAGGGATTGAGTGCTCCTCTTTTATTCTTGCCGCCATCATCTCATGTAAAAGACAGTTAAGTCTCGAGTTAGGACTGCGGCAACTCATGGATGTAATATAATTTAACTATGTTTAGGCTCATGCTAGCTACTTTCCTTGTCTGCTTCCTTTATGTATGGAGTTCATCCTACGCTTACTGAAAAACATGCCGGCGCGCAACCTGCCGCGAGCGCTGGGTGCGGGACTTCAGCAGCCTGCTGGAGGCGCAGCGGCCGGCAAGACTCCTTGGCGTTCTCAGTGCAGCCACTTAAATCGTTGAGCGGACTCGAAACAAAATAAGGGCGCAACTGATTACAACAAGGGTTCCTTTGCGTGCAGATTTTCCATACAAGGGTCGGAATCGTCCAAGGAAATAACTTGGTAATAAAAGAAAAACTTGCTCTGAGTTTTTAGGACTTAGCTTTCTGTCTTTGTCCTTCCTCCGGCAAGCATACGATTCCGAACGTCACCAACTGGTATTCATGTCTCCCTTCCCCCCCGGCAAATGTGCACGCGAGGAATCCTTCTGTCTTTAAGAAAAAGAAAGAAGAGAAAATAAAGAGATGAAACCTTGGCGGTTCGTTAGAACTTACCGGGATCAGGTGTCATACAACATCTTAGACAAACATGCATATATGAATGTGAACATGAGAATCAATAAGGAAATGTACAACACTTAAATTTATTCATCTGTGCTCAGGGTCTGCGCCTGGCTTTGTACAAAGGATCACATGCCTTGTCGGCAAGACTTGTACAAAAAGGTGGTTGCCGGGAGCCCCCGGCAACCGCGCCTTATGGATAGAACTTGCGAAGATGTTCGATATTCCAGGAATTACTCACTGGAACGCCATCCTCGGTCTCCAGGCGGACAGCGCCAGGCCTGGTGACTCGTACTACCCGATAAGGGCCTTCCCACTTTGGCGCCAACTTGTTTGAATTCTGGGCGGACTGAATCCGTCGAAGAACAAGGTCGCCTTCCTCAAGGCTTCGGGCATGAACTTTGTGGCTATGATAGCGGCGCAAAGCTTGCTGGTAGCGTGCAGCTCGCGCAGCAGCCTGAAGACGATTCTCCTCAAGGAGCACAGCGTCATCTTGCCGCAGTTGCTCTTGCTCGAGCTCATCATAAGCGAGCACTCGAGGAGATCCGTATATGAGTTCCGTGGGGAGAACTGCTTCCGCTCCATACACTAGAGCGAAGGGCATCTGGCTGGTGGCTCGATTTGGTGTCGTTCTGATTGACCAAAGAACCGCCGGCAACTCATCAATCCAGCGTCTTCCGCACTTTTTCAGTCTGTCAAAAGTTCTGGTCCTGAGACCGCGCAGCAATTCAGCATTGGCCCTCTCCGCTTGGCCGTTGCTTCTCAGGTGAGCAACAGAGGCAAAACAAATCTTGCCGCCAAGGTCTTGGACGTACTGCATGAAGGTGCGACTTGTGAACTGCGTGCCGTTGTCGGTGATGATCCTGTTAGGCACACCGAAACGGCAAACAATTCCTTTGAAGAACTTGACAGCCGACTGCGCTGTCACCTTCCTCACTGCTTCCACCTCCGGCCACTTTGTGAACTTGTCGATAGCGACGTACAAGTACTCAAAGCCCCCGGTAGCACGGGGAAAGGGGCCCAATATGTCGAGCCCCCAGACCGAAAATGGCCAGGAGAGAGGGATTGTTTGAAGAGCTTGAGCTGGCTGATGTAATTTCTTCGAATGAAACTGGCACGCTTCACACCTGGTTACTAGTGCAGTCGCATCCTGGAGGGCGGTAGGCCAAAAGAAACCTTGCCGGAATGCTTTCCCGGCAAGCGCTCTTGACCCTATGTGAGAGCCACACATGCCCCCATGTATCTCTGCCAACAGCTCTAGTCCATCCTCCCGAGGAATGCACTTCAATTTCACACCGTTTGGTCTCTTTCTGTACAGGACGTCATCGACGAACTTGTACATAACAGACCGACGGGCTACTCTTTCCGCTTCTTCTTGTTCCTCAGGGAGTTCACCTGTCTGAAGGAAGTGGACAATGTGCTGCGCCCATGCTGGAGCCTAAGGCTCGACAACTAGGACTAAAGGCATCTCATCCGCCGGGGAAACAGTTGTCTCGACAGCAAGGGCCTGAGGCCCTGCCGGAGCCTGTTGTTCCCCGGCAAGCATGTCGATCCCGGCAACTTCCTTGCCGGCGGCTCCGGGGAGGTCCGCCGGGAAGTACTGGCCGGAGTTCAACTTTCTTCTCTTTTCTTGCCGCATTGGTAGTGCCACGGATGGTCGAGTCAATTGGAGCACAAAAGTTCCTGGTTCCACAGGCAACTTGAGGGCGGCACGCTTTGACAGGTCGTCAGCAACGCTGTTCTCGGCACGAGGGACATGCTCCATTTGGAGACCGTCAAAGCGCTCTTCAAATTCCCTCACTTCATCTACGTAGGCTTGCATCAACGGACTTTGATAGTTCTTGTTGACCTGCCTGATGACAAGCTGTGAATAGCCTTTGATAATGAGCTTTTTGATACCAAGGTCTACCGCGATCCTAAGACCGGCAAGCAAACCTTCATACTCTGCAGTGTTGTTGGTTGAACTCTCCCGGGGAAAATGCATTTGGACTACATACTTGAGGTGCTCTCTGGTGGGTGCGACAAGCAGCACACCAGCACCGGCGCCTTGCAGCGAAAAAGCCCCGTCAAAGTACATAACCCATTGCTGATCGATTTCCTTGCCGGGGAGACTTGTTTCTTGAACTTCTTCGTCTGGCGTCGGGGTCCATTCTGCAATGAACTCCGCCAAGGCCCTGCTCTGAATTGTGGAAGTACTTTCAAACTTAAGACCAAAGCTGGACAGCTCCAACGCCCACTCCACGATCCTGCCGGTTGCCTCCGGATTTTGCAAAATCCGTTGCAACGGAAAGTGAGTGACGACGGTGATCTCATGTGCTTGAAAATAATGGTGCAGCTTTCTCGAGGCCATAAGGAGGCCGAAAAGCAACTTCTGCACACCAGAATATCTTGACCTAGCTCCTTGCAAGAGGGAGCTAACAAAATAAACTGGGCGCTGCACCACCTTTTTCTTCTGCACGGGTTCCTCTGTTTGCGCAGATCCTGTCTTGCCGGGATCAACCCTTGCCGGGGAAGATCTTGGCGCGTCATCTGGCGGTCCTGCCGCTGATGTTGCCTCCTCATCAGCTTCCCTCTGCGCCACCAGCGCAGCACTAACCACTTGATTTGTCGCCGCCAGATACAGCAGCAACGGTTCTTGTGGTTTAGGTGCGACTAGCGTCGGCGGAGAAGAAAGGTATTTCTTCAAATTTTGCAGCGCCGCCTCCGCTTCCGGAGTCCATTTCATTGGACCTGCCTTCTTCAAAATTTTGAAGAAGGGCAGGGCGCGCTCAGCAGATTTGGAAATAAACCTGCTTAGAGCAGCAACACAGCCGGCAAGACGACGCACATCCTTGACGCGTCTCGGCGCTTCAATTTGCTCAATGGCTCTGATCTTGTCGGGGTTAGCTTCGATTCCCTGGCAAGATACAAAGAATCTGAGGAGCTTGCCGGAAGGAACACCGAACACGCACTTCTCAGGATTGAGCTTCAAGTTGATCTTGCACAAGTTCGCAAATGTTTCTTCTAAGTCTTGAATGAGCGTCGCTTTATCCTTAGTTTTGACCACTATATCATCCATATATGCCTCCATATTTCTATGGAGTTGTGGCTCAAAACCAATCTGGATTGCTCTGGCAAATGTTGAACCAGCACTTTTCAACCCGAAAGGCATTCGTATAAAACAATACGTACCACATGGGGTGATAAAGGCGGTCTTCTCTTCATCTTCTTTTGCCATAAAAATCTGATGATACCCTGAATAGGCATCAAGGAAGGACAGGAGATCACAACCAGCGGTGGCATCCACAATCTGGTCGATGCGCGGCAAGGGAAAAGGATCTTTTGGACAGGCTTTATTGATATCTGTATAATCGATACAAAGCCTCCATTTCCCGTTCGCTTTCCGCACTACAACCGGATTGGCCAACCAGGTTGGATGAAGCACTCCTTTGACCAGTCATGCCGCCTCCAGCTTCTTAATTTCTTCGGCAATGAATTCTTGCCGCTCCAAAGCCTGTTTCCTCACCCTTTGCTTGACGGGCCGCGCATGAGGACAGACAGCAAGGTGGTGCTCATTTACTTTCCTGGGAACGCCGGGGATGTTAGACGGTTGCCATGCAAACACGTCGACATTCGCCCGCAGGAAAGCAACGAGCGCGCTTTCCTATTTGTCATCTAGGGTGGAACTTATGGTGAAAGTTCCCCCCATCCCATCCTCCCTGGCAGGCACCTTCTTGGTTTCCGGCGGGGCAGCCTTGGACTTCTTGTTCTTGCCAGTGGAACTCTCTGGCACGTCCTCGACGGAAGCGCAGCACTCCGAGGAGGTGCGCTTGCCGGAGTTGGCGCCAAGGTTCCTGCCGGCCTTCTTCTTCCCCCCGGGAGTTCCAGCGGCAGGAGCAGATGCCTTGATGGCAGGTGCTGCAACTGCTTCCCGGTAAAGTTGGTCGGCACAGATGAGCGCATCCTTCTTATCGGAATGGATAGTGATGACGCTCAACGGCCCAGGCATCTTCAAGACGTTGTACGCGTAGTGTGATGCCGCCATAAACTTAGCCAGCGCT
This sequence comes from Thinopyrum elongatum, assembly GCA_011799875.1. NCBI lineage: Eukaryota > Viridiplantae > Streptophyta > Magnoliopsida > Poales > Poaceae > Thinopyrum > Thinopyrum elongatum. Next base: position 250,464,228 of record CM022300.1, on the reverse strand, counting down.
GGCCGACCAAGGATCCCATTATATGACATGGGGATCTTGGCGACATCAAACACCACCTTTTCGGTCCTGAAGTTAAGCTCGCTGCCAAATGTTACCGGCAGCGTGATCTTGCCCTTAGGCTGGGTTCTTCCCGGGTTGACCCCTTGAAACGTACCCGTTTCCTCGAGGTCTTCGTCGGGAATCTGAAGCTTTGTGAGCACATCTGGTGAGATTAAGTTTAGGCCGGCCCCGCCGTCAACTAACATCTTCGTCACCTTGAGGTTGCGAATTGTCGGGGAAACCAACAATGGCAAACACCCGACCGCAGTTGTGCAATCAGGGTGATCCTCGGCGTCAAAGATGATAGGCGTGCTGGACCACTTCAGAGGCCTACATGCATCGGGGGATGGCTCTGCCGCATTAACCTCCCGCACCCACTGTTTAAGTTGGCGGTGGGAAGAATGCAGCGAGGCACCCCCATCAATGCACATAGCCTCCGTAGCCTTCTGGAATTCCTGCTCACTGGATTCGTCATCTTCTTCATCATCATCTCCTTCTTTATCTCGGCCCCGAGCGGGCCGATCCTTCTGCTGCTTGGCCTTGCCGCGGCGACCCCCTCGGCCACCGCGTTTCTTGCCGGACCCCTCAGCACCATCTTGGGCCTTCTCCTTGTCTCGCCTCTCGTATTCGGCCTTCTGCTTCTCGGCAAGCTGCTCAACTTGCCGGCAGTTCTGGAGATCGTGGCCCTTAGTGCGATGGATCTTGCAGTACTACTTGCCGGAGTTCTCTGACTTGTCGGCAGCCGCCAAGGCCTGACAGGAAGGGCACCCGGCAAGATCCTTGTCGGGGTCGCCAACCTTGGCCTTCTTGGCGGCGCCAGGGTTGCCGGATTCCTCGACGGCAAGCACGGCCTTGCCTCCGCGCTTCCTATTCCGCCGCCGGCCTTTCCTTGACGGAGCCGCGGCATCTTCTTCTTCTGAGTCGCCTGTCGCACCAATAGCTTCACCGGGGAGTTTCCTCCCCTCTTCAGCTCGAGCACACTTGTCGGCCAAAGTGTAAAGCTCGGCAATACTCCTGACTTTGTTCATTGCCAGCTCTTCCCGCATCCTGCGGTTACGCACGTTCTGATGGAACGCGCTAATGACAGCAGCAGGATGAACGTCAGGAATATTGTATTGCACCCGGCTGAATCTTTGCATAAACTTGCGCAGGGACTCGCCCTCCCTCTGAGGGATGATGTGCAAATCACTTTCTTGGCCAGGAGCTTGGTGGCCTCCAACAAAGGCGCCAACAAACTGATGGCACAGATCTGACCAGCAAGAAATAGAATCCTCCGGCAGATGCATCAACCACGACCTGACGTTGGGTTTGAGCACCAACGGGAAGTAGTTGGCAAGTATCTTGTCATCTCGGCCCCCGGCAGCCTGCACCGCAATGGTGTAAATGCTGAGGAACTCCAAGGGATGAGTCTTGCCGTCGTATTTCTCCGGGACCTCTGGCTTGAAGGTTCGGAGATTGGGCCATTGGACTTGCCGCAGCTCACGGGTAAACGCCGGAGGTCCTACCCCGTAAGGCAAGTCTCCTACATTCCCTGGCGCAGGCTCGTCGACAACCGGCCCCGCGCGCTTATCAGACTGATAGCGTGCTTCCCGCCGCCGCTCGATGGTTGTTCGAGCGTCTTCCTTGCCTCTTTCCTGGATAACCAGACGCTGATCACGGCGCATCCGTGGATCGGACGACGCCATGGAAACTTCTCCATGGCGGTCGACTTGCTGAGTCGTCGGCCGCCGCTGATGTCGCGGAGGAGAGTGCACTGTAGTTGCACCACCTCCGGTTTTCTCTCCACCGGCTCGCATCGGATCGATGGGCCTCCGCTGAGAGGGCCCTGCCTCTTGTGGTCCATCCTTATTAGCGAAGCCGATAAGGCTCTGGATAGTAGCTCGCCACTCCTCCATCTTCTCCGGGGCAGGAGGAAAATCAAGGAGCAGCTGCGCACGTGCCAAGGCTTCCGCTGGCGTAGGTGGTGGCGACAGGTGCGAGGTGCGTGAGGTGCTCTGACTCCTAACCAAGTTAGAAGGAGCACCGCCACGGTCACGCGACCGAGCACCACCTTCGCCGGCAGCTCGGTGTGCATGCTGGTCCCGCGCATCTTGGGATCTATGCGCAGAAACCTTTTCGTGGGGACGCCCCGAACCACCAGCGCCATGATGTCGCTCATCTCGCACGACCTAGGCAGGTTGCGAGGCTCGCGCCGGCGCGGGAGCTCCAGCAGGCGCTCTTCGATCCCTAGAGTTTGTTGTGCCACCCGTAGGCAACACAACACCATCTCTAGATCCAGCGGCGCGCAAGTTACCACTGCCACTGCGAACGATACCGCTCACTTGGCTTGGGTCACCAGAACGCCGCGGGGGTTCTAGTCCTCTTCCTTCTGCACCCACACCATCGCCTGTCTGCGAAGGCGCGGGCAAAACGGACCCGGACGGTTGTGCTGTCGCAACGTTCTTCTTCTTGGGCGGCATGATGATGAAAATGATGAAGGAACTAGGGCGTCGACCACCAGATCAGGTTCACGCAAACCTCAATACCCCTACCTGGCGCGCCAAAGATGTCGGGGCACGACACCTATGGGATCCCGAGGGACCCCTTTACGATTCGGCGGGGGGAGAGGTATACGCAAAGAGCAGAATCGGTGATCGACGCGGGGGGTTTTTACCCAGGTTCGGGCCGCTGATCAGCGTAAAACCCTACTCCTGCTTTGTGTTCTTATTGATGTTCTTGAGCCCAGCCTTCAGGAGCGCTCGCAATGAACAGTACGTTCAAAGAGCAGCTACGCATGCAGAATGGGCAAGAAGTTCTCCTCCGCTGTAGCAGTTGCCTTGGGCCTCCTTTTATATGCTCAAAGGGGTCTCCACAGTGGCAAAATGTACATACATTGAGGTGTAAAGTAGCTACAGGGTATCATACCTAACCCCTGACAGATTAGGACAAGCGCATTTAATGCACCGTGAGGTGTCCGTTTAGGTGTCCTTACTTTCTTGGGGATGGAAAAAGGGGCCATCCCATCAGCACCTCTTAAGCTCTCCTCCACTGGCGCGTTGCCACGCATCCAGAGAAGGACCCAGAATGCCAGGCTTGTTACTGTGCCGAAGCGGTGGCACAGTGACGAAATCTCGCCAGGCGCCGATCCTTGCCGGGCACCAAACCTTGCCGGGCGCCAGGGCTTGCCGGGCGCCAAGCTTTGCTGGGAACCAAGCCTTGCCGGGCGCCGAGGCTTGCCGGGCGCCGAGCCTTGCCGGGCTCCACGGCCATCCCGGCAAGGATCTTACCGGGGGAAGCTGGTCTTCGATTTCCAGCTTTGCTTATCTGCTGATCCTTAGATCTCTGACTTGACGATTTCCTTGATGACTTGAATCGACCTCGAGCTGATCCCGGCAAGCCTTGCCGCGAGGACGGCTACAACTGCCTGTGCACAAGTAAGGGGTACTAGTGGCCCAATACTTAGTACACCGACACATCTAGCTCCTGGGATCCACCATCTGGTTGCAACAACCGGAAAGAAGAAAGAAGGGGGAAAGGGGTAGCAAAGCAACTGTGAGTACTCATCCAAAGTACTCGCAAGCATCAGATCTATACTAAGTATGCATTGGTATCAACTGGAAGGGTTATATCTGTGGACTATACTGCAGAATGCCAGAATAGAAGGGAAGGCCTAGCCTATCGAAGACTAGCATCTTCAAGCATCTTGCAGCATTCAGAAGAGTACATAATAGCATATTATAATTAACAAGCATGTTGTAGTATTAACGCCCAGAGATCCTTCCTCGACTCCCTGCGATAAAGCAATCCTGGAGCCAACATATACATCACATATCTCAAGTATCCATTTCTAGTTATAATAGATCAGGATACAAGTCTGAACGTCTGTTACCGTGGACACGGCTATTCGAATACATAATCTTCCCTGCAGGGGTGCACCACATTTCCCAACATGCTTGATTACTCTGGCTGGACACACTTTTCTGGGTCCATGCCCGGCCTCAGAAGATCTACATGTCGCAACCCTACCTAGGCTCAGCAGAGAGGTCCCCGTCGGTCTACATCCTAAGAACTCCGGGGTCTTGGGCCCATCACCCGTTGCACTCCAGGTCGTTGCGCGCAGGGCGATCCAGGCCACCTCCACTGGGGCGCCGACCAGGCCGTGCCGCAGTGCTAAACTGGATGTCTGACAAAGCTTCGGTTGATACTACAACGCCGAGTACCCATAACTGTTCCCGCATGGTGGTTAGTGCGTATAGGCCAGTGGCCAACTCAGAACAAATACCCAAACCTGTTGGTGCATTAACAAATAAAAGGCAACGGTTGTCGAGACAAGTCCGAAGCTACCACCCCCTCCTAGGTGATACCGCTAAATAGCCAGCCGCCACCGTAACATCTCACGGGTGCTCTCCGGGCCCGCCCGACTTTCACAGGTATATCTCGTGGGTGCTCACTGGGCTCGCCCGACTTTAACAAGGGTATGAAGTAAAGTCAATGTAACCGTGTGTCCAAAACATCAAGGGGAAAACCCAAGGAATCACCCTCGATGGATTCCACTCGATGTAATCATCAAGGTGAACAAAGGAGGAATCACCCTTGAGGTCCACACTTGAGGGGTTGCACGACAGAGTCGTCATCGGGAGTGGTGAAAGAGGAATCACCCTCGAATACCGCGACCGATTAGCTACACTATAGAGTTATCATCAAGAGTGCATTATGAGGTATCACCCTCGGCACTCGATAGTTGCTCTGCAAAGCCGAGCAACTAAGGGGGTGATGTGATGTGTCGGTCTCTGGTTGTCGATCACGTTGATCAAGTCATCGGTCATCAAGCCGGGGCAACTGGGACAAGGTGAGGGGTCACTGATGGATCACTAGCCAACCTATACTAAGCAGTTTAGGATAAGCAGGTAAGTAACAATAGCAGGTTACAAAAGAAGGCTATGCATCAGAATAGGAGCAAACAATAACAGTAGTAAAATCTAATGCAAGCATGAGATAGAATGGAATGGGTGATATAGGAATGATCAAGGGGGGTTTGCTTGCCTGGAAGCTCTGCTGAAAAGGTAGGAGGGTCGTCGGTGACGTAGTCGATCACACGAGCATCAGCAGCGGTCTCAGGGTCTACTGAAGAACAGGGGGAAGAAACAGTAAATACAAAGCACACATATGCATGACATGACTACAGGCAGAGCTAGGAGTGTTCTAACACAGTGTTACATGACACCGGCGAAGGTGGATAACATCCGGGAAAGTTTTCCCAAAGTTTGGCATTTTCGGACAGACGAACCGGAGGGGGGCGGTTGCATGTTCGCTATGCTAGGGATGTGTGACAGATGAACGGACTGCGTATTCGAATTCATCTCATTTTTCTGAGCAACTTTCATGTATAAAACTTTTTCATCCGAGTTACGGATTATTTTCTACGAATTTCGAAAGTTTTAGCAATATCCTGAAAATCCCTGAAATTTTGCTAAGTCTGAGAATTCGTCAGTTTTAAACACCACTTAGCTGTTTTCAAAAGGCTACAACTATTGTTCTGTACATCCTATGGGTTAGTGCCTTATTTCAAAATTGAGCATTCTCTGTGATCTACAAGATAGTAGCACTTGCATCTTTGTTAGAGTCCATTAGCTTGCTCAAAACTTTGTTTGAAAAGTGTCACTTGACATTAATTCCAGAAACTGTTATAATTTACAAACTTTGTTGGATGATTGCCATTGATCTATAGTTCTAATGGAGACACTTACTATAAGTGTTTTGCACTAAAAAAATAGTACTATCATGCCATGCCCTTAGATGGCATGACAGATCCCTATAGTTTGTTCAACAAAAGTCCTAAAGTAGATATGGCAGTATCTCCGTTTTTATTTTTTTTCAATTAATAGAACATAGCATTTTGTGATTTTCATATGATTTAATCCATGCATCTAACGGTTTTGGTCCAATGGAAACATTTGAGCCTTGTCAAGTGTACTACCTACTCATTATTTTTGCTCATGTTAGCAGTTGTCTAACCACTGATTAGGGGCTGCCTAGGGGGTTAGTCAATGTAGAAATTGAAAAGCTAACTAGTAGCAGCTACAGTAGCTAGTAGTAATAGTAGGTTCAACAAAGCAGCGTTGGGCAGTGGCGTGGCTCAGGCGCTGCTGGGGTGCGAGGCGCAGCAGCATCCACAAACAGAGTAGCGCGGGGCATGCGCGGGCGCCGGCGGCCCTTGGCAGTCGCAGCAGGGAGAGCAGGTGGTGGCAGCAGTACTGCGGGGCATTGGCGAGCACAGGAATGGGCCGCCGCAAGGCGCAGCAGTGGCGCGGCCATGCGCGGGCGCACGCGCGCGAGGGCACGAGCAGGGATGCGCAGAGTGCGGCCGGGACGAGCCGCAGCAGCGGGCGCGTGCGGGAGGGCTGTGGTGTGCGCCCAGGGCAAGGGCGGCCATGCACGGGGACCACCAAGCTCGGGAATGACGGCGAGCAGTGATGAATTGACGTGCAAGAGAGGGGGAATCGAAGGAGGGCCGCACCACGGTTGCATAGAAGGGGACAACGAGGTTGGGGACGCAGTGACGGCGGCGGATCGACCGTCGGTGGTCACGGATGCTGTCGGGGAGGAATGATGAAGACAGCAGCGATCCGGCGTCCCGACTTGGTCCACTTGATGATGAAGAAGAAGTCGTCCATGGCGAAGCTCCCGGACACACTAGCTCAGCACGAAGGCGACAATGGCCGCGAGGACGACATGGCGACGGACGAGCTCCGAATCAAGCAATTGGAGAGGGAGAGGGGCAGGTGGGGGAAGGGAATTAAGTTTTCGGGGGCGCGAGGGAGAGGGGTTATAGGCCAGGGGGAAGGCCGGATGGCCGCCATGCAAGGCTCGGTCGGCCATGGCACCTCGGATGGCCTCCACGACCCCCCTACTCCTACTGTAGCGAGAGGTAGCAGGAGAGGTGGAGGTGGGCTGGGCCATTTTCTGCCTCCACATGGGCCTCCTTTCTTTCTTCTCTCTTCTTTCATTTTTTGGCTTTATTTCCTGTTCTACATTTCTTTCTCTGCTTTTTATTTATCCGAGTGACCAAATGATCCTACTTGCTTATGAAACTTTGCACATAATTCATTCACTATATTTTGAAGCAGCTCGAAAAGTTGGGGGTCATTTGGAAAGGCTTAAATATTTATTTATTTTTGAACGAGCAACATAATGTCGCTGGACCACTTAAAATATTTGTTGGGGGCAATTTTGTAATTCAAAAGAGTTTGGTTTTTTTAGGGGAAGAGTTTGGTTTATTGATGACAATTACTTATAGATTATTTGCAACCCAACGAACATTTTTGTTGTACAGTTCATAGAAATTAATTTGAGTTTGATTTGGAACAAAGTGATGATTAGCAAAATAATTGTGATGACTTGGTAGTCATCAACAGGGTTTACTGTAGCTCAATTATCCGAGCGTTACAAATCTCCTCCACTACAAGAAATCTCGTCCCGAGATTTAGGAGGTATAAGGAAACAAAAGTGGGGTATTCATCACAATGACGATCCTCAAGTTCCCAAGTGGATGCATCTTCAGAAGGATTTGACCACTGAACTTTAAAGAAATTTGATAGCCCTCAGACGAGTGCGACATTCATCTCAATCGAGAACGCGGATCGAATGTTCACTGTAAGTGAGATCATCTTGCAGGAGTTGAGCTTTACCAGCCATGTTGTTGTAGCACTAAGACTTGCGATGCAGGGCATCGGTCATGGTATTAGCCTTGGCAGGGGTATAAGAAATACCATAGTCATAGTCTGTAATTGTTTCCATACATCGCTGCTGACGGAGATCCAGATCTAGCTGAGTAACAGATACTTCAGACTTTGATGATCGGTGAAGATCTCGCAACGATTACCAAAAAGGAAATGTCACCATGACTTTAGTGCAAATTTAACTGCATCAAGTTCAAGGTCATGGACTGCGTAGTTCTTCTGGAAAGACATCTGGAATTCACAATCGATTGGAGCGTTTTCAATTCTCACAAGAGGAGAAGCATTTAACGCATTCAAGGAATAAATTCGTGCTTCGGCATTTTGAACAAGATGAGCATGGTAGCTTACTATCTCACTCGAAGAATGTAGTAGATGGACGGTTTAGTGGCGCAAATGATAGAAGCGGTATGTGTTTTCAATCATACCATTCCCGAAATGAGGTCGATATTGGAAGACTTCAAAACAATGGGGGAAACATGGAATTCCAACCCTTCAAGTTCAACGGGGATGTTGTGACTAACCATGGTGGTTCGACATTGGCCCGCGGAATGCAGCTCAGAATTAGGGCCAAGTGATGGCAGTTCCAACAGGTAAGGAACGACTGTGGTTGTCCCACCATTAAGCAGCGGGACCTTTCAGGTAATAAGCCGCGAAGGTGACATAGTTGGCAGGGGCTACATCAGCAGACTCCCACTCGAAAGTGATGTCACGGAGCCAGTCATCAGCATCAAGGGACTGAGTTGAGCTGCAGTAGGTGACAGGGTTGAGACGCGCAAAGTCTTGCAGAGTCACTGGGGCTGGCTGTTGATTCATATTGGAGCGCGGAAACTGAGCCATGACTCCTTCCATGAACTGGCGATTCAGCATCAAACTACTGTATCATTCCTGCCATGTATACGGGCGGTGGTGGATTGTCGCCACCACGGCCACGACGAGCGGGTCTAACCATCCTGCTTGAATGCAACAGGGGTAGTTTAGCAAGGGGTGGAGCAAGTGTATGGAGTCCTTTATGAGGTAACCTGAACAATGGGCAAAGGCACAGTATGCACAAAACAGTAGTCATTAAAGACATACTGATACATATATAGAGCCAATTACACGTTGTTCGTATGAGTTCGGATAAGAGAAACATCATAGACATACTAGGCGGCGCGCATGCACGCGATGGAGGGATACAACAACGGGACACAGCAAAAGCTACATCATCATCGAAGATAACCGCTAGAGCGAGGAATTTGCAAGTGACGACGCAGGGTGCCCTCGATAAGAGAATCCTGCGGTCAGTGAACATTGTGAAACAGATCTTGGCCCTCAATTCGAAAAAGGCGTAATACAAATCTTCGGGTGGATGCAATCACGAGATCCTAATGTTATAGTTAGCGAAAACTTTAACCCGAGTAGAAGAGAGATCAGAGTCCCAGAGTATAGACGAGGAATAAAAGATTCTAATACCTCCCAATGGTGACGTGGGCCCGTAAGCCGCACAGCCATGTTAGTAAATCAGTTTTTCAAAGACTAGACTCAACTTCGACCAAGGAGTTGCAAAGGGGGTTCCTACAGGCAGTCGGCTCGGATACCAACTTGTGACGCCCCCCACTCAACCGCACACTAATCATACATGCAAATGTGTACGATCAAGATCAGGGACTCACAGGAAGATATCACAACACAACTCTAGACACAAATTAAAATAATACAAGCTTTATATTACAAGCCATGGGCCTCGAGGGCTCGAATACATAGCTCGATACACAAGAGTTAGCGGAAGCAACAATATCTGAGTACAGACATAAAGTTAAACAAGCCTGCCTTAAGAAGGCTAGCACAAAAGCAACAACGATCGAAGAGGCAAGGCCTCCTGCCTGGGACCTCCTAACTACTCCTGGTCGTCGGCGGTCTCCATGTAGTAGTAGGCACCCTCGGGGTAGTAGTAGTAGTCGACGGGGGTGGCATCTGGCTCTTGGGATACACCATCTGGTTGCAACAACCGGAAAGAATAAAGAAGGGGGAAAGGGGTAGCAAAGCAACCGTGAGTACTCATCCAAAGTACTCTCAAGCATCAGATCTATACTAAGTATGCATTGGTATCAAATGGAAGGGTTGTATCTGTGGACTATACTGCAGAATGCCAGAATAGAAGGGAAGGCCTAGCCTATCGAAGACTAGTGTGGCGTCCCCGGCTCAATCGTACACTAATCATGCACGCAAACGTGTACGATCAAGATCAGGGACTCACGGGAAGATATCACAACACAACTCTAAAACATAAATAAGTCATACAAGCATCATAATACAAGCCAGGGGCCATGAGGGCTCGAATACAAATGCTCGATCATAGACGAGTCAGCGGAAGCAACAATATCTGAGTACAGACATAGGTTAAACAAGGTGCCATAAGATGGCTAGCACAAACAGGGATACAACCGATCGAACAGGCGCAGGGCCTCCTGCCTGGGATCCTCCTAACTACTCCTGGTCGTCGGCGTCCTGGACGTAGTAGTAGGCTCCGCCCTGGTGGTAGTAGTCGTCGAAGGTGGCGTCTGGCTCCTGGGCTCCAACATCTGGTTGCGACAACCAGCAAGAAGGGAAAGGGGGGGAAAAGGAGGGGGAAAGCAACCGTGAGTACTCATCCAAAGTACTCGCAAGCAAGGATCTATACTACATATGCATGGTATATGTGTAAAGAGGCAGTATCGGTGGACTGAACTGCAGAATGCCAGAATAAGAGGGGGATAGCTAGTCCTGTCGAAGACTACGCTTCTGGCAGCCTCCATCTTGAAGCAATAGAAGAGATTAGTTGGAAGTTAACCAAGCAACAACGCATAGCATAATCCTACCCGTCGATCCTCTCGTCGCCACCATGCGAGAGAGCGACCACCGGGTTATATCTGTCACTTGTAAGGGTGTGTTTTATTAAGTATCCATTTCTAGTTGTCATGAGGTCGGAATACAACTCCGGGTCGTCCTTTTACCGAGGGACACGGCTATTCGAATAGATAAACTTCCCTGCAGGGGTGCACCACATATTCCCCAACACGCTCGATCCCCTTTGGCCGGACACACTTTCCTGGGTCATGCCCGGCCTCGGAAGATCCACACGTCGCAGCCCCACCTAGGCTCAACAGAGAGGTCAGCACGCCGGACTAATCCTAGGCACTCTGGGGTCTGGGCCCATCGCCCAGTGTGCTCCTGCACGTTGCGTACGCGGCCGCGAGCAGACCTAGCAACCCACACGATCACGGCGGTTACGTTATCGCGGTCCAACACGGCGCGCGCCGCTCAGTCGCTGACGTCAAGAAGGCTTCAGCTGATACCACGACGCCGGGATACCCATAACTACTCCCGCGTAGTTGGTTAGTGCGTATAGGCCAGTGGCCAGACTCAGATCAAATATCCAATCTCGTTAAACGTGTTATTATGAGATCACCGCGGACGACGACCAGGGCCAGGCCCACCTCTCTCCTAGGTGGTCACAACCTGCCCTGCCGCTCCACAACAAAGAGTCACTTAGGGGGCCGTCGAGGAGGCCAATCCTTTCAGCCCCCATTCGTGAATCACCTGCGGGTGCTCCTCGAGCCGACCCGACTTTAGTATCCATCTGATGTCACATGTAACAAGTAGTATACATATCCGCAATCGCCACCCGTGGCGAGCACGGCCCAATAATGTAGCATAGCAGACAGACGAGAATGTAGGGCCACTGATGACAAACTAGCATCCTACACTAGGCATTTAGGATTGCAGGTAAGGTATCAACAACAGTAGCAACAATGACAGGCTATGCATCAGAATAGGATTAACGGAAAGCAGTAACAGGCTACACTACTCTAATGCAAGCAGTATAGAGAAGAATAGGCGATATCTGGTGATCAAGGGGGGGGCTTGCCTGGTTGCTCTGGCAAGTAGGGGTCGTCAACAACGTAGTCGGTCGGGGCACCAGCAGCTGCGTCGGTCTCGTAGTCTACCGAAGAGAAGAGGGGGAAGAAACAGTAAACACACGGCAATAATGCAACAGGGATGCATGACATGTCTAAACGCAGGGCCAGGGTGATATACAGCCTAACTAAGCGATTTAGTTAATTTAGGAATTTATTCGGATTTATTTAATTAGGGTTGGACACTATTCATTTATCGAAATCGGTCTAATTGTTCAACGTTCTTATAGCTGCGGGCATCTGACGGGAATATGGAGGATGTATTCGGGTTCGTATCGTCGTTCTGAGCAAGTTTCATGTATAAAATATTTTCATCGGAGTTACGGTTTAAAAGATATGATTTTCTAAAGTTTTTATTAATTTCTGAAATTTTAATTAATTATTTAATTCAACATTATCCGAAACAGTGATTGATGACGTCAGCATGACATCATGCTGACGTCAGCAGTTAATTAAGTTAATTACTAATTACTGTTTAATTAACACTAATTAGTTAATTAGATTAACCTAATCAGGATTAATTAACTAATTAATTAACTAATTAATTATTTATTTATTTTAATTATTTTAATTATTTTAATTATTTATTTATTTATTTTTTATTTCTTTCTTTCTTTCTTTTTTTTTTTAAACGTTTTTAGGGCGTGGGCCCCATTCGTCAGCGTCACAGGGGGGTTTTCGGGCCCCACTGGGCAGTGGCCCAGGGCACGAGCGCGGGCGACAGGCACGGCGCGCAGCGCGCGTGTGCGCGGCCGCAGTCGGGCACGCGCGGGGGCCGGACGCGGGCGCGGGCGGCGGGCGGGGCGAGGCCGGAGGGGGCGTGGGACGCGCGCGGTGGCCGGAGCGGCAGCGGGCGGTGGCGCGCGAGTGGCAGCGCGAGAGGGAGGGGCGCGGTGCGCGCGGGCGAACGGCCGAGGCGAGCGAGCACTGGCGAGGCCGCGCGCGGGCGCGGTGACGCGCGCAAGCGCGGCCATGGCGCGGGACGTGGATGGCATGCGCGCGCGCGGAACGGCGCAGGCGCGCGCGCGAGCAGCGGCGAGGGAGCGGGCGTGGCGTGATGAGCGGCGTCGGGACGCGCGCAGCGCGAGGCTCTGCGGGAGGCGGGAGCGGGCGCAGGGAGAGGAAGGGAGCGAGGCTCACGGCGGGGGAAGCAGGGATCGTGGCAGCGGGGGGTCGGGGTGGTGGTCGGAGACGATGGCGTCGACGTAGACGAGGCAGACCGGCGAGGGAGCGCTCCGGGCGGTGGCGTCGTGCGGCGAGGGCGAGGCGGCGCGGTCGTCGCAGCGACCGAGGGCGACGGGGTCGTTCCCGCGATCCCGATCCCGATCTGGATCGGGAGGTGGGGGCTGACTCATAAATACCAGTGCATTATTCCCTAACACCTAAAATTAGTTTGGACAAAACATAATTCCATACTTATTTCAGATTTAATAAATGGTTATTAAATATTATCTTTATCCACTATTTGAGGTTGTTCGAGTCACTTATCCAATTCCAATGATGTTGGTTTCAATTTTAGAATAGCCTCTGGAATATTTGCTACTTATCTGACATTTTAGTTTCTATGTTGGACAACTTTTATATTCCACTTTCATTTAAATTTGAATTTGGCTTAGGAGTTGAAATGCAATATGATGCTAATGATGATTATGCACTATTAATCATGATGACATGGCCTCATCAAAAGGGTGATCACTGTAGCTTAATACAGGGGGGGTTACAAATCTCCTCCACTACAAGAAATCTCCTCCAGAGATTTAGGAGGTAGAAAGAAACAAAGCGGGGTATTCATCGCGAAGACGATCCTCGCGTTCCCAAGTGGCCTCATCCTCAGAATGGTTTGACCACTGAACCTTGAGGAACTTGATAACCTTCTGGCGTGTGCGACGCTCGGCTTGATCGAGAATGCGGACCGGATGCTCTTTATAAGAGAGGTCTTGTTGCAGTTCAAGCAATTCGTGATCTACTCCGCGGATAGGGTCTTTGAAGCAGCGGCGGAGTTGTGATACGTGGAACACATCGTGAACCTGAGAAAGGTTCGGTGGAAGTTCCAACTGATATGCCACTCTACCACGCCTTTCAAGAACAGTGAAAGGACCAATATAGCGAGGAGCTAGCTTGCCCTTGATCCCGAACCGATGAGTGCCTTTCATCGGTGTGACTCGAAGATAAGCCTTTTCGCCAGGTTGATAGACCATATCTTTGTGTTTGCGGTCATACTGACTCTTTTGACGTGACTGAGCAGTCTTCAAATGCTCGCGGACAACGCGAACTTGATCTTCGGCAAGTTGGATAATATCCGGACCGAAGAGTGGACGTTCCCCAGTTTCTGACCAATTTAGAGGGGTTCGGCACTTTCGTCCGTACAATACTTCGAAGGGGGCCATCTTCAGACTGGCTTGATAGCTGTTATTGTAAGAGAATTCGGCATATGGGAGAGATTCTTCCCATTTCCTTCCGAAGGATATGACACAAGCTCGAAGCATATCTTCGAGAACTTGGTTCACTCGTTCAACTTGTCCTTGAGACTGAGGGTGAAAAGCGGTGCTGAAGGACAGATGAGTTCCCATAGCTTCTTGGAAACTTGCCCAGAATCTTGAAGTGAATAAGCTGCCACGGTCTAAACTGATAACCAGTGGAATACCGTGAAGTGAAACAATTCTGGACATGTAGAGAGTTGCGAGCTGACTAGCAGTGATCGTCTCTTTGACGGCTAGAAAATGTGCAACTTTGGAAAGTCGGTCAATGACGACAAGAATAGCATCATTACCTTTCTGTGATTTGGGAAATCCAGTGATAAAGTCCATTTCAACATGGTCCCATTTCCATTCAGGAACAGCAATTGGTTGCAGAGTTCCGGCGGGCCTTTGATGTTCTGCTTTGACGCGACGGCAAACATCACATTCAGCAACATAGCGAGCAATGTCTTGCTTCATGTTTGACCACCAGAATCTTTGACGGATGTCTTGGTACATCTTGGTACTGCCGGGATGAATAGACAACGGAGTGTCGTGAGCTTCTTGCATGACCTCCTGAGTCATACCCAGGTTACCTTTAGAGGGGACCACTAGACGACTTTTAAAGAACAAGGTGCCAGTATCATCAATAGTGAAGAACGAAGGCCTTCCTTCAGCGAGATAGCGCTTAATCTTGTGGGCTACCAACTTGTGGCGTCCCCAGCTCAATCGTACACTAATCATGCACGCAAACGTGTACAATCAAGATCAGGGACTCACGGGAAGATATCACAACACAACTCTAAAACATAAATAAGTCATACAAGCATCATAATACAAGCCAGGGGCCACGAGGGCTCGAATACAAATGCTCGATCATAGACGAGTCAGCGGAAGCAACAATATCTGAGTACAGACATAGGTTAAACAAGGTGCCATAAGATGGCTAGCACAAACAGGGATACAACCGATCGAACAGGCGCAGGGCCTCCTGCCTGGGATCCTCCTAACTACTCCTGGTCGTCGGCGTCCTGGACGTAGTAGTAGGCTCCGCCCTGGTGGTAGTAGTCGTCGAAGGTGGCGTCTGGCTCCTGGGCTCCAACATCTGGTTGCGACAACCAGCAAGAAGGGAAAGGGGGGGAAAAGGAGGGGGAAAGCAACCGTGAGTACTCATCCAAAGTACTCGCAAGCAAGGATCTATACTACATATGCATGGTATATGTGTAAAGAGGCAGTATCGGTGGACTGAACTGCAGAATGCCAGAATAAGAGGGGGATAGCTAGTCCTGTCGAAGACTACGCTTCTGGCAGCCTCCATCTTGAAGCAATAGAAGAGATTAGTTGGAAGTTAACCAAGCAACAACGCATAGCATAATCCTACCCGTCGATCCTCTCGTCGCCACCATGCGAGAGAGCGACCACCGGGTTATATCTGTCACTTGTAAGGGTGTGTTTTATTAAGTATCCATTTCTAGTTGTCATGAGGTCGGAATACAACTCCGGGTCGTCCTTTTACCGAGGGACACGGCTATTCGAATAGATAAACTTCCCTGCAGGGGTGCACCACATATTCCCCAACACGCTCGATCCCCTTTGGCCGGACACACTTTCCTGGGTCATGCCCGGCCTCGGAAGATCCACACGTCGCAGCCCCACCTAGGCTCAACAGAGAGGTCAGCACGCCGGACTAATCCTAGGCACTCTGGGGTCTGGGCCCATCGCCCAGTGTGCTCCTGCACGTTGCGTACGCGGCCGCGAGCAGACCTAGCAACCCACACGACCACGGCGGTTACGTTATCGCGGTCCAACACGGCGCGCGCCGCTCAGTCGCTGACGTCAAGAAGGCTTCAGCTGATACCACGACGCCGGGATACCCATAACTACTCCCGCGTAGTTGGTTAGTGCGTATAGGCCAGTGGCCAGACTCAGATCAAATATCCAATCTCGTTAAACGTGTTATTATGAGATCACCGCGGACGACGACCAGGGCCAGGCCCACCTCTCTCCTAGGTGGTCACAACCTGCCCTGCCGCTCCACAACAAAGAGTCACTTAGGGGGCCGTCGAGGAGGCCAATCCTTTCAGCCCCCATTCGTGAATCACCTGCGGGTGCTCCTCGAGCCGACCCGACTTTAGTATCCATCTGATGTCACATGTAACAAGTAGTATACATATCCGCAATCGCCACCCGTGGCGAGCACGGCCCAATAATGTAGCATAGCAGACAGACGAGAATGTAGGGCCACTGATGACAAACTAGCATCCTACACTAGGCATTTAGGATTGCAGGTAAGGTATCAACAACAGTAGCAACAATGACAGGCTATGCATCAGAATAGGATTAACGGAAAGCAGTAACAGGCTACACTACTCTAATGCAAGCAGTATAGAGAAGAATAGGCGATATCTGGTGATCAAGGGGGGGGCTTGCCTGGTTGCTCTGGCAAGTAGGGGTCGTCAACAACGTAGTCGGTCGGGGCACCAGCAGCTGCGTCGGTCTCGTAGTCTACCGAAGAGAAGAGGGGGAAGAAACAGTAAACACACGGCAATAATGCAACAGGGATGCATGACATATCTAAACGCAGGGCCAGGGTGATATACAGCCTAACTAAGCGATTTAGTTAATTTAGGAATTTATTCGGATTTATTTAATTAGGGTTGGACACTATTCATTTATCGAAATCGGTCTAATTGTTCAACGTTCTTATAGCTGCGGGCATCTGACGGGAATACGGAGGATGTATTCGGGTTCGTATCGTCGTTCTGAGCAAGTTTCATGTATAAAATATTTTCATCGGAGTTACGGTTTAAAAGATATGATTTTCTAAAGTTTTTATTAATTTCTGAAATTTTAATTAATTATTTAATTCAACATTATCCGAAACAGTGATTGATGACGTCAGCATGACATCATGCTGACGTCAGCAGTTAATTAAGTTAATTACTAATTACTGTTTAATTAACACTAATTAGTTAATTAGATTAACCTAATCAGGATTAATTAACTAATTAATTAATTAATTATTTTAATTATTTTAATTATTTATTTTATTTTATTTTTTTATTTCTTTCTTTTTTTTTTTAAACGTTTTTAGGGCGTGGGCCCCATTCGTCAGCGTCACAGGGGGGGTTTTCGGGCCCCACTGGGCAGTGGCCCAGGGCACGAGCGCGGGCGACAGGCACGGCGCGCAGCGCGCGTGTGCGCGGCCGCAGTCGGGCACGCGCGGGGGCCGGACGCGGGCGCGGGCGGCGGGCGGGGCGAGGCCGGAGGGGGCGTGGGACGCGCGCGGTGGCCGGAGCGGCAGCGGGCGGTGGCGCGCGAGTGGCAGCGCGAGAAGGGGGGCGCGGTGCGCGCGGGCGAGCGCGGGCGAACGGCCGAGGCGAGCGAGCACTGGCGAGGCCGCGCGCGGGCGCGGTGACGCGCGCAAGCGCGGCCATGGCGCGGGACGTGGATGGCATGCGCGCGCGCGGAACGGCGCAGGCGCGCGCGCGAGCAGCGGCGAGGGAGCGGGCGTGGCGTGATGAGCGGCGTCGGGACGCGCGTAGCGCGAGGCTCTGCGGGAGGCGGGAGCGGGCGCAGGGAGAGGAAGGGAGCGAGGCTCACGGCGGGGGAAGGAGGGATCGTGGCAGCGGGGGGTCGGGGTGGTGGTCGGAGACGATGGCGTCGACGTAGACGAGGCAGACCGGCGAGGGAGCGCTCCGGGCGGTGGCGTCGTGCGGCGAGGGCGAGGCGGCGCGGTCGTCGCAGCGACCGAGGGCGACGGGGTCGTTCCCGCGATCCCGATCCCGATCTGGATCGGGAGGTGGGGGCTGACGAGGGGGAGGCGGCGACGGGGCGGCGTCGGCGAGCGGCGTCGGCGACGGGGCGGACGGGATCGGGGGATCCCGATCCAGATGGGGGGGGGAGTTTCTTCGTCCCTCGATGGGTGAGTGGGTGATCTTGGGCTGGGCTGAAGGGTTTTTCGGTGTGTGTGGTTTTGTCCTCTATGTAGGCCTCCGTCTTGTCCTGCCTTTCGTCCCGGTTTCTTGCGTTTCCGAGAGTGCCGCATCGTGGGTGGTGGGTGTTCCTTTAATCATTTTCTGTTTCTTTTTTCCTTTTCTTTATTCTCTTTTCTCTACTGTTGAATGTCTAGGCCCCAAATGGCTTTTGTAAAAAGTGTGACCTATTTCATAAATACCAGTGCATTATTCCCTAACACCTAAAATTAGTTTGGACAAAACATAATTCCATACTTATTTTAGATTTAATAAATGGTTATTAAATATTATCTTTATCCACTGTTTGAGGTTGTTCGAGTCACTTATCCAATTCCAATGATGTTGGTTTCAATTTTAGAATAGCCTCTGGAATATTTGCTACTTATCTGACATTTTAGTTTCTATGTTGGACAACTTTTATATTCCACTTTCATTTAAATTTGAATTTGGCTTAGGAGTTGAAATGCAATATGATGCTAATGATGATTATGCACTATTAATCATGATGACATGGCCTCATCAAAAGGGTGATCACTGTAGCTTAATACAGGGGGGGTTACAACTAGCATCTTGCAGCATTCAGAAGAGTGCAGAATAGCATATTATAATTAACAAGCATGTTGTACTATTAACGCCCAAAGATCCCTCCTCGACTCCCTGCGAGAAAGCAATCCCAGAGCCAACATATCCATCACATATCTCAAGTATCCATTTCTAATTATAATAGATCATGATACAACTCTGAACGTCTGTTACCGTGGACACGGCTATTCGAATAGATAATCTTCCCTGCAGGGGTGCACCACATTTCCCAACACGCTTGATTACTTTGGCCGGACACACTTTTCTGGGTCCATGCCTAGCCTCGAAAGATCAACACGTCGCAGCCCTACCTAGGCTCAGCAAAGAGGTCCCCGCCAGTCTACATCCTAAGCACTCCGGGGTCTTGGGCCCATCACCCGTTGCACTATGGGTCGTTGCGCGCAGGGCGATCCAGGCCACCTCCATTGGGACGCCGACTAGGCCGTGCCGCAATGCTGAACTGGACGTCTGACAAAGCTTCAGCTGATACTATGACGCCGAGTGCCCATAACTGTTCCCGCGTGGTGGTTAGTGCGTATAGGCCAGTGGCCAAGTCAGAAAAAATACCCAAATATGTTAGTGCATTAACAAATAAAAGTCGACGGCTGTCAGGACAAGTTCGGAGCTACCACCCGCTCCTGGGTGATACCGCTAAATAGCCAGCCGCCACTGTAACATCTCGCGGGTGCTCTCCGGGCCCGCCCGACTTTCACAGGTATCTCTCGCAGGTGCTCACTGGGCCCGCCCGACTTTAACAAGGGTCTGAAGTAAATTCAAGGTAACCATGTGTCCAAAACATCAATGGGGAAAACCCGAGGAATCACCCTCGATGGATTCCACTCGATGTAATCATCAAGGTGAACATAGGAGGAATCACCCTCAAGGTCCACACTTGAGGGGTTGCACGACAGAGTCGTCATCGGGAGTGGTGAAGGAGGAATCACCCTCGAAGACCACGACCGATTAGCTACAATACAGAGTTATCATCAAGAGTGTGTTCCGAGGTATCACCCTGGGCACTCGATAGTAGCTCTGCAGACCCGAGCAACTAAGGGGGTAATGTGATGTGTCGGTCTCTGGTCGTCGATCACGTTGATCGAGTCATCGATCATCAAGCCGGGGCAACTGGGACAAGGTGAGGGGTCACTGATGGATCACTAACCAACCTATACTAAGCAGTTTAGGATAAGCAGGTAAGTAATAATAGTAGGTTACAAAAGCAGGCTATGCATCAGAATAGGAGCAAACAATAATAGTAGCAAAATCTAATGCAAGCATGAGAGAGAATGGAATGGGCGATATAGGAATGATCAAGGGGGGTTTGCTTGCCAGGAAGCTTTTCTGAAAAGGTAGGAGGGTCGTCGGTGACGTAGCCGATCACACGGGCATCAGCAGCGGTCTCAGGGTCTACCGGAGAAGAAGAGGGGGAAGAAACAGTAAATACAAAGCACACATATGCATGACATGACTACAGGCAGAGCTAGGGGTGTTCTAACGCAGTGTTACACGATACTGGCGAAGGGGGATAACATCCGGGAAAGTTTTCCCGAAGTTTGGCATTTTCGGGCAGAAGAACCGGAGGGGGGTGGTTGCATGTTCACTATGCTAGGGACGTGTCACCGACGAACGTACTGCTTATTCGGATTCATCTCGTTTTTCTGAGCAACTTTCATGTATAAAACTTTTTCATCCGAGTTACGAATTATTTTCTACGAATTTCTAAAGTTTTAGCAATATCCTAAAAATCCCTGAAATTTTGCCAAGTCTGAGAATTCGTCAGTTTTAAACATCACTTAGCTATTTTCAAAAGGCTACAACTATTGTTCTATACATCCTATGGTTAGTGCCTTATATCAATATTGAGCATTCTCCGTGACCTAGAAGATAGTAGCACTTGCATCTCCTTTAGGGTCCATTAGCTTGCTCAAAACTTTGTTTGAAAAGTGCCACTTGACATTAATTCCAGAAACTGTTATAATTTACAAACTTTGTTGAATGATTGCCATTGATCTATAGTTCTAATGGAGACACTTACTATAAGTGTTTTGCACTACAAAAAGAGTACTATCATGCCATGCCCTTAGATGCCAGGACAGATCCCTATAGTTTGTTCAACAAAAGCCCTAAAGTAGCTGTGGCAGTATCTCCATTTTTATGTTTTTTTTAGTTAACAGAACATAGCATTTTGTGATTTTCATAGGATTTAATCCATGCATCTAACGGTTTTGGTCCAATGGAAACATTTGAGCCTTGTCAAGTGTACTACCTACTCACATTATTTTTACTCCTGTTAGCAGTTATCGAACCACTGATTAGGGGCTGCCTATGGGGTTAGTCAATGTAGAAATTGAAAAGCTAACTAGTAGCAGCTACAATAGCTAGTAGTAATAGTAGGTTCAGCAGAGCAGCATTGGGCAGTGGCGTGGCTAAGGCGCTGCAGGCGTGCGAGGTGCAGCAACATCCACAAGCAGAGCAGCGCTGGTCATGCGCGGGCGTCGGCGGCCCTTAGCAGCCGCAGCAGGAAGAGCAGGCGGCGGCAGTAGTACTGCGGGGCGTTGGCGAGCAAGGGAATGGGCGGCCGCAGGGCGCAGTAGCGGCGCGGCCATGTGCGGGCGCACGCGCGCGAGGGCGCGAGCAGGGGTGCGCAGAGCACGGCCGGAGCGAGCCGCAGCAGCGGGCACGTGTGGGACAGCTGCGGTGTGCGCCTAGGGCGAGGGCGGCCATGGATGGGGACCACCAAGCTCGGGAACGATGGTGAACGGTGACGAATCGACGTGCAGGAGAGGGGGAGTTGAAGAAGGGACTCACCACGGTCGCATAGAAGGGGACGACAAGGTTGGGGACGCAGTGACGGCGGCGGATCGAGTGTCGGCGGCCGCGGATGCAGTCGGGGAGGAATGATGAAGACAGCGGCGATGCGGCGTCCTGACTTGGTTCACTTGATGATGAAGAAGAAGTCGTCCATGACGAAGCTCCCGGACATGCTAGCTCAGCATGAAGGCAACGATGGCCGCGAGGACGACATGGCGACGGACGAGCTCAGGATCGAGCAATTGGAGAGGGAGAGGGGCAGGTTGGGGAAGGGGATTAGGTTTTCGGGGGTGCGAGGGAGAGGGGTTATAGGCCAGGGGGACGGCCGGATGGCCGCCACGCAAGGCTCGGCCGGCCATGGCACCTCGGATGGCCTCCACGACCCCCCTGCTCCTACTGTAGCGAGAGGTAGCAGGAGAGGTGGAGGTGGGCTGGGCCATTTTCTGCCTCCACATGGGCCTCCTTTCTTTCTTCTCTCTTGTTTCATTTTTTGGCTTTATTTCCTGTTCTACATTTCTTTCTCTGCTTTTTATTTATCCGAGTGACCAAATGATCCTACTTGCTTATGAAACTTTGCACATAATTCATTCAGTATATTTTGAAGCAGCTCGAAAAGTTTGGGGTCATTCGGAAAGGCTTAAATATTTATTTATTTTTGAACGAGCAACATAATGCCGCTGGACCACTTCAAATATTTGTTGGGGGCAATTTTGTAATTCGAAAGAGTTTGGTTTATTGATGACAATTACTTATAGATTATTCGCAACCCAACGAACATTTTTGTTGTACAGTTCATAGAAATTAATTTGACATGCAATTTGAATTTGAATTTGAGTTTGATTTGGAACAAAGTGATGATTAGCAAAATAATTGTGATGACTTGGCAGCCATCAACAGGGTTTACTGTAGCTCAATTATCCGGGTGTTACATGCATGAAAGAAATGAAATATATAGAATATTCTTTGAGCAACAACCTATTCTTAAACACAATTTACCTGTTGAAACTCTAGGAGGCCCTCCTCCACCTAACGGTGATCCTGTGTTTGAATTAAAGCAATTGCGTGATACTTTGAAATATGCTTACCTTGATGAGAAAAAGATATATCCTGTCATTATTAGTGCTAACCTTACAAAGCAGGAAGAAAAGAGATTGTTAAAAATTCTGAGGAAGCACCGTGCTGCTATTGGATATACTCTTGATGATCTTAAGGGCATTAGCCCCACTCTCTATCAGCACAAGATTAATATGGAACCAGATGCTAAACTGGTTGTTAATCATCAATGACGATTGAATCCTAAGATGAAGGAAGTGGTAAGAACTGAAATACTAAAACTTTTGGAAGCGGGTATAATATATCCCATAGCTGATAGTAGATGGGTAAGTCCTGTTCATTGTGTCCCTGAGAAAGGAGGTATTACTGTTGTTCCCAATGACAAAAATGAACTTATTCCACAAAGAATTGTTACTGGCTTAGAATGGTAATTGATTTTAGAAAATTAAACAAAGCCACTAGAAAAGATCATTACCCTTTGCCATTTATTGATCAAATGTTAGAAAGATTGTCAAAGCACACACACTTTTGCTTTCTTGATGGATATTCCGGTTTCTCTCAAATACCTGTATCACAACCTGATCAAGAGAAAACCACATTTACTTATCCTTTTGGAACTTATGCTTATAGACGTATGCCTTTTGGTTTACGCAATGCACCTGCTACCTTTCAAAGATGTATGACTGCTATATTCTTCGACTTTTGTGAAAAGATTGTTGAGGTTTTCATGGATGATTTTTCCGTTTACGGAACTTCTTTTGATGATTCCTTAAGAAACCTTGATCTGGTTTTGCAGAGATGTGAGCAAACTAATCTTGCCTTGAATTGGGCGAAGTGCCACTTTATGGTGAATGAAGGTATTGTCTTGGAGCACAAAATTTCTGAGCGACGTATTGAGGTGGATAAAGCTAAAGTCGATGCAATTGAGAAAATGCCATGTCCTAAAGATATTAAAGGTATTCAAAGTTTCCTTGGTCATGCTGGTTTTTATAGGAGGTTTATTAAATACTTCTCTAAAATTCCTAGGCCTCTTACTAATCTCTTGCAAAAAGATGTTCCATTTGTTTTTTATGATGATTGTGTAGAAGCCTTTGAAACACTTAAGAAAGCGTTACCTTCTGCACCCATCATTCAACCACCTGATTGGAACTTGCCTTTTGAAATTATGTGTGATGCTAGTGACTATGTTGTTGGTGCTATTCTAGGACAAAGAGTTGATAAGAAATTAAATGTTATGCATTATGCTAGTAAAACTCTAGACAGTGCCCAAAGAAATTATGCTACTACTGAAAAGGAATTTCTAGCAGTTGTGTTTGCTTGTGATAAATTCAGATCTTACATTGTTGATTCTAAAGTAATTGTTCACATTGATCATGCTGCTATTAAATACCTTATGGAAAAGAAAGATGCTAAGCCTAGACTCATTAGGTGGGTTCTTCTGCTACAAGAATTTGATTTACATATCACTAATAGCAATGGAGCCGAGAATCCCGTAGCTGATAACTTGTCTAGGTTAGAAAATATCCTTGATGACCCACTACCTATTGATGATAGTTTCCCGGATGAACGACTAGCTGTCATAAATGCTTCTCATAATACTCCGTGGTGTGAGGACTATGCTAATTACATTGTTGCTAAATTTATACCACCTAGTTTCACATATCAATAAAAGAAAAAATTCTTCTTTGACTTAAGACATTACTTTTGGGGTGATCCACATCTTTATAAAGAAGGTGTAGATGGTATTATTAGACGTTTTATACCTTAGCATGAACAGGAACAAATCCTACGGAAATGTCACTCTAAAGCCTACGGACGGCATCATGCGGGAGATAGAACTACACACAAGGTATTACAATCTGGTTTTTATTGGCCTACTCTTTTCAAGGATGCTCGTAAGTTTGTTTTCTCTTGCGACGAATGTCAAAGAATTGGTAATATTGTTAGACGTCAGGAAATGCCTATGAACTATTCACTTATTATTGAACCATTTGATGTTTGGGGCTTTGATTATATGGGACCTTTTCCATCCTATAATGGGTATACACATATTTTGGTTGCTGTTGATTATGTCACTAAGTGGGTAGAAGCTATTCCAACTAGTAGTGTTGATAATAACACCTCCATTAAAATGTTGAAAGAAGTTATTTTCCCGAGGTTTGGAGTCCCTAGATAAAATTTAATGACTGATGGTGGCTCACATTTTATTCATGGTGCTTTCCGTAAATTGCTTGCTAAATACGATGTCAACCATAGAATTGCATCCCCTTATCATCCTCAATCTAGTGGACAAGTTGAACTTAGCAATAGAGAAATAAAATTAATATTGCAAAAGACTATCAATAGGTCTCAAAAGAATTGGTCTAAGAAACTTGATGATGCACTTTGGGCCTATAGAACTGCTTATAAGAATCCTATGGGTATGTCTCCATATAAAATGGTTTATGGAAAAGCTTGTCATTTGCCTCTTGAGTTAGAACATAAAGCATATTGGGCAATTAAAGAACTCAATTATGACTTCAAACTTTCTGGTGAAAAGAGGTGTTATTTGATATTAGCTCACTAGATGAATGGAGAACCCAAGCCTATGAAAATGACAAATTGTTCAAAGAAAAAGTTAAAAGATGGCATGACAAATGAATCCAAAAGCGGGAATTCAAAGTGGGTGAGTATGTTCTATTGTACAATTCTCGCTTTAGATTTTTTGTAGGAAAACTTCTCTCCAAATGGGAAGGACCATATGTCATTGAAGAAGTTTATCGCTCTAGAGCCATTAAGATCAATAATGCCAAAGGCACTAATCCGAAGGTGGTCAATGGACAAAGGATTAAGCACTATATTTCAAGTACACCTATTAATGTTGAAACTAACATTATTCAAACCATGACACCAGAGGAATACATAAAAGTGACCTTCGAGAACACTCCAGAACCCTGAAAAGGAAGAGGTAAGTGATACGGTAAGTAAACGGACTCCAAAAATTCTGCAAAAATATTTTCTGTCAGTTTTGGAATATTAGAAAAAATACAAAAATAAGAAACACCCGAAAAGGCAACCGAGGTGCCCACTAGGCATGGCGTGCCCTGGTGGGTAGTGGGCCCCTTGTGAACCTTCCCCACTCCATTTTCCTGTGGTATACTTGTTTCCCAAGATAAAAAAAATCTTTATATATACCCCCAGAAGATTTGACCACCGCATCGCAGAAATATCCCTTGTTCTTGTTTCGTGCTATTTTTCTGGCAGATCTGAAAATATGTCGTCACAAGATTTAGATGGGGAGAGCTATGTTTCCCAGCATGTTCCAGATCCAAATATCTTTAGGGATACCTATCCCTACCTATGGGCCATAGATGAGGAGGAAGACGCCGATTTGGAGGAGATGGAGGATGCCTCCTCATATGAAGATGAAGTCCCACTACCCCGGCCTGGAGATATGCACGTGGAATTCAAGAAGTCCAGTCTCCCAAACGGAGTAAACAAATCTAAGATCCAATTTATCCCGTCTCGTTTTCTGCAGGAAAGCAAGGGGGCATTATGCAAAAGGATATTAAATCTTGAGCAAGAAAATGATGATTTGAGGGAGGAAAATTTTAGCCTCAAACATAAGCTGGAGAAGAAGAACACTTCTTCACCACCACCACCATCACCGAAGAAGGAGACTTGAGTACACGGGTATGGACACTCCCCTTGGCTTTCTCCAAGCATGGGGGAGATGCCCCAGTATCGTATCACCATCACTTTTATTATCTTCACCAGTTTTCAGTTTGATCCTTAGTTATTTCGTTAGTTGAATAAAAGTTAGTATGATCTATTTTCGAGTGCTAGTTTCATGATCTATCCATCTATGTAATCGAGTTGAGAGTTATATAATGAAGTTTAGTTTGAGTTTTTGCTTCTTTACTTTCTTGTTTCAATCAAAATAAAGAAAATAATGAAAAAGATCATATGCTAATCTTATGGAAAGTAATGACATTACATAAGGAAAAGTATAAGTGGTAAAATTTATTGAAAGTTGACAAACATAGCATTGGTCAAAGATGCAATTCATGAAAGAATTAATAAGGGAAGAGAAGATTCACATGCAAATATACTATCTTGGACATCTTTTATGATTGTGAGCCCCCATTAAGTATTTTATGTCAATTTGTTGACATTGGACAAGGAAGACAACGTAATGATTTATGTTTGTTCATATTCACATAGAAGTTATATTGTCATAGATCCTCCAACATGTGGTGCTTGCCCAATATCTTTGCTAGCCAAAAATCCGCACTAAGTAGAGATACCACTTGTGCATCCAAAACCTTAAACCCAAATTCATGTTTTGAGAGTCCACCGTACCTACCTATGGATTGAATAAGATCCTTCAAGTAAGTTGTCATCGGTGCATAAGGCAACAAAAATTGCTTCTAAATATGTATGATATTTTAGTGTGAGGGAAAATAAGTGTTGTACGAACTTGTGATGGCAAAGTAATAAAAGCAACAGACTGCATAATAAAGGTTGCTATCATAAGGGGCAATATAACGTGACGTTCTTTTGCACTAAGAGCTTGTGCATCCAAAAACAAAAAGCACATGACAACCTCTGCTTCCCTCTGCGAAGGGCCTATCTTTTACCTTTATGTATTTAATTTTTATGCAAGAGTCAAATTGTTCTCCTCTATTCCTTTTTATTTTTATCTTTTGCAAGCACCATGTGGTGGGGAAAGATCTAGGCATATATATCCAGTTGCATATGAGTGATCATGAGTTGCATATGAGTGATCATGAGTTATTATTGTTGACATCACCCTTGAGGTGAATAAGTTTGGAGGCGAAACTATAAGCCCCTATCTTTCTATGTGTCTGGCTGAAACTTTTTACTCCATATATATGTTGGGAGTGTTAGCAACCATAGAAGACTAAATGATGGTTGAGTACGTGGACCCTCTAAAAAGCTCCGACATAAGACCCTTCCTGAAAATATGATGAATTGCAATTGCATTGTTGACTGAGAACATAGTTTGTTAGTTTTCAAGAAAGTTTATGCTTTATACTTCGATATTGTGATGAAATCTCATGAGAAGTTTATGATAAAGTTTATTGTTGTTATAATAATAAGCATGATGCTACTATGTTTGTATTCTGTTTTTATCGACACCTCTCTCTCTCTAAACATGTGGACATGATTTTCGATATCGGCTTTCGCTTAAGGACAAGCGAGGTCTAAGCTTGGGGGAGTTGATACATCCATTTTGCATCATGTTTTATTACTATTATTTATAGTGTTTTATGCAATATAACACCTTGTAGAGTAATTCTAATGCCTTTTCTCTCATAATATGCAAGGTTCACACAAAGAGGGAGATTACCGGCAGTTGTAATTCTGGACCTAAAAAAGCTATGTTAGAGATACCTATTCTGCACATCTCCAAATGAGCTGAAATTTTATGGAGAATTATTTTGGAATGTATAAAAAATAATGGAATAAAGAAATACTAGAGGGGGCCACCCAGGTGCCCACTAGGCACCAGGGCACGCCTGGCCCCCTAGTGCGCCCTGGTTGGTAGTGGGCCCCCCGGCCTGCTTCCGGCGCCCATCTACTCATACATAAGGTCATTTGCCCTAGGAAAAATAGAGGGAGGACTTTCGGGATGGAGCGCCCCCGTCTCGAGGCGGAACTTGGGCAGGAGCACTTCTGCTCTCTGGCGGAGCGCTTCCGCCGGGGATACTTCCCTCTGGGAGGGGGGAAAATCAAAGTTATCGTCATCACCAACAACCCTCTCATTGTGGGAGGGCCAATCTCAATCAACATCTTCAACAGCACCATCTCATCTCAAAACCCTAGTTCATCTCTTGTGTTCAATCTTCGTATCAAAACCTCAGATTGGTACTTGTGGGTGACTAGTAGTGTTGATTACATCTTGTAGTTGATGCTAGCCGGTTATTTGGTGGCAGATTATATGTTCAAATCTATTATGATATTCAATATTCCTCTGATCTTGAGCATGAATATATTGTGTGAGTAGTTACTTTTGTTCTTGAGGACATGGGAGAAGTCTTGTCATAAGTAATCATGTGAATTTGATATTCGTTCGATATTTTGATGATATGTATGTTGTGATTCCCTTAGTGGTGTTATGTGAACGTCGACTACATGACACTTCACCATCTTTGGGCCTAAGGGAATGCATTGTGGAGTAGTTATTAGATGATGGGTTGCTAGAGTGACAGAATCTTAAACCCCAGTTGATGCGCTATTCCGTAAGAGGCTGATTTGAATCCCTATGTTTAACGCTATGGTTAGATTTTATCTTAATTCTTATTTCATAGTTGCGAATGCTTGCGAGAGGGGTTAATCATAAGTGGGAGGCTTGTTCAAGTAAGAACAGCACCCAAGCACCGGTCCACCCACATACCAAATTATCAAAATAGTGAACGCGAATCAAACCAACATGATGAAAGTGACTAGATGAAATTCTCGTGTGTCCTCAAGAACGCTTTGCTTACTATAAGAGATTGTTTTGGCCTGTACTTTGCTACAAAAAGCATTGGGCTACCTTTTTGCACCTATTGTTACTATTGCTACTTATTACTTGTTACAAATTATCTTGCTATCAAACTACCTGTTACCGACAATTTTAGTGCTTGCAGAAATTACCTTGCTGAAAACTGCTTGTCATTTCCTTCTGCTCCTCGTTGGGTTCGACACTCTTACTTGTCAAAGGACTACGATTGATCCCCTATACTTGTGGGTCATCAACAACAAAGAGCTTGTAAGCAATAGCCATAGCATCGCCACATTGCATATCAAATTGTCATAATCGATCATCTTGGATCATCGTGAGAGAATCACCGGGAGCCATACATACATAGCATAATTGGGATAGAAGTTATGTTTTGTCTCTTATAGGTTGTGCACAAGTCTCGTATCCGCCTATTGAGCAATCGTGCTAACGTCCCTCTAGAGTTGTGCAACAAGAGCATTTTTCGTGGATTACACATTTTGAGCTCGTTCCATGGTTGCACGACTACATTTATCTATCTGTGTGTGTGTTTCCGTGTGCCACATATTGCTATTGGTCTACTTGTTACACTTGCGAATTTGTGAATCTCTTTCAACATTATTGAATCTCGCTAACAATTGCATAAATTTTGTGTCACCATCCTCACTAAGCTACTCCAAAGTCTTTACTTGTGTAGGTGTGAGAATCGACAAGATCTGGTACGAGTTGTGCTACTTCCATAATACTAAATTGGGTGATCTTTGATCCATCTTCCACATTGGATAAGGTACATTTGGTCTAGTTCTTTCCTTTCTTCCACTCACACATTTGCTTGAGATGATGGATAGGCAAAGTACTTCTACCAAACCACTCTTCATCGAGCAAGAAGAGAACCACAACTGCGTCACCAAGAATCAACTATTCGGTGCGCATAGAGCTTTGCACCAAGAGAATGAAGCATTGAGCAACCACACCGACCAACTCGCCACCGACATGCGACAATCTAAAGAACGAACACGAGACTAGCTCGACACCTCAATGGCAACTCTCAAGGAAGATATTCAAGCCATGATGGTCAACCGCTCATCTACAACGTCATCTTTATTAAGACCGCGACACTCAAGCTGACACTCTTTGGATACATCTTTGGATTCAAGTCACTCAAGACCTCATTCGCATCATCGTCCAGCTCATGAGGATCGCCAAGCTCCACAAAAACCATTTCATGGCAACGGTTTACAAGACCGCCTTTGTGAACATGAACGGCATTGTCACCAAGCAAATGATCCCATGGAACAAGAGCAAGCTCCAATACGCCAAGATCGCCAAGTAAACCAAGATGGCGAAGCCCTTCGACAAGAGCAACAATGCCATGATGAACAAGCCCTTGAAACCCAACATGATCTAAATGAAGCAACACAAGTTGTCCATGCACGCAATCGGGAACAAGAAGAGGCCATCCAACGAGAGTGACAGGAAGAAGCCGCACGCCTCGAGGAGCGCCAAGAAATGAGGAACCATGCAAGAATCCCACGCCCTCAACGTCAAACTAATCAAGCGAAGCACGTGCAACAAGCGGTCGAAGACCCTCAACCAAGGAAAGAGCGCCTT
Organism: Thinopyrum elongatum; assembly: GCA_011799875.1. NCBI lineage: Eukaryota > Viridiplantae > Streptophyta > Magnoliopsida > Poales > Poaceae > Thinopyrum > Thinopyrum elongatum. Next base: position 250,433,559 of record CM022300.1, on the reverse strand, counting down.
CACAATCGACCCACACGCATTGAATAACAACACTACGGCAAGCTCAAGTTCACCATGCCTAAGTTCTCCGGAAGAAATGATCCCGAAGACTACCTTTCATGGGCATTGAAGGTCGACAAGATCTTTCGCTTACACAACTATGAAGAAGAAAAGAAGATTGCCATGGCATCTCTTGAGTTCCAAGACTATGTCCTCATTTGGTGGGAGCAAGTCATTGAGCGGCGAGAAGAAAAAGGTGACCCGCCAATCACAACATGGAATCAAATGAAGGATGTCATGCGAGTGCGCTTTGTACCCACGTACTATAGTCGTCACCTATTCAAGAAATTGCAACTCCTCAAGCAAGGCACCAAGTCCGTTGAAGAGTATTACAAGGAGATGGAGATTGCCATGATTCGAGACTGTGTCACAGAAGATGAGGAGCAAACTATGGCACGATTCTTGAATGGACTCAACCACCATATCAAGAAGATTGCGGATTTCCAACCGTACTCGAACCTCCTCGAGCTACTGCACCAAGCTACCAAGGCGGAGCGACAAGTGCAAGATGATTACAAGTATGCAACGTACTCTTCCAAGACCTACCATTCATACAATCAAGCTTCAACGACTACGATGCCTTCTACCTCGACAAAAGCTTCAGCAAGCAACGGCGACAAGTCAAGTTACAAGAAAACTTCGACATCTTCAAGTTGTCCTCCTACTATAAGCAACCTCATGTTGAGAGCTTCATCATCATCTACTCTAACGGATGAGACTATCAAGATGAGTTCCATCAAATGCTTCACATGTCAAGGCCGAGGCCACAAGACATTTGAGTGCCCCACTCGGCGCACCATGATCGCCAACGACGACGGCACCTATGACTCCATGAGCGAGGAAGAAATGGAAGCACTTGAGCACGTGGCCATGCACCGGCAAGTGAATGAAGAGGAATGACCAAGTATTTTGTGACAATGATTCGAGTGCCTCTCTTGTTCTCTCCAATGTCTTGACACTTCAACACCAACAAGACGAAGACCAATGTTGTCACATCTTCCACACCAAAGCGGTCATCAATGGACATTCCGTGAAGGTCATCATCGACGGAAGAAGTTGCCCCAATTTGGCAAGTGAAGAGCTATGTACCAAGCTACAATTGGTCAAGAAGAAGCATCCTCGTCCCTACAAGGTCCAATGTCTTAAGCGACTCCAGCACCATTCAAGTGGAACACACCATTCAAGTCTCCTTCAAGATTGGAGCACACGAAGACACATTGGAGTGTGATGTGGTTCCCATGTCCATTTGCCACCTTCTACTAGGACGACCTTGGCAATTCGACCGCGGCGTCATCCACAACGGGCAAACCAATCACTATAGCTTGAAGATGAAGGAAAAGCAGTATGTGCTACGACCCATGTCGCCAAGTCAAGTGATCGCCGACAAGAAAGCATCCACCCATTATGGAGAGAATAGTGAGAGAGTAAGACACCAAATAGAGAGTGAGCACCACAGGCCAAAATTGAGTGCCTCCACGATGAGAGACAAGAAAAACTTAGTGCTTTTAGCCACCAAAAGAGATATGAGAGATGTGTGTGAGAGCCCATCGAGTGTTCTTCACTATGTCCTAGTGTGCAAAGATGAAGCAGCAAGAACTAACACCTCTCACCATCTACCTCTAGTGTTATCTAATCTATTGCAAGAGTACGCGAATGTGTTTCCCAATGAGGTACCACCCAGACAACCTCCACTTCGTGGAATTGAACACCGCATCGACCTCATCCCCAGTGCACCTTTAATGAACAAGGCACCATACTACGTCAACCCCGAAGAAACCAAGGAAATACAAAGGCAAGTACAACACCTCATTGACAATGAGCATGTACGCGAGAGCTTAAGTCTTTGTACCATTCTGGTTATTCTTGTGCCTAAGAGGGATGGTACCTTTCGCATGTGTTCCGATTGCCATCCCATAAATGCTATCACTATTCGCTATAGGCATCCCATTCCATGCCTTGACGCTATGCAAGATGAGCTAAGCGGAGCCACCATTTTCTCAAAAATTGATCTTAAAAGTGGCTATTACCAAATTTGCATTCAAGAGGGTGATGAATGGAAAACCGCTTTCAAAACCAAGTTTGGCTTGTATGAGTAGTTAGTCATGCCTATGGGCTTATCCGAAGCACCTAGCACTTTCATGTGTGTGATGCACTATGTCCTTCACAAATACATTGGCATATTTGTTGTGGTCTACTTATACTTGTGTTTAGAGAATTTTCGAAGATCATGTCACCCATCTTAGTGCTATTTTGCAAACTCCTAGAAATGAGCGACTTTATGCTAATATGGAGAATTGCACTTTCGGTGTTGACAAGCTTGTTTTCTTGGGTTTTGTTGTGTCTTCTAAGGGTGTTCATGCAGATGAAGCTAAAATTAATGCTATTAAAACTTGGCCACAACCAACCAACTTGCAACAAGTGCATAACTTCCTTGGTCTAGCCGGTTTCTATCGTTGATTCGTTAAGGACTTTAGCACTATTGCATCACCATTGCACGCATTGAGTAAGAAGAATGCATCATTTGTTTGGGGACCATCCCAAGATACCGCATTTCATGAGCTTAAGAATTTGCTTACACATGCTCCATTGCTTGCATTACCCAATTTTGATAAAACTTTTGAAGTGCATTGCGACACTAGTGGTAATGGCATAGGAGGTGTGTTGATGCAAGAGAAGCGCCCAATAGCTTACTTTAGCGAGAAACTTTCTGGAGTACAACTTAACTACCCCATTTATGACAAAGAGTTATATGCTTTAGTGAGAATCTTGCATGTGTGGGAGCATTATCTTCGTCCTCGTGAATTTGTCATCCATACGGATCATGAGACGCTTAAATACCTTAAAGGTCAAACGAAATTGAATAAGCGGCATGCCAAATGGAGTGAGTTCATTTAGTCATTTCCTTATGTTATCAAGTATATCAAAGGTAAGGAAAATATTGTGGCGGACACTCTTTCCCGCAAGTGCATGCTTGTAACTCAACTTGAATTGAATGTCATAGGATTTGAGCACATAAAAGACTTATATGCACATGATGTTTCATTTGCCATTCCTTATGCAAAATGTCTAACGCATAACACTTGGGAGCGATATTATATCAAGGATGATTATCTAATGAGAGCTAACAAGATTTGTATCCCCGAGTCTTCTCTTCGTTTGTTGCTTTTGCAAGAGGCTCATGATGGAGGACTTATGGGACACTTTGGATGCGACAAGACATTCGCTACGCTCTCCAAGAACTACTTTTGGCCCAAGATGTTTTGTGACGTCTCCCGCTACACCAACCGATGCTCTACATGTCGCAAAGCTCAGTCAAAAGTTCAATCCCATGGTCTCTATATACCACTTCCTATTCCGTATCACCCATGGGAAGATATTAGTATGGACTTTGTGCTTGGTTTGCCTAGAACTCAAAATGGAAAAGATTCGGTATTTGTTGTTGTGGATTGTTTCTCTAAGATGCCACACTTTATTCCATGTAACAAGATAGACGATGCTTCACATGTTGCCAATCTCTTTTGTAGGGAAATCTTGCGTCTACACGGAGCGCCCAAGACTATCGTGTCGGACAGAGACATCAAGATCCTTAGCTACTTTTGGAAGACCCTATGCACCAAGCTCGGAATCAAGCTAATCTTCTCTTCAGCATACCAACCAAAAACCGACGACCAAACGGAGGTCACCAACCGGACGCTATCGACTCTCCTCCACATGTTGATCAAGAAAAACATAAAGGAATGGGAGGAATGTTTACCCATCACCTAGTACACCTACAATCGAGCAAGACACTCTACTACCGACAAGTCCCCCTTCGAGGTCGTCTATGGATTCAATCCATTCTCCCCATTGGACATTCTACCGCTACCTCTACAAGAGCGCATCAACATGGACGCGAGTGCACGAGCGAGCTATCTCAAGAAGGTGCATGAAGATTCAAGACAAGCAATCAAGTGCCAAGTCCACCGCCTCGCGACCAAGCTCAACATCAACAAGCAACCCATGATATTCAACATTGGAGATCTTGTGTGGCTACACCTTTGCAAGGACCGCTCGCAAGTCCAAGCTACTACCTCGAGCCGATGGACCCTTCAAGGTGATCGCACGCTACAACAACTATGCATACAAGATCGACATACCACGAGACAAGTACAACGTGACCGATATCTTTAACGTCAAGGATCTCTCTCCCTACCAAGGAAATGTGGTTTTCGATCCGAGGTCGGATCTTTCCCAAGGGGGGAGGGGAGATGATGTGGAGCATCCTATCACTACTAGGGAAAACCTTATACATGGAGGCTTATTAGTAGCGCTGGTTAAAAGGAGGCGCTACTGCTAATTAACGGCTAGGGAGTACATCAAAAACTTCATGATAAGGAATAAGGACAAGTAAACGGTCCTCCTACCTTATCATCCAAAGTAAGTTAGTGCCGGACAACCCTTTCGTACATTTCAATCATTCCTTCTCGCTCATATGGAGAATAATTTGAGGTGTTTTTTTTCACAGCAACGGGCGCGCCATCCTTATCGTTCTTTACCCGTGAGTCTCCCAAGCCGTGTATTTCGACCCTTCCAGAAACTACGAGAAGGACTGCACCCACGTAATGAATATTCTAGATGATGCTCTCCACGGCTTCAGCTTGAGGGGTGGCCACCTCCAGATCAGGAAACAAAGGAATCGCAAGTCGGGTTTCTCGCATAAAACTAACTTCTGCGGCATCCATTAACCGAAACCAAGCAGGAACGATGATTCTACCTCCTCCATCTCATGATGGAGTTCAGAAGGGATCACCAACAGCTTCGCATGACAACCAGAAGCGATGATCATATCCGCAAATGGGTAGAATCCCAAGGAGAAGTGAATTATAAACTCAGAGATGACTTCTTTCACATCCAGAGGGACATTGCAACGATCATCATGAAAGAAGTCGTCGAAGAGAAGGAGATGTTCCACCATGGCCCTATATCGCGAGCTGACGTCCGAACTCTCATGGGCATGCAACGTCAGGACCTGATGCCATTCAAGAAGCTAGGGTGCATCCTGAATGATATGGATGGATGGAACTTCTTGTGATTGACGATGCCGATGATGATGATGTGTTGGTTGAACTTGTATACTTTCTGTAGCGATGAAACTTTGTGATGTCCACGGTCCCTGCCGAACTTGCCTAACGCTACTTTGTTAATTTGGGTATGATGACCTGCGTACCTCTAGTTAATTAGTTTGCGTATGATGAAACTACGTTGATTATTTATGTTTACTATATGTTGCATCTATTTGCTAACCCTTTCTTTTCGTGTTGCTCAAGTATATTTTGTTGCATATTATTGTAGGTTCTCTTGATGAGGATGCATCTCTAACAGGTACCTAGATCCTTGATGGCGAAGAAGCAGTGCTATGTCGTCTACATAGGGAAGGTTCCGGGAGTGTACGACGAGTGGCCCGAGTGTCAGGCGCAAGTGGAGCGGTTCTCGGGCGCCAGCCATAAAGGGTTCAAAAGTAGACAAGAAGCAGAAGCTAGTTACTTGAGGTTCATGCTAGCGTGAGAGAGGATTCAGAACCACCGCCTCATGTACTGCATAGTTCCGCTCTCACTCATAGTGATAGCTCTTCTCTTCTATATCATTGTTTAGATGGGTGACAATGTGGTTGCAAGTATTCGAGACTTGTATCGCTATTTCGAGATGATGACAAGAGACATCACTTTGTGTTGGGATGATTATGATGATGACATGATTTTATGAGACTATTTGTATGTGTACGATACGATTAGATTTGTATGTGTATGATATGCTAGAGATTATTGTATAAAACCTGTACAAATACAAAAGAAATATGCAGCAGAAAAAATTTCAGAAACTAATAAAAATAACAGTAGCGAGGGGTATGTACTTAGCAGTAGCGTCATTCAAAATCAAGCGCTACAACTATTAGCAGTAGCGTTGTTTGGTACAGCCCGCTACTGCTACCCATATATAGCAGTAGCACGGGCCAACATGCGCTACTGTTAAAAGTTAGCTGTAGCGTCGTAGCAGTAACGCGGCACCCCGCGCTACTGATAGCCTTTTGACCCGCGCTACTGCTAGGCTTTTCCCTAGTAGTGTATGGTCATCCCCATGGACCTACCTAAGTCTCCCCAAGTGCCTAGTGGACCGATGACACGAGCACGTGCAAGAGCTCTCGAGATCGAGGTGACATCTCTCATTAGTGATATTTCGTATCACCCTCGTGAGACATGGCTACTACCTAAAGCTGGAATGCTGTGTGTGATTAGGTATGAAGAAAACCACCTCGGAGATGCTCGGGATGATGGACAAGCCCTCAAGTACACGGACGAAGGAGCACGATGAAAGGAACTGGAGAAAGTTCCTAGGACCCGGACATCCGGCCCCTGAAGACAACAACAACAACAACAACAACAACAACAACAACAACAACAACAACAACAACAACAACAACAACAACAACAACAACAACAACAACAACAACAACAACAACAACAACAACAACAACAACGCAGAAGCTACAAGGCCCAGACATCCAGCCCGACGGCCCCGGACATCCGGTGCCAGCCCGGAGATCCGGCCCCCTCTGTCCAGAAAGTAGCCAAACACCGTCGAAGCCAGCCCGGACATCCGGCCCGATGCCCGTACATCCCCCCCCCCCCCCCCCCTATCTGCACACAGTAAACGGGCCACCGGCCCATGTGCCCATCCATTCGCCCCCAACTTGTACTAAGACTATAAATAGACCTCTCCCCTCTCCATCCAGGGTTGGCAATGTGATAGCTCATTAGAGATAGAGCTTTGCTCATCCACTTATCCCCTACTCCTTTGGAGACCGAGACCTCCTAAAGGAGAAGATCCCCCAAGTGGATTCAAGACCTCCTAACGGAGAAGATCCCCCTAGTGGATTCAAGACCTCTTTCCTCATGGATTGGGATGAACTAGCTACCGTGTATCCTCCCTTGTTGACTTTGGATCTTGTGTTTCCCCTTTGTGTATGTGGATTTAGCACATGTGTGATTGGATCTCGTTGATTTGAGTGTTTTCCCTCTCTTGTGTTCATCGTGTTCTTTGGGAATTCTCCTCCAAATCGTGAAAGATCGGCCATTAGGGTTCCACCCTACATCAAAAGGGTAATAGTCGGTGTTGTTGATGATGAACTCCTTGCTCTTATGCTTCAAATGATAGTCCCCTCAACACTCAAACACTCTCTCACAGATTTGGCTTTGAAAGTAGCGGGGATTGAATGGAAAGCAACTTGGGGAAGGCTAGAAATCAAGGTTCAAATGGTTGGATTGGAATCTCTTGATCTCAACACATGAGTAGGTGGTTCTCTTCTCAAAAAATGAATGGTGGAATTGTGTTTCATTCTGATGGCTCTCTTAGAGAGTAAGTGGTGGTGGAGGGGTATAAATATGCAGCACCAAAAATCCAACCGTTACAACTCTTTGACCCAACTCGGTGACACCGACATGAGAATCTCGGTGAGACCGACTAGTGCAAAAGACTTGGCCGTTAGGCTTTTCGGTGAGACCAATCATACCAACTCGGTGGGACCGAAGTGCAATGGCTAGGGCAAGACCTCGTTTTGGTAATTCCGAAACGAAACAACTTCATCACAGAAACTTGGTCGGGTCGTCTCGGTGGGACCGAGAACCATTTCAGTCAAACCGAATTGCTAGGGTTTTGGCTGTGGCATTGTATGGGATCATCTCGGTGGGTACAGATAGGATTGTTTCGGTGGAACTGAGATGACTTTTAGGGTTTTTGATATGATGAAAGTGGTGAAGTATTTGAGGGTTTTGGAGCAATATCACTAAGCACTTGAGCAATTGAATCATGATCAAAACCTCATCCCCTTTTAATAGTTTTAGCTTTTCCTACGGACTCAATGTGATCTTGGATCACTCAACCAAAAATGTAGAGTCTTGAAGCTTTACCAATCTTTGTCCTTTGTATTTTGAGGGGTCCACATCCACTAATCCTTGCCATGCCAATCACTAATCTTTTCTGAAATCTGTCATCAATGTTCATTAGATCAATGACATACATGTTGTTATTAATTACCAAAACCACCCGGGGATTAATTGCACTTTCACTGTCTCGTATATCATCATTCTGGACTCGATCCTTCCTCGTGTGGCCACACATCCATCTCAACATGCGCATCTCTGCCACACCTAACTGTTGAACATGTCACCTTTTAGTCGTCCAACACTTAGCGCCATACAACATTGCGGGTCGAACCGCCATCCTGTAGAACTTGCCTTTTAGCTTTTGTGGCACTCTCTTGTCACAGAAAATGCCAGAAGCTTGGCGCCACTTCATCCATCTGGCTTTGATGCTATGGTTCACATCTTCACCAATACCCCCATCCTTCTGCAGCATTGACCCCAAATATCGAAAGGTGTCCTTCTGAGGCACCACCTGCCCATCAAGTCTAACCTCCTCCTCCTCGCGCCTAGTAGTATTGAAACAACACCTCATGTACTCGGTTTTAGTTCTACTAAGTCTAAAACCTTTCGATTCCAAGGTTTGTCTCCATAACTAACTTCCTATTGACCCCCGTCCGACTATCGTCAACTAGCACCAAGTCAGCAAAGAGCATACACCATGGGATATCTCCTTGTATATCCCTTATGACGCCATCCTTTGGGTTCCATCTCCATAAGAGTGGCTGAGTTTTTACGTTGGCTCGTATCACAACCATCCTTCTTTACCCGGGCTTGGGACTGGCTATGTTGAGACAACATATGCGCGGTTAAATTATAAGAGTAAAAGGCAGAAAATAAAAGAAGACTGGAATGTCTAGCTCAAGTATGAATGTCATACAAGTTATAAGATGTAGAGAAAGTTGGTCAAGTAAAGTGTAGTTATTGGGAATTATGATAAATTTGTTGATCATTAATACTCCAATATTGTGATTAAAAGTTGATCACAAAGATATCGACTCCATTGCATGTTGATGTGAATCATTGCAAGAAACTACAATGGCCTAAATGACCAACAAACAATGGGGTTAAAATATGTGTTGAAAACTTTATAAAAGTTATGATACTTTTCATCAGCATATTACCTTTCTATTTATTGTCACAATTCATTTTAGAGTTTTGTACACTCTAGTCCATTGCATAGAAGTTGCAAGGCCATTGTTCATAAGAGAACAAAAGTTGTTTAATATTATGAACAAAATACCATACTCCTATTATGAAAAGGATGTATGTTATGAATATTGATAATAAAATTAAACATCCATAACACTGACGCTAAATATCACAAGACTAAAAGAATACCACATATGTGTGGCACTTCATTTAGTCACATTGGAGAAACCAGTATGCAGAAATACCATAGTGATGGATATTGAAGTCATCTAATTATGAATCATCTAACACTTGCAACTTTCGTCCAAATGGTGTAGTAAACTAAAATACCGTTCACAGGCCATAAAGAACGAGCAACAAAATAATAGGAACATGCATGTTGATGTGTGTAGATCAATAAGTGTTGTTGCAAACAGTGGATTTATCTATCTTCAAGATTGACTCAAGTAGATATTTATATTTACTGAGAAATAAATCTGGATCTTTTGAAATGTTTTGAAAGATTTTTTTAGAATAAAGTAGTACTAATTGTAACAAAAATTATGTTTATATAGTTGGATTGCAAAAAGAATTTGAGTTACAAATTTAGCGAATGGCTGATAAGCTATGAAAAGAATTTTATAGCTTGCACTTCCTAGAAAATTACTAAGAGTGTAATGTTTTGAGTAGATGCAATCAAGCTATGTATGACATGGTGAATTCAAAGATGACATTGATTATTTCGACAATATACTTTTTAATGTGATAATTTAGAGATTGTGGCTTTTACACTGAAAAAGAGCGCCATCAAATTTGTTGAAATAAGTACTACTTTGTAGGTTATCCCAAATGATTGGATATTCCTCTATCACTACGCCGAGGCAAAGTGTTTTGCCACTAAGTGTAGTAAATTTTGAAGACAATGTTTTCTGCAAAAAATGAGTGGGAGGACAGTGCAACTCGATGAGATTACAGGATCTTTGTAATCAGGTCAAAGAAAATAAACGCTAGAATTGGTTCTAGAATTTCATATCACGACTGATACGAGAGCCTCTACATAAGATATAGAGATTTCGGTCGAACATGCAACTAAACTATATAGGTTGGGAAAACTCGTGCAAACCTTCATGGTGTACAGATGAGATATTATTGAACAAACAATGAACCTATAATACACAGAGAAGTGTTGATGGTCCCTAACTCCGAAATTGGCTATAAGCCAAAATACTCTGAGATAGTATTCTTACACATATTTCAAGTTTAGAACTTGATAAACCCTCCAGAAGACTTAGAGTCTAAAGTATAGTAATGGATAAAAAAATTCGATCCAGAGAATGCTAGTAAATGTGCAAACTTCAAGAGATCCTATAATGATCTAGAGCAAGCATAGTGGAGTTGGAATCTTTGTTCTGATGAAACTGTCAAAAAATTGATTTCATCGAGGAAAGCGAAGATGCTTGTATTTACAACAAAGTAAGTGGAAGCATAATAATATTTGTAAACACTATATGTGCTTGACATATTGTTGATTGGAAATTATATAAATTTCTTGACATGGAATAAGACTTTATTGAAACTAGTTTTAAGTAAAGTACTTAGGCAATATATAGTCCTGTATTAGGCATAATGATCTAAGGAGATAGTAGTGTCTAATCAAGCTTAGCCAAAATACATATTGACAGAATACTAAAGCAATTTAGTTTCTTGTCAAAGTCACATGGAAAGACTTTTAAGCAAGAATCAGTATCCTAAAATACTAATGATTGAAATACATGATTTCAATCACACATGTATTAAATATGTTCCATGGTATGTAAACAACCAGATATGTCTAGTACTCCAAGTAAGTTGTGAGTAAAGTTATCAAAATAACCAAATTGTTGATCATAGGACAACAGTGAAAAATGTCGTTAAGTACTAATGACATGTTTTTCTCATACGGAGAAGATGGAGATATTGTTGTAAGGAGTTACATCAATACATGCTCATTGTAAGTAGTACATCGATAAAATCTTCATCAGTGCTCCAAGTGATTTTTCGGTTTCAATTAAATGATTTATGGTGGCACAGTAAGTTGGAATTGATCCAAGAAAGTTACTATGGTGAATTCTATAACAAAAGGTTGAGTATATTGTCGCTTTAAAAGCAACAGTAGAGGGTGATGAATCAAATGTTCATTTATGAACATGGTATGGTTTCTAGATGATTGTGCCAATGGAACATTCTCAATAGTGGTTCCATTGCTAGGAATCACGGTCCTGCTAGTGATTCAATATATACAAAGCTTATTTTCACATAAATTATGAATTCTTCTGAAAGCATGATAGATGCGTAGATATGCAAATGATGCACGCAGATCTGAAGTTGTCAAAATCTGGTAGGACCAAGGCCATACCACAAGCAAAGCATAAATAAACACCGGGTTGCCATTGGCGTAAAAGAAAATGTGCTAACTAGATTATTGACTCTAATGCAAGTGGGAGACTATTGGAAATATGCCCTAGAGGCAATAATATTTCCATGTTCATAATTAAGAGTTTATATTTCATGCTATAATTGCTATGATCCTAGAATATGCCATACAATGGAAAACTCATATGCACGTGTGAAATGATAAACAGTAAATAATAAGGTTCCTAGTCTCGCCTCTAAGACTAGCTCAAGTGTTGTTGGTGATCATGTTTTCCTGTTCTTAAGATATCTTTAAGTGTAACGATAGTCCTAAAACAACTTTGAGAGTATGACGTTAGAAGAACGATCATATTGAATCAACCCAAACTTGTTTGTTATACTTTGAGATAATATCGTCCGAAATCAATTGTTATAACATGGAGTGTTAACGTGTGTTTTAGTTCCTTAGACCATGAGAGTATCATAGTCACTTCTTACCATATGATGAACTTTGGGGTTTATCAAACGTCATCTGTAACACAATGATCATAATGACAACTTACAGGTTCATCGGAAAGTTTGACAAGGGACTAGATAGCCCGAGAGTGGGATTTTCTCCTCCGGTGATGCAGAGATATTCTTAGGGCCCTCTCAGTGTGACGGCATCCTTCATCGTCTAGCCAGACACAGGTTACTATGTCACGGGGACGCTAGTACACTTCAACGAGAAAGAAGAACAAAACCGGCAACAAGGATGACGGTATAGTGAGCATGTGTATGACTCAGCAAGAAAGCGATGCATCTCGGGTTTTGTAAAGTATCACAAAGAAAAGGGAACATCACATGATAACCAAAGGTTCACTCGAATGTCATTCGTGTAATCATAGGGATCGATACGGACGTCCATGGTTCCGCTATCGGTCATTGAACGAAGGAGTTCATTTATATCTATGTTTTACCAAACCTATGGGGTCACAAGCTTAAGGTAATCATGATCTACTGAGTGTTAGTAGTGCGAGAGTGCCGAGGATTTATTTGTGGAATTTTTTCATTAATATTCGAAGTAGTTTCGAGAGGAACCGGAAGCATTTCGGGGTCACCGGAAGGGTTTCGGAGATTATCGGGCAATACTGGGTATTACCATATATAGGTGGAAAATGTTTCTGGAGATGTTAAATTAATAATAAAAGGCTCTAGTAATTGTTAGGAGGCTTTTATATTTAATTTAATATCAACGGGCCTTAAAAGGCCAAAAGGTGGAAGGCAATTTGGGCCACAAGGGCCCAACAAGGGAGGCGCCCCCTTCTCCCCATGGAAAGGGGAGAAGGAGGCCGAATTGGAGGAGAAGTACCCTCCCCTTGGCCAGCCAAGGGAGGGAGACTTTCCTCCCTCTTGTGGTGCCCCCTCCTCCTCCAACCTATATATACTAGAGGATTTTGCACCTTTTGAACACAAGTTTTGGAGCATCCTCTAGTTCATCTAGTTCTAGTTCTAGTTGGTCCTAGTTAACTAGCTAGAGCTAGACCTAGTTCCTCTAATCCTTATGATTATAAGCCCAGTGTGGTTCTAATCTCCTACCTCTAATTCTCCGGCGACGGTTAGCTCTAGACGGTGAAGCGCTGACGGATCCTAAAGACTGTACGCTTGCAACCAAGTAGAGAGGCCGTGCTTTCGATCTTCCATTCGAGGGATTGTTCGAGGGCGGTTCATAGGATCGTCATCAATGGTTCGAGGGACTCCAAGTACGATCTACTCCAACTCGTCTACTTCCGCTAGACTCCGGAGTCGGGCATGCATCTTCGTATTGTTCCTGGGTGATCGTAGGGCGATTTTATTTCTACTATGTTTCCCAACACCTCCCCTCCTCATTTCTAGGGATAGCTAATATTAGAACTACACTAGAGCTTATCTCATGTATCTCCCCTTGTGGGACTCCTCTTGAGAGAGAGAGAGAGATAGAGAGAGACTCCATTGGAGTTCAAGACCTCCATTGGAGAAGATCCATAGGGATTCAAGACACCTTTTAGGGAAGATCCACCCATGGATTCAAGATCCGTCTCTCCATGAGATTTGGATGAACTACCTTGTATCTTTATTTCCCTTGTTGTTCTTGGATCTTGATGCACCTCTTGTATTGCTTGTGATTTGAGGAGTACTAGGAGTGAATCTTGTCCAATAGAGTGTTTTCCCCTTTGATTTCTCCACATTTCCCCCTCGTGTTCTTCATGTTCCTCCTCGAATCCACCTCCAATTCGTGAACATCAGGCCACCTGGGGTTTTGCCCTACATCATAAGGCCAACAATCTTTCTATCTCGTGATGCTCAGCTGGTTTGTGAGACTAAGACCCGTATAGGAGAAGGGCAATAGAGGATATAAAGGAAAGGAAAGGACTGCATAGAGAAAGGAAAAGAAAGAAATGGAGTATGTCGTGTCCTTGTGTATGTCTTGTGTAATCTGTATATATCAACTCCTTGTGTATGTTTATAATGATTTGGAAGATCTATGTGTTTGTGTATGTCTTGTGAGAGGAAAGGGAAGTGTATGTCTTGTGTACTCCTTGTGTATTGGAATTATAATGAAAAAAGGAGAAAGGAAAGGAATGTTTTTAATAATTTTGATTAATTTATTTGATTTTTTGAAAGAAAAAAATTGCTGGAATTTGTTTGAATATTGTTGGGGATATAACTATTGAGTATAAACCGCCCAGGAGGGGCCGGGTTATGCTCATAGTGATTTACCTGTATTGAAGCCCATGAAGACATAGAAGATGGCGACTTACGAAGAAGACTTAATAAGAAGGCCCAAAGCCCAAAGGCGAGTTAGGGCCCATAGATGTAAACCGCCGTAAGTATATGACTTGTATTGTAAGATAGGAAAGAGTGGATACCGAGCCGGACACGTTTATGAGCCGGCCGGGATTCTGTGAACCGCCGGGCTTCAACCTGTGTATATAAAGGGATGACCCGGCGGCGGTTTAGGGACGAGGGAGAACAGATCGAGAGCCAGGTTAAGCGTATTCGCTCCCTGGTCATCGAAACCCTAGCAATACCACCTCAAACTGGATTAGGCCTTCACCTTCACCGCAAGGGGCCGAACCAGTATAAACTCCCCGTGTCCTTTGTCCTGATTAACCCCTTTAAACTAACCTCATTGCGATGGCTCCACGACTAAGTCCTCACACTAGGACATCTGCCGTGACTATTCCACGACAGTTGGCGCCCACCGTGGGGCCAGCGCACGATGGTTTCGAGTTCTTGAAGGGCAACTTCGAAGGGATCAAGGGATACGCTGTGGGCCGGATGACCAAGAGTCATCGCGGCAAGCTCTACATCGACGACGAAGGCTGGGGCCCCGAGGGTAGCTCAATTGAGTACGGGTGCCGGGTCCCCTTCGGTGGAATTCACGTCTTCATTGGCAAGATCGACGAACTGGGCCCTGAGCCGGACACCTGCACCGACATCATCGAGACGGCTCAGCATGCAAAACCCGCCCGAGTTCAGCCCGCCATGAGTCGTGCCTTCGTGGGATTCATCAATGGTGTGGGATCTGAGGATAAATCAGTATCTGACGGTGAGACAGTTGTCTATTCTGATGGCGAGTCATCCACCGGTGAAACCGAGTCATTGTACCGACTGCAAGACGGTCGGCTTGGGGGCTGTTCCGATGGCGATAGTATTCCGGACCCCTACGAGCCGCCGAACCGGGTTGCAATCTTCATGGCCGGTACACAGCCAGTGCAGCACTCTTCAACTGCAGCGGCATTGATTTCCGGATCAGCAGCGGCGACGGCAGCCGGGGCAGGAGGCCCTGCGCGCCCGCCGGCTCAAGTCTTGTCCGGTTTACTAGACGCCTTGGCAATACTGCTGACGACGGAGGTTAACCCAGATAATCAAGATCAGCATAATGCGGAATTCGTGAAATTGCGAGATCAGATAGCTCAAGCTAAGGAAGACCTGGCACCTGAAGATGCCAGGATGGCTGCGGAGCGGGTTACGTTGGATGCTCAGGCGCAGCGGATTCAGTCGGAGTCTTACCGGCTCATGCTAGATCAGAACGCTTCAAACGAAGTCATGAGGAGGAGGCATCAGTCTCGCCTGCCACCGGTTTACGAGGCGAGGAACCTCTTTAACACGCCAGGAGCAGGAACCAGTAACCCGCCAGTGGCGGACCGGGTTGAAGCGCCTGGGACGGGAGCGCCGCAACACATGCCAACGCCACCGGGTCATTACTCTAACCCTTTGGATAACATGATCGCTGCGGCGTCACGATTGGCGGCTATCTCGGTTGAAGGCGAGTCTCCAATGGCGGTTGAAATGCGGAGGGCTAGAGAGCTCCTTCAGACAGCATTGGTTCAGCAACAGGCTTATTCTTACAGTCGAAGCCGGATTCATTCCACCCCTCGCCCAAGCCAGAGTTACAGCAGGCATATTGACGAACCAGCTGTGTCAAGCAGTGGGCGGAACCATAACCAGCCTCGTGGACATAACCCGGTGGGCGGTGGTGCTAATGCTCAGAACGTGGTGGATCAAGGTAGAGCACGTCGAGAGGCCGAGCTAGCGGCGCAATATGTGGCCCGTCAACCTTCTCCGGTTTGTCCGACAACTTCGGTGGAGCCAGGTGTAACCTTTAGGAATTTGGGCATGCCATGTTTAGTGCCGGCCATACGTAATGAGCGTCTGCCCAAGGATTTTAAGGGCCCTCGCAAGGTGCCTAACTATACAGCCGATTTACCTGCTGAAGCATGGATCGAGAGTTATGAGATGGCCATGGAATTGCTAGATGTTAGCGATGCGGCATGTGCTAAATATTTCCCCCTGATGTTGGATGGAACGGCTCACACTTGGTTGAAGGGGCTCCCTACCAACTCCATTGGGTCATGGGCTGAGTTAAAGGCCCGGTTTATCCAGAATTTCAAAGATACGTGCAAGCAGTCTATGTCAATTGTGGATCTGGATGCCTGTGTCCAAGAAGAGGGTGAGTCCACAACCCATTGGGTGCGCCGGGTTTCGACCATCTTACATTCATCGGATCGCATCAGTGCCGGTTCAGCGGTCATAATGTTGGAGAAGAATTGCCGGTTTACGCCTCTTAAGCAGAAGTTGGGTCGGCTCAAGCGCCACTGCAATGACATGGGAGAGCTGATGACGGCTCTGGTTAAGTACACTGACTCTGATGGTACCAAGGACCCCGAGTCTGATGATGACAAGCCGGGAAAGGGAAAGAAGAGCAGCAGCACCAGAGGACAGCAGCATAATCCGGCGAATCAGGGAGGCAATGGTAAGCGCAAAGCTGATAATAGTTTGGACTTTGTGGCTAACACCAACGCACAGAATAATGGCCAGCGTCGTAAAGGTAAACCGCCCCCACGGGCCGGAGGGTCAGGCTTTAATCTTGAGCAGATGCTAAATCAGCCCTGCCCAAGGCATGGGACGCGAGAAAGACCGTCTGGCCACCTCTGGAAGGATTGCTACATCATGAAGGAGTATAAAAATTCCAATCTTTTTCAAGACAATCATGGACCGGGTGGTGGTTCAGGGTCCGGTTCTCATGGGTCGGGTTACGGCGGTGGCGGTTCTAGTTCTGGTTTCCAAGGTAATCAGGGCAATCAAGGCAATCAGGGTGGCTACCATCAACAGTCAGGTAAGGGGAATCAGCAGCAGCAATCTGGGTATCAGAGTAACCCAAAGCAGTTGAATAGTGGGCAGTAGCACGTCTTCACCACAAATCTATGCAAACGAGATCAGAAGCTTCATAAAAGGGCAGTGAACGCCGTTGAACCGGCGGTTCCCAGTTACTTGCGCTGGTCTGAGCAGCCCATCATGTGGAGTCGAGAAGATCACCCGCCTCGGGTTGATAATCTGGGTCACCTAGCATTGGTGGTTGCACCCCAGGTTGGAGGGTATAAGTTTACCAAGGTACTCATGGACGGAGGGAGCAGCATCAATATCCTTTATTACTAAACTTTCCGTCGCATGGGGTTGACAGATAAAAATCTTAAACCGTCGAATATAGTTTTCCATGGTGTGGTGCCTGGTAAGTCGGCGTACCCTGTTGGTAAGATAGCTCTGGAAGTTGCCTTTGGAGATGATCATGACTCTAGGTCAGAGATATTGACCTTTGAAGTAGTCAAAATTCACAGCCCGTATCACGCTCTGTTTGGACGGCCGGCTTATGCCAAGTTCATGGCACGGCCTTGTTATGTTTATCTGCAGCTCAAGATGCCGGGTTACAAGGGGACCATCACAGTACATGGGAGCCGAAAGATAGCCTTGGAATGTGAAGAGGGTGATGCGGCTTATGCTGAGTCGGTTTGTGCAACAGAGGAGTTAAAATTTTACAAGGACAATGTTGATCCAGCGGATATGACGTCTTTGGAAAAGCCAACTACAGAGCATGATCCGGTTTTGAAGTTTAAATCGGCAGATGACACTAAGATGGTTGATTTTGTTCCTGGCGATTCATCCAAGCAGTTCAGCATCAGTGCTAATATGGATCCGAAATAGGAAAGCGCGCTCATCGAGTTCATCCGTGAGAACTAGGACATCTTTGCATGGGAACCTTCTAACATGCCAGGTGTACCGAGGGAACTCGCTGAGCACACTCTCAATATTAATCCCAAGTTTAAACCGGTCAAGCAGTTTCTTTGTTGTTTCAATGAAGAAAGGCGTAAGGCCATTGGTGAGGAGGTAGCC
Organism: Thinopyrum elongatum; assembly: GCA_011799875.1. Classification (NCBI taxonomy): domain Eukaryota; kingdom Viridiplantae; phylum Streptophyta; class Magnoliopsida; order Poales; family Poaceae; genus Thinopyrum; species Thinopyrum elongatum. The sequence goes on along the minus strand of CM022300.1, from coordinate 250,415,350 downwards.
CGGCTCTTGGCGGCTGGGTTTATTGTTGAAGTTTTTCATCCTGAGTGGTTGGCTAACCCGGTGCTGGTACTTAAGAAGAACGGCACTTGGCGCATGTGTGTGGACTACAAGGATTTAAACAAGGCTTGTCCGGCTGATCCTTTTGCTCTCCCTCGTATTGATCAGATTATTGATGCTACGGCGGGTTGTGAGCGTTTGAGTTTTTTGGATGCTTATTCTGGTTATCATCAGATCAAGATGGCAGTTAAGGAACAGGAGAAGACAGCTTTCATAACTCCCTTTGGAGCCTTCTGCTATGTGTCTATGCCTTTTGGGCTCAAGAGTGCCCATGCGACTTACCAGCGATGTGTGCAGAATTGTCTTCATAATCAGATTGGACGCAATGTTCATGCTTATGTGGATGATATTGTGGTGAAATCCAGAAAGAAGGAGACGTTGATAGACGACTTGAAGGAAACCTTTGATAATCTCCGAGTTTATAAGATGATGCTTAATCCGGCCAAGTGTGTTTTTGGTGTGCCGGCGGGCAAGCTTTTGGGCTTTTTGGTGTCTAGCAGGGGCATTGAAGCTAATCCGGAGAAGATCAAAGCCGTTACTTCTCTGGCTAAACCGGCGTGTATCAATGATGTTCAACGTCTGGCGGGTCGTATTGCGGCACTAAGCCGGTTCATAAGACGCCTCGGTGAGAAGGCCATCCCTTTGTATCAGATGATGAAAAAGACATATGACTTCGTCTGGAGTGATGCTGCTAATGAGGCATTTGAGGCGCTTAAGAAGCAGCTGGCTGAGCCGCCGGTCCTAGCTGCGCCCGTTGATAAGGAGCCGCTGTTGTTATATGTGGCTGCTAATAGCTGGGCTGTCAGTGTGGCTATTGTGGTTGAAAGGAAAGAGGCAGGCAAGGAATATCCGGTTCAATGCCCGGTTTATTATATCAGCGAAGTGCTTATTGAGTCCAAGCAGAGATACCCACATTGGCAGAAGCTTGTATATGGGGTTTTCATGGCAAGCCGGAAGCTTAAGCAATATTTTCAGGGTCACCCCATTACTGTGGTTAGCTCTGCTCCTTTAGGAGATATCATACAAAACAGGGAAGCAACAGGCCGGGTTGCCAAATGGGCCATTGAACTTGGGCCTCATGGTTTGATGTATATGCCTCGCACGGCCATCAAGTCTCAAGCACTGGTGGATTTCATCAATGACTGGACAGAGCTGCAGATGCCTGAGGAAAAACCAAATAACACGTATTGGACTATTCACTTTGATGGGTCCAAGCAATTGGAGGGCTCGGGGGTTGGAGTTGTGCTTGCTTCCCCTCGAGGTGATAAATTTTGTTATGTTCTCCGTTTGATGTTCCCTTGCACTAACAATGCAGCTGAATATGAGGCCTTGCTCCACGGTCTTCGGATGGCTAAGGAGATGAACTTAAGCCGGGTAAGGTGCTTTGGTGACTCAGATTTGGTGGCTCAACAAGTCTCTGGTACTTGGGATTCTAAGGATCCCCTCATGGCGGCTTATCGACGAGAGGTGGATGTTATTGTTGGTCACTTCAAGGGTTATCAAGTTGAGCATGTTGATCGGAGGAAAAATGAAGCGGCTGATGCCTTAAGCCGGTTGGGTTCTCAACGTAAACCGGTGCCACCTAATGTCTTTCTGGACGTTTTGCATAACCCGTCGGTCAAGTTACCTACAGAGGAGGATTTGGCTATTCCTGACCCGGAGCTCAGTTGGTGGCGGCTCTTCATGTTATTCCTGATTGGACAGTTCCATATTTGGCATATATGACCCGGGGCGAGTTACCTGAGGATGAAACCTTGGCCAGGCAAATAACTCGGCGGCCCAAGTCAATGACAATTGTCAATGGAGAGCTGCACCATTGCAGTGTTACCGGGGCGTTTCAGCGTTGTGTTTCTCCTGAAGAAGGCTGTGAGATTCTGCGTGAGATCCATGAAGGAGATTGTGGTCATCACGCCGGCTCTAAATCTCTTGTAGCCAAGGCTTTTCATCACGGTTTTTATTGGCTGACGGCTCATGCTGATGCTGAGGACTTGGTCAAAAAATGTGACGGTTGTCAGAAGTTTTCACGTCGAGCTCATGTTCCGGCTCAAGAGTTGAGAATGATTCCAATCACTTGGCCGTTTGCAGTTTGGGGGCTTGATATGGTTGGACCTTTTAAGAGGTCCAAGGATAAGAAGACCCACCTCTTGGTGGCGGTTGATAAATTCACTAAGTGGGTAGAGGCAGAGCCAGTCAGTAAGTGTGATGCAGCAATGGCGGTTCAATTCATGAAGAAGGTGATCTTTCGTTTTGGCTTTCCACACAGCATTGTAACAGACAATGGCACTAATCTCTCCAAGGGTGCTATGAAAGAATTTTGTCAACGTGAGCATATCCGGCTTGATGTATCATCAGTGGCTCACCCCAAATCTAATGGTCAAGCTGAGAGAGCCAATCAAGAGATCCTGAGAGGCATCAAGCCCCGGCTTATGGTTCCCTTATAGAGGACATCGGGTTGTTGGGTAGAGGAGTTACCCTCGGTGCTATGGAGCATCAACACAACGCCCAACAGATCTACGGGTTACACGCCTTTTTTCATGGTTTATGGAGCAGAGGTGGTTCTCCCCAGTGACATCCGTCACGATTCACCCCGGGTGGTGGCTTATGTTGAAGCTGATAATGAAAAGGCACGTCAGGATGCACTTGACCTGTTAGATGAGGCGCGTGATCTCGCAGCGGCTCGTTCGGCGATTTACCAGCAAGATCTACGTCGTTATCACAGCCGCCGGGTCAAGACCAGAACCTTTCAAGAAGGCGACTTAGTGCTCCGGCTTATCCAGGATCAGACTGATATGCACAAGTTATCCCCACCTTGGGAAGGACCCTTTGTGGTCAGCAAGAATCTGAACAATGGGTCATACTACCTTATTGGTGTTCGAGACCACAAGGACTCACGCACGTCGGAGGAGGAGACTCGTCGGTCGTGGAATATTGCTCATCTTCGGCCTTACTACACCTGAGCCATTGGTTCTTCTGATGTACATATTTTTGACAATGTATATATTAAACCGGCACCCCTGCTAAAGCAGGGCCTCTGTCGTTTTTTCTTAATGAGTCTTTGGTTACTTGGGGGCTTCCGGCTTATGAGCGAAGTTATGATTACCCTTTGAACTGGCTTATAAGCCAACTGAAAAAAAAACTTGGGGGCTTGCTACCCAGGTTAAAGGTACCAAAGAGAGTCTGTTGCAAAATCACAGCTCAAACATAGGTGCCCTTTGAGCACAGCTCAAAAATATTACTTGGGGGCTCCTTGATTCTAAAGAACAAAGAGTTTGTATAACCCTTGTAATAGGCTTAAAAGCCAGGCTTGGAAGCCAGGTGTATTCACCTAAAACCCCGGGTTATCCTGCCTTTTTAAGTAAGCCACTCCGCCCAGGTATTCCTGGAATGACCCGCCGAACGTTTGACAAGTCAATCTTATACAGACCCTGAACTTGTCAAAGTTAAAAAGACGATTGGTTATGTGAGGTCCATCTTATAAGGTTTGTATATAGGTTTAACTCAGTGGCTGTGCGGCCCGTGAAAGCACTCGATTTTCGGCCTGGCAGCCCATGAAAAGCCTCATTTTTTTGTTTGTTTTATTCCACAGTTTTTGAGGTTTATTTGATGAGGCTTATAATGCTTTATGATCATAATTCATCCAGTGTTTATTAACCCGGCCTGGCTTTTGACTATAAGTCGCCAGTATGAGATAAGATAATATCCGGTGTTTATTAACCCGGCCTGGTTTTGTTCATAAGCCAAGCAATCTATGGTAATTACCAGTGCTCAAAGTTTGGGTTCTCCCCCTTACTACACCGGTTAGGTAAACCAACAGTGTGATCAAATATCACAGGTATGATATATTTCAAATTTGGTTATTCTGAAAGTCCAGCCTTGGGTATAAGCTATGTTAGTTTCCATGGTTTTATATTGGGCGTTATGACCCGTCCAGCGGTAAACCGCCAGGACACTTTTAATCCGTTGCATGCAGGAGCAGATTCCACATTGTTAATATTATAAGCATAAGTGGCATATCTTAACATGGTGGATTAGCAGTGTCATGCAAAGTAAGTATGCATGATGGCATAGCAGAACAAGAGTTTAAGCTAGCCTATTACAAGGCGTTTGGTGCCCAAAAGAATAATTGTTTTAACAAGTCTTGAAGAAAGCAGCTGCTAAACCGGCCTCCGGTTTACGAGTCCTGGCCTGGCTGACTTGAAGGTTGCGGATCGTCCAGCGCCGGTTCATCTTCCTCCTCTCTACCCAGTGGCTGGAAGTCAATGGTGGTCCAATCGATCCCAGTTAAGGCCTTGAATACAACTTCATCACTTATAATTATGGAGGGGTCAACATCAGGGGCATAGGTATGCTTACGGATTGGAGGAATAAGATTTGGAGCATCATAAGTTGGCGCGTTAACTCTCTTGTTGTTGGCATCATAAATCGACTGATAATGTGAAAGATCGGTTTCTTCAGCCAATTTGCTAGCCAATGGGCGCATTTCCCTCGTCAAGGCTCTGAGGTCATCGTTATTAAACTCTGACCCGTCCTCCTTTATGCTCGGGTAGCCGTTTCCCACATCGGCCAGATCAAGATCAGATATCCAAGCTTTGGCCCGAGTCAGTGCAGTAAGAGCACCCGCCCTGGCAGCTGACTTCTTTAGCTCTTCAAACCGTGCAGGCATCATCGCCAGCCTTTCCAACGTCTCCTCGATCAAGGTTGGGGGCGGTTTATTATGGGAAGCTGTGCAGATAACCCGTTGTACGCCGGTATATAATTGCTCTATAAGTGTATAGGTGGCTTTCAGTTTTTGCCGCATATCTGAGCCAAGATGAGCAATGCGAGTTCCTGCATCATCAAAAACATTGGTAAACCGGCAGTCTCTTACATAATACATGTTCAAAGCTTATGAAGAAGTTATTTACCAAATACGGCAGTGGTCATGGCATTTATTTGTTGTTTCAAGCCAGTCAGCTCCTCAGCTACCGGATTAAGGGCAGCCTCAGCATCCTCAGCCCTCTTCAGCAGAGTTGACTTTTCTGTATCCCAACCTGCCCGCTCGTTCTAAAAGCTCTCCTTCAGTTTTTCCATTGCTGTTAAGGCACTGGTCAGTTCTTCCTTGGCTTTGGAGGTCTCGGCTTGTTGCGACTTGATATTTTCTTGAAGGTCGGCGATTTGAGATTCCTTCTTGTTAAGATCAGCCTTCAAGAGACATGTAATTAATTAGATAGCAGTGCATATTCAAAGTCCCAAGCACATAACAAGTAATATACTTGGCACTTGGGGGCTAATGTCTATTGCTTCTTATCAAAAAAAAATTACAAGTCCCAAGCACATAACAACTATCAGCTTGATGGTCAACCGGATTATAAAGGTCCTAAGTAAGAATTTTGAGCCTTACAACATAATTAGTCTCAACTTAACATATTTGTTAAGTCGACCCTTGGGGGCTACACAGGCGAAATTGAAGAGTTATTATTCTAAAGTCCCGGTTCATATTGACATTATGAACCAGCCCTTGCGGGCTAGTGGAGTTGATCTATATGGTTCTTGAAAGTTTGCAGAACATTATATTCTTTTATGTCCAGTAAACTTGGCGGCTAAGGGAAGAATATTTATGCAGAGTTAATAGCATTTACCTCATATCGCTCCTTCATCATGTTCAGTAAACCGGCTTCATAACCATGGCTTGTGTGCAAATGGTTTAAAAACCCAGAATGAATATCTTGGGCACTGAGGTGGGCATAGCTTTCCAAGTCCACCTTCCACTTGCCCTTGTCAAAAGCAGAAAATTCTTCTTTGGCACTATGTTTTGACAGAGCAGTGGGGTTGCCTGGGGCTGTACACCCGACACCGGTAACTACAACATCGTCGGCTTTATCATCAGCAGCCTTAGTTGGTCTTGGCGGGTTATCAGCATGACCCATCGGATCAATTTCCATCTGTTCAACAAAGGTTTCATGATCTTGCGGTGGCGGATCATCAAGAATAGCTTCAGTATTTGGTTCAAACTGTTCCGGGTTCTTTTCCGGATCAGTTGGCGCGCTGTCATCAGCCGGTTTGTTCAATTTGGCCTTTTTACTGGGTCTGGCCTTGGCTCTGACAGAGACGCAAATAACAGGTTAGTATAATGGTCAAGCATAAGGTATAAGGGGTTAGTTAAAAATGCTCACCCAGGAACAGTTTTGAGGGTTGGAATTTGTGTCCCTGTGGACTCGCCAGAGGATGAATGGGAAGTTCCTTGATAGTTTGAATCAGACGGATTAAGAGGTTGTCGGAAATAGCCCGCCTTGGGATAAGATGTGTTAGAAATAGAAGAGACCTCTGGGCGGCGTTTACGAACTGGCGAGTTCGGTAAACCGGAAGAAGTGACCTCATGGCCGCTATGCCGGGTTGTGCAGCGAGCTTCGTGTTGCTGCTTCTTCAAAAGAAAGTTTGGATCCAAGTAAGCTAGGGGGTGAGAAAATCTTATTTTCCGGCTTGCTTGTCGGGTTTTCTGTGTGGGCAGAGGTTCTGAACCGGATGAGAGAATAGTTACCTCTACGTCGTTTGCGCGGCTAGCTTCTGCGTCGTCCTGATAAAAATCATCGTCAATGAGATGTATGAAAAAAGAGCCAAGTGAATCAAGTTCTACCTCTGACTCCGGATTATCATCGTCAATGTTTAACTCGGTAGGCTCGGTGTTTTTCTTCTTAGCGGGCTTCTTGTTGTCCTTGGTCTTGACGCGAGGTATTTTGGCCGGTTTATCCTGCGGTTTCTTCTTCCAGAACGGATCATCACCCTGTTTAAAGATTGAAAAAATCATAAGGGAGTATTAATAATATGGATTAAAGCAGGAGTGGGGCAATTCTTACAGCTGGCGGTTTATTTGAAGCGCAAAAAGGACTAAGTCCTGTTTTGCTACAGTCGGTCACCGGTTCATCCAACATCTTCTTGACAGATTCAGTAATTCCAGCATCAGTCAGCTCAATATCAGTGTGGCGTTGAGGGTCTTTCACATCCCCTGTGTACTCACACATTAAACCGGAGCGACGGCTTAAAGGCAAAATGCTCCAGGATACCCAGCAACGGACAAAGTCAATGCCTGTCAAACCATTTGCCACAAAGGCTCTGAGCTTTGAAAGTTGTGGTGCATATTTGGACCGTTCCTTTGCATTGAGTCTTTGGGGGAATGGATGTGCATCGGTAAGCCGGTGAGCACGGTAACCTGGCAGAGGATTCTCGCCAGCTGGAGATGTATCTTGGCAATAGAACCAAGTTTGATTCCAATCTTTGGGATGGCTATGATGCTTAGCGTGAGGGAAGCTGACGTCTTTTCTCTTCTGAATTGAAACCCCGCCAAGTTCAGTATTGGGCCCATCCGTAAATTCAGTACGGCGGTTTAAATAGAAGAAATCTCTGAACAGGTCGACTGTGGGCTCTTCTTGCAGGTAGGCTTCACAAAACACTTGAAAATTGCAAATATTGGACACGGAGTTAGGCCCAATATCTTGAGGGTGAAGTTGGAAGAAGTGAAGCACGTCACGGAAAATTTTTGATCCGGGAGGGCTGAACCCTCGACCCAGATGATCAACAAAAACAATCACTTCCCCGTCCTTGGGCTCAGGAAGATTTTCTGGACCGGGGGCTCTCCAGTGGATGTCTTCCTTTTTCGCTAAAGCGCCGGTTGCAACATACCCATTCAGTTCTTCTTCTGTAACCCGGGATTGAACCCAGTTACAGGAATAAAAGGATTTGACCATTTATACGATAACCTGGAAAAGATTTGTGCCGGTTTAAGGTTCATGGTTAACAGGCAGAAAGTGTTGAAGCATGCATAATTGTTAAACCGGACAGTGACGTTATCAAATTACAAAGACGAGCACTTGGCGGTTTAAGAGGGGACTAATGGTACCTGGCAGGTTATTATTTTCTGAAGTTAAACCGCCTATACGGATATTGAAAGTATAGATCTAAAGTTGGAAAATGGCTAAGTGATGAAAAGCAGGTTTCACAGATTGGTATTGCAATTTTGGATCTACCGCGTGTCAAAAATGAAAATATATTCAGACCTAAAATACTGGTACTTGAGAAGTTTATGAAGGTCCAGATCGGATATTTCTACCTAAAAGAGATGCTCTAATGAGGAAAAAGGGACTAGGATTATTGCCGCACAGGATAAATATCAAGCTTGAATCAAACCTCATGCCACAGCGAAGAACATGTGAAGAAACAGTGCCGAACCTCCATGAATTTGTTCGAACCCTAATGAGATCTACGGAGGGGGAAGGAGGAAGAACTTACCAAGGCTGTTGAACGGCGGAGGCGCGTGAGCAAACTCTGGACCAAGTCAGGTTGATGCAGCGGCCAAGGGTGATGCAGAGGGGAGGGTCGATGGCGGCGGCTGGACTCGAGAGCAGTGCGTCGCGAGGAAGACGAGGAAGACGAAGAGGCCGAGGGGGGAAAGTGAAAAGGACCCCTAGCCCTATTTATAAGGTGAATGGATAAGTGGCATGCGCGGGAATCGAGGAGCTCCAAATTGGATATGTGACAGGGCTGACGCCTCGATTTTCGGAGGTTCATTAAAAGGGAGATGCATATATGATTTCTGGATGTTTATATAATTAATGACAGGTGACGACATGGCGGGTTATCATGATCTCGGAAGATGACGTCACGGCGAGTTACAAATTTTTGCGAAGGTAATGAAGAGGGAATTTTCCTAAGTGTTGAAGATTGACATGAACAAGTTCAAATCAACCTGGGGCCTAATGTTGGGGATATAACTATTGAGTATAAACCGCCCAGGAGGGGCCGGGTTATGCTCATAGTGATTTACCTGTATTGAAGCCCATGAAGACATAGAAGATGGCGACTTACGAAGGAGACTTAATAAGAAGGCCCAAAGCCCAAAGGCGAGTTAGGGCCCATAGATGTCAACCGCCATAAGTATATGACTTGTATTGTAAGATAGGAAAGAGTGGATACCGAGCCGGACATGTTTATGAGCCGGCCGGGATTCTATGAACCGTCGGGCGTCAACCTGTGTATATAAAGGGACGACCCGGCGGCGGTTTAGGGACGAGGGAGAACAGATCGAGAGCCAGGTTAAGCGTATTCGCTCCCTGGTCATCGAAACCCTAGCAATACCACCTCAAACTGGATTAGGCCTTCACCTTCACCGCAAGGGGCCGAACCAGTATAAACTCCCTGTGTCCTTTGTCCTGATTAACCCCTTTAAACTAACCTCATTGCGATGGCTCCACGACTAAGTCCTCACACTAGGACATCTGCCGTGACTATTCCACGACAAATATGTTTTTTCATTTTTTTGGAATTTATTTAAAGTTATTGGAATTTGTTGAATTTGTTGAAATTTATTTGAATTTTTAGTACTCTTGAAACTAAAAGTGCTCCATCTGTCATTATTGCTAAACTAAAACTACTCCAATTCTCATCCATCTAGACCAGAGCATAACAAACTAGAGGTACTCACAAATGACAGAGTATCTATACATATCCATGTTATCTAAGCATAGATATGAGTACTGCATTCATTTAACAGTAGTAATTTGGAGCAATCTTTTGATGGTTGTACTCCTAGATAGGAGTAATTTGGAACAATTCAAATTAACAGAATGTTTCTTCATTATAGGGAAGATGGTTTGAGCAAGAAAGCTCAACAATTCTTCAGAGCTACTCCTAATCCTAGCCATGGAAGGTCATGTTCCTATGAAAAGCCTAGAGTACTATACTTCAATCAAAAACCACTCCTACTCATCCAATCAGAAGCCTCTAGTTTAGAGTAGGAAAAAACTATAGTACTTCTATACACTTATCAATTATAGTAACATGAACAAGAATACTTCTATGCAGAAAAAACAAGGAGTACTAAATTTAGTCAATTTAAGTTCACTGAATTTTCAAACTAAATTTAGTCAGTCAAACTGATTTTCAAACATCAGTACAGTAACATGAACTCTGAAATGAATGCAATACTCCTTGTTGAATTTTCAAACTGAATTTAAGTTCACTAAATTTTCAAACCAAACTCCTTGTTTACTGCACTTATGCTAATGGATTACTGATAGCAAACAAGAAAACCGACACTCCTTGTTTTCCGCACTTATACTAATGGACTACTAATGCTAATGGATTAGTTGTTGTGAATCTTGCAACTAACAACAAATCTTGCAACTCACAACAAATCAACGTGGAGCACATATATTACTGAACTTTTACAGAAGCCTGGTCACTGAATTTTTACTCATGCTAATGGATTACAGTGCTAACTGAACATAAGTTCATGTTTAAGTGGGCATAATTTGAGTATGTGAACCTAAGAAATAGCTAGAACAATACAACTAGAACCCTAAGCAATAGCTATAACAATATACATCTAGTCTAAAAGCATCACATACAGTAGACACATACTACTAGAACCCTAGAAATTTGGAGGAAATGCCAAATTAGGAGAGTGTAGAGAGTGAGAATGTAGAGAGTATGACCACAAATTTGGTCATTCTCAAGTTAGTTATCCTAGAACCCCAGAACCCGTGAAATTTGGTCAACAAGAGAGGGAACAACATGTGCAACAGTGAATCATTTCTAAGCATGTGCTAATTGAATCATTTCTCAACCATAACTGAAGCATTTGAGTCACATGTCCCGGGCTAATAGATCACTGATACATCTCCAACGTATCTATAATTTATGAAGTATTCATGCCATGTTTACAATAATTTTATATGGTTTTGGTGCACTTTTATATGATTTTCATGGACTAACATATTAACCTAGTGCCTAATGCCAGTTGTTGTTTTCTCCTTGTTTTTTATTTTTCCATAAAATCAATATCAAATGAAGTCCAAATGCAGCGAAACTTTTTGACGGTTTTTTTTGTAACAAAAGAGACCCTCGAAGCTTCGTGGGAGGACCAGAAGAGCCACGAGGCCCACCCAAGCCACCAGGGCGCGCCCAGGGAGTGGTCGTGGCCTGGTGGCTTATGGGCCCATCTTAGCTCCTTTTCGCGTGATTCCAACTCTGAAAATTATTATAAGGGAAAACCCCAGAAATAACCCTAGAACTTCGACTCCGCTGCCGCAAGCCTCTGTACCAAAGAGATCCCATCTGGAGCCCTGTTCCGGCACCCTGCCGGAGGGGGAAATCATCACTGGAGGCCATCTTCATCATCCCGGTGGCCACCATGACGAGGAGGGAGTAGTTCACCCTCGGGGCTGAGGGTATGTACTAGTAGCTATGTGTTTGATCTCTCTCTCTCTCTCTCGTGTTCTTGATTTGGCACGATCTTGATGTACCGCGAGCTTTGTTGACATAGTTGGGTCATATGGTGTTTCTCCCTCTCTATCTTGTTGTGATGAATTGAGTTTTTACCTTTGAGGTTTCACTATTATCAGATTGAATACTTTTTGGATTTGAGAGCACTTGATGTATGTCTTGCATGTGGATACCCATGGTGATAATGGGGTGTTCTATTGATTCACTTGATATATGTTTTGGAAATCAACTTGCGGATTCCCACGGTGCCATTGGGGTAATCTAGGCATAGAGGTTGATTTTTCGTCCTTCTTTCTCCGGTAGAAATCTTGGGGCACTCTTTGAAGTTCTTCGTGTTGGATTGAATATTATGAATCTGAAGTTGTTTGATGCATATCGAATAATTAACTCATGGATACTTGTGGTGACATTGGAGTATCTAGGCGACGTTAGAGTTGGTTGATGCGTATCATATGGTGTTATTTTAGTACAAACTCTAGGGCTGTTCATGACACTTATAGGGATAGCTCAATAGATTGATCGGAAAAGATAACTTTGAGGTGGTTTCATACCTTACAACAATTTCTTCTTATGTTCTCCACTTGATAAGAACTTTGGAGTGATTCTTTGTCGCACGTTGAGGGATTGTTATATGATTCAATTATGTTAGCACTGTTGAGAGATTGCACTAGTGAAAGTATGAACCCTAGGCCTTGTTTTCAAGCATTGCAATACCGTTTGTGCTCCGTTTTATAACTTGCTACCTTGCTATTTTTATATTTTCAGATTACAAAACCTATTTCTACTATCCATACTACACTTGTATCACCATCTCTTCGCTGAACTAGTGCACCTATACAATTTGCCATTGTGTTGGGTGTGTTGGGGACACAAGAGATTTCTTGTATTTGGTTGTAGGGTTGTTTGAGAGTGACCATCTTCATCCTACATCTCCCACAGATTGATAAACCTTAGGTCATACACTTGAGGGAAAATTGCTACTATCCTACAAAACTCTGCGCTTGGAGGCCCAACACGAGTCTACAAGAATAAGTTGTGTAGTAGACATCAAGCTCTTTTCTGGCGTCGTTGCCGGGGAGGTGCGTGCTTGAAGGTATATCTTTAGATCTTGCAATTGAATCTTTTAGTTTCTTATTTATTCACTAGTTTGGTTTATAAAAGAAAACTACAAAAAAATATGGAATTGAGGTTGCCTCATATTCTTCGTCTTTATCATGTCTTTCTTGAAAACGATGGAGCGGAAAATTGTGCTCAATTGATAGAAGAAGAATTCAATAAAATGTTTGGCTTAAAATCTTTGAGTGATGAGCATGATTGGAATGTTGTTAGTATGAATTCTATGAATATACAAAATACTAATGATGATTGCACTAGTCATGACAAAAATGTTCCTTATAAACATGTTAATTTTTGTGGAGTGCATAAAGTTTGTGAAGACATGCCTTATAGGGATGATAGATTTTGTAAGAAGCATAAACATGATAAAACTAATTGGTGGCTTAAAGTGATAAATGAATTTGCTACAAAATTGTGCTCTCTTCATCCCATTACTTATGAACTTTGCAATGAAGTTGGTCATCTTAATTTCCAATTCATGCTTTTTCATCATCGAATCGTGTCCAAATATAGCAACAACTTGATCACCCTTGAACTTTATAATGATCTTTGTTTATTTTTGGGGTGTGAGGAATTATCACATAAAAATAGTTGGTTTGAAGCATTCATATTCACAGACCATGCTGAAATTAATCTGAAAGAAATCTATATGTTTTGTGTGGTAAATTGCAATGAAAATGCTTATATTGCCAACTATAGAAAGATGAAAAAACCAATAGAATAGAAAAGGAATACTAATGAAAAGGTAAAGATTTCCACTTTCCCTCCTATTGTCTCTCATGATGAAACAGGTGACGAGAAGAAGCTCCCTGTTCAACCAATCTTGTCAATAAGAAGCTCAAGAAAATTGATTAAACTCACACATGATGTGGTGAAGAAGAAGAAAATGAGAAAGAGTAGAGGTAAAAAGGTATCCCTCCCAAATATTGTTGCTCCTATTATTTTTGTGCCTCATGAGAATGAATCAAAAATAATTGTGGAAGATGATACACTTGATGATGATATTGCTTCTTTGTCTTATGGCACAATGTCTGAAGGAACTATTGAGGATGATTTTATTACGCCTATTACTCATTGTGATGATTATGATTAGGAAAATAATGATACTTCTTATAATCTTGAAAATCTTTTTGGCACCAACTTGGAAAATTATGATGATAGTAATTGTTATACTATTGGTGCTATTCATACTATTAGTGATGAGGGTGATAATGCCTATGATATGCAAAGCCACAAGCTTGGGATGCTATGTTTGATGAGAATGACATGTTTGAGAATTTATTTGCTGCAATAAATGTTTGTCCCAAGCTTGGGGATTCTATGCTTAATGAAGATGATCTTTTTAGTCCCCCTACTTTGAATGATCAAATTTGTTATGATGATTGCACTCCTCCTATTTATGATGATTGCAATATTTATGGAAGTGGGTTTGGAAGAGTGTCAACTTTAGATAATTATTATTCCACATTTTGGAGGGTGTTGAATCTTATTATAATGATAAAAGTGGATTTGGAGAGGTGATGACTTTATTTAGTAATGATTCCACTATTTCGGAAGAGGTTTCAATTGATTATGATAACAAAGTTGCTATCTATGATGATCATTGTGATGACATGTATACTATATGGAATAATGATAACCATGAAACTTGTCACCATGATTTTAATGTTCAATTGGATTATGCCAATCAAGTATCACATGATAGTTATTTTGTTGAGTTTGCTCCCACTATTATGAATGAGAAGAAATTTGCTTATGTAGAAAGTAATAAAATTTCGATGCCTTTGGATCATGAAAAGAATGCTTTATGTGATAGCTATATTGTTGACTTCATTCTTGATGCTACTGAAAATTATTATGAGAGAGGAACATATGATTGATGATGCTCCCGTTATGTTCCAATTCTTTACTTTTATGTGAGCATCATTGAAATTGTCATGCCTAGCAAAAAAGGCATTACACAAAAGCGCTTGTTGGGAGAGAAACCAATACTTATACCTACAGTTTTTCTGTGTTCACATGATTAAGCTACTGTAATAATCATGTTTTATAGCTTTTGTTTCAATAAAGTACCAAGTAAAGCCTTTGGGATAGTGTGGATGATAGTTGACTTGATTCTGTGCAAAAACAGAAACTTTTGCGCCCAGTAATAGAATTGTTTAAAATCACTGGAGCGTCAAAAAAATCTGAATTTTTACATGATTGATATACAAATTGCCTATGTTGTCATAATTTTTCAGAATTTTTGGATATACAAAAGTATGGTCATTGTTCAGATCATTACAGACTATTCTGTTTTTGACAGATTCTATTTTCAATGCATAGTTTGCTTGTTTTATAGTGTCTATGACTTATATTGGTCAATATAAATTGTAGAAATTGTAGGGTACAGCAGGCATTGTTTGACAACTATGAATGTTGTCTTGACAGTACCAAAGTGAATGATTTGTTCTTTATCATACTAACCTATCTCACGAAGTTCGGTTAAGTTTTGTGTGATTGAAGTTTTCAAGTTTTGGGTGAGATATCGATATGAGGAGAATAAGGAGTGGCAAGACCCTAAGCTTGGGGATTCTCAAGGCACCCCAAGGTAATATCTAAGTAAGACCCAAGCGTCCAAGCTTGGGGATGCCCGGGAAGGCATCCCCTCTTTTGTCTTCAACATTATCGGTAACCTCACTTGGAGCTATATTTTTATTCGTCACATGATATGAGCTTTGCTTGGAGCGTCATTTTCTTTTGTTGATATTTTCTTGCTATTATGTAGAATAATGTTTTGTATCTTTTATTTCAATAGAAGTGTCAAGTATAGCCTTTACCATGCTTATTTTGCAAGTTTATATGTTGTTGTTTGAAAATAGAAAGTTTTCTATTATTGTCTGAGTTCTTCAGAAAAGTCAGAACATGATAAAATCTTGAAATTTTTACACAACAAGCTATAACAAATATTCTACAGTGTGGTAATTTTTCAGAATTTTTGGAGTTTAATAAGTATGGATCTTTCTTCGTCCTTTACAGACTATTCTGTTTAGACAGATTGCTGTTATGTTTGCATTGTTTGCATATGTTTGCTTGTTTAATGATTCTATTAAGGATAGGAGTATTAATATGCGGAGGCATTTAGTATGCAATGTTAAATTATAATTTTAGCGATTTGCTACAGTAGAGAATGTTAAGGTTTTGAGTTTATTTATACTAACTTATCTCATGAGTTCTTGTTGAGTTTTGTGTGGATGAAGTTTTTTATATTTAGGGAAACCGTGATATGAGAGGAATTAAGGAGACACAAGAGATCAATCTTAGGGATGCCCAAGGCATCCCAAGTTAATATTCCAAGAAGTCTCAAGCATCTAAGCTTGGGGATGCCCCGGTAGGCATCCCACCTTTTTTCTTCAACAACTATTGGTTAGTTTTGGTTAAGTCTAAGTTTTTACTTGTTCACATGATATGTGCTATTCTTGGAGTGCCCTTTTATAGTTGTTTATTGTTTGAATAAAATACTTAGATCTGAAAGTTTTTAAATGAAAGAGATTCCTCACATGGCTACTTAATTATTTAACTACTCATTTGATCTTCACTTATATCTTTTTGGAGTAGTTTGTCATTTACTCTTGTGCTTCATATGCTTGTATCTTGCCTAGTAGTAGTTTCACATTGGGTTTAGGAAGTAAAATTTATTGAAGTTTGACAATCACAATATTGGTCATACAAGCAATTCATGAATGATTAGTATATGCAAGAGAAATTTCACATACAAATATATTATCTTGGACATCTTTTATGATTGTGAATACCCATTAATTATTGTTGGACAAGGAAGACAACGTAATGAGTTATGCTTGTGTATATTTGTATAGAAATTATATTGTTATGGATCCTCCAACATGTGGTGCTTGTTTAGAATCTTTTGCTAGCCCAAATTTCTGTACTAAGCGGGAATACTTCTTATGCATCCAAACCCTTGAGCCAAGTTTTTTCCATGAGTGTCCACCATACCTATCTATATACGGTATTACCCTGATGTTCCAAGTAAATTTGCATGTGTCATCTCTAAATCTTCAAATAAACATATGTTTTGTGTGCCTGTACCGCTCATGAAGCGGCAGGGGGTGGTCAGTTTTTTCCATGCTAAGCGGGTTATTCTCATGATGGGTGTTTATTCACTTGCCATTGCACGAGAGAGGATGGTAATTGGGATGCCCAGTCCCATGATCAAAACAAAAAATAATGAAACAAACTCCCCCGGAAAGTTGATCGTATGGAGGGCACCCGAGGATTCGGCTAGCCATGGCTTGTGTTTGAATGGTTAAGGGGGAGTAAACTTTACCTTTCCGCTTGGGAACTGCTTATAATTTGTTCAGCATGGAAGATATTGAGAACTCTCGATCGTGACATTGATAGGAAAAGTACACCTCTCAAAATGTATTTATCTCTGTTTTAAGCAATGAGCTCTGGCACCTCTGCAAATCCATGCTTCCCTCTGCGAAGGGCCTATCTTTTACTTTTTAGTTTTTACTTTCATGCCATAGTCAATAGTATTTCTTCTTATTCCAACCTATTCTCTAGTTGGCAAGCATCATGTGGTGGGGAAAGATCCAGACACATATGGCCATTCAAATATATTTGATCATGAAATATCATTGTTGACAATTATCTCTATGATAAATGAGTTGGGAGGCGAAACATTAAGCCCCTATCTTTCTCTGTGTTTGATGGATGCTATTTGTTCTAAAAATATGCTTTGAGTATTAGCAATCATAGAAGACTATATGATAATTGAGTATGTGGAGCCCTTACTTAGGCTTTGTTGAAAATAATATGCATTGAAATTGTTTGGTCACTAAGAACATAGGTTGTTAAGTTTCAAGAGAGTACATTGTTTGAAGCATAACATGTGAATTGATTGCTACTTTATCATGATGAGTTTTATAAGATGAGCTACTATTTATGATATATAATGATGCTAGGAAAAGTGATTGAAAGCATCATTGATCAACTTATGCACTATGCTAGCATTCACACTTCGTAAATTATTTCTTTTATCATTTACCTACTCGAGGACGAGCAGGAATTAAGCTTGGGGATGTTGGTACGTCTCCAATGTATCTATAGTTTATGAAGTATTCATGCCATGTTTACAGTAGTTTTATATGGTTTTGGTGCACTTTCATATGACTTTTATATGATTTTCATGGACCAACATATTGACCTAGTGCCCAGTGCTAGTTGCTATTTTCTGCTTGTTTTTGGTTTCCAGAAAATCCATATCAAATGAAGTCCATATGCAGCGAAACTTTTTGACGGTTTTTTTTGGAACAAAAGAGACCCCCCGAAGCTTTGTGGCAGGACCAGAAGAGCCACGAGGCCCCCACAAGCCACCAGAGTGCGCCCAGGGGGGTGGCCATGGCCTGGTGGCTTGTGGGCCCATCTTAGCTCCTTTTCGCATGATTCCAACTCTGAAAATTCTTATAAATAGGGACCCCCCCCCCAGAAATAACCCTAGAACTTTGACTCCACCATCGCACGCCTCCGTACTAAAGAGATCCCATCTGGAGCCCTGTTCCGGCACCCTGCCGGAGGGGGAAATCATCACCGAAGGCCATCTTCATCATCCGGCGGCCACCATGACGAAGAGGGAGTAGTTCACCCTCGGGGCTGAGGGTATGTACTAGTAGCTATGTGTTTGATCTCTCTCTCTCTCTCGCTCGCTCTCTCTCTCTCTCTCGTGTTCTTGATTTGGCACGATCTTGATGTACCGCGAGCTTTGTTAATATAGTTGGATCGTAAGGTGTTTCTCTCTCTCTATCTTGTTGTGATGAATATAGTTTTTACCTTTGAGGTTTCACTATTATTGGATTTAATACTTTTTGGATTTGAGAGCACTTGATGTATGTCTTGCATGTGGTTACACATGCTGACCAATGGGGTGTTCTATTGATTCACTTGATATATGCTTTGGAAATCAACTTGCAGGTTCCTGCAGTGACATTGGGGTAATCTAGGCATAGAGGTTGATGCACGTTTTCATCCTTCTTTCTTCGGTAGAAATCTTGGGGCACTCTTTGAAGTTCTTCTTGTTGGATTGAATATTATGAATATGAAGTTGTTTGATGCATATCGAATAATCAACTCACGGATACTTGTGGTGACATTGGAGTATCTAGGCGATGTTAGAGTTGGTTGATGTGTATCATATGGTGTTATTTTCGTACGAACTCTAGGGCTGTTCATGACACTTATAGGGATAGCTCAATAGATTGATCGGAAAAGATAACTTTCAGGTGGTTTCGTACCTTACAACAATTTCTTCTTATGTTCTCCACTTGATAAGAACTTTGGAGTGATTGTTTGTCGCACGTTGAGGGATTGTTATACGATTCTATTAGAATAAATCTGAGGCCATCGTCGATCTACCGAGGCCAAGCAATCACACAAAGCACAACACGGAGATTTGTTAACGAGGTTCACCGATATGGCTACATCCCCGGGGCTTGGCTACGGGCGCTCCTCCCCGTGACACCGCTACAATACCGCACATCGGCCACCCGGGCGCTGGCACATGCCGTCGGCTCCCCCTGCGTACCTGTGCTATTATGCTGGCATAGGTTACATCGTGTGTCTACCCCTCATTATATAAGAGGCCTAGGGGTACAGATGTCCTAATAGGACACGACTCCTACCCTGTCTACACACAGTCCAAATCCAAGTCTAACTGTAACCTACCTTGTACAAATAATATTCGACACAACTCTAACAAACTCCACCTTGGCGAATATTCTCACCACCTTGGATTCATCCATGCGCCAAACCTCCAAGTACATTGGACTTGAGATACACCATGAGCACCGCTGCTACTCCCAGACTCCATGTGACTCCACCTGCAACTGTAGTGCCTTCTCGTCTTCTTCAAAGTCAACACTCGAGCAAAATTAAGTTCCTCATTACTCTATGTTGTGCTCCCAACTTTCGGAGTATCTGCTCAATGCCATCACACACCGATCATTGACCTGCATGAAAGTGAACAACTCACATGTTGGACACCACATATAAGAGTTACCTGAAGTCAACATCCTCCCTTTCTTGACTGTCTGTCTGAAACTTGAAGGAATTTCACCGTCACCCTGTGTCACCCCGAGTCAAATTCATAGTTATCTCATCCTTTTTTCCCGGATAGTCTTTGACATGTCCCACAGCTATAGCACTCCACCTTCTTTTGTACTTGTCATCCGCACTTTGCCATGTGCACTGAACACCACAGAATATACGACCGTGTACTCTCTCAGCTTTTGACAATTTCAGACTTTCCGCCACTTTCTTAGATTCTCCATGGTCAACTCCTGTCCATCAACTAGCACCGATAGACCCAGTCACCAACTTGAATCTGGTACTCGTCAACACTGCTTCAGCACCCCTGCACACTTTGTCTGACCACATGTCTCACCATTAGTGCCTTGGTCTGTTGCTGCATCCCATGCTTACCGCATGCCTCGCCGCTATCACCGCGTCAAGCCTCTACTGTCCTGGTCGAGTCTCCAGGGTCGCGAACCCACACCACTCAACCCCCACTGTAGAGAACCATCGATCATCACCGACCGATGCCGAGTATCACGTCTCCATCAGACCACTGGTACCCAGTCCGGTCCACGTGTCTCTCGCTATCCCACTGAAATAGGCTTCGACTCTCCATGCATTTACGCCGTAGCCCCTCCATCAGCATAGAGTGAAGTCGTCCATCAGACTCCAGCTCCACCTTCAACATGACTCCATGTAGCTACGCCATGCTACCCCATGCCCCGTCAACTTCAAGCTCTCATGTGTACACTGCCTTGAATCAACCCTGTGTCATAGTCTTGTCGAAGCCGCACAAGCCCTCAGGCCTGCACCACGTGTTTCCACGCCCCAGAATTCGGCCACCATCAGCATCACGCTCCTATGTCGTCGTCGCCGAAATCACCACCGTCTTCTTCTTTAACCGACATTCCTGTCGATCCATCAGACTGTCCAATCCGACCCAACCGAAATTATCCGACCGCAACCATGCTCCACCCTGCGTCGTGTCCGTCTCGCACATCTCTGTGCATTGCTTGACGCCCTGTGTATGCATGATCCTGCCACGACGTGCTCCAGACTCCTCGAGCCTTATAGCCACATCGCCAACCTGCGAACCTCATGGTAGAACCACATGCGCACTTGGCAACAAATTCAAAAGAAAATTGCCTCTTCCAGGTAGCTTCCATGGATGCACCACTTGTGTCCCACAACTGCCAATGCCTTTTCTCTGTTCACCATGTTGCTATCCTCAAGCCACATGCATACCAGGTGCAGATCCCTTTTTTTATACCAACAAATCTCTTGTCGCCTCAGCCATGTACGCACGCACGCACTGCCTTAACCCGATCCCGCGGACTTTGCTCCTCCAGCAACCTGTACCCGGGCCTTGGTAGCCCACCAGCCAGCCTCTGCCAACTTAGGCCACGCCCACCAGAGCCGCTTGGGCCTGGGCCTCACACCCACACTACACCAGCGCAAGCCCCCGGCAAGCCTCTTGTCGTACGCGTCGCTAGGGCTGCTCACATGTGTTACGTACGCCGTCGCCGAGCCGATCGATCTCGTCAAGCGGTTCTGCGCAATTCCGCCGCCTGCTTCCCTGCAACCCAGATCATGTTCCGCATGCATCTGTGCATTTCTCACGCCCAATCGATCTGCCGCTACCTCACGCTGCCACGCGCATGCACACTCGTAGCTATCCTGCTGCCCGCGTGCCAGGCACATTACCAGACCGATTGGTCCAATCCGCTGCCTGCCTGCCGCTCGCATTTTGCCCTAGGAGCCGTCGCCTTGCTCGTTGCCTGCTGCCGCCATCGATCTGATTCGCTGAAGACTCGTCTTGTTTTCCGATCGCTTTTCTCCGATCTCGTCGACTACTTCTGTGCTCCATGACTCTCACCGAAGGAATTGTTCCCGTCGATCTGCCTTAAGCTTCGACAAACAAACCTTTCAAGTCATCCTGCACCGAAGCTTCACGACGTATCCATCTCTAGATCAACACGACCGCCCGCCGGATTTTGCAACCTAGCTCATGATACCACTTGTTAGAATAAATCTCAGGCCATTGTCGATCTACCGAGGCCAAGCAATCACACAAAGTACGACACGGAGATTTGTTAACGAGGTTCACCGATATGGCTACATCCCCTGATAAGGGCAAAGGTGTCCCGTCTTTCGATGAGATGGTGGCTATCGTTTTTGGTGGAGTAGACTTTGATGATCCGACTATGAACGTGCGAGGACGTCGCGCCTTAGCAATCGCTAAACCAACTCCGAGAGGTTATTGACCATGCCAGAGCACGATCAACCTGACCACGAAGGTCTATTTCCTGCAAGCAAACAAAGGACAAGAAAGAAACTAAAATTGCAAACTGGATATTGTGAATATAAGAGGAAATTTTATTAATGAAGGTGGGGTTATGTGACGTCTTGGTCTGGTCGTTGAACACAAACGAAGTACGCGAAGTTGCAGCTATGACGAACTTTTAATCTAAACAAAACACAAAGTCTAAACGACACCCTAAGGGATGTATATATGGAGGAATAGGGGGGAATTTCGTGGCCCCATGTAGGAGGGGTCCGAAACAAACCCTAACTTTGTTTCCCCACACATACAGACTCTAAAAACAACCTATACTTAAGTATTTTGAAATTACATGGGCCTGGCCCAAAAAATAAGGTGGCATAGCACCTAAAATAAGCTATGGATGAAAGTTATGAAGGGGCATCTTGTATATTTTGTCCATATCCTTGTAGGTCATCACGGAGGCTTCAAAGTGCTCAAATATGCACTAGAAACGCCATTCTGGATGCCTTCGCGTGTGCCTTCATCTCCATGATTGATCCTGCTCCAGTGTTCATCCCTCTTGTCCATGCTAGGCCCTTCATTAGTAATCAACACAAATGTATCCAATTTAGGCAGCATCATATTCTCATGAACATTAGAATTGTCACCAAGAAACAAAAGTACCTGGTAATTCAATTGGCGTGCGCGAGCTCTAGTAATTGGTCTAGTATGTATAGCAGCAGGGGTTGTGGGTGTAACAATGGTATTGATGTCCTCATCATCCTCCCCTTCTTGAAATGAAGTCGTCCTCGACGGAAGCTCATCCTCCTCACCCAAATAATGCTTCAAATCAGCAATGTTAAAAGTGGGACTAACCCCAAAATCTGCAGGCAGCTCAAGTTTATATGCATTATCATTTATTTTCTCTAACACCTTAGAAGGACCATCAGCACGTGGCATTAGCTTTGATTTGTGCAAATCAGGAAATCTATCCTTGCGCAAATGTAACCAAACAAGATCTCCATGTGCAAACACAACACGTTTTCTACCCTTATCTCCAGCAAGTTTATATTTAGCATTCATACGCTCAATGTTATCCTTAGTTAACTCATGCATTTTTAAGATCAATTCACCATGTTGTTTAGCATCAAAATTAACCTTCTCCGAAGATGGAAGAGGCAACAAATCAATAGGTGCACGAGGTAGGAAACCATACACAATTTCAAAAGGGCACATCTTAGTAGTAGAATGCAGCGAACGATTATAAGCAAATTCAATATGAGGCAAGCATTCTTCCCACATTTTCTTGTTATTCTTCAAAACAACCCTAAGCATAGTAGACAATGTGTTGTTGACTACTTTAGTTTGTCCATCAGTTTGGGGGTAACAAGTAGTACTAAAAAACAGTTTAGTCCCCAACTTAGCCCATAAACATCTCCAAAAGTGGCTCAGAAATTTAGTATCATGATCTGAAACAATAGTATTTGGCACACCATGCAAGCGAATAATTTCACGAAAGAACAAATCAGCAACATTAGCAGCAGCATCGCTTTTATGACATGGTATGACGTGTGCCATTTTCGAAAATCTATCCACGACAACAAATATGCTATCCCTCCCCTTCTTTGTTCGAGGTAATCCTAAAACAAAATTCATAGATATATCCTCCCAAAGGAACACTAGGTACAGGCAAAGGCATATATATACCATGAGGATTGAGTCATGACTTAGCTTTTTGACATGTAGTGCAGCGAGCAACAAAATGCTCAACATCCCATCTCATCTTTTGTCAAAAGAAATGTGTAGCAAGTATATCCTCCGTCTTCTTCACGCCAAAGTGTCCCATTAATCCTCCTCCATGCGCCTCCTGCAACAACAAAAGACAAACGGAGCTAGCTGGAATGCATAGCTTGTTAGCACGAAAGACAAATCCATCATTAACGATGAACTTGTTCCATGTTCTCCCTTCTTTACAATTCTGCAATACATCTTTAAATTCAGCAACATGCACGTATTGACCTTTGATGGTCTCCAAACCAAATATTTTAAAGTTAAGTTGTGAAAGCATAGAATAACGACGAGACAATGCATCAGCAATAACATTTTCTTTACCCTTCTTGTGTTTAATGACATAAGGGAAAGTCTCAATGAATTCAACCCATTTAGCATGTCTACGGTTCAGTTTTGCTTGACTTTTAATGTGTTTCAAAGATTCATGATCAGAATGTATAACAAATTCTTTGGGCCATAAATAAGGTTGCCATGTTTCTAAGGTCCGAACAAGAGCATATAATTCTTTATCATAAGTAGAATAGTTCAGACTAGGCCCACTCAATTTTTCAGAAAAGTATGCAACAGGTTGGCCATCTTGTAATAACACACCTCCTAATCCAATTCCACTAGCATCACATTCAAGATCAAAAGTCTTATTAAAATCAGGAAGTTGGAGTAAAGGAGCATGTCTCAACTTATCTTTCAATACCTTGAAGGCTTCGTCCTGTGCGATACCCCAAACAAAAGGCACATCCTTCTTTGTAAGCTCATTGAGAGGTGCAGCAATATGCTAAAATCTCTCACAAAATGCCTATAGAAACCAGCGAGTCCAAGAAAACTCCTCACTTGTGTGACCGTTTTGGGCTGCGGCCAACCCTCAATAGCTTCAATCTTGGCTTTATCAACTTCAATTCCCTGTGGAGTAACAACATAGCCAAGAAAAGATACTCGGTCAGTGCAAAAGGTGCACTTCCCAAGGTTACCAAACAAACATGCATCACGTAGAGCAATAAAAACAACACATAAATGTTCCAAATGTTTTTCCAAAGATTTGCTATAAATCAGTATATCATCAAAATAGACTACCACAAATCGTCCAATGAAAGCACGTAAAACTTCATTCATTAATCTCATGAAAGTACTGGGTGCATTAGTTAACCCAAAAGGCATGACTAACCACTCATATAAACCAAACTTAGTTTTAAATGTTGTTTTCCATTCATCTCCCAATTTCATACGAATTTGATGGTATCCACTACGCAAATCAACTTTGGAGAATATTGTAGAGCCACTCAATTCATCAAGCATATCATCTAGCCTAGGAATAGGATGGTGATAACAAATAGTAATATTATTAATGCCTCTACAATCAACACACATACGCGACGTACCATCCTTTTTTGGCACTAGTGTAATAGGAACAGCATAAGGACTAAGAGATTCGCGTATATAACCTTTGGCGAGCAGCTCATGTACTTGACGCATAATCTCCTTCGTCTCCTCTGGATTGGTATGGTATGGCGCACAGTTTGGCAGCGAAGCACCGGGAATTAAGTCAATCTGATGCTCAATCCCGCGAATAGGTGGTAATCCCGGTGGCACGTCTTGTTCAAAGATGTCAGCGAACTCCTGCAAAATGTTAGTGACAGCAGGAGGCAAAAGAGGAAGGCACGTCCTTGAATAAGAATAATGCCTCTTTGCACACAAAAGCATAGGAAACAGATTTGCTGAAATCTAGATCATCAATATCAGATTTGGTGGCAAGTAAACATGCACTTTTCAATTTAATTTCAGAAGCAACACTAGATGGTTTATTATTAGGCTTCATTTGGTGCTCAAATTCTTTTGCCACAATCTGATTTTCACTCTTATTTTCTCCTGTTTTGCTTTATTAGCTCTATTAATATCATCTTTCAAAATGGAATCAAGAGTCATAGGAAGCAAAGTAATATGTGTATCCTTATGAACAAGAGTATACTGATTGTTTCTACCATGGTGTACAGAATATTTATCAAATTGCCATGGTCTACCAAGTAATAAGGAACATGCTTGCATGGGTACCACATCACAATCAACATAATCAGCATATGTAGAGATACTAAAATGCACACGAACAGTACGTGTTACCTTAACCTTGCCGCTGTTGTTGAACCATTAGATATAATAAGGATGTGGATGTGGTCTTGTGGTGAGAGATAGCTTCTCCACCATCTCCATGCTAGCCAAGTTGTTGTAGCTCCCTCCATCTATGATGACGCGAACAGAACATTCCTTCACAACTCCCTTTGTATGGAACAAATTATGCCTCTGATTTTGCTCAGCTTGTGTGACCTGCACACTCAAAACACATTGAGCAACTAAACTTTCATACCTGTCAGCATCTTCAGCAGCCATGTATTGTGTCTCATGATCAGAATCATCTCCACCGTGTTCTTCACTTGTAATAAGAGCCAAAGTCTCCTCATCATAGTCACTAGCGGACTCATACCCACCATCCTCAGTAGCAATCATAACATGCAGATATTGGCATTCTCTCGCATAATGACCTCCACCCTTACAACGACGACAAATAATATCATGTGTGTGCCCTGTTGATGCCATGGATGAAGAAGAGCTCTGTGCCAGCCCGGTAGGTGTGCTCTTGGCTGATAGTGGTGGTAGTGCCTGCTTTCTTGTACCACGGCTGGAGGTGGCAGCTGATGGAGGTGCCGGTGTAGCAGAACATGTGGAAGTAGAAGATGCACGCGGTGTCCATGATGAAGGTCGACCTGCAGAAAAATTAGTCTGCGCCAATGTCTGTCGATCCTGCACTTCACGTTCAGCTTTGCAAGCAAGATGGAATAATCGAGTGATATTGTTATACTCATTATACTCTAAAATGGTCTGAATCTCTCTATTTAATCCATCGATAAAACATGCAAGCATAGCTTCATTATCCTCAACAATACCACATCTAATCATTCCAGTTTGTAATTCCTGATAATAATCCTCTACACAATTTTTTCCTTGTCTCAAACGCTGCAGTTTTTGAAGTAATTCACGTTGATAATATGGTGGAACCCAACGAGTATGCATAGCAGTTTACAAAGCAGCCCAAGTAGTAGGGATATTATCATGATATAATCTACAATGTTCAGACCACCAAACAGAAGCAAAACTAGTGAATTCACAAGCAGCAGCAGCAACACGTCTATCCCCAGGATATTGTAAGCATGTGAAACGTTGTTCAGTTTCTAACTCCCAAGTAAGATATACATCAGGAATGTATCTACCCTCAAACGATGGAATATTCAATTTTAGTTTAGGAATATGGTCATAATCTCATACCTGAGGTGGTGTTGTAGCCCTACCATTGCGATTATATGTATGAGGTCGACCTGCTGGTGGTGGTGATGGTGGTTGCACGTAGTTCTGATTTTGATCAACCTCATCCTCGTAATAGTCCTCCACCTCTGCAGTAGCAGCAGGAGCTACAGAAGCATTAATAGCAGTAGTAGCGGCACCAGAAGTTTGTCCTGGCTCAAGAGGAACACGTTGCGCTCGCTCTACTGGATCGCGGTGTGGAGGTGGTTGTTGATGTTGTTGCAATGGTGCAGCAGATGCGGGTGGTGGTTGTGGAAGACGCACGAGTACTTCATCGAACTTGGCGTCCAACTTGGTGTTAATTGTCTTCTCAATGTCATCAATCCTCTCCAGTGCCTTTCCAAAGCTAGCCATCACGTCTTCCACCTGTTGACTCAACATTTGCTGAAATTTATCATGAAGCTCCTTCTTCGTCATGTTCTCCCAGTCAATCTCGTCGGCTTGTGGTCCTGCCATGGTTAGCAGCAATAGAAACACACAAGAATATGATCCTACAGACTACTAAAAAGTGGTGGTGTCACAAATCTGTCAAGCAAATCTCAAATTCTTACCAGTTCTTACCCAGCAGCAGGTGGTGATCGGCAACCATTGTAGTCAAAACTCTCAAAGCTTGGACAGAGCGATTGCCAGGTGGTGTCAAACGCACGATGTAGATATATGTGGAGCTGGGAAGGCTTATGATATGGTAGCAAAAATGTCAGCAATAATCAATTCAGAGATGCAAAGTTGAATAAACGCTCAATGACGGTACTGTGCTGGTCCTAGGCTAGACCGTACTAGAGACACGAGCCAAGAACACTAACAAAATCACGGCGCGACACATAAACAAGGAAAAACACACTCTGAAAAAAAATGCGCTCTTTTTTTGGCGCTCTTTTTTTGCTGAAAATCACTATAATGGCGAGTGTCTCAAAACTCCTCCCAAGTCAAAATAACAGGATATGCACTAAAT
Source organism: Thinopyrum elongatum (assembly GCA_011799875.1). Taxonomy (NCBI): domain Eukaryota; kingdom Viridiplantae; phylum Streptophyta; class Magnoliopsida; order Poales; family Poaceae; genus Thinopyrum; species Thinopyrum elongatum. Next base: position 250,387,499 of record CM022300.1, on the reverse strand, counting down.
TTTTGTGACTATTTTTTTTCAGAAATTAGGCAGCGACGACCAAAAAGTGCGATAAAAAATCACTATGATGGCACGTGTCTCAAAAGACTCGGAAAAGCCTAAAAACAGGATAGGGAAAAAATATTTTCACCTGACGAAATTTTGGCCTAAAAACTGTCCGGGGGTCTCCAGACTCTTTTTTTTTCGAAACCTACTCAGGCAAGGAAACACGAATTGAAAAATAGATGGATCTCGAAAACAAACCTAATATGAAAAGAACTCGGATTGGTGGTGGATATATGGTGGTAGGATATGGCAGCGGTGGTAGGATATGGCAACGGTGGTGGTATATGGCAGCGGTGGTAGGATATGGCAGCGGTGGTGGTATATGGCAGCGGTGGTAGGATATGGCAGCGGTGGTGGTATATGGCAGCAGCGATGAAGATGGTGCGGCGACGGGGGGACAAACTGTGACAGAACTCGAAACTCTAAAGGAACTAGACGCTAAGACCAGCAACTCGACACGACGATGCAACCAAAAATTCAACAAAGCAAAACTCTAAAAAGATTATGCAAAGGCTCAGATTGGTTTGGATATGATGAACTAATCCTAATTTTTTTGGCTTTTTCGTGGACTATAGGTATGAAGAACAGACTCTATCTAAACTATGAAAAACTGTAAAATCTCACCGAGCAACCTGGAAATCTGATACCACTTGATAAGGGCAAAGGTGTCCCGTCTTTCGATGAGATGGTGGCTATCGTTTTTGGGGGAGTAGACTTTGACGATCCGACTACGAACGTGCGAGGACGTCGCGCCTTAGCAATCGCTAAACCAACTCCGAGAGGTTATTGACCACGCCGGAGCACGATCAACCTCACCACGAAGGTCTATTTCCTGCAAGCAAATGAAGAACAAGCAAGAAACTGAAATTGCAATCTGGATATTGCGAATATAAGAGGAAAGCTTTATTAATGAAGGTGGGGTTCTGTGACGTCTTGGTCTGGTCGTTGAACACAAACGAAGTACGCGAAGTTGCAGCTGTGGCAAACTTTTAATCTAGACAAAACCCAAAGTCTAAACGACGCCCTAAGGGTTGTATATATGGAGGAATAGGGGGAATTTCGTGGCCCCTTGTAGGAGGGGTCCGAAACCAACCCTAACTTTGTTTCCCCACACATACGGACTCTAAAAACAGCCTATACTTAAGTACTTCAAAGTTACATGGGCCTGGCCCAAAAAATAAGGTGGCGCAGCACCTAAAATAAGCTATGGACGAAAGTTATGAAGGGGCATCTTGTATATTTTGTCCATGTCCTTGTAGGTCATCACGGAGGCTTCAAAGTGCTCAAATATGCACTAGAAACGCCATTCTGGATCCCTTCACGCGCGCCTTCATCTCCATGCTTGATCCTACTCCAGTGTTCATCCCTCTTGTCCATGCTAGGCCCTTCATTAGTAATCAACACAAATGTATCCAATTTAGGCAGCATCATATTCTCATGAACGTTAGAGTTGTCACCAAGAAACGAAAGTACCTGGTAATTCAATTGGCGTGCGCGAGCTCTAGTAATTGGTCCAGTATGTATAGCAGCAGGGGTTGTGGGTGTAACAATGGTATTGATGTCCTCATCATCCCCGGGGCTTGACTACGGGCGCTCTTACCCGTGACACCGCTATAATACCGCATACCGGCCACCCGGGCGCAGGCATACGCCGCCGGCTCCCCCTACGTACCTGTTCTATTATGTTGGCATAGGTTACATCATGTGTCTACCCCTCATTATATAAGAGGCCTAGGGGTACAGATGTCCTAATAGGACACGACTCCTACCCTGTCTACACACAGTCCAAATCTAAGTCCAACTGTAATCTACCTTGTACAAATAATATTCAACACAACTCTAACAGATTCAATTATGTTAGCACTGTTGAGAGATTGCACTAGTGAAAGTATGAACCCTAGGCCTTGTTTTCAAGCATTGCAATACGGTTTGTGCTCCGTTTTATCACTTGCTACCTTGCTGTTTTTATATTTTCAGATTACAAAAACCTATTTCTACTATCCGTACTACACTTGTATCACCATCTCTTTACTGAACTAGTGCACCTATACAATTTGCCATTGTATTGGATGTGTTGGGGACACAAGAGATTTCTTTTATTTGGTTGCAGGGTTTTTTTTAGAGAGACCATCTTCATCCTATACCTCCTACGAATTGATAAACTTTAGGTCATCCACTTGAGAGAAAATTGCTACTGTCCTACAAAACTCTGCGCTTGGAGGTCCAACACGAGTCTACAAGAATAAGTTGTGTAGTAGACATCAATAAACACTAATAGATCACCACTAGTTGAATCATTTCTTGTAAATCACCACTAATAGATCACCTAAACCACTAATAGATCACCTAAATCATGTTGTGGGATAACAGTAATTAGAATAAGTTGTCTTCATGGATCATTTCTTTTAGATCACCTAAACTTGTGACAATTTACACTCCAGGAGCACCACCGCACCCTAACATTTCTCAACCATAGAAACATGTGATACTCCAGGAGTACACCTAAAAACATGTCTAAAAAACAACAGGTGCTAGTTGTTGCTCCCGTGTTACTCCTAGAAACATGTTTAGATAACCTAAAATAGATTTGGACGGAGGGAGTATTAATAATTGTCGACCCATTGCTTTGAGTCCCGCTTGAAGAGATGCCTTGCACTTACTGATCCTAGTGGCTTTGCCTTAGAATCTATGATTGCGACTAGGACTACAAGACACAGAGAAGGGGAGGAGCCCACCTCTGAGGTTGTAGCCTAGGCAGTAGCACAACCTGTCGTGGTTGGGGCAGAGCTTGTCGCTACCGTCCTTGTGTCTGGGAAGAAGCGACAACACCATGGAAGAAGCCGCCTCCTTGCGTTCGGCCTCCCGGCCACTCGATTGACGCGTCACCGGATCCGGCCTTGTAGCCACCGGATCCGGTGATTCGTCCTTGACTTGGAGCAAAAAGAATCAAATCTTTTGGTGGAGAGGAGAGCGGCGAGCCGTGGGAAGGTGGAGGCGAGCGCCGCGATGAGGCGGCAGAAAGTCCGGGTGCAAGGGGGAGTGCGGCGACGTGAGGCGAGGGAAGAGTGCGGGTGTGAGGGGGAGTGGGGAGAGTGAGAGTGCGAGCTGAATACAAAAATTGTCAAGGTTTTTTTTGTAAAATTAGCATCGTGACAACTATTTCGGGACGGAAGGAGTATTAGATACAACACGTGATGAAATCACAATACCAAAATAATTCTTCTTAAACATTTAATTTTTATAGGAATATAAAATCTGACATTTATTATAAGCTCTTGTCGAAAGTTCCAGGGTTTAACAATTCATTTTAGGCTGCCCGTAATGGGAGTATCATAGGTAGTATCATGCATGTCAACTCACAATTTTGATGAGGTGGCATTGAATTAAATGAAAAGAGAAGATTAAATATCATATTATGGTACCGTATCATCGCTACTCCTAAAGGAGGAGTCCGTACGTCGTTTCGTTCGTTCGCATCCCCTTCCATCGATGGAACCAATCTCCCACCCATCGATTTTTTCCAACGAAGGAGCCCACACCGTTTTTTCCTGATTTGTTTCTCTTCTCTTCTCTCGATCATTTCCGCTTCCTTCCAGATCGAAATCCTTCCCGATTCAGCTCAAAAAAAATCCTGCCCGATCCCACCGATTCCTTTCCGTCCTCTCGTTCCGGTTTTTACGTGCACTTTTTACTTGCCTAATATCTATATATTCCTGACTTTTTCCTTATTCTTTCTCCTCACCCGAGAAAACCTTGCCCTACTCTCTCGCAACTTGTGGCGGTTGGGCGTCAGATGTACGAGCTCAGAACGTATGAATCCATGCTAATTTTTTAAAAATAATACATTTTTGTTAATAAATTTGAAAAATAATACGCAGTTTGAGTTATTTTCAAAAATAATACACCGTCGGCCAGTGGTAGGCCGATTGGGACTAATTGGCTTACTATAGACCTATTAGCTTCCAGTCGGCCTAGCCATGGCCGACTGGATTTCAGTCGTCTTGGGCTTGGCCGATAGGCCTTTCGGCCAGCACCACATGCAGCAGTCGGCTTAGAGTAAGCTGATTAGACTAATCGTCTTACTATAGGCTGATTAGACCTAATCGGCTTACTCTAAGCCGACTGCTGCATGGCTCCAACTTTTGAATTAGCCCTCCGGGGCCTGCCACCACCGACGGCTGCTCCCTCGGCCGGACGCACAACTCGCTTTTCCCTCGCTTTTTCCCATGCGCAGACGCTGATTCCGATGCCCACACTGCAGCAAAATGTGCTGATTTCCACGGCAGACTGTAGTGATTGGCAGAATCGCACCGCGCTGATTTCTTCTAATGACGGCGCTGATTTTTATGCAAATGGCGCTGATTTTAGGCAAAGATTCGGCCGAGCGCGCGGGAAACGGCTGATTCCTGCTGTCTGCTTTGTCTGAAACGCCGGTGAGCCAAGGCAGCAGAAGAAGCTGGTGATGGAAAAGGAAAATATCCACGTTGGACTCGGTAGATTCATGTTATTGTATCCTAAAATTCGCATTGCAGCAAGTTGTATCTTAATTTGAACATGTTAATTTTTATGTATCTTATTTTATGCATGTTATTTTTTATGCATCTTAATTTCAAAAGTTTAATGTATCTTATTTTATGCATGTTATTTTCAATTTTCTTTCCCGCCCTTCTTTCCCGCCATTTTCTTTCCCTCCATTCTCTCCCGCCATTTTCTTTCCCGCCCTTCTCTCCCGCCATTTTCTTTCCCGCCTTTCTCTCCCGCCATTCTTTCCCGCCATCTTCTCTTCTGAACCTATAAAACCCCCTCGGGAGTAAGGTGGGTGAGCAGGCAAGTGTAGTTTCGTGGAGATGTCCCATTATCCTTTTGATCGTAGTTTTCACTCTGGTATGTCCGACCGTCTTCTCCGTCTAGCCGCCAATTTCAAGATCGACGATAGAGTAGTTCCATGGGAGGAACTCATCAGTAGTGACACCATAATGAATGAGTTGGCTCACTCATTAGCTAGGAGTGGGTGGCCTCCCATGACATTTGAGGAGATACGGAAAGAACTTCTCAGGTTGCATGGCAGATGGCAGAAGCAACTGCATAAAGGTGAATCTTACCTCAGGCTTGCTGTAAATAATTCAGATTTATGGTCAGCAGACAGTGAGGATGAAGACGATCTTTTCATGCCGAGCACCAAGCCCAAGATACCCGCATCATCGAAGTCCAAGACTACCGCATCGTCCAAGGGTAAGAGTGCTGCATCAACGGCGGATGACGATGATGACTTCATGCCGAGCACCAAGGCCAAGAGACCCGCATCGTCGAAGTCGAAGACTACCGCATCGTCGAAGGGCAAGAGTGCTGCATCAACAGAGGATGACAACGATGACTTCATGCCGAGCACCAAGGGCAAGAGACCCGCATCGTCGAAGGGCAAGAGTGCTGCATCAACGGAGAATGACGATGATGACTTCATGTAGTTTGTAAGCTGTATTTTTAAATTTAGTCACACCGTATAATTCAGATGTACTTCTATCTTAGTAATTTGTTGTGTTGCAGTAAGTGTGGAAATGTAACTCGAATAACAATGCGAATTAATAGTAATATGTCTCTCGCATACATAGGTCGAAATATGTCTCTCACATACAAATACGTCCCTCGCATACATAAGTATCAGCCACGTCGTCCTCATCCGCGGCATGGCTGTGGTGGAGGGGGCGTCGACCACCCATACCTGTTCGGTGGCCGAACATTACGAAGAGGAATCCAAGACCCGTCCTCGCCATACTGTGTGTCTTGCGTGGGCTGTGTGGGCTGTGTGGGATCTGGTGGAGGAGTAGAATAATACGTGCCCGTCCAGTTGGTGATGTGCTGCGACACCTGATCCTGTGTGTTGTGCCCACCTTCCGGAGCACTTTCAAACGTGGATTCGGAATGGGAGGCCTCATGTCCGGACATATGCGCCCTATATCCGTAGGCTCCTGCGACAGGGAGGCCACATAAGTAATTAAGAAACAGGTAGTTCCAACTGATATTGAAAAGAATAGATATGAACAAACATACCTGTAGGATGTTGATGCATCACGAAGCTCGGTGGTGGTCGAAACCTGTAGCCCGACGTGGGATCATGGTGGTGCTGCCACGCTGAACTCCCGGCCTGGTCAGGAGGTGGTGGCCTACTCATCCACTGATGGTCTACATGTGGACGCGGCTGATGTCGGTGCTGTGTGGGTTCCTGCTGCTGGCCCATTGAGTGACGAGGCAGGCATACCTGGGGCTGCTGGAGAACAACGTCCGTAGAGCGGGTGCACGTGATAGCATGATATATAGCTCGTAGTTTCCCCTCGATGCGCGTAAAGAAGGAGTGCACTGGACGAGGTTCTAGAAGAGCAGTAGACGATAGTTGCCATGTATAGCTGGCCACCTCCTCGTGAAGCTCGAGTGTCATGTCAGCCTGAAATGAACTCGAAGATTATTATGTCCGCATGACAAAGTATGTAAGAACTAGATGCATTAGATAAGTTCAGTATATGTTACCACGTTCTGTCTAGAGCCGGAAGTATCATAGCTCGGGTACGTATCCCTCGTAGCAGGGGCCGGTATCTCCTGTCTCTGAGGGTGGTTAATGATGCGTAACCGTGTCATATCACTGTACCGATTCCAATAGGCATTGAACTCACCCATATCGAACGCGCGATCCTCGTCCCAAATCCGTGTCGTCGCAGTCTCCCACTCTGCAACGTACATCTGAACACGTGCCAGCCACTGATCCATGGTCCTATTAATCCCCTTCCTCGTGTTCCTGAAATTGCATTGTGTGTGCAATGATTAAGCAGTTATTTGGTATTTCGAAATGTGAAGACCAACCAACATTGAAATACTAGACATACCTGTGGACATCGTCTAACAGCCGACGCTTAGTAGGTGGGGGCTGGGCCAACTGTCGAAGACCAAACTGTCTCAGGACCCTCTATTGGGCCATCTCCTCGACGAATACATCGAAGATGATCTTCGATTTTGTCATCCAGTAATCCCGATCTCTTGTGCATAGCTCGGAAATACCGCCGGGATATCTAGCATCTATGGCTGCCTGCGTGTATGGCTGCCAGATCACCCCAGTGTACACATCGAATTGCTCGTTCAATGCGGTGTAGGCTCGCCTAGTCTGCTCATGAGCGAAGCTTCTCTGCATGAACAAGAAGTTATTTTCCGTCATGGTGTACATAAGGACATGGTTTACACGACACATACCTGCCGACGTGTCCAGATCATACCGAAAGTAGGCATGTCGATGCCCTCAGCATCGAAAAGCTCGTTCGAAGGCGAAGCCTCGTCCACATTTATGTTCGGTCGTGCAATAGAGAATCTCTCCCAGGACCACAGCTGTAAAAATAGAGGACAACCAAGAAGGGCCGCCTTCTTCCCCTCTAGTCGGTAGCCGTTGCACAGAGCTCGGTATGTAGCCGCTAAAACCGCAGAACCCCAACTCCTCTGTGTGATCTGCTCCGGGCCCGTAGCTGTAGCGATCTCTAATGCAATGGGGATGTATCGCGCGGTGCAAGTGGTGACATGATTCTCTGTGAACATCACCTTCCCGAGAAGCCACAATAGGTATGCCTCCAGGCTCCTAGTGATCTGTATCGCAGTCATGGGGACTTGTCCATACCCCGGAAACTTCTGGATCTGTAGTCAATAAGTAAAGATGGACAATTAGTAAATAGAGAATATGCAAGACAAGGGAAAGATGCAAGACAAGCGACAAATCTGTGATTAATGAACAAACCTCGAATTTCCCCAACCAATCAAACTTAGGTCCGTGCTTCTCTGTGGCTAATGCCGGAGCACCGGGATAGAGATTCTGGAAACGTTGACGAAGTTAATGCTCCCAACCAGCCGGTGCCTCCAACGGTCCTATGGCATGACCCAACAAGGGTAGTCCCAGCAAAAGTGACACATCCTCCAGAGTAGGAGCCATCTCTCCCCAACGGAAGTGAAACGTGTGGGTCTCAGGCCTCCATCGATCCACTAAGCACGTGAGCAAAGAGTGGTCAATGGCGATGTGTCTCCGGCCTCCATCTGTGGCCTCAACAAGACGCGCGAAAGGTAAAAGCCCAGCCCATTTCAACCTGCGTATAACAAAGCACAAAGGTTCAATGAGTTGTTATCGGAAAAAACACCTAACAAAGAACAAAATTAATAAAACCCGTACCTCTCAGTCCAATCCGGGTGTATCCTCCAGTCATGCTTAGGAGTGCGAGTGACTAGGGGTAACAGAGGGCGTTCATCTAACATCGTAGCACGATGGCCACTATCAATGAGAGGATCAATCAATGGAGGACGTTCATCCTCCATTCCTGCACTTATGAAAACACAGTTGCACGCACCATACAAATTTAAACAAAGTGCCACACTTAATACAAATTAAACAGAGTGCCACACTTAATACAGAATTAAACAGAGTGCCACACTTAATACAGAATTAAACAGAGTGCCACACTTAATACATAATTAAACAGAGTGCCACACTTAGTACAGAATTAAACAGAGTGCCACACTTAGTTTCTTCCTCTCCCTCCTCTCCCTCTTCTTCCTCTTCGTCCCCGGTTTCCTCATCCACGGCCAGTCACGAAGGTGGGACAATTAGTGTCCCTGTGGCCAAATTCATTGCATAGAATGCATTGAATAGTTGGCCCTCCGGCTTCAGATTCATCCATATCATTCCGGATGCGCTGAGACTGACGTCTGCCTCTGCTTGTACGCATATTCCATGGGTCCGAAATGTACCGCCTTTCAACAGGGTTAACAGTGGTGAAGTTACCCATTGATTGAAATCCCTGCAACTCACCTGTCCAGGTATTGACCACGGACTCTTTCAAGAAATATGGAGACACGAAAGAGATTGCGTCAAGTCCTAGCTGCCCGCAAGCAACAAGTACATGAGAGCAAGGTAGATGAAGCAACTTCGGTTTGTTGCATGTGCACTCACACGTTGGCCTGACTTCATTGCCAATTTTCACCTCATGCGTCAACACCGAATTTCCACATCCGAATTTGTTGTTAGCTAATCGGACGTCAAACTTTCTTTCTTGATTTCCGATGGGGACTACAGTGTGAGTCCTAGCTTTCCGCATCTTATCATTCATGTACTTCATAACCCTTTCACAATAACGTGTGTTCAGGTTGTTTGTGATATGCAACTCTGCTGCTTGACGTCTATCTCTGAAATACTTCACCGTGCCATAGAAAATACCCTCAACGATTGCTGTCAGTGGCAAAGCACGGTTTCCTCTGAGGACAAAGTTATAAGTTTCAGCTAGGTTGGTAGTCATGACACCATACCTTGCTCCATGTGTGTCATGCAGCAAAGACCACCTCTCTAGAGGCTCATGCTCTATCCACTGCTCAAATGTTTTAATCGTCCTGCCAAGCCTTCTCCTAGTACCAGGTGGGTCAAATCCTGGCAAATCACAAAGCCCAACAGGTTCTTCCTCCTCGGCCGCTGGTCCTGTTGCTAACTGTGCAGCTACTGCTTCTACATGTGCCCTCACAGCTGCATCCCTTGTAGCTTTCCTGTCCCTAACATGTCTCAGAGTGCACACATTAAGTCTCTCACGTATCTTCATGTACTTCCATTCCTGGTTCTGCTTGCAGAGTTTTTCGAATAGATTCATAAGGTTCTTATTTCTGAACTGCGAGAAGAAATTGGCCCCCAGGTGACGCATGCACCAACGGCTCTGCAGGTCCTGCCATGGAGTTGGCTCATCAGGCCCAGGGTTTGTCAGTGTCCTTATCGCACTCAGTATACCTGCATGCCTGTCATGAAGGATGCACACATTCGGCTTATCCTTCACAACTGCTATTTTCAGTTGCCTGAAGAACCAAGTCCAACTTTCAATATTCTCGCTCTCCACAAAAGCAAATGCTAGTGGGACTACTTGATTTTGACCGTCTTGACCAATGGCGGTGAGGATCTGAACCTTGTACTTGCCAGTGAGAAATGTGCCATCTACACATATCACCGGTCTACAATGACTGAAAGCTTCGATGCATACACCGAAAGAGAAGAACAATCGATGCAGCACCATCACAGTTGGGAACTCCGGCATGACCAAGTCTTGGATGTCAACATAGGTGCCTGGATTCCGGTACTGCAGTGTGCGGAGGAGACGGACAACACAGTCATATGCATCGAAATACGAACCAAATCTCTTCTCAAGCGCCATGTGCTTAGCCCTCCAAGCCTAGCCATAAGAAATTCTGTAATTGAACCTGACGAAGACTTTTGTCTGGATAGCCTTCACTTCCATCGCTTTGCTCTCCACTATCTCGCTGTAAAGCAATCGAGCAATAAGCATGGACGAAAGGTTACCATGATCTTGAGGGATATACGGAATAACACATGTGTGCTGTACGAAGTCACTGATCACCCAACTTGCGCCATACTTTGGGAGATAGCCATGCACCCTAGCGGGACAATCATTGTTCTTGCATACCATTGTCAAAAATTTCTGACTAGACACGGCAGCTCTCAAAACCCTTTGCGTGGACATTGCCCACTGAGTGATTGCATCCTTCAGAGCTTCCTTGTTGGGGTACATACCACCCGTAGCAATGTTGCTCTGGTGATATTGACAGGCAGAATCATGGCCATCATTCACGGTCATTGCAGATGAGAAGTCATGATTCCATGCTGCAGGATTAGGCACCACCTCTATGTTCTCATCTTCATCCGACTCATCGGAATTATCAGCATGAACAATATCAACATCTGTATCTTCATCTTCCATCAGGTTTTGCATTTGGCCATCTACCTCGTCAGCATCAGCCTGGCCAACGTCATAACCATCAGCATTTCCTCCTTCTACCTGACTACTCTGCCCTGATTCGTGGCCATCATATCCATCATTTAACGGATCATCTAACATAGATAAATGTATCCCTGCACTGCTCTGGCCAGGATCATAACCACCCTTGCCTTCAGGGGCACTGACCTCCTTCATGACAGGAAGCACTAAGGCGCAAGGATGTACTATCCTTTTTGCACATCCTTGCAACCAGCGCACCCACTGAGAGTCCCGCTCGATTGGCCTCAAATAAAAGAAAATGTTCGAACTTGACCGGCTCCACAATGCATGAACACCGACGGTGTGAGTTTCAGTATTATACCCTAAACATCTTATCAACCACTCTGTCAACTGACTAACAGACCATGTTTGAGGGGCACTAATTGGCACCACTATGTTCTCGAACTCACTAAGATCAACTCCCAACTGATTTGTTTGGACAGTACCATGACCGTAGAAAAAAGTGAACTTCACTACATCTGACATATCTGCCGACCTAAAATATTCAACATGGAGAACTATTCAGCAGCAAGTCAAACTTATAATATATTATGGGATATTATCGGTGCACTTAAAAATATTCATAAACTGAAATATCAGACGTCTAAAAATATTCCGGAATATTACCGGTCAACTAAATATTAATAGACAACTCTACATTACCGGACGCCTACGTATTACCGGTCACCTAAATATTACCGGACACCTAAATATTAAAAGACAACTATATATTATCGGACGCCTAAATAATAACGGACACCTAAATATTAACGGACAACTCTACATTACCGGACGCCTACATATTACCGGTCACATAAATATTACCGGACACCTAAATATTAAAAGACAACTATATATTATCGGACACCTAAATATTAACGGACAACTCTACATTACCGGACGCCTATATATTACCGGTCACCGAAATATTACCGGACACCTAAATATTAACAGACAATTATATATTACCAGACGCCTAAATATTAACGGACACGTACATACTTGACAACAAAATATTATCGGACCAACTAAATATGTTAAGATATATTACCGAACCAACTAGAAAATCGCACAAGTAATATGACACACAAAATGTAACTTGTATTATACCCTTCAAGCGTGCGAAGAAACGACGAACGACGGCCCTCAATCATCGGAGAGCACCACCACCTCCTCCACGTGCAGCACCCCCTCCTCCACGTGCAGCACCCCCTCCTCCACCACCTCCACCTCCACCACCTCTTAAAAAATGCTCACCACAACCACCACGAGCTATCTCATCGCGAGATCGAGGTCTTCCTTGCCTCCTCCTACCCTCTACAATGCAACTACGGTGGAAAAGGGGGAAGAAATCGGCTAGAAAATGGGTATTAATTCGGTGTAGTTTCGGGTTAGAAGAGTAGAAAAGAAGAAAGGTGGAAGAAGGAAAGAGGGAGGAGGAAGAAGGAGCGTTGCGGGCTTATCCGCTCCCTGTCGGCCTTAAGGAGGACGACTGGCGGCCATTTGGCCACTGATGAGCCGACAGGCTCCTGTCGGCCCGTGCGAGGCCGATAGATTGCCAGCCTGGCCGAGTGACGTGGCCCGGCCAATGGTCGGCTGCCACGTGGCAGAGTTGACACTTGTCGGCTCCTTATAGGGCGACAAGCTCCAGTCGGCCTTGAGGAGGACGACAAGCTCCAGTCGGTGTAGGCTAGGCCGACGGTGTATTATTTTTAAAAATAACTCAAACTGCGTATTATTTTCCAAATTTATTAAAAAAATGTATTATTTCAAAAAAATTAGCTGAATCTCTCGCTCCCTCCTGCTACCACGCGCGGTCTACTTCTGTCCTTGGCACCTCCATGGGGGACTATCGGGGGAGGTGGACGGGATTGGCTTCCTCGGGGGGGTCAGCGCCTGTTGCACGCGCCCGAGCTTCTGTGGCACTGGCATGGCTTCTTCGCGTCTACGTCGTGGCCTGCACCGCCGCGAGCACTCCCTACAGCGTGCGGTTACAGCAGGCGAGGACGTCCACTGGGAGGAGAGCGAGAAGCTCACATTGAGGAGATCGGCATGCTGCTCTGTTGGAGTTGCTCCATGGCGGTCGGGATGACAACGGCTATGTCCACTCTGCTTAACCTTGTCCTCTGCTCAGCTTCCGTAGGCCATATGTTCCCAGGACCCCAAGTCCATGGCATGAGTACCAACCTCACAGGTTGAACTGATGTATGATTGTATTTTGATCTAGTTCTCTCTACCAGTACGATGTGGATGTGTCTTCAGGATCGATGGTCCATCAGAAAAGATGACATGATGGATGGTTGTATTTTAAATCCGGTCATTTTTTTCTCCACTTCTCCTTATGCTGCTTCTCACTGAATTTTCAGCTTTACTTTTGATTACATATGGTCACAAGCAACCTTGACAGCATAAGCTAGCTAGATCGGTGCATCCCAATTAAAGAATTGGTGAACAAGAACAGTGCTCGAGTGGAATGGCAACTTTCAATGTGAGTATATGCATCCTACTTTACTTATCGGTTCTCTTTGCATAGTGATGTCTACACTCAAATTCTAGAAAAAAAGAGCAGTAGCCTTGATGGCTATTTTGGATTTTTATAATCCGTACTTTTCAATACGTATCTAAGAAAATCTGATGTGCTTGTAACTAACGAGTTGCGGGGTTGGGGTGAGGAAACAGCTTTTGTCAAAATTATGGGCTTTCTTCTGGTGATCCGTAACCCCGCTGGTGCTGCTGCTTGTAACTTCTACTGATCTCAACAACTGTGCAATATTTTCTTAGGAAAGACTTTGATATATTTGACAATTAGCAGAAAAGTTTATTGTGTGAACAGACTATGTAATTGTCCATAAAAGGCATGTTTTTTTTCTTTCCATAACTCAGTTTTTTCTTTCGGTACTCATCTTGACAATAGTTATTTTTATATGGCAACGGGGAATAGTTTCAATAGAGTGGACAGTGGAGTTAGCACTTAATCACGGATGAGTCTTTCCCGTAGATGGATATTTTCACATATTTGCCGTGCTAGCTAGAGTTAGTACATGCATAGCGTGCTTTGCAGGCTTTGTACTTCGTCGATATACATGTGGCTTATGTGCACGGTTAGATAATGTTTCATTGGTATTGCAATCTTCATCTAGAGAAAATAACTGCTTTCATCGGTGGACCATGATATATTCTAGGGTGGAGATTCAACTATGATGCATATGCATTTTCCGTATACTTTGGAGATTTTTTTGTTCTCATCGGTGCTGCAGATATCTTTAGAGAAAGAGGATAACACACATTGGTTGTTTTCATGGTATGAGCCGCCTCTATTGTGTGTCTATATAATTTAATTTTTGGGCAAGTATAATCCTACATGAGTTTTTCAATAAATTTGTAGAAGTTTTTGCACCAGAGAATATTTTTCACTTGTAGATAATTGGCATCTTATTTCTGTTCACCACTTGGGTATGCAATATAAGAGACCTTGAATTATAATATAATGACAAATATCTTATGCAATCAAATTTTGTTTTAGCATGTCTATTAACATTTTTCTCTTCTCCTATGAGATATTATGATCTACACCAGAGCAACCATGCATGCATATTGATGTTATGATACAGGCCACTGAATAATTTGTCATAACAAGAAGATGTTATGCACCATATCTTCCAAATGACTTTCCTCACCAACTGGCATGAACTTCTCTTTTTTTATGTTATACTCCCTCCGTTCCTAAATATAAGGCTTTTTAGAGTTTTCAATATGAACTACATACGGATGTATATAGTGTATTTTAGAGTGTAGATTCACTTATTTTGCTCCGTATGTAGTTCATATTGGAATCTCTAAAAAGACTTATATTTAGGAACAGAGAGAGTATGTTACTTTAGACAACTTACATGTATGCAAGGAATGCAATTAGGCTAAGTAGTGCAACTATAGTTTTCCTGAACTTGTTCAATATCCCAGCATTACTAAAACATTTTCTATACATAATTACCAAGAATCAAGCATTTACTCTTTTTTGACTAATATTGTCTTTGATTAATCCCTCTTATACCATTCAGAGGGAGATAGAAGGATACATACTGGCTGCAAGAGTGAGATAAAGCAAGATCAATATCATGTTTGTCGAAAAAGGTTAAAAAGTTAATACATTTTGGAACATCTTAAATTCATATAAATGAGAAACTTGTTAAACAGGGTTGAAATTCGGAATGTTATTCCATAGCAATGAAACGATATTTACATAAGTAGGTTCATATGTTAGAGTCCTTTTTAATTATTTCAGTCAGAATGAAAACATGTGACTTCTTTAGAGGTAGTATTTCAGCTACATCATCACCATTCACAATTTTCATTATTCCCTATAAGTACTTTTCTATAGTATGACTAGTAGAATGCCCGTGCGTTGCCACGGGCATTTAAAAAATCTACTGATAATATATGTAAACATAACTCCAGAGCGTCTCGTGCATTTGTGCTCCTAGATTCTAGACATACAACCATACATGTCTTCATTTGTACATGTTCTTAAGTATATGATTTTGACAAATAATTTTTGTATGAACATGCATTTGCAATATCATAGATCATAGCACTATGACGGACACTCCACGAAAGAATAAACTGGTATTAATTTTATTGACAAATTTGTTATATTTTGTATATTGATAAAAACATTGAATTTTTTATTGCACATTTTATTCTCATTATGTGCTTTTGTGACTCGTGCACCATAGATAATTAGACACCGGTATAATTCTTTTTAAACGTCCTTTGAAAGAGATTTATGAGAACATAAATTAAATATCCATGGGTTAAATCTATACATTTCTGCTTTTCTTCACCTATCTCATAATTAGTGGTATTGCTATTATACGTTACTCAGTTAGTATGATGCCATGCATCTATATGGTCCAATACATGTGCGAAACAATGTGTGGTTGCATGGTTAAGAGAAAAATGACTTGTAGTTAGATGGTTAGGAGGATAATGGTATTGCAGCCCACCAGGTTCAAATCCTAAACTTGACACTCGTGCTTGCATTTTCATAAATTTATTCCAGGTTTTCCAGTGATGTGCGTTCAGTGGGTGAAGACTTTCGCGTTGACAACGAAGGCATATGTGGCGAATTCGTCAATCTCAAAATGATGTGCCAGCTCAGTCTCTCAGAGGTGCTCATAAGGATAGTATGTGCATGCTTGCGTTCATAGGGGTAAATGTATGTACGTATGTATGACAGTATGAGCGTCTATGTCTGCACTGTGTTAAAAAAATACATTCACATATCATGCATCCGTATTTGGCATCATTGGTCGCTTCCAAGAATTTCCACTTGGTGTTTGTTGCTCTTTGGCACTTTTTGGTCAAATCAGCCAAGCACTATATCAATGACGACACGTGAAGATATACTTTGACAATCTGAAAGGCGCGTAAGTAAACTCAACATACGAAATATGTTTCTTGAACTAAATGTGAAACATTTACATCTGCTTTATAGAACTGAAATGGGGGGAATGTGTCAACAAAGGATTTTGCTATTAAAAGGAAGAGGGCAAAAGGAGAGATAACTGAAAGTAAACATATTGTTCCCTCCGTTGGCAGCGGCGACACTCGCGGGTGCCGTACCCTTCTTGGAGGCGCTGTCATCGTCCCTTTCTGTGCCCCTTCGAGCATCTGGGAAACACCAGGTCCGTTCCCCGGATCGGACAACGACGACGCCATAACGTCGTTCCCCTTCTTGAAGGCGTTGTCTTGTTGCTCGGCGTCCCTGGTGTTGGATCTTGAGTCTTGCGAGCGATCGCGTCGGTTCGGGCTGCATCTCATGGCGTGGGCATCCTAGGCGCTATGTACGTCCTCCCAGATGCTTCTCCCATGGTTTTCGTCTTCGGCCTGGCCGGGTCCTGCAACCCACTCGCCGATCTCTAGGCGTTCTCGGTGGGAGTACGTTGATCATGTCAAGTCTGAAGCCACGGCCATTCGGAGGTGGTGCCTTGTGTTAGTCGTGACGCGGTATGGGTGTCCCGTGCCCCATGTCTCCTTGCCTTGTGTGGTCGGAGGCCGGGCTAGGTGGGTTTAGCCGTGTGTGTCCCTTGTTCGGGCTGACCATCCCTCTTCCCTCTGCTCCGGGCACCATACTCGCGCCTTTGCATTCGTGTAGTGTGTTGTATCCTATTTTGTACTTTCTCTATTCTCTTCTATCAATGAAATGACACGCAAGCTTTGCGTATTCGCGAAAAAATATTGAACCCACTACTGTTGCAGCCTATGATCAGTTTCTATAGACCACGCCCCACCTATTACCAATGGCAGCAAGAGATGACCAACTAATTCAGTTCAATGTAGACATGTAAAGAAAGGACTCACTGAATTCAACGCAGACATGAAACAAAAGGGTGGACCTTGAATACTGAATCCATGCAGTTGAAAAGGTCATATAGTTGAGTATATGTCGTCGCCTTTTATATATTATCTGTCTGCAATAACCAAAATAGTAATTATCGGCCAATTGTATGATCAAGAGCCAACCATCCACATGCATATCACCCTTTAGTTCCTTTACAACACACTTAGATTAACGTCTCTACGCTACAAATTAAGAAAGTACAAAAATAGTTTATGTAAACAATACAAATTGACAACATCTATCTTGGGTAGGAGACTACATGAAAAAATATCACAAATAAACATCTTTGTTGAATGTAACTTCAGCGAGAAAAATAGGATGGCCCTCTTGTCTTGTATGAAGAATGTAAGTACATATGTCAACACACAAGATAAGAGGGCCATCCTATTTTCAAAGATTAAAAATTAGGAATTTACAAGAGAGTTACAGCCCTAAGTCTAAAGGGGAAAAAATAACAACAAGATGTTGTATAGGATGTGGTGCCTCTCACAGGCATCTTCAGACTGCTTAATGTCACCTTTTTTTAGGAATATGCAAAGAAATCACAATGCAAAATTACATGTTGAAATTTATCAAAAGAAAGGACTCACGGGAGTTCAGATAAGAGCGACACCTAGCATGCAAATACCTAATAGTCATATTCTTTTCCATCAACAGTTCATGCTAAGCTCTATATTCTTGATACAACATGGCATACTAATGCATCAATATAGTGCCCACATTTTTATTCCTTGGATCAATCAATTGACAATAACACTCAACCATGCACATGTACTATTTCTACTTAATTTTTTGAAATGGATGTGTATCAGCCATCTAATTCCCTAAATTGACCAAAAAACTAATATATCTTCATCCTAATCTTTACCAGAAAGTTATTCCGTCACTCTAAACAAAACAAGGAAAAAAGGCAATTGCTAGACCAGATAAGAATTTACCTACTGCTCACTCCCTTCCTCGAGTACTCCTCTTCTTCTCTCGCCTCGTTGCACTCAGTCAAGCTCGCCCGCCGGCACCGCCGCCCGATGGCTTGACCCCCTTCGTCGCAAAACCCTTATACTTGAAATGATATTTGGAGTACACCAAACTACACAGAAGAATTCAAAACTGAAGCTTTATATCTAGCATATCATTTCTCATGTATCTGTTCTACTCCGTATTCCATATTTCAAAATGCAGGAATACACTGCAACTCTGCAGCACACAACGCCATGTATTCGTACAAACAACTGCTGAACCATTTGTTATTAATCGGAGGAGCCTGGTTCAATGATCAACCTTGTAAAATCTGACATACTATTACATATAGGAAAACCATGGGAAACAACATAATCGAAAATATTCATAGATGAGGCCCAGTATAGAAAACCAAAGGTGAAAAAAAATATGGCAATGGAAAATGTTCTCTAAACTGAACTAAATAAACCCCACCAATTCTGATCCATGAACATTTTGCCAAAGAACCAATTCATGCCATAATAGTATGCACCTAGAAATTGCTTCTTCCTCTTCCTCTATCACCTAGTGGAAGTAGATAGTGGTCCTTATAAAAAAATTACCATAATATATCAAAAAGTAAACATGAATAAATATACGTAAACAGAAGGTATGTTAACACAATCATAAAATGAAAGGCATGGTTCTTCATTTATTTTTTCTCTACTTTGCTCCTCGTGTCTTCTTCCTCTATTGCCTCACCCCCGTCCGTCGTTGTTGTTCATTACGTTCCTCCTACCAAAAATAGCTTATCTAGTGAGAAAATATGCTTTCACAGCCAAATAGAGCAGTCTTTTTCTCTGGCATTTTGGTCATTACCCCTCTCTCTTCTTCTCACTAAGCATCACTTTGAAGTGAAATTTTCACCCTTCGTCTCGCCATCAGCTACCACAACATATCGGTACAAATGTATTGGAATCAACAAAAGAGAGAAAAAATGAACATAAAGAAAAAATTGAAGCAACAAATCATACCTTCCGGCATGAAACATATTAGTACACATGTATCTCATCACCGACAAATAACATAAGTCTATAGATATATGGTTTTCATTGTCCAGCCTTAACCCGAATAAATGCTGAAAAACATAATTCTATCTATCTGATACAACGATGAGACCAACACAACTGATTTAACGCCTCAATAGTGAGGGAACAAAACAGAAACAGGTAATCTGAGAAGAGTTTTTTTTAGAGAGCATGCGGGCATTGACATATCAGGGAAAATGTCAATGATTAAACATTCCTATCAGGGTTTCTAGCTTTACCCTTGCAATTTTGGAAGTGGGCTTTGAAAGAAAAATATATACTGTCTCATAAACTTCTTCGCTTTTTGTTCTTCATTGCTCCTCTCATCAGCTACTGAATTCAGATTCAAACCAGCCTACCCGAAGCCACCGACACATAAATCAGACAACATACTAAATCACTATATTCAGCTCGGGGTGGTGATTCGAACTGCATCTACTCATTCAGGACGCTCCTATTCCAAGTTTCTAACCACCAAAAAATCATTAACGTGCAACTATATATCACAATAACCTTCAAATGTTCAAATTTCATACTAATCGAGTTCCATACAAACCTTGCCATGTTGCAAGCAACGCAAGAAATTTGAAATTAATCTGATTGGAGTTCCACAAATCGCAGCCACGCACAACCAAAACTAAGAAGGAATGAAAGCTCACCATGGAAAGGATTGAGGAAGAGATCCAGCCCGAGCCTGCGGCACGAAGCAGCCCGCCAGGCGCCGGGCCTTCCGCCTCCCCATCACGCACAACCATGTTAGCGCCCTGTGCAGAGGAGTCGGGTCCAGCGGCGTCCGTTCCTGTCGGCGAACTCCACATCAGCGCCCAGCTCCGGCAGCGAACGCACAGCCGCCACACGGGCGTCGCCGCCACGATGCGCAAGCGCAACAGCGTCAACCCGTCTGCGACGGTGCACTTCTCGTCGCCTACATCCTTCTGACAGGGCGAGCGCACACATGCACCCCTCGGACCACCCTACCACGAACTGGATCGTCGTGCATCCAACACTCCCGCCCATCCTCCACATCAGCCTTCTTGGCATGAAATCTTTGCATTGATGAATACATCCGTGCCCACGATGTGTTTGGGGGACAAAATCGAATGCTCCAAGTCAGTGGATCAAGCACCAGACCCGGCAGCTGAAAAAATTCGTTGGCATCAGTGGATTAATGTGTTTGTCCGCCAAATCGCAGATGCTGCGGCTGCGCACGCTTCCCTAGTCCGCCGAATCACGGACGCTGTGCACAGCGCCCTTGCGCTCGCGACACCCACTGCGCCGTTTCCGGTCCTGCGGGTGTCCTCACGCCGCCGCTGCTTGTCGCTGCTCGCCGCACAGCCAGGGAATCGCACCGCCGCCATGCAGGATTCGAATCATTCCAAGACTACAATGAGCGATCTGTGAGGAGTACGTACAGGGAAGCTGCCCTTCCCGTTCTAGGATTACAAGGAGCGATATCTGGTTTCACCTATGAGAAGATTGATGCCTATGGGGTTTGCATCTACTTTTGTCAGGCATTGGTGCGTCAAGGGTAGAAAAAGATTGTGTCCCAATTTTTGCAGGAGAGATGTGCATGCATTAACTCGAACTATATGGTAGCAGGGGATTGCATGCCGATTTTTTCTATCTTCTAAGGAAAGGGGAGGGACAACCAAAGTAAGGAATAAAATCGGTGGGGGTTGACCTGTTCGATCGATGAGAGCCTGGGTACGAACGAACGACGTACGAACTGCTCCATTAGGAGTAGAGATGGTCCAGATATCATTCATGTTGACAGAAATTAGCAATGTTCACAGCTATTTACGAAATTGGTCAGAGACAATTATCTAGCATCTTTCTATTTTTACACAGCATCACCTGCTGAGTTCTTTTTGGAACGGAGGCTCCAGATGAGCCCGACTTTGAATTAACAAAGCCATCAACCGGCCAGGAGTACAAGAGCAGACCACGAACAAAGCAACGGCTAAAGGATACAAGGGAGAAAGAAGAACAGCTTACAATGCTACACCTACAACCAGCGAACAGAAAATTACATTGAAGTGTAGCTAATTGAGGATAAGCCCACTACACAAAGGCCCTGAAACAACTATGGAAGAAGCCATGAGGATCTGCCGCCGCCAGAATAGGTCGGGCACATGACTGAAACCAGGAACTGGAGATGACACAACACATGCCTTCTCTAACACCGAAGGGGAACCCTTCCCCTCGCCTAGGCTCGAAGGCGCCGAACCGTCGAAGTGTAGAGACGCTCACCCGAGAGCTAAAGCTAGGTTGGGCTCAAGTCCGGGCCAGCCCTGGATCACAACCAACATCACGCCGGAGCACACACACGCTAGCTGCACCGCAGGCGCCGAAGGGTACCAATGGAAGAGGGTAAGCCGCCAGGAGAGTCGCCGAAAGGAAGAAGCTGCCAAGCCACATGGCGAAGATTAGGACCGAGGAACTCAAGAACCAGCCGAATCGGCACCAACGGCGTTGCTGCTGCCGGGAAGGGGAACCCGATCCCCTTCCGCCCTGTCTCGAGGGCGCCGACCCGCCGGGGCATTGCAAAACACCACCGCTGAGCAACTTGTGGCTGGATCTGAAACCTGCACAGAAGATACGCCATCGACTCCACAGACGCCAGGCGCCCACCTGCAACTGCTACACGCCCCCAAAGCACCAACCTTCCCCAGACAGCGCCTCCAAGGAGGACACGACGCACCAGGCGCCGCCACCGCCCATCACACGCCGGGATTTGAGCTTTCGCCCAGGAGGCATGGCCGGGGTGTGGAGGAGAGCCCACGGCTGCGACTCCAACGAGCAGAACGACGCCAAAGGGGCGCCGCCGCCGCCATGTTGGGAATACCAACAGGGGTTTCCCCCGGGCTCGTCCAGCACCACCAGCTCGGGGAGCACCCCGCCGGCACCGGATCCGGCGACCAGAGGCCCGGAATCAGACGAATCCAGCGAGGGAGAGCAGAGAGAGGGAAAACCTGTCCTTCAGATATGGAGCAGAGGAGGGAGAACCTCGCCGCGCCGCGACCACTGCCCGCCAGGACCTCGCTGCCCAAGCAGCCGAGGGATCCGGCCCGCACCTCCCGCGCGCGTCGCCAGCCGAAGGACGGCGCCGCCTCACCGACCGGGCCGCCGCCCGGCTTCCGGGGTCCAACGCCAGCGAGCGAAGCGACGAAGCCCCGCCGCCACCGTCATCGGCAGTCGCCCAGGCGAAGCCCGACGACTCCCTCGGGTGACGGCAGGGGAGGAGGGGTGGAGGGAGCGGCGCCTAGGGAAACCCTAGGGGCCCTCGGGTCGCCCCGGGGAGGACGACGCGAGGGGAGGGAGGGGATCTGCTTCATCACCTGCTGAGTTTCCAAAGATTGAACTTAATAATGACATGCCTTCACGTCCATGCAGGAGCTTTAGGGTCGATATGGCCAACAAATTGCTCCGATGCTGGCAAGGAATCTTCCGTTCAAGCTTCTGTCGCCCCTCCGTCGCACAGATCTGGCCGCCTCCACTCACTCCCCTCATAGGCGGCAGCTGCTCGACTTGTTGAGACACTCATCGCCGTCTCCACTCACTCCCCTCATAGGAATATTGAACCGTAAAAATATTTTCCGAGTATTAGGCTTGTATCATGAATTATGTTCGCTTCTATCAACACGCCAAGACACAAAGCTATTGTGTTTGGTAAGAAAATTAAGCAGATATGAAGGTAAATGAAATCATCCATATAATTCCTGACTTTGGAATGGACATGAAATGTCGCGGAAACTGCTGAAATTTACTTTTCTGGAACAACGATACAGAGTGTTCACTACTGACTTGCACATACTTTGCAATGAGCAAAAAGCTTCATCAAGTATGTAGATGCGGCGAGCGGGAGCACGTACTTCGACAGAGCATACCCCATGGGGCCGAGGCTCCAGTCCAACACTCCCCCAGCCCTCCAATTTTATTGGAGTGCTTTGTATCTCATAGGTGTCATTTACACGTGTAGTACTATTTTTCGTTGACATGGATGATATCTTAAATAAAACTTCCTAGACTATTACCTCAAATACGAGCTCCTTTCATTCACATGTGCCCAGTACTTCTCGCAAAATACCAAATCTGAAAGGAACTAAATTTTTGCATTTTACCAATTTTATCTTCTTGGCAAATGAAAAGTATAGCTATAGCTGAGTATCAAGAGTGACACCAGAATTCAACAGCAGGACATAAACTGAGACCTCAGGCAGGGGGGTGTTTCTGTCCGGGTACACATATATATGTCTTAGGAGAATGTTGCAGTGATGTAAGCAAATAACAAATTATGAAATTGACAAGCATGTTGGTTGATATTAAAACAGAGTAATAAATAAACCAAGAAGTGAGACTATTCTATGGTGTACCAAATCAATTTTTTCCCTTTATGATTCAGTTGTATATAAGTAAGGGTAAAAAAATATTGACATCCGCAAGAGATTAAAAAAAACACCTTGTCATACCTACACGTATTTGATTGGTTTCACTGTTCTATTCACCTTCCCATTCTCCACTAATTCCTCCTTCAAGTCTCTATCTTCTTACTGAATTCAATCAGACCCTAAGCTCATGCATCCTCATTTCCCCTACAAATTCACTGGTATCCAAGCAGCTCCACGACAATGGAATAAACCGGAATATGTGCAGGTAATACTATGATAAATTCACTTAGATGGTTGAGCAAAATCAAGTTGATCTAGCTACTGAATTTTTGAAGGATTTCCTACTAACATGGAACTGAGGAGAAAGTTTAATTTATTATTTGGTAGGTTGCACTCTGACCCTTTTATTTTCTCTTCAAACATCCAACAGAGAGCAACTTAGTAAATTTTCTATTATGAGGACAAAAAAGGATCCTTCCTAAGGTCTTCCATCCTTTTGTATTGCCTGCATTTATAGCACAGACCTAATTTTTGCAATCAAGATTTGAGTTCCTCATTAATATGATGTGTTGCAGATTTTGTAGCGTACTAATAATTTATAATGACCATTGTTGGCTTTGCTTTCTTGTACTCAGCACATAAAGCATTTTTCTGTAGATGTTAAATACAGGTTTCACGACAATTAAAAAGACACCATACGCACATTTGTCTGTGACAATTAAAGTGGATTATACTTCCCCTAATTAACTTTGATTTAATGTTGTGTCTGCGCTGATGCATACTGCCTGTAAAAGTTCATAACCAACCCAAATTAGTTCTCCTTCAAAGTGTATTGTAATTCCAAAACATTATTTTTCCAAAAGTTGGCACACATGTAGTAATAGAAATAATAGAGATTCTGCAAAAATCTCACCTTCCAGCTAGGCCAGCAGGCAAAACCATATAGGAATTAGCAGGCTCCAACCAAGATGGTACCAGTAGGGGTGCTGCCCCAAGAAGATCTCCCTCACGTACTCCTTTGACTTGAAGTTCTGCATGAGCTTGATTACCTCCAGGTCTGAGGCATCAACCTGGGGGTGCTTGGACATGATGGAGTACTTCTTCTGCACACACATCACAACAAATTCAGTAAAATCATTCAGTCCATCAGAAGGAGCAGCCTGTGACACATAAAATTTCAAAATCGCATAAAGGAATTCAGTAAAACACTCGGTCTAGAGACATCACAAGTAGAAGTCTTTAAGATTACAGCTTCACATGAACCAGATTCTTCGGCTAGGATGTCAGTGATGTCATGACTGTCTTTGAGAAAAGACCATCACTTCCATTCAAATTATTCACCAGAAAAAACTAACACAATAGTTAACTACCGTAAATATCACAGGAATGATAAGAGTATAATGGATCAGCATGTGCAGTTGCTGTTACTAATATAGTCTATTTTCTTCTCTGGTTGCATATGTATTATATGCAGTAAAAGGCATTTCCATATGAGAATTTTGGGTGACCTCTTTTAGTATACTTACCAAGCTGCAGTTTTAGGAGAATTTTAGAGTCGGTATTTTGTTGAGTATGTTGGAGATGTTGGTACTACAGTTTACGAGGATGCTTGCCATGATGTCACCAATCTCTGTTTGCCAAAAAAATTACAAGTGTTATGTCTCTGTGTTATCTCAATTATGTGCTTGTGAATATGTTGACCCAGCAAACCCTGCATAAGCAATCAATTCCGCTCGAAATGGTAGTAGATGAAGCATTAAACCAGAAAAATCTTCAGATTTAGCAGAGCAGAGTGAAACCCCTATAGTTTCAGGGCCTAAGGCAATAGCAGGCGAGGGGAGGATTGGGAGGGGAGGGGGCACTCACTGCTGCAGCTCCTCTAGTTACTTGTCGTGCGCGGGCTCGGTCCAGCTCTCCCCGGAGGCTACTCCGCCGTCGCCTAGGATGGACTCGGCATGGAGATCCACGGTGCGTCTAGGCTTAGGTAGAAGACCGGGCCCTACGACCAGGGCGCCGTCCATCCAACTCGGGTGGGAGAGAGGGGTCGGGGAGCAGCGGACGGTGAAGACGTGGGATCGGGCGGGGAACGGTGGAGGTGTGGATTGAACGGAGGTGGCGGCGGTCGCTGGAGGCGCGGGTTCGATTGGATCCGCGGTACGTCCCTCGCCGCGAGCCCTCTCGCCTCACCGCCACCGATGCCCGTGTCTTCGATGTGGACCCCATGGTCTCCTCCAATCAGGGAACCGCGACCACGCCCTGCCCTGTTCGGCGGCGTCTGCGTCGTCCTGTCCGTGGGGATCCGCGGCGCCGCGGCGGCGTAGACAAAAAGATCGAGGGAGGAGTGGCGTCACCGATTTTTTTTCCGTTGTAAAGAGGTAAAAACCAGCGGGGGTGGTGGGAGCAAATAAAACCGGATGAAAATAAAACCGGAGTACCAGGCTACCGAGCGCTCCAGAGTAGAGATTTGTGTGGTCTCTGCATGTGTGAAAATGATGTGGACACATGTGGGCCTCCCACTTATATTATGCGGCAGATGTGGACGTGGATGGGGGTTGGGGTTGGTCTGCTTAGTTACGACTGTCTGAGAGAAATAATTTCCCTACTTTAGAAAATGTGTCAAATTAAATTTCATCAGAGATGTCCTTGTACAAAATTACATGAGTGAGCGGTTCGTATATATTTTGGTTAGGAATAAAAAGGTATGGTTGGTTGCTTGATGACTTAATAATGGACATGGTGGCGTATCAGTTGCATGTCCAACAACGGACATCACATTTTGGTTTTGTGGCTCAGGAGACATCAGATCGTCTTTTTCAGGGGCATCACAGGCACTCACGCCTCCTCCCCCTTGATGGCAGTGGCAGACCGACACGAACAGGGGGGGAGGAGATCAGGATGTAGAGCGGGGCGATTGGCGGGGGACTCCTTGGCGGACTGTGGGGAAGTACGGTATGAGTAAGAGAGGGCGCATGCCGAAGATAAGGTGTCCGTCATCCGGTTTATAGGAGAGGGCTCCCAAGAGAAATACCCCCCTATGGCGGAAACTGAGCAGGAAGGGTAAATGCATTGGTTGGTTGCTTCAAGAGTTAATAACAGACACTGTGCCGTATTAGTTGCATGACCAACAAAGGATATCATATTTTGTTCGTGGCCAAGCAGAAATTGGATTTGCCTTCTTTTTGTGGGGGCGGGAGGGGGGGGGTCACGGGCGGCACACAACTCCTCCCCTTGATGGTGGTGGTGGATCAGCACGGGGTAGGAGGGGATCAGGGCGATTAGTGTGGGACTCCTTGGTGGTCAATGGGAAAGTATGGTATGAAGGAAAGAGGACTCCATGGAGAAGGTGAGGTGGGCGCCATCTGGTTTTAAAGTAGAGGGCTTGAACAAGAAATGTCCCGCTATGAAGGAAACCAAGCGGCAACGGGAGGGTCCGACAAGGAAAGGAAAGGGTGCGTCGTGGGATGAGGTTTTATTGTTGGGCCCATATGTTGGAGATAACATAACGGATAGTTCAGACAACCACATTTCTCCCCCATATATGATCTGAATTTGGGGGGGTTAACTATCTAGACGGTTGAATTTAGGGATCTCGTTGGGCGCCCATTTGATGTCCGAAGATGCCAGGACATATGAGAGAGAAATGAGATTAGACCTTGGAGAATACCTTAATCATTTGTTTCATTTTTTTATATACACTGTAGACCGTAGCAACGCACGGGCGTTCTACTAGTAATAAATTATGTGCTACTATGTGTCATGGGATTATCTATGATATATTAACCTATGATATTATGCATTAGGGAGGTCGTATCATACACTATTATATGCATGATACTAGATCCTCCCATTTACGACGAGCCTTAGAGCATCTCCAGCCGTTTAGCCCCCCAGGCGCTTGAAATATCGCCGCCTGGGGGCGCGCCGGCGATATTTTCGGCGTGGGGGCGGTCTGTTTTCCAACCGCCGCCCCAAGCCCAACCCAGACGCCGTCTTTTTGAAAAATAAACTTGACCAAAATTCGGCCAAACACGACAAAATTCGGCCAAATTCGACACATATTAGGCGATTTCATTGATATTTGTACATAAAAACTTAAAAACATAATTCAAAATTAAAAACATAATTAAATACTACTGCGCTGCCATGCGCTGCCCCTCCTATAGGCCGAAGAACGCGCCGAAGGCGCTGTAGTCGCCGCCGTTGTCGGCCTCCTTCTTCACGCCGCCGTCCGTGCTGCACTCCTGCCCTGCGTCGCCTTGGCGGCGGTGGCGCGTCGTCGTCGTCACTGTCATCAAGGACGATGACGCTGCCCTCGTCGCGGCCGCGGCGACGAGCGGCGAACTCCTCGAGGGCGCGGCGCTAGCGCTCCGTCTCTAGCCGGACGTAGTCCTCGCACGCCCACTTGATGGCGGCCTCGTCGTCGAGGGCGACCGTATCGTCGTGCTCGCTCTTCACGACGACGAACCCCGGCTCTGTCTTGGGCTTGACGAGGCGGGAGGAGGAGGAGCCACGGGCGCCCTCGTTGATGACGAGGGCGCCGTCGCGGGTGCGCCGCCCTAGCGGCGTCTCCACAGGCTCGCCCTTGACGCTGGCGAGCGCCGGCGATCCGAACGAGTGGGAATGGGAGGAGGAGGAGGACGAACTACCCGCCATGCGCCGCGGCAGCCAAATGCCGCCGCCGCTCCGGCGGGGGACAGGCGCCGGGGCCGCCGGGTACTGGAGCGGCGGTTGGTTGCCGCCCTCGAGGTGCTCGAGGACGAAGTGCAGCGTCCGCCCGGGGACGCCCCACCACAGGCGGCGGGCGTCGGCGTTGTGGCGTCCCCTCACCGGCGCGTTGTTGGTGGAGGCGAGCTGCTCCTCGTGGCGGTGTTGGAAGTACGCCGCCCAGCTGGCGTGGTTGTCGGCGGCGTACTCCGGGCGGCCGCGCACCTCCTCCGGCAGGGAGGCCTGAACGCGCTCAATCTCGTCGTGGAAGTAGGCGGGGTGCTCGGCGTCGGGCTGCGGGGGGACTGGGACGCCTCCGGCGCTGAGCCTCCACCGCCCCGGCGCGCGCATGTCAGGCGCCGCCGGGTAGTCGGCCTGGTGGAGGAGGTGCGCCTCCCACTCGTGCAGGGTGCGGCGGGCGAAGCCGTTGGCCGCCACACCGTCGCCGGGGAAACGCTCGCCCATCGGAGGATGAAGACGCGGTGGCTGGTGTGGGGGGGGGAGAGAGACGGGATGGGGCGCGGCGAGGAGAGATGGACTGCGGGCGAAGGGGGGGTGTGTCCACCGGCGAGGAGGGGTGGCTTTTTATAGCCGCAGGGGGACGGCAGACGTGTGTGTACGCGTGGCGGGAGGGGGACGGCGCGTCGCCGGGCCATCAATGCGCCGCCCGTGGGGAATCAATGGAAGGCTGACCGGCGGCAACCTTGGCATTGATTCCCCGCAGGAAACGAGGCGATGAGGAAGACGAGACGCGACTAGTCGCTGACTCGGCGGGCCCGCGGGACTTTCGCGCCAAAAACGCTTTCCCGGCGTCCCCAGCGCGGCGGATTCGGCCTGGGTCCGCCGGCGCCAATTTCGGCCCTAACCAACGAAATTTGGGTTTCTGGGGCGTGACTGGGCCGATTTTTAGACGCCGGCGGTAAAAAAGGGCCTTGGAGGCCTGAGGCGAGGGGAGATACTCTTAGTCCCCACACAAAAAAAAAACAAGTCATTTTAGTTCCGGACAAAATTATTTATTCACGCTCATTAGATTTCCCAAGATAACGAACGCAAGTATCTTTTTTGACTGGAAATAATGAACGCAGTATCGCGGTCCACAGAAATACTTTCCCTTTCTCTTTCTTGATAGAGTGATCCTGTTCCGCCTCCGTACATCGTGTCTGTCCTCGCGAGTTCGCCGTGGAACACCCCATGGGCTCCGGCGAGGACACCCCCGGAGGAACCGGTGGGATAGTCCGGGGTGCAGTGCTGAAGGCGCTCGTCGTCTTCGGCGGCGTTATTCTGATCCGGCGGCTGCGCCGCTCCACCACCCGGTGGGACCACGCCCGCGCCGTCGCCGACGCCCTCTCCGGTGAAAAGGTGAGCCCCCCCCCCCCCCTCCCCCGCTAGAATTGTAGCCTCCGTTTAGAGTGGCTGCCCCTGAGAATTCGTCTAAAATTTTGCAATTTTGAGCTAAGGAAAATAACAATAATGTGCCTTGATACGTTTCTTGGTTTATATTGCCATGATTGGTTCCATGTGCAGTTCTCGAGGGAGCAGGCGAGGCAGGATCCTGGAAACTATTTCAACCTTAGGTGAAAATTATGCTTCCCATAAGCATTCCGTTTGCACACTAGTTGTTGGGATGTTCGTTGGTTTGGGTTATTGTCTTCGGACGATGCTATTTGCCAATCGAAAGATGCGACTTTCTTTTGGGTAGTTGTGGAAGCGGCTTGAGGTGTTCCTGGGTTGTTACTTGTTGCTACTTTGTTATGAATTTGCTAAACTTGTGCTTTCCTAATAATGGGGATATGCATAACCGGTTATTCATTCCTATTGTATTGGTACAATTCACGTTGATTATATGAATACATGTGTGTTGAGCATTGTTGTAGATTTTTGATCATCACCGTATGGTGGTGGTTGCCTTAGTTTTATTTTTTCTTGGGTAGTGCCAAACTGATTGGGGAATCCAGCAATGTTGCCGGGTTCTGGCTGCTGTCCACAACTCCACATAAATGTTGTGTAAAATTACATTACGACGATAAATTTCTAACATAACTTGAAGTGGCAGCTGTAGAGCATTGTCATAGCATAGTGTCTTTCTTGGCCGAGAGCAAGAGTCGAATAACAAGCCTAGGCTGCAATACTAATGATAAAATGTGTTCTGTTCTGATCTTAACGAACCACAACGTTAGCAAAACCCTAGAGAAAATAGTTCTGTTGTACTCGATGCAAACAACATATTTATTGACTCATCTTAATAGAGTAGCAACTTAAAAGTTGGTCTCCTAGAAGTCTTGAAAAACAGTTTTCTCAAAAGTGATTCTCAATCTATGTGTGGTCCAAACAACCACTGTTAAACCATAAGAGGATATCAGGGTACTTCTTTTCTTATGGTACTTTGTTTACTCAAAGTTCTACCAGATGCCTTGTATGAAAATATAGTTTTGTAAACGTGATACCAAAATACGTTTTGAAAATAAAAATAAATTAGTATCCCATTAAATGCCACATGGTTGAATTAATGTAACTATTCTGCACTTACTTCCTTTGGCATAAGTTTAAATACTTACTATGCTAATCTACCTTCTGTCACCTAAACATCTTGTGTATGTCTTGGCCTTCCATTCTTCTAGAATGCTCACTTGCCCTGCAACTGAGATGGTGGATGGTTCTGGAGTGCTCTACTTTGAGCAAGTATGCCCATTGGTCTTATAAATCCTTCAAATTTGTAGCCTCTTCCAGGATTTTTTTTGCGGGTCTCTTCCAGGAACTTCAGTGTCATACTTCCTTTTGCAGGCATTTTGGAGAGCTCCAGAAAAACCTTTCCGACAAGTATGGTAACTTCTAAACTGCCCATCTAAAGATCTTCTTTGGCCACGGTCTAAAAAAAGTCCCATCTAAAGAAAACCTAAACAGTCTCACTCTTTCAAATCAAAAGATTGTACTTCATATGCAAATATTTGTTGTACCTGGCCATCAATTCTTGAAGTGTTCCTGTACCAACTTAAATTCCTCATATCAAATATATGTTAAATAAGCTTAGGCTATCATCTGCAACCATACGTGTATAAACATATTCTATGTACCATATCATGTCAGCTCATTATTATCCTCTTCTTTTGTATTCTGTGATATCTGATCAAGGGAAATATTTTTCATGTTCCACTCTTTCGATGAGCATCCAAAGCACACCCATAAAATATTTGTCCATTTCATGTTTCTGCTAATACACATCTTTATGGCAACATAAGGTTTTTGTGCGTACTTTGCTCTTGGTATACCTGTCTATTTTGTTTCGCGTTGTAGATGTTGCTTGTCAGAATGTAGGTAGTGCAGAAAATTTTGCATACTCTGCCACCTGAATACTTTTATAACTGATATGTTTAATTCATTTGACATAATACGATGCAACGCAAACTGAATAATACATTTTGAAAACAGAACAAGGGTGATGTAGGGTGGAAACCCTAGGGCCGATCTTTCACGATTGGAGCAGATCCTACGAAGCACACGAGGAGAAACACGAGGGAAAACGAGAGAAATCACTCAAACCAACAAGATTCGATTAAACATGTGCTAGATCCTCGAAACACAAAGAGATACACGATCCGAATCCAACAAAGGACGATACATAGGGTAACCGGTTCTTCTCCGTGAGGAGGTCTTGAGTTCTTCCCGTTAGTGGTCTTGAATCCAAGTGGATCTTCTCCGTAGAGGCACGGTCTCTCTCGGAGGAGTAGATCCGGATGGATGAGCAAAGCTCTATCTCTCAAATGAGCTATCACTTCGCTAACCCTAGAAAGAGGGAGGAGGAGGAGTATATATAGTCTAAGGGGCGAAGGGGTACACGGGCCACGGCCCTTTTCACTGTGCGCAGACAGGGGAAGCCGGATGTCCGGGCGTCGGGCCGGATGTCCGGTGCTTCGCGACGGGCCGGATGTCCGAGCTGAGGGGGCTGATTCCTGATGCTCTCTGGATAGGTAGGGCCGGATTTCCGGGCCAGGGGCCGGATGTCCGGCCGCTCGCGTCAGGCCGGATGTACGGGCCTCTGGCCGGATGTCCGGGCTGGCGAGGGTAGCTCCTGCCGGTTCTGTGACGGGGCGCCGGATGTCCGGTGGGGGCGCCGGATTTCCGGGCTTGTCGGGCCGGATGTCCGGGACCTGGCCGGATGTCCGAGCCCTGTAGCTGTTCGGCTGGACTGTTGCTGCGGCAGACGCTCCAGGGGCCGGATGTCCGGGGCTTGGGGCCGGATGTCCGGGTCCTGGAGACCTCTTCGGATCCTTCCGTCGTTTCTCTTCTTCCGTGAACTTGGGGACTTGTCCGTCTTCACGTCCATCTTCAGGAGGGCCTTCTCGGTACCTGATCATGCATAACATTCCGGACTTAGATAGTAGCCATGTCTCGAGTGGATCAAATGTAATATCACTAAGGAAAGAAGTCACCTCGGTCTCGAGAGCTCTAGCTCTAGCTCGTGTCATAGGTCCTCTTGGCACTTGGTGAGACGGTGGTAGGTCCATGGGGATGACCGTAGGATGCTCCGCATCATCTCCCCCCCCCCCCCCCCTTGGGAAAGATCCGACCTCGGATCGAAATCCTCATCACCATGGTACGGGGAGAGATCTTTGATGTTGAATATGTCACTCACGGAGTACTTGTCGCGAGGAATGTCGATCTTGTAGGCGTTGTTGTTGTAGCGTTCAAGCACCTTGAAGGGTCCATCTGCTCGTGGTAGAAGTTTGGACTTGCGTTCGTTGGGGAAGCGGTCCTTGCGAAGGTGTAGCCACACAAGATCTCCAATGTTGAATACCATGGGTTGTTTGTTGATGTTGAGCTTGGTCGCGAGTCGTTGTACTTGGCGCTCGATAGTGTGCCTTGTATCTTCATGCATCCTCTTGAGGTAGTTCACTCGGGCACTCGCGTCCATGTTGGTGCGCTCTTGTAGTGGAAGAGGAAGAATGTCCAAAGGGGACAACGGGTTGAAACCGTAGACGACCTTGAAAGGGGACTTGCCGGTAGTCGAATGTCTTGCGCGGTTGTAGGCGTACTCGGCGATGGGTAGGCACTCCTCCCACTCCTTGATGTTCTTGATCAACACGCGTAGTAGAGTGGAGAGTGTGCGGTTCGTCACCTCCGTTTGGCCGTCGGTTTGAGGATGGTATGCCGAAGAGAACAAGAGCTTGATTCCGAGCTTGGCGCATAGAGTCTTCCAGAAATAGCTCAAGAACTTGACGTCGCGGTCCGAGACAATCGTCTTTGGTACTCCATGTAGGCGCAAGATTTCCCTACAAAAAAGATTTGCAACATGTGAAGCATCGTCTATCTTGTTGCATGGTATAAAATGTGCCATTTTAGAGAATCGGTCCACAACAACAAACACGGAATCCTTTCCATTTTTTGTTCTAGGCAAACCAAGTACAAAATCCATGCTAATATCTTCCCATGGGTGGTATGGAATTGGAAGTGGCATATATAGACCATGGGATTGAGCTTTAGACTTAGCTTTGCGGCATGTAGAGCACCGGTTGGTGAAGCGTGAAACGTCGTGGAACATCTTGGGCCAAAAATAGTTCTTGGAGAGCATAGCGAATGTCTTGTCCCGTCCAAAGTGTCGCATTAGCCCTCCTCCATGAGATTCTTGCAAAAGGAGCAAACGAAGAGAAGACTCGGGGATACACAATTTGCTAGCTCTCATAAGATAATCATCTTTTATGTAATAGCATTCCCAAGACGTATGCGTCAAACATTTGGCATAAGGGGTAGCAAAAGTAGGATCATGCGCATACAAGTCTTTTATGTGCTCAAAACCAATGTCATTCAATTCAAGTTGGGTAACAGGCATGCATCTACGGGAAAGAGCATCGGCGACAACATTTTCCTTACCTTTAATATACTTGATGACATAAGGAAATGACTCGATGAATTCACTCCACTTAGCATGACGTTTGTTCAACTTAGTTTGACCCTTAAGATACTTAAGTGTTTCATGATCGGTGTGAAGAATGAACTCATGAGGACGGAGATAATGTTCCCAAACATGCAAGACTCTAACTAAAGCATATAGCTCTTTGTCATAGATGGGGTAATTGAGTTGCGCTCCGGAGAGTTTTTCACTAAAGAAAGCGATGGGGCGCTTTTCTTGCATTAACACACCTCCTATGCCATAACCACTAGCATCGCAATGAATCTCAAAGGGTTTATCAAAGTTTGGTAAAGCAAGCAAAGGAGCATGTGTAAGCAAATTCTTTAGCTCATTGAATGCGGTATCTTGGGATGGTCCCCAAACAAAGGGTGCATTCTTCTTACTCAAAGCATGTAAAGGAGATGCAATGGTGCTAAAATCTTTAACAAATCTACGGTAGAAGCCGGCTAAACCAAGAAAACTACGCACTTGTTGCAAGTTGGTTGGTTGAGGCTGAGTTTTGATAGCATTGATCTTAGATTCATCAACATGTACACCCTTAGAAGACACAACGAAACCCAAGGAAACAAGCTTATCAACACCAAAAAGGCATTTATCCATATTAGCATAAAGGCGCTCTTTCCTAAGGGTTTGCAACACGGTTCTAAGATGGGTGACATGATCTTTGAGAGATTTGCTAAATACAAGAATATCGTCAAAGTAGACCACAACAAATACGCCAATATAGGGTCGAAGAACAAAATGCATGACGCGCATGAAAGTACCGGGTGCTTCGGATAAACCCATTGGCATAACAAGCCATTCATATAAGCCAAATTTGGTCTTAAATGCGGTTTTCCATTCATCACCTTCTTGTATTCGTATTTGATAGTAGCCACTTTTAAGATCAATTTTAGAGAAAATAGTGGCTCCGCTAAGCTCATCTAGCATATCATCTAGGCGTGGAATGGGGTAACGATAACGCACGGTGATAGCATTGATAGGACGACAATCGGAACACATGCGAAATGTACCATCTTTCTTGGGAACAAGGATTACCGGGACGGCACAAGGGCTCAAGCTTTCGCGTACATGGCCGTTGTCGATGAGTTGTTGTACTTGCCGTTGGATCTCCTTGGTTTCCTCGGGGTTGACGCGGTAGGGAGCCTTGTTAGGAAGGGGTGCTCCGGGGATGAGGTCGATTCGGTGTTCGATGCCTCGTAGAGGGGGTAGGCCCGGAGGTAGCTCGTCGGAGAAAACATCTTGGAATTCCTGCAATAGAGAAGATAATACTAAAGGTAGATTGTGAGAGTTGTTAGTTTTGGGTGCCTCATCCTTGCACAAAAGGATATAGTGCATAACACTGGATGGGTTCTCACACACTTCTCTCATCTCACGTTTGGTGGCAAAGAGGAGTAGATTTTTCTTGTCGCTCATCGTGGGGGCGGTCGATTTGGGCTTGTGGCGCTCACTCTCTTTATGGTGGTTCGCTCTCTCACTATTCTCTCCACGATGGGTGGCGTGCTTGTCGGCGATCACTTGACTTGGAGACATAGGTCGTAGCACGTACTCTTTTCCTTTCATCTTGAAGCTATAGTGATTTGTACGCCCGTTGTGGATGACACCTCGGTCAAATTGCCATGGTCGTCCAAGGATGAGGTGGCAAACGGACATCGGAGCGACATCACACTCCAAAGTGTCTTCGTATGTTCCGGTCTTGAAGGAAACTTGCACCATATGCTCGACTTGGATAGTGCTGGAGTCACTTAGCCATTGAACCTTGTAAGGATGCGGGTGCTTCATCTTGACTAGTTGGAGCTTGGAGCATAGTTCTTCACTTGCCAAGTTATGACAACTTCCTCTATCGATGATGACCTTCACGGACCTTCCATTGATGCCGGCCTTGGTGTGGAAGATATGGCATTTTTGGTCTTCTTCTTGTTGATGTTGAAGAGTCAAGACCTTGGAGACAACAAGAGCGGGGCTCGGATCTTCGTCACAAAAGACTTGATCATCTTCATCGTCATTCACTTGCCGGTGCATGGCCACTTGCTCAAGGGCTTCCATTTCGCCTTCACTCATTGAGTCGTATGTACCATCGTCGTTGAAGATCATGGTGCGTTTGTTGGTACATTCGAAGACTTGTGGCCTTGGCCGCCGCATGTGAAGCACTTGATGGAACTTGTCTTGATGGTCTCATCGGTTGGAGTAGATGATGAAGAAGCTCTTGGCTTGATGTTGCTTAAGGTAGGAGGACGACTTGAGGTTGTCGAAGTTTTCTTGTAACTTGACTTTTCGCTGTTGCTTGTAGAAGGCTTTGTTGAGGTAGAAGTTGTTGGAGTCGTTGAAGCTTGGGTGTTGGAGAAGCCATAGGACTTGGATGAGAACTTGGCATACTTGAAGTCATCTTGCACTTGACGTTCCGCCTTGGTAGCTTGATGCACTAGCTCAATGAGGTTTGAGTAAGGTTGGAAGTCGGCGATCTTCTTGATAGGATGATTGAGTCCATTCAAGAAACGTGCCATAGTTTGCTCATCATCTTCCGTGACATTGGCTCTTATCATGGCAATCTCCATTTCCTTGTAGTACTCTTCAACGCTCTTGGTTCCTTGCTTGAGGAGTTGGAGTTTCTTGAAGAGGTCGCGGTTGTAGTAGGTGGGCACAAAACGTGCTCTCATGACATCCTTCATTTGCGCCCAAGTGGTGATTGGTGGTTCACCTCTTGCCTCACGACGCGCAATGACTTGTTCCCACCAAATGAGGACGTAATCTTGGAACTCAAGGGATGCCATAGCGATCTTCTTCTCTTCTTCATAGTTGTGCAAGCGGAAGATTTTGTCAACCTTCAATGCCCATGAGAGGTACTCTTCGGGATCGTTGCTTCCATTGAACTTGGGCATGGTGAACTTGAGCTTGCCGTAGCGTTGCTCTTCATTGTGTTGAGGTCGAGGGTGATGACGTCCTTGACGAGGAGGATTATCTCCCTCAACTTGCTCTTGTCGTGGAGGATTTCCATTGTCTTGTTGCTCTTGTTGAGCTTGAGGTTCTTGTCGAGCTTGTGGAGGAGCTTGTTGAGCTTGAGTAGGAACTTGAGGAACTTGTCTATGCAACCGTGCTTGATAAATCCTCTCTTGAACTTCTTCGCGAAGTGCTTCTTCTTGTTCGCGCCTATGGCGGTTGCGTGTGGCAACGGCGCGACTTGTGTCGTGGAGGGCACGTTGCGCCTCAAGTGCTTGAGCTTCTCGCCGTAGTTGTTCTTGACGTTGTGCCTCGGTATCTTGCTCGTCTTGGTGTAGGCGTACGCGTTCTTCGTCTTGTTGGCGTCGACGTTGCCGTTCTTGTGCTTGCGCAAAGGTAGCTTGGTTGAGGCGATGTCGATGCTCTTGCGCTCGAAGTTGCTCTTGAGAATCGGTTCCGTGTAGAGGATTGCGGTTTGCTTGACGGTCTTGGCGCGCGGCTTGGCGAAGAGTGTTCGACGTCGGTGTACTTGAGTTGTCTGAGGAGTGTCGACTTGAATGGCTCCGTCTTGAAGAGGACGGAGTGGTAGAAGAGCGTTTGACCAACAAGGCACGAATCTCGTCCATTCTTGCATCGTTCTCTTGTTTGTGTTCGTCGAGCTTGTGGTCGAAGTAGTCTCTTGTACGTTGCTCGGAGAGGCATAAGTCGGTGGCGAGATTGTCGATGCGGTCGCTCATTGCTTGTTGTTCTTGATGCAAAGCTCGTTGTGCACCGAAGAGGTGGCTCTTGGTGACGTAAGTGTTCGGGTCGTCGTGTTGCTCGATGAAGAGTGGGTTGGTAGAAGAACTTGGCCTATCCATCCTTCCAAGCAAATATGTGAGTGGAAGAAAGAGAAGAACTTATACCAAATGTACCTTGACCGATGTTGAAGATGGATCAATGATCACTCAAATGTGGAACAAGGAAATAGCACAATTGGTACCGATTCTTATCGGTTTCTCACACCTACACAAATAAAAGCTTATGGTGGAGCTCGGTTAGGATGGTGGCACAAAATTCGATGTAATTGTTAGTGAGCCTCAATAATGTTGGAAAAGATTCACAAATTTGCAAATGCAACAAGTAGACCAAGCAAGTAGTGGTACACGGAAACACACACGCAAATAGATAAATGGGGTCGTGCAACCAAAAATGAGCGGAAAATGTGGAATCCACAGAAAATGCTCTTGTTGCACAACACTAGAGAGACGCTGGCACGATTGCACAATAGGCGGATACGAAACTTGTGCATAACCTACTAAGCAAAAATGCAACGACTTCTATCCCAAGTATGCTATATGTATTGTGTTCCGATGAAATGATCCAAGATGATCGAGTATGACAATCTTAATGTAGTATGATGCTATGGTTCTTGCTTGTAAGCTCTTTGCTTATCTTTTTCTTTTGCTTAAAAGCTTGTTGGATCTTTCTCTTTTGAGCTCTTTTCTCATGCAAAACTTCACGAACCAAGATAGCAATTGTGTATGCTATGACAACCTTGTGACACAAGAGATGATACTAAGATATGCACCACGATGATATGGTATATATGCTATGGGGAGTATGATCACTAATGTGCACACGTGACGTTGCCGGCAATACTCAAAGGCTAGTCTCGATAGGCAAGATACGCAAAATTGGGCTATGGTGGTTATCAAAGTAATGGCAAGGAGTAGACCAAGATGTCGTCGAGATTACCGTCCTTGCTTACGGTTGAGGGTGTCAAAATTGTTGAGCGGTTGTTGTCGATGACGAGTCCGTGGCAACGATGAGCGGCGGTGATGTTGATGTCGAACCGTCCCTAAGTTGCCGAAACGTGTTAGGAAACGGAAACCGCAACTCAAATTCTCAAAACAAAACGTGTCAAAATTGTCGGAGTTGGTGGCGGGTATGTGGTGGAGTTTGCGGAAAGCGGTGGTGGTATGCGGATATTGTAAGTGGGTATGCGGAAGTGTACGTGGGCACTGGAGCAAAATTTGGCGAAAGTTAGGCGGGAAACGGAGCGGCGGATGGAAGTGATGCTGACAGGGCCCGGATGTCCGGGCTTCAGGGCCGGATGTCCGGGGTGGCCGGATGTCCGGGGTCAGGATCCGTGGATGAACTTGATGAACTCCGCGTGGAAAAGGCAAAAATCGGGGCAAAATTCGGAAGATTTTGTGGATGGAAATTGGGGAAAAGATGGGTGAAAGCTAGATCTACTTGCAACACATGAAATCCGCGGATCAAATCCAACAAAACTTCATCGCACCAACAAATCACAAAAAAAAAAATTGGGGCTATTTTTGTGGGGGTTTTCGAAATTGGGGAAGAACACAACAAAATTAGGCTAGAAAAAGAGGGGTAGGGGCTCCAAATTCGTGATCAACCTTGCTCTGATCCAAGATGATGTAGGGTGGAAACCCTAGGGCCGATCTTTCACGATTGGAGCGGATCCTACGAAGAACACGAGGAGAAACACAAGGGAAAACGAGAGAAATCACTCAAACCAACAAGATTCGATTACACATGTGCTAGATCCTCGAAAAGAGATACATGATCCGAATCCAACAAAGGACGATACATAGGGTAACCGGTTCTTCTCCGTGAGGAGGTCTTGAGTTCTTCCCGTTAGTGGTCTTGAATCCAAGTGGATCTTCTCCGTAGAGGCACGGTCTCTCTCGGAGGAGTAGATCCGGATGGATGAGCAAAGCTCTATCTCTCAAATGAGCTATCACTTCGCTAACCCTAGAAAGAGGGAGGAGGAGTATATATAGTCTAAGGGGCGAAGGGGTACACGGGCCACGACCCTTT
The DNA here is from genome assembly GCA_011799875.1 of Thinopyrum elongatum. Taxonomy (NCBI): domain Eukaryota; kingdom Viridiplantae; phylum Streptophyta; class Magnoliopsida; order Poales; family Poaceae; genus Thinopyrum; species Thinopyrum elongatum. The sequence goes on along the minus strand of CM022300.1, from coordinate 250,347,438 downwards.
TCACTGTGCGCAGACAGGGGAAGCCGGATGTCCGGGCGTCGGGCCGGATGTCCGGCGCTTCGCGACGGGCCGGATGTCCGGGCTGAGGGGGCTGATTCCTGATGCTCTCTGGATACGCAGGGCCGGATTTCCGGGCCAGGGGCCGGATGTCCGGCCGCTCGTATCAGGCCGGATGTCCGGGCTGGCGAGGGTAGCTCCTGCCGGTTCTGTGACGGGGCGCCGGATGTCCGGAGGGGGCGCCGGATTTCCGGGCTTGTCGGGCCGGATGTCCGGGACCTGGCCGGATGTCCGGGCCCTGTAGCTGTTCGGCTGGACTGTTGCTGCGGCAGACGCTCTAGGGGCCGGATGTCCGGGGCTTGGGGCCGGATGTCCGGGTCCTGGAGACCTCTTCGGATCCTTCCGTCGTTTCTCTTCTTCCGTGAACTTGGGGACTTGTCCGTCTTCACGTCCATCTTCAGGAGGGCCTTCTCGGTACCTGATCATGCATAACATTCCGGACTTAGGTAGTAGCCATGTCTCGAGTGGATCAAATGTAATATCACTAAGGAAAGAAGTCACCTCGGTCTCGAGAGCTCTAGCTCGTGCTCGTGTCATAGGTCCTCTTGGCACTTGGTGAGACGGTGGTAGGTCCATGGGGATGACCGTAGGATGCTCCGCATCAAAGGGTGTTAGTGTCAGACAGTAGAACTTCATATACCCATTTGTAGCGTGTTATTTGGATGGTTTAACAATGAAGTTCGACTTCAGTTCTTTAGTCTGTTGTTTTTGCATATATGTAAGTAACAATTGTAAGTTGCTGGTGCTTGCAGAGATTCTACATGGTAAAGCCATGTCCAAAGGAGATGAAATGTGACGTTGAGGTAAGCTGCATACTTATTTACCGTTAATAAACACGTCTTAGACCTTTTATTGTGTGTGTGTCTATATATATAATATATAGGACAAATGTTTCCTACGACTGGGTGTAGTTACTCCCACTTTTGTTCCGTATGTTCTAGGTAGTATCTATCATACCGGAGTATATATAAGCGTAGTATGTAGTATATAAGAATGTTTAGGTAGTATATATACTACTTTTTTGGCAGTATGTACCATATTGTGAGCATACTCCTTTTTACGTACAAATATGTACGTATTTTACAAATATAATAAAACCTATGGCCCACTTGCATTTTTTTCTTCATATAACTCACTTTGGAGTATCTTAGATATAGTATATGAACATAATAAAAATGATAAAGTAGTATGTATACTATCACATGGTAGTATATGAGACATGGGTGTAACTACACCTGATTGTAGGATGTATTAAGGCGGATTTTTTGCCTCTCGGTTGCTATGCTAATGCTACTCCCTGGTGGCTATACCACCCCGTGCTATCCCGGTTGCTATGCATGCCTTGTGATCTGTGTGCACTATCCTATAGTCTTCCGTATATCGGGATTCAGTTAATGATGCATGCTATTGATCGCACTAATACGATTGCCAGCAGAGCATGTGTCAGACCAGGGGTATCAAAATGTCAGAGCATGAATAGTAAACCTTCTAATTCAATCCCATATGTATGAAAATGCTATAGCTTCCTAACTTTCTACAATATTAAAGATGCTGGTTGGTGAGTAAGATGAAGATTCCCTAAAAAATGCCCCATGAACTCAAAAAAGATTCCCCAAAATGGATGCGTGTATACATACTATCAACATCTAATTTTGTTACTACTCATGACTAGTCAGCTTTAAGTGTAGTGTGCAGTACAAAGGTGTCAGGTGGTAATGAACTAGTCTCAATGCAATTAGATAAATGAAAGACTAATTGATGACAAACCTAAAAGATGCTACATGGATCTCAAAGCCAGATTAGACAAAACTGGGAGGCTTGGTGGCAAAGACATAATAATCATACTACGGTAGCATTATCTTAGGCGTGAGCGCAAAATGCTTATTCTCCACCCCTAGTAGCACTCCATACAAAATCTAGTAATACAGTGTACAAAATGTAGTAATTCCAAAATAATTTTTTACTATCCAAGTCCGCAATTTGCTACATTCTTCCAAAAGTTACTATATTTTGCATACTATGTTACTATATTTTACGCACTTTTTACTAGGGGTCTACGTAGAATAAGTTATTCTACATGCACATTTACTTTAGCATTACACACACACACAAAGAAGTTAACCAGCGAACATTGAATTTTAGCTACAATACGAATGCTTTGAATACCGCTGGATTCGAATCGAACGACGGAGCACGTCCTGATCCAGTAGCTCCTGTTTTTCGGGCGATCGCCGCACCTCCCGCGATCCCCGCTTGGACTGCCTCTTTCGCTTGGGTTGCCTTCTTTTTTAATCTCGGCAAAAAAGGTGCGAAGTAGAGAGTCGAACCTGAGACCTGGTGGCTCAAGTACTATTAGAAGTCCACCCAGCAATCACCTAGGAAGGCTCTTTGTTGTGATTATATACATGTTAGATAATTTTTGTACCTTCATGTTGAGGTAAGCTACGTATTGCAGATCTGATCGCAGTGTTCTTCTGCTGTCATTTCTTTTGTATATTTTTTTACCTAGAAAAATACTAGAGGTATATTACCAAAATACACTAGAGGTGTGAGTTGACTTAAACATCAAAGATTAGATCCTACAACCAGCTAGAACACCTTGGTAACTTCTTTGTAAATAGCATGGTGACCTGATAACTTACATATATAAAACACTGCAGTAACTTTTGAACAGTGGAAAAAATGTTGTTTAAAAACATACCCACAGTAACTTATGTGTAAATAGCATGGTAATATACGAACCGTAGACCTGATAACTTACGTACAAATACAGTGGTAACTTCGACCCATGAAAAAAGTTGGTGAAACTTAACCCGGTAATGATGTAGGGTGGAACCCTAGTTCATGATCTTTTCACACTTGGAGGGGGAAAAGGGAACAAATCAAGAGAGGAACACAAGAAGAACACTCAATAGACAAAGATCCAATCACACATATGCTAAATCCACATACACATATAGGGATACAAGGGTCCAAATCCAACACAAGAGGGTAAAAGGGGTACTAGTTCATCCCAATCCTTGAAGGAGAGAGGTCTTGAATCCAACAGGATCTTCCCTAAGAAGGGGTCTTGAATCCGCTTGGGGGATCTTCTCGCATGGAGTCCTTGATCTCCATGGGAGAGGTAAGTGGATGAGCAAAACTCAATCTCAAGTGAGCTAAACCTTTGCTTAACCCTAGCTAGGAGGAGGAGATAGTGTTCCAAGAGATGAGAGGGGGAAAGAGGGGATACATGGGCCTCTGGCCCGGTTAGGCACTCGCAGATGCCGAACGTCCGGGCTGGGGGCCGGATGTTCGGCCAAGAGTTGGCCAAACTTCTGTTGCTCTCGGTGGCCTCGGGCCGGATGTCCGGCTCCTGGAGATTCTTCAGCGTTGCACTGATGCTGCTGTTGCTGGACTGGGGGCGCCGGATATCCGGGCCAGGGCCGGATGTCCGACCGCTGTAGGATTTCAGCGGTCTCCTTCGTCGTGCTTCATCGTCCGTGTACTTGGGGACTTGGTCTTCATTCCGAGCGTCTATGAGGTGGAGATACAGTCCTCGCTGATGGATCGGCAAGTACTCGGCCAGCGGCTATCAGCTAACGTTATGGGCTGTTAGAGAGACCTCGACTCTTTCAGGGAAAGGAGGGAGATCGAATGCGAGATGGAGTCCCTGCGTTTGTTCCCTCCCCCTCGGGACGGGTCAACCTACTTTGCCCGCTCAGGCGCTTCCTCAGACCTAAGCACACATAGCATTTCCGATTGGGGTAGTAGTCATGTCTCACACGGTTCGTATGGAAGCTCGTTAAGGAGAGATGTCACCTCGGTCTTGATAGCTCTTGCATGCGCTCGTGTCATCGGTCCACTTGGCACTTGGGGAGACGGAGGAAGGTCCATGGGGATGACCGTAGGATGCTCCGCATTAGGTAACTTGTGTGTAAATAGCAGGGTTTTTTACGCACCGCAGATCTGATAACTACGTACAAAACACCTCGGTAATTTTGACCCAAGAAAAAAAGTTGTTGAAACATACCCTGGTAACTTCTATGTAAATGTGATGGGTTTTTATGCACCGCAGAGTTGAGAGCTGATAACTTACGTACAAACACCATGGTCATTTTGACATGGGGAAAAAGTTGTTGAAAACATACCCCCATAAACTTATGTGTAAATAGCATGGTAATATACGCACCACAGAGCTGATAACTTACGTAGAAACACCGTGGTAATTTTGACCCAGGAATTTTTTTGTTGAAACATCCCTCGGGTAACTTCTGTATAAAAAGTGTGGTAACTTAATGTACCACAGGCAATTTACGTAGCCCTCGCATGGTAATTCTTGGCCCCAAAATAAGTGGTTGAAACATACCAATATGGGATCTTGTTTTGAAGGTCCCGTCGCGACAGTTTTAATGGTGAAAACGAATTTTGAATCGAATCGATGATTTGAGCTACAAAACATTTGAATTTTCGAAAAGGGAGTGAATCTAGGCTGACATCAACATTTGTCCTCGAGTGCATGCATATATAGGGAAAAGGTTGGGGGAACCATTTTTTATAGCCCTGGTAGTTTCAGTGTAAACAACATGATAACTTACGCTGCAACCGTGATAACTTATGTAGCCCAAGCGTGGTACCTTTGGACTCGAAAAAAAAGTCGCTGGACCATACCAAAATGGGATATAGTTTCGGGGTACTTTTGGTTTACCACCAACACCAGCCTTACCAAAAAAATCGGCTCGCCCACGGGATTTGGCCACCATTTGGACTGGCACCAAAAATTGGCTCGCCCAGCCGGCCCGCGATGCCCGCTGTTATTCTTGCCAATTCGTGGGCGCAGCGAGGGCGTGGAAAACGCTCGCCAAATAATTGGCAGCCTGCTCTTGCCTGCTCTTTATGTGGGTCTCGTTTTGTTTTTGCTTTTACACGGTGGTCTCTTCCGGTGCTTTTACGGAGCTCTCGCCAAATAATACGGCGGATTAATCATGTGGTGTAGCTGCGTGATGACCAAACAGTTTTTCTTAGGGCAACCGAACAGCTGTTTGGATGGATTTTTCATTGACGGGTAGTTTGGATGGATCAGTCCAGTGTAAGCTCCAGCCTAACATACGTTTTACTACCGGACTTCCTTCGATCAGAAGAAAAAACTTTTACTATTGGACAAATGTTCCCAAAACCACTACTAATACTCTTCTCTTGCATGTTTATCTTTTGGCATATTATATTTAATTATTTTTATATTACAAAAAACTTAATTTTTAATGTCTCTTTCTTTGTTGGCTCAAGGTACATCCAAATTACAATCAGATCAAGCACTAATCAATCCAAGTTACTCGTATAAAACATTTGGCAACTCAGCCAGTGGCAAACCAAATGAAGTCTTAGTGATTTACCAAAATTTGGGCAAGTACATTGGCTACAATCCAAACAATGACAACTTACCAAAATTTTGGTCATGCCCTCACTTTGGTTATGCCAATTTTTTGGCTGGGCTAGTTGGGGCACAAACCAAACACACCCTCGAAGATCTCACCGTGATAGATTTAATAGTGAAAGCAGATTTTGAATCGGACCGACGGTTTGAACTATAAAACATTTTGAATTTTTAGAATTGGAGAGAATATAGGATGATATCATCAGTTGTCTTTTTTGCACGCATGCATATATTGGTAACAAGAAAAGGGGAAGGTGCACGTGGGTTGGGGAGGAACATATCAGAACGATCGTTGGTTATTAGAGTCTATACACACACACACATAGGAAAAATACATCCTACAACCGGTGGTAGTTACATCCACGTCTCATATTATCATGTGGTAGTATATATACTACTTTATCATTTTAAGTATCTTCATATATTATATCTAAGATTTTCCTAATCGAGCTATATGAAAAAATTGCATGTGAGTCCATAGTTTTTTTTTGTGTGTATATTTTGAAAATACCTTCTACATACAACATAAAAACTCACGTGAGTGCACTACCACCGGTTGTAGGAAAAAATTGAGGACTAATTTCCTATACTCCTGCGAGTATGTACTCCCACATTCAAATATACCTCTTGAACAAACATATTATATTACCTCTTATTATATTTGGGTTGCTAACATATGACTTATTATATTTGATTATGTAGAGTTGCAAAATATATATTGAACATAAGTAGAATAATTGAATGGAAAATATTTTTTCATGCATGGTTGAACGTTGTGATGAGTCTCTCTATGCATGATTGCATGTTGAGGTGGGCCTCATTCCATTCATAATTGTATGGTGAGGTGGCATGCTTGCATGTTGAGGTAAATAAATTAGTGGGGATCACTCTCTTATGTATATAGGATGCCTAAATACAAGTTTCACGAAAAAATATCGTTGAAGCCCTTAGTTTATGCAGTATACAATTTTTACATACAACAATGCAAATGTTTATGTACTTCACAAATATAGTAACAACAATGGGCTCGCTTGCAATTTTCCATGTAGCTCACTTTGGAGCATCTTATTCTTAGATATAGTATATGAACATAGTAAAAATGATAAAGTAGTATATATACTACTACATGGTAATATATGAGACGAGGGTGTAACTACACCCGGTTGTAGGATGTAACATACACATGGTAAAATCGTGTCTATCAATGCTGTCTAATCGTGGGCTCTTCCTGCTGCGCGAGCCGCTCGACTAATCCTGCCCCACCTTAAGATAACTAAGTGTCCTGGTCATCTAGTTACGGCCCCGTACAACTCCTCGCCCCGTTGCTGCTCGTAATATAATTAATCATTTTGGTAATCTAGTTGCTACCTGCTGCCCAACTCCTTGCCCTGCTTCTGTTTGTAATATAATTAGTCTGCCTTCTGCCCAACTCCTTGCCTCACTGCTGCTCGTAATATAATTAATGATTCTGGTAATCTAGTTACTGGCTGCCGCAAAACTCCTAGCCCTGCTCATTGGTGATCGTAATATAATCAATCGTTCTGGTAATCACCGGCTGCGCACAACTTCGCCCTACCAAATTAGCCAACCCGTTTTTCTTTTTTATTAATGGTGGTAAAATAATTTAAAACATAGTAGTACTCTGATTTGATACGAGCCAACAGGACTTGCTTTTGGCCATTTAATAACTGTAATTTGAATCTTGGATGACATTTGCCCAACAAATTTGAATGTTTGGTTTCAATAAAAGCAGTACAATGGCATTTGAAGTACCTTTAATTCAACCATGCTTTGTTGAGATAACATTTTGAATTTTATCCCCATTGGACAGTTGAGTTCTTATGCAATTAGAGATGTTGAAGAGTACAAGAATTTCTGTGACCGACCAAAAGATCAGAGGCCGCAGCCAGAAGAAGTAATTGCGGTATGTCTTGTTTCCGATGAAACCATACTTTTCAGGACACCCACTTATGGGACATCCCCTTTACTTTAATTTCTGATGTGGAATTTTAATTCATCTTGCCCATGAATCCATGTCATCGTGGGTTCTAATGTAGTGACATAGTGGATGAACTAGCTTGGTGTTTGTAAGTCAAAATATTTTATAATCTGCAATACTCATTGGCACTCTTGAGACTACTTTACCCTCTATTTATTTTATTTGACATATAGATATGTTTCCCAAGATGGGAATTGGGACTGCTAGGTTCTCTTCCAATTTGTGTTCATCAACCTAGTTTGTAGTGTCATTATGTCATATTAGCGTTCTTTGTTGTTGAGCTTAGACAAACTATTTCATTGGATTGCGAATTTGTCAGCAACATGGGAAACGGGGTCCCCCGTGCCTACTGGAGATGGGCCTAGCTTTATGTTCTAATACTTAAAGAAAGAGAGAAAACCATACTCGCGGCCTCCCAAGCATGAAGACACTGGCAATCACAGGGAATCTGTAGAGTTGGTCGGGATCCTCCCGATCAACTACCCTCCCCCGAGCAACCGATCCTCGCCTGCGGATCGTTTAAGCGGCCCACAAGTTGGCAAAAGATCAAGCACATGCTTGGTCACTTCTCTTCGGGCTTTTCGTGAGACCCGAGGCCGACAAGCACATTAATAGCTATGCCTGCATGTCTATGTAACCTACGGTTCATAAGTTATGATGATTCTGAACAGTAAGTCGGTTCGCTCCGAACCGAGGTGATATGGGCATATGGCCTGCCACGTATCGGGAGCGCAGGTCTTTTTTTGACTATCAACATGCTGGATGTAGCGTGTCTCTTCGGCTGTCTCCCGCTGGCAAGTTGGACCTGGCGAGCTGTGTACGGTTGGAGAGGTTTGACTCGTCAACACGACCTACTGGTTTTTGAGTCGCGACTAGTCAAGTCGCCGCGAGCCCTGCGGCTCGGCGATTAGTCGACGAAAGTCGCTGTATAGTCGCCATAAGTCGCTGTATAGTCGCGAGTCGCCCTGATTTCTAGAAAACGACTTGGCGATTAGTCGGCGACTATACAGCGACTAATCAGCGACTCAAAAACCATGACCTACTCCCACTGCCCTTTCCTCTAACGGATCCGCGTGGGCTGCACAGGCTAGGTCGCTGCCTCCAATATTGGTCTGAAGGTTGTATCTGAAGTATAGCTTGCTGCCACTTCCTGTGACCGTCACAGGAATGATTTGAGAAATTGCCATTAATGAACAACATTTCCTTGATAAAGCACCAGCTACTCTGTTAAGGGCGCCTTTGTTGTATTGTATTCTGAAACCAAATTCTAGTAACTTCATCATGAGCTTATGGTTTGCTTTGCACCTATAGCTTGTACCTCTGCTTGCAGTGTTGTTATGTCCAATCTGACAGACTGTGTTTCCTTCTGGTTCTCAAAGACCACGGATCGCATGGCCAGGAGATCTTGTAGTTCCCCGTCATCATTTCCCACCTTGCTCCTCCCCATCTGGATCTGGCCTTCAGGAGAGAGAATTTCACATCGGAACTAGTCCAGCAACTGGATCTCCCACACCAGATCTCGTTGTCGAACTGCGCTGCCGCCAAAGTGGTGTACTAAAGCAGCACAAGGTTGTGGAGGAACAACTTACAAAATATACAACGCAAGTGTTGATGGAACTACTTCTATGTGCTGCGCTAGATATCGTTCTAGAGGCGGAAACAGGCTAATGTGGCAGCAGGAGTTCAATCCAAAATTCCTAGAGCACAAGATCTACTCCAAGATCTTAGATAAGAACACCAAGTTCTACTATAGGTAGCGGGGGTACATAGTATGCTTACAAACTAGAGGTGAGGACCTCTATTTATAGGGCTTTGGGAAGCCTTCACATCTCACTTCTACTTATAGCTAGAACACCCTAGAAAACATTACTTAAGATTCATCATTGTACTCATACCTACTCGTAGGTAGAAGACTCTAGAAAACAGTAGCTAGGGTTAAGAAAAGAAAAGAAATACTAGACTAGACACTAGAGTAGAAGTATATAGAAGTAGCCAAACAGATTTGACATATGACTTCATTTTTCGATTCCTCATCTATTGTTCCTCATCATTCTCCACTGATTGTTTGTAACTCGACCTTGAGTTATCTTCAAAGCCCTTCTTCTGGGTGATAGAGAGTCAAGTCCGCAACAATGAAAGTGTTGGATATACCCATGTCGCTTGGAAGATCTGTCACACAAGCATTATTATTTATCTTCCTCATAATAGAGAAGGGCCCATACCCTCGCTGCCTAAGCTTCCCTTTAACACCTGAAGGCAGCCTCTCTTTTCGGAGGTAGACCATCACCTTATCATCAACTTGGAATGTTTTCGGCCTCCTTTTGCAGCCAGCAAGTTGTTTATATTTCTGATTTTGTGCATCCAAAACACCACAAATTTCTTAAAAATAACTCAGTGTAATTATCAATAAAGGACAATGCTGATTTTGAGTTTTCCCTTGATGGTAGCTTCACCACGTCCACCGTATTTGTTGGAACTTTAGTGTAAACAATAGAAAAAAGACTCCTTCCTGTGGACCTATGCTTAGAGTTGTTGTAGGAGAACTTGGCAAAAAGCCAAATACCATTGTCCCTTCATGTCTCCACTCTCCACAAATGCAAAGGATCAGATTACCCAAAAACTTGTTCACCACTTTCGTTTGTCCATCTGCTTGTGAACGGGCAGTGCTAGAATTTTTTAATTCAGTGTTGAATTGCTTCCACAAAGTGAGCCAAAATGCAGCAAGAAACTTGCTATCATGGTCTGAGACGATGAATCTTGCAACTCCATGAAGTCTGACAGCTTCTCAAAAGAAAGGTTTGCCACATGATGAGCCATCTTAGAGAATCTGTCCACAACAACAAACACAACATCACTCCCTCGTCTTGTTGTTGGCAAACCCAAGACGAAGTCCATAGAGGTATCCTCCCACATAGCAACAGGAACAGGCAAAGGCATTTATAACCCTATGTTCTGAACTTGGTCTTTGCAGTTTTGACATATGGGGCACCGTGAACAAACTTTCGAGCATCTCTTTTTAGTTGTAGCCAAAAGTAACGAGCCTTCAGGTTAGTGATAGTCTTGTCGCGTCCAACATGGCCACTAAGATCACTTGAATGGAGCTCTCTAATTAGTTTGTCATATAGAGAATTCCTTGGGATGCACAAACAATCATTTTTGAAGAGATAGCCATCTTGCACCAAATAGTCATCACATAATGGTTGGCCCCTGCCGTGCTTTACCCAAACATGGCCAAAGTCTTCGCCATCCTCATACAATTCTTTTATTTGATCCATGCCTGGAAGTTCAACCTCAAAAAAAGTCAAGAGGCATGCATGACGACTCAAAGCATCGAACATTGGGTTAGTTGTTCCAGATTTATGCACAATGAGGTAGTTAAACCTCTCCAAATATGTTGCCCATCTTGCTAGCATGCGCTCAACATGCTTTTGATTTCTGAAATGCTTCAAGGATTGATGGTCACTGTAAACAATGAACTCTTTAGGCGTCAAATAGACTTCCCAAGTTTTCAAAGCTCTGAAAATGACATACAATTCTTGCTGATAAGTACTCTTCTGCCTTACTTCGCTTAATTTCTCACTGAAGAAAGCAATGGGCTTCCTTCTTGAGAGAGAACAGCTCCAATGCGTACTCCGCTTGCATCACACTAACTCAAAAGTCTTATTGAAATGCGATAACACCAAGACAGGAGCTTCTGAGAGTTTTTGCTTGATCTCATTGAAACTAGTTTCGGCCGCTTTCGTCTATTGGAACTTTCCTTTCTTCAAACACCCGGTAATTGGTGCCATGATAGTGCTGAAATTCCTCATAAATCGCCTATAGAAAGTTATAAGGCCATGAAAACTTCTTACCTCAGAAATGGTCTTCGGAGTTGTCCATTCTCAGTCTCGGTAATTGGTGCCATGATAGTGTGCTGAAATTCTTCACAAATCGTCTATAGAAAGTTGCAAGGCCATGAAAACTTCTTACCTCATAAATGGTCTTCGGAGTTGGTCATCTCGGACTGCTTCAACCTTAAAATTATCAACACGAATACCGTCACATGTTATGTCAAATCCTAGGGAAGGTTGTGTTTGCAGGAAAACACATTTCTTCAAGTTGACGTAGAGCTCATTTTCCTTTAGTACTCTTGGCACCTTCCGAATGTGATCTAAGTGTTCATCCTCATCCTTGCTATAGATCAAGATGTCATCAAAATAAACCACAACAAAGTGGGATAAGAAGGGCCAAAGGACTTGGTTCATCAAATGCATGAATGTACTTGGTGGATTTGAGAGTTTGAATGCCATGACTAGCCATTCAAAAAACCTTTCCATTCATCTCCGGATCTGATGCGAATTTGATGATATCCGCTTCTAAAATCTAGCTTTGTGAACACTCTTGCTCCACTAAGCTGATCCAACATATCATCCGGACAGGGAATAGGGAACCTGTACCTTACAGTGATCTTGTTGATGTCTTTATTGTCCACACACTTGCGGCAAGATCCATCTTTCTTTGACGTGAGTAGGGCTCGTACATCACATGGGCTAATACTTTCTTGAATGTGTCCTTTTTGCAGCAATTCCTCCACTTTCTCCTTCAATATGTCATGCTCTTTTGGGCTCATTGGTAGTGTGGAAGATTAGGAAGACTTGCTCCTGGAATTAAGTCAATTCTATGTTGAATTACTTTCATCGGTGGCAGGCCTTGTGGCTCTCCAAGTATTTTCTGAAATTCTGCTCTCCAAGTATTTTCTGAAATTCTGCTAATAAGCCACGTACATCCGTTGGAATTTCGACAACCTGGTGCTCTTCTCCTTTTACAATAAGTATGGCATACAAATCTGCCTCCTCTCCCATAAACTCATTAGAGGTGTGGCAGATAGTTAACATACTTTTCCCCTCCTTAGAATAATGGTCTTCCTCTTGTTCCAAATGAAAGAGTAAGAATTTCCCTTCCCTTTATGTCTACTTGTGTAGTATCCACATCAAATTGCCAAGGTCTCCCAAGAAGAACATGGCTGGCACCCATGTCAACCACATCACAACACATTTGAGTGATAATGCTTGCCCAAAGAAAGTGGCAGGTTGCATTGTTTGGTGATCCTTATATTCACTCCTTGATCCACCCAATAGTGTAGCGATTTGGATGATCATGAGTTTCAAGCTTTACATGGTTCACCAAATTCTGTGAGATAAGATTCTCGCAGCTGCAACTATCAGTTACTAATCTGCATACCTCTGCATACCTTGCCATTCATAGTGCATTTGCTCTCAAATATTTCCTTCCGTTTTGTGTCGTCAGGTTGTGGTGTGGAACATATGAGACGCTGAATCACACATACCACCCCTTCACCTTCTTCTTGATAAACCTCTTATCCCTCTACATCTTCAGATTTGTATTCCTCCTCATCGCCTTCACCATCATGGATAGTTGTGTTAACAAATTTCCTTAGTGGGCAACCGCTGGATATGTATCCTTCTTCACCACATTTATAGTCCAGTTTGCTTCGGGATGGGTTGTTTTGCCTTTGGTGGAGCGGTCTTTTCTTCCACTCTATTAGTGTGATTCCTAGACGAGCCTTCGGTATGAGGATATGGAGGATATGTAGCCTTAATTGTTTTTCTTGTCCTCACAAACCTCTTGGCCTTTAAGGCTAGAGCTTGTGCTTGACAATGGATCAGATTTACTGCATCATCAATCGATCTTGAATAGCATCAGTGAGACCATTGATATACCTTGCAACTTGTTGATCTTTAGTTTCGGCAAGGTTGCACCTCACTTGTAGCCTTAGAAACTCCTCCATGTAATCTGAAACAGTCCTATTTGCTTGGGCGTAATTTTGAAACTGAATAAACATGATCTGCTCATAATCAGCAATCTCCCATTCAAAAGACTTCATTCGCCGCCAAGTTCTCACACGAGGTTCTCCTCTCAGGCTGTGTTCTTCTTGAAGGCGATGCCAGCATGCGCTGGCTCCTCCTTTCAACTTGTAGGCGACCAAAGAAACTCTATGATCTTCCGGAATCTCCATGACCTCAAAGAAAGTCTCCACTTCATATAACCAATCAAGGCAGCCTTCAATATCAACATTTCCATTAAAAGTTGGGATCTCAGCTTTCACCTTGTCTTTATCCCTTGCATATGTAGGGTTGGGTACTCTCTAATATGCATAGAGATTAGGTTCTTCAAGGGCATCATCATATTCTTCACCTTCAAAAGCTTCAACATAAATTGGCCTTCTTGAAGCACACTGAACTGCACATTTTTGTGGTAGTCAGTAGTCTTGCTCCAAGATTACCTCCTCTTCTTCCCTGTCGAACATCTTCTTCATCCTTGATGAATTTTCTTCGTTGGCAGCATCCATCTCTTCTCCAATTGCTTCATTGCTTGCTGCAGCTCCACCCTCAAAGAGAACAACAAGAACTAGCCACCTGAAGCAGCACAAGGTTGTGGAGGAGCAACTACACCTTGCTGCTACAATGTGTACAACACAAGTGAAGGAACCATTTCGACGTGCTGCGCTAGATATCGCTCTAGAGGCAGAGATAGGGCCGATATGGCAGCAAGAGTTAAATCCAAAATTCCTAGAGCACAAGATCTAGTCCAAGATCTTAGATAATAACGCCAAGTTCTACTATAGGTAGTGGGGTACATAGTCTGCCTACAAACTAGAGGTGAGCACCTCTATTTATAGGGCTTTGGGAAGCCTTCACACCTCACTTCTACTTATAGCTAGAACACTCTAAACTAATTCTGTGGAGAAATTGGAAGATAATTGGCCAAATCAAGGGACGAGATATATATTGAAACGTATATGAAGTATGTGTTCATGGCCACATGTCCGGAATAAAAGGGGAATAATTCTCAATGCCCAGCTCAGCCACAACTGGCTGTTATATAGGTTAAGAATTAACCATAAATGAAAGTAAACAGTAACTTGTCTTAAATGATCTCCGCCGTCAAGTGAGGTTTAACCCGAGCGAAGCTAGCCGTCCGATTCCACGAAGCGTTTTCGGAAGCGATACAGTTAACTGAAGAAACATGACAGTTTGTCAGGCTCATGTTCTGACAATGTGGTCACACATCCCAGCTTGTCTTTTTTTTTACGGTGATCCCAGCTTGTGGCATATACAACTGTCCTTGCACTCAAGTATTTCGTGTTCAGGATATCGCAGAGCATTTGACCACAATACACTTATCACGATGTGAACGCGGAAAACGCTGCTTATATGAAGGATCAACCCCACCGGGAGGTTTTCCCAACAGTTGGGTGAGCCACTTATTCTCCATTCTGAATCTACATGCCTATTCTTCTTCCTGACCAAGAATAATTTGAAATTGCCCTTTTTATTTCAATATCAATTCACACCTAGGGATTGTCCTCATGCAATGATTAGCTATGTTGATTCCATCTGAAGATTAATCTTTTGACAGAGTGGTGCAGCATATTGTACATCTGATCTGTCCATTCACAAGAATGGTGAAATACACATTTGGGACAAGGGTTTTGACGACAATGGAAGCCAGGTAGGCTTCCTACGTTTTGACTTGCTATGCCTGTGAAAAAAGAGAGGAATATTATTTTGATGCATTGCCCACTTATGCTCAGGTTTGGGGAACCAAGGCTGGCCCTTATGAGTTTAAGCCTGCTCCCAAGTCCAATTATGATGACATGTTCTCACCTTTAAATTTCTCTGCCCCCTTGTCACTAGAGAAGATGGAAAGTTCATATGCAATTGATGACCAGTAGATGAGCATTGTTAATACATTTTGTTGTTAGAGAACACCATAAGAATAGCATGTATTTATATATTTTGACAGTATCTCTGATCATCAACAAATGGTAATTCTGTGGGTGAACACTTGCAATGCCTGACAACATAGTGAGATATAACAATTATCATATTAGAGCTAACATGAGTTATGTAGGCAGATGGAGCATTAATTCTAATGTTTGTTAGATGGAGATGCTTGTTAGATAGTGTCTACAATTTCTGTAATTAATATCTTTTACAGCTCGTTTGGCTCCCCTGATTTCATTTCATTTCTGTCTCTATCAACATTTCATTTGGCTGAATCCAGATTCCAAATCCAAATTTCATGTTTGGCTGGCACTAGGATTTTGAGGTGAAATCCTTACCAGCACCAAACTGAGCAAGAATATAACATTGAACCTCAACTATTCATACTTGCAGCAATGTTCATGCATTAAACTGAACCGTGCCCAGTACACATTAATTAAAACAAAAGGATAACTTTAACATGAGACTTTGCAAAAGGTTCAATCTTTGCAATACAACAAAGGTTCACAGCAACATCAAATGATCAAAATTTACCCAAGGTTACATAAAAGTTGAATCTTTGCATTACTAGCACCACCAAGGATGATTTCCATTGCTTGATTTTCTTGAGTATCTTTGCATGTAACTTAAGGTATCTACCATTGAGTAGACTAGACTGATTGAAATCCCATAACTGTACACATTAGGGAAAACAAAGCTGTACATAATCATGGAATCAGGCGGTTAGTTGATATTATGGCAACAGAAAAACGGTTAATTGATATTTTTCTTTTGTGCTGTAAGGGCTAAGATGACACTGTCCGTGGAGCATATGCAAACTATTTTCAGATAGGCAAAACTATGTCTACATCCTGGCATGCCACTTCAAATCAAAATTAATCTAGATACGGAAAGCAACATGTAAACATGATATGAACGAAAACACATAACTTCAATGGTTACATCCAAAATTTGAAGAGCTAATCTGTCAGGCCCTACACCGACGAAACTGAAGAAATGAACACTTATCCTTCATTGCTGAATGCAACCGTGGAGTTCGATCTGCATCAAGTGGCTGTCCTGGCTTCGTGCCGATTCGCAACGGGTAGCTCCCCAGGGCCGCGGACCTTTCATCCAACGGTCATCGCGAGCTCCGCTGTGGTTGTTGCCTTTCCAACAAAGAAACACTTTACTTGCTTTAGCTACTTTATTTGGCTATTAAAGCCCCATTTTGGGATCGGTGGATCCATCTCTTGTGTAAGGGGTTGCCCCCAAGGCCCCCGTGTTCTGGCTGGCGAAGAACCCTAGCTTTTGTAATCCCAGATCAAGAAATCCTTCCTCTGGAAGTGAGCTAATGATGTGAAATCGAGTCCCAACTCTGAATATTTCTTAGATCATAGCTTGGAGCCTGTCAATTGGTATCAGTAGCCGGTGGTGTTTGAGCTTGTGCTCGGCGAAGTTGGTGTGCCGTAAAATCCTTCCTTGAGCACGGGTTCCGGTGGCGGTGTGGTGACCGGAGGCGACTTGGAGGCGGTAGACTGCTCGGGTGCAGAAGAGGTCTGGGTGTGGTTTCTGAAGAACTTCCCCTTCAGTGTCAAATCCCACCCACCCAACCACTTCGGTGCATCTCTCGGCGACGGTGCTAGCGGCGGTAGAGCCTGAAGCAGATCAACTGGTTGGCGTTCACGATGGTAAAATCCCTCCCTTCTCCCTCCCGGCTAGCTAGCAGTGGTAAGGTGAACTACTTGTTGTAGTTCGTCAGTCTTACACTGCCTCGATGACAAAGCCCATGAATTCAGAAGACACTGCTGATCTTGATCTGGAGACACTGCGACTAGACATCAAAACATTGCAGCGGAATCGTGAGGAAGATCGCAAAGAATTCCAAGACTTCACAACCACATGCAACAAAAACTTTGCTTGCATTCAGTCAAACTTCGACAAGATCCAAGCCAACTTCAGAAAACTACTTGCCATTCGCATCCCTGACACTGACGGTGATCAGGCTGAAGCGTCAGCTCAAACTAGTGGTGGTCATCGTGTTTAGCTCACTGAAACCCCACCTGGTCGCTCCAAACAATTGCAAACTCCTAGCATAGTTGATAGAAGTGTTACAGGGGGCTCTGGTGTGCTGCATGACAGCAATGGAAACGAGAAGAACTTGGCCGGCTCAACTAAAATGCCCTACAGACACCCCAACCATGCAGCCAACAAGCAAGACCAGATCCAAATTCTGCAAATTCAGGACCTGCAGGATGATGAAAATGATGATTTTTATCGAAGAGGAACATCCAAAGGAAGAGAAGGCGGGCCCAACACCCCTGAATTCAGAAAGAACTCCTTAATTGTCAAGTCAGCAAAGCTGAATATAGCAGAGTTTGAAGGGGTTGATGCTGACTCCTGGATACAAAATATTGAGCAATATTTTGATTCTGCCAGGACTCTCCTGGATCAAAGAACTGAAATTGATGTCTCTTACTTGAAAGGGCCTGCAGTGAAATGGAGGAGAGGATCAGGGTTTCATGCCTCCACATTGCCATGGCACATATTTTGTTCTTACTTCACTGACAGGTTTGGAATATCATCTGTCCGTGAAAATGTCAAGGCTTTCTATTCCTTGAGACAGACTTCCACTGTCAATGCCTACATCACCCAGTTTGAGAGCAATATGAACTTGATGAGAAGAGATAACACTACACTCCCTGATGACTATTTTGTCAGTAGCTTCAGTGCTGGGCTTACCCCCTATCTGCAAAGTTATGTGGAAGTCCAAAAACCAACCAACATGCAGCAAGCCATCTGGTATGCTAGGAGAATGGAACCTGCTTGTCGTCCTGTTCAACAACCTAAATCTTATTTTCCCCAAGCAAGAAGACAAGTGCAATTTGATTTCCCCAAACAAGTCACTGCTCCTCCAATGTCCTCCTCCAACAACCCAACCAACATCATACAACAAGCTAGGCTTTAAGGCATCTGCTGCAAGTGTAGGTAATCATGGTTTCCAGGCCATAAACAAGTTTACAAATTGGCAAACAAAGTGCAAATACAAGCCCTTCAAGCTGAAGCTAATGATGAGCCTGAACTCGTCTATATCACTGCTGACACTGAGGACCAGGTCAACCAAGAAGCAAACAATGATAGTGAACAACTCCACATAAGTTTGCATGCTATGAAAGGGGAAAAGGAAACCAAACACAAGTACAGCTTCACTATCAGCTTGCCCATCAACAATTGTATGGCAACTGCTCTTGTTGACAGTGGTAGCACTACCACTTTCATTTCTCCGAAGATGGCCAAGAAAGCACAATGCAACATTTCCTCAGTTAAGAAGTTGCAAGTTAATGTTGCTAATGGAGAAAAGTTGTGGACTGAGTTCAGTTGCAACAACACCTCTTATAAAATTCAGGGAGAACAATTCACATTTGACTCCAGAATTCTTAACCTCAGGGGATATGATGTTATTTTGGGTACCGACTGGATGTACAGACATAGCCCTGTTACATTTGACCTACCAAAAATTCTCATGAGAGCTAAACTAGATGATGGTAGAAACTTTTTATGATGACAGCTTGCCCTCTACTACTCATGAACTTATAACCTCTGAGCAGTTGGAACAAATGGAAGACACAGTCCGTGGAGCACTCCTATGGGTCCAACCTGTTCCCATAGAGGAAGTTCTGGCACTACAACATCCACCTAAGGTGCAACAGTTAATTGACAAGTTCCATGATCTTTTCTCTGAACTTACAACCCTACCCCCAAAAATAAGTGTGACCATGCCATCCCTATGGAAAAAAGGAGCTCCTATTGTAAGGTGCTATAGAATTCCCCATCATCAGAAAAATGCTATGGCAGAAATTGTCCAAGATATGCTACAAAAATATATTATAAGGAACAGCTCCAGTCCTTACAGCTCCCCTGCTATCTTAGTTGAGAAAAAGGACAATACTTGGAGGTTGTGCAATGATTTCAGGAAGGTCAACTCACACACAATCAAAAACAAGTACCCCATACTTGTCATAGAGGATTTACTTGATGAATTAAATGGAGGTAAAATCTTTAGCAAGATTGACCTGAAAAGTGGATATTACCAAATCAGGATGAAAGAAGAGGACATCCACAAGACTGCTTTAGTACTCACCTGGGACACTATGAGTACTTAGTTATGGCATTTGGATTGACCAATGCACCAGCCACTTTCCAACTCTTAATGAACTCTGTTCTTGGTCATTATTTAAGAAGATTTGTGCTAGTCTTCTTTGATGATATCCTTATTTTCAGCAAATCCTTGGCGCTTCGAACATCTCAAACTAGTATTTGAGAAATTGAGAGAACATCAGCTTGTAGCAAAGCTCAGCAAATGCACTTTTTCTCAAGAAAAGGTGGAATACCTAGTCCATGTCATTACTGGCCCAGCTATTGCTAGTGACCTCTCCAAAATAGTTGCAATTGTTCAATGGCCAGCACCTAGTAATGTCACTCAATCGAGAAGTTTTCTGGGCTTAGCTGGTTACTACAGAAGATTCATCCAAGGTGATGGAAGTTTGTGCAAGCCACTTTTCAATGCCCTCAAGAAAGATTCATTTTCCTGGATAGCAGAGCAACAACTAGCATTTGACAAAGTGAAACAACTTATGACTACAACACCTGTACTTGCACTGCCAAATTTCCCCCAACCCTTCGTCCTTGAGACAGATGCTTCTTGATGTAGGGTGGAAACCCTAAGGCCGATCTTTCATGAAATGGAGGGGATCCTACGAAGAACACGAGGGGAAACACGAGGGAAAATGCTCAAATCGACGGGAACGATCACACATGTGCTAAATCCATGAACATAAAGAGTGATACAAGATTCAAACGCAACAAGGGACGATACAAACGGTAACTAGTTCATCTCCATGAGGAGGTCTTGAGGGGGGGGGGGGGGGGTCCTCCCGTGAGGGGGGTCTTGAATCCAAGGATGGTTCTTCTCCGAAGAGGCCGCGGTCTCTCTGAGGAGTAGAACCAAGTGGATGAGCAAAGCTCTATCTCTATAATGAGCTAAACCAATGCTAACCCTAAAAAGAGGGAGGAGGAGTATATATAGTCTAGGGTCACGAAAGGGTACATGGGCCTCGGCCCAACACGCTGTGCACAGACAGGTGTCGGACGTCCGACAGTTACCGGTCGTCCGGTGTCTTGCGGGGTCCGGACGTCCAGTAAGTGTCGGATTTCCGACGTTTGGCTCTGATGGGCGTCTGTCGGATTTCTGGTCGAGGTCGGACATCCGGTGCGTCGGTCGTCCGGTGGCCTTCGGATTTCTGATGTTTTCGTATTGGACTGGTGGCAACGGTCGTCCGGGCGTTGGGAGGTGTCGGTCGTCCGGTCCGCGTCGGACGTCCGGCCGCTGTAGCGTTCGCTGGCTGGGACTTGTCTGGTTGGCTGATGCTCCCAGGCGTCGGACGTCCGACAAGTACCGGTCGTCCGGTGGCTGTAGCTTTCTGGCAGCTCTTCCTCTTGGTCCTTGTACTTGGTGTCCTCGCCGCCTTGTCCGTTGGGTGTAGCTACTCCGTGGCTTCCCTCCAAGTACCTGATCACGCATAGGGTCTTCGCTTGAGGTAGTAGCCATGTCTCATATGTAGAAAGTGGTAGTTCGGAGAGGAACGAGTTCACCTTAGTTTCGATAGCCTTTGCTCGAGCTCTTGTCATTGGTCCAAATGGTGTCATGGGAGACGTAGGTAGTCCATGGGGATGACCGTAGGATGCTCCGCATCATCTCCCCCCCTTGGGAAAGATCCGACCGCGGATCAAAAGCCTCATCACCATGGTAGGGAGAGAGATCCTTGACATTGAAAATGTCGCTCACGGAGTACTTGTCGCGTGGTAAGTCGATCTTGTATGCATTGTTGTTGTAGCGCTGAAGCACCTTGAAGGGTCCGTCAGCTCGTGGTCGTAGCTTGGACTTGCGTTCGTTGGGGAAGCGTTCCTTGCGAAGGTGTAGCCATACAAGATCTCCAATGTTGAATATCATGGGTTGCTTGTTGATGTTGAGCTTGGTCGTGAGTCGTTGCACTTGGCGTTCGATGGTGTGCCTTGTATCTTCATGCTTCTTCTTGAGGTAGCTCACTCGTGCACTTGCGTCCATGTTGATGCGCTCTTGTAGTGGTAGAGGTAGAATGTCCAATGGAGACAACGGGTTGAAGCCGTAGACGACCTCGAAGGGGGACTTGCCGGTAGTAGTGTCGTGCTCGATTGTAGGCGTACTCAGCGATGGGTAAACACTCTTCCCACTCCTTGATGTTCTTCTTGATCAACACGCGTAGGAGAGTAGATAGCGTCTGGTTCGTGACTTCCGTTTGGCCGTCGGTTTGAGGATGGTATGCCGAAGAGAACAAAAGCTTGATTCCGAGCTTGGCGCATAGCGTCTTCCAAAAGTAGCTAAGAAACTTGACGTCGCGGTCCGATACGATAGTCTTGGGCACTCCATGTAGACGCAAGATTTCCCTAAAAAAAGATTTGCAACATGTGAAGCATCGTCTATCTTGTTGCATGGGATGAAATGAGTCATCTTAGAGAATCGATCCACAACAACAAACACAGAATCTTTGCCATTTCGAGTTCTAGGCAAACCAAGCACAAAGTCCATACTAATATCTTCCCATGGGTGATACGGAATAGGAAGTGGCATATATAGACCATGGGATTGAGCTTTAGACTTAGCTTTGCGACATGTAGAGCATCGGTTGGTGAAGCGTGAGACGTTGCGGAACATCTTGGGCCAAAAGTAGTTCTTGGAGAGCGTAGCAAATGTCTTGTCGCGTCCAAAGTGTCCCATAAGTCCTCCATGAGATTCTTGCAGAAGTAACAAACGAAGAGAAGACTCGGGGATACATAGTTTGTTAGCTCTCATAAGATAATCATCTTTGATGTAATAGCGTTCCCAAGACGTATGCGTCAAACATTTGGCATAAGGAATAGCAAAAGTAGGATCATGCGCATATAAGTCTTTTATGTGCTCAAAGCCAATGACATTCAATTCAAGTTTAGTGACAAGCATGCATTTGCGGGAAAGAGCATCCGCCACAACATTTTCCTTACCTTTGATGTACTTGATGACATAAGGAAATGACTCTATGAACTCACTCTACTTGGCATGTCGCTTATTCAATTTAGTTTGACCCTTAAGGTATTTAAGCGTTTCATGATCCGTATGGATGACAAATTCATGAGGGTGAAGATAGTGTTCCCACTCACGCAATACTCGCACTAAGGCATATAGCTCTTTGTCATAGATGGGATAATTGAGTTGCGCTCCGGAAAGTTTCTCACTAAAGTAAGCAATTGGACGCTTCTCTTGCATTAACACACCTCCTATACTGTTGCCACTAGCATCGCAATGAACTTCAAAAGTTTTGTCAAAATTGGGCAAAGCAAGCAAAGGAGCATGTATAAGAAAATTCTTAAGCTCATTAAATGCGGTATCTTGGGTTGGTCCCCAAACAAATGGTGCATTCTTCTTACTCAAGGCATGTAAAGGGGTTGCAATGGTGCTAAAATCCTTAATGAATCTATGATAGAAACTAGCTAGGCCAAGTAAACTTCACACTTGTTGCAAGTTGGTTGGTTGTGGCCAAGTTTTAATAGCATCGATTTTAGCTTCATCTACATGCACACCCTTAGAAGACACAACGAAACCCAAGAAAACAAGCTTATCAACACCAAAAAGGCATTTGTCCATATTAGCATAAAGGCGCTATTTTCTAAGAGTTTGCAAAACGGTTCTAAGATGGGTGACATGGTCTTTGAGAGATTTGCTGAACACAAGAATATCGTCAAAGTAGGCCACAACGAATACGCCAATGTATGGGCGAAGAACAAAATGCATCACACGCATAAAGGTGCCGGGTGCTTCAGATAAACCCAATGGCATGACCAACCATTCATACAAGCCAAACTTGGTTTTGAAAGCGATTTTCCATTCATCACATTCTTGGATGCGTATTTGATAGTAGCCACTTTTAAGATCAATTTTAGAGAAAATTGTGGCTCCACTAAGTTCGTCTAGCATGTCATCAAGGCGAGGAATAGGATATCTATAACGGACGGTGATAGCATTTATGGGTCTACAATCAGAACACATGCGAAAACTACCGTCTTTCTTAGATACTAGTATGACCGGTACGGCACAAGGACTTAAACTTTCACGCACATGCCCATTGTCAATGAGTTGTTGTACTTGCATGTGTATTTTCCTTAGTTTCTTCGGGGTTGATGCGGTATGGTGCTTTGTTAGGAAGAGGGGCTCCGGGTATGAGGTCGATGCAGTGTTCGATGCCTCGTAGTGGAGGTAGTTCCGGAGGTAGCTCATCGGGGAAGACATCCTTGAATTCCTGCAAGATATTAGACAACACTAAAGGTAGAGAGTGAGAGGTGTTAGTTGGTGTTGCGTCGTCCTTGCACAATGGGACATAGTGCATGACACTTGATGGGTTCTCACACACTTCTCTCATCTTACTTTTGGTAGCGAATAGCACTAAGTTTTTCTTGTCGCTCATCGTGGAGGCACTCAATTTGGGCTTGTGGCACTCACTCTCTTTTTGGTGGTTCGCTCTCTCACTATTCTCTCCATGATGGGTGGTTGCTTGCTTGTCGGTGATCACTTGACTTGGTGACATAGGTCGTAGCACGTACTCCTTTCCCTTCATCTTGAAGCTATAATGATTGGTTCGCCCATTGTGGATGACGCCGCGGTCGAATTGCCAAGGTCGTCCAAGTAGGAGATGGCAAACGGACATAGGAACCACATCAAACTCCAAAGTATCTTCATATGCTCCAATCTTGAAGGAGACTTGAACGGTGTGCTCCACTTGAATGGTGTCGGAGTCGCTAAGCCATTGGACCTTGTAGGGGAGAGGGTGCTTCATCTTGACCAATTGTAGCTTGGAACATAGCTCTTCACTTGCCAAGTTGTGGCAACTTCCTCCGTCGATGATGACCTTCACGGAACGACCGTTGATGCCCGCCTTGGTGTGGAAGATTTGGCAATGTTGGTCTTCCTCTTGTTGGTGTTGGAGCGTCAAGACCTTGGAGACAACGAGAGCGGGGCTCGAATCATTGTCACAAAAGACTTGATCGTCTTCATCTTCATTCACGAGCCGGTGCATGGCCACGTGCTCAAGGGCTTCCATTTCCTCTTCACTCATGGAGTCATAGATGCCGTCGTCGTTGAGGATCATGGTGCGCCGATTGGTACACTCGAAGGACTTGTGGCCTCGGCCGCCGCATGTGAAGCATTTGATGGAACTTGTCTTGATGGTCTCATCTGGTGGAGTTGTAGATGATGAAGCTCTCGGCTTGAAGTTGCTTGTAGTAGGAGGACGACTTGAGGTTGTCGAAGTTTTCTTGTAACTTGACTTGTCGCCGTTGCTTGGAGAAGGTTTGGTTGAGGTAGAAGGCGGTGGAGTCGTTGAAGCTTGGTTGTTGGAGCCGTAGCTCTTGGAAGAGTACTTGGCATACTTGAAGTCATCTTGCACTTGTCGTTCTGCCTTGGTAGCTTGATGCACTAGCTCGATGAGGTTGGAGTAAGGTTGGAAGTCGGCGATCTTCTTGATAGGATGATTGAGTCCATTCAAGAAACGTGCCATAGTTTGCTCATCATCTTCCGTGACATTGGCTCGTATCATGGCGATCTCCATTTCCTTATAGTACTCTTCAACGCTCTTTGTTCCTTGCTTGAGGAGTTGTAGTCGCTTCAAGAGGCCGCGGTTATAGTATGTTGGCACAAAGCGCGCTCTCATGACATCCTTCATTTGATCCGAAGTTGTGATTGGTGGTTCACCTCTTGCTTCTCGGTGCTCAATGACTTGCTCCCACCAAATGAGGACAGAGTCTTGGAACTCGAGAGATGCCATGGCGATCTTCTTCTCTTCCTCATAGTTGTGCAAACGAAAGATCTTGTCAACCTTCAATGCCGATGAAAGATACTCTTCGGGATCATTGCTTCCGGAGAACTTGGGCATGGTGAACTTGAGCTTGCCGTAGCGTTGCTCTTCATTGTGTTGGGGTCGAGGGTGATGACGCCCTTGACGTGGAGGATTGTCACCCTCAAGTTTCTCTTGGCGTGGAGGATTCCCATTGTCTTGTTGCCCTTGGCGAACTTGTGGTTCTTGTCGAGCTTGTTGTTCTTGTCTAGCTTGTGGAGGAACTTGTGGAACTTGTCGTTGCAATCGTGCTTGATGTCGTCGTTCTTGTACTTCCTCCCTAAGCACTTCTTCTTCTTCACGAACACGTCGGTTGCGGGCGGCGACGACACGATTGGTTTCACGGAGGGCACGTTGCGCCTCAAGGGCTTGTGCTTCACGTCGTTGTTGTTGTTGACGGAGAGCGTCGGCGTCTTGCTCGTCTTGATGTTGGCGTTGTCGCTCTTGCATTTGCTCTCGTTGGCGTTGGCGTTCTTGCTCTTCCACTTGTTGGTGTTGACGTTGCCTTTCTTGTGCTTGCTCGAGGGTAGCTTGATTTTGACAATGCCGATGTTCTTGCTCTTCAAGTTGCTCTTGTGGACCATTGCCGTGTAGAGGATTGCGGTTTGCTTGACAGTCTTAGCGTGTGGCTCGACGAAGAGTGTTTGATGTCGGTGTACTTGAGCCGGTGATGGTGTCGTAGGAATGTCGACTCGGGTGACTCCGTCTTGAATATGACGAAGAGGTAGAAGAACGGTTGACCAACAAGGCATGAATTTCGTCCATCCTTGTGTCGGTCTTCATCTTTTGTGCATCAAGTTTGTTGTTGAAGTAGTCTCTTGTACGTTGCTCAGATTGCCTCAAGTTGGTAGCGAGTAAGTCGATGCATTCGCTCAATGCTTCATTCTCTTGATGCAAAGCTCATTGTGCGCTGAAGAGGTGGTTCTTTGTGACGCAGTTGTTCGGGTCCGCATCTTGCTCAATGAAGAGTGGGTTGGTAGAAGTAGTTGGCCTATCCATCATTCCAAGTAAATGTGTGAGTGGGAGAAAGAGAAGAACTATACCAAATGTACCTTGATCGATGTTGAGAATGGATCAAAGATCACTCAATGATGTAACAAGGAAATAGCACAATTGGTATCGGTTCCCGTCGATTTCTCACACCTACACAAATAAAGCTTTTGGTGGAGCTTTGTTAGGATGGTGGCACAAAATTTATGCGAGTGTTAGTGAGGCTCAATAATGTTGGAAAAGATTCGCAAATTTGCAAATGCAACAAGTAGACCAATAGCAAATAGTGGTACACGGAAACACACACATGGAAAGATAGATGGGGTCGTGCAACCAAAATGAGCTCAAAATGTGGAATCCACGGAAAATGCTCTTGTTGCACAACGCTAGAGAGACGCTAGCACGATTGCACTATAGGCGGATACGAGACTTGTGCACAACCTACAAAGCAAAAATGCAACGACTTCTATCCCAAGTATCCTATATGTATGGTGTTCCGGTGATATGATCCAAGATGATCGAGTTGGACAATCTTAATGTAGTATGATGCTATGGTTCTTGCTTAAACCCGACATTCTGGCGCCCGGCAAGATTCGAAGCCCGGCAAGGTTCGGCGCCCGGCAAGGCTCGGCGCCCGGCAAGGTTTTGTTGTTGTGCCACCGCTCTGGCACAGCAACAAACCTGACATTCTGGGTCCTTCTTTGGATGCGTGGCGACGCGCCAGTGGAGGAGAGCTTAAGCGGTGCTGATGGATGGCCCCTTTTTCCATCCCCAAGAAAGTGAGGACACCTAAACGGACACCTCACGGTGCATTAAATGCGTTCGTCCTAATCCGTCAGGGGTTAGGTATGATGACCCTGTAGCTACTTTACACCTCAATGTATGTACATTTTGCCACTGTGGTGACCCCTTTGTGATATAAAAGGAGGCCCAAGGCAACTGCTACAGGGGAGGAGGATCTTCTGGCCCATTCTGCATGCGTAGCTGCTCTTTGAATGTACTGTTCACCGCGAGCGCTCCTGGAGCCCGGGCTCAAGAACACCAATAATAAAACAAGGCAGGAGTAGGGTTTTACGCTGATCAGCGGCCCGAACCTGGGTAAAAATCGCCCCGCGTCGGTCGTTGGTTCTGCTCTTTGCGCATACCTCTCCCCCTGCCGAATCGTAAAGGGATTCTTCGAGGGTCCCATAGGTGTCGCACGCCGACATCTTTGGCGCGCCAGGTAGGGGCATTGTAGGTTGTGTGAACCCGATCCAGTGATCGGCGCCTTAGTTTCTTCATCATCTTCATCATCATGCCACCCAAGAAGAAGAGCGCTGCGACGGCGCAACCATCCACGTCCGTTTTGCCTGTGCCTTCGCATACGGGCGATGGCGTGGGTGCAGAAGGAAGAGGATTAGAGCTTCCACGGCGTTCCAGTGATCCAAGCCAGGCGAGCGGCGTCGTTCGCAGTGGCAGCGGCAACCCACACGCCGCTGGATCCAGAGACGGAGCTGTGTTGCCTACGGGTGGCACAACAAATTCCAGAGATCGGAGGACGCCTGCTGGAGCTCCCGCGCCGGCGCAAGCATCACGGCCTATCCAGGTCGTGCACGACGAGCGACGTCATGGTGCTGGTGGTTCAGGGCGTCCCCATGAAAAGATTTCTGTGCATCGATCCCAAGATGCGCGGGCCCAGCATGCACACCGAGCTACCGGCGAAGGTGGCGCGCGGTCGCGTGGCCGTGACGGTGCTCCTTCTAACATGGCTAGGAGTCAGAGCACCTCACGTACCTCGCACCTGTCACCGTCGCCTACACCAGCGGAAGCCTTGGCACATGCGTAGCTGCTCCTCGATTTCCCTCCTGCTCTGGAGAAGATGGAGGAGTGGCGAGCTACTATCCAGAGCCTTATCGGCTTCGCCAACAAAGATGGACCACAAGAGGCAGGGCCCTCACAGCGAAGGCCCGTCGATCCGACGCGAGCCGATGTGGAGAAAACCGGAGGTGGTGCAACCACGGTGCACTCTCCTCCGCGACACCAGCGGCGGGCGACAACCCAGCAGGTCGATCGCAGTGATGATGGTTCCACGGCTTCGTCCGATCCACGGATGCGCCGCGACCAGCGTCAAGTTCTCCAGGAACGAGGCAAAGAGGACGCTCGAACTACCATTGAGCGACGACGGGAGACGCGCTATCAGTCTGATAAGCGCGCAGGGCCGGCTGTCGACGAGCCTGCGCCGGGGGACGCAGGAGACTTGCCTTACGAGGTAGGGACTCCAGCGTTTACCCGTGAGCTGCGGCAAGTCCAGTGGCCCAATTCCCGAACCTTCAAGCCAGAGGTCCCGGAGAAATATGACGGCAAGACTCATCCCTCGGAGTTCCTGAGCATTTACACCATTGCGGTGCAGGCTGCCGGGGGCCGAGATGACAAGATACTTGCCAACTACTTCCCGTTGGTGCTCAAACCCAACGTTAGGTCGTGGTTGATGCATCTGCCGGAGAATTCTATTTCTTCTTGGTCAGATCTGTGCCATCAGTTTGTTGGCGCCTTTGTTGGAGGCCACCAAGCTCCTGGCCAAGAGAGTGATTTGCAAATCATCCCTCAGAAGGAGGGTTAATCCCTGCGCAAGTTTATCCAGAGATTCAGCCGGGTGCAGTACAATATTCCTGACGTTCACCCTGCCGTTGTTGTTAGCGCGTTTCATCAGAACGTGCGTAACCGCAAAATGCGGGAAGAGTTGGCAATGAACAAAGTCAGGAGTATCGCCGAGCTTTACGCTTTGGCCGATAAATGCGCTCGAGCTGAAGAGGGGAGGAAACTCCCTGGCGAGGCTGTTGGCGCGGGGGGCGAATCGGAAGATGAAGACGCTGCGACCCCGTCAAGGAAAGGCCGGCGGCGGAACAAGAAACGCAGAGGCAAGGCCGTGCTTGCTGTCGAGGAATCCGGCAACCCCGGCGCCGCCAAGAAGGCCAAGGTTGACGACCCCGGCAAGGAACTTGCCGGGTGCCCTTCTTGTCAGGCCTTGGCGGCAGCCGACAAGTCGGAAAGCTCCGGCAAGCAGTATTGCAAGATCCATCGCACCAAGGGCCACGTCTCCAAAACTGCCGGCAAGTTGAACAGCTTGCCGAGAAACAGAGGGCTGAGTATGAAAGGTGGGATAAGGAGAAGGCCCATGACGGTGCTGAAGTGCTGCGCGGTCTCAGGACCAGAACCTTTGACAGGCTGAAAAAGTGCGGAAGACGCTGGATTGACGAGTTGCCGGTGGTTCTTTGGTCAATCAGAACGACACCAAATCGAGCCACCGGCCAGACACCCTTCGCTCTGGTCTAAGGAGCGGAAGCAGTTCTCCCCACGGAACTCACGTACGGATCACCTCGAGTGCTCGCTTATGATGAGCTTGAGCAAGAGCAACTGCGGCAAGATGATGCTGTGCTCCTTGAGGAGAATCGTCTTCAGGCTGCTGTGCGAGCTGCACGCTACCAGCAAGCTTTGCGCCGCTACCATAGCCGTAAAGTTCATGCCCAAAGCCTTGAGGAAGGCGACCTTGTTCTTCGACGGATTCAGTCCGCCAAGAATTCAAACAAGTTGACGCCGAAGTGGGAAGGCCCTTATCGGGTAGTACGAGTCACCAGGCCCGGCGCTGTCTGCCTGGAGACCGAAGATGGCGTTCCAGTGAGCAATTCCTGGAATATCGAGCATCTTCGCAAGTTCTACCCATAAGACGCGGTTGCCGGGGGCCCCCGACAACCACCCTTTTGTACAAGTCTTGCTGGCAAGGCATATAATCCTTTGTACAAAGCCAGGCGCAGATCCTGAGCACAGATGAATAAATTTAAGTGTTGTGCATTTTCTTATTGATTTCCATGTTCATATATATGTGCATGTGTGTCTAAGATGTTGTATGACACCTACTCCCGGTAAGTTCTAACGAACCGCCAAGGTTTCATATATTTATTTTCTCTTCTTTCTTTTTCTTAAAAGACAGAAGGATTCCTCGCGTGCACATTTGCCGGGGGGGGGGGGAGGGAGATATGAGTACCAGTTGGCGACGTTCAGAATCGACGCTTGCCGAAGGAAGGACAGCGACAGAAAGCTAAGTTCTAAAACTTAGAACAAGTTTCCTTTATTGCAAAGTTATTTCCTTGGACGATTTCGACTTTTGTATGGAAAATCTGCACGCGAAGGAACCCTTGCTGTAATCGGTTGCGCCCTTATTTTGTTTTGAGTCCACTCAACAATTTAAGTGGCTGCACTGAGAACGCTAAGGAGTCTTGCCGGCCGCTGCGCCTCCAGCAGGCTGCTGAAGTCCCGCACCCAGCGCTCGCGGCAGGTTGCGCGCCGGCAAGTTTTTCAGTAAGCGTAGGGTGAACTCCATACATAAAGGAATCAGACAAGGGAGATATCATGCATGTATCCAAACATAAGCAAGTTATATTACATTAATAAGTTGCCGCAGTTCTAACTTAAGACTTAATTGTCTTTGGCATGGAATGACGATGGCAAGAAGAGGTGGAGCAGTTAATCTCTGCGCTGGCCTTCGATCCTTTTGATTGAATCCACCTTCTCAAGGATAGGCGCGACAAGCTCTTCAAGTGCCTCGAGATTTGCGTCCTTTGGCAGGTGGCCAAGCACGTTGGAGAGGTCGATGCCAGGATTATTATGCACCACCTTGATAAGTACCTTGCGGAGGACGGCCCGGCAGAGCCGGCGGGACTCGTTGGCCAATTGGGTCGCCCGGTTAGACTGAAGCAACTTCAGGGCATCGATGATGCTTTCGAAGAACATCGTCAACCTGGCACTCAAAGATATCCTTTCCTTGAAAGAATACCTGAAGTTTGACAGGCCCATGGTTGACAGTTCTGCCGTAAGCTTCTCCGCAGCGTCGATGAGACGTCCAGTCCAGATCTTCACCCCCTTTTCGTAATCAACTTGGGCGGCGGTAGCGCTCTTGAGCAGGTTCCTCTCTCCCTGGAGATATTTGAGCAGGGCCTTCTCGCGGGCCCTGCCGGCCTCGAGAGACTTCTGCAACGTGGTCAGTTTCAATTCCAGAACGGCAATAGCATCATTTGCTGAGGAGAGCTGCTTGGTCTTGTTAGACATGGCAACTTGCATCTCCGCCAGGGTGTGGAGGGTTTTTTCCCTATCACCTTTGAGCGTCGGGAGCTCCTTGCCGTGTTCTTCGAGATCCACTTCCAGCTTCTTTACTTTGTCGCTCAGCTCATTCTTGGCGGCCTCTGCAGCCTCGGCAACATCGACGGCCTCCTTGAGCTTGCCGGCGTGATCTACAGTTAGAGCTTCGAGCGCCTCTTTGTGTTTCTGCTCCAGCTCCTGGGTCCGCCGCGCGACAAGCTTCTCGATATCTTCATCTTTGCTGCGAAGCTTGGCGGCGAGCGCCTGCTCACGTGCGGTGAGATCTTCCTCGTGAGCATCAAGCGCAACGCGACGCCCCGTCAGGAGAGCATCTTCAGCAGCAATTCTTTGCGTAGCTTCCTCTTGCGCCTTCTCCATGTCAGATTGTTTCAGGAGGATTTCTGTCCACTGTTGGCTCACTTGTTCCCGGCCGGCAGTCAACTCCTGGAGGGCCTCGGCGTACCAGACTTGCATTTGTTCGACGCGCCTCTGAAAATCTGCTTCGGCCGCCTCGACAACTGCCATTCTGGAATCCGCTTTCTCTTTCCGGGCGCGGTGAAGAGCCTGGAGCTTGCGGAAATTTTCGCCCATGGCCTGAAGGAGGTGATCCTCTTCAGATTTGCCGCTGCTAGCGCTTGGATCATCAACAACCTCGAGCCCGGCAGCAGCGATGATTTCTTCATCAAAGACTTCCCCTTCGGTCGGTGCCCCAATGCTTGCCGTCCCCGGCAAGTTGACAAACAGGTTCTCGCCAACTTTGAGATATTTGCTGGATGTGGGGACTTCAGATGTTGACGGTTGATCCTCAACAACCACCTCATCAGTAGCAGGGGGCTCCGTGGCCGGCGTAGCGCCTGGCGCTCCTGCGGCAGGAATGCCGTCAGTACGGTCACCAGCCTCCCTGCCGCCCTCTTCAGTAGACTCTTTGGCGGGTTCCTCCTGTGCAGTCTTGGCGGCCTCCTCGGCAAAAGCACCGCCGGCTTCTACGGTGGCATCCGTGGCGGCCTTGCTGGCAACGATCTTGTCGGCTTCGGCGGCAACATCCCTGGCGGTCTCCTCGATGACAGCGTCGATGTCCATGTCTTCCATCTCAGGGAATTCTAAAGGACAAGGGGGAGAAACAGAATGAGATCAAGATCGAAGTTCAAGAAGACAAAAGAAAGAGAGATAAAGGAAAGAATAGCAAACATGCTGAGGCAATTGGTTACCTGCATCGGGCTGTTGAGAGGTGGCCTCGCCCCTCCCGGCAACCTCGGTTGCCGGGCGAAAGATGCCAGCATCCATGGTTGTTGGCTCCTCCTCAACCAAGACAAGCTCGTCGGTGTGATCACTTGCCGGGGACGCGCTTGTGGGCGATGTGGTTGACAGAGGTGGCGCGACGAGGGTATCTCCTGATAACTCCCTTTGTTGTCGTCCTTCTCCTGCAAGCCCAAAGATATCAGCGGCAAGGATAGGAACCTCAACATTCCCCAACCGAAAAGAATAATGAACTTACGCTGGGGGCTGCGCTGGGGGCTACGTCGAGGACTAAGATCCGGGCTGATGGTAGTAGTTTCCGGCGCGCTCACGAAGCCTGCCGGAGGCTCGTCGCCTGTAGAAGTATTTGTCCTCTTCGCCATCCTCTCCATCAAGGTTTCCGCATCACTGCAGAGACAATACAAGCAAGTCAATAAGATTGATTCAGGATTGGGAGATAAAGGCTGTGGCAAGGTACTCACTCTTCCTCTTCTCGCTCCGGACTGAAGCCGGAGATGTCGAAATCGACCTCCGTTGCACTATCTGTGTGGGGAGGCAGAGGAGGGGTCCTAGATCGTTGGCTGTAGCGGGCGCCGGGGGTTGGCGTGTTTTCGTCACCTCAGCTTCCGGTGCGGTAGTGCGAGACACCCCTGCCGCCTCAGCAGTTGCCGCTGATGTGGGTCTCGCACGCCGCGCAGGTTGCTGTTGGACTCCTTGCCGCGGCTCAGTCTTGCCGTTCGCTTTCTTGCCGGGAGCCTCACTGCTCGAGGAAGGTTGGTTCGCCGGGATGCCAGATGCGGCCTTTTGAAGAACACGCTTTGTCTTCTTCGGGGCTGGGAGCTCTTCTTGCGGTTCTTCTTCAGCCGTGTCTTCATCGGACGAGCTCTCAGCGGCTGCGCTGCTCTGTTCCCCGACAGCTTTGCCCTTCCCGGCAGGTTTTCCTTCCACCACTACCTCTGTGTCGCTGGTTTCCCATTCTGTGAAGCCAACGCTGCCAGCCTCTGCGGCAAGATTTGCCTCCTCCGCCCTAGTGGCGATGTACGCCACCTCTTCGTCGGTGGTGGCTCGGATGAAGTCTGCTTCTTCCCGGACGGCCCTCTCCGTCAAGTTATCAAAGAACTTTTGTGCCTCTTCCTCGGATGGCTCAACCCATGTCGCGTCGAGACTGTGGGCATTGAACAGTGGCATGGTAACGATAATTGACCCCAGGGCAGAGTTGTTGCACAGAGGGACAATCCTTGCCGGCAACCGATGCTTGTTGTCGCGCTGAAACAGCTTTTGACGGAGAGCGCCAAGTTGCATAGCAGTCAAATTGTTGTTCAACCCGGGGCGCAGTCTCATGATGTCTGCTGCGTTTTGGTATTCCCAAGCTGGTCTTCCTTTATTCTGCAAGGGGGCAATACGGCGGCGGAGAAAATCGAAGCCAATCATCTCCATTGTCAGCCTGGCAGCTTTCAGGCGAAGAATCCTGGTGGTGGCGATTGTGAGTTTTTCATCTTCAGCAGCAAGATTGCTCCAGCCACTACCGTGGACCGCTTTCTGCTGTCGAGGCAGACAGAACGGATGGGGATCTGTTTCCTTGATCCAGCACCACTCAGCCCGCCATTCGTCCCACTTCTCGCGGTAAACCCCTTCTGGGTATATTTCCTTATTCCAAGCCCTTGGAATCCAGGCGATAGAACCAGAAAGGGCCTCCCCTTTTTGGATACGAGGGAAAAAGTAGTGGCGGAAAAGGGCAGTATTGGGAACCACTCCGGCAAAGTTTTCACAAAGGTGAGCAAAGATAGACATGCACAATACCGCATTCGGCGTGAAATCGAGAAGATGGAAGCCGTATGTGTACATAATGTCGTTGAAGAAGTCAGAAAATGGAGGACAGAGCCCGCAATAGAAGTATGCGACGAAAAAGGGATATCTGTCTGACCCACTCTTGGAGCAAGAACCTGGAATCATGCGAGTGGCGGGGTGAGCCTGCGTCTCTCTCGCCCACATGCACTGGTACCGCCTCTTCAAAGCTTCTGCATCAAGCGACGGGGCGAAGACGACATATTTCTTCCGCATCTTCACCAGCTCGCTCTCCGGGACATCGGCTTTCGTCTCCTTGCCCTTGCCTTTGCTGGTCTTGGGCGGCATGGCGACTGCAAGGGCGGAAGCCGGGGATGAAGCGGGCGTGGAGGCGACGAGCGGATGAGGGAAAGCTTTGCTCTGAGCTCAAGAGGAGGAAAGCAATGGCGACGGCCAGATTGAGAAGAAGAGGGGGGTAAATAGGCCTGTGCCTCTGCGGTTTCTCCTTTTTATGGGGAAGGAGCGGGGCCACCTCTTTTTCTCCCCAATGTGAATGCGCCTCTGCAGGCGCGTTGCAGTTGCAGCTTTTTGATGCACGCTTCCCATGTCGCGCATTCAGCGCGCTAGTGGGGGGCATAGTAAATGGGATATTTACGAACAGTTAATCCCCTGCCACGTGTGCCCGTGCACTGTTTGGGCCTAGCCCAACAATGCCTCGCACTCGTGTGTGGCCTAGGCCCGGGGGCTCCTGTCGGTGTACTAAGTATTGGGCCATTAGTACCCCGTACTTGTGCACGGGCAGTTGTAGCCATACTCGCGGCAAGGCTTGTCGGGGAACAGTTCGAGGTTGACTCAGGCCACCAAAGAAATCCTCAAGTCAAAGATCTGGGGATCAGCAGATAAGAAGAGCTGGAATCCGCAGGCCAGCTTCCCCGGCAAGATCTTGCCGGGGTGGCCTGCGAAGCCCGACAAGATTCAAAGCCCGGCAAGATTTTGTTGCTGTGCCACCGCTCTGGCACAGCAACAAACCCGACATTCTGGGTCCTTCTTTGGATGCGTGGCGACGCGCCAGTGGAGGAGAGCTTAAGCGGTGCTGATGGGATGGCCCCTTTTTCCATCCCCAAGAAAGTGAGGACACCTAAACGGACACCTCACGGTGCATTAAATGCGTTCATCCTAATCCGTCAGGGGTTAGGTATGATGACCCAGTAGCTACTTTACACCTCAATGTATGTACATTTTGCCACTGTGGTGACCCCTTTGTGATATAAAAGGAGGCCCAAGGCAACTGCTACAGGGGAGGAGGATCTTCTGGCCCATTCTGCATGCGTAGCTGCTCTTTGAACGTACTGTTCACCGCGAGCGCTCCTGGAGCCTGGGCTCAAGAACACCGGTAATAAAACAAGGCAGGAGTAGGGTTTTACGCTGATCAGTGGCCCGAACCTGGGTAAAAATCGCCCCGCGTCGGTCGTTGGTTCTGCTCTTTGCGCATACCTCTCCCCCTGCCGAATCGTAAAGGGATTCTTCGAGGGTCCCATAGGTGTCGCACGCCGACACAGATCACGGACCCAGTCCGCATCATTGCTACTATCATCTTTCAACTTAGTTTTCTCTAGGAACATATCAAAAATAGGGGAGCTATATTGCGAGCTATTGATCTACAACATAGATATGCAAAAACTATTAAGACTAAGTTCATGACAAATTTAAGTTCAATTAATCAAATTACTAATGAACTCCCACTTAAATAAACATCCCTCAAGTTATCTAAGTGATACATGATCCAAATCAACTAACCCATGTCCGATCATCACGTGAGATGGGGTAGTCATCAATGGTGTACATCTCTATGCTGATCATATCTACTATATGACTCACGTTCAACCTTTCGGTCTCCAATGTTCCGAGACCATGTCTGTACATGCTAGGCTCGTCAAGTTTAACCCAAGTATTCTGCATGTGCAAAACTGTCTTACACCCGTTGTATGTGAACGTAGAGTCTACCACACCCGATCATCACGTGGTGCTTCGAAACGACGAACTTTGGCAACGGTGCATACTCAGGGAGAACACTTTTATCTTGAAATTTAGTGAAGTGATCATCTTATAATGCTACCACCGTTCTAAGAAAAATAAGATGCATAAAGGATAAACATCACATGCAATCAAAATATGTGACATGATATGGCCATTATCATGTTGTGCTTTTGATCTCCAGCTTCAAAACATCGTCATGATCTCCATCGTCACCGGCTCAACACCTTGATCTCCATCATTGCGTCAGGGTCGTCTCGCCAACTATTGCTTCTACAACTATTGCTAACGCATAGCGATAAAGTAAAGCAATTACTTGGCGCTTGCATTTCATACAATAATTAAGAGACAACCCTAAGGCTCCTGCCGGTTGTCGATATTACAAAACATGATCATGTCATACAACAACGTATATCACATCACGTCTTGACCATATCACATCACAACATACCCTCCAAAAACAAGTTAGACGTCCTCTACTTTGTTGTTGCAAGTTTTACGTGGCTGCTATGGGCAACTAGCAAGAACCGTTCTTACCTACGCAAAACCACAACGATGATTAACAAGTTTGCTGTTTTAACCTTCTTCAAGGACCGGCCGTAGTCCAATTCGATTCAACTAAAGTAGGAGAAACAAACACCCGCCAACCACCTTTATGCAAAACAAGTTGCATGTCAGTCGGTGGAACCGGTCTCATGTACGTGTACATGTAAGGTTGGTCCGGGCCGCTTCATCCCACAATGCCGCTGAATCAAAATAAGACGTTGGTGGTAAGCAGTATGACCATCACCGCCCACAACTCCTTTGTGTTCTACTCATGCATATCATCTACGCATAGACCTGGCTCGGATGCCACTGTTGGGAAATGTTGCATGGTAAACAAAAAAATTCTACGAACACGCAAGATCTATCCATGGACATGCATAGCAACGAGGGGGAGAGTGTGTCTACTTACCCTCGTAGACCGTAAGCGGAAGCATTTATCACGCGGTTGATGTAGTCATACTCTTCGCGATCCGATCATCACGATCCAACCGATCTAGTGCCGAACGGACGGCACCTCCGAGTTTAGCACACATGTGGCTCGAAGACATCTCCTCCTTCTTGATCCAGCAAGCAGGAGAGGAGAAGTAGATGGGATCACAACCAACACGACGGCGTGGTGGTGATGATAGTGGTGGAGCACCGAAAACGCTTCGCTAAGCGTCGCCGGGATGAGGCGGTGGAACTACGGAGTAACGGGAGAGAGAGGGGCGCAAAGGTCTTGGTGTGTCCTCTTGGGGCGCCCCCTCCCCTCTATATATAGGTGGAGGGGCGTGGGAAACAGCCCCTCCAAGCGCTAGGGCGCAGCTAAGGGGGAGAGGACTTGGACTCCAAGTCCAATCCTATTCCTACTAGGACTCCTTCCTTTTTTGCCTTCCCTAGCCACATGGGCTTTTGAGGACTTGGTGCGCCTAGCCCAATAAGGCCAGGGCGCCTCCCCGCAGCCCATGCTAGCCCTTGGGTCATGGTGGACCCACTTGTGGACTTCCAGACCCCTTCGGAATCCTCCGGAACCTTCTGTAAGCTTCCCGGTACAATACCAAAAAAACTACACCTTTTTCCGGAACCCAAAATATGACTTACCAGATATAAATATTTACCTCTCGACCATTCCGAGACTCCTCATGACGTCCGGGATCTCATCCGGGACTCCGAACAACATTTGGTTACCACTCATAAAATATCCCAATACTACTCTAGCGTCAACGAACGTTAAGCGTGCGACCCTGCGGGTTCGGGAATTATGTAGTCATGACCGAGACACCTCTCCGGTCAATAACCAATAGCGGGACCTAGATGCCCATATTGATTCCTACATATTCCATGAAGATCTTTTATCGGTTGAACCTTTATGACAACATACGTAATTCCCTTTGTCTGTCGGTATGTTACTTGCCCGAGATTCGATCGTCGGTATCTCTATACCTAGTTCAAACTCGTTACCGGCAAGTCTCTTTACTCGTTCCGTAATACATCATCTTGCAACTAACTCCTTAGTCACTTTGCTTGCAAGCTTCTTGTGATGTGTATTACCGAGAGGCCCAGAGATACCTCTCCGATACACGGAGTGACAAATCCCAATTTTGATTCACGCCAACTCAACAGACACCTTCAGAGATACCTGTAGAGCATCTTTATGATCACCCAGTTACGTTGTGACGTTTGATAGCACACAAGGTATTCCTCCGGTATCCGGGAGTTGCATGATCTCATGGTCGAAGGAACATGTATTTGACATTAAGAAAGCAGTAGCAATAAACTGAATGATCATATGCTAAGCTAACGGATGGGTCATGTCCATCACATCATTCTCCTAATGATGTGATCCTGTTATCAAATGACAACTCATGTCTATGGTTAGGAAACCTTAACCATCTTTGATTAACGAGCTAGTCTAGTAGAGGCTCACTAGGGACACGGTATTTGTTTATGTATTCACACATGTATTTAAGTTTCCGATCAATACAATTCTAGCATGAATAATAAACCTTTATCATGAATAAGAAAATATAATAATAACCATTTTATTATTGCCTCTAGGGCATATTTCCATCAATTTTGACCACTGTCCAATGATCCACTCCTGGATCACTATTGTACCCCCTTTCCAAACTCATGGCAAGGCACACAACAGGTCTGGTACAGAGCATGGCATACTTTATAGAACCTATGGCTGAGGCATATGGAATGACTTTCATTCTCTCTCTATCTTCTGCCGTGGTCGGGTTTTGAGTCTTACTCAACTTCACACCTTACAAGAAAAGCAAGAACCCTTTCTTTGACTGACCCATTTTTGAACTTTCTTCAAAACTTTGTCAAGGTATGTGCTTTTTGAAAGTCCTATTAAGCGTCTCGATCTATCTCTATAGATCTTGATGCCCAATATATAAGCAGCTTCACCAAGGTCTTTCATTGAAAAATTCTTATTCAAGTATCCTTTTATGCTATCCAGAAATTCTATAGCATTTCCAATCAGCAATATGTCATCCACATATAATATCAGAAATGTTACAGAGCTCCCACTCACTTTCTTGTAAATACAGGCTTCACCATAAGTCTGTATAAAACCATATGCTTCGATCACCTCATCAAAGCGTATATTGCAACTCCGAGATGCTTGCACCAGTCCATAGATGGATCGCTGGAGCTTGCACAATTTGTTGGCACCTTTAGGATCGACAAAAACTTTCGGTTGCATCATATACAACTCTTCCTCAAGAAACCCGTTAAGGAATGCAAGTTTTTGACATCCTTTTGCCAGATTTCATAAAATGCAACAATTGCCAACATGATTTGGACAGACTTAAGCATCGCTACGGGTGAGAAAGTCTCATCGTAGTCAACCCCATGAACTTGTCGAAAACCTTTTGCAACAAGTCGAGCTTTGTAGACAGTGATATTAGCGTCAGCTTCCGTCTTCCTCTTAAAGATCCATTTATTCTTTATGGCTTGCCGATCATCGGGCAAATCCACCAAAGTCCACACTTTGTTCTCATACATGGATCCTATCTCAGATTTCATGGCCTCAAGCCATTTTTCGGAATCTGGGCTCATCATAGTTTCTTCATAGTTCGTAGGTTCGCCATGGTCTAATAACATAACTTCCAGGACAGGATTACCGTACCACTCTGGTGCGGAACGTGCTCTGGTCGACCTATGAGGTCCAGTAGTAAGTTGATCCGAAGTTTCATGATCATCATTAGCTTCCTCTCCAGTTTGTGTAGGCATCACGGGAACGGTTTTCTCTGATGTGCTACTTTCCAATTCGAGAGAAGGTATAATTACCTCATCAAGTTCTACTTTCCTCCCACTCACTTCTTTCGAGAGAAACTCGTTCTCTAGAAAGGATCCATTCTTGGCAACAAAGATCTTGCCTTCGGATCTGTGGTAGAAGATATACCCAATAGTTTCTTTCGGGTATCCTATGAAGACGCACTTCTCCGCTTTGGGTTCGAGCTTATCAGGCTGAAGCCTTTTGACATAAGCGTCGCATCCCCAAACTTTTAAGAAACGACAACTTAGGTTTCTTGCCAAACCACAGTTCATACGGTGTCATCTCAATGGATTTAGACGGTGCCCTATTTAACGTGAATGCGGCTGTCTCTAATGCATAACCCTTAAACGATAGTGGCAAATCGGTAAGAGACATCATAGAACGCACCATATGTAATGAAGTACGGTTACGACGTTCGTACACACCATTACGCCGTGGTGTTCCAGGTAGCGTGAGTTGTGAAACTATTCCACATTGTTTTAAATAAAGGCCAAACTCGTAACTCAGATATTCGCTTCCGCGATCAGATCGTAGAAACTTTATTTTCTTGTTTACGATGATTCTCCACTTCACTCTGAAATTCTTTGAACTTTTCAAATGTTTCAGACTTGTGTTTCATCAAGTAGATATACCCATACCTACTCAAATCATCTGTGAAGGTCAGAAAATAACGATACCCGCCGTGTGCTTCAACACATTGGACCGTATACATCGGTATGTATTATTTCCAATAAGTCATTAGCTCGCTCCATTGTTCCGGAGAACGGGGTTATAGTCATCTTGCCCATGAGGCATGGTTCACAAGTATCAAATGAGTCATAATCACGTGATTCCAAAAATCCATCCACATGGAGTTTCTTCATGCGCTTTACACCAATATGACCTAAACGGCAGTGCCACAAGTATGTTGCGCTATCATTATCAATCTTTTGGCATCAATATTATGAATATGTGTATCACTACGATCGAGATTCAATAAACCATTCACATTGGGTGTCTGACCATAGAAGGTTTTATTCATGTAAACAGAACAACAATTATTCTCTGAATTAAATGAATAACCGTATTGCAATAAACACGATCTAATCATGTTCATGCTCAACGCAAACACCAAATAACATTTATTTAGGCTTAACACTAATCCCGAAGGTAGAGGGAGTGTGCGATGGTGATCATATCAATCTTGGAAACACTTCCAACACACATCGTCACCTTGCCCTTTACTAGTCTTCGTTTATTCTGCAACTCCTATTTTGAGTTACTAATCTTAGCAACTGAACCGGTATCAAATACCCAGGGGCTACTATGAATACTAGTAAGGAACACATCAATAGCATGTATATCAAATATACCTTTGTTCACATTGCCATCCTTCTTATCTGCCAAGTATTTAGGGCAGTTCCGCTTCTAGTGACCATTTCCTTTGCAGTAGAAGCACTTAGTCTCAGGCTTTGGTCCAGCTTTGGGCTTCTTCATGGGAGTGGAAACTTGCTTGCCATTCTT
This sequence comes from Thinopyrum elongatum, assembly GCA_011799875.1. NCBI lineage: Eukaryota > Viridiplantae > Streptophyta > Magnoliopsida > Poales > Poaceae > Thinopyrum > Thinopyrum elongatum. Next base: position 250,305,767 of record CM022300.1, on the reverse strand, counting down.
CTTGAAGTTTCCTTTCTTTCCCTTGCCCTTTTTCTTGAAACTAGTGGTCTTGTTTAACCATCAACACTTGATGTTCTTTCTTGATTTCTACCTTCACCGATTTCAGCATCGCGAAGAGCTCGGGAATCATTTTCGTCATCCCTTGCATATTATAGTTCATCACGAAGTTCTAGTAGCTTGGTGATAGTGACTAGAGAACTCTGTCAATCACTATCTTATCTGGAAGATTAACTCCCACTTGATTCAAGCGATTGTAGTACCCAGACATTCTGAGCACATGCTCACTGGCTGAGCTATTCTCCTCCAACTTGTAGGCAAAGTCGAGGTCTCATACCTCTCGACACGGACATGAGTCTGAAATACCAATTTTAGCTCTTGGAACATCTCATATGCTCCGTGGCATTCAAAACATTTTTGAAGTCCCGGTTCTAAGCCGTAAAGCATGGCGCACTAAACTATTAAGTAGTCATTATATCGAGCTTGCCAAACGTTCATAATGTCTACATCTGCTCCTGCAATAGGCCTGTCACCTAGCGGTGCATCAAGGACATAATTCTTCTGTGCAGCAATGAGGATAATCCTCAGATCATGGACCCAGTCCGCATCATTGCTACTATCATCTTTCAACTTAGTTTTCTCTAGGAACATATCAAAAATAGGGGAGCTATATTACGAGCTATTGATCTACAACATAGATATGCAAAAACTATTAAGACTAAAATGACAAATTTAAGTTCAATTAATCAAATTACTAATGAACTCCCACTTAAATAAACATCCCTCAAGTTATCTAAGTGATACATGATCCAAATCAACTAACCCATGTCCGATCATCACGTGAGATGGGGTAGTCATCAATGGTGAACATCTCTATGTTGATCATATCTATTATATGACTCATGTTCGACCTTTCGGTCTCCAGTATTCCGAGACCATGTCTGTACATGCTAGGCTCGTCAAGTTTAACCCAAGTATTCTGCATGTGCAAAACTGTCTTACACCCGTTGTATGTGAACGTAGAGTCTCTCACACCCGATCATCACGTGCTGCTTCGAAACGACAAACTTTGGCAACGGTGCATACTCAGGGAGAACACATTTATCTTGAAATTTAGTGAAGGGATCATCTTATAATGCTACCGCCGTTCTAAGCAAAATAAGATGCATAAAGGATAAACATCACATGCAATCAAAATATGTGACATGATATGGCCATCATTATCTTGTGCTTTTGATCTCCATCTTCAAAACATCGTCATGATCTCCATCGTCACCGGCTCGACACCTTGATCTCCATCGTTGCGTCGAGGTCGTCTCGCCAACTATTGCTTCTACAACTATTGCTAACGCATAGCGATAAAGTAAAGCAATTACATGGCGCTTGCATTTCATACAATAATTAAGAGACAACCCTAAGGCTCCTGCCGGTTGTCGATATTAAAAAAACATGATCATCTCAAACAACAACGTATATCACATCACGTCTTGACCATATGACATCACAATATACCCTGCAAAAACAAGTTAGACGTCCTCTACTTTGTTGTTGCAAGTTTTACGTGGCTGCTACGGGCAACTAGGAAGAACCGTTCTTACCTACGCAAAACCACAACGGTGATTATCAAGTTTGCTATTTTAACCTTCTTCAAGGACCGGCTGTAGTCAAATTTGATTCAACTAAAGTAGGAGAAACAGACACCCGCCAGCCACCTTTATGCAAAACAAGTTGCATGTCAGTCGGTGGAACCGGTCTCATGTACGTGGACATGTAAGGTTGGTCCCGGCCGCTTCATCCCACAATGCCGCAGAATCAAACTAAGACATTGGTGGTAAGCAGTATGACCATCACGGCCCACAACTCCTTTGTGTTATACTCGTGCATATCATCTACGCATAGACCTGGCTCGGATGCCACTGTTAGGAAGCGTTGCATTGAAGACAAAAAATATTCTACGCACACGCAAGATCTATCCATGGAGATGCATAGCAATGAGGGGGAGAGTGTGTCTACATACCCTCGTAGACCGTAAGCGGAAGCGTTTATCACGCGGTTCATGTACTCGTACTCTTGCGATCCGATCATCACGATCCAACAGATCTAGTGCCGAACGGACGACACCTCCGAGTTTAGCACACATGCGGCTCGATGACATCTCCTACTTCTTAATCCAGCAAGCGGGAGAGGAGAAGTAGATGGGATCACAACCAACATGACGCCGTGGTGGTGATGATGGTGGTGGAGCACCGACAGCACTTCGCTAAGCGTCACCGGGACGAGGCGGTGGAACTACGGAGTAACGGGAGAAAGAGGGCCGCCAAGGGCTTGGTGTGTCCTCTTGGGGCACCCCCTCCCCTCGATATATAGGTGGAGGGGCATGGGAACAACCCCTCCAAGCCCTAGGGCGCAGCTAAGGGGGGGGGAGGACTTGGACTCCAAGTCCAATCCTATTCCTACTAGGACTCCTTCCTTTTTTCCCTTCCCTGGCCACATGGGCTTTTGAGGACTTGGTGCGCCTCGCCCAATAAGGCCAGGGCTCCTCCCCACAGCCCATGCTAGCCCTTCGGTTGTGATGGACCCACTTGTGGACTTTCGGACCCCTCCGGAATCCTCCGGAACCTTTTGGAAACTTCCCGGTACAATACCAAAAAAACTGCACCTTTTTCCGGAACCCAAAATATGACTTACCATATATAATATTTACTTCTCGACCATTCCGAGACTCCTCGTGACGTCCGGGATCTCATCCGGGACTCCGAACAACATTTGCTTACCACTCATCAAATATTCCAATACTACTCTAGCGTTAACGAGCGTTAAGCGTGCGACCCTGCGGGTTCGGGAATTATGTAGTCATGACCGAGACACCTCTCCGGTCAATAACCAATAGCGGGACCTGGATGCCCATATTGATTCCTACATATTCCACGAAGATCTTTTATCGGCTGAACCTTTATGACAACATACATAATTCCCTTTGTCTGTCGGTATGTTACTTGCCTGAGATTCGATCATCGGTATCTCTATACCTAGTTCAATCTCGTTACCGGCAAGTTTCTTTACTTGTTCTGTAATACATCATCTTGCAACTAACTCCTTAGTCACTTTGCTTGCAAGCTTCTTGTGATGTGTATTACCGAGAGGGCCCAGAGATACCTCTCCGATACATGGAGTGACAAATCCCAATCTTGATTCACGCCAACTCAACAGACACCTTCAGAGATACCTGTAGAGCATCTTTATGATCACCCAGTTACGTTGTGATGTTTGATAGCACACAAGGTATTCCTCCGGTATCCGGGAGTTGCATGATCTCATGGTCGAAGGAACATGTATTTGACATTAAGAAAACAGTAGCAATAAACTGAACGATCATATGCTAAGCTAACAGATGGGTCATGTCCATCACATCATTCTCCTAATGATGTGATCCTGTTATCAAATGACAACTCATGTCTATGGTTAGGAAACCTTAACCATCTTTGATCAACGAGCTGGTCTAGTAGAGGCTCATTAGGGACACGGTATTTGTTTATGTATTCACACATGTATTTAAGTTTCCGATCAATACAATTCTAGCATGAATAATAAACCTTTATCATGAATAAGGAAATATAATAATAACCATTTTATTATTGCCTCTAGGGCATATTTCCATCAATTTTGACCGCTGTCCAATGATCCACTCCTAGATCACTATTGTACCCCCTTGCCAAACTCATGGCAAGGCACACAACAGGTCTGGTACACAGCATGGCATACTTTATAGAACCTATGGTTGAGGCATATGGAATGACTTTCATTCTCTCTCTATCTTCTGCTGTGGTCGGGTTTTGAGTCTTACTCAACTTCACACCTTGCAAGACAAGCAAGAACCCTTTCTTTGACTGACCCATTTTTTAACTTTCTTCAAAACTTTGTCAAGGTATGTGCTTTTTGAAAGTCCTATTAAGCGTCTCGATCTATCTCTATAGATCTTGATGCCCAATATATAAGCAGCTTCACCGAGGTCTTTCATTGAAAAATTCTTATTCAAGTATCCTTTTATGCTATCTAGAAATTCTATAGTATTTCCAATCAGCAATATGTCATCCACATATAATATCAGAAATGTTACAGAGCTCTCACTCACTTTCTTGTAAATACAGGCTTCACCATAAGTCTGTATAAAACCATATGCTTCGATCACCTCATCAAAGCGTATATTCCAACTCCGAGATGCTTGCACCAGTCCATAGATGGATCGCTGGAGCTTGCACATTTTGTTGGCACCTTTAGGATCGACAAAAACTTCAGGTTGCATCATATACAACTCTTCCTCAAGAAACCCGTTAAGGAACGCAAGTTTTTGACATCCTTTTGCCAGATTTCATAAAATGCGGCAATTACTAACATGATTCGGACAGACTTAAGCATCGCTACGGGTGAGAAAGTCTCATCGTAGTCAACCCCCATGAACTTGTCGAAAACCTTTTGCAACAAGTCGAGCTTTGTAGACAATGATATTACCGTCAGCGTCCGTCTTCCTCTTAAAGATCCATTTATTCTTTATGGCTTGCCGATCATCGGGCAAATCCACCAAAGTCCACACTTTGGTCTCATACATGGATCCTATCTCAGATTTCATGGCCTCAAGCCATTTTTCGGAATCTGGGCTCATCATAGTTTCTTCATAGTTCGTAGGTTCACCATGGTCTAATAACATAACTTCCAAGACAGGATTACCGTACCACTCTGGTGCTGAACGTGCTCTGGTCGACCTACGAGGTCCAGTAGTAAGTTGATCCGAAGTTTCATGATCATCATCATTAGCTTCCTCTCCAGTTGGTGTAGGCATCGTGGGAACGGTTTTCTCTGATGTGCTACTTTCTAATTCGAGAGAAGGTACAATTACCTCATCAAGTTCTACTTTCCTCCCACTCACTTCTTTTGAGAGAAACTCATTCTCTAGAAAGGATCCATTCTTGGCAACAAAGATCTTGCCTTCGGATCTGTGGTAGAAGATATACCCAATAGTTTCTTTTGGGTATCCTATGAAGACGCACTTCTCCGCTTTGGGTTCGAGCTTATCAGGCTGAAGCCTTTTGACATAAGCGTCGCATCCCCAAACTTTTAAGAAACGACAACTTAGGTTTCTTGCAAAACCGCAGTTCATACGGTGTCATCTCAACGGATTTAGACGGTGCCCTATTTAACGTGAATGCGGCTGTCTCTAATACATAACCCCAAAACAATAGTGGCAAATCAGTAAGAGACATCATAGAACGCACCATATGTAATAAAGTACGGTTACGATGTTCGTACACACCATTACGCCGTGGTGTTCCAGGTGGCGTGAGTTGTGAAACTATTTCACATTGTTTTAAATGAAGGCCAAACTCGTAACTCAGATATTCGCTTCCGCGATCAGATCATAGAAACTTTATTTTCTTGTTTATGATGATTCTCCACTTCACTCTGAAATTCTTTGAACTTTTCAAATGTTTCAGACTGGTGTTTCATCAATTAGATATACCCATACCTACGCAAATCATCTGTGAAGGTGAGAAAATAATGATACCCGTTGCGTGCTTCAATACTTATCGGACCGCATAGATCGGTATGTATTATTTCCAATAAGTCATTAGCTAGCTCCATTGTTCCGGAGAACGGAGTTTTAGTCATCTTGCCCATGAGGCATGGTTCGCAAGTATCAAATGATTCATAATCAAGTGATTCCAAAAGTCCATCCGCATGGAGTTTCTTCATGCGCTTTACACCAATATGACCTAAACGGCAGTGCCACAAGTATGTTGCACCATCATTATCAACTTTGCATCTTTTGGCATCAATATTATGAATATATGTATCACTACGATCGAGATTCAATAAACCATTCACATTGGGTGTATGACCATAGAAGGTTTTATTAATGTAAACAGAACAACAATTATTCTCTGACTTAAATGAATAACTGTATTGCAATAAACACGATCTAATCTTGTTCATGCTCAACGCAAACACCAAATAACATTTATTCAGGCTCAACACTAATCCCGAAGGTAGAGGGAGTGTGCAATGGTGATCATATCAATCTTGGAAACACTTCAAACACACATCGTCACCTCGCCCTTTAACTAGTCTCTGTTTATTCTGCAACTCCTGTTTCAAGTTACTAATCTTAGCAACTGAACCGGTATCAAATACCCAGGGGCTACTATGAGCACTAGTAAGGTACACATCAATAATATGTATATCAAATATAGCTTTGTTTACTTTGCCATCCTTCTTATCCGCCAAGTATTTGGGGCAGTTCCGCTTCCAGTGACCATTTCCTTTGTAGTAGAAGCACTCAGTTTTAGGCTTGGGTCCAGCTTTGGGCTTCTTCACGGGAGTGGCAACTTGCTTGCCATTCTTCTTGAACTTTCCTTTCTTTCCCTTGCCCTTTTTCTTGAAATTAGTGGTCTTGTTAACCATCAACACTTGATGCTCCTTATTGATTTCTACCTCCACTGATTTAGCATCGCGAAGAGCTCGGGAGTCATTTTCGTCATCCCTTGCATATTATAGTTCATCACGAAGCTCTAGTAGCTTGGTGATAGTGACTGGAGAATTTTGTCAATCACTATCTTATTTGGAAGATTAACTCCCGCTTGATTCAAGCAATTGTTGTACCCGGACATTCTGAGCACATGCTCACTGGCTGAGCTATTCTCCTCCATCTTGTAGGCAAAGTACTTGTCAGAGGTCTCATACCTCTCAACACGGGCATGAGCCTGAAATACCAATTTCAGCTCTTGGAACATCTCATATGTTCCATGGCATTCAAAACGTCTTTGAAGCCCCGATTCTAAGCCGTAAAGCATGGCGCAATAAACTATCAAGTAGCCATCAGATCGAGCTTTTGCCAAATGTTCATAACATCCGCATCAACTCCTGCAACAGGCCTGTCACCTAGCGGTGCATTAAGGACATAATTCTTCTATGCAGCAATGAGGATAATCCTCAGATCATGGACCTAGTCCGCATTATTGCTACCATCAACTTTCAACTTAGTTTTCTCTAGGAACGTATCAAAAAACGGGGAAGCTACATCACGAGCTATTGAACTACAACATAATTTGCAAAGACATTTTGACTATCTTCATGATAAATCTTAGTTCAATTAATCAAATTACTAATGAACTCCCACTTAAATCAACATCGCCCAAGTTGTCTAAGTGATACATGATCCAAATCAACTAACCCATGTTCGATCATCACGTGAGATGGGGTAGTCATCAATGGTGAACATCTTCATGTTGATCATATCTACTATATGACTCACGTTCGACCTTTCAGTCTCCAGTGTTCCGAGACCATGTCTGTACATGCTAGGCTCGTCAAGTGTAACCCAATTATTCAGCATGTGCAAAACTGTCTTACACCCGTTGTATGAGAACGTAGAGTCTATCACACCCGATCATCACGAGGTGCTTCGAAACGACGAACTTTGGCAATGGTGCATACTCGGGGAGAACACTTTCATCTTGAAATTTAGTGAAGGGATCATCTTATAATGCTACCACCGTTCTAAGCAAAATAAGATGCATAAAGGATAAACATCACATGCAATCAAAAATATGTGACATGATATGGCCATCATCATCTTGTGCTTTTGATCTCCATCTCCAAAGCATCATCATGATCTCCATCGTCACTGGCTTGACACCTTAATCTCCATCGTTGCGTCAGGGTCGTCTCGCCAACTATTGCTTCTAAAACTATTGCTAACGCATAGCGATAAAGTAAAGCAATTACATGGCGCTTGCACTTCATACAATAATTAAGAGACAACCCTAAAGCTCCTGCCGGTTGTCGATATTACAAAACATGATCATCTCATACAACAACGTATATCACATCACGTATTGACCATATCACATGACAACATGCCCTGCAAAAACAAGTTAGGCGTCCTCTACTTTGTTGTTGCAAGTTTTACGTGGCTGCTACGGGCTTCTAGCAAGAACCTTTCTTAACTACGCAAAAACCACAACGGTGATTATCAAGTTTGCCGTTTTAACCTTCTTCAAGGACCGGCCGTAGTCAAATTTCGATTCAACTAAAGTAGGAGAAACAGACACTCGCCAGCCACCTTTATGCAAAACAAGTTGCATGTCAGTCGGTGGAACTGGTCTCATGTGCATGGACATGTAAGGTTGGTCCGGGCCGCTTCATCCCACAATACCGCCGAATCAAAATAAGACGTTGGTGGTAAGTAGTATGATCATCACCGCCCACAACTCCTTTGTGTTCTACTCGTGCATATCATCTACGCATTGACCTGGCTCATGATGCCACTGTTGGGGAACGTTGCATGGAAAACAATAAAATTTCTATGCACACGCAAGATCTATCCATGGAGATGCATAGCAACGAGAGGGGAGAGTGTGTCTACGTACGCTCGTAGACCATAAGCGGAAGCGTTTATTAACGCGGTTGATGTAGTCAAACTTCTTCACGATCCAACCGATCAAGTACCGAACGTACGGCACCTCTGCGTTCAGCACACGTTTAGCTCGGTGACGTCCTCGCCTTCTTGATCCAGCAAGATGGGCGAAGTAGTAGATGAGTTCCGGCAGCACGACAGCATGGTGACGGTGGTGGTGAAGCTATCTCCGCAGGGCTTAAGCACTCCGAAAATATGACCGAGGGACGAAACTATGGAGAGGGGCGCCGCACACGGCTAAGAGATTGTCGTGGGCTGTGTGTGGCACCCCTCCCTCATATATATAGGTGGGGGGAGAGGGGAGGCAGCCAGGAGGCACCCCAAGGGTGGACGAATCCCTTTGGGCTCCTGCCCTGGACGCGCCCCCCTCCTTGTTGGCGCACGGGAGGAAGGCAGGGGGAGGTGGCGCCCCCTTTCCTTTCTCTCATGAGGAGGGAAAGGCAGGAGTGGCCAACCCTCCCCCTTTCCTTCCCCTAGGGCCGGCGGCCATGGAGAGGGCGCGCTAGCCCCCTTGTGGGCTTGTGTGTGTGCCTCCCCTTGGCCCATTAGGCCCATAGACCTCTTGGGGCCTCCCGAAACCCCTTCCGATGATCCGATGGTTACCCGGTACAACCCGAAACCTTTCCGGTGTCCAAATAGCATCGTCCTATATATCAATCTTTACCTCCGGACCATTCCGAAGCTCCTCGTCATGTCCGCGATCTCATCCGGGACTCCGAACAACATTCGGTCACCAAATCACATAACTCATATAACACTATATCGTCAACTTACATTAAGCGTGCGGACCCTACGGGTTCGAGAACTATGTAGACATGACCGAGACACCTCTCCGGTTAATAACCAATAGCGGAACCTGGATGCCCATATTGGTTCCTGCATATCCTACGAAGATCTTTATTGGTCGAACCTTATGACAACATACGGAATTCCCTTTGTCTATCGGTATGTTACTTGCTCGAGATTCGATCGTCGGTATCTTCATACCTAGTTCAATCTCGTTATCGGCAAGTCTCTTTACACGTTCCGTAATACATCATCTCATAACTAACTCCTTAGTCACTTTGCTTGCAAGCTTCTTGTGATGTGTATTACCGAGAGGGCCCAGAGATACCTCTCCGATACACGGAGTGACAAATCCTAATCTCGATCTATGCCAACTCAACAAACACCTTCGAAGATACCTGTAGAGCATCTTTATGATCACCCAGTTATGTTGTGATGTTTGATAGCACACAAGGTATTCCTCCGGTATCCGGGAGTTGCATGATCTCATAGTCGGAGGAATATGTATTTGACATTAAGAAAGCAATAGCAATAAACTGAATGGCCATATGCTAAGCTAACGGATGGGTCTTGTCCATCACATCATTCTCCTAATGATGTGATCCCGTTATCAAGTGACAATACATGTCTATGGTTAGGAAACCTTAACCATCTTTGATCAACGAGCTAGTCTAGTAGAGGCTTACTAGGGACACGGTATTTGTTTATGTATTCACACATGTATTTAAGTTTCCGATCAATACAATTCTAGCATGAATAATAAACCCTTATCATGAATAAGGAAATATAATAATAACCATTTTATTATTGCCTCTAGGGCATATTTCCATCACCTTTGTCTACTTTGATTGAGCAAAATAGTGATCCTGTAGATGTGAATTTTGTCTCACGAAACAATTTCAATAACAATACTTATAGAGGTAATTTTAATCCTAGGCCTTTTCCTGGAAATTCCTCTAATAATTATGGTAATCCCTATGGTAATTCCTCTTACAATAATAATAGGAACCCCTTTGATCTTGTGAGTAATATTAAAGAATTTATCAATGCTCAAAAAGTTTTCAATACTACAATAGAAGAAAAATTGAATAAGATTGATGATATGTCTAGAAGCATTGATAGAATTTCTCATGATGTAAAAAATCTCAAGATTAAATTTTTTCCACCCAAGGTTGATATTAATGAATATATTAAAGCTTTATATGTTTCTATGGATGAATGTAAGAAAGAACCGCTATGCTTAGAGCTAAAAGAGAATTTTTAGAAAGACCGTTTTCTAGTGATTGCTTTCATAAAAATGATGAAGATCTTAAAGTGATTGGTGTTTCTTCTATTGATTCCTTGTTTAGTAAAATTAAAATTGATGATAAAGGTACTGAGGAATAGTCAACTTTAGCTAGAGGGCGTCCCAATAATTCGGAGGGTGAAAATCTTGATGATTTTTTTTTTGATAAAAGTGGGTTTGGAGAGGTCAAAACTTTAACTAGTGATGTGCCCACTCTTTTGGATTACAAAGACTTTAGTTATGATAATTGCTCTTTGATTGAATGTATTTCTTTGTTGCAATCCATGATAAATTCTCCCCATGCTTATGAACAAAATAAAGTTTTTACTAAACATATCGTAGATGCCATGATGAAAGCTTTAGAAGAAAAATTGAAGTTAGAGATTTCAATTCCTAGAAAATTACAAGATGAATGGGAACCTACTATTAAGGTCAAGATTAAAAATTATTAGTGCTTTGCTTTATGTGATTTGGGTGCTAGTGTTTCCACAATTCTGAAATCTTTATGTGATGTGCTTGGTCTTACTGATATTGAAGAATGTTCTCTTAATTTGTACTTGGCAGATTCTACTATTAAAAAGCCTTTGGGAAGAATTAATGATGTTCTTATTCTTGCAAATAGGAACTATGTGCCCATAGATTTTATTGTTCTTGATATTGATTGCAATTCGTCTTGTCCAATTATACTTGGTAGACCGTTTTTACATACAATTGGTGTCGTGATTGATATGAAAGAAGGCAATATTAAATTTCAATTTCCATTAAGAAGGCAATATTAAATTTCAATCTTTGCATTGTGTGCTTATTTTGATGAATCTATGGATTGTATCGGGGGGTATAAGCCATGGTAAAGTTAGAATACAGTAGATATAATGCAATAACAAAATTTGAATGGTTTTGCAACAATACTTAAAGTAAAGGTTGGTTTTCTTATACTAACGAATCTCACGAAGGTTTTGTTAAGTTTTGTGTGATTGAAGTTTTCAAGTTTTGGGTGAGATCACGATGGATGAAGGAATAAGGAGTGTCAAGAGCCTAAGCTTGGGGATGCCCCATGGCACCCTAAGTTAATATTCAAGGAGAACCAAGCAACTAAGCTTGGGGATGCCCCAGAAGGCATCCCCTCTTTCTTCTAACGACCATTGGTATTTTACTTGGAGCTATATTTTTATTCGTCACATATCATGAGTTTTGCTTGGAGCGTCTTGTATTATATGAGTCTTTGCTTGTTTTGCTTTTTAGTTTGTCACAAGTATCCTTGCTGGACACACCTATTTGAGAGAGCCAAAATTATGCTATGATTTGTTAGAATTGCTCTATTTGCTTCACTTAATTTTTTTGAGCTATGGAATTGCTCTAGTGCTTCACTTTTATCTTTTTGAGCACGGTGTGCTTTATTATTTTTGAAGAAATACTCTCATGCTTCACTTAGATTTATTTGAGACTTAGTAAATTTTTGAAGAAATTCTCTCATGCTTCACTATATTATTTTGAGAGATGAAATTTTTATGCTCATGTTCTTCACTTAAATTTATTTGAGCTTGTCAAAAGCAAATGCAACATATGAAACTAGTCCCAAAGTGATAGATATTCAAGAGGGATATAATAAAAACTTTCATGAAGATCATTGGACAAAATAAACTTGATCCTTTGTAATAGTTTTCAGATATGATGATAGTAATATATGAGTCATGTTGGTGAGTAATTATGCTTTAGTAAGAATATTGGTGTTAAGGTTTGCGATTCCCTATGCAAGCACGAAAGTCAATAGTTATGCAATGAAATTACATCCTACTTGTGGTGCATTATTCGGTGTTAGTTATGCTCAATGCTCGCTTATGTGAATTTTTGTTTCTTGGTTGGTTGCTTCTCAATCTTTTTGCTAGCCTCCACTTGTAATAAGTAGAAATACTACTTGTGCATCCAAAATCTTTAAACCCAGTTTTGCCATATGAGTCCACCATACCTACCTATATGTGGTATTTCCGTGTCGTTCTAAGAAAATTTGTATGTGCCAACTCTAATTTTCAAAATGAATTTCCTTTTTGTGTGCCTGTACCGCTCATGAAGCGGCAGGGGGTGGCCAATATTTTCCATGCTAGATGTGTTATTCTCAAAGATGAGTGTTTATTCACTTGTCATTGCACGAGAGTATGGCGGTAATAGGGATGACCAGTCCCGAAATGAAAAAGAAATTTACTTTATGTTGTCAAATAATAAATTCCTTGGAAAGTGTTGGCATGGACGGTACCCGTGGATACGGCTAGCCATGGAGTGTGAAAGTATGGTGGAAAAAGGAATAAACTTTATTTTATGTTTGGGAACCGCCTATGATATATCTAGCATGGAAAGTGTTGGGAATTACTCGATCGTTTTCGTTGATAGGAAAAGCATGCCTCTCAAAAAAAAATTATCTCTCAATTGAAGCTTGGAGCTCTGGCACCTCTACAAATCCCTACTTCCCTCTGCGAAGGGCCTATCTATTTACTTTATGCAATTTTTATTTTTATTTGAGTCTCATCTTCTCTTATAAAGCACCAACTAGGGAGCACTATTGATCATACTTGTGCATTGGATGTAGCTAATATTCGAGTGTGTTTCATGAATGGATCAATGATTGAGCATGATGGGTTAAGGATAACTTTCTTTAGTGTTGATATTTTGAAAGACATGGTTGCTTATTGATATGCTTGAGTATTGAAGTTATCATGTCAAATATAGACTATTACTTTGAATCATCTCAAAGTCCAAATGTCCATGTACAAAAGAAAAGAATATGTGATGAACATGTTAGCCAGCATTGCACATCAAAAATTATGATTTTATCATTTACCTACTCGAGGACGAGCAGGAATTAAGCTTGCGGATGCTGATACGTCTCCAATGTATCTATAATTTTTTATTGTTCCATGCTGTTATATTATCATTCTTGGATGTTTTACAATCATTTTATAGCAACTTTATATCATTTTTTGGGACTAACCTATTGACATAGTGCCCAGTGCCAGTTGATGTTTTTTGCTTGTTTTTTACTTCACAGAATATCAGTACCAAACGGAGTCCAAACACAGCGAGACTTTTTGGAGATTTTGTTTTGGACCAACAGACACCTTGGGGGCCAAGAAAGCAGCTGGGAGGAGGCCCGTGGGGCCCACGATACACCAGGGTGCGCCAGGGGCCCCTGGCACGCCCTGATGTATCGCAGGGCCCACGGAGGTCTCCTGCACCGCCTCTTCGCCCTATAAATTCCCAAATATTCCAAAAACCCTAGGGGAGCAGATGAAACACAATTCTAGCCACCACAAGTTCCAGAACCACGAGATCCAATCTAACACCATCACGGAGGGGTTCATCATTCTCATTGGTGCCTCTCCGATGATGCGTGAGTAGTCCACCATAGACCTAAGGGTCCGTAGGCAGTAGCTAGATGGCTTCTTCTCTCTTTTTTATTCTCAATACAATGGTCTCTTGGAGATCTATTTGATGTAAACCTTTTCGCGGTGTGTTTGTTGGGATCCGATGAACTTTGAGTTTATGATCAGATCTATATCCATGAATATTATTTGAGTTTCTTTGATCTCTTATATGCATGGTTATTTATAGCCTTGTATTTCTTCTTCGAATCTTTGGTTTAGTTAGGCCAACTAGATCGATTTTTATTGTCATGGGAAGAGGTGCTTTGTGATGGTTTCAATCTTACGGTGTCCTCACCCAGTGACAGAAGGGGTAGCGAGGCACGTATGTATCGTTACTATTAAGGATAACAAGATGGGGTCTATTCCTACATGAATAGATCTTGTCTACATCATGTCATCATTCTTATTGCATTACTCTGTTTCTCCATGAACTTAATACACTAGATGCATGCTGGATAGCGATCGATGTGTGGAGTAATAGTAGTAGATGCAGGCAGGAGTCGGTCTACTAATCTTGGACATGATGCCTATATATTGATCATTGCCTTGGATATCGTCATAATTATTCGATCTTCTATCAATTGCCCAACAGTAATTTGTTTACCCACCGTATGCTATTTTCTCGAGAGAAGCCACTAGTGAAATCTACGGCCCCCGGGTCTACCTTTTATCATAAGTCTTTTCGATCTATTTTTCGTCGCATTTGTTTTCAGATCTATTATTCCAAAAACCCAAAAATATTTTGCTGCATTTTTATTTGCATCTTTTATTTCGCATTTTATTCAGATCTATTTATCCAAACATATACAAACCAATCTATCTTTTTACCGAGGAGGGATTGACAACCCCTCTTATGCGTTGGGTTGCGAGGATTTGTTCTTTGTGTGCATGTACCGTTTACATAGTGTTGCTTGGTTCTCCTACTGGATTGATACCTTGGTTTAGTAACTGAGGGAAATACCTACCGTAGTTGTACTACATCACCCTTCCTCTTTGGAGAAATACCGACGCAGTTTCAAGCCGCATCATCTATTTTTCGACAAGGTTAAAGTAACCGCTGTCGCAGGTCAACGACCCAGTAAAGCTTCTACAATGTTATACCTTCGAGTATTACCCCTGGTATCTCGAGGATATCATGCCATTGCACTACATCTTATGAATATTTGATGAAGTAATACATTTCCCTGTCATAGTCACTCCACGGATTCTAGGTTGTCATCAACCGAGAACACCGAGTAGTGAATTGAATCCGCACTGCAATTCAATACCCCTAGTAATTTGTTGATGGGAAATTTAAACTCAATCTTGTCATTCCTAGACTACCGGCTACATCCTTATCATGCTACCTTTGACCTTGCTACCTCATCCTTCTTTGGTGCACGAATTCTTCAGACCGTGAGCAAGGCTTACGTCGAGTTTTTCAACATCATTTTGTTGTCTGGAAAAGCAATTTCGATTCTGAGCTTGCATCTTATCTGTTGTGCCCATAACTTCCCACTTTGTCATTCCCTTGCTTGATGCCACCGCTATTCGATTGCATCCTCTTGAAACCTCTCAACAAAATGTGTTGTGATCATCGTCAACATTGTGACTTCTTCTGAGATGTCAATTAAATTCATGATGAGAAATACCATCCTCGCCTCTCAATGATTTGTGATCGCCGACAACATCCTTACTTTCCTCCCAACACCAACTTATTCTTTTTTGGTTGTATCTCGAATTCCTTGCTACCCAGCTTATGTTCCGTTCCACCTTGGAGTAATACCATCTTTTATGTCAATAATGTCATGGGCATTTCACCACCTCTTAAGAATTCTTGATACAAGTGATACTTATCGCCATCATCATTCCTTTCCTAGTCCCCGTGTTGATTCTAACGAGAATACCGACAAATGAACTATGATGTGTGAATTCAAAACTTCTAGCAACCCTATTGCTTTGAAGTTAATGGTCGATAGTTTCATTCTTAATCTATTGGTTATTGAATCACCATTCTAACATTGATCGTGCTACTTAGTCCATATTTCGGGTGCACTTTTCAATCAATGTTGAATTGCGGATGTTTTCCTCGAGCATACGTCATTATAACATTTTATCTGACAAATGCTATCTCCTTGTTCATATAATTTTGGGAATCTATCTTTAAGGAAATCTCGTTGAATCGTTGCTGAGCCCATCAGCCACATCCTCATCTTCATCGTGGTTCATGATGAGCATGAAGTATATGTTCGATAAAAGAAGAGTTTATCTCTAAGTTCACATGCATTTTTGCCACCGTGAATATGAGAAAGTTTTGTTTCGCTTCCTCTAGAATCATCCCAATCAATTAGATCTGAATCTTGGGCAGATATGATGGTTGGAACATTTTCCAAGAATTATAACATTGGTCTTTATGTTACCCGGTAAGATGATGTCATGCCTAGCACACCTGGCCGGAGGACCTATTGTTATAGTATCTTGTTCAGCAAGATTAGCCATTCTTCCATGAGGAAATTGTATGACTTATTTTATAAGTTGTTCCTGATGGATCCTTTGTGTATCCAAAGTTTGACCTTTACCTGATGACCATGTCAATGCTATCCCGATCATCAGCAAGAACATTGGAAGCGCAATGCTAAATGTTTCTTAATCACTTATCCAAACACTGTTGTATGGGTAACGTCATGAAATTCCTCTCCCCTTTACCTAAATGGTTATCTACTTACTATTCTGTCATGGTTATCATGCTCTGCTTGTCCTTGGGAAAGATATACTTCTAATACTTGTGTATAATCACATTTTCCTTTTCCATTGGTCTGCTTAATATGATAAACACATTTTCGTTTCCATTGGTTTGTTTGACCTTTCTTATAAATGTTTGTGATCTAAGCAGTAATATTTCCCTGCTCATGTAAACACCTCGATGTACAACTTGGTCAGTATAACCCTATTACTATTGTTGATGACATTTCGGTAACCCCCGGTGGACGAGAACTTTGCCTATTGGTCTGCCTCATTTCAACGAGCAGGAAAATAGTTCTCTTCGTCCCCCGCCCTTGGTACCGATGTTGTTGCCAACATAGCTGACAAGCTATCCTCTGACATGCCTTGGTATCGTAACTGTGTAAGATGTCACCACCCTTCATACTTTTAACCCACACTAACCACAGTTCCACAAGATCGAAACCCGACTCTCCTGTACATCCCTGTTTCCAAGGTCATTCCTCGCACTTGGCTTTGTATGTAATTCACGAGCCACCTTCCTAAAGATCTATCCTGGTATCAGATGCAATATTATTCCCTGTTGCTCTGAGCCCTTTTCACACTTTGGTTTAGGCATCGAATGATTGCCTACCCGCTTGAAAGTTCTTATTGTACCTTCTTACTTTGCTCTCGATGTGTTTCAATTGTTCAACTTGATAGATACCTTGTGCCACATTCCCTGAGCTAATTACCGAATATCAGTCCTTGCAGACATTCGTCCTTATAGTTTTCCCCCATATCCTTCTGTAAATATGATGCAGATCCCAAGAAAGGATGACGACTTCATCATGATGACCTGAAGCAGAGAAATGAAGATATCGATGTAATGGATCAACCTCTTCGAGAAGAGCAACCAAGAACAAGAAGATTCGTTAGAATTTCGTAACCAGAACTTTCCCCCTTACTCCACCTCTTAAATCTCGGGGCGAGATTTCTTGTAGTAGAGGAGATTTGTGATGAGGACATAAATACCATTGTTACACCCACAGCCCCTGCTGCTATACATACTGGACCAATTACTAGAGCTCGCGCACGCCAATTGAATTACCAGGTACTTTCGTTTCTTGGTGACAATTCTAATGTTCATCAGAATATGATGCTGCCTAAATTGGATACATTTGTGTTGATTACTAATGAAGGGCCTAGCATGGACAAGAGGGATGAACACTGGAGCAGGATCAAACATGGAGATAAAAGCACGCGTGAAGGGATTTAGAATGGCGTTCTAGTGCATATTTGAGCACTTTGAAGCCTCCGTGATGACCTACAAGGACATGGACAAAATATACAAGATGCCCCTTCATAATTTTCATCCATAGCTTATTTTAGGTGTTGCGCCACCTTATTTTTGGGCCAGGCCCATGTAATTTCGAAATACTTAAGTATAGTCTGTTTTTAGAGTCTGTATGTGTGGGGAAACAAAGTTAGGGCTGGTTTCGGACACCTCCTACAAGGGGCCACAAAATTCCCCCCTACTCCATATATATAGCCCTTAGGGCGTCGTTTAGACTTTAGGTTTTGTTTAGATTAAAAGTTCGCCATAGCTGCAACTTCGCGTACTTCATTTGTGTTCAACGACCAGACCAAGACATCACAAAACCCCACTTTCATCAATAAAGCTTTCCTCTTATATTCGCAATATCCAGATTGCAATCTCAGTTTCTTGCTTGTTCTTCGTTTGCTCGCAGGAAATAGGCCCTCGTGGTCAGGTTGATCGTGCTCCGGCGTGGTCAATAACCCCTCAAAAGTTGGTTTAGCGATTGCTAAGGTGCGACGTCTTCGCACGTTCGTAGTCGGATCATCAAAGTCGACTCCCACAGAAAACGATAGCTATCTCATCGAAACATCGGGACACCTTCGCCTCTATCAAGTGGTATCAGATTTCCAGGTTGCTCGGTGAGTTTTTACAGTTTTTCGTAGTTTAGATTGAGTTTGTTCTTCGTACCTACAATCCACGAAAAAGCCAAAAAAATTAGGGTTAGTTCATGATATCCGAACCAATCTGAGCCTTTGCATGATCTTTTTCGGGTTTTTGCTTTGTTGAATTTGCGGTTGCATCGTCGTGTCTAGTTGCTGGTCTTAGTGTCTAGTCCTTTAGAGTTCCGAGTTCTGTCACAGTTTGTCACGCCGCCGCACCATCTTCATCGCTACTGCCATATACCACCACCGCTGCCATATACCGCCACCGCTGCCATATCCTATCACCGCTGCCATATACCACCACCGCTGCAATATCCTACCACCATATATCCACCACCAATCCGAGTTCTTTTCATATTAGGTTTGTTTTCGAGATCCATCTATTTTCCGATTCGTGTTTCCTTGCCTGAGTAGGTTTCGGAAGAAAAAAATCTGGAGACCCCCGGGCAATTTTTAGGCCAAAATTTCGGTAGTCGAAAATCTTTTTTCCCTATCCTGTTTTTAGGTCCCTGGGAGCGTTTTGAGACACTCGCCATCATAGTGATTTTTTGTCGCACTTTTTCGTCGTCCCTGCCCTGATTTTCGAAAAAATAGTAAAAAAAATCATCCCTATCCTGTTATTTTGACTTGGGAAGAGTTTTGAGACACTCGCCATTATAGTGATTTTTCGCAAAAAAAGAGGCAAAAAAATAGAGCGCAAAAAAAAGAACAAAAAAAATTCCAGTGTGCTTTTCCCTTGTTTACGTGCCGCGCCGTGATTTTGTTAGTGTTCTAGGCTCGCGTCTCTAGTACGGTCTAGCCTAGGACCAGCACACTACCGTCGTTGAGCGTTTATTCAACTTTGCATCTCTGAATTGATTATTGCTGACCTTTTTGCTACCATATTATAAGCCATCCCAGCTCCACATACATCTAAATCATGCGTTTGCCGCTCCCTGGTAATCGCTCTATCCAAGCTTTGAGAGTTTTGACTACAACGGTTGCCGATCACCGCCTGCTGCTTGGTAAGAACTGGTAAGACTTTGAAATTCGCTTGACGGATTTGTGACACCCCACCACTTTCTAGTAGTCTGTAGGATCATATTCTTGTGTGTTTCTATTGCTGCTAACCATGGTAGGATCACAAGCCGACGAGAATGACTGGGAGAACATGATGAAGAAGGAGCTTCATGATAAATTTTAGCAAATGTTGAGTCAACAGGTGGAAGACGTGATGGCCAGCTTTGGAAAGGCACTGGAGAGGATTGATGATGTTGAGAAGACAATTGACAGCAAGTTGGACGCCAAGTTCGATGAAGTACTCGCGCGTCTTCCACAACCACCACCTGCATCTGCTACACCATTACAACAACAACAACAAAAACAACCACCTCTACGTTGCAAAACAGCCCTCGGCCGAGCGGGCCATGTTCCTCTTGAGCCTGGCCAAACTTCTAGTGCCGCTGCTACTGTTGTTGATGCTTCTGTGGCTCCTGCTGCTGCGGAGGAGGAGGATGATTACGCGGGCGATTATGAGGATGAGGTTGATCAAAATCAGAACTATGTGCAACCACAAGCACCACCACCACCAGGTCGTCCACATGCAAATAATCACAATGGTAGGCCTGCACCACCACCTCAGGTACGAGATCATGACCATCTTCCTAAACTAAAATTGAATATTCCACCATTTGAGGGTAGATATGTTCCTGATATATATCTTACTTGGGAGTTAGAAACTGAACAACGTTTTACATGTTTACAATATCCCGAAAAAAGACGTGTTGCTGCTGCTGTTTGTGCTTTCACTAGTTTTGCATGTGTTTGGTGGTCTGAACATTGTAGATTATATCATATTCCAGCTACTTGGGCTGCTTTGAAAACTGCTATGCGTACTTGTTGGGTTCCACCATATTATCAACATGAATTACTTCAGAAATTGCAGCGTTTACGACAAGGAAAAAATTCTGTAGAGGAATATTATCAGGAATTGCAAACTGGCATGATTAGATGTGGTATAGTTGAGGATAATGAACCTATGCTTGCACATTTTAGGGGTGGATTAAATAAAGAGATTTAGACCATTTTAGAGTATAAGGAGTATAACAATATCACACGTTTATTCCATCTTGCTTGCAAAGCTGAACGTGAAGTGCAAGATCGACAGGCATTGGCGCAGACTAATTTTTCTGCAGGTCAACCTTCATCATGGACACCGCGTGCATCTTCTACTTCCACACGTTCTGTTACACCGGCACCTCCGTCAGCTGCTACCTCCAGCCGTGATACAAGAAAGCAGGCACTACCACCACTATCTGCCAAGAGCACACCTACCGGGCCTGCACAGAGCTCTTCTTCATCCATGGCATCAACAGGGCACACACATGATATTATTTGTCGTCGTTGTAAGGGTAGAGGTCATTATGCGAGAGAATGCCGATCTCCGCGTGTTATGATTGCTACTGAGGATGGTGGGTATGAGTCCGCTAGTGACTATGATGAGGACACTTTGGCTCTTATTACAAGTGAAGAACACGGTGGAGATGATTCTGATCATGAGATGCAATACATGGCTGCTGAAGATGCTGACAAGTATGAAAGTTTAGTTGCTCGACGTGTTTTGAGTGTGCATGTCACACAAGCTGAGCAAAATCAGAGGCATAATTTGTTCCATACAAAGGGAGTTGTGAAGGAACGTTCTGTTCGCGTCATCATGGATGGAGAGAGCTGCAACAACTTGGCTAGCATGGAGATGGTGGAGAAGCTATGTCTCACCACAAGAACACTTCCACATCCTTAATACATCCAATGGTTCAACAACAGCGGCAAGGTTAAGGTAACACGTACTGTTCGTGTGCATTTTAGTATCTCTACATATGCTGATTATGTTGATTGTGATGTGGTACCCATGCAAGCATGTTCCTTATTACTTGGTAGACCATGGCAATTTGATAAAAAATCTGTACACCATGGTAGAAACAATCAGTATACTCTTGTTCATAAGGATAAGCATATTACTTTGCTTCCTATGACTCCTGATTCCATTTTGAAAGATGATATTAATAGAGCTAATAAAGCAAAACAGGAGAAAAATAAGACCGAAAATTAGATTGTGGCAAAAGAATTTGAGCAACAAATGAAGCCTAATAATAAACCATCTAGTGTTGCTTCTGAAATTAAATTGAAAAGTGCATGTTTACTTGCCACCAAATCTGATATTGATGATCTAGATTTCAGCAAATCTGTTTGCTATGCTTTTGTGTGCAAAGAGGCATTATTTTCATTCGAGGACGTGCCTTCCTCTTTGCGTCCTGCTGTCACTAACATTTTACAGGAATTCGCTGACATCTTTCCATAAGACGTGCCACCGGGATTACCACCTATTCGCGGGATTGAGCATCAGATTGACTTAATTCCCGGTGTTTCGCTGCCAAACCGTGCACCATACCGTACCAATCCAGAGGAGACGAAGGAGGTTATGCGTCAAGTACATGAGCTGCTCGACAAAGGTTATATACACGAATCTCTTAGTCCTTGTGTTGTACCTATTATACTAGTGCCAAAAAAGGATGGTACGTCGCGTATGTGTATTGATTGTAGAGGTATTAATAATATTACTATTCGTTATCGTCATCCTATTCCTAGGCTAGATGATATGCTTGATGAATTGAGTGGCTCTACAATATTCTCCAAAGTTGATTTGCGTTGTGGATACCATCAAATTCGTATGAAATTGGGAGATGAATGGAAAACAACATTTAAAACTAAGTTTGGTTTATATGAGTGGTTAGTCATGCCTTTTGGGTTAACTAATGCACCTAGTACTTTCATGAGATTAATGAACGAAGTTTTACGTGCTTTCATTGGACGATTTGTGGTAGTCTATTTTGATGATATACTGATTTATAGCAAATCTTTGGAAGAACATTTGGAACATTTACGTGCTGTTTTTATTGCTCTACGTGATGCATGATTGTTAGGTAACCTTGGGAAGTGCACCTTTTGCACCGATCGAGTATCTTTTCTTGGCTATGTTGTTACTCCACAGGGAATTAAAGTTGATAAAGCCAAGATTGAAGCTATTGAGAGTTGGCCGCAGCCCAAAACGGTCACACAAGTGAGGAGTTTTCTTGGACTCGCTGGTTTCTATAGGCGTTTTGTGAGAGATTTTAGCACCATTGCTGCACCTCTCAATGAGCTTACACAAAAGGATGTGCCTTTTGTTTGGGGTATCGCACAGGAAGAAGCCTTCACGGTATTGAAAGATAAGTTGACACATGCTCCTTTACTCCAACTTCCTGATTTTAATATGACTTTTGAGCTTGAATGTGATGCTAGTGGAATTGGATTAGGAGGTGTGTTATTACAAGATGGCAAACCTGTTGCATACTTTTCTGAAAAATTGAGTGGGCCTAGTCTGAACTATTCTACTTATGATAAAGAATTATATGCCCTTGTTCGGACCTTAGAAACATGGCAACATTATTTATGGCCCAAAGAATTTGTTATACATTCTGATCATGAATCTTTGAAACACATTAAAAGTCAAGCAAAACTGAATTGTAGACATGCTAAATGGGTTGGATTCATTGAGACTTTCCCTTATGTCATTAAACACAAGAAGGGTAAAGAAAATGTTATTGTTGATGCATTGTCTCGTCGTTATACTATGCTTTCACAACTTGACTTTAAAATATTTGGTTTGGAGACCATCAAAGATCAATATGTGCATGATGCTGAATTTAAAGATGTATTGCAGAATTGTAAAGAAGGGAGAACATGGAACAAGTTCGTCGTTAACAATGGATTTGTGTTTCGTGCTAACAAGTTATGCATTCCAGCTAGCTCCATTCGTCTTTTGTTGTTGCAGGAGGCGCATGGAGGAGGATTAATGGGACACTTTGGCGTGAAGAAGACGGAGGATATACTTGCTACACATTTCTTTTGGCCAAAGATGAGACGGGATGTTGAGTGTTTTGTTGCTCGTTGCACTACATGTCAAAAAGCTAAGTCACGACTCAATCCCCATGGTTTATATATGCCTTTTCCTGTACCTAGTGTTCCTTGGGAGGATATATCTATGGATTTTGTTTTAGGATTACCTCGAACAAAGAAGGGGAGGGATAGCATATTTGTTATCATGGATAGATTTTCGAAAATGGCACACTTCATACCATGTCATAAAAGCGATGATGCTACTAATGTTGCTGATTTGTTCTTTCGTGAAATTATTCGCTTGCATGGTGTGCCAAATACTATTGTTTCAGATCGTGATACCAAATTTCTTAGCCACTTTTGGATATGTTTATGGGCTAAGTTGGGGACTAAACTGCTTTTTAGTACTACTTGTCACCCCCAAACTGATGGACAAACTGAAGTAGTCAATAGAACATTGTTTACTATGCTTAGGGCTGTTTTGAAGAATAACAAGAAAATGTGGGAAGAATGCTTGCCTCATATTGAATTTGCTTATAATCGTTCGCTGCATTCGACTACTAAGATGTGCCCTTTTGAAATTGTGTATGGTTTCCTACCTCGTGCACCTATTGATTTGTTGCCTCTTCCATCTTCGGAGAAGGTTAATTTTGATGCTAAACAACCTGCTGAATTGATCTTAAAAATGCATGAGTTAACTAAGGAGAACATTGAGCGTATGAATGCTAAATATAAACTTGCTAGAGATAAGGGTAGAAAACGTGTTGTGTTTGCACCTGGAGATCTTGTTTGGTTACATTTGCGTAAGGATAGATTTCCTAATTTGCGCAAATTACAGCTAATGCCACATGATGATGGTCCTTTTAAGGTGTTAGAGAAAATAAATGATAATGCATATAAACTTGAGCTGCCTGCAAATTTTGGGGTTAGTCCCACTTTTAACATTGCAGATTTGAAGCCTTATTTGGGTGAGGAAGATGAGCTTCCATCGAGGACGACTTCATTTTAATAAGGGGGGGGGGGATGATGAGGACATCAATACCATTGTTACACCCACAGCCCCTGCTGCTATACATATTGGACCAATTACTAGAGCTCGCGCACGCTAATTGAATTACCAGGTACTTTCGTTTCTTGGTGACAATTCTAATGTTCATAAGAATATGATGCTGCCTAAATTGGATACATTTGTGTTGATTACTAATGAAGGGCCTAGCATGGACAAGAGGGATGAACACTGGAGCAGGATCAAGCATGGAGATGAAAGCGCACGTGAAGGGATCCAGAATGGCGTTTCTAGTGCATATTTGAGCACTTTGAAGCCTCCGTGATGACCTACAAGGACATGGACGAAATATACAAAATGCCCCTTCATAAATTTCATCCATAGCTTATTTTAGGTGTTGCGCCACCTTATTTTTGGGCCAGACCCATGTAATTTTGAAATAATTAAGTATAGGCTGTTTTTAGTGTCCGTATGTGTGGGGAAAAAAAGTTAGGGTTGATTTCGGACCCCTCCTACAAGGGGCCACGAAATTCCCCCTACTCCTCCATATATATAACCCTTAGGGCGTCGTTTAGACTTTGGGTTTTGTTTAGATTAAAAGTTTGCCATAACTGCAACTTCGTGTACTTCGTTTGTGTTCAACGACCAGACCAAGACGTCACAGAACCCCACTTTCATCAATAAAGCTTTCCTCTTATATTCGCAATATCCAGATTGCAATCTCGGTTTCTTGCTTTTTCTTCGTTTGCTCGCAGGAAATAGACCCTCATGGTCAGGTTGATCATGCTCCGACGTGGTCAATAACCCCTCGGAAGTTGTTTTAGCGATTGCTAAGGCGCGACGTCTTCGCACGTTCGTAGTCGGATCGTCAGAGTCGACTCCCACAAAAAATGATAGCTATCTTGTCGAAACATCGGGACACCTTCGCCTCTATCAATTTGTAACACCCCGAGAATCATGCTACAATAATCTCCCCCCTAATGGTTGCAATGTCATCATGATTACCTTGCTAATTGCCACTTGCCCAAAATTCAAATTCAAAATCCAATTTGAAATGCAAGTCAAATATTTAGATTTGCATAAATGCAAACAAAATAGTTCATAATTTTGTAAATAATCCCTAAGTATTTGTCATGTTGAAACCAATCTAATTTGAATTCCCAAATTGCCCCTAGGAATTAATTTAGTGGTCCAGCAACAATTAAATTGGCCTTTTTAATTTTTTTTAATGGTTAGACAACTCCAAATGGCCCCAAGCTTTTTGTGACACCTAGCATTAATGTGCTTGATTATGTGCAAAGTCTCACACTTAACAAAATTCTTTTAGTAGTTAAATTACTTAGAAACATCAGCTGATTCAATTGACAGAAAGAATAAAAGAAAAGGGATAGCGGTTACTGTGCATATGGGCTTAAGTGCCACAGTGCACTGAAGCCCAGCCCACCACGGCCTTTACCCCACCTCTATACAGAGAGGAAGCAGAGGCCATGGCGTGGCCGTGGCACGCCCGTCCATGTGTCCGATGAGCTCGTGCCGAGTATCCAGGGCACCCCTAGCTGGATAAGGCCGTCCCGTCCCCTTGGACATACCCTAGGCCGCACTCGCTCTCCCTCTCGCTCGATCTCCTCCTCTGTTCAACAACAAGCGCTTCCATCACTGCCACCTCATCGATCCCGAGGCCACCGGCCTCCCAGTCATCGGTTAGCATGTCCAGAAGCCTCCCCGCGGTCGTCTCCTTCAACTAGACCGAAGAACCCGTGCCGGAACGCCCCGCAGCCTCGCCATCGCCCTCATCTTCGCCCACGGTCGCCCACGTCCATCGCCGGTTGCTGCTGCTCCGGGCCGCCCCCGACCTCCCAACCTCGTCCATAAGCACCGAGGTGAACCTCTTTGCCGATTCCCTCGCTTTGCCCCTTCGATCCGTGGCACTTGCCGCTGCTCCCGTCCTCGTCTGTAATCACCATGGCCGAAACCTGAGCTCCTGTGTACATGTTGTTGTTGCTTACTGCTACGCGCGCCTGCTGCCTTCGTGCCCCCCCCCCCCGCACGCCCACGCCCGCGCCCGCGCCTCGCCACTGCCGCCCGCTGCTCCCTACTGCCGCTAGCGCCGCCGCCGCTGCCCCTGTGCTACTGCTTGCCCGCCTCTGCCGCCTGCTGTTGTGCGCTGCTCTTGCTGTTGCCGCTGCCGCCGCCACCTGCTGCGCGCCCGGCCAGCCCCGCGCTACCGCTGCCTCCTGCTACGGCCCCCTGCGGGCGCTGTTGGTCTGGCCGCCAGCATGCGCTCGTGCGTGTGCCCCCAACCGTGGCCTCGGGCCACTGCCTAATGGGCCAAGCCCAACTTAATTAGAGGGGTAACCCCTAATTAGTTTCCAGTTAAAAAAAGAAGAAGAAAAGGCCATGTTAGATTTATTTAGTGCTAGTTAAATTTACACCCCATGACATGTGGGTCCATTGACCCCGTTGACCAGTCAAACTTTGACTGGACCCCTGGACCACACCTATCATACTAAAGGCTAGTTACCCTCTGGGTACACATAGCAGTTTTCTCATTTAGTATTTCAAATTAAATTAAATCCAGAATATTGATAAAACTTAAAAAAATGTAACTCGGATGAAAATAATTTATATATGAAAAATGATCAGAAAAATATAACGAATCCGAATACACCATCCACATACCTGCCACATGCCCCCAACACAGCAAACATGGAACCTTCCCCTCCAGATTGTCTAACCGATGAATGCCTAAATCCAGGAAAATATTCCCGCTCCGCCTGTAACACGTACCACTGCATTAGGTCACCCCTAGCATCGCTTACTGCCATGTCATGCTTTGTTTTGCATTTGTATGCATGTTATTATTGTTTCTTCCCCTTCCTTCTTCGGTAGACCCCGAGACCGTTGCCGATGCCCGTGTGATTGACTACGTCGACGATGACCCGTACTTCTCGACAGAGCTTCCAGGCAAACAAAACCCCATTGATCATCCTGATATCGCCTATTCTTTCCCTCTACTGCTTGCATTAGAGTAGTGATATTGTTACTACTTTACCAGTTGATCCTATACTGTTGCATAGCCTGTCCTTGCTACTACTGTTGATACCTACCTGTTATCCTATAAGCTTAGTATAGGTATGATAGTATTCCATCAGTGGCCCTTCATCCTTGTCCGTCTGCCATGCTATACTATCGGGCCGTGATCCCTTCGGGTCGTGATCATGGATATATATATATATATATATATATAGACACACACACATACTATACTGATTAAAGTCGGGTTGGCTCGGAGAGTACCCGCGAGTGATTCACGAACTGGGGGCTGAAAGGACATTTCTCCCGACGGCCCCCTGAGTGATTCTTTATTGCGGAACGACAGGACAGGTTGAGACCACCTAGGAGAGAGGTGGGCCTAGTCCCTAGTCGATGTCCGTGGTTACTTCAAAATGACACGCTTAACAAGATTGGGTATTTGATCTGAGTTGGCCGCTAGCCTTTTTGCACTAACCGCCACGCGGGATGAGTTATGGGCACTCAGTGTCATACGATTTCTCCTGAAAGCTTTTCAGATGTCACAGTTCAGAGATGCGGGCTGAGTGTTGGGGTGGTCCGCGTAAGCACCTTCTTTGTATAAAGAGGTAGCTAGGTCTGGTCCCCGGCAAGTCACGCAATGTGCAAGAGTGCAAAGGGCGATGGTCCCAAGACCCCTGAGCACTTAGGATGTAGACCGGCGTGATGACCTCTCTGGAGAGCCTAGGTAGGACTATGACGTGTTGATCTTCCGAGGCCGGGCATTACCCAGGAAAGTGTGTCCGGCCAGAGGTGATTGAGCGTATCGGGTAATGTGGTGCAACCCTATAGGGAAGTTTATCTATTCAAATAGCTGTGTCCACGGTAACATGACGACTTGGAGTTGTATTCCGACCTCTTACAACTAAAACCGAATACTTGATAAAATACACCCAGATAAGTGACAGATAGAACCCGGTGATTGCTCTCTCACAGGGGGACGAGGAGAGGATCTCCGGGTAGGATTATCGCTATACATTGACACATGTTACTATACAAGCTACTCTCTTCTACTGCTTCAAGATGGTGGCTGCCAGAAGACGTAGTCTTCGATAGGATTAGCTTCTCCCCCCTTATTCTGGCATTCTGCAGTTTAGTCCACAGATACTACCCCTTTATTTATACTGATGGATATGTAGTGTAGATCTGATGTAAGTCTTGTGAGTACTTTGGATGAGTACTCACGGTTGCTTTGCTACCCCTTTTCTTTTCGACCAGGATGTTTGCAATAGATCATGGTGCCGCAGATGGAGGCTAACCCAGTGGAGCGTTCTACGTGGAGACCGATGACCAGGAGTAGTCCGGAGGTCCCAGGCAGGAGGCCTCGCTTTTCGATCTAGTGGCGTTGTTTTGCTCAGCCTTCTTCAGGCAAAACTTGTCTAATTATGTCTGTACTCAGATAATATTTGCTTGATGACTTATGTATTTGGGTCCTCGTGGCCCCTAGCTTGTAATATAGAGACTGTTGTTTATCATTTGTGTCGTAGAGTTATGTTGTGATATCTTCCCGTGAGTCTTTGATCTTGATCGTGCATGTTTGCGTGTATGATTAGTGCATGATTGAATCGGGGGCCTCACAAGGGGAGAGGTCTATATATAGTGCTAGCACAAGTTGGGGCGAGTTGGAGGGGTACATGGGTCATCGGCTCGTTTACTGTGCATAGACAGGGGCCGGATGTCCGGGTTGGGGCCGGATGTCCGGGCCTTCACGTCGGGCCGGATGTCTGGGCTGGCCTTGGCTTCGGTGCTGTAGGGTTCGGCCGGATTTCCGGGCAGGGGCTGGATTTCCGGGGCTGGGTCGGATGTCCGGGCCCTGTAGCTTTCCTGTTGTGGGGCTGATGCTGTAGGTGGAGTCATCAGGGGCCGGATGTCCGGGTCCTGTAGCCTTTCTCCGGTTCCTCTCATTGTGCTCCTTTGTCCATGTACTTGAGGACTTTTCCATCATCACGAGCATCTCCAAGAGGGTCTTCTTGGTACCTAAGCACACATAGAATTCCGGATTGAGGTAGTAGCCATGTCTCACGTGAGTCATACGGAATGTCACTAACGAGAGATGTCACCTTGGTCTCGAGAGCTCTTGCATGTGCTCGTGTCATCCGTCCATTTGGCACTTGGGGAGACGGAGGTTGGTCCATGGGATGACCGTAGGATGCTCTGCATCAACACTCTAGAGGAATAAGATAGCATTATTGCAACAGCAAAACAAATCAAAGACAATCTGCTCAAGGCACACGAGAGGATGAAGCACTTTGCTGATAAAAAGAGGACTGATAGATAGCTAAGTGTGGGAGATATGGTTTACATCAAATTACAACCATATAGACACTCGGTATTCATAGACATCTCAAGCTGCATTCCAAGTATTATGCACCCTTCAGGGTCTTACAAAGAGTAGGGCAGGTATCCTACAAACTTTCCTCATGACCCCACATTCCACATTAGTCAATTGAAGAAACATTTGGGGCCCTAGGCCATTCCTAACCCCCATCTACCCCTGTTGGATGATACTGGTCACATTCTGGTACAGCCAGAAGCTCTGTTGCAAAGAAAACTGATTCAATGAGCCCAGGGCAACATCAACGTTCCTGTAGTCCAATGGCTCATCAAGTGGGCCAACCTGCCTATGGAGCATGCAACATGGGAAGATTCAGGGTTCATTCAACACATTTTCCCCCAATTCCAGCCCTGGGGACAGGTCTGATGTCAAGGAGGGGGAATTGTCAGGCCCTACACTGACGAAACTAAAAGAAATGAACACTTATCCTGTAGCTCATCTATTGTCATTGCCGGATGCAACCACGGATGTCCGATCTGCATCAAGTGATTGTCGTGGCTTCGTACCGATTCGCAATGGTTAGCTCACCAGGGCCGCAAATCTTCCATCCAACAGTCATCATGAGCTCCGCAATCGATGTTGCCTTTCAGACAAAGAAACACTTTACTTTATTTGACTTTACTTGCTTTAGCTACTTTATTTGGCTATTAAAGCCCCATTTTGGGATCGGTGGATCCATCTCTTGTGTAAGGGGTTGTCCCCAAGGCCGTCGTGTTCCAGCTGGTGAAGAACCCTAGCTTTTGTAATCCTAGATCCAGATATCCTTCCTCTGGAAGTGAGCTAATCAATGTGAAATTGAGAACCAACTCTAAATATTTCTTAGACCGTAGCTTGGAGCCTGTCATAATCTATGCTAGCAAAAACTTGTGCAAGGAAACCAAAGCCTAAATAGTAATGATATTGCATCTGAATCTTGACAACTGGTTTACTGTGTTTCCTGAAAAGAGGGAAAGAACCATTAAAATAAACATAAATGTCTCACACCGTACGTGTATAATTTCAATGTTGTTGTTGCATGTTATGGAATGGTCAAGTGGAATATCTATATGAAGTATTGAGATTTTACTTGAATTAATGAAGCAAAAAAATGTGGATCCAAAGTCATCACTATGCAGAGTAACAAGAACCAATTGGCAACATACCAGGAATGCTGAGATAATTGGAGTTAAAACACTAACAAAGGATAAGCAGAGATGTCAATACGAATAATGGAGGATGCAATGTAAACGACACAATGCATGCAAATGAGAAATTGTGTCTTAAGTGTCCTTCTTTGCAACTCTAGTTCATATCCTCCTTTAGCGTTAAGGAAATCAACTTGCAAAAAAAACTCACCACTGTTATACTTTGATGGAATCAAAGTACAACTTCGATAACAATGTATACCAAGAAAAGGCGACCTATTGGGAAAACACAAATTACTAACCTTATCTGAAACCAGCAAGGAAGACTGTGTGCGTCACCACGTTGTGGCAGGCTAGTAGTAACACCAAATACATCAGAAACACAACAAAAAAACTGCATAGCAGAAGCAAGAAAATCATCAAACACGATTAGTGTGTTTCCATGGCTTAACATGGTGGCCGTATGATCTGGCATGGACAGTCGGGATGGATGGATGGCTGAGGGGGGATCGGAGGAGAGGTGGTGGATGGCTGGTTGGTTGTGCACAGAAATCAAGGGAACGATAGGGTTTCTTCATTTTAGGCAGGGGAGCCTTTCCTTTTATAGATAGGGGCAAGAGAGAGGGGTTTGGGAGCTATTTTGGGCCATCCAATTTCGATCGGACGTCACACAACAGAGGAAGGCTAGGGTTTGCATTAGTAGGCTAAATCTTTAAGGTGGGTTTTAGGTTGTGCATTAGGTAGCTTTGGCCCAACCACAAGTTTCATTTGCAAACATTTATTATTTAGACCGACTAATACACCTTGCATATTTAAAGGTTCAGGTAGCAAGCGGACTCCGTCTCGGATGAAATTTGAAACATAGCCTCACTAACAAAATTGAGACCACACAAATCATGTCCACTATGGAAGATCATGAACCAACCTGTGGTTGGATGTTTAGGTGGACAGTGGTATCCCCAACCCACCAGGGTTCAACTCCTAGTGCTCGCATTTATCCTGAATTTATTTCAGGAATTCAGGGGATGCGTGTTCAGTGGAAGGAGATGTTCCCGGTGACTATGAGGCGCCTACTGTGACTTCGTAAAATCTCAAGATGATATGTTGGCTCAGTCTCACGAAGGTGCTCATAGGGGTAGGGTGTGCGTGTGTGCGTTCATAGAGATGAGTGTATGTGATAGAGGCGAGGGTCCCGATCTTTCGATGAGATGATAAATATCGATTTGGTGGAGACGACTTTAACGATCCGATTACAAACGTGCACGATGTTGCACCTTAGCAATCGCTAAACCAACTTCGAGAGGTTATTGACCACGCTGGTGCATGATCAACCTGACCACGAAGGTCTATTCCTGTAAGCAATCGAAGAACGAGCAAGAATATGATAAAGCAATCCGAATATTGCGAATATGGATGAAGTATTGATAAAAGTGGGGTTTCATAAGCGGTCTTGGTCTGGTCATTGGACACAAACGAAGTACACAAAATTGCAGCAATGGCTAACTTTTAACTAAATAAAACCAAGTCTAAACGGTGCCTTAAGGGTTGTATTTATAGGGGAAAAGAGAGGGAATTTCGTCCACCCTTGGCAAGGTGGGACTAAAACACCTCCCGAGTCATTTCCCCTACAATACAGACTCTAAAAACAGCCAAATAAGAGGTATTTCAAAATTACATGGGTCTGGCCCAAAAATAAGGTGGCGCAGCACCTATAATAAGTTATGGACGAATTTTATGAACGGGCATCTTGTATATTTCGTCCATCTTCTTGTATATCATCATGGTGGCTTCAAAGTGCGGAAATCTTCACTGGAAACTCCGTTCTTGTTCTCTTCGTGTGTGCCTTCATCTCCATGCTTGATCATGCTCCAATGTTCATCCTTCTTGTCCATTCTAGGCCCTTCAATTGTAATCAACATAAATGTATCTAAGTTAGGCAGCATCACTGAGGGAGTCATGGACTAAGGGGTCCTCGGGGTGACGGCCCATTGTATGTGGGCCGGACTGGTGGAGCCGTGTGGTGACCGGAGACCTGTGAAGCCGTGGTGTGCCCTCCAAGTTAAGGGTGGACGAGATCTCTTTCCCTCTTGTTGTAATCTATCTTCGGTAACCCTAACCCTATCGGTGTCTATATAAACCGAGGGTTGTAGTCATTAGGGTTAGAGCTACATTCATCGCCTCATAGCCTTAGGGTTTAGCTCATGCTGATCTCGAGGTAGATCTACTCTGTAAACTCCATCATATATTCAATACAATCAAGCAGGATGTAGGGTTTTACCTATTCGAGAGGGCCCGAACCTGGGTAAACACAGTGTTCGTCGCCCCCTGTTATCCATTAATCCTAGATCCATAGCTCGGGACCCCCTACCCCGAGGTCTGCCGGTTTTGACACCGACATTGGTGCTTTCATTGAGAGTTCCACTGTTGGATCACCGGAAGGATCAATGGCTCGTTTAGTCCTTGGAGAGGACATCAGTTCCATGGACCTCTTCGTCCCTGGACAACTCTTCGCTTTTGGCAGCATCGTGCTGCACGCTGATCCGACCGGCCGTCTTGGCCAGGTCGACAACTTTGCTCCCGAGCACTGGATTCGATTCGGCAATCTGAAGTACGTCACCGATGCGCGGGGGGGTTTGGTTTTTACCGGATTCACCACCCCCGCAGGCCTTGCCGCGCCTGCTCCGACGTACACCTCCGATCCGATCTGTGAATCGGCCCCAGTCTACCAAACGGCTTTGTGCTAGGAAAGACTACCTGAGAGAGGGGACCTTACCCCACCATCAACCGAACTTACATCGGCGGAGGATTTACCCTCGGCCCTCGAGGCAGAACCAGAGGTCAGAGGCCAAGATTCGATCTCGGCCGAGCTCCTCCCCCGCAACATCCTACTGGCTTCGAGCCCGCACCCTGAGTCGGTGAATAGCGGCCAGGGGTCACCTCCGGCCCAAAACGACCCAACCTCAAGCCCGGCAATCCTCGATATGTTGAACGAGGCATTGGACCGGATTCAGAAAATGACCATCCAGGAGAACCTGCTCTCCGTCGTCAATAATCAACCCTTCGAGGTGTTCGACAGGGAATTTTGCGCCCCACCCACCACCCATTTGGTAGCAACTATCGATGATTTAACCGATATGTTAGACTACAATTCGGAGATTACCAAGTAGATGGACAAGGAGGACGTAACCACGGCTTATACTGAGGTCAGTCCCCCCGTCACGGGCCGCTAGTCGGCCACGTCCACCTACGATATTTACATGGTGGACACCCCCAAAGACGGCGACGACACTCCCAATCAGGACAGAGGCAAGCCCAGAAACGAGCCGCCCAAACGGCGAAAACAACGCCGCCGGTCAAAGCCACGCCGAAGCCATACGAGCAACATAGACTCGGTGGAGAACGGCACCGAGAATAATATGAATGACCCCGCCGGAGCCGCAGCCAACGAGCGTCACCAGGATGACCATGTGGGGCAAGAGGACCCGCTCAATCTGGAAAGCCGCGAAGACTCCGAGGCTAGCAACTACCTCCCACTCTCTGAAGAGGAGACAAGTCTCGGGGAGGACGACTTTATCGTCCCCGAAGACCCTCTGGAGCAGGAAAGGTTCAAGCAGAGGCTTTTAGCCACCGCCCACAGCCTGAAGAAACAAAAGCACAAAATCAAGGCCGGACAAGAC
The DNA here is from genome assembly GCA_011799875.1 of Thinopyrum elongatum. Lineage (NCBI taxonomy): Eukaryota > Viridiplantae > Streptophyta > Magnoliopsida > Poales > Poaceae > Thinopyrum > Thinopyrum elongatum. The sequence continues at coordinate 250,271,026 of CM022300.1, read as the reverse complement.
ACCCTCAATGAGCGGTGGACCAAAGTCCTAGTTGCTGAAGAAGGATACGGCCACGAACAGCAAGTTAAGAGCTATCCTAAGCAAAAATTGCTACCCCAGTTCGACGATGAAGCCTTAGAGCCAACACGTCCAACATACACATGCGCCGAACAGCCGGACCGCCCCCCTAGAGGACGGGACAGAGAAGCTGCCGAGGCCGAACACCCAGCCGCCCACCTCGCCGTTACGGCAAGGATCAAGCGCGGCCCACTTACGAGTACAACCTTCGCCATGACCTAGACGCCAGGGCAGGTCGCACCAGGTCCATTTACGGACCCAGGGAAGACTCGCCCGCTTACCGAGAAGCATACTATGATCGGGCAAACCAAAACGATAGAATTCGGGAATAGCAGTAGATTTGGAGGACCGAAGACCTTCGATGCGACATAGCCCGAGCCTGGGGCGCCGCACACCCCTTGTGCTTCACAGAAAGGGTAATGCAACACCAATTCCCGGAAGGCTTCAAGCCTGTGAACATTGAATCATACGATGGAACCACGGATCCAGCCGTATGGATAGAGGATTTCCTCCTCCACATTCACATGGCACGAGGAGATGACCTCCACGCCATTAAATATTTGCCGCTAAAGCTCAAAGGCCCAGCTCGGCACTGGTTGAATAGCCTCCCTGACGACTCCATAGGTTGTTGGGAAGAGCTGGAGGACGCTTTTTGAGCAAACTTTCAGGGCACCTATGTCTGGCCTCCGGACACTGACGACCTAAACCGCATTACGCAACAACCCGAAGAATCTGCCCGACAGTTCTGGAACCGATTCCTCACCAAGAAAAACCAGATTGTCGACTGTCCAGATGCCGAAGCCTTGGCCGCCTTCAAGCATAGTGTCAGGGATGAATGGCTCATAAGGCAGCTCGGCCAGGATAAACCATGAACCATGGTAGCCCTTACCTCTCTCATGACCCGCTTTTGCGCAGGCGAGGACAGTTGGCTTGCTCGTAAAACCACCAATCCCGATACCCCTGGAACTTTCTGAAGTCCGGGATGGAAACGGAAAGCCGCGACGCAGCAAGAACAAACACTGCCACAATGATGGCGAAGGTGAGGATACGGCAGTAAACGCTGGATTCCGAAACTCAAAGTCCGGACAACGCAAAAAGGCCCCTAAAAGCAGCAGCGACGGCCCGTCCAGGCTAGACACTATTTTGGACAGGCCCTGCCAGATCCATGGCACGTCCGAAAAGCCTTCCAACCACTCCAACCGTAATTGTTGGGTGATAAAGCAGGCCGGCAAGCTCAACGCCGAAGACTCGGGCAAAAGCCCACGCAGCGAGGACGATGATGAGCCCCGCAGGCCTAATAGTGGAGGCCAGAAACCCTTTTCCTCCGAAGTCAAGACGGTAAATATGATCTATGCAACCCATATACCGAAGAAGGAGAGGAAGCGAGCGCTACGGGACGTATACTCTGTCAAACCAGTAGCGCCGAAGTTCAATCCATGGTCAGCTTGCCCGATCATGTTCGATCGCAGGGATCACCCCACGAGCATACGCCATGGGGGGTCCGCAGCCCTAGTGCTAGACCCCATTATCGATGGATTCCACCTCACTAGAGTCCTAATGGACGGAGGAAGCAGCCTCAATCTGATATACGAGGATACAGTGAAGAAAATGGGGATCGATCCATCAAGGATTAAACCCAGTAATACCACCTTCAAGGGGGGCATTCCGAGAGTGGAGGCCCGCTACATGGGCACCGTGACGCTTGAAGTAGTGTTCGGATCTCCAGACAACTTCCGAAGCGAGGACTTGATCTTCGATATTGCACCTTTTCGCAGGGGCTACCATGCCCTCCTCGGCCGCACAGCGTTCGCCAAATTCAATGTCGTCCCGCATTACGCGTACCTCAAGCTGAAGATGCCTGGCCCTTCAGGTGTCATAACTATCAACAGCAACACCGAACACTCACTTCGAACTGAAGAACACACTGCGGCCCTAGTGACCGAATACAACACCGGCCCATATAGGCCCGGATGCCGACCCACCGTAAAGAACGGCGACAACAGCAAACGGGTTCGAACCCGTTCTCCGTCATCGGAACCCGCATGCGTTCGCCGCAAATAGGGATACGCGCCTCATGGCACGCCCACCTTCTCCATGCTCCATGTGCCTCTCCAGCACAACTTTGCGCTTAAAATTCCATGGGCAGCCGTGAGGCATTCATTAATCCGAAGTACATGTTCGGTTCAACCAAACTTCGGAGCGACCTCGTCTTCGGACGACCCGGGGACTAACTCCGGATACCCCCCAGCATAAAGCACCACTGGCAGAACCCTCGCCCATCAAGGTCTCATTGAAGGTCTCAGCCCCCACCTATCAGAAGCAAAGGCGTAGACGTGCAGCAGGGCACAGTAAAGGCCTCAACTCACGCATCAAGGCCCTGCGTCAACCTTTCCTCTGTAAAATTTCCTTTTTCTTTCTTACAATTGCCGCCTTCGCAATTCGAATTGTACGGTTAGACGTCCGGAGCTTACGAGTCACGAGTTCGATTTAAACAGCCCGGCATGAAAAATATATTAATCAGTCACGAGTTCGATTTATGTGTCAGCTCACTATCCTTAAGTCCGGCACTGCCTCCCGCTAGGTGTCCGGTGTCTCGGATATTGCACTATATGCATTTGTTCCGAACTATGTCTTGGGTCAATAGTTGGGTTGCCCAGCTCCTGTGTTTGCCCCTTATGTTCTGCTAGTTCGGCTAAGAGGGCAAAGGGAGAACCCCTGCGATTGTACTACTGGCTTGCCCAGTCAAGTACCTCAGGAGGAAAAAGCCGAAAACTAATCGTCATAGTAAGCGTGAACGGGTCTGCGATCCGATGACGAGGTTGGACTCTAAAAAATCGTTGGCGATTTCGCCGTGTCACACGAAGGGTTCGTCTTAACACAAACCATGTGATCGGAAAGGGTAAGCTTCGACCCCCAAGTACATCACACATACACCGGGGGCTACTCCCTAGTCCCCACCGTCAAGCTCCTACGGCTAAGTGAAGGCAGTAAAACCGAATAGTCTGATTGCCTAGTTTCGTTCCCACACTACCGCCTCCGGGCAACAAGACGTTGGCTAAGGGTTACAGTGCGGAGACAAAACACCCCTTGTGATATTCACTTGGGGGATGAAGCCGATGACTGGTAGCGTTCAGAATTAACATACGGCCACACATGAGTCAAAATTAAATCATGACACAAGTCAGGTAGGTGCATAATAAAGCATAAGTTCCACTTGATACAAACTTGCTACAACTACTCAAGCATTACATTTTTCGAACACTGGCCCTCTATCGCCCGTGCTCCGGTCATCACTTGCGCGAAGTATTGCTCGGGGCGACGATGCTCCTTCCCCTGGGGCGGAGGACCAGTGGCCATCTCCATTGGATTAATTCTTGGCCAATGAACCATTGTCTTCGCAAACACGAGCCGAGCCCCCTCAAGGCACGCCGACCTCTTCACGGCGTCAATCCGGAGCGGCGCCTCCCTCAGCCTCTGCACAAGGTCGAAGTAGGTGTCCGGAAGGGGCTCGGCCGGCCACAGGCCGACACAGAGGTCCTTCAAGGCCAGCTCAAACATCCGATGCATCTCCATCAGCTGCTTCATTTGATCACTCAGGAGGCAAGGACGCTCCGAGTCCGGAAACTGTGACCAAAAAAGCCGCTACGTGGAGTCCTCCTCGCGGGTGGCATAGTGCCTCGCCGCGGCCACCGCATTCTTCGGGAGTTCGGCGAAGGTGCCTGCGGAGCGCCAGACCTTCGTCAGCAGGGCGAATCTGTTGCCTCCGAACACACTCTGCAGTAAATATTTCTTACCATTGGCATATTGTGCGGCTTGCCAAAGCTCCTCCCGGACACCTCGAGCGTCACTCCTCGCCTCCTGAAGCTCCTTCTCCGCCTTGGATAGCTTGGAGGATTCCTCTTCCTACCCCTTCTCAAGGGCCTCCAGCTTCTTGGCAGCATCCTGGAGCTCCACTTGGACTTCGGTCACCCGAGGCTCGTGCTGACCCGCAGCAAGCCTCGCCTTTTCGAGCTCGGCCACCGCCTTCTCAGCGGCCGCCCTCTCCGCGACCGCCTTGGCCTCGGCCTTTTTCAAGGCCTCCTTCAAGCCTTCAACTTCGGCGGCGGCCGCTGCAAGATCAACATAATAAAGGATCACCTCACAACCCGGATCGACAATATACGACATTAAGTAAATCGCATATACTATCAATGGGCTTACCTTGCACCTTGTCAAGCCGCTTGTTGACAAGGTCAAGCTCTTTATTGGAAAGCTTGAGCTTCCAATCCATCTCCTCAAGCATCGCGGCATTAGCAACTGCGGCCACGAAAGATGCCTGCATCAAGCCACAAAAATATTAACATCATCAGTCGGCTTGCCGAATTTGATCCTCTTCATCTTTTCTTCGAAGAACTTGCAGAGCATCGGGGGCTGGTACATACACGGCCTACCCGAAGTACCAAATACAACCTCATTATGAGGAAGAAGCATTACTTGACTTACCTCAAAGCCTGTTAAAAGGCCTTGGACAGCGTCGTTCAGTCCGGACTGGATGGACCGAACACCCTGCATAACCGCACTCATAAGAGTACGGTGCCCATCAATGATGGCGGAGTTGTTCACCAACTCCTCCAACACCTCTGGCCAACCGACCGCCGCCCGTGTAGAGGTGTTCGACATTGGCGTTGGCCCCTCGGCCCCTTCCCCGCTAGGAGGGGTTTGTGCCGTCGAAGGCCCTGGGGGCTCGGGGGCGGTTGGCGGTTGGGGTCCGGTTGGTCCGGACTCTTTTCCCGTGTCAGCCAGGAGGGAGGTTCCCTCCTGGTCATCAGGGACCGAGGTGTTAACCTCGGCCATTATTTCATCGACCTCCCCCTCCGTGGTTGGAGGAGGAGGAGTCCTTTGGGACCGCACCTCTTCGGCCTCTTCGAGGACCAAAGGAGGCGCGGAATGTGCCATTGACCCACTGTCCGCCAGTTCGGCAGGTGGAGACGTCCCCTCCGAAACCTGCTCAGCGGGGCGCTCGCGTGGGGGACTGCAATTCGGAGGGGTTAACCTTCAACTGAAGCAAACTACTGAAAGCATAACAGCTAAAAATACAGACACCTTACCTGCTGCCAGGGGGCTTGACCCTGGGTTCCTTCTTCGGGGGATCCTCGGATGCCTCGGACTTATCGTCGTCTGAGCTGTCAGGTATCACCAGCTTAGGCCGGTGTCGTCTCTTTGGGGCCGGGGAAGGCTGGACCTCCTCGGCGTCTTCGGACACTGGCCTCTTTTTGGAGTGTGAAGTGGCACTCTCCTCCTCATCCTCCTCCTCCTCATCCCCATCCTGTACGGATGAGGCCGCAGCGTCTCCAGACCGATTGCCCGGACGGATCCTACGACGGGGGCCTTCCCTGGCCTCCGGTGCTTCTTGCTTCTTACCCTTCTTAGCGGGCGCCTTATAGGGCACCACGACCAGCATCTCCTCCAGCTGCTCTGATCGGGGCCCCTCTGGCAGCGGCGCCGGGCAGCTGATCTTTTTGGCCTTTGCGAGCCAGCCCTGCAGAATACACGTAACATGGTCAGATCTCACATAATGTAAATATCCGAACACTCTTTGAAGAGAAATGCCACTCACCTCCCTTGGGGGATTCACGGCGTCAAGACCGATGTCCTTCCCCTCGGCCGGCCACTCCTTCTGGGGCTGGAATAGTTGGCCCCATATCTTGTCTGGAGTCATGCCGAAGAGGTGCCGCATAATGGCCGGATCCGAGGGCTCATGCTCCCACATGGGCTTGGCCCTTTCCTGACAAGGGAGGATCCCACGGTGGAGCATGACTTGGAACACATTGACCAGCTTAGCGCCGGTCTCTAGCACGTTGTCGACGTGCTTTTGCAGCGCCTTGGTGTCGGCAACGCGCCCCTAGTCTGGACTCTTGGTGGTCCAGGAGGCCAATCTGGTGGGGGGTCCGGACCGGAATGCGGGGGCCGCCCCCCATGCGGCCTCCCTCGGCTCGGTGATGTAGAACCACTCCTTCTGCCACATCTGAACAGTGTCGACGAAGTGGCCGTCCGGCCATTGGACCCGTGTCAGCTTGCTGATCGTGGTCCCGCCGCAGTCCGCGTGCTCGCCGCCGACCACCTTGGGCTTCACGTTGAACACTTTCAGCCACAAGCCGAAATGCGGCTGGACCCTGAGGAGCGCTTCACATACAACGATGAAGGTCAAAATGTGGAGGAGGGAGTTGGGAGCTAGATCATGGAAATCTAGCCCATAGTAGAACATTAGCCCCCGCACAAAGGGGTGCAGAGGAAATCCAAGCCCCCTAAGGAAATGGGGGAGAAAAACTACCCTTTCGCCTGGCTCGGGCGTAGGGATGATCTGGCTCTCTTCGGGGGCTCGATGGGCGACGTTGGCCGGCAAGTAACCGGCCTCCTTCAACTTCAGGATATCTTCGTTGGTGACGAAGGAGGCCTCCCACTTCCCATTGGCGCCAGATCCGGCCATGGTCGAAGGAGGTGAAGTGGGATTGGCTAGGGAAGCAGTGAGAAAGGGCGCTGGAGCTCTGAAGGACTGCGAGTGCGGAAGGAAGGAGAAGGCGTGGGATGCAGATTATAGCGGCCCCCCTTTATAGACTATGGGCAGGCCAGAGATCCCTTTTTTCACGCCGTTGGCCTCTCCACTTCCCGATATCCCCGCAGTGTTATGAGCGGGGAGGAGAATCGAAATCATTAACCATATCCCCCGAAAGGCGGGACACGATCTCCATGTTGAGGGGACGTGTCAATCGTGGCGTCAGCCTTGAGCCGCGCTTCGAGAAATAGTAACTGCCTGGCATTATGGCCGAAAGTGACTCTTCGTTGAAGGAGAAAAAGTTGTCAGATAAAGGCACTATTTGCGCTTGAGCGATATTTTTATTATTACCTTCAGTGTTAAGTAAAACAGCCGCTTCAGATTCCGAACATCGCTTGATACCGAACAGGGGGGAGACTAGCTGAGGAACTCGCCCCGCAAGCCGAATATTGGTCGGATGAATGGATACCGGATACAAGTCTCGGCATTGGAGGCAAGTTCGGGGGATACTGAGCGAGTCATGGACTAAGGGGTCCTCGGGGCGACGACCCATTGTACGTGGGCCAGACTGGTGGAGCCGTGTGGTGACCGGAGACCTGTGAAGCCATGGTGTGCCCTCCAAGTTAAGGGTGGACGAGATCTCTTTCCCTCTTGTTGTAATCTATCTTCGGTAACCCTAACCCTATCGGTGTCTATATAAACCGAGGGTTGTAGTCATTAGGGTTAGAGCTACATTCATCACCTCATAGCCTTAGGGTTTAGCTCATGCTGATCTCGAGGTAGATCTACTCTGTAAACTCCATCATATATTCAATACAATCAAGCAGGACGTAGGGTTTTACCTCTTCGAGAGGGCCCGAACCTGGGTAAACACTGTGTTCGTCGTCCCCTGTTATCCATTGATCCTAGATCCACAGCTCGGGACCCCCTACCCCGAGGCCTGCCGGTTTTGACACCGACAATCACATTCTCATGAACATTAGAAACATTACCAAGAAACGAAAGTACCTGATAATTTAATTGGCGTGCGCGAGGTCTAGTAATTGGTCCAATAGGTACAGTAGTAGGGGTTGTGGGTGTAACTGTGGTATCCATGTCCTCATCATCCTCCCCTTCTTGAAAACAAAGCCGTCCTTGGCGTTGCTTAATCTGAAATGTGGCTAACAAAAGAGACAAGGTGTACACATTGTATATGTATATGTCATCCATTTTTACTGATCTCAGTTGTGGCACATGTGACACAGTTATATAAGAATACTCTTTAAATATCATGAAATATAAAGCCAAAATACTATCCCAAGAAGTCAAAGGCATGAAAATATTGCAATTCGGTTTGCACATATAAGTGAAGCTCTTAATCGTAACAAAATATTGGCAATGCTCATGATTAAACCATCCCAACCTTTAGGAACCATCACCAAGATTAGAGGTCATATCAAAATGATTAAACATTGGCACAATTATTTCAAATGTATTTGATCCAAATCTGATTTTTTTTTCCTGATTCACATTGTTCTTTCGCATCAAGAGTTAATTCAATGGGCTCACTCAAAATTGTTTCATCACATGGCAAAGTCAAATCATCAACATAGTCCTCTAAAATAACTGGTGTGATCAAAGTAGTAGGTAGCTCACCGCATGGTGCATTTAAATTGACAGGACATTCATCATACTCATGTGGAGGTGGAAGATCAGTACCTTTGTCATTACCTCTTATGATCAACTCAGATGATGTAGGCACTCTCGGTGGTGATGTGTCACATGGTGGAGGTGATGTAGTCCTCACAACAATGGATGTGGTTGTCATAGTATGCCTAGTAGTTGAAGGGACAACTGTATCAACTCTTGGAATGTGCACCTTGCGCTTGTTCTCCTTGTGGGCAACACGTCGTTTTATTTCCTGTTCAGCTTTGCAAGCAAGACGAAACAAATGGTCCATAGGATAACACTCTTCATGGATTAGTATCTCCTGAATATCACGGTTTAACCCTCTCCAAAATCTATCCACCAAATCATCTTCAGTTTCCTCTAAAAAGGAGTGCAACAAGGTAGTTTGTAAATCATCATAATATTTTGTTACGGTGTCACTACCTTGTTTTAAATGTTGTAGTTTTTTAATCATGCCACGAGTATAATAAACATCGACGAATCTCTCTCTCATGACAAGTTTTAAATCATCCCAAGTAGTAGGTACATAATCAGGGTATAACCGACAATGTTCACTCCACCAAATAGTAGCAAAACCAGTGAATGTACCAGCTGCGACCATAACTTTTTGACGTTCAGAATAATTATGGGAAGCAAATATAGCATTTATTTCGAACTCCCATTCAATATATAAATTAGGCTTAAAACGACCATTAAAAGGTGGCATGGAAATAAGAACTTGTTTGTGCGCATTCTGATGTCTTTGTACCTCTTGTGATGGTGGTTGTATTTTCTGAGGTGATGGCACGTCTCCCACGATCGATGAAGCACAACTAACTCTGGAATCTGCCATGATTAGTAGAAACAAGAAACAAAATTCAAGAATAATGTTGTTATGAACTACTGGGATGTGGTGGTAAAACGCTCACAGTATAGCAAATATCAAAGTCTTACAAGTTCTTACCATGCAGCAGTGGTGACTGGCAACGAGCGTGTCAAATAACTCCAAAAGTTGGGTAAAGCGATTGCCAGGTGAACGTATGTATGCACGGTGTAGAAATATGTGGAGCTGGGTTGGATTTATATGTGTGGAAAAAAAATGCTACAATCACATTAATTAATGCAAGCTGAAAATTCGTTCAAAGTGGTCGAGTGCTGGTCCTAGACTAGACCGTGCTAGAGACGCGAGCCTAAGACACAGGCTTATTCACGCGTAGAAAAAAAAATTGATGAAAGCAAATGTGTCCAATAGAACCAAGTGGGCAGATGTGTGCTAAAAAAATTGCTGGATCACAAAAGGTGTCAATGATTTTTTTTATAGGACGTGGATACGAGGGACTGTTCAATCCATACGCAACACCTTCTATCTCTTTGCTTTTCAACCTCCAAACTCCTAACAGATAAAAAATGTTTTTTTTTCTCTGGGACTCGAAACTCAACAACCGAAATAGCCAACTAGATATTTCCTTTTGGATCTCCCACGTGAGGAGCAAGTTCCAAGGGAAAAGAATTCCACGTGCACTTCCCTTCTCTTTGTTTTTTTTTTGCAGTCAAAAACGCCCTAGCAAACTTCCCACAAAATCAGCTAGCTACCAAACACCAACACACTTGCCTTTTTTTCTTCACTTTTATTTAGTGTCTTTTATTCCAAAACGTCCAAATAAAGTATGCACTTTATCTCCTTCCTTCTTTCCTTTTTTTCAAAGAAAATTGGTCCTGATAACGCCCACACGTGTGGCATACTAGACGTCCGCCCACACACTGTGTGTGGCGTGAGCAGGAGGCAGCCCACACGGGCTGTGTGTGGGCGAACGTTAGAATTGCCCACACGTGTGGGCGCAGCTACTTCGTGCCACACGCCCAACAAGTACTACTCTTCCCCACCCCGCGCGTGTGGCACGAAACAAATATGCCCATACGTCCTGGCGCAGCTACGTTAGGTACCCGCGGGATGACGATTTAGTTGCCATTCGGGATGGCAGATGTAGTTATCCGGGATGGCAAATGCAGTTGTAAAAGCACGGCAACTCTCTCTGTTTTGGTTAACAATAGTTGTCATGTCTAATTTATGGTAGTTGCCACGTGTAATCGAATCATAGTTGCCGTGTGTGATTAACTACTTGCCATATATGGTTAAACAATAGTTGCCATGTGTGTTTACCTAGTTGCCACATGTGGTTCAACCATAGTTGTCATGTATGGTTAATCACAGTTGCCATGTGTGTTTACCCTGGTTGCCACGTACGCGCAACTGCAGTTGCCGTCTAGCAACGAATCATAGTTGTCATGTGTGTTTGCCTAGTTGTCACGTACGCGCAACTGCAGTTGCCATCCAACAACGTACGAGTGTCGTGTGGGCGAAAAGCAGTTCGTCCACACGCGTGTGGACTAGGTGGTGGCTGTGTAGACAGAAACTAGTTCGCCCACACGGCACAGCTGGCAAACCGCGTGCTGCGTGGCGTGTGGGCGAACTCTCCAACGCCCACACACACTATGATGCCCACATGGCACTCAGATTCTAATAGATTTCTTTAGGATTCGTGCAAAACAAAATCAACGTGGATCAAGGTGTGTGGGCGATGTGTAAACATGCCACACGTGTGGGCGTTATCATTTGGGAAGAAAATAGCCAACAAAAACGGCCACCAACCAAACCGATTGGCGCTTGCCTTTTTTTCCACTTCTTTCCTTGTGATGTGTACCAAACTTTCCGGAACAAACAGATTCCTCACTAATAGCAGATCCAACTTTCCTTCCAACCACCCACGTGATCGATTTCTTCTAAATCTTTTCTCTTTTTTTTTGCTATATTTTTTTCTCCAAGGACACGTCCAGAATATGGAAACCTCTAACCGAATTTTTTTTTTTCTGATCCGACTTGCCTATTTCTCTCTCTCTCTTAGAAGCTCACGTGATCTCTTTCCTTCAATTCTGCCGAAGAATATCACATCAGATATAGTACTACGAGATCTCACTCAAAAGGCAATCGACCCCTTTTTTTTACCTGATCAAAACCTGCCTATTTAGCTCCAACGTTGGCTGTTCCTATTCTTCTTTGATTTTTTTTTCTCTCCTTAATTTTCGCCAAGGGGACTTCCAGAACATGGAAACCACCATCCAAATCAGCCAACTAGTAAAACTTCCTTTTTTATCTCCAAACGTGGTGATCCAAGGCAACGAACCACGTGCACTTTCCTTCACTGTTTTTTTTATGATCAGATTTCCCCTTTATCTCTCTCTCTTTGATTCCTTTTTGAAGTCAAACAAGGAGGGATCACTTCCCAAAGTCCAACCGATCTGGTCTCTCTCCTTTTTTTTTTATTTCTTTTCGAACAATACAAGAGATTTCCTTTTTTCAACCGATCCAAACACGCCAAATATATTTTCTTTTCTCTCTCTCTCTCCAAGATGAACCAAAAGGCGATGGTGACAAACGATGAAAGTGGATGTATGGTGGTGATGGCGGCGAACAATATATATGTGGCAGCAGAAGATGTCAATGAGGTGGACGATAGTTTATATGGATGCGGATGCAGATGCGGCGTGAACAAAATGTGTCAAGAACTCGAAACTCTAAAAGTTTAGACACTAAAACCAGCGACTCGACACACGATGCAACCAAAAATTCAACAACAAAAAAAAAGTGGTAATGGCGAAAAGGCTTAGACTGTCTGGGATATGATGAACTTATCTAACTTATTTTGTGGCTTTTTCTTGGACTCTAGGTATGAAGAACAGATGCAATCTAGACTACGAAAAACTGTAAAATCTCACCGAGCAACCTGAAAACTGATACCACTTGATAGAGGCGAGGGTCCTGATCTTTTAATGAGATGATAACTATCGATTTGGTGGAGACGACTTTAACGATCCTACTACAAACATGCACGACGTTGCGCCTTAGCAATCGCTAAACCAACTCCAAGAGGTTATTGACCACGCCGGTGCACGATCAACCTGACCACGAAGGTCTATTCCTGCAAGAAATCGAAGAACGAGCAAGAATATGATAAAACAATCCGAATATTGCGAATATGGATGAAGTATTGATAAAAGTGGGGTTTCATAAGCGGTTTTGGTCTGGTCTTTGGACACAAACGAAGTACACGAAGTTGCAGCAATGGCTAACTTTTAACTAAATAAAACCCAAGTCTAAACAGTGCCTTAAGGGTTGTATTTATAGGGGAAAAGAGAGGGAATTCCGTCCACTCTTGGCAAGGTGGGACTGTCGGCGTACGACACCTATGGGATCCGAAGGACCCCTTTATGGTTCGGCAGGGAGAGAGGTATGCAGAAAGAGCAGAACCGATGATCAATGCGAGGGGATTTTTACCCAGGTTCGGGCCGCTGATCAGCGTAAAACCCTACTCCTGCTTTAGTTTATTATCAGGGTTTCCGTCCCAGTTCTTGGAGCGCTTGCAATGAACAGTGTGTTCGTGCAGCAGCTACGCATGCAGAATGGGCCGAGAGTGCTCTCTCCAGAGTTCCTCCCCCTGTAGCAGTTGCCTTGGGCCTCCTTTTATATGATCAAAGGGGTCACCACAGTGGTAAACTGCTCATATGCGAGGTGTAAAGTAGCTACATGGTTATCATACCTAACCACTAACGGTTTAGGACAAATGCATTTAATGCATCATGAGGTGTCCGTTTAGGTGTCCTTACTTTCTTGGGGATGGAAAAAGGGGTCATCCCATCAGCACCGCTTAAGCCCGCCTCCACTAGCGCCTTGCCACGCATCCAGAGATGGGACCAGAATGCCAGGCCGGTCGCTGCGCTGGAGCGGTGGCACAGTGGCGGAACCTTGCCGGGTGCGAATCTTGCCGGGCTCGGCAGGCTACCCCGGCAAGATCTTGCCGGGAGCCGAGCCTCTGGTCTCCAGTTCTCCTTATCTTCTGATCCTTGGCTTGAATGTCGCTTTGATAACCTTGGATTGATCTTCAGCTGTTCCCCCGACAAGTCTTGCCGCAGGTATGGCTACAACTGCTCGTGCACAAGTATGTGGTACTAAAGGCCCAATATTTAGTACACCGACAGGGACTAAAACACCTCCCGAGTCATTTCCCCTACAATACGGACTCTAAAAACAGCCTAATAAGAGGTATTTCAAAATTACATGGGCCTGGCCCAAAAATAAGGTGGCACAGCACCTATAATAAGTTATGGACGAATTTTACAAACGGGCATCTTGTTATTTCGTCCATCTTCTTGTATATCATCATGATGGCTTCAAAGTGCGGAAATCTTCACTAGAAACTCCGTTCTTGTTCTCTTCGTGTGTGCCTTCATCTCCATGCTTGATCATGCTCCAATGTTCATCATTCTTGTCCATTCTAGGCCCTTCAATTGTAATCAACAAAAATGTATCCAAATTAGGCAGCATCACATTCTCATGAACATTAGAAACATTACCAAGAAACGAAAGTACCTGATAATTTAATTGGCGTGCGTGAGCTCTAGTAATTGGTCCAATAGGTATAGTAGCAAGGGTTGTGGGTGTAACTATGGTATCCATGTCCTCATCAGTATGCATGTATATATGAACGCTTGCGTCTGTACAGTGTTCAAAAAACTATATCGAAGATCGTCTGACATATACTTAGAAAATATATCCATTCATCTAATAAATGGAGGGTTTTTTAGGGCATAAATGGAGGGGTTTGCATTACAGTGATAGCCAGGATTGTGCAAACATCGTGACATAATTTTGGTACCTTCCAAATATCACAACGAGGTCGTGTTTTGATACACAACAGCGCAAGAGAGAAGCGAACCAATCTGTGGTTGGATGGTTAGAGGGACAGTGGTATCCCCAGCCCACCAGGGTTCAAGTCCTGGTGCTCGCATTATTCTTGGATTTATTTCAGGATTTCCAGCGATGCGTTTTCAGTGGGAAGAGACGTTCCCGTCGACGACGAGGCGCCTACGTTGACTTCATAAATCTCAACATGACATGCCGGCTCAGTCTGTCGAAGGTGCTCATCGGGGTAGGGTGTGCGTGTGTGCATTCATAGGGGTGAGTGCATGCGCGTATGTATGAGTGCTTGCGTGTGTACTGTGTTCAAAAAAACGCAAGAGAGAAGGTTTACTTATTCACTATTTAACAAAATGGCGAAATAAAATATTCAAATTAATTATTTACTTAAATAAACCAATTTTTAATTAGGGGGAAACTTTGGGACGTTACAGATGCCCTGTCGACGATGATGGGAGTGGGGTGGCGCACTATGGGTAGGCCATAGGAGGAACCGTCGGGACAGTGAGAGAGGGAGTGTGGTATGAGACTACCCACAGTGGGAGTAACACGAGTGGTAACATCACATATATCTATGTAAAATACATGATGTGGCAGTTAATTAATGAGAGAGGCAAATTGAGTAACATATCTAGTTACTCATACTATGAGCAACATCACATATACCAAGACAAGATGAGTTTATAACACAATAAATAAAGTGTTGCATGACATCACACATATACCCCCTCTGTTCCTAAATATTTGTCTTTCTAGAAATTTCAACAAGTGACTACATACGGAGCAAAATGAGTGAGTCTACACTCTAAAATATGTCTATATACATCCGTATGTGGTAGTCCATTTAAAATCTCTAGAAAGACAAATATTTAGAAACGGGGGAGTATTACTCTCTACTATAGAGGTAGTAACTTAGACTAGTAACATGCGCCCACTATGGCTAGTCTGAATGGGCGGTGGACGATGACGGGAGCGAGGGGAGGAAGTTATGAGACGTCCCATCGCCACCCATGATTCCCAACGCATGCAGGCGAGAGGCATGCGTGGCTCGAGCAAGTCTGACTCGAGAAAAACAGTCGATTCGGAGTTCTCCCTCAGCCTGGCCCGGGAATGCTTTAAGCTTCGTTGGCCGGGAAATGTTGGGGAACGCAGTATTTCAAAAAAATTCCTACGATCACGCAAGATCTATCTAGGAGATGCATAGCAACGAGACGGGAGAGTGTGTCCACGTACCCTCGTAGACCGAAAGCGGAAGCGTTTAGTAACGCGGTTGATGTAGTCGAACTTCTTCGCGATCCAACCGATCCAAGTACCGAACGTACGGCACCTCCGTGTTCAGCACACGTTCAGCTCGATGACGTCCCTCGTACTCTTGATCCAGTTGAGGCCGAGGGAGAGTTCCGTCAGCACGACGGCGTGGCGACGGTGATGATGAAGTTACCGGCGCAGGGCTTCACCTAAGCACTACGACGATATGACCGAGGTGTGTAACTGTGGAGGGGGCACCGCACACGGCTAAGAGAAACTTTGATGTGCTATTGGGGTGCCCCCTGGCCACGTATATAAAGGAGGGGAGGGAAGAGGTGGCCAGCCCAAAGGAGGCGCGCCAGGTGTGGGGAATCCTACTAGGACTCCCCAGTCCAAGTAGGATTCCACTCCTCTTTCCTATTCCTAGTAGGAGGAGGGAAGGAGGAAGAGGGGAGATGGAAGGAGGGGGGGCGCTGCCCCCTCCTAGTCCAATTCGGACCAGCCCATGGGGGGGCGTGCGGCCACCCCTTGAGGCCCTTCTCTCCTTTCCCGTATGGCCCATTAAGGCCCACTACTTCCCCCGGCGAATTCCCGTAACTCTCCGGTACTCCAAAAAATACCCGAATCACTCGGAACCTTTCCGATGTCCGAATATAGCCTTCCAATATATCGATATTTACCTCTCGACCATTTCGAGACTCCTCGTCATGTCTGTGATCTCATTCGAGACTCCGAACTATCTTCGGTCATCAAATCACATAACTCATAATACAAATCGTCATCGAACGTTAAGCGTGCGAACCCTACGGGTTCGAGAACTATGTAGACATGACCGAGACATATCTCCGGTCAATAATCAATAGCGGAACCTGGATGCTCATATTGGCTCCTACATATTCTACGAAGATCTTTATCGGTCAAACCGCATAACAACATACATTATTCCCTTTGTCATCGGTATGTTACTTGCCCGAGATTCGATCGTCGGTATCTTCATACCTAGTTAAATCTCGTTACCAGCAAGTCTCTTTACTCGTTCCGTAATGCATCATCCCGCAACTAACTCATTAGTCACATTGCTTGCAAGGCTTATAGTGATGTGCATTACCGAGAGGGCCCAGAGATACCTCTCCGATACACGGAGTGACAAATCCTAATCTCGATCTATGCCAACTCAACAAACACCATCGGAGACACCTGTAGAGCATCTTTATAATCACCCAGTTACGTTGTGATGTTTGATAGCACACTAAGTGTTCCTCCGGTATTCGGGAGTTGCATAATCTGATAGTCATAGGAACATGTATAAGTCATGAAGAAAGCAATAGCAACAAACTAAACGATCATAGTGCTAAGCTAACGGATGGGTCTTGTCCATCACATCATTCTCTAATGATGTGATCCCGTTCATCAAATGACAACACATGTCTATGGCTAGGAAACTTAACCATCTTTGATTAATGAGCTAGTCAAGTAGAGGCATACTAGGGACATTCTGTTTGTCTATGTATTCACACATGTACTAAGTTTCCGGTTAATACAATTCTAGCATGAATAATAAACATTTATCATGATATAAGGAAATAAACAACAACTTTATTATTGCCTCTAGGGCATATTTCCTTCAGTCTCCCACTTGCACTAGAGTCAATAATCTAGTTCACATCGCCATGTGATTTAACACCAATAGTTCACATCACCATGTGATTAACACCCATAGTTCACATCGCCATGTGACCAACATCCAAAGGGTTTACTAGAGTCAATAATCGCCATGTGATTTAACACCAAAGGGTACTAAGGTGTGATCATGTTTTGCTTGTGAGAGAAGTTTAGTCAACGGGTCTGCCACATTCAGATCCGTATGTATTTTGCAAATTTCTATGTCTACAATGCTCTACATGGAGCTACTCTAGCTAATTGCTCCCACTTTCAATATGTATCCAGATTGAGACTCAGAGTCATCCAGATCGGTGTTAAAGTTTGCATCGACGTGACTCTTTACGATGAACTCTTTATCACCTCCATAGCCGAGAAATATTTCCTTAGTCCTCTTAGGTAACTAAGGATAACTTTGACCGCTATCCAGTGATCCACTCCTGGATCACTATCATACCTCCTTGCTAAACTCATAGCAAGGCACACAACTGGTCTGGTACATAGCATGGCATACTTTATAGAACCTATGACTGAGGCATAGGGAATGACTTTCATTCTCTTTCTATCTTCTGCCGTGGTCGGGTTTTGAGTCTTACTCAATTTTACACCTTGTAACACATGCAAGAACTCCTTCTTTGACTGTTCCATTTTGAACTACTTCAAAATCTTGTCAAGGCATGTACTCATTGAAAAATCTTATCAAGCGTCTTGATCTATCTCTATAGATCTTGATGCCCAATCTGTAAGCAGCTTCACCGAGGTCTTTCTTTGAAAACACTCCTTTCAAACACTCCTTTATGCTTTCCAGAAAAAATTCTACATCATTTCCGATCAACAATATGTCATTCACATATACTTATCAGAAAGACTGTAGTGCTCCCACTCACTTTCTTGTAAATACAGGCTTCACCGCAAGCCTGTATAAAACTATATGCTTTGATCAACTTATCAAAGCGTATATTCCAACTCCGAGATGCTTGCACCAGTCCATAGATGGATCGCTGGAGCTTGCACACTTTGTTAGCACCTTTAGGATTGATAAAACCTTCTAGTTGTATCATATACAACTCTTCTTTTAATAAATCCATCAAGGATTGCAGTTTTGACATCCATTTGCCAGATTTCATAAAATGCGGCAATTGCTAACATGATTCGGACAGACTTAAGCATCGATACGAGTGAGAAAATCTCATCGTAGTCAACACCTTGAACTTGTCGAAAACCTTTTGCGAGAATTCGAGCTTTGTAGATAGAAACACTACTATCAGCGTCCGTCTTCCTCTTGAAGATCCATTTATTCTCAATGGCTTGCTGATCATCGAGCAAGTCAACCAAAGTCCATATTTTGTTCTCATACATGGATCCCATCTCAGATTTCATGACCTCAAGCCATTTTGTGGAATCTGGGCTCATCATCGCTTCCTCATAGTTCGTAGGTTCGTCATAGTCTAGTAACATGACTTCCAGAACAGGATTACCGTACCACTCTGGTGCGGAACGTACTCTGGTTGACCTACGAGGTTCTGTAGTAACTTGATCTGAAGTTTCATGATCATCATCATTAGCTTCCTCACTAATTGGTGTAGGCATCATTGGAACTGATTTCTGTGATGAACTACTTTCCAATTCAAGAGAAGGTACCACTACCTCATCAAGTTCTACTTTCCTCCCATTCACTTCTTTCGAGAGAAACTCCTTCTCTAGAAAGGATCCATTCTTAGCAACGAATATCTTACTTTCGGATCTGTGATAGAAGGTGTACCCAACAGTCTCCTTTGGGTATCCTATGAAGACACTTTTCTCCGATTTGGGTTCGAGCTTATGATGAGGACATGACTACCTTGGATACGACCAAAAATATTGCATACATGTATATTTGTGAGGTGATTTCTAATGCAAACTATGCAATAATTTATTTATGTCATCCAAGACAAAAATACTTCACAAACTTTTGTACCATGTCTAATTGCAGGTGTATGGGACATTTGTACAATACACATATGAAGATAAGGGAAAAAGAGAAGTTTATGTGCTGTTCAAAAAGTCCTCTCACGTCACTTTTGGGCCAAGAGAAGATAGAGTCCAAGTCTCTCACGTTCTGGATTCAGATTCGGACTGCACAGACATACCTGACTCAAAACGCCAAGAACTATTTCATACGGACTCCGAATTGGGTGATTCTTTTTTTGTTGGAAAGTAGATTTCGTGCTCTTTCCAACCCAATTGGTTTCACCTTCAAATTCATCCGGAGCGTTGAGTTGTCGTCGAAACAATCTGACGCTGTAGCAGAATCCGAGTCAAACTACAAGTTCAAAGGTGTTGCATCACCTCCACTTGGGCCCATTGGCCTTGTACGACCTAGGGTTAGTTTTAGGCTGCCTTGGGACGTCCTCCCACCTCCTTGGCCGCCACCCCTTACTCCTATATAAGTAGATCCATCTAGTAGCTATTTCCTTGGGATTTGTTTAGTTAAAAGTTAGCCATTGCAACTTCGTGTACTTCGTTTGTGTCCAATCGACCAGACCAAGACCGCTTTCGGATCCCCACCATTATCAATACTTCATCTATATTCGCAATATTCAGATTGCATTATCATATTCTTGCTTGTTCTTCGATTGCGTGCAGGAATAGACCTTCGTGGTCAGGCTGATCGTGCTTCCAGCATCGTCAGTAACCTCAGGAGATTGGTTTAGCGATTGCTAAGGCGCAACGTCGTGCACGTTTGTAGTCGGATCATCAAAGTCGGCTCCACCAAATCGATAGTTACCATCTCATCGAAAGATCGGGACGCCCCCGCCTCTATCAGCTTATCAGGTTGAAGCTTTTTCACATAAGCATCGCAGCCCAAACTTTAAGAAACGACAGCTTAGGTTTCCTGCTAAACCACAGTTCATACAGTGTCGTCTCAACGGATTTGGACGGTGCCCTATTTAACATGAATGCAGCTGTCTCTAATGCATAACCCCAAAACGATAGTGGTAAATTGGTAAGAGACATCATAGATTGCACTATATCCAATAAAGTACGGTTATGACGTTCGGACACACCATTATGCTGTGGTGTTCCAGGTGGCATGAGTTTGTGAAACTATTCCACATTGTTTTAATTGAAGGCCAAACTCGTAACTCAAATATTCGCCTCTGCGATCAGATCGTAGAAACTTTATTTTCTTTTTACGATGATTCTCTACTTCACTCTGAAATTCTTTTGAACTTTTCAAATGTTTCAGACTTATGTTTCATCAAGTAGATATACCCATATCTACTCAAATCATCTGTGAAGGTCAGAAAATAACGATACCCGCCGTGAGCCTCAACACTCATCGGACCGCATACATCGATATGTATTATTTCCAATAAGTCTTTAGCTCGCTCCATTGTTCCGGAGAACGGAGTCTTAGTCATCTTGCCCATGAGGCATGGTTCGCAAGCATCAAATGATTCATAATCAAGTGATTCCAAAAGTCCATCTGAATGGAGTTTCTTCATGCGCTTTACACCAATATGACCTAAACGGCAGTGCCACAAAATATGTTGCATTATCATTATCAACTTTGCATCTTTTGGCATCAATATTATGAATATGTGTATCACTACGATCGAGATTTAATAAACCATTTATATTGAGTGTATGACCATAGAAGGTTTTATTCATTTAAACAGAACAACAATTATTCTCTGACTTAAATGAATAACCGTATCGCAATAAACATGATCCAATCATATTCATGCTCAACGCAAATACCAAATAACATTTATTTAGGTCCAACACTAATCCCGAAGGTAGAGGGAGTGTGCGATGGTGATCTTATCAACCTTGGAATCACTTCCAACACACATCGTCACCTTGTTATTAACTAGTCTCTGTTCATTTTGCAACTCCTGTTTCGAGTTACTAATGTTAGCAACTGAACCAGTATCAAATACCCAGGGGCTACTATGAACACTAGTAAAATACACATCAATAACATGTATATCAAATATACTTTTGTTCACTTTGCCATCCTTCTTATCCGCCAAATACTTGGGGCAGTTCCGCTTCCAGTGACCAGTCCCTTTGCAGTAGAAGCACTCAGTTTCAGGCTTAGGTCCAGACTTGGGCTTCTTCCCAGGAGTAGCAACTTGCTTGCTATTCTTCTTGAAGTTCCCCTTCTTCCCTTTGCCCTTTTCTTGAAACTAGTGGTCTTGTTAACCATCAACACTTGATGCTCTTTCTTGATTTCTACCTTTGTTGATTTCAGCATCACGAAGAGCTCGGGAATCATTTTTGTCATCCCTTGCATATTATAGTTCATCACGAAGTTCCAGTAACTTGGTGATAGTGACTAGAGAATTCTGTCAATTACTATCTTATCCGGAAGATTAACTCCCACTTGATTCAAGCAACTGTAGTACTCAGACATTCTGAGCACATGCTCACTGGTTGAGCTATTCTCCTCCATCTTGTAGGCAAAGTACTTATCAGAGGTCTCATACCTCTCGACATGGGCATGAGTCTGAAATACCAATTTCATCTCTTTGGAACATCTCATATGCTCCGTGGTGTTCAAAACGTTTTTGAAGTCCCGATTCTAAGCCGTAAAGCATGGTGCACTAAACTATCAAGTAGTCATCATATCAAGCTTGCCAAACGTTCATAACGTCTGCATCTGCTCCTGCAATAGGTCTGTCATTTAGCGGTGCATCAAGGACATAAGTCTTCTGTGCAGCAATGCGGATAATCCTCAGATCACGGAACCAGTCCGCATCATTGCTACTATCATCTTTCAACTTAGTTTTCTCTAGGAACATATCAAAAATAAAACAGGGGAGCTATACGCGAGCTATTGATCTACAACATAATTTGCAAATACTACCAGGACTAAGTTCATGATAAATTAAAGTTCAATTAATCATATTACTTAAGAACTCCCACTTAGATAGACATCCCTCTAGTCATCTAAATGATTACGTGATCCAAATCAACTAAACCATGTCCGATCATCACGTGAGATGGAGTAGTTTTCAATGGTGAACATCACTATGTTGATCATATCTACTATATGATTCACGCTCGACCTTTCGGTCTCAGTGTTCCGAGGCCATATCTGCATATGCTAGGCTCGTCAAGTTTAGCCCGAGTATTCTGCGTGTGCAAAACTGGCTTGCACCCGTTGTGATGCGGAGCATCCTACGGACATCACCATGTCAAGAGTCCATTCGGCGAGTGACACGTGCGACACCTACTTCACATACACAAAGGTGAATCATCTCCTTTACACGTGCTCACTTAACCCCTTCGAGGATGGTATACTACTTGACACCCCTCTCGCGTGCATGCATAGGTATTCTCGGAGCTTCACGGACGACGAGGAGGAGTGCAAGCGCCAAGGAACAACTACACCATCCGCAAGGGAAGCATGGAAGCGACAACGGAAGAAGAAGACGGAGACAGCTCCCAGGACCCGGACATCCGGCCCCTGGAGCATCACCCACCTCGCCAGCCCGGACATCCGCCCCCCAGCCCGGACATCCGGCCCCTCGGGAAGGCCCGGACATCCGGCCCGATGCCCGGACATCCGGCCCCGTCTGCCTGCGCACAGTAAAGGGCCGAGGCCCATGTACCCCTTCGCCCACCTAGACTATATATACTCCCCCTACTCCCTCTTTCTAGGGTTAGCAAAGTGATAGCTCATTTGTATATGAGCTTTGCTCCTACCTACCTCTACTCTTGAGAGAGAGAGAGACCACCACTCCCATGGAGTTCAAGACCTCCATGTGAGAAGATCCTGCGGGATATCATCAAGACCCCTCACGGGAAGATCCGTCTAGGATATCATCAAGACCTCCTCATGGAGATGAACTTTACCTTGTATCTTTCCTTTTGTTGTTCATGTACCTTATGGATCTTGTGTGTTTGATTGTCTAGTGGATGTGTGATTGGACTTGTTCTTGAGTGTTTCCCCTTGTGATTTCTCTCCGTTCATCCTCGTGTTCATCGTGTTCTTCGAGGGAATCCACTCCAATCGTGAAAGATCGGCCTACACCCGGTTAGCCCCATATCATATGGTATCATGAGCCACATTGATCACGTATTTGGAGTCCCTCCCACCCTTTTCTAGCCTTCTTTTGCTTGATTTTGTCCTAAATTCGAAAATCCCCACCAAAAATAGCCCCCAATTTTTTTTTTGTGATTTGTTGGTTTGGTGATGTTTTGTTCATTTTGATCCATGGATTTGCTTGGTTTCAAGTGGGTCTAGCTTTCCCCCATCTTTTCCCCCACTTCCATCCACAAAATCTCCCCAATTTTGCCCCCGAAATCATCCATTTTCGCCCCAAATCGAGTTTCGAAGTCCAAATCCCGATCTGGAATCGTCGGGCCGGACATCCGGGCCATAGGCCGGACATCCGGGCCCCAAGCCGGACATCCGGCTCCTGGAGGGCCAAATCTGCACGGTTCTGGACACTGACCCCCGGAAATCCGGCGCCACCCCCCGGATATCCGGCCCGTGGCATTTCAGCCTTCCGTGTTTCACCGTTTTGACCATAACTAATTCATCCGGAGTCCGATTTTGACGTTCTTTAGCTCGTTTTGAAGCTATTGACATCCCCCATCCAACAAAAATACCACCATCACTATTTTAATACATCAAATTTTTGGAACTTTGGCATCTTTGCCTAGGGCTTCCACCACATCCTCCGCTATACCACCACCGACTTCCTTAACCTAACCCATTTTATTCCCCATCACATTTTAGGTTGTTTGAGTTGTGATTTGAGTCTCCTAAGGTGTTTAGGCTACTTAGGGACGATTGCTTCTTCATCAACCACCACCATAACTTCCGCATAGGATTGCCCACCATACATTTCCGCCACCCCAACTTAACCCAATTTTGCTTGTGTTGTGAGTTGTGTCTCCTAAGGTGTTTCGGCTACTTAGGGACGGCGACTTCAACTCCGACACCGTGTATAGTCCACCACCTTACCCTCCACTTCCGCATTGCGTACTCAAAACCCATCATTGCATTTCAGCAATCCCATTGAGCTTCCGCAAAACCACCACCGCATTCCCACTACCACCATTTTGACATTTGACATTTGAGATTTTGAGTTCGCGGTTTTTCCGTTTCCTAAGGTGTTTCGGCTAATTAGGAACGGTTCGACGTCAAGAACACCGCCACTCATCATCGCCACGAGGTCGTCATCATACATAAGGACGGTAACCTCGACGACACCATTGTATATTCCCTTTGCAATTGCATTGATAACCCCTAGCCCATTTTGCGTCACTTGCCTATCGAGACTAGCCTTTGAGTATCGCCGGCAATGTTACTTGTGCACATTAGTGATCTACACCATCAATTGCATACATACCATATCATATTGGTATCATATCATCCCTTGTGTCACAAGATTGTTCCCGTATATACACAATTGCTATCTTGGTTTGTGCATTTCGCATTGTGGCCATATAAAAAAAAGATGAATAAGCTTTTAAGCAAAGAAAAAGAGTGAACAAAGAGCTTGTAAGCAAGTGCCATAGCATCATACCACATTGCACATAAGATTGTCATATCCGATCATCTTGGATCATCTTGAGAGAAACACTGGGAACCATACATACATAGCATACTTGGGATAGAAAGTTTATCCATTTTGCATCTTATAGGTTGTGCACAAGTGTCGTATCCGCCTATTGAGCAATCGTGCTAGCGTCTCTCTTGAGTTGTGCAACACGAGCGTTTTCCGTGGACTCCACATTTTGTGCTCATTCCTTGGTTGCACGACCCCATTTATCTATCCGTGTGTGTGTGTTTCCGTGTGCCATTCATTGCTATTGGTCTACTTGTTTCACTTGCGAGTTTGTGAATCTCTTTCAACATTATTGACTCTTGCTAACATTTTGCATCAAATTTTTTGTGCCACTATCCTCACCGAGCCACTCCATAAGCTTTACTTGATAGGTGTGAGTGAACAAGTCCGGTACCAATTCCACTATTCTTTCATTTCACATTAAGTAAAACAAGATACATCCTCAACTTTGGGAAAAGGTAACTTGGTATTGTTTATCTCATTTCCTACTCACCTCTACTTGAGTCTTGTGATGGATAGGCAAAGCACACCTCCTTCGGTCTACAACAACAACGACGAGTTCGGTGCCATGAAAAACAACTTGGACGCCAAGATGGATGCTCAAATGGAGGAGATCAAAGCCCTCATCAAGTCCTACAAGCGATCTTCCTCATCTTCGAGAAGATGCTCAAGAGCACATGCCTCCGAGCTACCATCTCCGGCAAGATCACATCGGCATCGACACCACCACCGACAAGAACGTGAAGGTCAAGAGCTCAACACCAACAACCGCTCAACGAGTTCACCATCTCCCTTGGCATCTTCGCCATGCGACTTCAAGGCATCTTCGCCTACGGACATGCGGCATCTTCGCCCACAAGCACCTCAAGAGAAGCTCCCCAAGCTCAAGTCCACGACTTCCACGAGCTACTACGACCTCGACACCGACCACAAGATTCCTTTCTATGGGACTCAAGAACCCGAGGAGTATCTCGAGTGGGAACGCTTAATGGACGACTACCTCAAGCTACATCAAGTTCCTCCCGAAGATCAAGTGAAGTGCGCCACAAGTAACTTCCACGACTATGCATCGGCATGGTGGCTTCACACACCATCGGAGAGCTATGACATGAGCTGGCCCAAGACAAAGAGAGCTTTGCGGCGAGAGTTCGTGCCACCTACACGGAGCAACTTCAACGCCAATTGGAGAACACCATCCAAGGATCCAAGTCCCTTGACAAGTACTTCCACGAGATGAAGAAAGCCTTGCGACGAGCCGGCGTGGACAACCCCATTTCAATGAAGTTCCACTTCATGATGGGATTACACAACGACATCTCCAAGACTATCTTCCTCGAGAACTACAAGTGCCTCGACGACAACTACATTGGTGCTCTCAAGGCGGAACAAGAACTCATGAATGCTAAGGCTTCTCCACCCCAAGCACACTTCTCGAAGACCAAGCTCCAAGACGGCGAGTGTGACGCCCCCGGCTTAATCATGCACTAATCATACACGCAAATGCACACGATCAAGCCTAAGGACTCACAGGAAGATATCACAACACAACTCTAAAACATAAATAAAGTCATACAAGCTTTATATTACAAGCCAGGGGCCTCGAGGGCTCGAATACATAAGCTTGCGAGCAAGCGTCAGCGGAAGCATCAGATATCTGGGTACAGATATTAAAAGAGAAACAGAAAGGCCTTTAGAAAGGCGGGGCAAAATAAAACACTACGATCGAAAGGCGTAGGCATCCTGCCTGGGACCCTCCGATCCTACTCCTGGTCGTCAGTCAGCTCGTAGAAGTAACCATCCTCGGGGTGGTAGTAGTAGTCGATCGACGGGGCATCTGTCTCAGGGGCTCCGTCATCTTGGTCACGACAAACTGATATGGGGAGAAAAGGAAAACAAAGCAACCGTGAGTACTCAGAAGTACTCAGCAAGCAAGGATCTACACTACATATACAACATTTTCAAAGGGAGGCTGTATATGTGGACTGGGCTGCAGAAATGCCAGAATAGAGAGGAGGCCTAGTCCTATCGAAGACTAGCATCTTCAGCGTTCTTGCAGCAATGGAAGAGAGTAGAACAGTACAATATAATGTAGCAGTATCATTAAGTCTCAACCTCACCCAGAGATCCTTTCTCGACTCCCTGCGAGAAAGCAATCCCAGAGCCATACAGTCATCAACCTCATCCTGAGATCCCTTCTCGACTCCCTGCGAGAAGCAATCCCAGAGCCATAGTATCCGAGTATCCAGTTCTAAATTGTATCAATCAGGATACAACTCCGAGTGTCCTTTACCGTAGGACCGGCTATCGATAGAAGTTTTCTTCCCTGCAGGGGTGCACCAACTTACCCAACACGCTCGATTAACTCCGGCCGGACACACTTTCCTGGGTCATGCCCGGCCTCGACCAAACGACACACCGCAGCCCTACCTAGAGCTCAGCAGAGAGGTCCCCGTCGGTCTACATCCTAAGCGCTCAGAGGTCTTGGGCCATCGCCCTGTGCACTCCGAGTCGTTGCGTGCAGGGGGAAGCCAGGCACTAGGGGGGCGCCAGTCCGTCCCGGCCGCAAGGCTGAACTAGACGTCTGACAGAGCTTTCGGCTGATGCTATGATGCAGAACGCCCATACTATGCCCACGTGGTGGTTAGTCCTATCAGGCCAGAGACCTGCTCGGATCAAATATCCAAATCGTTAATGGACTAGGGCTTGCGGTAACGAGCAGAGACTCACGAAAGATGTGACCCCGTCTGATAGAAGCGAGGGTGTCCCGATCTTTCGATGAGATGTTAGCTATCGTTTTTGGTGGAGTAGACTTTGACGATCCGACTACGAACGTGCGAGGACGTCGCGCCTTAGCAATCGCTAAACCAACTCCGAGAGGTTATTGACCACGCCGGAGCACAATCAACCTGACCACGAGGGTCTATCTCCTGCAAGCAAACGAAGAACAAGCAAGAAACTAAGATTTGCAATCTGGATATTGCGAATATAAGATGAAAGCTTTATTGATCAAGGTGGGGTTCTGTGACATCTTGGTCTGGTCGTTGAACACAAACGAAGTACGCGAAGTTGCAGCTATGGCGAACTTTTAATCTAAACAAAACCCAAGTCTAAACGACGCCCTAAGGGCTGTATATATGGAGGAAGAAGGGGGAATTTCGTGGCCCTTGGAGGAGGGATCCAAAACCAACCCTAACTCTTGTTTTCCCACACATACGGACTCTAAAAACTGCCTATACTTAAGTATTTCGAAATTACATGGGCCTGGCCCAATAATAAGGTGACGCAGCACCTATAATAGCCTCTGGACGAAATTTATGAAGTGGCATCTTGTATATTTCGTCCAAGGCTTCATGCACGCATTAAGGTGGCTTCAATGTCCTGAAATCATCACTTGTAACTCCGTTCTTGTTCCCCTTGCGCATGCCATTATCTCCATGCCTGGTCTTGCTCCAGTGTTCATCCCTCTTATCCATGCCAGGCCCTTCATTTGTAAGTAAGACAAATGTATCCAATTTAGGCAGCATCATATTCTCATGAACATTAGAATCATTACTAAGAAACGAAAGTACCTGATAATTTAATTGGCGTGCGCGAGCTCTAGTAATTGGTCCAGTGTATGTAGCAGTAGGTGCTGTGGGTGTAACAATGGTATTGATGTCCTCATCATCCTCCCCTTCTTGAAATGAAGTCGTCCTCGACGGAAGCTCATCTTCCTCACCCAAATAAGGCTTCAAATCTGCAATATTAAAAGTGGGACTAACCCCAAAATCTGCAGGCAGATCAAGTTTATATGCATTATCATTTATTTTCTCTAACACCTTAAATGGACCATCAGCACGTGGCATTAGCTTTGATTTGCGCAAATCAGGAAATCTATCCTTACGCAAATGTAACCAAACAAGATCTCCAGGTGCAAAGACAACATGTTTTCTACCCTTATCTCCAGCAAGTTTATATTTAGCATTCATACACTCAATGTTCTCCTTAGTTAACTCATGCATTTTTAAGATCAATTCAGCACGTTGTTTAGCATCAAAATTAACCTTCTCCGAAGATGGAAGAGGTAACAAATCAATAGGTGCACGAGGAAGGAAACCGTACACAATTTCAAAAGGACACATCTTAGTAGTAGAATGCAATGAACGATTATAAGCAAATTCAATATGAGGCAAGCATTCTTCCCACATTTTCTTGTTATTCTTCAAAACAGCCCTAAGCATAGTAGACAATGTTCTATTGACTACTTCAGTTTGTCCGTCAGTTTGGGGGTGACATGTAGTACTAAAAAGCAGTTTAGTCCCCAACTTAGCCCATAAACATCTCCAAAAGTGGCTAAGAAATTTAGTATCACGATCTGAAACAATAGTATTTGGCACACCATGCAAGCGTATAATTTCACGACAACAAATCAGCAACATTAACAGCATCATCGCTTTTATGACATGGTATAAAGTGTGCCATTTTCGAGAATCTATCCACGACAACAAATATGCTATCCCTCCCCTTCTTTGTTCGAGGTAAACCTAAAACAAAGTCCATAGATATATCCTCCCAAGGAACACTAGGTACAGGCAAAGGCATATATAAACCATGAGGATTGAGTCGTGACTTAGCTTTTTGACATGTAGTGCAACGAGCAACAAAACGCTCAACATCCCGTCTCATCTTTGGCCAAAAGAAATGTGTAGCAAGTATATCCTCCGTCTTCTTCACGCCAAAGTGTCCCATTAATCCTCCTCCATGCGCTTCCTGCAACAACAAAAGACGAACAGAGCTAGCTGGAATGCATAGCTTGTTAGCACGAAACACAAATCCATCGTTAACGACGAACTTGTTCCATGTTCTCCCTTCCTTACAATTCTGCAATACATCTTTAAATTCAGCATCATGCACATATTGATCTTTGATGGTCTCCAAACCAAATATTTCAAAGTCAAGTTGTGAAAGCATAGTATAACGACGAGACAATGCATCAGCAATAACATTTTCTTTACCCTTCTTGTGTTTAATGACATAGGGGAAAGTCTGAATAAATTCAACCCATTTAGCATGTCTACGGTTCAGTTTTGCTTGACTTTTAATGTGTTTCAAAGATTCATGATCAGAATGTATAACAAATTCTTTGGGCCATAAATAATGTTGCCATGTTTCTAAGGTCCGAACAAGAGCATATAATTCTTTATCATAAGTAGAATAGTTCAGACTAGGCCCACTCAATTTTTCAGAAAAGTATGCAACAGGTTTGCCATCTTGTAATAAAACACCTCCTAATCCAATTCCACTAGCATCACATTCAAGCTCAAAAGTCTTATTAAAATCAGGAAGTTGGAGTAAAGGAGCATGTGTCAACTTATCTTTCAATACCGTGAAGGCTTCTTCCTGTGAGGTACCCCAAACAAAAGGCACATCCTTCTTTGTAAGCTCATTGAGAGGTGCAGCAATGGTGCTGAAATCTCTCACAAAACGCCTATAGAAACCAGCGAGGCCAAGGAAACTCCTCACTTGTGTGACCGTTTTGGGCTGCGGCCAACTCTCAATAGCTTCAATCTTGGCTTTATCAACTTCAATTCCCTGTGGAGTAACAACATAGCCAAGAAAAGATACTCGGTCGGTGCAAAAGGTGCACTTCCCAAGGTTACCAAACAAACGTGATAGAGGCGAGGGTGTCCCGATCTTTCGATAAGATGATAGCTATCGTTTTTGGTGGAGTAGACTTTGACGATCCGACTACGAACGTGCGAGGACGTCGCGCCTTAGCAATCGCTAAACCAACTCCGAGAGGTTATTGACCACGCCGGAGCACAATCAACCTGACCACGAGGGTCTATCTCCTGCAAGCAAACGAAGAACAAGCAAGAAACTAAGATTTGCAATCTGGATATTGCGAATATAAGATGAAAGCTTTATTGATCAAGGTGGGGTTCTGTGACGTCTTGGTCTGGTCGTTGAACACAAACGAAGTACGCGAAGTTGCAGCTATGGCGAACTTTTAATCTAAACAAAACCCAAAGTCTAAACGGTGCCCTAAGGGCTGTATATATGGAGGAAGAGGAGGGGATTTCGTGGCCCTTGAAGGAGGGGTCCGAAACCAACCCTATCACTTGTTTCCCCACACATACGGACTCTAAAAACAGCCTATACTCAAGTATTTCGAAATTACATGGGCCTGGCCCAATAATAAGGTGACGCAGCACCTATAATAGCCTCTGGACGAAATTTATGAAGTGACATCTTGTATATTTTGTCCAAGGCTTCCTGCACTCATTATGGTGGCTTCAAAGTCCTGAAATCATCACTTGTAACTCCGTTCTTGTTCCCCTTGTGCATGCCATCATCTCCATGCTTGAACTTGCTCCAAGGTTCCTCTTTCTTGTCCAAGCTAGGCCCTTCATTTGTAAGCAAAACAAATGTATCCAATTTAGGCAGCATCATATTCTCATGAACTTTAGAATCATTACCAAGAAACGAAAGTACCTGATATTTTAATTGGCGTGCGCGAGCTCTAGTAATTGGTCCAGTATGTATAGAAGCAGGGGTTGTGGGTGTAACAATGGTATTGATGTCCTCATCATCCTCCCCTTCTTGAAATGAAGTCGTCCTCGACGGAAGCTCATCTTCCTCACCCAAATAAGGCTTCAGATCTGCAATGTTAAAAGTGGGACTAACCCCAAAATCTGCAGGCAGCTCAAGTTTATATGCATTATCATTTATTTTCTCTAACACCTTAAAAGGACCATCAGCACGTGGCATTAGCTTTGATTTGCCCAAATCAGGAAATCTAACCTTACGCAAATGTAACCAAACAAGATCTCCAGGTGCAAACACAACATGTTTTCTACCCTTATCTCCAGCAAGTTTATCAATGTTCTCCTTAGTTAACTCATGCATTTTTAAGATCAATTCAGCACGTTGTTTTGCATCAAAATTAACCTTCTCCGAAGATGGAAGAGGCAACAAATCAATTGGTGCACGAGGAAGGAAACCATACACAATTTCAAAAGGACACATCTTAGTAGTAGAATGCAATGAACGATTATAAGCAAATTCAATATGAGGCAAGCATTCTTCCCACGTTTTCTTGTTATTCTTCAAAACAGCCCTAAGCATAGTAGACAATGTTCTATTGACTACTTCAGTTTGTCCATCAGTTTGGGGGTGACATGTAGTACTAAAAAGCAGTTTAGTCCCCAACTTAGCCCATAAACATCTCCAAAAGTGGCTAAGAAATTTAGTATCACGATCTGAAACAATAGTATTTGGCACACCATGCAAGCGTATAATTTCACGAAAGAACAAATCAGCAACATTAACAGCATCATCGCTTTTATGACATGGTATAAAGTTTGCCATTTTCGAGAACCTATCCACGACAACAAATATGCTATCCCTCCCCTTCTTTGTTCGAGGTAAACCTAAAACAAAGTCCATAGATATATCCTCCCAAGGAACACTAGGTACAGGCAAAGGCATATATAAACCATGAGGATTAAGTCGTGACTTAGCTTTTTGACATGTAGTGCAGCGAGCAACAAAACGCTCAACATCCCGTCTCATCTTTGGCCAAAAGAAATGTGTAGCAAGTATATCCTCCGTCTTCTTCACGCCAAAGTGTCCCATTAATCCTCCTCCATGCGCCTCCTGCAACAACAAAAGACGAACGGAGCTAGCTGGAATGCATAGCTTGTTAGCACGAAACACAAATCCATCGTTAACGACGAACTTGTTCCATGTTCTCCCTTCCTTACAATTCTGCAATACATCTTTAAATTCAGCATCATGCACGTATTGATCTTTGATGGTCTCCAAACCAAATATTTTAAAGTCAAGTTGTGAAAGCATAGTATAACGACGAGACAATGCATCAGCAATAACATTTTCTTTACCCTTCTTGTGTTTAATGACATAAGGGAAAGTCTCAATAAATTCAACCCATTTAGCATGTCTACGGTTCAGTTTTGCTTGACTTTTAATGTGTTTCAAAGATTCATGATCAGAATGTATAACAAATTCTTTGGGCCATAAATAATGTTGCCATGTTTCTAAGGTCCGAACAAGAGCATATAATTCTTTATCATAAGTAGAATAGTTCAGACTAGGCCCACTCAATTTTTCAGAAAAGTATGCAACAGGTTTGCCATCTTGTAATAAAACACCTCCTAATCCAATTCCACTAGCATCACATTCAAGCTCAAAAGTCTTATTAAAATCAGGAAGTTGGAGTAAAGGAGCATGTGTCAACTTATCTTTCAATACCGTGAAGGCTTCTTCCTGTGATGTACCCCAAACAAAAGGCACATCCTTCTTTGTAAGCTCATTGAGAGGTGCAGCAATGGTGCTGAAATCTCTCACAAAACGCCTATAGAAACCAGCGAGTCCAAGAAAACTCCTCACTTGAGTGACCATTTTGGGCTGTGGCCAACTCTCAATAGCTTCAATCTTGGCTTTATCAACTTCAATTCCCTGTGGAGTAACAACATAGCCAAGAAAAGATACTCGGTCGGTGCAAAAGGTGCACTTCCCAAGGTTACCAAACAAACGTGCATCACGTAAAGCAATAAAAACAGCACGTAAATGTTCCAAATGTTCCTCCAAAGATCTGCTATAAATCAGTATATCATCAAAATAGACTACCACAAATCGTCCAATGAAAGCACGTAAAACTTCGTTCATTAATCTCATGTAAGTACTAGGTGCATTAGTTAACCCAAAAGGCATGACTAACCACTCATATAATCCAAACTTTGTTTTAAATGCTGTTTTCCATTCATCCCCCAATTTCATACGAATTTGATGGTATCCACTACGCAAATCAACTTTGGAGAATATTGTAGAGCCACTCAATTCATCAAGCATATCATCTAGTCTAGGAATAGGATGACGATAACGAATAGTAATATTATTAATGCCTCTACAATCAACACACATACGCGATGTACCATCCTTTTTCGGCACTAGAATAATAGGAACAGCACAAGGACTAAGGGATTCGCGTATATAACCTTTGTCGAGCAACTCTTGTACTTGACGCATAATCTCCTTCGTCTCCTCTGGATTGGTACGGTATGGCGCACGGTTTGGCAACGAAGCACCGGGAATTAAGTCAATCTGATGCTCAATCCCGCGAATAGGTGGTAATCCCGGTGGCACGTCTTGTGGAAAGACGTCAGCGAACTCCTGCAAAATGTTAGTGACCGCAGGAGGCAAAGAGGAAGGCACGTCCTCGAATGAAAATAACGCCTCTTTGCACACAAAAGCATAGCAAACAGAATTGCTGAAATCTAGCTCATCAATATCAGATTTGGTGGCAAGTAAGCATGCACTTTTCAATTTAATTTCAGAAGCAACACTAGATGGTTTATTATTAGGCTTCATTTGTTGCTCAAATTCTTTTGCCACAATCTGATTTTCACTCTTATTTTTCTCCTGCTTTGCTTTACTAGCTCTATTAATATCATCTTTCAAAATAGAATCAGGAGTCATAGGAAGCAAATTAATATGTTTATCCTTATGAACAAGAGTATACTGATTGTTTCTACCATGGTGTACAGAATTTTTATCAAATTGCCATGGTCTACCAAGTAATAATGAACATGCTTGCATGGGTACCACATCACAATCAACAAAATCAGCATACGTAGAGATACTAAAATGCACACGAACAGTACGTGTTACCTTAACCTTGCCGCTGTTGTTGAACCATTGGATATAGTAAGGATGTGGATGTGGTCTTGTGGTGAGAGAGAGCTTCTCCACCATCTCCATGCTAGCCAAGTTGTTGCAGCTCCCTCCATCTATGATGACGCGAACAGAACGTTCCTTCACAACTCCCTTTGTATGGAACAAATTATGCCTCTGATTTTGCTCAGCTTTTGTGACCTGCACACTCAAAACACGTTGAGCAACTAAACATTCATACCTGTCAGCGTCTTCAGGAGCCATGTATTGCGTCTCTTGTTCAGAATCATCTCCACCGTGTTCTTCACGTGTAATGAGAGCCAAAGTCTCCTCATCATAGTCACTAGCGGACTCATACCCACCATCCTCGGTAGCAATCATCACACGCTGAGATTTGCATTCTCTCACATAATGACCT
Source organism: Thinopyrum elongatum (assembly GCA_011799875.1). Lineage (NCBI taxonomy): Eukaryota > Viridiplantae > Streptophyta > Magnoliopsida > Poales > Poaceae > Thinopyrum > Thinopyrum elongatum. Next base: position 250,236,467 of record CM022300.1, on the reverse strand, counting down.
CTTCCCTTACAACGACGACAAATAATATCACTTGTATGCCCTGTTGATGCCATGGAAGAAGAAGAACTCTGTGCAGGCCCGGTAGGTGTGCTCTTGGCAGATAGTGGTGGTTGTGCCTGCTTCCTTGTATCACGATGAAGGTCGACCTGCAGAAAAGTTAGTCCGCGCCAATGCCTGTCGATCCTGCACTTCACGTTCAGCTTTACAAGCAAGATGGAATAAACGAGTGATATTATTATACTCCTTATACTCTAGAATGGTCTGAATCTCTCTATTTAATCCACCCATAAAACATGCAAGCATAGCTTCATTCTCCTCAACAATACCACATCTAATCATGCCAGTTTGTAATTCCTGATAATATTCTTCTACAGAATTTTTTCCTTGTCTTAAGCGCTGCAATTTTTGAAGTAATTCACGTTGATAATATGGTGGAACCCAACGAGTACGCATAGCAGTTTTCAAAGAAGCCCAAGTAGTTGGAATAGGATATAATCTACAATGTTCAGACCACCATACACATGCAAAACTAGTAAAAGCACAAACAGCAGCAGCAACACGTCTCTCCTCGGGATATTGTAAACATGTAAAACGTTGTTCAGTTTCTAACTCCCAAGTAAGATATATATCAGGAACATATCTACCCTCAAATGGTGGAATATTCAATTTCAGTTTAGGAAGATGGTCATGATCTCGTACCTGAGCTGGTAATGCAGCCCTACCATTGCGATTATTTGCATGTGGACGACCTGGTGGTGGTGGTTGCACGTAGTTCTGATTTTGATCAACCTCATCCTCGTAATCGCCCGCATAATCGTCCTCCTCAGCGGCAGCAAGAGCCATAGAAGCATCAACAGTAGGTGCAGCGGCACCAGAAGTTTGACCAGGCTCAAGGGGAACGCGTTGTGCTCGTCCCACTTGATTTGGAAGGCGACGTTGTTGTTGTTGTAGAGGTGCGACAGGTGCAGCCGGCGGTGGTTGTGGAAGACGCGCGAGCAATTCATTAAACTTGTTATCGAGCTTTGTTTCGAACGTCTTCTCAATTCCGTCTATCTTCTCCATGGCCTCTTCAAATCTGTTTAGCACATCTTGCACCTGTCCACTCATCATTTGCTGAAATTTATCATGTAGCTGTTTGTTCGTCATGTTCTCCCAATCAGTCTCATCGGCTTGTGATCCTGCCATGGTTAGCAGCAATAGAAACACACAAGAATATGATCCTACAGACTACTGGGAAGTGGTGGTGGTGGTGTATCACAAAACCGTCAAGCGAATCTCAAATGCTTACCAGTTCTTACCCAGCAGCAGGTGGTGATCGGCAACCGTTGTAGTCAAAACTCTTAAAGATTGGACAGAGCGATTGCCAGGTGGTGTCAAACGCACGACGTAGATGTATGTGGTGCTGGGAAGGCTTATGATATGGTAGCAAAAAGGGTCAGCAATAATCAATTCAGAGATGCAAAGTTGAATAAACGCTCAACGACGGTACTGTGCTGGTCCTAGGCTAGACCGTACTAGAGACGCGAGCCTAGAACACTAACAAAATCACGGCGCTGCACATAAACAAGGGAAGAGCACACTCTAAAAAAAATTCGTTTTTTTTTGTGCGCTCTTTTTTTTTGCGCTCCTTTTTTTTGGCAAAAAAAATCACTATAATGGCGAGTGTCTCAAAACTCTTCCCAAGTCAAACTATCAGGATTGGCATGAAATTTTTTTTGACAAATTTTTTTTTCGGAAATCAGGGCAGCGACGACGAAAAAGTGCGACAAAAAATCACTATGATGGCGAGTGTCTCAAAACGCTCCCTGGGACCTAAAAATAGGATAGGGAAAAAATATTTTTGACTGCCAAAATTTTGGCCTAAAAACTGCCCGGGGGTCTCCAGACTTTTTTTTTTCGAATCCTACTCAGGCAAGGAAACACGAATCGGAAAATAGATGGGTCTCGAAAACAAATCTAATATAAAAAGAACTCGGATTGGTGGTGGATATATGGTGGTAGAATATGGCAGCGGTGATGGTATATGGCAGCGGTGGTAGGATATGGCAGCGGTGGTGGTATATGGCAGCGGTGGTGGTATATGGTGCGGCGGCGGCGTGACAAACTGTGACAGAACTCGAAACTCTAAGGACTAGACGCTAAGACCAGCAACTAGACACGACGATGCAACCGCAAATTCAACAAAGCAAAAACCCTAAAAAGATTATGCAAAGGCTCAGATTGGTTCGGATATGATGAACTAACCCTAATTTTTTTTGGCTTTTTCGTGGACTGTAGGTATGAAGAACAGACTCGATCTAAACTATGAAAAACTGTAAAATCTCACCGAGCAACCTGGAAATCTGATACCACTTGATAGAAGCGAGGGTGTCCCGATCTTTCGATGAGATGTTAGCTATCGTTTTTGGTGGAGTAGACTTTGACGATCCGACTACGAACGTGCGAGGACGTCGCGCCTTAGCAATCGCTAAACCAACTCCGAGAGGTTATTGACCACGCCGGAGCACAATCAACCTGACCACGAGGGTCTATCTCCTGCAAGCAAACGAAGAACAAGCAAGAAACAAAGATTTGCAATCTGGATATTGTGAATATAAGATGAAAGCATTATTGATCAAGGTGGGGTTCTGTGACGTCTTGGTCTGGTCGTTGAACACAAACGAAGTACGCGAAGTTGCAGCTATGGCGAACTTTTAATCTAAACAAAACCCAAGTCTAAACGACGCCCTAAGGGCTGTATATATGGAGGAAGAAGGGGGAATTTCGTGGCCCTTGGAGGAGGGATCCGAAACCAACCCTAACTCTTGTTTTCCCACACATACGGACTCTAAAAACTGCCTATACTTAAGTATTTCGAAATTACATGGGCCTGGCCCAATAATAAGGTGACGCAGCACCTATAATAGCCTCTGGACGAAATTTATGAAGTGGCATCTTGTATATTTCGTCCAAGGCTTCATGCACGCATTAAGGTGGCTTCAATGTCCTGAAATCATCACTTGTAACTCCGTTCTTGTTCCCCTTGCGCATGCCATTATCTCCATGCCTGGTCTTGCTCCAGTGTTCATCCCTCTTATCCATGACAGGCCCTTCATTTGTAAGTAAGACAAATGTATCCAATTGAGGCAGCATCATATTCTCATGAACATTAGAATCATTACTAAGAAACGAAAGTACCTGATAATTTAATTGGCGTGCGCGAGCTCTAGTAATTGGTCCAGTGTATGTAGCAGTAGGTGCTGTGGGTGTAACAATGGTATTGATGTCCTCATCACCGTCGCCCCGTCTCGAGGACCTGCTGCAAGGGTTAAGAATGCCCGGCCGCGCCTCGTATTCATCACTCGGGCACCACACAGGCAACCCGTCTTCACATCACACGCGGGTACCCCTCAGGGTCGACCCGCCTTCCAAGTAACAGTGTAAAGTCCAAGTATCCATGTGTCTATAACATCAGGGGAATCCGAGGTATCACCCTCATTGAATTCCCACTCGATGTATCCGTCAAGGTGAACTCGGAGGAATCACCCTCGATGGGTTCACACTTGATGTGTTGCACGACAGCGTCGTTACCGGAAGTGGTGAAGGAGGAATCACCCTCGATGACCACGACCGAATAGCTACTCTACAGAGTTAACATCAGAAGTGCTACACGAGGTATCACCCTCGTCACGCGATAGTAACGCTGCAGTGTCGTTACAACTAAGGGGGTGATGTGCGGTGCCGGGGCCTGGTCTTCAATCCCGTTGATCGGGTCTTCGGATAATCCAGCGGGGCGGTCGGGACTAATGGGGTCACTGATAGGTCTCTACCTAGCCTATACTATGCAGTTTAGGATATGCAGGTAATTATCAACAGCAGGTTACAATAAACAGGCTATGCATCAGAATAGGTAAAGCAGCAGCAGCAATTCTAATGCAAGCATGAGAAATAGAATGGGCGATATCGGTATGCTCAAGGGGGGGGGGGGGCTTGCCTGGTTGCTCGGCGGCAAAGGCAAGGTCGTCAATGGTGTCTTCGGGCTCCGGAGCTGCGTCGGTCTCGGGGACGACGTCGGTGTCGGGGTCTAACGAGAGAGAAGAGGGGAGGAAACAGTATAAATACACAGCAAACATGAGCATCACAAATACGATACACGGTGCTAGGGGTAGTCTAACGCAGTACTACACATATCAGACGGAGTGGGAGAATATCTTACGATATTTCCCGGGTCTTTGGAATTATCGGACAGAGAATCCGGAGGGGGACGGTTTCATGTTCGGATAGATAGCGTGACGGACGAACGGACCGCGTATCCGAATTCGTCTCGTCGTTCTGAGCAACTTTCATGTACAAAGTTTTTCCATCGGAGTTACGGATTATTTTATATTAATTTTCAAAGTTTTTTTCAATAATCTAAAATTTCTGCAATTTTGCATTTATTTAATTTCAACATTATCCGAAACAGTGTATGCTGACGTCAGCATGACTTCAGCAGTCGGTTAAGATTAATTAGGGTCTAATTAAGTTAATCACAGATTAATTAGGCTAAGTTAATTAACATGATTAATTAGGTTAATTAATACTTAATTAATTAATTAATTATTATTTTAAATCTCTTTTTTTTTAACAAATTCGTTTTGGGGCGGGCCCCCATTGTCACAGGCACAGGGGGCCTTAACGGGCGCGCGGTTACGGGGCGGAGCCAGGCGCCAGCCCGCCTGATAGGGAGCTCGCCCAGGCCAGCCGCGGTGCGGGCTGGCGGGGCGCCGGCGGCCAAGGGCGGGGGCCGGACCGGCGAGCGGGAGGCGCAAGGCAGCAGGGGGCTTCGGCGGTGGCCGTGGCCGGTGACGGCGAGCGCGGGGCGCTACCAGGAGGTGGAGGAGGGCGCCGGGCGCGGGCCGGGCAGCGGAGGAGCTGCAGAGTGCGGCCGGCTCGGGGAGAAGGCGGTGCAGGGGCGCGAGGCGAGCATGGTGGCGCGGCGGTGGGCGTGAGGAGCGGGAGCGGGCACGCGAGGAAGGCCGCACCGCGGGCGCGGCGAGCGCGCAGGGTGGCGCAGACGCCGCGGGGAGGAGTCGGAGATGGGCGTCGTGGCACAGTGGTAGGGCGCGGCCGGGAATGGGCCCGGGCCGTCGGAGCTAGGGCGGCCTCGACGCGGTGAGCGGCGGCGCGGCACGGCCGCGGTGGGCTGCGGCAGGCGGAGGAGATGGAGCAGCCGCAGCGTGGCGAGGCAGGGCGTGACGCGCGGTGCGGGGAGGGACCGCGGCGTGCTACGGGGGAAGAGGGAGGCGGCGGCGGGGCTCACCCCCGATGTAGATGAACAGGGGGGTCGGCGAGGCTTGAGGGCGCCGTTGGGGAGGAGATGGGGAGGCGTTCGGCGACGACAACGGCGGCGAAGGCGATCCGGCGACGGGGTTGGCGCCGGCGACGGCGCTCGGCGATGAGGGCGAAGGGATCGGGGTTCGCTGCCCCGATCTAGAAGGGGGGGGGGGGGAGTGGGGAACAAGGGGTGGGAGTGGGAGGGGGCTAGGGTGGTGGGGGGGGGATAAGGGGGAGCGCGGTGGGCCGGCCTGGCGGCCTGGACGGCCTGCTGGGCCGAGGCCCAGGGGGTTGTTGTTATTTTATTTTTGTTTTAGCTTTTTATGTTTCTTCTTGCATTTTCTTTTTCTGTTTCTGTTTTAGCTCTTAATTCATTTCAGTTTTGTAAAATATAATTTCAACACCTAAATTAGTATTTAGTATTATACCACTGCCACATTAATTTGGACAGCCAAATAAATTAGTTTAATATTTTATTAATTTGAAAAGGTATTTAATAATTATTTTTAGCCCCTGTTTTAATTAGTTAAGGGCATTAATTCACTTTGCAAGGTTGTTGGTCCACAGCCATAATTAGTGATGGAATATTTGCCACACGACCAACATTTTAGTTTTCATATTTGTGGACTTTTGAATTTCACTTAGTATTTTAAATTTGAATTTTGAGTTGGGGGTTGAAATGCAACATGATGCAAATGAGAATTTGGCACTGTTAATCATGCTGACTTGGCATTATCAAAATGGGATTACTGTGGCTAACCACTGGGGGTGTTACAGCGAGCATGAGGCTAGTACCACCATGATGTCCAAGCCCGACGAGCTCCAAGACGATGCTCCCAAGTTCGACTTCACCGCCATCCCTCTTTGTGGCATTGATGATGCCGAGTCCTCCACGACTCTTTTTCAAGATGGTGCGGCGACGACTATGACTACGGAGTATCTCAAGGAACATACTTCGGAGGCGAGCGACATGGTGACGAGCAAGGATGATGCTTCCATCTTAGGAGGCGTCAGTGATGATGTGCCATCTTCGGACTTCATCCACGGCGATGATGACGAGATGATCGAGCATGGGATTTTCCCTTCGGTCATGGAGGAGAGTGATGATGTGCCATCTTCGGCCTTCATCCACGGCGATGGTGATGAGATGGTTGAGTATTTCACCTCGACCACGGCGACGTATGATGACTTGAGTGACTTGTGCCACCATATTGAGAGTGAGAGTGACTTCACCACTAGCCCCATATATGATGTGTTGCCCCAATTCCCATGTGAGGAGAGCCACAACCCCCACCACTTGAGTAAGATGAGTGACTCCACCATACGTGAGATTGAGTGCACCTACCTTGAGGGAGTGAGTGAACCATCACATAGAGAGAGTGAGGTAGTTGATAGGGCATGTGAGGCCACTTCGATTTCAAACGACTTAACCTCTACCTCTATTGTGTCTTCTCATTTGGTGCTAGGTCCCATATATGATGACGCGCCGATTCGCGATGACTACGTCCTTCCTTTGGACAAGACGATGCCATGGTGGAATATGATGCACCCCCCACATGGTTCCATCAAGTTGATGATGATGACCACCACTTGGTCTTTCCCACCTCACCTACACCACTTGAGTGGAATGACAAAGGTAACATAGGTGAAGGTGATGCTCTTGTCCCACTAGTGGACTATCTTGACAATGATTGCTTGCATGATGTTGATCCACCTACTACCTTGCTTCATGCTAGTGTGACTTCCTTATGTGATGATTTCTTGCCCATTTATGATGAGTATGATGATTCTCATGTGGAGTCTATTAGTTGTGATGCCATGTTACATAGGATTTATTGTGACAATTCTTTAGGTCACATCATGTTTGACAATCCGCTTGACTTGTCATATGCTATGCATGAGATCAACCATATGTCATATTTGCAATCTCTTCGTAGTGACTATGCATATGCCATTAAAATAAACCCAATTTGCACATATGGCATAGATGACAAGCCCATGGTTATTGGCATTTGTTTTTCTTGTGATGATATTGATATGCTCCCTTTGCATCATTTATCTTATATGCCATGCCATGACCACCTAGCTTCGGATATGCATTGTTTTGGGTGTTGCCCATATTCTCCATATGATATTTCCGATATTGCTCATGAGGAGACCCTCATAGTTTCCTCATACATGTTAGGAGATTTTGATCAATCCCGTCCATTGCATGATCCCATTATTTGTGTGCACAATATGCTCCCCATGAATACAAATGATCTTGTTGTGCCATATACTTGCATTCTCAATTTGTGTCCCCATCGTGTCATACATAACAACTATTCTTTCATGATGGATGACATGTTCTTATATCATGCATCAAATTTCTTTGAGCGATGCTTATCTTGTGCTAACTCACACGTGCACATACACATCATGATCGATGATGTGTACATTTACCACGCACACAATTTCTTTGGTTTGTGTCTCTTTTGTGTAGGTACCCATGAATACTTGTCAACCTCACAATCCCATGAGTTGACAAAACGAGCTCTAGAGAGCAAGGATGACTTGGGATCCCATGGATTGTCTTTCCCATTGCTCTCTTCGCGCAAAGACTTCGCGCATTTATTCTACATGGCCCTCACTTGGCTATGGGTTATTGTCCATTACATATTATATGCCCATCTTGCCATGTTCACTTTGCATGATATGCTCATTCCTATGCCTTTGCCATGCATTTGTGACCCATGCTTTGCATTACACATGATGATTGATTCTACTACTTGTATGTGTATTTGCAAGCTTGGTGGAGATATTACTTGTTATTGCCATGTTCCATTTATGACCCATTCCTATGATGATACTATGATCTTGCTTTGTGTTCGTGCTTGCGTTATGTCATTTGCATTGCCTATGCCTATTATTTGCTCACATGACATGATTGCCATGATTTCCTCTAGTGTGTTGCATCTTCGCTCCACTAGTTTGCACGACATGATTGATATGCTTGCTTATGTTGCATCACCCATGATTCATACTTGCTCATTCCATGCGGTTGATGACAACCATCTACACGCTTTGCACATGATTGTTATTGCTTCTTGTCATATATCTCCATATGTTGCCTCCCTCATGCTAGATGATTTTTCATGTATTGAGTGCAACAATGATTTTAGTCTTGCTAATGAGATTGCCCCCATAGCATTCTCGCATATCTTTAGAGATTTTGACATATTCCTTGTGAAGCATGCTTGTCTTACCTCTTTGCACCATATACCTAGTGCCATGAATATCGCCATTGTTGCATCATATTATTCATGCACTTGTGCATTCTCGCATACGTTCTTTGTTTTGTTGTGTGCATGTGTAGAATACTTGGACTTTGTGTCGACTTCCACTTCACGCGAGTTGACCATTCGAGCTCTTGAGAGCGAACCACCTTCTACCACGACGATTCTACATCGCACTTGCTTGTGCTTCGGCATTGTGAAGGGCGCACAAGGACATGCTTTCAAGGTGATATCCTTCTCTTCTGAGAACCCCCAAACCATGAGCATGGATATTGTGGATTGTACTACTTGTGTTGATTGCACCATGAGACTTATTGGTCATCTTGGTCCATTTGATTGCACACATGTTAGAGATCATGCTTCGACTTGTCATTTTCCCCGTTCCATGCATCATGATATATATGCCTTGTGTGTTGCATCCGACTTGTGGATTACTTGCTCCTATCATATGATTGGTTGCAACAATGTCATTTCTTCAAATATGCCATGTCCCATTGCTTGTCACATGATTGACTTGATTGCCTCACACATGATGAATAATTGCTCTTTCTATTGTGTTGAGTGCAACACTATATTCACTACACCCCATGCACGTTATGCTTGGATTGTCTTGCACTTGTCCCATGTGTTTAGACATCTCATCTTCTTTGGTGTTGTGAATGATTCCTATGCCTACCATAGACCTTTCATTGAGCGCTTTGTGAATGCTTGCTATGATCATGAGGTACATGCTTATTCTCTTGTCACACATATTTGCATCTCTACCTCCCATTTACATGCTTGTCCCCATGATATCTTTGCTTGTGCTCGATTGATATGCTTACATGCCATGTCACAATCCTTTGTCACACCATATGCTATGCTTGATGATGACACTTGTTGGGTACATCACCTCTCGAATGCTTGGTTTTGCACTAATGCTAACCACATTTGTTTTTCCAAGTGTTTGTTGTCCTTACTCCTTTTGAAGGAATCACTAGACAGTGCGACATTGGAGAGTGCCCATTTCGAGCTTCACGATGACGAGTACTTGGTGAACATCCACTTCTACACGGCGAAGCCATCTCTTTCCCATGGTGATTTGGTTTTCGATCCGAGGTCGGATCTTTCCCAGGGGGGGGGGATATGATGCGGAGCATCCTACGGACATCACCATGTCAAGAGTCCATTCGGCGAGTGACACGTGCGACACCTACTTCACATACACAAAGGTGAATCATCTCCTTTACACGTGCTCACTTGACCCCTTCGAGGATGGTATACTACTTGACACCCCTCTCGCGTGCATGCATAGGTATTCTCGGAGCTTCACGGACGACGAGGAGGAGTGCAAGCGCCAAGGAACAACTACACCATCCGCAAGGGAAGCATGGAAGCGACGACGGAAGAAGAAGACGGAGACAGCTCCCAGGACCCGGACATCCGGCCCCTGGAGCATCACCCACCTCGCCAGCCCGGACATCCACCCCCCAGCCCGGACATCCGGCCCCTCGGGAAGGCCCGGACATCCGGCCCGATGCCCGGACATCCGGCCCCGTCTGTTTGCGCATAGTAAAGGGCCGAGGCCCATGTACCCCTTCGCCCACCTAGACTATATATACTCCCCCTACTCCCTCTTTCTAGGGTTAGCAAAGTGATAGCTCATTTGTATATGAGCTTTGCTCCTACCTACCTCTACTCTTGAGAGAGAGAGAGAGACCACCACTCCCATGGAGTTCAAGACCTCCATGTGAGAAGATCCTGCAGGATATCATCAAGACCCCTCACGGGAAGATCCGTCTAGGATATCATCAAGACCTCCTCATGGAGATGAACTTTACCTTGTATCTTTCCTTTTGTTGTTCATGTACCTTGTGGATCTTGTGTGTTTGATTGTCTAGTGAATGTGTGATTGGACTTGTTCTTGAGTGTTTCCCCTTATGATTTCTCTCCGTTCATCCCCGTGTTCATCGTGTTCTTCGAGGGAATCCACTCCAATCGTGAAAGATCGGCCTACACCGGGTTAGCCCCGTATCATATGGTATCATGAGCCACGTTGATCACGTATTTGGAGTCCCTCCCACCCTTTTCTAGCCTTCTTTTGCTTGATTTCGTCCTAAATTCGAAAATCCCCACCAAAAATAGCCTCCAATTTTTTTTGTGATTTGTTGGTTTGATGATGTTTTGTTGATTTTGATCCATGGATTTGCTTGGTTTCAAGTGGATCTAGCTTTCCCCCATCTTTTCCCCCACTTCCATCCACAAAATCTCCCCAATTTTGCCCCCGAAATCATCCATTTCCGCCCCAAATCGAGTTTCGAAGTCCAAATCCCGATCTGGTATCACGTTGTATGTGAACGTAGAGCTTATCACACCCGATCATCACGTGGTGTCTCGGCACGACGAACTGTAGCAACGGTGCATACTCAGGGAGAACACTTGTACCCTGAAATTTAGTGAGGGATCATCTTATAATGCTACCGCCGTACTAAGCAAAATAAGATGCATAAAAGGATTAACATCACATGCAATTCAATATGTGACATGATATGGCCATCATCATCTTGTGCTCTGGATCTCCATCATCGAAGCACCGTCATGATCTCCATTGTCACCGGCGCCCCAGCTTGATCTTCATCGTAGCATCGTTGTCGTCTCGCCAACTTATTGCTTCTACGACTATCGCTACCGTTTAGTGATAAAGTAAAACAATTACATGGCGATTGCATTTCATACAATAAAGCGACAACCATAAGGCTCCTGCTAGTTGCCGATAACTTTTACAAAACATGATCATCTCATACAACAACGTATATCACATATCATGTCTTGACCATATCATATCACAAGCACACCCTGCAAAAACAAGTTAGACGTCCTCTACTTTGTTGTTGCAAGTTTTACGTGGCTGCTACGGGTTTAGAAGAACCGATTCTTACTTACGCAAAACCACAACGTGGTGTAGTGATTGCTTTTTGATCTTCTAAAAGAACCCTCTTCATTGAAACCGGTTCAACTAAAGTGAGAGAGGCAGACACCCGCCAGTCACCTTTAAGCAACGAGTGCTCGTAGCGGTGAAACCAGTCTCGCGTAAGCGTACGCGTAATGTCGGTCCGGGCCGCTTCATCTCACAATACCGCTGAACCAAGTAACAACTAGTAACGGCAAGCAATATGTATACACCCACGCCCACAACTCCTTTGTGTTCTACTCGTGCAAATCATCTACGCATAGACCTGGCTCGGATGCCACTGTTGGGGAACGTAGTATTTCAAAAAAATTCCTACGATCACGCAAGATCTATCTAGGAGATGCATAGCAACGAGACGGGAGAGTGTGTCCACGTACCCTCGTAGACCGAAAGCAGAAGTGTTTAGTAACGCGGTTGATGTAGTCGAACTTCTTCGCGATCCAACCGATCCAAGTACCGAACGTACGGCACCTCCGTGTTAAGCACACGTTCAGCTCGATGACGTCCCTCGTACTCTTGATCCAGTTGAGGCCGAGGGAGAGTTCCGTCAGCACGATGGCGTGGCGATGGTGATGATGAAGTTACCGGCGCAGGGCTTCACCTAAGCACTACGACGATATGACCGAGGTGTGTAACTGTGGAGGGGGGCACCGCACACGGCTAAGAGAAACTTTGATGTGCTATTGGGGTGCCCCCTGGCCACGTATATAAAGGAGGGGAGGGAAGAGGTGGCCAGCCCAAAGGGGGCGCGCCAGGTGTGGGGAATCATACTAGGACTCCCCAGTCCAAGTAGGATTCCCCTTCTCTTTCCTATTCCTAGTAGGAGAAGGAGGGAAGGAGGAAGAGGGGAGAAGGAAGGAGGGGGGCGCCGCCCCCTCCTAGTCCAATTCGGACCAGCCCATGGGGGGGGGGTGGGGTGCGCGGCCACCCCTTGAGGCCCTTCTCTCCTTTCCCGTATGGCCCATTAAGGCCCACTACTTCCCCCGGCGAATTCCCGTAACTCTCCGGTACTCCAAAAAATACCCGAATCACTCGGAACCTTTCCGATGTCCGAATATAGCCTTCCAATATATCGATCTTTACCTCTCGACCATTTCGAGACTCCTCGTCATGTCCGTGATCTCATCCGGGACTCCGAACTATCTTCGGTCATCAAATCACATAACTCATAATACAAATCGTCATCGAACGTTAAGCGTGCGGACCCTACGGGTTCGAGAACTATGTAGACATGACCGAGACATATCTCCGGTCAATAACCAATAGCGGAACCTGGATGCTCATATTGGCTCCTACATATTCTGCGAAGATCTTTATCGGTCAAACCGCATAACAACATACGTTATTCCCTTTGTCATCGGTATGTTACTTGCCCGAGATTCAATCGTCGGTATCTTCATACCTAGTTCAATCTCGTTATCGGCAAGTCTCTTTACTCGTTCCGTAATGCATCATCCCGCAACTAACTCATTAGTCACATTGCTTGCAAGGCTTATAGTGATGTGCATTACCGAGAGGGCCCAGAGATACCTCTCCGATACACGGAGTGACAAATCATAATCTCGATCTATGCCAACTCAACAAACACCATCGGAGACACCTGTAGAGCATCTTTATAATCACCCAGTTATGTTGTGACGTTTGATAGCACACTAAGTGTTCCTCCGGTATTTGGGAGTTGCATAATCTCATAGTCATAGGAACATGTATAAGTCATGAAGAAAGCAATAGCAACAAACTAAATGATCATAGTGCTAAGCTAACGGATGGGTCTTGTCCATCACATCATTCTCTAATGATGTAATCCCGTTCATTAAATGACAACACATGTCTATGGCTAGGAAACTTAACCATCTTTGATTAACGAGCTAGTCAAGTAGAGGCATACTAGGGGCATTCTGTTTGTCTATGTATTCACACATGTACTAAGTTTTCGGTTAATACAATTCTAGCATGAATAATAAACATTTATCATGATATAAGGAAATATAAATAACAACTTTATTATTGCCTCTAGGGCATATTTCCTTCAGGAAACACATGCAACTCGGCCTATCGAACGCCCGATTTTTGCACCGCACGGGCTTGGTTGGGCCTCGTGTACGTGGGAAAAGATCTTGTGCTACCACACCTTGGATGATACCGTGATAGGGGAGCACCAGGGCCGCTAGATTGGTGATCATACTATACGGGAGCACCAGGGCCGCTAGATTCGTGATCATACGAATAGCATTGCCGGATATGGACCAAACCACCATTTCGGGAATGTTTGGATTTTTTTAATGCAAAACTCACACTGCACAAGCCCATATCACAGTAGCGGCTTTTGGTTTGTTTGTCACATGTAAAACAAAGAAATTCTAACAAGATAAAAAAATTCATCCAATGGAAAAAATTCCCAATGCCGATGCTATGAATCAAACGTCAAATCTAGTTTCGTATCTAGACAAATCTAAGACAAGTAATTCGAGGCAAATATATATTCCTAAGATGTAAATCCACGGAAGGTTTTGATCTTTTTTTCTCTTCATGGGCAAGTGTTTCTTTCTACTACATATAATGCTTGTTTCATGTCAAACTTTACAAAATATGACCAAATATATATTTAAAAATACAAACTTCTACAATACCAACCAAGTATATACGAAAGTATATTCCACAATGAATCTAATGATATTGATTTGAAACTGTGAGTAATGATATATTTTTCTACTCCCTCTTTTCCAAAATATAAGACTGTAGATTAGTTTTCTATTTTTCTTTGTTTCACTTCTTGTGGAACTTGCATTTATGTACTCCCTTCATTCCAAAATATAGTGCGCCCACGTTTCCCGAGGTCCAACTTTGACTATAAATTTAACCAACGAAACCGGCCGTGGCGGGAGAAAAAATTATATAATTGAAAACTTCTTTTGAATACGAATTCACTGGTATAACTATTGCTCCCGTCGCAGTCGGTCTCGTTGGTTAAATTTATGATCAAAGTTGAAGCACGGAAATAAAGAAAGCACTATATTTTAAAACGGAGGGAGTACATTCGTTGTTCTTCTCTTTCAATAAAATATGTTGTTGGGTTAGCCCTGCAGTTTCCATGGTCAAAAAAAAACTTTGACTATGATTTTCATTTATTGTATGTCTATAAAATTAGTATACGAATATATGAAATAAAATTATTTTGCAAGAAAAATACAACTATGCCATTTATACATGTTCGATTCATGTATTTTGATATATATTAGTGGTCAAAATCATGCATCAAAAACTGTAGAAAGTCAAGCATGCCTTATATTTTGAGGAGGGAGTATAAACTAGGTCGAACTTTGGAAAGTTGGGAAGTTTGACTGAAGACAAACCTATATTATACTAAAAAGAAACGCAGGGAGTATAACAAGCGTAGCCGAAGGATCAGATATTATTATTTTGTTACAGACTGATTGGAGCACGAAGGAGGGGATTTCGCTGGGAACATTTCCCAGAAATCAGTGCAGATTTTGTCACTCGGGTAGTACAAAAGTTGCACCAGCAAAACGAAGAAAAACTGAAACCGAAGTCCTAGACGTGAAGGTAAAGTAAAGTTGAAAAACTGAATGGTGCATTATGTATGGTACACAGTACATTACTATGAACTAGACGGTAGTTGGAAATATAGGCCTGTTTTCTGTTCTCACATGTTTTCACTAGTGACATCGAAACTTTCCAGCCAGGCATGTGGGCTTACAGTCTCAACTGAAAATTGAATCCTTGTGAATTCAATTGGCATGTGGGCTTGCAGCATCTCAAGCAACATTTCTGTCTAAATTGCCAAATCTTTAATCCCTGCAAGTTGTACAAAAGAGTTAATGCCACACCACGAGTAAAGAAAATTGTAAGGAAATAACACAATTACTAGAGAGAGAAAAACACAAATAAGGTTTTTAGCAGAAAATATGCATATAGATATTCAGGCAATCGCCAGATAAAGTACAGCTCCGACAATAGATCCTTCATGCATTTTGTTTATCTCCACGATTTTAGACAGAAGGCACTTTAACAGAACTTAAGAACAAAAAAGTTGCATAAAAAATTATTCTTGCAAATGTAATAAACTCAACAATCATCAAATTGTCGAGGTAAGATTCTACATATGAGCAATTTTACACGAAAACAAATACATTAACAAATCCTCAGGTTGACATGAGAATCGATCCGCAGCAAACCAAAGAAACACCTATCAACATATAAAAGTAACATAGACTAAAATATAAGGGCATGAGTACAACATGGGCTATTATCTTTGTGATGTTATCTATCCTTCGTGGGTGACCTTCATCAAGACCATCTTTGAGACAAGGGTTGAGAAAAGATCTCACTTTGCCCAAAGACAAAGGAGCTAGAAAGGATGTCGAGAGGGCATTTGGAGTGCTCCAAGCCTGTTTTGCAGTTGTTTGACGAACTGCAAAGAGACGTTGTGGGAGGTGATGACAGCTGGTGTGATCATGCACAACATGATTGTGGAGGATGAGGGTGACGCAATACGCCATGATCTTGAATTTGAGCAAATGGGTGATCCTATTGATCTTCCGAGCAGAATCTGACGACGTTCGACGAACTTATCCAAATGCATCAACAGATTCGCCATCGAGCAACTCCAGAATGATGTGATTCGGCATTTGTGGGCGATACGAGTGGAGAACTAAAAAATATGTCCGACTAAGTTGAATTCAAATTTTAACTTTTTATTGCAAAACTTCATGTTTGGGTCGTAATATTTATATTTGAATTATTGTTGCATTGAAATATTAACACAACATGATTATGGACGAAAGATGATATTTATCTTACTTATTTCAAGTGTTTTGGATATAGGATAAAAAACAGGTGCGGGCATTTGACGTATAGGGTTGGATGGCTCCCTGCCCCCCCCCCCTCTGTTATCCGCAGACTCATCCAGACTGTCCACAGACGTTTTGGGTGTCCGTTTTGATGGACAGCATTGGAGATGCCCTAAGCAACTAGCAAGTAAAGGCACAATTCTCATTTATCCAGTTCTGCACCCAACCAATCAGCATAAGCTGAATTTTTAATTTGCGAGTTCTTTTGAATGGGGTAGGAATATATCATCCAGGGCATGTTTAATTTTCAGCGGCATGTAGAAGATGGATCAGATAAGTGGGTAAAATGAATAGACCCGACTTCACGCAGCACTGGGAGCTGAGTTTTTAGGAGGAATAGCATTAACTGCAACGAAGCCTTGCATTTTATGATGAAGACGAAAAGAGCAGTGGTCCAGGTACAACCAATCATCATAACAGCATCAGGTCAACAGCAAAAGCATCAAGAAATGGTAGATAAGGGAGCACCAAGGAGCCAACACAATCAGTAACAAAATAAACAAAAGAATATTTAGAGCAAAGAGGTAGAGATGTCTAGTTCATTAAAACATAACAATGAAGTAAACATGCCCTAGGTAAGGCACAAAACGTACTACATTACACGAGTTCTAGCCATAAGTTTTTGCAAGGACATCATAATCAAGTTTGTGTGGTCTTGATAATCTGAATGTAATGGACATTACTGCAATTGCAAACTAAACTACCCTTCCAGCTAAATAAAACAGTATGAATAAAATAGAACACAGCAGGGAAAAGTGTTATTACAATAATACTAAAAGACATACTGCACAATCTAAATCCAACGTGGGCCCCATGAATTTCAATAACTACTTACTGAAACAATTTAAACAGCAATGGTGCACTAGTACAAATCGGTTAAAAACTGCAGAATAAAATATAAGGTGTTTCCATATGTTTATCTTGTCAACTTACCAGTATTTTATGACGCCATCCCATCCACATGTTGCAACCTTGCTAGTCTCCAACGGATGCCACTCACATCCAATGCAAACTCCATTGTGGCACTTCAATGTCTTGAATCTCCTGCAGCTTTTCCAGTCCCAGAACCAACAACTACCTTCACCGTCTCCTGACATCACAAACCTCCCATCAGGAGAGAAGCTCACCTGACAAGCATAACCTGCCACAATGTGGCCTGCAAACCTCTTCTTCTTATTAAGTTGAAACCTTTCCTTGGTGCTGTATATCAGTATCTGATTGTCCAAGCTCTGTGCTGCCAGCCAGTTAGAGTTCGGGTGTACTGCAATAGACGGCATGGAGTGCATGTGCGGCTCGCTGATATACTTAATAACTACAGGGATGCCAAACTCCCACACACGAAGAGACTTGTCATCGCTAGATGTCACAAACCTCCTATTATTATCTACAAAGGTAATAGTGTTCACCGCCCCCAAGTGCTGATCATATTCCTGTGTGATCTGCCCTGACTTCATATCCCACTGCACGATCTTCTTGTCACTCATCCCAGCAAGGAGAATATGCTGCTTATCTTCATCAGGATTGAGCTTCACGACATAAGGTACCTTACCAGTAGAGAAGGTCGAGATCACCTGCCCAGTTTCGGTATCCCAATACTGAATATTCCGGTCATAGCCAGCACTCAAGAACTTACTACCGTCATTAGAGAACGATATATCCCGTACCGCCTTGGAGTGCCCCATGTATGTCCGCATACATGTCTTCGACTCAAGCACGTCCCAGATTTTAATCTTACAATCCATACTTGCAGACAGCAATAGATGGCCATACTTGGGAAAAAATCTGATGGCTGAGACCCCCTTGGTGTGTCCAACCCACTCATGTACACACCTCTTGGGAATATAACAGCGCTCGTTGGTCGCTTTGGCATCCTTGGGTGGAGTGATCCACGATCGTCCCTGGTAGTCCTTCTCCTCCTTCCCATGGAAGGTGCTCTTGACCACCACCACTGTTTTCTCCTTCCCTTCGCCTCGTGCCTCCTTCTCAGCCTTCTTGGTAGCATGTGCCTCAGCGTACTGTCTCTGCTCGTCCGTGAGCTCCACAGGCGGGCCCTCCCGATTGCCAGCCCAGGGACTCTGCTTGTTGTGCACGACCCACTCGTCGGATGCAGGGTTTTGGGCCTCTGGGGGGAGGGGCTCGTGGTTTTCCTCCCTGGATTGGATGCGGCGGCGCTTGTGCTCAGGAGGAGGGAGGTTGTAGACGGTGTCGAGGTCGGGCGCCTGTGGCTGCACGTCGCCGATGATGTGGAGGCCGGAGGGGTCAGATGCGTAGCCGAAGCGATGGAAAGTGTTATACTGCTCGTCGAAGAGGAAGGGGAGGAGCGCTGCGTCTTCGACGTGACCGAGCTTGTGGTTACGGTGACCAGAGGCGGATGAGATGGGCGCGTGGGGGTGCTGAGGACCGAGGACGGGCGCCCAGAGCTGGTCGGCGGTGGGGTTGAAGGGGATGAGGTGGAGGGAGGGGTCGAGAGGACGGGAGGTGGAAGCGGCGGCGGCGGCGGCGGCGGCGGATAGCGCGAGCGCTGTCTCATCGACGGCGGGGGCGGCGGACTTGGAGGGGAGGCGGAGCGGGGAGGTGTCCGGGGAGGAGAGCGACTCGTCCTCCGGCGAGGATGCGTCACCATGCGCGTACGAGGACTGGAGGAGATCCATGGCGGGCGGGCTGGCGATCTAGGGTTAGGGTTTCGTCGGGACAGGGGAGATTTGTCTACGAGGCCGCGACTCACGAGGAGAGGACGGGAGGAGATTTGTAACTTCGTTTGAAAAAAATTAAAAGACGGACCGCTTTTTTTAGACTAGTAAATATGTTCGTGCGTTGCAACGTAAGAAGAAAAAAAATCATCTATTGCAATGACATTGGGCATGTTGACACCGGTCACCTCATACCACACGTTATTCGTGGACGCAATTTGGTAGTTTAGCCCAGCATCGGACATTGCAAGGTAGCATGGATTTCTCCACCGTGCTCTTCTCACTTGCATTGTCATAGTTTAGCATACTTTTTTGTTAGCGGCCAGCTCGATGGAATGAACAATTGTATGGATCAAACTCACAAAAAGCAAAGTTTAGCTAATCGAATAAAAAAAATATCATGATTATCACAAAATTAAATCATCTACAAACACTGATAGATTAATCATTGTACTACCAACAAAAAATAAAAAATGGTGTGCATGCAACACTTCCAAAGTAATTTTATCTGGATGCAATTGTTATCGTTCTTCCATAGCATCAATGTTTGGGACAAAAGTTTGTATAAGGTGGTTGTCAAGTTGCTCTATGCCACATCCAACATGTCCATCATTGCGGACATCAAGCATGTCACCATTTCCCCGATCTGAAATAATAGCTTTATTGAGAATAACAAAAGATCCTATTGCTATGACATGTAAATGTCTGTGTTTTGGCGTTGATGATTTGTATTGCACTCGTATAAATCGGGAATTTATTTTGTATTTTTTTTATTGGACGTGCAAGCATATAAGTTTTCACCGTGTATGCCTTAACTTGTGTATATATGTTAGTCCAACATTGTCTAATCTTTATTCATCTACATATGGTACATTTTCAGTTTTGGCTTCCTAGTAGCCCGTCAGTATGAGTTCATGAGGGACATAGACAAAGTCAAATTAAAAAAAAAATATTAGATGAGTCAAATTCAACCTTAATACAAAAAGGCAACGTGTGCATAGTTTAGACTTTAGGGAGCAAACACATTTTTGAAAGGAGAGCAAACACATTACACATCCACGCTAACACATGTGTGAAGGCTGGTTGCCACACTAGCTAGCACGTCGGCTGGCTGGCTAGAAGAATCCAGCCGCCTCGCTGGCGCTAGCTCCGTTTCCTTTTCCTTTTCTCCTCCGTTTCCTTATCTCTTCCGCGTAGCTCTCGCCAAGCCAAGTCCACATCCCGACCTTCCCCCCGGGATGCGCCAGCTGCTGCCACCTGAGCCCACAACATCGCTGTCGGTGTACGACACCTATGGAATCGCGTGGATCCCTTTTACGGTTCGGCAGGGAGAGAGGTATACACAAAGAGTAGATCCAATGATCAACGCGAGGGGATTTTTACCCAGGTTCGGGCCGCTGAGAAGCGTAATACCCTACTCCTACTTTAGTTTATTGTGGGTGTTTAAGCCCAAGCTCTAGGATCGCTTGCGATGAACAGTATGTTCGAGCAGCAGCTACGCATGTAGAATGGGCTAGAGTGTCCTTCTCCCTCTGTAGCTACGCCTTGGGCCCCCTTTTATACGTCCAAGGGGTCACCAACAGTGGCGTACAGTACATACAAGAGGTGTAAATTTGCTACAGTGTTTACATGCTTATCACTGACGATTTAGGACAAACGCATTAAATGCTCCGTTTAGGTGTCCCTTGCTTTCTTGGGGACGGAAAAAGGGCCCGTCCCATCAGCACCGCTTAAGCCCGTCCACCACTAGCGCCATGACACGCATCCAGGAGGACAAAACCCAAATGACAGGCTGGTCACTGCGCTGGAGCGGTGGCAGGGTGGCGTGATCTTGCTGGGCGCGAGTCTTGTCGGGTCTTCGCAAACCATCCCGGCAAGGATCTTGCCGAGGATCCGGCCTTTGGGCTTCTGTCTTCTGGTCACTGGTTTGAATGCCTTCTTGATAGTCTTGTACTTGCTTCCAGCTATCCCCCGGCAGGCCTTGCCGCTGGTACGGCTACAACCGTCCGTACACAAGTATGGGGTACTAAAGGACCCAAACTTTAGTACACCGATAACCGCCGCCGTGATCCTGCGCCCCGCCCCCTCCCCCTCTTCCCCGCCAAGCTCCAGCACCATCGGGATCATCTCTCCCTTCCTCCGCGCAGGAGGTTCTGACAGCGTTGGGGCGGCGGCGGTCTGCCCTTCTGCGCACGGCAGGGGGCGGCGTCCCCGTGCCGTGGTGGTGGAGCCCCTCTCCTCCCGCTGGGTGGTGTTTGGTGGCGAGATGGGGGCTGCAGGGTCGCGGTGTGCAGTGGCTTCGTTGCTCACTAGATCTGGTGGCCGGCCAGGGGTGTGGCTGGACCCGTTGTCAGTGAGCACAAGCCGCTGACGTCCGCCTCTTCCTCCTCTCCTGCTGTGCCCTTCGCCTCCTCGCGCGCCCCCTTTCATCTCCCATGCTTGCACCATGGAGGTGCCATAGCCGTTGCCCCCTTGCCTCACGCATCGCTGCCACCTCGGTCCGGCACCTCCAAGCCACCGGTCGACGAGGGTCACAACGCCGCCCCACCACGAGCTCCTGGCCGAGCAAGGACAAGCCCTCCTCCTCTCCTTTGCCCGGAGCAGCCCCTTCCCTTCGCTAGGAGGCCAATTTTGATCTCAATTTGTTCCACATCGATTACGTTCCTCCATTGATTTCCGTTGCCTCTTGTTGAATCACCAAGGTGCATGTATATGAACCGATGAAATTAACTGTAAAGTAGCGATGTGGGATTTTATGGAGAAAATCAACTGCTTTGCTTCGTGTGGGAGACGGACGGCGTGGACGTAGGGCCACAGCAGGTTCAGATGCCAGCGGTTCGGCAGGTGGACGTAGGGCCACGGCAGGGGGACGACATGGTCCTGGTTGAAACCGAAGATGATGTGATGCTACATTTTTAGGTGGTTTGAATCATTATATTCAGGATATATTAGACTATAAGGAGTACAGTTCTATTACTCATTTGTTTCATTTTGCTTGTAAAGCTGAAAGGGAAGTACAGGGACGACACAACAAGGGACGAGGTAACTTTTCTGTAGGTCGTCACTCATCATGGACACCCTCACCAACTCTCCCAACCACTATCGAGGCAACACCAGATAGCTCGAACAATGGTGCACTCCCAACAAGTTCAAGATCAGCTCCGCAATCCTCTGCGACTTTGAAAGCAATTCTCTAACACCCACCACCTCGTCTGGACGCACAAGGGACATGAAGTGTCATACATGCAAAGGTGGCAGGCACTTGATGAAGGACTGCCCAAATAAACGTGCATTCATTGTGCGGGAAGATGGCGAGTACTCCTCTGCTAGTGATTTGGATGAAGAGACACATGCTATGCTTGCCACTAATAATGCAGGTGATACTAAGGAGCATGACATGGAGGAGATACATGTTAATGCTGAGATGGCAGATAAATACCCACGCCTTGTAACCATGCGAGTACTTAGTGCCCAGGTGGGGCATTGTAACAGCCCGAGACCGATACTTTACATTATTGCTATTATTTTTGTTTGAGCTATTTTATTTTTGCATTGCATCATGTCATCATGCCATCAACTTTTGCAGCCTAATTAAAACTCAACTAAATAAATTGCATAGATCTGTTGATCTATTTAAATTGAGGGAATCCACATGGTAATTTCTATTTATAACATATTAAAAGTCTCTCAATATTATTAGGGAGCTATTCGAAAACATTCCATTAACTTGGAATCGCCCATAACACATTTGCACTATTTTTCAGCTCTCCTTTTTATCCAACTCAACTTCCTAATCTTCCTTTGAGGCCTTTTATTTAAAAGTTGAGTTGCAATTTTACCTTCTTCCAAAAGTTCCAAATCTGCCCATAAATCACACCTAATGTGTAGGATCATCTCTTAAAAATCTCAGCCCATTCAGAGTTCATTTGATTGGGTTTAAAATTCAAACATGTTGAATTAAATTCAACTTGCTCGAATTTTACTTCTTCCAAATCTTCTCAAACAAATTTTATAGAATTCTCTCTATTTTCCCGAGTTCAGAGAAATAACCCCCATGGCCAAATTATTTCTCCAATCCTTTGTTTTCTCTCCTTTTCTTTCTTACTATTTTCTGTAAATAGAAACAAATTGAGAAGAAGAGAGACACAGAGCCCCGCCCAACCAACCACTTGGGCCTCCTGTAGCCCCTAAGGCCCGGTCACACCTCACCTCTCTCTCCATCGAACCCTAGCTACCCCAAACGATCCTCCCTCAATCCCCTCTCCCTCCTCCTGCAGCTGCCACCTGCCCAAACTCCCACACGCAACACACATAGGGAGGAGTAGCACCTCGCACTCGATCCCTTGTTGCGCCCGCACTCTGCCGGCCCTTGCTATGCCGTCTGCCGCTCTGGCGAGCCAGACCGCGCTCCGGCTCCCTTCCACTGCTCCTCCTCATCCACAGCGTCTGGCCCGCTACATGCCCTTGCTCCTAAACCAGTGCCATGGGCCGACGCGATGGTTGTAGCTGCCGCGACCACGTCTCCTTGCTCCATCTCCCGCCTATTCGTGGCCTCCTCCTATGGTCGCATCTCTCAGGTAGCTCGCGCTCATGCCCGCCTCTGCACCCGCACGCTGCCCGACGAGCTCTCACCATCCTGATGCCTCCTGGTTTGCTGTCGCCGTTGTTCCGTTTGCCGGTGAGCCTCCATCCGCGATGCCTTGCTACTTGTGAGTTGCGTTGGGATTTCCCCGAAGAGGAGAGGATGATGCAGTACAGTAGAGATAAGTATTTCCCTCAGTTAAGAACCAAGGTTATCAATCCAATAGGAGAACCACATGAAACCTCGTGAACAACACCTACACACAAAAGAACAAATAATTGAACCCAACACGATCAAGGGGGTTGTCAATCCCCTCGGCGGTTATTTGTAAGGATCAAATCTGATAATGGTAGATAGATAAACAAAAACACAAAATAAAGAATGGTAAATACATTGCAGCAAGGTATTTTTGGATTTTAATATATGGTAAAGGTAGACCCGGGGGCCATAGTTTTCACTAGAGGCTTCTCTCTCGAACAAAAAGCATACGGTGGGTAAACAAATTACTGTTGGGCAATTGATAGAAAAGAGTTATGACGATATTCAAGGCAATGATCATGTATATAGGCATCACGTCCGAGACAAGTAGACCGACTCCTGCCTGCATCTACTACTACTACTCCACCCATCGACCGCTATCCAGCATGCATATAGGGTATTAAGTTTATGAAAAACGGAGTAACGCCTTAAGCAAGATGACATGATGTAGACAAAGTAAATCCAACCAATATGAATAAACCCCGTTGTTTTCCCCTTAATGGCAACAATACAAATATGTGTCTTGTCCTTTTCTGTCACTGGGATATAGATCACCGCAAGATTGAACCCATTACAAAGCACCTCTCCCATTGCAAGATAAATCAATCTAGTTGGCTAAACCAAACGGATAGATCAGAGAGAAATACAAAGCTATAACAATCATGCATATAAGAATTCAGAAAAGACTCAAATAATATTTATGAATAATCTGATCATAAACCCACAATTCATCGGATCCCAACAAACACATCGCAAAAGAAGATTACATCGAATATATCTCCAAGAACATCGCGGAGAACATTGTATTGAAGATCAAAGAGAGAGAAGAAGAAATCTAGCTACTAGCTATGGACCCGTAGGTCTATGGTAAACTACTCACACATCATCGGAAGGGCAGCAATGTTGATGTAGAAGCCCTCTGTGATCAATTCCCCCTCCGGCAGAGTACCGGAAAAGGCCTCCAGATGGGATCGCAGAAGAACAAAAACTTACGGTGGCAAAAAAAGTATTTTGGGTGGCTCTCTGATGTATTGGGAATATTTGGGCATTTATAGAGGTGCCACTACTACAGGATGCTGCTAACGCGACACTACGATCAGAGACCCTTTGACGAAACTGTGTGCGATGCATTAATCGCAAACAGTGATGTAAAAAAACTGTCAAAAAAGATGCAAAACGTTTGCGATGAAGGACACATCAAACATGGTTCAGATTTTAGTTGCGTGTGCGATGCGGGGCATACGGTTGATCCATAAGAATTGTTTGCGATGAGACAGAACAACAGAAACGGGCAGCCATATCAAGGTGTGTGCAATATACGGCATACAGTTCGCTCCGATGAACTGTTTGCTATTAGGGAAGGCAACAGAAACGGTTATCCAGATCAAGGTGTGTGTGATATACGGCATACAGTTCACTCGGACGAACTGTTTTCGATTAGGGAACACAACAGAAACGATTCAACTTAACAAGATGTGTGTGATATGCGGCATACAGTTCACATAGATGAACTGTTTGCGATGAGTCAAAAGAACACAAACAATCCGTGTAAACAAGATGTGTGTGATACGTGGCAAACAACCCACTCGGATGAACTGTTTACGATGAGAAATTATAACACAGATGATTACTACAGTTAATTCGTGTGCGATTCTGTGTGTACAAAAAACTTTGAAAAATGCAAACTAATTGCTTGCCGTGGCTAGGAGTATCGCACACGATGCGTCTGCGAGTACTTGTGTGCGATGATTAGTAAGTTACACATACGTTTCCTTATGTTAACACGTGTGTGGTAGATAACACGTGACACCACATACGGTATTCGGGTTGTGTGCTCCAGGGAAGGCTTCCACGCTCCAGCAAATGCTTCCCGCGCTCCACATGGGTGAATTGTAAAATCCCCGCCTCTTCCCTCATCGGTTTCCCGCCACCAGCTAATGGCTTGCTGCATATAACCCAGGCGGCAACGCACCGTCACGACACTGTGAGCAGATCTAGTCCTCACCCATCTGCCATTAGTTATTCCAAGCACGCCAGGCAACGACCAAAGTTTCAACGTCGACCCCTACCTGTATTACATCTTCAGTGAGGAGAACGAGCCGGAGCAGGTCGAGGAGCAAGAGCTTCATCGGCCGGAGCAGACACCATGGCCTATCGGCAGCAATATCGGCGTGACAG
Organism: Thinopyrum elongatum; assembly: GCA_011799875.1. Taxonomy (NCBI): domain Eukaryota; kingdom Viridiplantae; phylum Streptophyta; class Magnoliopsida; order Poales; family Poaceae; genus Thinopyrum; species Thinopyrum elongatum. The sequence goes on along the minus strand of CM022300.1, from coordinate 250,210,368 downwards.
TCCTTGGGTGCATAATCGATATATTGCAGAGGAAGTGTGATGAGCAGTTTGCCATCCACCGTGCAAAAGATCCAAAGTTGCTTGGCGGCATGATCGACGACCCACCCGAAGAGCCGCCGTTACCAGTTGTCGGTGTACTAGAATAGGGGTACCCTAGTACCCCGTACTTGTGCACGGGCAGTAGTAGCATCCCGCGGCCAGGCTTGCGGGAGGACAGCCAGAGAGAAGCTCAAGATTATTAAGCCATTCAAGAACAAAGTATACAAAGCAAGAGTTAAGGCCCCGGCAAGAGGAGCTTGCCGGGAGGGACAGCTGAGGCCCAGCCTGGGCATTGCTGAAGCAGAGTACTTGCCGCGGCAAGGTACTTGCCCCGGCAAGTCATTGGCTGCGGCAAGGTATTGGCTGCGGCAAGATAGCGGCTGCGGCAAGGTACTTGCCCCGGCAAGTTACCTTGCACGGCAAACTATGGGTTGCGCCAAGCTGTCAGGTGCGGCAAGGTCTTGCCGCGGCAAGCGTTACTGTACCACTGTGCTACTGTGCTGCTCCGGTGCCTCTGCCAGCGTGGCGCTCTGGGTCCTTCCAAGCGTGCGTGGCAGGGCACTGTGTAGACGGCGGTGCACTGTAGATAGCGGTGCAGCAGCAGGTGGGATAGGCTTTTCCCACGTCCACGACGTCCGGGTACATGTATGTGGACAGCAAAGGCATGGGCATTTAATGCCCTTGTCCCCTGCCGTCAGTGGTAGGTAGGACATGTCATCCTGGTAATAGTGGCCTTACTGTAGCAACTTTCCACCTCTACCTTTACTGTTTGCCACCTGTTGGTGACCCCTTTGTGCGTATAAAAGGAGGCCCATAGGCAACGTGAAAGGGGGGAGGAACTGGAAAAGGGAGAACTCCAGTATTGTACGCAGCTACTCGGTACTGTAGCGCTCCTGGAGCTAGAACAATCATACAGATAATAAACCAAAAAAAAGCAGGAGTAGGGTTTTACGCATCCGTGCGGCCCGAACCTGGGTAAATCTCTCTTGTGCACTGTCGTGTTCTTCGCTAGATTTGCTCTTCGCGCGACCGTCTCTCCCTGCCGAACGTAAAGGGGTCCTTCTCTGGGTCCCATAGGTGATCGCGGATTCGTCCCCGACATCTTTGGCGCGCCAGGTAGGGGGAAGGAGGTTGTGTGAACCTAATCTAGCGATTTGCGTGCTAGTTTTTGGGCCATTCTCCGTCTTATGGCTCCAAAAAAGAAGACTTCAGCCATCGGTGCGTCCACGTCCAACCCGCCTGCTCCCGTGCAGGAGGGTGCCGACGTGATTGCGGCTGCTGGGGGGACTGGAGAGCGAGAGCTCCTATTACCTCCACCTGTCCAAAACCGGGCCAGCAACGCCAATCTTGGCGCTGCTGGGTCTGGGAACGCAGCGCTGCTCGCTGCTGCTGGCCCTGCAAGCTCCAGAAACGGGGCTGCGCGTTCTGGAACGCCTGCGCCGGTTCAGATGCCGCGGCCTTCGCAAGAAGCCCGTGACAGGCAGCGTCCTGACGCCCCAGGTGCCAGGCGCTCCCTGGATAATGAACTTCCGCATCAATCTCGAGATGCGCGGGGTCACCATACGCAACAACACGTTGGCGGGGTCGAGGTGCGGTCGCCTGGGCGTGGAGATGCTCCTTCTAACACCGTTAGGAGTAAGAGCATCCCACAGTCCTCACGCCACTCGATACCTCCCTCACCAGCAGAAGCGTTGGCGCGTGCGCAGCTGCTCCTGAACTTCCCTCCACCAGCAGATAAGCTTGACAAGTGGAGGGCAACCATTCAGAGCCTTCTCAGCTTCGCTGATGCCGACCCGGTGCGCGCGGCCGACAAGAGAGCTGGTGACGATGCTGTCACCAACAAGAACGGCGAGGGGGCAACAACCATACACTCCCCACCCAGACGGCCTCGGTCGCCGACACGTCGAAACGACGCCCGTGGCGATGATTCCACGGCGTCGTCTGACCCGCGAGCTCATCGTGACCAGCGCCTCGTTCTTCAGGAACGCAGAGGAGAAGACGCTCGTACCACTATCGAGCGAAGGAGAGAAGCGCATCGTCAGTCCGACAGACGCGCAGGGCCCGCTGTTGACGTGCATGCGCCAGGGGATCCTGGCGACTTGCCGTACGCGGTAAGTTGTCCAGCGTTCACCCGTGAGCTGCGGCAGGTCCAGTGGCCCAATCGCAAGGCTTTCAAACCTGACGTGCCGGAGAAGTATGATGGCAAGACACACCCGTCGGAGTTCCTCAGCATTTACACCATTGCGGTGCAAGCTGCCGGGGGACGAGACGACAAGATTCTTGCTAACTACTTCCCGCTCGTGTTAAAGCGCAACGTCGTCTCATGGCTCATGCACTTGCCGGAGAACTCCATTTCTTCATGGGCGGACCTGTGCCATCAGTTTGTTGGTGCCTTTACTGGCGGTCATCAACCTCATGGCCAGGAGAGTGATCTTCATCTCATCCCCCAGAAGGAAGGAGAGCCCCTGCGCAAATACATTCAAAGGTTCAACCGCGTACAGTACAACATCCCAGATGTTCACCCCGCTGCGGTTATTAGCGCGTTCCATCAGAACGTGCGTAACCGCAAGATGCGGGAGGAAATGGCGATGACCAAGGTCAGAGACATTGGCCAGCTATATGCTCTCGCCGACAAGTGTGCGCGCGCTGAAGAGGGAAGGAAACTTCCCGGTGAAGGTGTTGGCGCAGGGGGGAGCTCTGACAGCGAAGGTACCGCCCCGGCAAAGAAGGGCCGGCGGCGGAACAACAGGAAGAAAAAGGGCAAAGCTGTGCTTGCCGTCGAGCAGTCCAGCGGCAACGGCAGTGCCGACAAGGCCAAAGTCGAGGGCTCCGGCAAGAAGATTGCCGCGTGCGCCAACTGTCAGGCCTTGGCGGCTGCCGACAAGCAGGACGGCTCCGACAAGCAATATTGCAAGATCCACCGCACCAAGGGACACGATCTCCAGAACTGTCGACGAGTCGAGCAGCTTGTCAAACAGCAGAAAGCTGAGTATGAGAGGCGCGACAAGGAGAAGGCCCCAGAAGGTGCTGGCGGGTCCGGCAAGAAGCGCACTGCCCGAGGAGGGCGTCGCGGCAAGGCCAAGCAGCAGCAAAGAGACAGGCCTCCTCGTGGCCGCGACAAAGATGATGATGATGATGATCTAGATGATGAAGAATCCAGTGAGCACGAATTTCAGAAAGCCGCAGAAGTCTTGTGTGTTGACGGTGGTGCTTCGTTGCATTCTTCTCACCGCCAACTTAAACAGTGGGCGCGAGAGATCAATGCGGCGGAACCATCTGTTGACGCCAGAAAGCTTCTGAAGTGGTCCGACACGCCTATCGTCTTTGACATTGAGGACCACCCTGACCGCACAACGGCGGTCGGGTGCTTGCCGATGTTGGTTTCACCAACGATCCGCAACCTCAAGGTCACGAAGATGTTAGTTGACGGTGGGGCCGGCTTGAATCTGATTTCGCCCGCTGTGCTCCGGAAACTTCAAATCTCTGACGGCGAGCTTGAGGAAACTGGTACTTTCCAAGGAGTCAATCCAGGAAGGAGCAAGCCGAAAGGGAAGATCGCGCTGCCAGTGACATTTGGCGGCGAGCTGAACTACCGGACCGAGAAGGTCACCTTTGATGTTGCTGATATTCCATTGCCTTATAATGGGATACTTGGCCGTCCAGCGCTCGCCAAGTTCATGGCAGCCTCTCATTATGCCTACAACGTGTTGAAGATGCCAGGTCCAGTAGGTGTTATCACAGTTCCCTGCGACAAGAAGGATGCGCTTATTTGCGCCGACAAGATCTACCGGGAAGCAGCTGCCGCAACTGCCACCAAGGCACTTGCCGTTGAAGTGCAGGGGGGGAGAACAAGAGGAAGTCCGGTAAGAGCTCCTGTGCCCACTCCGGCAAGCGCACCTCTTCGGAGTGCTGCGCTGCCGTCGAGGACGCACCAGAGAGCTCCACCGGCAAGTGCAAGAAGAACAAAGCCGCTCCGCCGGCGACAAAGAAGGTGCCCGCCAAGGAGGACGGCACTGGTGGTTCCTTCACCATCAGTGCCACACTTGACAACAAATAGGAAAACGCGCTCGTTGCTTTCCTGCGGGCGAATGTCGACGTATTTGCATGGCAACCGTCCGACATCCCCGGTGTTCCCAGGAAAGTAATTGAGCACCACCTTGCCGTTTGTCCTCACGCGAGGCCCGTCAAACAGAAAGCCAGAAAGCAAGCTGTGGAGCGGCAAGAGTTTATTGCGGAAGAAATCAAGAAGTTGGAAGCAGCAGGCCTCGTCAAAGGAGTGCTCCATCCTACGTGGTTGGCCAATCCTGTTGTCGTGCGCAAAGCGAATGGAAAATGGAGGCTTTGTATTGATTTCACTGATGTCAATAAAGCTTGTCCCAAAGACCCATTTCCTTTGCCCCGCATAGACCAGATTGTTGACTCCACGGCAGGATGTGATTTGCTTTCATTTCTTGACACATATTCAGGGTATCATCAAATCTTCATGGCTGAGGAAGATGAGGAAAAGACTGCATTTATCACACCCTGTGGCACATACTATTTCGTACGTATGCCATTTGGTTTGAAAAATGCTGGTTCGACATTTGCAAGAGCCGTCCAGATTGCTTTTGAGCCTCAGCTGCACAGAAATGTGGAAGCCTATATGGATGATATAGTGGTCAAAAGCAAAGACAGGGCTACTTTGGTTCAAGATCTAGAAGAAACTTTTGTAAATCTGCGCAAGATCAACCTGAAGCTCAACCCCGAGAAGTGCGTGTTTGGAGTTCCCTCCGGCAAGCTTCTCGGGTTCTTTGTGTCTCAACGTGGAATTGAAGCCAATCCTGACAAGATCAAAGCCATTGAGCAAATTGAAGCACCGAAGCGCGTCAAGGATGTACGACGACTTGCCGGCTGTGTTGCTGCCCTCAGTAGGTTTATCTCCAAGTCAGCTGAGCGCGCCCTGCCATTTTTCAAAATCTTAAAAAAGGCAGGTCCATTGAAATGGACTCCGGAGGCGGAGGCAGCGCTGCAAGACTTGAAGAGATACCTCTCCTCTCCTCCAATACTTGTCGCGCCTAAACCACAAGAGAAGTTGTTGCTGTATCTAGCGGCAACCAATCAAGTGGTTAGTGCTGCGCTGGTAGCGGAGAGAGAGGTGGATGAGGAGGCAGTAACTGCGGCAAGCACGATCAGCGACAAGCTGGGGGCAACAAGTTTTGCTGCCGACAAGGATTCGTCTGCGCAGTCAGGCGAAGTGATACAAAAGAAGAAAATGGTGCAGCGCCCGGTCTACTTTGTGAGCTCTCTTCTGCAGGGAGCTAGGTCAAGGTATTCTGGTGTGCAGAAGCTGCTTTTCGGCCTTCTCATGGCCTCGAGAAAGCTGCGCCATTACTTTCAAGCACATGAAGTTACCGTCGTCACTCGCTTCCCGCTGAAAAGGATTTTGCAAAATCCAGAAGCAACGGGCAGGATTGTCGAGTGGGCGTTGGAGTTGTCAAGCTTTGGTCTCAAGTTTGAGAGTACATCAACCATACAGAGCCGAGTTTTGGCAGAGTTTGTCGCAGAATGGACACCAACGCCAGACGAAGAAATCCCAGAGATGACTCTCCCCAGCAAGGAGACAAGCAAAGAGTGGCTTATGTACTTTGATGGTGCCTTTTCGCTGCAAGGCACCGGTGCTGGCGTACTGCTTGTCGCACCCACCGGAGAGCACCTCAAGTACGTGGTCCAAATGCACTTTCCCAAGGAACAGGCGACGAACAATACTGCAGAATATGAGGGGTTGCTTGCCGGTCTCAGGATCGCGGCAGACCTTGGGATCAAGAAGCTTATTGTCAGGGGAGATTCGCAGCTTGTCGTCAGGCAAGTGAACAAGAACTACCAATGCCCATTGATGGAAGCTTATGTAGATGAAGTGAGGAAGTTGGAAGAACGCTTTGACGGCCTACAAATGGAGCACATCCCACGTGCTGAGAATGACATTGCCGATGGTTTGTCAAAGCGCGCCGCACTCAAATTGCCTGTGGAGCCAGGCACTTTTGTGCTCCAACTAACTCAGCCATCCGTGACGCCATCAGTAGAGCAAGGCAGGAAGAGGAAGTTGGCTTCTGGCGACTACTTCCCGGCAGAGCTCTCCGAAGCCGCCGGCAAGAAGGCTGCCAAAGCCAGCGCCAAAGATGCAGAGGGGCAACTTGCTCCGACAAGGCCTCACGCTCTTGTCGTTGAAGCGGGTGCTCCTAGGCTAGAGGCAAAGGGGCAACTTGCTCCGACAAGACTTCGGGTCCTTGTCGTTGAAGCAGGCGCTCCTGATCGAAGCGCTGAGGAGCAAGATGCTCCGACGAGGCCTTGGGCTTCCGTCGTTGAAGCAACTGCTCCCGACAAGCTTGTTGAAGGACAGCACGCTCCAGCAGGGCCCCAGGCTCTTGTCGTTGAGGCGGCTGTTCCCGCCAAGCTCGTCGGGGAACGGCCAGCTCTGGTAGAGCGACGAGCTCTTGCCGTAGGGCCTGATGTTCCCGCAGCAGAAGAAATGCCTTTAGTCCTCGTTGTCGAGCCACAGGCTCCAGCGTGGGCGCAGCAGATCGTCCGTTTCCTTCAGACAGGAGAACTTCCCGAAGAGCAGGAAGAAGCGGAGAAAGTAGCCCGACGGTCCAATATGTATCAATTTGTCGATGACATGCTGTGCAGAAAAAGACCAAACGGTGTGAAATTGAAGTGTATTCCCCGGGAAGAAGGACAGGAGCTGTTGGCAGAGATTCATGGAGGCATATGTGGTCACCACATAGGGTCAAGAGCCCTTGTTGGAAAGGATTTCCGGCAAGGTTTCTTTTGGCCCACCGCCCTCCAGGATGCAACTGCACTAGTAACCAAGTGTGAAGCGTGCCAGTTTCATTCCAAGCAGATTCATCAGCCAGCTCAAGCTCTCCAGACAATCCCTCTCTCCTGGCCATTTTCGGCCTGGGGCCTCGACATCCTCGGCCCTTTTCCCCGTGCCACCGGGGGCTTCGAGTACTTGTATGTGGCCATCGACAAGTTTACGAAGTGGCCAGAAGTGGAAGCAGTGAGGAAGGTGACAGCACAATCAGCCATCAAGTTCTTCAAGGGAATTGTTTGTCGCTTTGGTGTTCCTAACAGGATCATCACCGACAACGGTACCCAGTTCACGAGCCACGCCTTCATGCAGTATGTCGAAGACCTTGGCGCCAAGGTCTGTTTCGCTTCTGTTGCTCACCCCCGAAGCAACGGTCAAGCTGAAAGGGCAAATGCTGAAGTGCTGCGTGGGCTCAAGACGAGAACTTTCGACAGGCTGCGCAAGTGCGGCAAAAACTGGATCGAGGAGCTGCCAGTGGTTCTTTGGTCGATCAGGACGACGCCAAATCGAGCTACTGGCCAGACGCCTTTTGCTCTAGTTTATGGAGCAGAGGCAGTTCTTCCCACGGAACTCGTATACGGGTCACCTCGAGTGCTCGCTTACGATGAGCTTGAGCAAGAGCAACTGCGGCAAGATGACGCTGTGCTCCTCGAGGAGGATCGTCTTCAGGCTGCTGTGAGAGCTGCTCGCTACCAGCAAGCTTTGCGTCGCTACCATAGCCGCAAAGTTAATGCCAGAAGTCTCGAGGAAGGCGACCTTGTTCTTCGGCGCGTTCAGTCGGCCAAGAATTCAAACAAGTTGACGCCGAAGTGGGAAGGCCCTTATCGGGTGAAACGAGTCACCAGGCCCGGCGCTGTCCGCCTGGAGACCGGGGATGGCATTCCAGTGATCAATTCCTGGAACATTGAGCATCTCCGTAAGTTTTTTCCATAAGGCGCGGTTGCCGGGCCCTTCCCCGGCAACCACCTTTTGTACAAGTCTTGCCGCTGTTGCATGTAATCCTTTGTACAAAGCCAGGCGCAGACCCTGTGCATAAATAAAGCTTTTGTATTTCGCAGTTTTTTCATGTTTACTTTTATTTTGCATGATTATCTGACATACTGTGCAGTACAGCCTCCCCGGTAAGCATTAACGAGCCGCCAAGCTCCTATATCTTTATTTTCTCTTCTTTCTTTTTCTCAAAAAGACAGAAGCTACCCTCGCGCACAAGTTTGCCGGGGGGGGGATGGGATAATGATATGGACCAGGCGTCGTTCAAAGAAACTTTGCCTTGCCGGGTAGAAGGCAGCGGCAAGCAGTGACAAGACCTTGCCGCGGAGAGATCAGCGACAAAGCTAAGTGCCAAAGTTTGAATAACCAAATTCTTTTTTATTTTCAAGGTTATTTTCCTTGAACGATACTACTCTTTGTATGGAAAACCTGTGCGCGACGGAACCTAAGCGTAATCGGTCGCGCCCTTACCTTGTTTCGAGTCCGCTCAACAACCTAAGTGGCCGCACTGTGCGCGACAAGGTTGCTTGCCGGCAGCGGCACCGCCAGCAGGCTGCTAGAGTCCCGCACCCAGCGCTCGCGGCGATGGTGCGCGCACCGGCAAGTTTCCTATAAGCGTAGGGTAAGTACACACAAAGAAAGAAATTGCTCAAGGGAGATGACATGCATTAACTTCAAAATATTGCATGTTATATTACAAGATAAGTTGCCGCGGCTTAAACAGATTGTTCTTTAACATGTCTAGCGGCGGCAAGGAGGGAGAAGAATGGGCTCTCTAATTGCGGTGCTCGCCTTCGACTCTCTGGATTTGGTCCACCCTCTCCACGATGGGCGCGACAAGGGCCTCTAGTGGCGCGGGGTCGTATCCCTTCGGCAAGCTTTTGAAGATGTTGCTGAAGTCGACGCCCGGGTTTCTGTATGCTATCTTCACCAACAACCTCCGGAGAACTCCCCGGCAAAGCCTGCGTGACTCGTCGGCCAGTTGAGCCGTGTGATTGACTTGGAGCTGTTGGAGTGCTTCTACTACTCCGTCGAAGAACTCGGCTAGCTTGACGCTAGTTTGCGTGTTCTTGTCGGTGGAGTACCCGAAGTCCGGCACCTTCAGGGCAGTCAGCTCCTTGTCGATGTCCTCGGCTGCGCTGGCAAGCCTGTCTGTGAAGATCCCCATGTTATCCCTGAACTTCTTGTGGGTTGCAATAGCGTCTTGAAGCAGACCCTTTTCCTTCTGGAGCTCTGCCATTAGAAGCCCTTCGCGCTTTCTGGTGGTGTCAAGCGTCTCCTTCAGCTTGGTCAGTTTCAGCTTCAGGTCTGCTCTGGAGTCATTGGCGGCGGCAAGCAGATTGTTCTTCTTGGCTATGGTAACTTGCATCTCCGCCAAAGTGTGGGTCACCTTTGCCCTCTCACTTTCAAGCGTTGAGAGCTTGTCACCGTTTGCCTTGAGGGCGGCCTCTAGTCTTGCCACTTTCTCCTCTGTTTCCTTCCTGTTCACTTCTGCAGCAGCGACAGCGTTGGTGGCCTCCACCAACTTGCTGGCGTACTCTTGGGCCAAGGCTTCGATTTCCTTCTGGTGTTTTTGTGCCTGCCCCTGGGTCCGCTCTGCGACAAGTCTTGCCACCTCCTCGTCTTTCTGTCAGAGGGTTTCAGCAAGTTTCCTCTTGCGCTCGGCAAGTTCTTCTTCGTGGGCATCAAGGTCCACTTTCCGCTGGTTCAGATCACCGGCCCGAGCAGACAACTCCTTGGCGGTCTCCTCCTGTTTTTGTTCAATGTCTTGCTTCATCAGGAGGAGGGCCTGCCATTCTTCGGCCAGCTGTGCCCGCTTGGCCTCTAACGCATTAAGAGATCGCGCGCGGACATCCGCCAAGATCTCCGCGCGCCTCAACATGTCAGCTTCGGCCTTCTCGATGAGCGCCTCCCTGGAAGCTAGCTTTTCCCGTCGGGCGCGATGAAGATTCAGCAGCTTTTGAAGCAGTTGCTCCTCTTCAGACGTGCTGCTACTGCTGGCGCCTGGCGCATCCACAAGCTGGAGCCCGGCAGCGGCAAGGATCTCCTCGTCCACAACATCCTCCTCGGTTGGCGCTCTGGAGCCCACCGTCCAGGGGAGGCTGACGTAGACGTTCTCGCCGACCCGGACGTATTTGCTTGGCGGAGGCGAGTTGGGCGCTGCCGCCTTGTCAGTGGTTGAAGGACCCATGGTCGGAGTAGCGCCTGGCGCTCCTGTGGCCTCAGGGCCGTCAGTACGACCACCGGCTCCCTCGCCGGCCTCCTCAGCAGCCTTCTGGGCGGCCTCAGCTTCAGCAGCCTTGGCGGCTTCATCGGTGGGCGCCTTGGCGGTATTATCCTCGGCGGCCTTGTCGGCCTCTTTGGCAGCATTGGCAGTTTCTTCGTCGGCAAGCTTGTCGGCTGCCAGCTTGTCGGCCTTGGCAGCCGCGGCCTTGGCGGCCTCGTCGTCGACGGCCCCTGTGGTGTTCTCCTCGGCAGAAGAGTCAATGTTCATTGGCTCCACCAAGGAGGGCTCTGCCAACCCGAGAAGTAAAGCAAAAAGAGCTTCAGGAAGAAATTCAAGAAGACAAAAGAAAGAAAGCAGAAAGAGTTTTGCGGCAAGTGGGTTTACCCGTGTTGAGCTCAGGAGCGGTGGGCTCCCCTCCCCCGTCAACGTTTGTCATTGGGGTGGGGTCGCCAGCGCTGGTGCTTGGCGCTTCGGCGCTTGCCGGCTCCTCTTCGTGGCTCGGCTCGCTAGTGGGAGCCCTTACCGGAGATCTTCTCCTTGGCGGAGTGGTCGAGGGGGGTGGTACTTCTGGAGCACCTTCAGATGGCTCCACTTGCTGCTCCTCTCCTACACGCCCAAAGATGTCAGTGACAAATGCTTGTTCCTCAGCGACCGCCAGCGAAAGGTAGTTGAAATACTTACGCTGGGGGCTGCGCTGGGGGCTGCGACGAGGGCTGGGCTCCGAGCTGGTCGGGATGGTCTCAGACGCTCCCCCGGTGGTTGCCGTGGGCTCATCTTCGACGACCACCACGGTCTTGCTCGTCGAGACCTTAGCTCTCTTCCTTATCCTCTCCGCCAAGGTTTCCTCCCTGCGGAAGCAGGGCCGGAGCGCGACAAGTGAGGACAGAAACAAAATCTTACAAAGATTGAGGGTCGCGGCAAGGGAACTTACTCTTCCTCGTCGTCCTCTTCGCTGAGAGCGGAAAAATCAAAGTTCGCCTCCGTGTGAGGAGGGGGAGGAGGGGGAGCTGGGCTCCTTGGCCGCTTGGCGGGGGTAGTAGCAGCGGTCTTTGATGACCCTGCTCCAGTTGCCGGGGCCGCGTGAGACGCTCTCGCAGCACTAGCCCTTGCCGCGGTCGAGCGCGTCGAACGGCGCTCCGGCGGTTGTTGAACTTCTTGCTGCTCAGCCACTTTGCCAAGCCTGCGAAGGCGTTTCCTCCTCAGAGGGGCTGGGGACTCTGACTGCGGTGGGCTTTCGGTGCCCTCCTCGGAAGAGGAGCCCTCATCCTCCGAGCTGCCTGACTCGTCGGCAGGCTGGCTTGGCCCGACATCCTTGCCGGGTGCGGCGAGCTCGCCCTTCCCGGCAAGCATCCCCTGCTCGGCAAGGCTCTCCTTTTGTGCCTCATCGAGCTCCGCCAAAGTATAACCAAAATCGCCAGCTTCCCTGGCAAGCCTGTCCTCCTCCACTCTTCGAGCAATGAATTCTATTTCTTGCTCAGTGGTGTTGCGGACGAGCCACTCTTCCACCCGGACCTGCTTTTCGACCGTGGAGTCAAAGAATCGCCGCACGTCTTCTTCGAGCGGCACGTCCCAAGTTGCTTCAATGCTGTGCGCATTGCAGAGCGGCATCATAGCGATGATTGCACTCAATGCGGAGTTGTTGCAAAGGGGCACGATGTGCTTCGGCAGCATGAACGCCTTGTCGCGCTTTTCTGGATCTGTCTCTTGCTTGAACAGTTCTCGCATGAAAAAGTCGTGCTGCAGAACTGTGAAGTTGTTGATCAGTCCAGGGTGCAGCCGCATGATATCGGCTGGGTTCTTCCAATCAGAGGCCGGCCTTCCTCTCTGCTGCAGAGGAGCAATGCGGCGGCGGAGGAAGTCTGCGCCAACCATCCCTATGGTGAGCCCGGCCTCCCTGAGCCATATGATCCTGGCAGCGGCAATCTCCAGCTTTTTGTCCTAGGGATCCAGATCGCTCCAGTCTGTGCCACGCGCTGCTGGGGTCTTGCGAAGCTCACAGTATGGTGGCGGCTCGTCGTCAATGATCCAACACCATTCAGACCGGATTTCTCCCCATCTTGGGCGGAGATCCCCCTTCAAATAATGCTCCTTGGTGCCCAATCTTGAAATGAACGAGACGCCAACAGTGAGAGGCTCCCCCTTTTCAGCACGGGGAGTGAAGTAATGCCTGAACAGCGCGGTGTTGGGTGCGACGCCAACGAAGTTCTCGCACAGATGCGCAAATATTGCCATGGTGGATACGACATTCGGTGTGAGATCCAGCAGACGGAGGTTGAAGGTGTACATGATGTCGCTGAAGAAATCCGAGTACGGTGGGCAGAGCCCGCACCAAAAGTAGCAAGCGAAGAAGGGGTACTTGCTCACTTCGCTCTCGTCGGTGGCTGGGCGAACGCGGGGTGGCCGGATGCGCCTTGGTCCTCGCGGCCCACATGCCCTGGAACTTGGCCTTCAGATCCGCCCCCGTGAGCGTCGGAGCGAAGAGCGCGTACTTCTGCCTCTTCATCTGCGCCTGGGTCTCCGTCCTTGAGGACTTCCCCGTCTTCCCCTTTTCTCCTTTGGGAGGCATGGCGAAGGCGGAGCTGAGGACCGAGGGAGATGCGGACGCGTGCGGTGGCGGAGGATTGGGAAACCGCTTTTGTTTTAGAGCGGAGGAAGAAGAAGGCGGAGATTTGGAGATCGAGAATGGTGAGAGGGGTGTGCGAGTGCTTCTGCAGGTCCCTCCTTTTATGGGGAAAGATGCGGAACCATCCGCCCCTTCGTCATTCGAGAAAACTGCGCACGCTTCCCACGCTCCGCATTCAACGCGCGACGCGTGGGAGAGCGTGCAATTAAACAGCATAGAGACGTTTCGGCTTATCCCAGCCACGCGTGCCCGTGCACTGTTTGGGCCTGGCCCAACAACGCCCGGCACCGTGTGTGGCCCAGGCCCGGGGGCTCCTGTCGGTGTACTAGAATAGGGGTACCCTAGTACCCCGTACTTGTGCACGGGCAGTAGTAGCATCCCGCGGCCAGGCTTGCGGGAGGACAGCCAGAGAGAAGCTCAAGATTATTAAGCCATTCAAGAACAAAGTATACAAAGCAAGAGTTAAGGCCCCGGCAAGAGGAGCTTGCCGGGAGGGACAGCTGAGGCCCAGCCTGGGCATTGCTGAAGCAGAGTACTTGCCGCGGCAAGGTACTTGCCCCGACAAGTCATTGGCTGCGGCAGGATAGCGGCTGCGGCAAGGTACTTGCCCCGGCAAGTTACCTTGCACAGCAAACTATGGGTTGCGCCAAGCTGTCAGGTGCGGCAAGGTCTTGCCGCGGCAAGCGTTACTGTACCACTGTACTACTGTGCTGCTCCGGTGCCTCTGCCAGCGTGGCGCTCTGGGTCCTTCCAAGCGTGCGTGGCAGGGCACTGTGTAGACGGCGGTGCACTGTAGATAGCGGTGCAGCAGCAGGTGGGATAGGCTTTTCCCACGTCCACGACGTCCGGGTACATGTATGTGGACAGCAAAGGCATGGGCATTTAATGCCCTTGTCCCCTGCCGTCAGTGGTAGGTAGGACATGTCATCCTGGTAATAGTGGCCTTACTGTAGCAACTTTCCACCTCTACCTTTACTGTTTGCCACCTGTTGGTGACCCCTTTGTGCGTATAAAAGGAGGCCCATAGGCAACGTGAAAAAGGGGGGAGGAACTGGAAAAGGGAGAACTCCAGTATTGTACGCAGCTACTCGGTACTATAGCGCTCCTGGAGCTAGAACAATCATACAGATAATAAACCAAAAAAAGCAGGAGTAGGGTTTTACGCATCCGTGCGGCCCGAACCTGGGTAAATCTCTCTCGTGCACTGTCGTGTTCTTCGCTAGATTTGCTCTTCGCGCGACCGTCTCTCCCTGCCGAACGTAAAGGGGTCCTTCTCTGGGTCCCATAGGTGATCGCGGATTCGTCCCCGACATCTTTGGCGCGCCAGGTAGGGGGTGAGGGGCTGCGCGAACCTGATCTGGCGATCAGCGCGGCAGTTTCTTCATCATCTTCACCGCCATAGCGTCCAAGAAGAAGGGCCTGAACCTTCGCAAAAAGCTAAGTTTTAAAGCTTTAATTACTTTCTGCTGTTAAGTCTTATCCTGGACGATATTTTTGTGCATAACCTGTGCGCGAAGGAGCGCTCCTGAAACATTCTGCGCTCCTGGTTGTTTTGGGTCCGCCCAACAATGCAGACGCAGCTGCGATTGTTTCTAAGGCATTAAGCTCCCGAAGAGGCGGCGTTCTCGATAGGCTGCTGAACAGGACCCGATCCTAAGCGCCATCGACCGGAACGTGCGCATTCGGGGAGTATTCCGGCAAGCGTGGGGGGCTCACTGTGCAAAAATGCAGTCGTTTAAGGAGAAGGACTTAGCGAGTTTTATTCTAAGGTTCCTGCGTAAACCCGTATGCTGAGGAGCCTTCCCGGGGCTAGTCGCGCTCCTAGTTGCCTCGAGTCCGCTCGGCAACCTGAGCAGCTGCGCCAGAGCCGGGAAGGTAAACCTTTTCGGGAGGCGGCGTTCCCGGCATGCTGCTAAGGATCCGTTCCTCAAAGCGCTGCTGACTGGATCGTGCGCACCGGAAAGTGTTCCGGCAAGCAAGGGAATATTCAGCAGGAGTCAAGATTGCAGCGAATCCGACATTAACCAGAAGCTAATCAACTTGGTGTGCTCAAACGCTGTTGTGGCATTTCATGCCCAGTCAGTGTTGCAGGAACACGCATGGAAGGCGAGCTCGGGGGCTGGCAGCGCCCCAGAGAGTAATCCCCTGAAGAGCCTCCCCGGCAACAAGCTTGCCGGAAGCTGGCGTTGAGAACGTCAAGGTTCTTCGTCAGAGTCAAGAGCCTCCCCGGCAACAAGCTTGCCGGAAGCTGGCGTTGAGAACGTCAAGGTTCTCCGCCAGAGTCAAGAGCCTTCCCGGCAACCCCTTGCCGGAAGCTGGCGTCGAGAACGTCAAAGTTCTCCGCCAGAGTTCAGAGCCTCCCTTGCCGGGGGCTCCGACAACCACTCTTTGAGCAAGAAACAAGCTCGGGGGCTAGCGGCGCCCTAGCAGAAAAAGCTAAGTTGCACATATTTTTTTGGCAATTGCATTCATTTTACTGTCCTCACTCGCTTCTTACACCTACACGCGAAGGAGCCTTCTCGGGGCTAGTTGCGCTCCTAGTCGCCTCGAGTCCGCTCGGCGATGTGAGCAGCTGCACCAGAACCGGGAAGGTAAACCTTTCCGGGAGGCGGCGTTCCCGGTGAGCTGCTAAGGACCCGATCCCCAAGCGCCGCTGCCTGGAGCGTGCGCACCGGAAAGCTTTCCAGCAAGCGTGGGTCGTCTTGATTGATTCCTCGTTCTCGTATATCGACCTGCACGCGAAAGGACCTTGCCGTGGTTAGTCCGCGCTCTGGTTTCGCCTCGAGTCCGCTCGGCAAACTTAGCAGCTGCGTTCTGGCCCGGCAAGTCGCCTTGCCGGCGGCGGCGTTTCCAGCAGGCTGCTAAAGACCCGCACCTAGCGCTCGCGGCAAGCGTGCGCACAGGCAGGATTTCCAGACAGCGTAGGGTACAAGATACGTGCAAGGACGGAATCAATCAAGGGGGAAGCATGCATTCATTTAGCATGAAGGAATATCTCTTGTGACATAAAGCTTGGCCTAATCAAGGTAAATTGTTTCTTTATGCGTGCCATTGCAGCAACAGGGTTGCGACCTCCAGGCAGGAGGAACGGCAGGGAACAGATCTGCATGTTGCCGGTGTGCGTCGTTGGGCCTAGCCCGGACAACCACTGTGCACGCCTGTCCGGCCCAGGCCCGGGGGCTCCTGTCGGTGTAATAAACAGGGGGGTGTTCACTACCCCTGGACACGCACCGGCAAGTCGCAGCCTCCAGGCGGGAAGGACATGGCAGAGGAGAAATCCACCCAAGAGTACATTCGAAGCCCGGTTCCCGGCAAGGTCTACTTGCCGGGAATGGGTCCACGCAACGCCGGCAAGGCAGAGCTGGCAAGACAAGACTCCAGGCGGATCGACCAGAAGATCAAGTCTACTACTGCCGGCGAGATCAGGGCCGGCAAGCTCAGGACTCGACAAGACTAAAGATAAGGCCCCGGCAAGGTTCTTGCCGGGATGACCAGCTGAACCCGGCAAGGCTTGCCGGGGGACAGCTAGACTGGAGACAAGGCCCCGGCAAGGTTCTTGCCGGGATGACCAGCTGAGCCCGGCAAGGTTCCTGCCCGGCAAGGTTATGCCACTATGCTGCTGCTCCAGTGCGGCCGCCAGCATGGCACTCTGGACCCTTCTCCAGGCATGCGTGGCAGAGCACTGTGCCAAGCGGCGCTGATAGGATGGCCCCTTTTCCCATCCCCAAGAAGCTAAGGGACACCTAGATAGAGCATTTAATGCGCTTGTCCTGACCCGTCAGTGATAAGCATGTAAATGCTGTAGCAGAGTACTTGCCGCGGCAAGGTACTTGCCCCGGCAAGTCATTGGCTGCGACAAGGTATTGGCTACGGCAAGATAGCAGCTGCGGCAAGGTACTTGCCCCGGCAAGTTACCTTACGCGGCAGGCTATTGGTTGCGGCAAGCTATCAAGTGCGGCAAGGTCTTGCCGCGGCAAGCGTTACTGTAGCTAGCGGTGCAGGAGCAGGTGGGATAGGCTTTTCCCACGTCCAAGACGTCCGGGTACATGTATCTGGACAGCAAAGGCATGGGCATTTAATGCCCTTGTCCCCTGCCGTCAGTGGTAGGTAGGACATGTCATCCTAGTAATAATGGCCTTACTGTAGCAACTTTCCACCTCTACCTTTACTGTTTGCCACCTGTTGGAGACCCCTTTGTGCGTATAAAAGGAGGCCCATAGGCAACGAAGGAAGGGGACTGGGAGATAGAGGAACTGGAAAAAGGGAGAACTCCAGTATTGTACGCAGCTACTCGGTACTGTAGCGCTCCTGGAGCTAGAACAATCATACAGATAATAACCAAAAAGCAGGAGTAGGGTTTTACGCATCCGTGCGGCCCGAACCTGGGTAAATCTCTCTCGTGCACTGTCGTGTTCTTCGCTAGATTTGCTCTTCGCGCGACCGTCTCTCCCTGCCGAACGTAAAGGGGTCCTTCTCTGGGTCCCATAGGTGATCGCGGATTCGTCCCCGACATCTTTGGCGCGCCAGGTAGGGGGTGAGGGGCTGCGCGAACCTGATCTGGCGATCAGCGCGGCAGTTTCTTCATCATCTTCACTGCCATAGCGTCCAAGAAGAAGGGCCTGAACCTTCGCAAAAAGCTAAGTTTTAAAGCTTTAATTACTTTCTGCTGTTAAGTCTTATCCTGGACGATATTTTTGTGCATAACCTGTGCGCGAAGGAGCGCTCCTGAAACATTCTGCGCTCCTGGTTGTTTTGGGTCCGACCAACAATGCAGACGCAGCTGCGATTGTTTCTAAGGCGTTAAGCTCCCGAAGAGGCGGCGTTCTCGATAGGCTGCTGAACAGGACCCGATCCTAAGCGCCATCGACCGGAACGTGCGCATTCGGGGAGTATTCCGGCAAGCGTGGGGGGCTCACTATGCAAAAATGCAGTCGTTTAAGGAGAAGGACTTAGCGAGTTTTATTCTAAGGTTCCTGCGTAAACCCGTATGCTGAGGAGCCTTCCCGGGGCTAGTCGCGCTCCTAGTTGCCTCGAGTCCGCTCGGCAACCTGAGCAGCTGCGCCAGAGCCGGGAAGGTAAACCTTTTCGGGAGGCGGCGTTCCCGGCATGCTGCTAAGGATCCGTTCCTCAAAGCGCTGCTGACTGGATCGTGCGCACCGGAAAGTGTTCCGGCAAGCAAGGGAATATTCAGCAGGAGTCAAGATTGCAGCGAATCCGACATTAACCAGAAGCTAATCAACTTGTTGTGCTCAAACGCTGTTGTGGCATTTCATGCCCAGTCAGTGTTGCAGGAACACGCATGGAAGGCGAGCTCGGGGGCTGGCAACGCCCCAGAGAGTAACCCCCTAAAGAGCCTCCCCGGCAACAAGCTTGCCGGAAGCTGGCGTTGAGAACGTCAAGGTTCTCCGCCAGAGTCAAGAGCCTTCCCGGCAACCCCTTGCCGGAAGCTGGCGTCGAGAACGTCAAAGTTCTCCGCCAGAGTTAAGAGCCTCCCTTGCCGGGGGCTCCGACCACCACTCTTTGAGCAAGAAACAAGCTCGGGGGCTAGCGGCGCCCTAGCAGAAAAAGCTAAGTTGCACAGATTTTTTTTGGCAATTGCATTCATTTTACTGTCCTCACTCGCTTCTTACACCTACACGCGAAGGAGACTTCTCGGGGCTAGTTGCGCTCCTAGTCGCCTCGAGTCCGCTCGGCGATGTGAGCAGCTGCACCAGAACCGGGAAGGTAAACCTTTCCGGGAGGCGGCGTTCCCGGCGAGCTGCTAAGGACCCGATCCCCAAGCGCCGCTGCCTGGAGCGTGCGCACCGGAAAGCTTTCCAGCAAGCGTGGGTCGTCTTGATTGATTCCTCGTTCTCGTATATCGACCTGCACGCGAAAGGACCTTGCCGTGGTTAGTCCGCGCTCTGGTTTCACCTCGAGTCCGCTCGGCAAACTTAGCAGCTGCGTTCTGGCCCAGCAAGTCGCCTTGCCGGCGGCGGCGTTTCCAGCAGGCTGCTAAAGACCCGCACCTAGCGCTCGCGGCAAGCGTGCGCACCGGCAGGGTTTCCAGACAGCGTAGGGTACAAGATACGTGCAAGGACGGAATCAATCAAGGGGGAAGCATGCATTCATTTAGCATGAAGGAATATCTCTTGTGCCATAAAGCTTGGCCTAATCAAGGTAAATTGTTTCTTTATGCGTGCCATTGCAGCAACAGGGTTGCGACCTCCAGGCAGGAGGAACGGCCGGGAACAGATCTACATGTTGCCGGTGTGCGTCGTTGGGCCTAGCCCGGACAACCACTGTGCACGCCTGTCCGGCCCAGGCCCGGGGGCTCCTGTCGGTGTAATAAACAGGGGGGTGTTCACTACCCCTGGACACGCACCGGCAAGTCGCAGCCTCCAGGCGGGAAGGACATGGCAGAGGAGGAATCCACCCAAGAGTACATTCGAAGCCCGGTTCCCGGCAAGGTCTACTTGCCGGGAATGGGTCCACGCAACGCCGGCAAGGCAGAGCTGGCAAGACAAGACTCCAGGCGGATCGACCAGAAGATCAAGTCTACTACTGCCGGCGAGATCAGGGCCGGCAAGCTCAGGACTCGACAAGACTAAAGATAAGGCCCCGGCAAGGTTCTTGCCGGGATGACCAGCTGAACCCGGCAAGGCTTGCCGGGGGACAGCTCGACTGGAGACAAGGCCCCGGCAAGGTTCTTGCCGGGATGACCAGCTGAGCCCGGCAAGGTTCCTGCCCGGCAAGGTTATGCCACTATGCTGCTGCTCCAGTGCGGCCGCCAGCATGGCACTCTGGACCCTTCTCCAGGCATGCGTGGCAGAGCACTGTGCCAAGCGGCGCTGATAGGATGGCCCCTTTTCCCATCCCCAAGAAGCTAAGGGACACCTAGACAGAGCATCTAATGCGCTTGTCCCGACCCGTCAGTGATAAGCATGTAAATGCTGTAGCAGAGTACTTGCCGCGGCAAGGTACTTGCCCCGGCAAGTCATTGGCTGCGGCAAGGTATTGGCTGCGGCAAGATAGCGGCTGCGGCAAGGTACTTGCCCCGGCAAGTTACCTTGCGCGGCAAACTATGGGTTGCGGCAAGCTGTCAGGTGCGGCAAGGTCTTGCCGCGGCAAGCGTTACTGTACCACTGTGCTACTGTGCTGCTCCGGTGCCTCTGCCAGCGTGGCGCTCTGGGTCCCTCCAAGCGTGCGTGGCAGGGCACTGTGTAGACGGCGGTGCACTGTAGCTAGCGGTGCAAGAGCAGGTGGGATAGGCTTTTCCCACGTCCAAGACGTCCGGGTACATGTATGTGGACAGCAAAGGCATGGGCATTTAATGCCCTTGTCCCCTGCCGTCAGTGGTAGGTAGGACATGTCATCCTGGTAATAGTGGCCTTACTGTAGCAACTTTCCACCTCTACCTTTACTGTTTGCCACCTGTTGGTGACCTCTTTGTGCGTATAAAAGGAGGCCCATAGGCAACGTGAAAAAGGGGAGGAACTGGAAAAGGGAGAACTCCAGTATTGTACGCAGCTACTCGGTACTGTAGCGCTCCTGGAGCTAGAACAATCATACAGATAATAAACCAAAAAAAGCAGGAGTAGGGTTTTACGCATCCGTGCGGCCCGAACCTGGGTAAATCTCTCTCGTGCACTGTCGTGTTCTTCGCTAGATTTGCTCTTCGCGCGACCGTCTCTCCCTGCCGAACGTAAAGGGGTCCTTCTCTGGGTCCCATAGGTGATCGCGGATTCGTCCCCGACACTAGTGCTCATTGAGAGCCTGATGCCCCGCAAGGAATGGGTAGAGGACCTCTGTGATTCAGTTAAGAGACAGCCAGCCTGCAGCTTCATCATTGCCGGCGGCGGCCGTGTCAACCTTGATCCCGACGATGTGGTGGCCAGGCTCGAGCGCATCCTTGGCGGAGTTGACGTCCCCGATGACGTAGAACATTGCCAACGTGGTATCTTGAGGATGCAGGTGATGGACGGAATTTGCTACCAGGCCAGAGACATGGAAATGGAGCGGTTCCACGGAGATGTCATGCGCGTGATTGCACGCTGTCAAGCTCTTCTGGAAGAGGCCCAGCAGCCCTAAGAGCCTCCCAGCAGCAGTAGCTCCGTAGGCGGAGGCGGATCGGGACACTTGTAATGAACGAGCGCAAGGGTGCTATGCTGATCATGGAGTCCGAGAAGACCGTCATCGGAAGGCCGCCAGCTCAGCCTTTTAGCCTATATTTTATTATATTGTATGCATATGTAGGCCGTGAGTGTTTTGGGCATTGCCGCATGTGGCATTTTAAATTATCCTAAATATGTAAGACAATTTTTAACCGTTGCCATTGTAAATTTGCCTCAACGGCGAGCAGAGCGCGCGCAGGGCCGCCAGAGCGGAGCACGCCGTGGCCGCCTCAATGGCGAGCAAAACATGTGGACGGACACGAGCAGAGCGTGCCACGGCCGCCTCAACGACGAGCAGAGCGCGTCACGGCCGCCTCAACAGCGAGCAACCACACCTGCATATTGCAATTCTAGTCAACCTTCTGGCACCCCGTGGGAGGCGCGACGGCGCATCCATCAGACACAATGGTGATATCTTGACCGTGTGTGATAGTGGGCAGACACGTGTACACGTACATCCGAGAACGCGGGCCCCCGTACGCCATCTGGGACCGTTTTGGGCTTCCGATGTGTGGCATACGGTTGATCTAAAGAACTGTTTGCGATGAGCCAGAACAACAGAAACAGGCTTCGAGCCCAGAAGTAGAACCATCAATAAATTTTGACCTTGTTTCTCGTCACATTCTAGATTACAACGCAATAAGTAATTGCAAATCTGTTCACACGATCAAACCTTGATGTGTTCACACTTAGCACCGGGCTATAAAAACTACCCACTTGAAAATTACTTCACAGTTCCTCTCCTCATCACCCACAAAACAGGTCTTTCCTGTTAGTCGTTCCGCCATGACCGGTAGGAGGAGTTTCGGGTGGACATATAACCAGGGAGCAAAGACCAAGGCCGCAGAAGCACTAGACAGGTCCCGCCGCTACGCGGCAGCCACAGCAGAGATGTCCCGGTGCGCCGTGGAGCCCTCGAACAAGCTCTCACCGGCACGCGAGGGCTCTCACAAGCGCACTCGCCGCGTCGGCAATTGCGACGAGCTGGCGTTCCTGAAGTCCTTGGCCAGCGATGACGGCATTCTCGCTGGCCTAATTAAGCAGCAGGAGCTGGTCGACGGCTTGATGAAGCTGCTCGGGATTAGCGATGCCTCAGTTGAGAAGGCGACCGGCCTCGTCGAGCAACTCATGGGTGACAATGCGAAGCTCCTCAAGGCGCTCGCCAAGACGGAGGAGGAGGCTGCCGGCTAGAAGAAGCTGCATGAGCAGAGCAGTGCCTCGGGGATGACGCTGAAAGCGGTTGTTGAGGAACTGATGGGTGACCTGAGGAAGCTCCGGATCGAGCGGGAGCAGGAGGTGGAGGAATCCGTGGCTGCTATCAAGCAAAGTCGCGAGGAATTGAAGAAGGAGTTGGAGGATGTCGTCGCCCGGAGATCCATCGAGGAGTAGAGACAGTAGCGACCCAGATCGTTGTCTGTGATTTCCTTCTTCTCTTGCCCCCGTGTCTTCCGGGCTTTGCCGCATGTGGCATTTTAAATTATCCGGAATATGTAAGACAATTATTATCCGCGCCATTGTAAATTTGTCGTCGTATTATCCGTTGCCATTTTATTTATCGTCGTATTATCCGTTGCCCTATGTGGCATTTTAGATTATCCGGAATACGGGTTGAAAACACGAACAAAGCAAATGCTAACGTTGAGCTTGGCCATGGGATCACAAGCAAACACCCTCCGTCAAAGAGCTCGCTTCCCGGTGAGCGTGGGCGGCCTTGCTGCTTGCAACCCGTCGAGCCTGCGAGGTGGACAGGTCGCACGCGTCCCGTTGAGCCTGCGCGGCGGACTGCACACGCGTCCCGTCAAGCCTGGTGGACTTCTCGCGCTCGTCCCGTCTAATCAAACAGCAGCACGCACGCCACCGAGTATGGTTAAATTTTGGCACAAAATACAAAGATGACCAATGAACGAGGACCGAGGCAGTACTATCCCATAAGAAAAAAGGGACGCGTGGCCACACTTAAATGGTTACGGGAATGCACACGATTCATATAATACAACCGTTTGCAATATTAACGTGTCAGCTATTTGTTTCAAAAGGACTTCATTGGCTATTAATGTATGCGCCTTGTCTCAAACTGGACGCTTTTTTTACCACGGCATATATTCTCCATGTCATGAAACCATGCCAAGTTTCATGTTTTTGGGTGAGTTTTCGATTTACTAGGATTTAAAAACCGAGATTCTCAATGTTTCAAGACGACGAGATGTTTGCAATTCATTACCAATCCTTCAATGAGACCTAAACATGCACCCAATGACACATGTACGATTTTCCACCCATTTTGCTTCACTGGAGCATGTGCTTGTAGTTCAAATTTGAATTATGGACTACATTAAATGCCTAGAAAACTCAACTAATATATAAAATGGCCAAATGAGCCATGAACAGTTTCAAATTTCAGCACGACACTCCTGTTATTCTATGTTGCCTGTAGAAAACAAAATACAAGGCGAGAAGAGGCAGCGATTATCATTTCGCCCACAAGAGGGGCATGTTTCCCTACTGGAACCACGAGGGTTGCGAGAAGCTTCGGTTTGTAAGAGGCTTGTAATATAGCTTGGCCCAAATTGGACAATTTTTTTTACCATGACATATATGTGCCATGTCGTGACACCATGCCAAGTTTCATGATTTTCTGGTGAGTTTTGGATTTATGGAGATTTAAAAACCGAGATTCACAATGTTTGAGGCCGAGCCAGGACGCTGAGACGGTTGAATTCATTCCTATTCCTTCCATGGGACCTAAACATGCACCCCAAGGACACATGTATGATTTTTCTAGCCATTTTGGTACACTGGAGCATGTATTTGTAGTTTGGATTTGAATTATGGACATTAAATGCCTAGAAAACTCAATCAATGAATAAAAAAGGTCAAACGAACCCTAAATAATTTCAAAGTTCAGCGCGAATCTCCCGTTGTTCCATGTTGCGTGTAGAAGAAAATACAAGGCTATAAGAGGGAGCGATTATCGTTTCGCCCACAAGGGGACATGTTTCCCTATCGAAACCACGAGGGTTCTTGCGAGAGGCTCCGGTTTGTAAGAGGTTTGTAATAAAGTTTGGTCCAAATTGGACAATGTTTTTACCACGACATATATGTGCCATGACGTGACACCATGCCAACTTTCATGACTTTCTGGTGAGTTTTGGATTTACGGGGATTTAAAAACCGAGATTCCAAATGTTTGAGGATGAGCCAGGACGTCGGCATGGTTGTGATTCATTCCCATTCCTTGCATGGGACCTAAACATGCACCCAAGGACACATGTATGCTTTTTCTAGCCATTTTGGTGACTGGAGCATGTATTTGTAGTTCAAATTTGAATTATGGACATTGAATGCCTAGAAAACTCAATTAATGTATAAAAAGGCCAAACGAACGCTGAATAATTCTAAATTTCAACACAGATATCCTGTCATTCCATGTTGCCTGTAGAAAAAAATACAAGGTGAAAAGAGGCAGTGATTATCGTTTCGCCCACAAGGGGGACACGTTTTCCTATCAGAACCACGAGGCTTCTTGAGAGAAGCTCCAGTTTGTAAGAAGCTTGTAATAAAACTTGCCCCAAAATGGACAAATTTTTTTCCACGACATATATGTGCCATGTCGTGACACCATGCCAAGTTTCACGATTTTCGGGTGAGTTTAGGATTTACAGGGATTTAAAAACCGAGATTCTCAATGTCCGAGGCTGAGCCAGACGCCGAGACAATTGTAATTCATTCTCATTCTTTGCGTGGGACCAAAACATGCATCCAAGGACACATGTATGATTTGTGTAGCCATTTTGGTGCACTAATTTGAATTATGCACATTAAATTAATGCTTATAAAACTTAATTATAATGTATAAAAAAGGCCAAACGAACCCTGAATATTTAAAGCAGTTCTGGTCAACCGTCTGTCACCCATGGGTAAGCACTGTGCGCATGCGTCGTGCTAGCTCACGCTTCCTTCTCTACTAAGTTTTCCATATTAATGTTGTTATATATCCAAACACGCTACCGTTTCCCGCCACTCCTCCCATTGGTTTCCCGCCTCTTCTCCCATCGGTTTTCCGCTGCTAGTGTCAGTGCTCATAGAAGGCTAGGTGGCGACACACCGGCCATGTAAATATTGCACACAGTTTCTAAAAGCACAAACGTGTGTGATAGTAGGGAGTAGGTCCCATAGGGTGACCAGCGTGAAACACCTTAAAGGCGAGGAGGCAATTCTTATCAGCAAGGGGCGGCTTCCCATCGGTTAACCTAGTCGAATAGAACGCAGAAGTTAAGCATGCTGGGCCTGGAGTAGTCTAACGATGGGTGACCTGGTGGGAAGTTGCATATCTCAAGCTTCATTAAAGCGCCATGATACGGTCATTATAGACATTTATCATCTAAATGTCTCTATAGTGACCTATCATGACGATTATATAAACCTTGGGATCCTTGTTTTGCTAATTTGTAGAATATGTTTTTTTATTGGTTCTAAAAAATCGAAGAATGATCGACATCTATAGGCCCACACAAATTATCCCTTTGACCCAACACACGAGAAGGGTTTCCTCTTTGCTCTGTGTGCTATGTTAGAGCAAATCAAGTTTCAACACATGCATTGGACGACACCCCCTACCCCCCACCCACCTCGAAGTTGCGGAACCGACATCGTACATCTTTAACCTGGCTGGGGGGTACGATGTTCAGTTTGTAATGTTACTGATGTAGTTGGTGCCCCATCGAAGTTCTGCTTTTGGGATTTGAACAAATCACACACCAGACCCATACATTTTTTGGGCTGCATGCAGGGTATAGGGGGCCGGGTGTTCTGATTGAGCACGTCTCCCTTATGCAGTTTATAGACGCCGCACATATATGTGGGCTCCCCGAGGTCTATATATGTCATCATTGACCGATAACGAGGGGGGCCCACATAATCTATCCCTTTGACCCAACATACGAGAAGGGTTTGACCATGATGGTTTCCTATTGCTAGGTGTGCCATGTTAGACCAAATAAAGTTTGAGCGCATGCGTTGGACGACACCCCCCGCCTCGAAGTTGGGGAACCGACATCGTACGTATTGAACCTGGCTTGGGGGTCGGGTACTGTCGGCGTGCGACACCTATGGGATCACGTGGATCCCTTTACGATTCGGCAGGGAGAGAGGTATGCACAAAGAGCAGATCCAACGATCAACGCAAGGGAAATTTTACCCAGGTTCGGGCCGCTGAGAAGCGTAATACCCTACTCCTGCTTTAGTTTATTGTGGAAGTTTAAGCCCAAGCTCCAGGAGCGCTTGCAATGCACAGTACGTTCGAGCAGCAGCTACGCATGCAGAATGGGCTAGGGAGTGTCCTCCCTCTGTAGCTACGCCTTGGGCCTCCTTTTATACGTCCAAGGGGTCACCAACAGTGGCGTTCGGTACATACATTGAGGTGTAAAGTAGCTACAGTGTTTACACACTTATCACAAATGATTTAGGACAAACGCATTAAATGCTCCGTTTAGGTGTCCTTACTTTCTTGGGGACAGAAAAAGGGGCCCGTCCCATCAGCACCGCTTAAGCCCGTTCACCACTAGAATCATGCCACGCGACCAGAAGGAGGACCAAACCCAAATGACAGGCTGGTCACTGCGCTGGAGCGGAGGCAGGGTGACGGAACCTTGTCGGGTGCGGATCTTGCCGGGTCATCCCGGCAAGGATCTTGGCGGGACTTCGTGGACCATCCCGTCAAAGATCTTGCCGGTAGCCAAGCCCCCGGTCTTCTGTCTTCTGATCATTGGCCTGAATACTTCCTTGATAATCTCGCATTTGCTTCCAGCTGTCCTCCGGCAGGCCTTGCCGCTGGTACGGCTACAACTGCCCGTGCACAAGTATGGGGTAATAAAGGACCCAAACTTTAGTACACCGACAGGAGCCCCTGGGCCTAGGCCATACACGGGTGCGAGGCGTTGTTGGGCTAGGCCCAAACAGTGCACGGGCACGCGTGGCAGAAGTTAGCTGCTATTATCTTGTTTACCGTGCTTCCCCATGGTGCGTAATAAACGCGCGACGTGGGAACATGTGGAACGACCGCAGTAACAGTGCGCTCGTGAAAGCGCATTTACATTGATTAGAAAGGAGGCAGCCCCGCGCCTTCCCCATAAAAAGGAATCCACAGAGGCGCCACTCATTTACCTCCCATCCTTTCCAATCTGGAAACCGCCGCCGTCTTCTTCCTCAAACTCAAAGCAGAACTTTTCTCATCCATCCGCCGCCTCCACGCCCTCATCATCCTCGATCTTTGCTTCTACAGTCGCCATGCCACCCAAAGCAAGCAGGGGTAAAGAAGTAAAAGCCATCGAGGAGAGCGAGCTAGTGAAGATGCGGAAGGAACACATCGTCTTCGCCCCGACGCTCGATGCGAACGCCCTGAAGGAGCGGTACCTGTGCATGTGGGGGAGGGAGACAAGAGCTCACCTCGCCACCTGCGTGAATCCTGCTTCCTCCAAGGGCGGCCCAGATAAATTTCATTTCTTTGTCGCATTCTTCTATTGCGGGCTCTGCCCTCCATTTTCTGATTTCTTCAACGACATCATGTACACATACGGCTTTCATCTTTTGGATTTCACGCCGAATGCAGTGACATGTATGTCAGTCTTCGCCCATCTCTGCAAAAACTTTGCCGGAATAATCCCCAACACAGCCCTCTTCCTCCACTATTTCATTCCCTGGATCGAGAAAGGAGAGGCCCTTTCTAGTTCTATCAGCTGGATTCCAAGGGCCTGGAATAAGGAGATATACCCAGAAGGGCTTTACCGTAGCAAGTGGGAAGAATGGCGGGGCGAATGGTGCTAGATCAAGGAGGAGGATTTCCAGCCTTTCTGTCTGCCTCGACAATCGAAAGTAGTTCACGACAACAATTGGAGTTCCCTCGATCCTCAAGATGAGAAACTCACAATTGCTATTACCAGAATCCACCGTCTCAAGGCTGCCGGGCTGACAATAGAAATGGTTGGCGCTGATTTCCTTCGACGCCGCATCGCCCCCTTGCATAACAAAGGGAGACCAGCCTGGGAATCTCGGAATGCTGCAGATATCATGAGGTTGCATCCAGGTTTGAACAACAACTTGACGGTTATGCAACATACAACCCTCTGCCACAGACTGTTTAGGCTTGACGGGAAATTCAAGCCGTCGGCAAACATAATCCCTCTGTGCAACAATTCTGCTCTGACCTCAATCATCGCCATGATGCCGGCGTGTAACGCCCACGGCCTTGACGGAACTTGGGTCGAACCATCTGCAGAGCGTGCACAGGCGTTCTTCGACAATCTGTCGGAGAGAGCCATCCACGAAGAGATCAACCTTATCCGTCCCACCACTGATGAAGAGGTGGCGTACATTGCCAGCAGGGCGGAAGAGGCAAATCTTGCTGCGGAGGTTGGCAACATTGGCTTCACGGAAGAGGAGGCCGGCGAAGAAGAAGTGATGTCCGAAGAGGACCTTGTCGGGCAGGATGAGGCTGCCGGGGAACAGAGCGACACGGCTGCCGGGGACCCTTCTGGCGAGGACACAGCTGAGGGACAGCTGCACGAGGAGCCCCCGGCTCCAGAGAAGAAAAAACGCGTTCTTCGGAAAGCTGCCTCTGGCATCCCAGCAAACCAACCCTCCTCAAGTGGTGAGGTTCCTGGCAAGAAGGCGGCCGGCAAGGCTGCACAGCAGCAAGAAGCTCAACAGCAGCCCACGCGACGTACAAGACGCACGACCGCGGCAACAGCTGGAACAACGGGGGCGTCTCATGCAACAGCGCCAATGGCCAGAGCAACAAGATCACGCCGACCCGCCGCCTCTGGGACAGCAAAGCGACCCAGGACTCCTTCCCCGCCCCCTCACACGGACACTAAAGTGGAGGTCGACTTCGACCTCTCCGCTTTCAGTCCGGAAAGAGAAGAGTAAGGGTCCCGTCACGTCTCTTAATTTCTGAATTCTGATTTTGCTTAATTCACTTGTCTTGCTTTGGCTTGTCTCCGCAGGGATACAGAAACATTGGCGCAAAGGATGGCGAAGAGGGCTAAGACTTCAACGGGTGATGAGCCCCCGGCAAGCACCGTGGATGCGCCAGAGCTCATCGTCATCAGCCCGGAGCTTAGTCCTCCTCGCAGCCCCCAACCCAGCCCTCAGCATGAGTACACTACTCATTTTCCTACTGGCGGGCGTGGAGATGTTTTATCTTTGTTACTGACACCACCGGGCTTTGCAGGAGAAGAACGGCAACAGGAAGAGCCATCGGAGGCCGTCCCTGACAAGCCGCCTCTGTCAACCACGCCGCCCAGAAGTAAATCCCCGGCAAGGGCTTCCACCGACGAGCCCGTTCGCGTTGAAGAGGAGCCGGCAAGCACGGGCACTGGCAGTCCTACACCGGCAACCAATGTTGCCGGGAAAGGAGAACCCACCTCTCAACAGCTCAACACAAGTAAACCACTTGCCTCTGAGTACTTGTTATTCTTTCTTTATTTTTGTCTTCTTGAACTTCAACCTCTGTCTCATCTTGTTTCTTCCCCTGGTCTTCAGATCTTCCCTCGATGGAACAGATGAATGTTGACATCATTATCGAGGAGACCGCCAAGGATGTTGGCGCCGAGGCCGACAAAGTCGCTGCTGACGAATCCACTAAGGTCGCACAAGAAGAAACCGCCAAGGGATCTGCTGAGAGGGCCGGCAAGGAGACCGGTGACCATACTGATGGCATTCCTACCACAGGAGCGCCTGACGCTGCACCGGTCATGGAGCCCCCAGTCGCCGGCGACACGGTTGTCGAAGATCAACCGTCAACATCCGAGGTCCCCCCGTCAAGCAAATACCTCAAAGTTGGCGACAACCTGTTTGTCAGCATACCAGGGATGGCAAGCACTGGGGTGTCAACTGAAGGGGAAATCTTTGATGAAGATGTCATCACTGCTGCCGGGCTCAAAATTGTCGACGAGCCATGCGCCAGCAGCAACGGGTCTGAGGAAGAACAACTCCTTCAAGCCATGAGCAACAACTTTCAGAAGCTCTAGGCCCTTTACCGTGCCCGGAAAGAGAAACTGGACTCCAGGGCGGCAGTTACTGAAGCAGGAGAGATGGATTTCTAGAAGCGCGTCGAGCAAACGCGAGTCTGGTACGCTGAGGCTTTTCAAGAACTGATGACTGGCCGGGAACAGCTGAGCCAAAGTTGGAACGAGTTCCTCTTGAAGCAGTCTGACGCTGAGGAAGCACAAGAAGAGGCCGCGCAGTAGGCCGCTGCAGAAGAAGCTCGCTCAACACAACTCCGTGTCTGTCGGCGTATGACACCTATGGGATCCCGAGAGATCCCTTTACGATTCGGCGGGGGGAGAGGTATACGCAAAGAGCAGAACCAGTGATCGACGCGGGAAGTTTTTACCCAGGTTCGGGCCGCTGATCAGCGTAAAACCCTACTCCTGCTTTGTGTTCTTATTGATGTTCTTGAGCCCAGCCTTCAGGAGCGCTCGCAATGAACAGTACGTTCAAAGAGCAGCTACGCATGCAGAATGGGCCAGAAGTCCTCCTCCTCTCCTCCTCCGTAGCAGTTGCCTTGGGCCTCCTTTTATATGCTCAAAGTGGTCTCCACAGTGGCAAAATGTACATACATTGAGGTGTAAAGTGGCTACAGGGTATCATACCTAACCCCTGACGAATTAGGACAAACGCATTTAATGCACCGTGAGGTGTCCGTTTAGGTGTCCTTACTTTCTTGGGGATGGAAAAAGGGGCCATCCCATCAGCACCGCTTAAGCTCTCCTCCACTGGCGCGTTGCCACACATCCAAAGAAGGACCCAGAATGTCAGGCTTTGTCGCTGTGCCGGAGCAGTGGCATAGTGGCAGAATCTCGCCAGGCGCCGATCCTTGCCGGGCACCAATCCTTGCCGGGCGCCAGGGCTTGCCGGGCGCCGAGCTTTGCTGGGAACCAAGCCTTGTCGGGCGCCGAGGCTTGCCGGGCTCCACGGGCCATCCCGGCAAGGATCTTGCCGGGGAGGCTGGCCTTCGATTACCAGCTTTGCTTATTTGTTGATTCTTAGATCTCTGACTTGATGATTTCCTTGATGACTTAAATCGACCTCGAGCTGATCCCGGCAAGCCTTGCCACGAGGACGGCTACAACTGCCCGTGCACAAGTAAGGGGTACTAGTGGCCCAATACTTAGTACACCGACAGGAGCCCCCGGGCATGGGCCATACACGAGTGCGAGGCGTTGTTGGGCTAGGCCCAAACAGTGCACGGGCACGCGTGGCAGGGAATTAACTGCTCGTAAAGATCTTGTTTTACTGTGCCCCCACTACGCGCACGGAGCGCGCGATGTGGGAAGTGTGCCAAAAAGGCTGCAAACTGTTTCGCGCCCACAGAGGTGCATTCATATTGGGGGATAAACAAGGTGGCCCCGCTCCTTCCCCATAAAAAGGAGAAGTCGTGGAGGCGCAAACCCATTCACCCCCCTCTTCTTCCCAATCTGGCCATCGCCATCGCCTTCCTCTGCTCGAGCTCAGAGCGAAACCTTCCTTCCCTTCTGCTCGCCGCTCCCGCGCTCGTTCCGTCCTCCGGCTTCCATCTCCACGGTCGCCATGCCGCCCAAGGCTAGCAAAGGCAAGGGCACGGACAAGGAGCCGAAGGCTGAAGTCCCGGAAAGCGAGCTGGTGAAGATGCGGAAGAGGCTCGTCATCTTCCCTCCGACGCTCGACGCCGAAACCTTGAAGGGGCGATACCAATGCATGGGGGCGAAGGGAACACAAGCTCACCCCACCACACACGTAATCCCAGGTGCTAATTCTAAAGGCGGATCGGACAGATACCCCTTCTTCACTGCGTACTTTTATTGCGGGCTCTGTCCACCTTTTTCTGATTTCTTCAACGACATCATGTATACATACGGCTTCCGCCTTCTTGATTTCACGCCGAATGCCGTATTTTGCATGTCGATCTTTGCCCATCTTTGTGAAAATTTTGCCGGCGTGATCCCCAATTCTGCTCTTTTCCGCCACTATTTCTATCCTCGAATCCAAAAAGGAGAGGCTCTCTCTGGATCTATCGCTTGGATCTATCGATTGGGGCGATCTCGCCGCAGAAGACGAGAAGCTCACAATCGCCACTACCAGGATCCTCCGCTTGAAGGCTGCCGGGCTGACAATGGAGATGATCGGCTTCGACTTCCTCCGCCGCCACATCGCCCCTCTGCAGAATAGGGGGAGGCCAGCCTGGGAGTATAAGAACGCAGCGGATGTCATGAGGCTGCGCCCCGGGCTGAACAACAACTTGACTGTTATGCAGCTTGGCGCTCTCCGCCAAAAGTTATTCCAGCGCGAAGACAAGCACCGGCTGCCGGCAAGGATCGTCCCCTTGTGCAACAACTCTGCACTGGGGTCGATCATTGCCTTCTTGCCGATGTTCAACGCCCACGGCCTTGACCCGACCTGGGTCGAGCCAAGCGAGGAAGAAGCGCAGAAA
Organism: Thinopyrum elongatum; assembly: GCA_011799875.1. Classification (NCBI taxonomy): domain Eukaryota; kingdom Viridiplantae; phylum Streptophyta; class Magnoliopsida; order Poales; family Poaceae; genus Thinopyrum; species Thinopyrum elongatum. The sequence continues at coordinate 250,178,022 of CM022300.1, read as the reverse complement.
TTCTTCGACAATCTGACGGAGAAGCCTGTCCGGCAAGAGTCAGATCTTATTCGCGCCACCACAGATCAGGAGGTAGCATACATTGCTACCAGAGTGGAGGAAGCGAATCTTGCCGCCGAGGCCGGCAGCGTTGGCTTCACAGAGTGGGAAGCCAGCGATGCAGAGGTGGTGGTGGAGGCAAAACCTGCCGAGGAGAGCAAGGTTGCCGGGGAAGAAGGCGGCGCAGTCGCTGAAAGCTCATCCGGCGACGACACAGCCAAAGAGGAGACGCGAGAAGAGCCCTCGCCCCCGAAGAAGACAAAGCGTGTCCTTCGGAAAGCCGCATCAGGCGTCCCGGCAAGCCAGCCTACATCGAGCGGCGAATCCCTCGGCAAGAAAGTGGCCGGCAAGACCGGACTGCGGCAGGGGGCCCGTCAATAGCCCGCGCGGCGCGCGAGACCTACACCAGCGGCCACCGCCGGAGCGGCAGGAGGGTCTCGTACAACCGTGCCAGAAGCTGCCCCGGCGCCTGCCATAGCCAAGCGGCCCAGGACCCCTCCTCCGCCTCCCCACTCAGACGCCGCAACGGAGGTCGACTTCCACATCTCCAGCTTCAGTCCGGAGCGAGAGGAAGAAGAGTGAGTACCTGTCACAACTTCCACCTTGCAATCTGCCTCAGTCTTACTGACTTACTTGTATTGTTTCTGCAGTGACACAGAAACCTTGCTGGAGAGGATGGCGAAGAGGTCAAGGACTTCTACGGGCGATGAGCCCCCGGCAGGCTCCACTAGCGTGCCAGAGACCGTCATTGTGAGCCCGGAGTCTAGTCCTCAACGCAGCCCCCAGCGCAGCCCCTAGCACAGCCCCCAGCGTAAGTTCATTGTTCTTCTTCCGCTGGCGGGTGCCGAGGTTTCCATTCTTGTCGCTGATATCTTCGGGTTCGCAGGAGAAGAACGGCAACAAGGAGAAGATTGCCCCATTGTGCCTCCTTCATCGACCGCTCTGCCCACAAGCACATCTCCGGCAAGAGATCCTGCCGACGAGCCTGTCCGGATTGAGGAGGAGCCGAAAAGCACGGACTCTGGCAACCCATCCCCGGCAACCGGAGTTGCCGGGAGAGGCGAAGCTACCTCTCGACAGCCCGACGCAGGTACTCGATCGCCTCAGAGTGCTAGTTATTCTTTTCCCCTTACTTCTTTATCTTTGATCACTTCAAACTTCAACCTTGATCTTGTTCTGTTTTCCTCCTTCGCCCTTCAGAGTTCCCTGTGATGGAACACATGGACGTCGACATTGTGATCGAGGAGACCGCCAGGGATGCTGCCGCCGAAGCGGACAGGATCGCTGCCAGCGAGGCCACCAAGGATGACGTTGTCGAGGCTGGTGGTGCTCTTGACGGGGAGGCCACCAAGACAGCACAAGAGGAAACCGCCGAAGAACCTGCTGAAGGGGGCGACAGGGAGGCTGAGGACCGCACTGATAGCATTCCTGCCACAGGAGCGCCAGGCGCTACACCGGCCACAGAGCCCCCTGTTACTGGTGAGGTGGTCACTGAAGACCAGCCATCAGCATCTGAAGGCCCCTCATCCAGCAAGTACCTCAAGGTTGGCGAGAACCTGTTCATCAACTTGCCGGGGACGGCAAGCGCTGGGGCACCAGCCGAAGGAGAAGTTTTCGAAGAAATCATCGCTGCTGCCGGGCTTGAAGTTGTCGACAATCCCAGCACTAGCAGCGGCAAATCTGAAGAGGATCAGCTCCTTCAGGCCATGGGCGAGAACTTCCGCAAACTCCAGGCTCTCCATCGCGCCCGGAAAGACAAAGCGGACTCCAGAATGGCAGTTGTTGAGGCGGCCGAAGCAGATTTCCAAAGGCGCGTCGCACAAATGCAGATCTGGCACACCGAGGCCCTCCAAGAGTTGGTTGCCGGCCGGGAACAAGTGAGCCAGCAGTGGAATGAGATCCTCCTGAAGCAATCAGACATGGAGAAGGCGCATGATGAAGCTGTTCAAAGGATTGCTACCGAAGATGCCCTCCTGACGGGGCGCCGCGTTGCTCTTGATGCTCATGAGGAAGATCTCACTGCTCGTGAGCAGGCGCTCGCCGCCAAGCTTCGCAGCAAGGATGGAGACATTGAAAATCTTGTCGCGCGGCGGACCCAGGAGCTGGAGCAGAAGCATAAGGAGGCGCTCGAAGCTCTAACCGCAAGTCATGCCGGCAACCTCAAGGAGGCCATCGATGCTGCCGAAGCTGCAGAGGCCGCCAAGAACGAGTTGAGCGACAAAGTAAAGAGGCTGGAGACAGATCTTGATGAGCACGGCAAGGAGCTCTCGACGCTCAAGGGGGACAGGGAAAAAACCCTCCACTCCTTGGCGGAGATGCAAGTCGCCCTGTCCGACAAGACCAAGCAGCTCTCCTCCACGGCTGATGATATTGCGGTTCTGGAGCTGAAGCTGACCACGCTGCAGAAATCTCTCGAGGCCGGCAGGGCCCGTGAGAAGGCTCTACTCAAAGATCTCCAAGGAGAGAGGAACCTGCTCAAGAGCGCCGCCGCTGCCCAGAACGAGTACGAGAAGGGAGTGGAGATCTGGACTGGTCGTCTCATCACTGCCGCGGAGAAGCTTACCGCAGAACTGTCAACCATGGGCTTGTCGAACTTCAGATATTCTTCCGAGGAAAGAATATCCCCAAGCGCGAGATTGACGATGTTCTTTGAAAGCATCATCAACGCGTTGAGGGCGCTCCAGTCCAGCCGGGCGACCCAACTGGCGAACGAGACTCGCCGGCTTTGCCGGGCCGTCCTTCGCAAGGTGCTCCTCAAGGTGGTGCACAGCAATCCCGGCATCGACCTCCCCAGCGCACTCGGCCACCTGCCAAATGATGCAAATGTTGAGGCGCTTGAGAAGTGCATCGCGCCGATCCTTGAGAAGGTGGACTCCATCAAAAGGATCGAAGGCCAGCGCAGGGATTGAGTGCTTCCCTTTTATTCTTGCCGCCATCATCTCATGTAAAAGACAGTTAAGTCTCGAGTTAGGACTGCGGCAACTCATGGATGTAATATAATTTAACTATGTTTAGGCTCATGCTAGCTACTTTCCTTGTCTGATTCCTTTATGTATGGAGTTCATCCTACGCTTACTGAAAAACTTGCCGGCGCGCAACCTGCCGCGAGCGCTGGGTGCGGGACTTCAGCAGCCTGCCGGAGGCGCAGCGGCCGGCAAGACTCCTTGGCGTTCTCAGTGCAGCCACTTAAATCGTTGAGCAGACTCGAAACAAAATAAGGGCGCAACTGATTACAACAAGGGTTCCTTCGCGTGCAGATTTTCCATACAAGAATCGGAATCGTCTAAGGAAGCAACTTGGTAATGAAAGAAAAACTTGCTCTGAGTTTTTAGGACTTAGCTTTCTGTCTTTGTCCTTCCTCAGGCAAGCATACGATTCCGAACGTCACCAACTAGTATTCATGTCTCCCTTCCCCCCCCCCCGGCAAATGTGCACGCGAGGAATTCTTCTGTCTTTAAGAAAAAGAAAGAAGAGAAAATAAAGAGATGAAACCTTGGCGGTTCGTTAGAACTTACCGGGATCAGGTGTTATACATCATCTTAGACAAACATGCATATATGAATGTGAACATGAGAATCAATAAGGAAATGTATAACACTTAATTTTATTCATCTGTGCTCAGGGTCTGCGCCTGGCTTTGTACAAAGGATCACATGCCTTGCCGGCAAGACTTGTACAAAAAGGTGGTTGCCGGGAGCCCCCGGCAACCGCGCCTTATGGATAGAACTTGCGAAGATGTTCGATATTCCAGGAATTACTCACTGGAACGCCATCCTCGGTCTCCAGGCGGACAGCGCCAGGCCTGGTGACTCGTACTACCCGATAAGGGCCTTCCACTTTGGCGTCAACTTGTTTGAATTCTTGGCGGACTAAATCCGTCGAAGAACAAGGTCGCCTTCCGCAAGGCTTCGGGCATGAACTTTGCGGCTATGATAGCGGCGCAAAGCTTGCTGGTAGCGTGCAGCTCGCACAACAGCCTGAAGACGATTCTCCTCAAGGAGCACAGCGTTATCTTGCCGCAGTTGCTCTTGCTCGAGCTCATCATAAGCGAGCACTCGAGGAGATCCATATATGAGTTCCGTGGGGAGAACTGCTCCCGCTCCATAGACCAGAGCGAAGGGTGTCTGGCCGGTGGCTCGATTTGGTGTCGTTCTGATTGACCAAAGAACCGCCGGCAACTCATCAATCCAGCGTCTTCCGCACTTTTTCAGCTTGTCAAAAGTTCTGGTCCTGAGACCGCGCAGCACTTCAGCATTGGCCCTCTCCGCTTGGCCGTTGCTTCTCGGGTGAGCAACAGAGGCAAAACAAATCTTGCCGCCAAGGTCTTGGACGTACTGCATGAAGGTGCGACTTGTGAACTGCGTGCCGTTGTCGGTGATGATCCTGTTAGGCACACCGAAACGGCAAACAATTCCTTTGAAGAACTTGACAGCCGACTGCGCTGTCACCTTCCTCACTGCTTCCACCTCCGACCACTTTGTGAACTTGTCGATAGCAATGTACAAGTACTCAAAGCCCCCGGCAGCACGGGGGAAGGGGCCCAGTATGTCGAGCCCCCAGACCGAAAATGGCCAGGAGAGAGGGATTGTTTGAAGAGCTTGAGCTGGCTGATGTAATTTCTTCGAATGAAACTGGCACACTTCACACCTGGTTACTAGTGCAGTCGCATCCTGGAGGGCGGTGGGCCAAAAGAAACCTTGCCGGAATGCTTTCCCGGCAAGCGCTCTTGACCCTATGTGAGAACCACACATGCCCCCATGTATCTCTGCCAACAGCTCTAGTCCATCCTCCCGAGGAATGCACTTCAATTTCACACCGTTTGGTCTCTTTCTGTACAGGACGTCATCGACGAACTTGTACATAACAGACCGACGGGCTACTCTCTCCGCTTCTTCTTGTTCCTCAGGGAGTTCACCTGTCTGAAGGAAATGGACAATGTGCTGCGCCCACGCTGGAGCCTGAGGCTCGACAACTAGGACTAAAGGCATCTCGTCCACCGGGGCAACATTTGTCTCGACAGCAAGGGCCTGAGGCCCTGCCGGAGCCTGTTGTTCCCCGGCAGGCGTGTCAATCCCGGCAACTTCCTTGCCGGCGGCTCCGGGGAGCTCTGCCGGGAAGTACTGGCCAGAGTTCAACTTTCTTCTCTTTTCTTGCCGCATCGATGGCGCCACGGATGGTTGAGTCAATTGGAGCACAAAAGTTCCTGGTTCCACAGGCAACTTGAGGGCAGCACGCTTTGACAGGTCGTCAGCAACGCTGTTCTCGGCACGAGGGACATGCTCCATTTGGAGACCGTCAAAGCGCTCTTCCAATTTCCTCACTTCATCTACGTAGGCTTGCATCAATGGACTTTGATAGCTCTTGTTAACCTGCCTGACGACAAGCTGTGAATCTCCTTTGATAATGAGCTTTTTGATACCAAGGTCTGCCGCGATCCTAAGACCGGCAAGCAAACCTTCGTACTCTGCAGTGTTGTTGGTTGAGCTCTCCCGGGGAAAGTGCATTTGAACTACGTACTTGAGGTGCTCTCCAGTGGGTGCGACAAGCAGCACGCCAGCACCGGCGCCTTGCAGCAAAAAAGCCCCGTCAAAGTACATAACCCATTGCTGATCGATTTCTTTGCCGGGGAGACTTGTTTCTTGAACTTCTTCGTCTGGCGTCGGGGTCCATTCTGCAATGAACTCCGCCAAGGCCCTGCTCTGAATTGTGGAAGTACTTTCAAACTTAAGACCAAAGCTGGACAGCTCCAACGCCCACTCCGCGATCCTGCCGGTTGCCTCCGGATTTTGCAAAATCCGTTGCAACGGAAAGCGAGTGACGACGGTGATCTCATGTGCTTGAAAATAATGGTGCAGCTTTCTTGAGGCCATAAGGAGGCCGAAAAGCAATTTCTGCACACCAGAATATCTTGACCTAGCCCCTTGTAAGAGGGAGCTAACAAAATAAACTGGGCGCTGCACCACCTTTTTCTTCTGCACGGGCTCTTCTGTTTGCGCAGATCCTGTCTTGCCGGGATCAACCCTTGCCGGGGAAGATCTTGCCATGTCATCTGGCGGTCCTGCCGCTGATGTTGCCTCCTCATCAGCTTCCCTCTGCGCCACCAGCGCAGCACTAACCACTTGATTTGTCGCCGCCAGATACAACAGCAACGGCTCTTGTGGTTTAGGTGCGACTAGCGTCGGCGGAGAAGAAAGGTATTTCTTCAAATCTTGCAGCGCAGCCTCCGCTTCCGGAGTCCATTTCATTGGACCTGCCTTCTTCAAAATTTTGAAGAAGGGCAGGGCACGCTCAGCAGATTTGGAAATAAACCTGCTTAGAGCAGCGACACAGCCGGCAAGACGACGCACATTCTTGGCGCGTCTCGGCGCTTCAATTTGCTCAATGGCTTTGATCTTGTCGGGGTTCGCTTCGATTCCCCGGCAAGATACAAAGAATCCGAGGAGCTTGCCGGAAGGAACACCGAACACGCACTTCTCAGGATTGAGCTTCAAGTTGATCTTGCGCAAGTTCGCAAATGTTTCTTCTAAGTCTTGAATGAGTGTTGCTTTATCCTTAGTTTTGACCACTATATCATCCATATACGCCTCCATATTTCTATGGAGTTGTGGCTCAAAACCAATCTGGATTGCTCTGGCAAATGTTGAAGCAGCACTTTTCAACCCGAAAGGCATTCGTATAAAACAATACATACCACATGGGGTGATAAAGGCGGTCTTCTCTTCATCTTCCTTTGCCATAAAAATCTGATGATACCCTGAATAGGCATCAAGGAAGGACAGGAGATCACAACCAGCGGTGGCATCCACAATCTGGTCGATGCGCGGTAGGGGAAAAGGATCTTTTGGACAAGCTTTATTGATATCTGTATAATCGATACAAAGCCTCCATTTCCCGTTCGCTTTCCGCACTACAACCGGATTGGCCAACCAGGTTGGATGAAGCACTCCTTTGACCAGTCCTGCCGCCTCCAGCTTCTTAATTTCTTCGGCAATGAACTCTTGCCGCTCCAAAGCCTATTTCCTCACCCTTTGCTTGACGGGCCGCACATGAGGACAGACAGCAAGGTGGTGCTCAATTACTTTCCTGGGAACGCCGGGGATGTCAGACGGTTGCCATGCAAACACGTCGACATTCGCCCGCAGGAAAGCAACGAGCGCGCTTTCCTATTTGTCATCTAGGGTGGAACTTATGGTGAAAGTTCCCCCCGTTCCGTCCTCCTTGGCAGGCACCTTCTTGGTTTCCGGCGGGGCAGCCTTGGACTTCTTGTTCTTGCCGGTGGAATTCTCTGGTGCGTCCTCGACGGAAGCGCAGCACTCCGAGGAGGTGCACTTGCCGGAGTTCGCGCCAAGGTTCCTGCCGGTCTTCTTCTTCCCCCCGGGAGTTCCAGCGGCAGGAGCAGATGCCTTGATGGCAGGTGCTGCAACTGCTTCCCGGTAAAGCTGGTCAGCACAGATGAGCGCATCCTTCTTATCGGAATGGATAGTGATGACGCTCAACGGCCCAGGCATCTTCAAGATGTTGTATGCGTAGTGTGATGCCGCCATAAACTTAGCCAGCGCTGGCCGACCAAGGATCCCATTGTATGACATGGGGATCTTGGCGACATCAAACACCACCTTTTCGGTCCTGAAGTTAAGCTCGCTGCCAAATGTTACCGGCAGCGTGATCTTGCCCTTAGGCTGGGTTCTTCCCGGATTGACCCCTTGAAACGTACCCGTTTCCTCAAGGTCTTCGTCGGGAATCTGAAGCTTTGTGAGCACATCTGGTGAGATTAATTTAGGCCGGCCCCGCCGTCAACTAACATCTTCGTCACCTTGAGGTTGCGAATTGTCGGGGAAACCAACAATGGCAAACACCCGACCGCAGTTGTGCGATCAGGGTGATCCTCGGCGTCGAAGATGATAGGCATGTTGGACCACTTCAGAGGCCTACATGCATTGGGGGATGGCTCTGCCGCATTAACCTCCCGCATCCACTGTTTAAGTTGGCGGTGGGAAGAATGCAGCGAGGCACCCCCATCAATGCACATAGCTTCCATAGCCTTCTGGAATTCCTGCTCACTGGATTCGTCATCTTCTTCATCATCTCCTTCTTTATCTCGGCCTCGAGCTGGCCGATCCTTCTGCTGTTTGGCCTTGCCGCGGCGACCCCCTCGGCCACCGCATTTCTTGCCGGACCCCTCAGCACCATCTTGGGCCTTCTCCTTGTCTCGCCTCTCATATTCGGCCTTCTGCTTTTCGGCAAGCTGCTCAACTTGCCGGCAGTCCTGGAGATCGTGGCCCTTAGTGCGATGGATCTTGCAGTACTGCTTGCCGGAGTTCTCTGACTTGTCGGCAGCCGCCAAGGCCTGACAGGAAGGGCACCCGGCAAGATCCTTGCCGAGGTCGCCAACCTTGGCCTTCTTGGCGGCGCCAGGGTTGCCGGATTCCTCGACGGCAAGCACGGCCTTTCCTCCGCGCTTCCTATTCCGCCGCCGGCCTTTCCTTGACGAAGCCGCGGCATCTTCTTCTTCTGAGTCGCCTGTCGCACCAACAGCCTCACCGGGGAGTTTCCTCCCCTCCTCAGCTCGAGCGCACTTGTCGGCCAAAGTGTAAAGCTCGGCAATACTCCTGACTTTGTTCATCGCCAGCTCTTCCCGCATCCTGCGGTTACGCACGTTCTGATGGAACGCGCTAATGACAGCGGCAGGATGAACGTCAGGAATATTGTATTGCACCCGGCTGAATCTCTGCATAAACTTGCGCAGGGACTCGCCCTCCTTCTGAGGGATGATGTGCAAATCACTTTCTTGGCCAGGAGCTTGGTGGCCTCCAACAAAGGCGCCAACAAACTGATGGCACAGATCCGACCAGGAAGAAATAGAATCCTCCGGCAGATGCATCAACCACGACCTGACGTTGGGTTTGAGCACCAACGGGAAGTAGTTGGCAAGTATCTTGTCATCCCGGCCCCCGGCAGCTTGCACCGCAATGGTGTAGATGCTCAGGAACTCCAAGGGATGGGTCTTGCCGTCATATTTCTCCGGGACCTCTGGCTTGAAGGTTCGGAGATTGGGCCACTGGACTTGCCACAGCTCACGGGTAAACGCTGGAGGTCCTACCTCGTAAGGCAAGTCTCCTACGTTCCCTGGCACGGGCTCGTCGACAACCGGCCCCGCGCGCTTATCAGACTGATAGCGCGCTTCCCTTCGCCGCTCGATGGTTGTTCGAGCGTCCTCCTTGCCTCGTTCCTGGAGAACCAGACGCTGATCACGGCGCATCCGTGGATCGGACGACGCCGTGGAAACTTCTTCATGGCGGTCGACTTGCTGAGTCATCGGCCGCTGCTGACGCCGCGGAGGAGAGTGCACCGTAGTTGTACCACCTCCGGTTTTCTCTGCACCGGCTCGCGTCGGATCGATGGGCCTCCGCTGAGAGGGCCCTGCCTCTTGCGGTCCATCCTTGTTAGCGAAGCCGATAAGGCTCTGGATAGTAGCTCGCCACTCCTCCATCTTCTCCGGGGCGGGAGGAAAATCGAGGAGCAGCTGTGCACGTGCCAAGGCTTCCGCTGGCATAGGTGGCGGCGACAGGTGCGAGGAGCGTGAGGTGCTCTGACTCCTAACCAAGTTAGAAGGAGCACCGCCACGGTCACGCGACCGCGTGCCACCTTCGCCGGCAGCTCGGTGTGCATGCTGGTCCCGCACATCTTGGGATCTATGCGCATAAACCTTTTCGTGAGGACGCCCCGAACCACCAGCGCCATGATGTCGCTCATCTCGCACGACCTGGACAGGTTGCGAGGCTCGCGCCGGCACGGGAGCTCCAGCGGGCGCTCTTCGATCTCTAGAGTTTGTTGTGCCACCCATAGGCAACACAACGCCATCTCTAGATCCAGCGGCGCGCAAGTTACCACTGCCACTGCGAACGATACCGCTCGCTTGGCTTGGGTCACCAGAACGCCGCGGGGGTTCCAGTCCTCTTCCTTTTGCACCCACACCATCGCCTGTCTGCGAAGGCGCAGGCAAAGCAGATCCGGACGGTTGTGCTGTCGCAGTGTTCTTCTTCTTGGGCGGCATGACGATGAAGATGATGAAGGAACTAGGACGTCTACCACCAGATCAGGTTCACGCAACCTTCAATCCCCCTACCTGGCGCGCCAAAGATGTCGGCGTACGACACCTATGGGATCCCGAGAGAACCCTTTACGATTCGGCGGGGGGAGAGGTATACGCAAAGAGCAGAACCAGTGATCGACGCGGGAAGTTTTTACCCAGGTTCGGGCCGCTGATCAGCGTAAAACCCTACTCCTGCTTTATGTTCTTATTGATGTTCTTGAGCCCAGCCTTCAGGAGCGCTCGCAATGAACAATACGTTCAAAGAGCAGCTACGCATGCAGAATGGGCCAGAAGTCCTCCTCCTCTCCTCCTCTGTAGCAGTTGCCTTGGGCCTCCTTTTATATGCTCAAAGGGGTCTCCACAGTGGCAAAATGTACATACATTGAGGTGTAAAGTAGCTACAGGGTATCATACCTAACCCCTGACGAATTAGGACAAACGCATTTAATGCACCGTGAGGTGTCTGTTTAGGTGTCCTTACTTTCTTGGGGATGGAAAAAGGGGCCATCCCATCAGCACCACTTAAGCTCTCCTCCACTGGCGCGTTGCCACGCATCCAGAGAAGGACGCAGAATGTCAGGCTTTGTCGCTGTGCCGGAGCAGTGGCATAGTGGCAGAATCTCGCCAGGCACCGATCCTTGCCGGGCGCCAGGGCTTGCCGGGCGCCGAGCTTTGCTGGGAACCAAGCCTTATCGGGCGCCGAGGCTTGCCGGGCTCCACGGGCCATCCCGGCAAGGATCTTGCCGGGGAGGCTGGCCTTCGATTACCAGCTTTGCTTATTTGTTGATTCTTAGATCTCTGACTTGATGATTTCCTTGATGACTTAAATCGACCTCGAGCTGATCCCGACAAGCCTTGCCGCGAGGATGGCTACAACTGCCCGTGCACAAGTAAGGGGTACTAGTGGCCCAATACTTAGTACACCGACAGTGTCGGGCTTGATGCTCAGGAAGAAGACCTTGCCGCTCGCGAGAAGGCACTTGCTGCCAAGCTCCGCAGCAAGGATGAGGAGATCGAAAAACTTGTCGCGCTGCGGACCCAGGAGCTGGAGCAGAAACACAAGGAGACGCTCGAAGCTCTAACTGTAGATCACACCAGCAAGTTAAAGGAAGCCATCGATGCTGCCAATGCTGTAGAGGCCGCCAAGAACAAGCTGGATGATAAAGTAAAGAGGCTAGAGGCGGACCTCGAAGAACATGGCAAGGAGCTCTCGACGCTCAAAGCTGACAGAGAGAAGACTCTCTACAGCTTGGCGGAGATGCAAACCTCCATGTCCGACAAGATCAAAGAGCTCACCGCAGCCAAAGAATCCATCGCTGATCTGACTCTGAAGCTGACCACGCTGGAGAAATCTCTGGAGGACGGCAAGACTCGCGAGAAGGCCTTGGTCAAAGACCTTCAGAATGAGAAGGACCTGCTCAACAGCGCCGCCGCCTCTTACAATGATTTTGAGAAAGGCGTAAAGATCTGGACCGAGCGCCTTGTCGACGTCGCGGAGAGGCTTGAAGCAGAACTATCCAGCATGGGCCTGCGGAACTTTAATTATTCCTCCGATGACAGGGTGTCCTTGAGCGCCAAACTGACCATGTTCTTCGAGGGCGTCGTCGATGCCTTGAAGCTACTCCACTCTGAACGAGCAACCCATTTGGCCAACGAATCCCGCAAATTCTGCTAGGCCGTCCTTCTCAAGGTGCTCGTCAAAGTGGTGCACAAGAACCCCGGCATCAACCTCACCAACGTTCTCGACAGCTTGCCGGAGGATGCAAACCTCGAAGCGCTCAAAGAGCTCATCGTGCCCATCGTCGACAAGGTTAGCCAAGTCAAGAGGGTCGAGGGTTAGCACAGGGACTAGTCACTTTGCTTCATCTTTGCCGCCATTATTCCATGCCAAAGACAATTTTATCTTTAGTTAGAAACACGACAATCATCAATGTAATATAACTTGCTCTGTTTTGGATGAATGCATGGTATTTCCCTTGTCGGATTCCTTTCTGTATGGTGCGTGCCCTATGCTTATTGGAAGCTTGCCGGTGCGCGCGTCCTGCCGCGGGTGCTAGATACGGGTCTTTAACAGCCCGCTAGAGGTGTCGCTACCGGCAAGGTATCCTTGACGCTTTCAATGCAGCTACCTAAACTGTTGAGCGGACTCGAAACAGAGTAAGGGCGCAACCGATCACGACAAGGTTCCTTCGCGTGCAGGTTTTCCATACAAAAGCCGAAATCGTTCAAGGAAAATGGCCTTTAAGTAAAAAGAAATTCACTTAGAGTTCTGCAACTTAGCTTTTTGTTGCTGTATTCCTTCCGGCAAGATGTCAACCTTGAACGTCGCGTGTTGGTATCCATACCATCACACTCCCCCCGGCAAAGTTGCATGCGAAGGAGCCTTCTATCCTTTGAGAAAAAGAAAGAAGAGAAAACAAGGATATGGAACCTTGGCGGTTCATTAGCGCTTACCGGAAGCAAGTGGTTTACAATATCTCAGACAAACATGCATATAGTATAACATGAAAATCGACAGAAATTGTAAAACACTAAATTTTATTCGACTACGCACAAGGTCTGCGCCTGGCTTTGTACAAAGGATTACATGCCTTGTCGGCAAAACTTGCACAAAAGGTGGTTGCCGGGAGACCCGACAACCGCACCTTATGGATAGAACTTATGAAGATGTTCGATATTCGAGGAATTGCTCACCGGAATGCCATCCTTGGTCTCCAGGCGGACAGCACCAGGCCTGGTGACTCGTACTACCCGATAAGGGCCTGCCTACTTCGGCGTCAACTTGTTGGAATTCTTGGCCGATTGAACGCGCCGAAGAACAAGGTCGCCTTCCTCAAGACTTCGGGCATGAACCGTGCGGCTATGGTAGCGGCGCAAGGCTTGCTGGTAGCGTGCAGCTCACACAGGAGCCTGAAGACGATCTTCCTCAAGGAGCGTGGCGTCATCTTGCCGCAACTTCTCTTGCTCAAGCTTATCATAAGTGAGCACTCGAGGTGACCCGTATATGAGTTCTGTGGGGAGAACTGCTTCTGCCCCTTATACTATGGAGAAGGGTGTCTGGCCGGTGGCTCGATTTGGTGTCGTTCTGATTGACCAAAGAACCACCGGCAACTCATCAATCCAGCATCTTCCACACTTTTTCAGCTTGTCGAAAGTCCTTGTCTTGAGCCCTCGCAACACTTCAGCATTTGCCCTTTCTGCTTGGCCGTTGCTTCTTGGATGAGCAACAGAAGCAAAACAAATTTTGCTGCCAATGCCTTGGACGTATTGCATGAAGGTGTGGCTCGTGAACTGTGTGCCATTGTCGGTGATGATCATGTTTGGGACACCAAAACGGCAAACTAGTCCCTTGAAGAATTTGACGGCTGATTGTGCTGTCACCTTTCTCACTGCCTCCACCTCCGGCCACTTCCTGAACTTGTCGATTGTGACGTACAAGTACTCAAAGCCTCCGGTAGCACGGGGAAAAGGGCCCAATATGTCGAGCCCCCAGACCAAAAATGGCCAGGAAAGAGGGATTGTCTGAAGAGCCTAAGCTGGTTGATGCAATTTCTTTGAATGAAACTGGCACGCTTCACACTTGGTTACTAGTGCAGTTGCCTCCTGGAGGGTAGTGGGCCAAAAGAAACCTTGCCGGAATGCTTTACCGACAAGAGCTCTTGAATCTATGTGGGAGCCACATATGCCTCCATGTATCTCTGCCAACAGCTCTAGTCCATCTTCCCGAGGAATACACTTCAATTTCATGCCGTTCGGTCTTTTTCTGTACAGGACGCTATCCACGAACTGGTACATACTAGACCGACGGGCTACTTTCTCCGCTTCTTCCTACTCTTCGGGGAGTTCCCCTGTTTGGAGGAACTGGATGATGTGCTGTGCCCATGCCGGAGCCTGAGGCTCAACAGCAAGGACTAAAGGCATATTTTCTGCCATGGGAGCATTTGTCTCGACGGCAAGGACCTGAGGCCTCGCCGGAGCCCGTTGTTCCCGGCAAGTTTGTCGTTGTTCCCGGCAACTTCCTTGTTGGTGGCTTCTGAGAGCTCTGCCGGGAAGTACTGGCCATAACTCAACTTCCGTCGCTTATGTTGCCTTGCTGATGGTGTTACAGATGGCTGAGTCAATCGAAGCACAAAAGTACCTGGTTCCACAGGTAACTTAAGGGCAGCACGCTTTGACAGGTCGTCAGCAATGTCGTTCTCCGCTCAAGGAACATGCTCTGTCTGCAGACCGTCAAAGCGCTCCTCCAATTTCCTCACTTCATCTACATAAGCTTCCATCAACGGGCTCTGATAATCTTTGTTCACCTACTTGACGACAAGCTGTGAATCACCTCTGACGACGAGCTTCTTAATTCCAAGATCCGCCGCGATCCTAAGACCGGCAAGCAACCCTTCGTATTCTGCAGTATTGTTTGTTGATCTCTCCCGGGGAAAGTGCATTTGAATTACGTATTTGAGGTGCTCTCTGGTGGGTGCGACAAGCAGCACACCTGCACCGGCGCCTTGCAGCGAGAAAGCCCCGTCAAAATACATAATCCATTCTCGGTCTGTTTCCTTACCGGGGAGAGTTGTCTCTTGACTTTCTTCGTCTGGCATTGGGGTCCATTCTGCAATGAACTCTGCCAAGGCTCTAGTTTGAATCGTTGAAGTGCTTTCAAACTTGAGATCAAAGCTTGACAATTCCAAAGCCCACTCCACAATCCTGTCGGTCGCATCTGAATTTTGTAAAATCCGCTGCAATGGGAAGCGAGTGACGACGGTAATCTCATGCGCTTGGAAATAATGGCGCAGCTTCCTCGAGGCCATAAGGAGGCCGAAGAGCAATTTCTACACACCAGAATATCTTGACCTAGCCCCCTACAAAAGGGAACTAACAAAATAAACTGGGCGTTGCACCATCGTCTTCCTCTGCGCTGCTTCATTCAACTTTGCAAATCCTGCCTTGTCGGCACCAGACCTCGCCGGAGAAGACTCCAACTCGTCACTTGTCGGGCTTACCGTTGCTGCTGCTTCTTCATCAACTTCTCTCTATGCTACTAACGTAGCGCTAACCACTTGATTCATCGCTGCTAAATATAGCAACAACGGCTCTCGTGGCTTAGGCGCGACTAGTATCGGCGGAGAGGAGAGGTATTTCTTCAAATCCTGCAGCACTGCCTCCGCTTCCGGAGTCCATTTCATTGGACTTGCCTTCTTCAAGATTTTTAAAAAGGGCAGGGCGCGCTCAGCAGGTTTGGAGATAAACCTGCTCAGAGCAGCAATGCAGCCGGCAAGTCGACGTACATCTTTGACGCGTTTCGGTGCCTCAATATGCTCAATCGCCTTGATCTTGTCGGGATTTGCTTCGATCCCACGCTGAGACACAAAGAACCAGAGAAGCTTGCCGGATGGAACGCCAAACACGCACTTCTTGGGATTGAGCTTCAGATTGATCTTGCGCAGATTTACAAATGTCTCATCCAAATCTTTTATAGCGTTGCTTTGTCCTTGGTTTTAACCACTATATCATCCATATAAGCTTCCATATTTCTATGTAGCTGGGGCTCAAAACCAACCTGGACCGCTCTTGCAAAAGTTGAACCAGCACTTTTCAACCCGAAGGGCATACGTAAGAAACAATATGCACCACACGGGGTGATAAATGCGGTTTTCTCTTCATCTTCCTTGGCCATGAAAATCTGATGGTACCCTGAATAGGCGTCGAGAAACGACAGCAGATAACAGCCAGCAGTGGAGTCCACAATCTGGTCAATGCGCGGCAAGGGGAAAGGATCTTTTGGACAGGCTTTATTGATATCTGTATAGTCAATACACAGCCTCCATTTTCCATTCGCCTTGCGCACTACAACCGGGTTGGCCAACCACGTCGCATGGAGCACTCCTCTAACCAAACCTGCCGCTTCCAACTTCCTAATTTCTTTGGCAATAAATTCTTGCCGTTCCAAAGACTGCTTCCTAACCTTTTGCTTGACGGGCCATGCATGAGGACAGACAGCAAGGTGGTGCTCAATTACTTCCCTGAGAACACCTGGGATATCAGATGGTTGCCATGCAAACACATCGATATTCGCCCGCAGGAAAGCAACGAGCGCGCTTTCCTATTTGTCATCGAGGGTGGAACTTATGGTGAAAGTTCCTCCCATACCATCCTCCTTGACGGGCATCTTCTTGGTTTCTGGCAAAGCTGCCTTGGATTTATTGCTCTTGCTGGTGGAGCTCTCCGGCACATCCTCGATGGAAGCGTAACACTCCGAGGAGGTGCGCTTGCCGGAGTGTGTGCTAGAGGTCTTGCCGGTCTTCTTCTTCCCCCCAGGAGCTTCAGTGGCAGGAGCAAGTGCCTTGGCGGCAGATGCTGCAACTGCCTCCCGGTAGAGTTGGTCGGCACAGATAAGCGCGTCCTTCTTGTCAGAGTTGACAGTGATGACGCTCATCAGGCCGGGCATCTTTAATACGTTGTAAGCGTAGTGCGAGGCCGCCATGAACTTGGCCAGTGCTGGACGACCGAGAATCCCGTTATATGGCAACGGAATCTTGGCGATGTCGAAAATGATCTTTTCTGTTCTATAGTTCAGCTCACTGCCAAATGTCACCGGTAATGTGATCCTGCCCTTCGGTTGGCTCCTTCCTGGATTGATCCCTTGAAACGATCCCGTTTCCTTGAGATCTTCGTCAGGAATTTGCAACCTCTTGATCACGCTAGGCGAGATCAGATTCAAACCGGCCCCACCGTCAACTAACATTTTTGTTACCTTGAGGTTGCGAATCGTTGGTGAAGCCAACAATGGCAAGCACTCGACCGCGGTTGTGCGATCAGGATGATCCTCAACGTAAAAAATGATAGGTGTGCTGGACCATTTCAGAGGCTTTCGAGCATCGACCGACGGCTCCGCCGCATTGATCTCTCGCACCCACTGTTTAAGTTGGTGGTGAGAAGAATGCAGCGAGGCACCTCCATCAAGGCACATAGCCTCTGTAGCCTTTTGAAACTCATGCTCGCTGGAGTCGTCGTCCCCTTCATTGTCATCTTCACCCCCCTCTTCTTTGTCGCGGCCTCGAGCAGGCCTCTCCTTTGTTGCTTAGCCTTGCCGCGGCGACCTCCTCGGCCACCGCATTTCTTGCCGGACCCTTCAGCACCATCTTGGGCTCTATCCTTGTCTCGCCTTTCGTATTCAGCTTTCTGCCTCTTGACAAGCTGGTCAACTTGCCGGCAATTCTGGAGGTCATGGCCCTTGGTGCGATGGATCTTGCAATATTGCTTGTCGGAGCCCTCCGACTTTCCGGCAGCCGCCAAGGCCTGACAGGAGGGACACCCGGCAACATCCTTGCTGGGGCCATCGACCTTGGCCTTCTTGGTGATGTCGGGGTTGCCGGATTCCTCAACAACAAGCACAGTCTTGCCCTTACGCTTCCTGTTACACCGCCGACCTTTTCTTGTCGGGGTGGCGGCATCTTCATCTTCAGAGTCGACTTCCGCGCTGGCGTTCTCGCCGGGGAGTCTCCTTCCCTCTTCAGCTCTAGCACATTTGTCTGCTAGAGCATAGAGCTCAGCAATCTCCCTGACTTTGTTCATCGCCAGCTCCTCTCGCATCTTGCGGTTGCGCATGTTCTGGTGAAACGCGCTAATAATGGCGGCGGGATGAATGTCTGGGATATTGTACTGTACGCGGCTGAATCTCTATATGAACTTGCGCAAGGGCTTGCCCTCCTTCTGGGGGATGAGGTGTAAATCACTTTCCTGGCCAGGAGCTTGATGGCCTCCGACAAAGGCGCCAACAAACTGGTGACACAGGTCTGACCAGGAAGAAATGGAATTCTCTGGTAGATGCATCAACCACGACCTGACGTTGGGCTTAAGCACCAACGGGAAGTAGTTGGCAAGTATCTTGTCGTCTCGAGCTCCGGCGGCTTGCACCGCGATGGTGTAGATGCTCAGGAACTCCGACAGGTGAGTCTTGCCGTCGTATTTCTCCGGGACCTCTGGCTTGAATGTTCAGGAATTGGGCCACTGGACTCGCCGCAGCTCACGGGTAAACGCTGGACACCGCACCTCATAAGGCAAGTCACCAGGATCCCCTGGCGCAGGCTTGTCGACAGTAGGCCCTGCGCGCCTATCAGATTGATGGCGTGCTTCCCGTCGCCGCTCGATGATAGTTTGAGCGTCTTCTTTTCTTCACTCCTGAAGAACTTGACGCTGATCGCGGCGCATTCGCGGGTTGGACGACGCCGTGGAATCACCATCATAGACGTCGGTCCGCCGAGCAAGCGACCGCTGTTGCTGTTGTGAAGGAGAGTGCACCGTAGTCGCTCTACCTCCAGTCTTTTCGCCACGGCACGCGTCGGTTCAATGGACCGCCGCCGCGAAGGCTCCGCCCGCTGTGATCCATCTTCATTGACGAAGCCGATGAGGCTCTGAATAGCAGATCGCCATTCCTCGAGCTTCTCCAGAGCGGGAGGAAAACCAGAAGCAGCTATGCTCGCACCAATGCCTCTACTGGTGTAGGCGGCGGCGAGATGTGCGAGGTACGTGAGGTGCTCTGACTCCTCACCGTGTTAGAAGGAGCTCCGTCACGGTCCCGCGACCGCACCACACTTCCACCAGCACCTTGGTGTGTATGTTGGTTGCGCGCATCTCGGGAATGATGCGCGGGGGCCTTTCCTTGGGGACGCCTGGAACCACCGTCGTCACGACGCTGCTCGTCGCGCGTGACCTAAGAAGGCCGCAGCGCATGCACCGGCACGGGTGTCTTGGAGGGCGCCGTCCCGTCCTTGGAGTTCGCCATGCCACCCGTAGGCAGCACGACTCCGTCCTTGGATCTGGTGGCGCGCGGGTCGTTGTCGCCGCTGCAAACAACGCCGCTCGCCTGGCTTTGTCCGCCAGAATGCCGTGGAGGCTCAAGACCTCCACCTCCTCCATCTGCGTCCATGCCGTCGCCCGTCCGTGAAGGCACAGGCAGACCAGACGCAGATGGACCAGCCACCGTGAAACCCTTCTTCTTGGGGGCCATGGCGACGAAAACGATCAAGAAACTGACGCGCTGATCACTAGATGAGGTTCACACAACCACCTTCCCCCTACCTGGCGCGCCAAAGATGTCGGTGTGCGACACCTATGGGATCACGTGGATCCCATTATGATTCAGTAGGGAGAGGGGTATGCACAAAGAGCAGATCCAACGACCAACGCAAGGGAAATTTTACCCAGGTTTGGGCCGCTGAGAAGCGTAATACCCTACTCCTGCTTTAGTTTATTGTGGAAGTTTAAGCCCAAGCTCCAGGAGCGCTTGCAATGAACAGTACGTTCGAGCAGCAGCTACGCATGCAGAATGGGCTAGGGAGTGTCCTCCCTCTGTAGCTACGCCTTGGGCCTCCTTTTATACGTCCAAGGGGTCACCAACAGTGGCATTCGGTACATACATTGAGGTGTAAAGTAGCTACAGTGTTTACACACTTATCACAAATGATTTAGGACAAACGCATTAAATGCTCCGTTTAGGTGTCCTTACTTTCTTGGGGACGGAAAAAGGGGACCATCCCATCTGCACCGCTTAAGCCCGTTCACCACTAGAATCATGCCACGCGACCAGAAGGAGGACAAAATCCAAATGACAGGCTGGTCACTGCGCTGGAGTGGAGGCAGGGTGACGGAACCTTGTCGGGTGCGGATCTTGCCGAGTCATCCCGGCAAGGATCTTGGCGGGATTTCACGGGCCATCCCGTCAAATATCTTGCCAGGAGCCAAGCCCCCGGTCTTTTGTCTTCTGATCATTGGCCTGAATACTTCCTTGATAATCTCGCATTTGCTTACAGCTGTCCTCCGGCAGGCCTTGCCGCTGGTACGGCTACAACTGCCCGTGCACAAGTATGGGGTAATAAAGGACCCAAACTTTAGTACACCGACAGGTATGGTGTTCGGTTTGTAATGTAGTTGGTCCCCCATCGAAGTTGTGCATTGGGGATTTGAACACATCACACACCACCCATACATATTTTAGGGCCGCATGCAGTGTATAGGGGGTCTTCTGATCGACCACGTCTCCCTTGTGTGATTTTTTGTGATGACACGCATATCTGTGGGCTCCCCGAGTGTATATATATCATCCTTTGACCGATAACGAGGGGTATGTGTTGGCCATGAATGGATACCTCCTAGTTCGTGTTAGGGTCGGTCACCGTCACATGTCGTTCAACCATAGTTCGAGCTCATGCGTTGTCAGGATTCCATCCCACACGCTCGGATTGGTGGGTTCGACCGACACCGTACCCGGTGTATCTCGTCCTTAATTACCTGGCTTTCATGGTTGTTATCTGTATCGAGAGGCATGCGCCACATCTAAATTGTTCATTATTTGATATTGAAAACACACATCACCCCTTCCAACATACATCATTTTGGGCCGCATGCAGGCGGTGCTGGTTTTGTGGCCCCTCTCGTGTGATTTTTTTATGATGATTCAATCTATTGGCCCAAGCGGTTTATATATATTCTATCCATTTTTTATCGACACCAACAGTTGTCGTTTGACCAAGCAATAGATTCACTGGTCCATCTTATGGTAGGTCATGGCGACATGCATATATGACCAAAGTATCATTACGTGCATCCGCCCCGCCGACACGAAGTGGGAGGTGGGTCAAGCACCCTAGCTAGGTAGCTATGACATTATGTCATTATAGATATATCGAAGGGTGCTTTCGGGTTTGCGAGGCAGGTGCCACCAAAGTTGTGCATTGTGTATTTAAAGTTTTAAACATCACACCCTATATTCCTACATATATTTGGCCACCTCCAGGTGGTTCTTGACTTCTGGCCCCTCTCATCGATCTTCGACGACGCGCCCAACCGTGGGCCCGCGCGGTCAAAGTTGTGCATTGGAATTTTTTAACATCACAGACCACCCTTTTCACTCATATATATTTGGGCCACATGCTGGTGTGGCTATCTTCTGACCCTCTCTGACTTTTTTTTTCTGCTGCAAAGACTCGGATGACGCTCAATGGGCACGGGTGTACTGGCTTAACCGTGTGCGATGCAAGCGCGCTGAGAAATCACCACGACTGCGCAAGCGCGATCAAGGGTGTAGGTAGTGGATTAACAGTGTGCGCTGCTAGTGGGCTGTGAAATCACCACGACTGCGCAAGCGCGAGCAGGGGTGGAGGCAGTGGTTTAACCGTGTAAGATGCAAGTGCGCTGTGAATCACCACGACTGCACAAGCGCGAGCAAAGGTGGAGATACTGGCTTAACCGTGTGTGATGTTAGTGCGCTGTAAAATCACCACCTACGCAAGCTAAAGGCGGGTAGTTTATTTAGATTGAATTCCACGTCTGCGTCTGAAAATTAGGATGAACCATGTGTGATAGACCAGCTAGCTAGAAATCTAAAAACAAACTACCCGCCTTGAGCGTTGCAAAAATCGGCGGTTCCGCCGCTTTTCCTTATTATCATACACACATATTCTTATTGGACCGTGTGCGATCTTGGGTGCTCCCGCCCTGCATCAATTCCCGCGGTACTTCAACCGTCGCCCCCACTCCTCCAGCACCGACCTTATAGTAAAATTGCAGTAGCCGAGGCATTTGAACCGTCGCCCTCCCTCGTCCACCACCATCTCCACCCACCATTACTAAAATTTTCAATAGCCACGGCATATCCTCAAACACCACCCGCCCCCCACCCCTCCACAGTCCCCCCACCTGCCCCCCTCCCCCCTAGAACCCTAGCTTGCCGCCGCCGCCGCCGCCAACCCCTGCCGGTCTGCCCGTTCCTCCTAGCTTAGATAATAAAGTTCAGGTTACCCAGCGATTCCCATACCGTCGCCCCACTCCCCTGAGTTTTTAGATGAGGCCTGCGGTGTCCCTCCCCGCCAGATCCACATCCCCTACTCCAGAATGTCGCAGCCTAAGCCCGACCACATATCCTGGTGAGACCGATGAGCGTTCGGCCAAGAAGAGGTTTATCATGGCCTCTCCGCGCGGACGTTGGCGAGGTGGCCGCCGTTCGCCCCGACCTGTCGATCCCGAAGCAACACCTCACCATGGAAGCCGGCGAAGACATTGACTATGTTGCCATGCCAAAGGCTTCACATCAGCGGGCTAGCATATTACTGTATCTCGGGAAAGCAAGCTATGACATCAAGCTCGTCGACAGCGACGACTTCACGCGGGCCATGTCACAGGTTAAGTGGTCCATCGCCAACCCCTCTGGTTCAACCGCCGTCGATCTCTTCGACGACCCTGCCGCTGATCTCCTCTGCCACGCGGTTAAGGATTTGCGATCCTTGTACGCCATCGTGCCCATTTTGTCATTTCTGAAGGATACGTTCTACGGTGGCGGCTTGGGATCCTCAATTGCCAAGTCAGATCTCATCGACCACGACCACGAGGATGGCACCCACATAGGGTCTTCCAAGGTGAAACAACCCATCTGCTACATCAGAGAGCGCACCATGGGTCTGTGCTCTTCCAACTGGAAGGATCCCGTCCATGACATGTGAGGCAACATCCTATCAGCAAATCTTACCTTTTCTAGCTTGCCAACCCGTACCCTTTGTTGTAGTAGCTTTTACCATGCGGTTTTTTAACTGTACCGTGTTTAATTATTTCAATTATGCAAAAATGTAATGTTCAATAGGGCTATGCGATGTTTAAGTATGAATTGTCCACTTCAGTTTCACGAATGGCTATATTTGGTTGTTTATAGTGAGTAGATGCCTTGTTTACCTGTATTTGGTTGTTAGGTTGGTTGTAGTGAGCATTTGTCCAGTTATCAAGCAGATGCCTTGTTTATCTGTATTTGGTTATTAAGTTGGTTGCAGTGAGCATTTGTCCAATTATCAAGCAGATGCCTTGTTTATCTGTATTTGGTTGGTTGGTTGCCATGAGCATTTGTCTAGTTTTCAAGCAGATGCCTTGTTTATCTGTATTTGCTTGCTAGGTTGGTTGCAGTGGGCATTTGTCCAGTTTTCAAGCATATACCCTGTTTATCTGTATTTGCTTGTTAGGTTGGTTGCAGTGAGACTCTGTCCAGTTTTCAATGGCTATATTTGGTTGTTATACTGATCATTTATGCCTTGTTTATTTCAGTCATTCACAATGTGATGTTCATTTTGTGCAAGTCAGAACTGTGCCACTCGATTTCATCAATACCTTTTTGAACGGCTATATTTGGTTCCAGTTATGCCTGGTGTAGTTAACACATGCCCTTCATTTCAGTTTTAAACATTTATCCAGTGTGATATTTAAGCATGACCTATGTTCTATTCATTTTCAATAATACCAGTTTGAATTGCAATATTTGATGGTTGTTATTGGTGCAATATCTGCCTACCTTGTGTTTTGGAGATTGTTGACAGAAATAGGTATGGACTGATTTGTTTGCTAGTGCATACAGAGAGAAAAAGTCCATACACAACCAAAGAGAATGTTGTCACCAATGGTGAGTTCGAGGAACTTCACTGAGGTACATCTGCGTTGCAGAGAAGAACGAGCTATATTTGCTGAAGTGATAGAGTCGAGAAGATTGATGTGAAGAAATCGACCCCTCGAAAGTTTTCTGGTGAAGCAAAGCTTTTGTTTTGGTACTGTCATTCGAAGAAGTTGACTGCAGTGAAGGAAGTCGAAGACAAAGTGAAGACGTAATATTCATTTTGTTATTCTTCTTTCATTCTTTTGAGTCATATGACCTCCATACTATTAAGAGGGGTATAGGTTCTCGATGCTTAGATCTATTGTGATGCTTAGCCATAACCTATGAAAGATGCGAGAGAAATCTCTTTGTGCTCCGAGCAAATACTTGCCAGCAAGAGATTGTGATCTTCTTCACTGCGAGAGATTTGTCTCGGAGCGAGGAGTTAGCATTTCTTGCCCCGCAAGAAATGTTACCGTTGTGCTCAAATCCGACCGTTGGAATCGTGTCATTTGTCCATTGGCTGAACCCGATGTCTAATTTGGTCATTTCCCATCTGGGAAGGCTGCGGCTATAAATAGCTACCCCGCTCCAACTTTGTCTGTTGGCTGGTCCGCTTTAGATTTCTGAGAAGATTGATTTGAGCAACCCCTCTTTGAGTGATTTGAGTTTAAGATCCACCGAGAGAAAAAACAAGAACCCAAACTTAGACAGTGGTTTAGCATCACAGTAGTTCTGAGTGAGAGTTCTTGTACCTATTACTCTTGAGAGCTGCGCACTCTCTAGACGGATAGGTTTGGCTTCGAGTGTTAAAGAGTTGTTGTCTTCACCGAGCCTGATCTTCAGCAACCAAGAGTGATTGTGGTTCGCGAAGGTCGACCGAAGGTTTGGAGATCGCCGACAAGGATCTACCACGAGTGAAATCAACCTGAGTCTGATCAGCTCTACGTTGAAGGAGAATAGGGTGAAGAGAGTTTATCTTCCGTGTTAAGTCACAGCCCCTCCAACCAGACATAGCCCTTTGGCAGAAGGGTGAACTGGTCTACCAAATCTCTCTGTCGCCATCGAGCACCACTGGTTATATCTACTCTACTGCATTTCCTTTAGCAGTTCATCTTCGTGCCCTGTGCTGATAGTTTTCTTGATCATGTTGTTCTGTTATTAGCATCTTGTGTATCTGTGATCATCCTGGCTCATTATCTTCGCCTGTATTCATTCGTTACCATCCTGTACTTCAGACTCACTTGTGTAATTGTTCTATTGCATTTTATTCAGTACCGATCATGTTGTGCCTCATTCTGCTACATCTGTTTGCATATTGCATTACTCTCATTGTAGTTAAACCTGTGTTTTATCAAGCTCGTACTGTTGTCAATGCTTTCATCAATGAATATGCTTCTGACGAAGAAGATTGATTCAATCCATTTCCTTAGATACTCTATTCCGATGCCGTGAGTGGGAATTGTTTCAAAGCTTTTGAAGAAAATTTGAATCTCCCATTCACCCCCCTTTGATCGATATACTGTCAGTCCTAACAATTGGTATCAGAGCGGGTACTCCCTGTCTCTATTTATTAAAGGTCTAACGTCCTTGGAGTTTTGTGTATGTCGTATGCAGGTAGATCCTCGCACTCTGAAAGATTTCCTATCTTTGATGGAAATGACTATCTGTACTGGAAGGAACGGATGAGATTTAGAATTCAAGCTATCGACTATGATCTGTGGCAGATTGTAGAAGATGGTTACACCATTCAACACCCTGATGCTCCATCCTCTGATGACAAGGCTATGATGCGTCTGGATGCACAAGCAAAAGATATCATCTGTGCAAGTATCTCAAAGAACATGTTCATTCGGTTCCGAAACCTTGACACAGCAAAGCAACTCTGGGATGCTATCAAAGATGTTCACGAAGAATTCCTCTCCAGAATAGACTCTCACACTCAAATGCTTCGTGCCATGTGCACAGGGTTCAGAAGTCTTCAAAAGGAAAGTGTGATGGAACTCATGGATCGGCTGACAGACATTGTTGAAAGACTTCGCCAACGAGGAGTAACCGATGTCACCGATAAAGATGTGGTAAACAAGCTATTGAGTGCACTTGATGAATCCTTCGATCCTATTGTAACCGAAATCAAACAAAGACCAGACTATGAAGAGCTTCACTATGTTGAGGTCATGACGCTACTGTCAACTTATGAAGAAAAGATGGAATTGGAAAATGCAGATCAAGAATCTTCTTCAGAAGGTGAAGGAGAAATCCTCTCTCACTATGGAAGCTCTCAGGAAGAAGAAGATGTTGAGAATCAACACGCCATCACAAGAGAATTGAAAATGCTCACACAACGGCTGAGTGATCTTAGAAGACAAAACTTGTATCTTGTGAATGATGATGAAGATGAAGTGCCTGAATCCTCAAGACAATTACCTCCGAAAGAAATGAAGTGCTTCAAATGCAAACAATTCGTTCATGTCATAGCAGATTGTCCTTGCTGGGATGAAGCACCTAGTAATCGTTGGAAGCATCTTCACTGCAATGGTTTTGCTCGAATGGATCATCACACTAAGCTCTTGAATAAAAAGGAGCCCGCTTCATCTTCTTCGACGAGGCCAGTCACTGACATAAAATGCCAGAGCAATCGTTCATTCCAACATTAAGAAAATCTCTCAGCTAAATAGTGCCTGTACTAACCTGACTCCTGACTCTGAAGAAGAGACAACATACACTGATTCAGATGATGAAGAATTCTACAAAAGGATTGGGAGACGCAATGCATATGTTGCCATTGAATCATCAAAGGACTTCAGCAAATCAGATACCGATGATGATACCTCAGGTAATGATGATTCAAATGATGATGAACCAGTTTCCTTCTGTCTCATGGAAAAATCATCAAAGGATCAGGTATCTGCAAAACACCAAAAGTCCATGAACGAATATTCACCTGAATATATTTCATATGCCAAGTTGGTGAAAATTGCTAAATCCCAACATGATGAACTTGAAATGCTTGAGAGAAATCTCAGGAAGACCGAAGGATTACTGGCCGAAGAGATGGAGAAGAATCAAAAGTTGATCAAAGAGCAAGATGTTTTTTCCTCAACTATTGATGATCTTACCAATCGATATGATTCACTTACAGTTGACTACGAGAATATATCAGATGAACTCCTTAACAGGAATCAAGAACTCGTGTCACTGAAAGAATCTCATAACGAGCTGGTGTTAGAAAAAGCTTCTCTCTTCCCCGAGCAATATGTTTGATTTCCTGATGACTTTGTTCCTCCTTGCTTGAATGGCCTAGAACATAGCAATGCAGACTCTCATGCTGAAACTTCTAATGCTGTCATAGAGAATATTGCTACTCCTGAAGTTCGTACTACTAACCCCTCTTCTGAGGATTTTGCTACTATTATTGAAGAAAATTACAGGTTAAAGGGCTTACTTGAGACTGGTATGCTAAGGAGCCTAAAAGGGCATCAAACCCTATGTGATGTGCTCAAGAAGTCCATACTGAACAAAAATCCTCAGAAGGAAGGATTAGGTTTCGAAAAGAAACTCAATGTGGATGGATCCTATTGGACTCCTGAGCAATATCCCCGAACAACTTGGGTTCGTGCAGAGAGTAAAACTCTCGAACCTGAAACCTTAACTGGTCATCTCTCGCCCATTCCTGTTGATACTAATGAGTCTAGTGACTCAAATTACAAAATCTTCAAACAACAGGATGGCAAAGTTTTTGCTCGATATGTTGGAACTAACTACAGGTCAGGTGCACCCAAGAAGCAAATCTGGGTAAAGAAGTACATTGTTGAAAACTTGCCTGTCACTGCTAACCTGACTATGCAGGATAATTCTCGACGTGGAAAAGGGTATCATTCCAAATCTACTCGAGTATCATTCTCGAATAACTATCACTCTGATCTGCGTCAGAAGGAGTACATGCGTAAATCTTCAAATCCTTACATTCCTATATCTGGAAACCACTTCAATGCCTACTCATATGATTATCATCATAGTGCACAGGTGTCTCGCAGGACTCACCGAAGGAATATCCCTAGGCAGGCAAAGCAAATGAGATCCTCACCCCCCCATGCAAGTGTGGGTTGTGAAGAAGAACTAATCAATTCTTGCAGGAAATTCTCTCAGGGATATCTCATGCTTATCATAAGCCCTGAGATTAATTATTGTTGGTGCTTACTCTTTATGGGTTTTCATTCGAAGTGTTTGTGTTTTTCCTTCGTTTGGTTTTGGATTTCAAGTCAGTTTCTTCTCTGAGTGTCTTCAGTTCCTCTCTTGTCATAAACATGCAACTTGACCTGAAGATGATTTCACTTCGACGTCCTGGTCGCGAATGAAATCAACTTCGACATTTCATCTATTTTGGCGCTTGCGCTTCCTCAAACCCTTCGGCGTCTAGTTCAGTTACCGAGATTTTTGCAGGAAACGGCTGACACGTGCCCACGATCTCTCGTTCGTGATCTTGTCCGTTGAATGTGGAACGTCTCGGGTTTCTCGGCCGTAGATTTCGGAGTGGGCGGTTTCTCCCTCAGGCTATTTAAACCCCTCTTCTCTAGGTTTCTTCTTCCTGAGTTCATTCTCTATTCGGCCTCAAACCTCTCCTCTCGCTCTCTGTCCGAGCCCGAGCTCGAAGCAGCGTCGACGACCAGCCTCGTCGTGCAACTCCAGCGAAGCTCCATCACCGTTGGTCGTGCCAGTGCGGTAACTCATCTCTCCCGCGTTGCCATAGTCGGTCTGTATTGCCAAGTTAGGGCATACAGATCTAGAGCTAGCTCTATCTTTCTGTTCTAGGGCAGTTCATCCTGACGCCATTTATCTTGTGTTATTTTCCTGCGGTAGATCCTTAGGATTCTCTAAGTTATGGCTTGTACAGTTTGTAGTAGTTCCTCGTACCAGTCTTTTGGATCTAGGGTTCACTGTGTATACATCGAAAGATTAGAGGAGTTGTTATTCTATCTCAGGACTTATTGCATTTCTCTCGACGATATCTTGCAAAGTGTATACCATGAATCTCTTGCTTATTCCAAAAAATTATCTGTTTTGAATCAAATGCTTCCGTGCATGTTTGTGACTTCTTCCTGTGTTGTTTCGAATCTATGTTTTTCTCTCAGGAGCGGTCATGGCAAATAATTTGGAAGAGCATTCTGGGTCCGAGGATGATATTCCACAGCAGCCACGGGTGGCTGATAAAGCAAGAGTGGCTGAAAGAAAATCAGCAAAGCCACCAAGAGCACCAAAGAAAAAGGTCGAATCAGAATCTGCTTAAGAAGATGATGATGTTCCCTCAGCTCATAGTCAACCAGAGGACGAGCTAGTCACTGACTCCAAAACCCTATTTTCTGATGGAAATCCCAAGAAGGGTGGTCGCGGTAGAGGGAGGAACACCACGGCTGAGATGTCTGACCCGGAAACTTACAAGACTCCACCTGGAGTAGAAACTGCTCAAGAAAGAAACAACAGGCTATAGAAGATTCACTGTCATTGGGCGAAGAAATGGTTCAACTATGAGAACATCCGAAGGAAATACCAGATTCTGTTTGCATTCACTCCTCCCTGGAATGACTGCATAGCAAAGGGGTGCCTTGGGCAGGACGATAAAAAAGTAAGGCCAGCGCCGCCTCCAAATGCTCATGCTGATTCCATGAAAACCATTGCTGATTTTCCCGAAGAGGTTGCAAAGAGGGAAAAGGCCAAGGCCAAGCGTGAGGCAAGAGCCGCGAAGAAAAATCAGGTGGAACAGCGAAATGTTGAGTTGACTCAACAAGATGTGCTAGAAAAGAAGGAAAGGGCGTCTGCCCAAAAAGAAAATAAGAAGAGGAAGTATGTTTCTCCTCGAGCCTCGAAGAAGAAGTCTGTTGCCAGTAAATTGAGAAAGGTTGCATCTACCTCGTCCGATGATTCTTCTGATGATAATGCTGGTGAAGAAATTCCCATGTATGATCAAAGAGCTCTGCTTGATAAGCCATACCAAACTCCCTCTCCAGCAAAGAAATCGCCACCAGTGAGATCTTCACCAGGGCTTGCTCCCGCTCCTTCAGATAAAATTTTGGATTCTGCTGCCCCAGTGGCGAAGAGAAAATTGATGACTGATGAAAAGCTGCTGCTCCCGCCAAGAAGGCGAAGAAAATCATTCCTGCTTCCACAGAGGAATATGATTTTGATCTTATGTTCGACTTCATTGAACATGCTTCTTATGATGCAAACTCAACTGAATTGAGCTGTCTGGGCTTGCCTGATGATGTTACCAAGATGGTAACAAAGCACTTCACTGAGCTGAAGGAAATCACCAAGGAACTGAATCAGGCTGTAGAGGACAAGAAGCTGCTTGAGAAAATGAGAAATGAAGCATGCTCTGAGTCTGAAAGGAAAGATGTGAACAAGGGAATTCTTGAGATGACCAAAGCCCTCATTGTCATGAGGAACAAAAAGATTGAGTGGCACTCCAAGCTAAGGATGGATGTTTCTCAACTATGTGATCATAGGAATGATGAGATTAAGCGTCAAGCAGATCTTGCTCGACGAAGAGAAAAAGAAGAGAAATGTCAGAGAGCTCAGACAAGAGCCAGCAAGCCGAAAGATATCAAGGACCGTCATGTCCAATCTGTACTGACTGATGCACCTGTTGACACAAGTGCCCCACTGCAACAGATTCCACCATCCCCTCGTTTCGAGGAAGAAAACAGGCAACAAGCTGAGCCTACGGTAGTTAGCATTCCTACCTCAGTTGAACAAGAATCTGATGTGGTAGATATGTAACTGGTCAACCCTGAAGAAGAGAATGTAGTGACCAAGCAAAATGCTCCTGAAGAAAGGGTTGACGAAGAAATTGAGATGGAAAAGGCAGTCTCATCGCCTTTGAAAGAAATTCAAGTTGAACCCTCCGGATCCACAACAGAGGGTGAGAAGGTTGAGGGGGAGCAAATTGCTTCCCAAGGAAATACCCATCCGGTCTCCTCATCTGATGCCCCTACCCAGATGGAGGTTGACCCTGCTCCTGGTTCTTTGGCTTCACAGCTAGTATAGGAAGAGAAGAAATTGGAAGAGCCCATGGCTCCCGAAGAGAAAGATCAAACAGTTGTACCACCAGTGCTGCCGCAGCAGATTGAAGGAGAACAAGTTGTGACTCAAGAGTCTGAAGAAGTTATCGTGCTGCCCATTATTGAAAACTCACCGAAAGAAAAGGCCCTAGTGCCTGAGAATGAGAAAGCCGCTGAAGGAGTTCTAGCGAAGGAAAATGAAGGTCAGATCAGTGCTCCCATGTCATCAGCTCCAGAGAAAGTTATAAGGCAACTTGCTCCTCTGAAGCCCATCAATGAGAATGCGCTGGCCTCTGAAGATGTTCATTCGATGGAAATTAGCGAGGAAGAACTTCAGAAAAATCCTCAGGAATCATTTCCATTGTTTACAGCTGAGTATGGCCCCAATGGCCTCGCATTCAATGAATAGCTTCATTCATCGAAGCTTGCATTCTTTAGGGTCAGCCCTTATGAAGGAGAAAGGACTTCATTGTCACCGAGGTTTTGGACTGAGGAACAAGCTGTCTATTATGCTCGGATTTTGTTCAGCAAGCACATAATTTTCAATCATAAGATGTTGAACTTCGCTGAACTTGAGAAAATGCCATGTTTCCTTCATGCAATTGATCATATTGAACATGCTCTTCTGAAGGGATTCATGAAGGAAATATGCCCTAGAGGCAATAATAAAGTTGTTATTTTATATTTCCTTATTCATGATAAAGCTTTATTATTCATGCTAGAATTGTATTGATCGGAAACTTAAATACATGTGTGAATACATAAACGAATACCGTGTCCCTAGTAAGCCTCTACTATACTAGCTCGTTGATCAAAGATGGTTAAGGTTTCCTAACCATAGACATGTGTTGTCATTTGATAACGGGATCACATCATTAGGAGAATGATGTGATGGACAAGACTCATCCGTTAGCTTAGCATATTGATCGTTCAGTTTATTGCTATTGCTTTCTTCATGTCAAATACATATTCCTTCGACTATGAGCTTATGCAACTCCCGGATACCGGAGGAATACCTTGTGTGCTATCAAACATCACAAAATAACTGGGTGATCATAAAGATGCTCTACAGGTATCTCCGAAGGTGTTTGTTGAGTTGGCATAGATCGAGATTAGGATTTGTCACTTCGAGTATCGGAGAGGTATCTCTGGGCCCTCTCGGTAATACACATCATAAGAAGCCTTGCAAGCAATGTGACTAATGAGTTAGTTGCAAGATGATGTATTACGGAACGAGTAAAGAGACTTGCTGGTAACGAGATTGAACTAGTTATATGATTTGGTGACCGAATGTTGCTTGGAGTCCCGGATGAGATCACAGACATGATGAGGAGTCTCGAAATGGTCGAGAGGTAAAGAATGATATATAGGACGATGGTATTCGGACACCGGAAGAGTTTCGGGATGCACCGGGTAGTCATCGGGTCACCGGAAGGGGTTCCAGAGACCCCCAGTAGGTCTATGGGCCTAATGGGCCAAGGGGGGACAGACCAGCCCACAGGGGGCTGGTGCACCCCTCTCTCGGGCTGGCCGGCCCTAGGGAAGGAAAGGGGGGAGGGCTAGCCCCTCTTGCCTTCCCCTTCTCATGGGAGAAAGGAAAGGGGGGGGGGGGGGCGTCTCCCTCCCATGCCTTTCCCCGCTCACCTAAAAAGGAAAAGGGGGTGGGGGGCTTGGGAGAGACCCCAAGTAGGATTCGGCCTACTTGGGGCGCCCTCTTGGCAGCTCCTCCCTCCCCCACCTATATATATGTGGGAGGGGGGTGCCAAGCACAACCACGACAATTGCTTTATTGTGTGCGGCCCCTCCCCCCACCGTTTATACCCCCGGTCATATTTTCGTAGTGCTTAGGCGAAGCCCTGCAGAGCTCACCATCACCGTCACCACGCCGTCATGCTGCCGGAACTCATCCACTACCTTGCCGTCTTGCTGGATCAAGAAGGCGGAGGACGTCTGATAGAGGCGAGGGTGTCCCGATCTTTCGATGAGATGATAGCTATCGTTTTTGGTGGAATAGACTTTGACGATCCGACTACGAACGTGCGAGGACGTCGCGCCTTAGCAATCGCTAAACCAACTCCGAGAGGTTATTGACCACG
This sequence comes from Thinopyrum elongatum, assembly GCA_011799875.1. Classification (NCBI taxonomy): domain Eukaryota; kingdom Viridiplantae; phylum Streptophyta; class Magnoliopsida; order Poales; family Poaceae; genus Thinopyrum; species Thinopyrum elongatum. Next base: position 250,145,334 of record CM022300.1, on the reverse strand, counting down.
CCGGAGCACAATCAACCTGACCACGAGGGTCTATCTCCTGCAAGCAAACAAAGAATAAGCAAGAAACTAAGATTTGCAATCTGGATATTGCGAATATAAGATGAAAGCTTTATTGATCAAGGTGGGGTTCTGTGACGTCTTGGTCTGGTCGTTGAACACAAACGAAGTACGCGAAGTTGCAGCTATGGCGAACTTTTAATCTAAACAAAACCCAAAGTCTAAACGGTGCCCTAAGGGCTGTATATATGGAGGAAGAGGAGGGGATTTCGTGGCCCTTGAAAGAGGGGTCCGAAACCAACCCTATCTCTTGTTTCCCCACACATACGGACTCTAAAAACAGCCTATACTCAAGTATTTCGAAATTACATGGGCCTGGCCCAATAATAAGGTGACGCAGCACCTATAATAGCCTCTGGACGAAATTTATGAAGTGGCATCTTGTATATTTCGCCCAAGGCTTCCTGCACTCATTATGGTGGCTTCAAAGTCTTGAAATCATCACTTGTAACTCCGTTCTTGTTCCCCTTGTGCATGCCATCATCTCCATTCTTGAACTTGCTCCAAGGTTCCTCTTTCTTGTCCAAGCTAGGCCCTTCATTTGTAAGCAAAACAAATGTATCCAATTTAGGCAGCATCATATTCTCATGAACTTTAGAATCATTACCAAGAAACGAAAGTACCTGATATTTTAATTGGCGTGCGCGAGCTCTAGTAATTGGTCTAGTATGTATAGCAGTAGGGGCTATGGGTGTAACAATGGTATTGATGTCCTCATCATCCTCCCCTTCTTGAAATGAAGTCGTCCTCGACGGAAGCTCATCTTCCTCACCCAAATAAGGCTTCAAATCTGCAATGTTAAAAGTGGGACTAACCCCGAAATCTGCAGGCAGCTCAAGTTTATATGCATTATCATATATTTTCTCTAACACCTTAAAAGGACCATCAGCACGTGGCATTAGCTTTGATTTGCGCAAATCAGGAAATCTATCCTTACGCAAATGTAACCAAACAAGATCTCCAGGTGCAAACACAACATGTTTTCTACCCTTATCTCCAGCAAGTTTATATTTAGCATTCATACGCTCAATGTTCTCCTTAGTTAACTCATGCATTTTTAAGATCAATTCAGCACGTTGTTTAGCATCAAAATTAACCTTCTCCGAAGATGGAAGAGGCAACAAATCTATTGGTGCACGAGGAAGGAAACCATACACAATTTCAAAAGGACACATCTTAGTAGTAGAATGCAATGCACGATTATAAGCAAATTCAATATGAGGCAAGCATTCTTCCCACATTTTCTTGTTATTCTTCAAAACAGCCCTAAGCATAGTAGACAATGTTCTATTGACTACTTCAATTTGTCCATCATTTTGGGGGTGACATGTAGTACTAAAAAGCAGTTTAGTCCCCAACCTAGCCCATAAACATCTCCAAAAGTGGCTAAGAAATTTAGTATCACGATCTGAAACAATAGTATTTGGCACACCATGCAAGCGTATAATTTCACGAAAGAACAAATCAGCAACATTAACAGCATCATCGCTTTTATGACATGGTATAAAGTGTTCCATTTTCGAGAACCTATCCACGACAACAAATATGCTATCCCTCCCCTTCTTTGTTCGAGGTAAACCTAAAACAAAGTCCATAGATATATCCTCCCAAGGAACACTAGGTACAGGCAAAGGCATATATAAACCATGAGGATTGAGTCGTGACTTAGCTTTTTGACATGTAGTGCTGCGAGCAACAAAGCGCTCAACATCCCGTCTCATCTTTGGCCAAAAGAAATGTGTAGCAAGTATATCCTCCGTCTTCTTCACGCCAAAGTGTCCCATTAATCCTCCTCCATGCGCCTCCTGCAACAACAAAAGACGAACGGAGCTAGCTGGAATGCATAGCTTGTTAGCACGAAACACAAATCCATCATTAACGCCGAACTTGTTCCATGTTCTCCCTTCCTTACAATTCTGCAATACATCTTTAAAATCAGCATCATGCACATATTGATCTTTGATGGTCTCCAAACCAAATATTTTAAAGTCAAGTTGTGAAAGCATCGTATAACGATGAGACAAAGCATCAGCAATAACATTTTCTTTACCCTTCTTGTGTTTAATGACATAAGGGAAAGTCTCAATAAATTCAACCCATTTAGCATGTCTACGGTTCAGTTTTGCTTGACTTTTAATGTGTTTCAAAGATTCATGATCAAAATGTATAACAAATTCTTTGGGCCATAAATAATGTTGCCATGTTTCTAAGGTCCGAACAAGAGCATATAATTCTTTATCATAAGTAGAATAGTTCAGACTAGGCCCACTCAATTTTTCAGAAAAGTATGCAACAGGTTTGCCATCTTGCAATAAAACACCTCCTAATCCAATTCCACTAGCATCACATTCAAGCTCAAAAGTCTTATTAAAATCAGGAAGTTGGAGTAAAGGAGCATGTGTCAACTTATCTTTTAATACCGTGAAAGCTTCTTCCTGTGGGGTACCCCAAACAAAAGGCACATCCTTCTTTGTAAGCTCATTGAGAGGTGCAGCAATGGTGCTGAAATCTCTCACAAAACGCCTATAGAAACCAGCGAGTCCAAGAAAACTCCTCACTTGTGTGACCGTTTTGGGCTGCGGCCAACTCTCAATAGCTTCAATCTTGGCTTTATCAACTTCAATTCCCTGTGGAGTAACAACATAGCCAAGAAAAGATACTCGGTCGGTGCAAAAGGTGCACTTCCCAAGGTTACCAAACAAACATGCATCACGTAAAGCAATAAAAACAGCACGTAAATGTTCCAAATGTTCCTCCAAAGATCTGCTATAAATCAATATATCATCAAAGTAAACTACCACAAATCGTCCAATGAAAGCACGTAAAACTTCGTTCATTAATCTCATGAAAGTACTAGGTGCATTAGTTAACCCAAAAGGCATGACTAACCATTCATATAAACCAAACTTAGTTTTAAATGCTGTTTTCCATTCATCTCCCAATTTCATACGAATTTGATGGTATCCACTACGCAAATCAAGTTTGGAGAATATTGTAGAGCCACTCAATTCATCAAGCATATCATCTAGCCTAGGAATAGGATGACGATAGCGAATAGTAATATTATTAATGCCTCTACAATCAACACACATACGCGATGTACCATCCTTTTTTGGCACTAGTATAATAGGAACAGCACAAGGACTAAGAGATTCGCGTATATAACCTTTGTCGAGCAGCTCCTGTACTTGACGCATAATCTCCTTCGTCTCCTCTGGATTGGTACAGTATGGCGCACGGTTTGGCAGCGAAGCACCGGGAATTAAGTCAATCTGATGCTCAATCCCGCGAATAGGTGGTAATCCCGGTGGCACGTCTTGTGGAAAGACGTCAGCGAACTCCTGCAAAATGTTAGTGACAGCAGGAGGCAAAGAGGAAGGCACGTCCTCGAATGAAAATAATGCCTCTTTGCACACAAAAGCATAGCAAACAGATTTGCTTAAATCTAGCTCATCAATATCAAATTTGGTGGCAATTAAACACGCACTTTTCAATTTAATTTCAGAAGCAACACTAGATGGTTTATTATTAGGCTTCATTTGTTGCTCAAATTCTTTTGCCACAATCTGATTTTTACTCTTAGTTTTCTCCTGTTTTGCTTTATTAGCTCTATTAATATCATCTTTCAAAATAGAATCAGGAGTCATAGGAAGCAAAGTAATATGTTTATCCTTATGAACAAGAGTATACTGATTGTTTCTACCATGGTGTACAGAATTTTTATCAAATTGCCATGGTCTACCAAGTTATAATGAACATGCTTGCATGGGTACCACATCACAATCAACATAATCAGCATATGTAGAGATACTAAAATGCACACGAACAGTACGTGTTACCTTAACCTTGCCGCTGTTGTTGAACCATTGGATATAGTAAGGATGTGGATGTGGTCTTGTGGTGAGAGATAGCTTCTCCACCATCTCCATGCTAGCCAAGTTGTTGCAGCTCCCTCCATCTATGATGACGCGAACAGAACGCTCCTTCACAACTCCCTTTGTGTGGAACAAATTATGTCTCTGATTTTGCTCAGCTTGTGTGACCTGCACACTCAAAACACGTTGAGCAACTAAACATTCATACCTGTCAGCGTCTTCAGGAGCCATGTATTGCGTCTCATGATCAGAATCATCTTCACCGTGTTCTTCACTTGTAATAAGAGCGAAAGTCTCCTCATCATAGTCACTAGCGGACTCATACCCACCATCCTCAGTAGCAATCATAACACGCGGAGATTGGCATTCTCTCGCATAATGACCTCTTCCCTTACAACGACGACAAATAATATCATGTGTGTGCCCTGTTGATGCCATAGATGAAGAAGAGCTCTGGGCAGGCCTAGAAGGTGTACTCTTGGAAGATGGTGGTGGTGGTGCCTGTTTTCTTGTATCTCGGTTGGAATTGGCGGCTACAGTCAGTGGTGCTGCAGTAGGACGTGTGGGAATAGAGGAGGCACGCGGTGTCCATGATGAAGATCGACCTGCAGAAAAATTAGTTCGCGCCAATGCCTGTCGATCCTGCACTTCACGGTCAGCTTTACAAGCAAGATGGAATAAACGAGTGATATTATTATACTCCTTATACTCTAGAATGGTCTGAATCTCTCTATTTAATCCACCCATAAAACGTGCAAGCATAGCTTCATTCTCCTCAACAATACCACATCTAATCATGCCAGTTTGTAATTCCTGATAATATTCTTCTACAGAATTTTTTCCTTGTCTTAAGAGCTGCAATTTTTGAAGTAATTCACGTTGATAATATGGTGGAACCCAACGAGTATGCATCGCAGTTTTCAAAGCAGCCCACGTAGCTGGAATAGGATATAATCTACAATGTTCAGACCACCATACACATGCAAAACTAGTAAAAGCACAAACAGCAGCAGCACCACGTCTCTCCTCGGGATATTGTAAACATGTAAAACGTTGTTCAGTTTCTAACTCCCAAGTAAGATATATATCAGGAACATATCTACCCTCAAATGGTGGAATATTCAATTTCAGTTTAGGAAGATGGTCATGATCTCGTACCTGAGCTGGTAATGCAGCCCTACCATTGCGATTATTGGCATGTGGATGACCTGGTGCTGGTACGTAGTTCTGATTTTGATCAACCTCATCCTCGTAATCGCCCGCATAATCGTCCTCCTCAGCGGCAGCAGGAGCCATAGAAGCATCAACAGTAGGTGCAGCGGCACCAGAAGTTTGACCAGGCTCAAGGGGAACGCGCTGTGCTTGTCCCACTTGATTTGGAAGGCGACGTTGTTGTTGTTGTAGAGGTGCGACAGGTGCAGCCGGCGGTGGTTGTGGAAGACACGCGAGCAATTCATTAAACTTGTTATCGAGCTTTGTTTCGAACGTCTTCTCAATTCCATCTATCTTCTCCATGGCCTCTTCAAATCTGTTTAGCACATCTTGCACCTGTCCACTCATCATTTGCTGAAATTTATCATGTAGCTGTTTGTTTGTCATGTTCTCCCAATCAGTCTCATCGGCTTGTGATCCTGCCATGGTTAGCAGCAATAGAAACACACAAAAATATGATCCTACAGACTACTAGGAAGTGGTGGTGGTGGTGTATCACAAATACATCAAGCGAATCTCAAATGCTTACCAGTTCTTACCCAGCACCAGGTGGTGATCGGCCACCGTTGTAGTCAAAACTCTCAAAGATTGGACAGAGCGATTGCCAGGTGGTGTCAAACACACGAAGTAGATGTATGTGGAGCTGGGAAGGCTTATGATATAGTAGCAACAATGTCAGCAAAAATCAATTCAGATATGCAAAGTTGAATATACGCTCAACGATGGTACTGTGCTGGTCCTAAGCTAGACCGTACTAGAGACGCGAGCCTAGAACACTAACAAAATCACGGCGCGGCACGTAAACAAGGGAAGAGCACACTCTAAAAAAAATTAGTTTTTTTTTGCGCTCTTTTTTTTTATGCGCTCCTTTGTTTTTTTTGTTTTTTTTTTGCAAAAAATCACTATAATGGCGAGTGTCTCAAAACTCTTCCCAAGTCAAACTAACAGGATTGGCACGAAATTTTTTTTGACAATTTTTTTTTCGGAAATCAGGGCAGCGACGACGAAAAAGTGCGACAAAAAATCACTATGATGGCGAGTGTCTCAAAACGCTCCCTGGGACCTAAAAATAGGATAGGGAAAAATATTTTTGACTGCCAAAATTTTGGCCTAAAAACTGCCCGGGGGTCTCCAGACTTTTTTTTCCGAAACCTACTCAGGCAAGGAAACGCGAATCGGAAACTAGATGGATCTCGAAAACAAACCTAATATGAAAAGAACTCGGATTGGTGGTGGATATATGGTGGTGGTATATGGCAGCGGTGGTGGTATATGGTAGCGGTGGTGGTATATGGATACGGATCGGTGGTGGTATATGGATACAGATCGGTGATGGTATATGGATTCAGAGCGGTGGCGGATAAGCGGTGGTGGTAGATGGCAGGGGCGATGATGATGGTGCGGCGGCGGCGTGACAACTTATGACCAGAACTCGAAACTCTAAAGGACTAGACGCTAAGACCAGCAACTAGACACGACGATGCAACCGCAAATTCAACAAAGCAAAAACCCTAAAAAGATTATGCAAAGGCTCAGATTGGTTCGGATATGATGAACTAACCCTAATTTTTTTTTTGGCTTTTTCGTGGACTGTAGGTATGAAGAACAGACTCGATCAAAACTACGAAAAACTGTTAAAATCTCACCGAGCAACCTGAAAATCTGATACCACTTGATAGAGGCGAGGGTGTCCCGATCTTTCGATGAGATGATAGCTATCGTTTTTGGTGGAGTAGACTTTGACGATCCGACTACGAACGTGCGAGGACGTCGCGCCTTAGCAATCGCTAAACCAACTCCGAGAGGTTATTGACCACGCCGGAGCACAATCAACCTGACCACGAGGGTCTATCTCCTGCAAGCAAACGAAGAACAAGCAAGAAACTAAGATTTGCAATCTGGATATTGCGAATATAAGATGAAAGCTTTATTGATCAAGGTGGGGTTCTGTGACGTCTTGGTCTGGTCGTTGAACACAAACGAAGTACGCGAAGTTGCAGCTATGGCGAACTTTTAATCTAAACAAAACCCAAAGTCTAAACGGTGCTCTAAGGGCTGTATATATGGAGGAAGAGGAGGGGATTTCGTGGGCCTTGAAGGAGGGGTCCGAAACCAACCCTATCTCTTGTTTCCCCACACATACGGACTCTAAAAACAGCCTATACTCAAGTATTTCGAAATTACATGGGCCTGGCCCAATAATAAGGTGACGTAGCACCTATAATAGCCTCTGGATGAAATTTATGAAGTGGCATCTTGTATATTTCGCCCAAGGCTTCCTGCACTCATTATGGTGGCTTCAAAGTCCTGAAATCATCACTTGTAACTCCTTTCTTGTTCCCCTTGTGCATGCCATCATCTCCATGCTTGAACTTGCTCCAAGGTTCCTCTTTCTTGTCCAAGCTAGGCCCTTCATTTGTAAGCAAAACAAATGTATCCAATTTAGGCAGCATCATATTCTCATGAACTTTAGAATCATTACCAAGAAACGAAAGTACCTGATATTTTAATTGGCGTGCGCGAGCTCTAGTAATTGGTCCAGTATGTATAGCAGGAGGGGCTGTGGGTGTAACAATGGTATTGATGTCCTCATCAACGTCACCGAGCGGAACGTGTGCTGAATGCGGAGGTGCCGTATGTTCGGTACTCGATTGGTTGGAGCGCGAAGAAGTTTGACTACATCAACTGCGTTAACAAATGCTTCCGCTTACGGTCTACGAGGGTACATAGACACACTCTCCCCTCTCATTGCTATGCATCTCCTTGGATAGATCTTGCGTGTGCGTAGAATTTTTTTGTTTTCCATGCAACGTTTACCAACAGTGGCATCCGAGCCAAGTCTATGCGTAGATGATATGCACGAGTAGAACATAAAGAGTTGTGGGCGGTGATAGTCATACTGCTTACCACCAACGTCTTATTTTGATTTGGCGGTATTGTGGGATGAAGCAGCCCGGACCAACCTTACATGTCCACGCACATGAGACCGGTTCCACCGACAGACATGCAACTAGTTTTGCATAAAGGTGGCTGGCGGGTGTTTGTTTCTCCTACTTTAGTTGAATCGAATTTGACTATGGCTGGTCCTTGAAGAAGGTTAAAACAGCAAACTTGATGAATCACCGTTGTGGTTTTTGCGTAGGTAAGAACGGTTCTTGCTAGAAGCCCGTAGCAGCCACGTAAAACTTGCAACAACAAAGTAGAGGACGTCTAACTTGTTTTTGCTGGGCATGTTGTGATGTGATATGGTCAAGATATGATGTGATATATGTTGATGTATGAGATGATCATGTTTTGTAATATCGACAACCGACAGGAGCCTTAGGGTTGTCTCTTTATTGTATGAAATGCAAGCGCCATGTAATTGCTTTAATTTATCGCTATGCGTTAGCAATAGAAGCAATAGTTGGCGAGACGACCCTGATGCAACGATGGAGATCAAGGTGTCGAGCCGGTGACGATGGAGATCATGACGATGCTTTGGAGATGGAGATCAAAAGCACAAGCTGATGATGGCAATATCATGTCACATATTTTGATTGCATGTGATGTTTATCCTTTATGCATCTTATTTTGCTTAGAACGGCTGTAGCATTATAAGATGATCCCTTCACTAAATTTAAAGATAAAAGTGTTCTCCCCGAGTATGCACCATTGCCAAAGTTCGTCGTTTCGAAGCACCTCATGATGATCGGGTGTGATAGACTCCACGTTCACATATAACGGGTGTAAGACAGTTTTGCACATGCAGAATACTTGGGTTAAACTTGACGAGCCTAGCATGTACAGACATGGTCTCGTAACACTGGAGACTGAAAGGTCGAATGTGAGTTATACAGTAGATATGATCAACATAGAGATGTTCACCATTGATGACTACCCCATCTCACGTGATGATCGGACATGGGTTAGTTGATTTGGATCACGTATCACTTAGATAACTTAAGGGATGTTTATTTAAGTGGGAGTTCATTAGTAATTTGATTAATTAAACTTAATTTATCATGAACTTAGTCTTAATAGTTTTGCATATCTATGTTGTAGATCAATAGCTCGCGATATAGCTCCCCTATATTTTTGATATGTTCCTAGAGAAAACTAAGTTGAAAGATGATGGTAGCAATAATGCGGACTAGGTCCGTGATCTGAGGATTATCCTCATTGCTGCACAGAAGAATTATGTCCTTGATGCACCGCTAGGTGACAAACCTGTTGCAGGAGCTGATGCAGATGTTATGAATGTTTGACAAGCTCGATATGATGACTACTTGATAGTTTAGTGCGCCATGCTTTACGTCTTAGAATCAGGGCTTCAAAAACGTTTTGAACACAACGGAGCATATGAGATGTTTCAAGAGCTGAAATTGGTATTTCAGACTCATGCCCGTGTCGAGAGGTATGAGACCTCTCACAAGTAATTTGCCTACAAGATGGAGGAGAATAGCTCAGCCAGTGAGCATGTGCTCAGAATGTCTGGGTACTACAATCGCTTGAATCAAGTGGGAGTTAATCTTCCAGATAAGATAGTGATTGTCAGAGTTCTCTAGTCACTATCACCAAGCTACTAGAACTTCGTGATGAACTATAATATGCAAGGGATGACGAAAATGATTCCCGAGCTCTTCGTGATGCTGAAATCGGCGAAGGTAGAAATCAAGAAAAGAGCATCATGTGTTGATGGTTAATAAGACCACTAGTTTACAAAAAGGGGCAAGGGAAAGAAAGGGAACTTCAAGAAGAATGGCAAGCAAGTTGCCACTCCCGTGAAGAAGCCCAAAGCTGGACCCAAGCCTGAAACTGAGTGCTTCTACTACAAAGGAAATGGTCACTAGAAGCGGAACTGCCCCAAATACTTGATGGATAAGAAGGATGGCAAAGTGAACAAAGGTATATTTGATATACATGTTATTGATGTGTACCTTACTGGTGTTCGTAGTAGCCCCTGGGTATTTGATACCGGTTTAGTTGCTAAGGTTAGTAATTCGAACAGGAGTTGCAGAGACTAGTTAAGGGCGAGGTGACGATGTGTGTTGGAAGTGATTCCAAGGTTGATACGATCACCATCGCACACTCCCTCTACCTTCGGGATTAGTGTTGAACCTAAATAAATGTTATTTAGTGTTTGTGTTGAGCATGAATATGATTAGATCATGTTTATTGCAATACGGTTATTCATTTAAGTCAGAGAATAATTGTTGTTCTGTTTACATGAATAAAACCTTCTATGGTCATACACCCAATGTGAATGGTTTATTGAATCTCGATCGTAGTGATACAAATATTCATAATATTGATGCCAAAGATGCAAAGTTGATAATGATAGTGCAACATACTTGTGGCACTGCCGTTTAGGTCATATTGGTGTAAAGCGCATGAAGAAACTCCATGTGGATGGACTTTTGGAATCACTTGATTATGAATCATTTGATACTTGCGAACCATGCCTCATGGGCAAGATGACTAAAACTTTGTTCTCCGGAACAATGGAGCGAGCTAATGACTTATTGGAAATAATACATACCGATGTATGCGGTCCGATGAGTGTTGAGGCACGCGGTGGGTATCGTTATTTTCTGACCTTCACAGATGATTTGAGTAGGTATGGGTATATCTACTTGATGAAACACAAGTCTGAAACATTTGAAAAGTTCAAAGAATTTCAGAGTGAAGTGGAGAATCTTCGTAACAAGAAAATAAAGTTTCTACAATCTGATCGTGGAGGCTAATATTTGAGTTACGAGTTTGGCCTTCATTTAAAACAATGTGGAATTGTTTCACAACTCACGCCACCTGGAACACCACAGTGTAATGGTGTGTCCGAACCTCGTAACCGTACTTTATTGGATATGGTGCGTTCTATGATGCCTCTTACCGATTTACCACTATCGTTTTGGGGTTATGCATTAGAGACAACTGCATTCACGTTAAATAGGGCACCGTCTAAATCCGTTGAGATGGCACCGTATGAACTGTGGTTTGGCAAGAAACCTAAGCTGTCGTTTCTTAAAAGTTTGGGGTTGCGACACTTATGTCAAAAGGCTTCAGCCTGATAAGCTCGAACCCAAATCGGAGAAGTGCGTCTTCATAGGATACCCTAAGGAAACAATTGGGTACACCTTCTACCACAGATCCAAAGGCAAGATCTTTGTTGCCAAGAATGGATCCTTTCTAGAGAAGGAGTTTCTCTCGAAAGAAATGAGTGGGAGAAAAGTAGAACTTGATGAGGTAATTGTACCTTCTCTCCAATTGGAAAGTAGCACATCAGAGAAATCCGTTCTCGTGATGCCTACACCAACTAGAGAGGAAGCAAATGATAATGATCATGAAACTTCAAATCAAGTTGCTACTGAACCTCGTAGGTCGACCAGAGCATGATCCGCACCAGAGTGGTATGGTAATCCTGTCCTGGAAGTCATGTTACTAGACCAAGGCGAACCTACGAACTATGAAGAAGCTATGATGAGCCCAGATTCTGATAAATGGCTTGAGGCCATGAAATTTGAGATAGGATCCATGTATGAGAACATAGTATGGAATTTGGTGGACTTGCCTGATGATTGGCAAGCCATAGAAAATAAATGGATCTTCAAGAAGAAGACTGACGCTGATGGTAATGTTACTATCCAGAAAGCTTGACTTGTTGCGAAAGGTTTTCGACAAGTTCAAGGAGTTGACTACGATGAGACTTTCTCACCCGTAGCGATGCTTAAGTGTGTCCGAATCATGTTAGCAATTGCCGCATTTTATGATTATGAAATCTGGCAAATGGACGTCAAAACTGCATTCCATAATGGATTTCTTAAAGAAGAGTTGTATATGATGCAACCAGAAGGTTTTGTCGATCCTAAAGGAGCTAACAAAGTGTGCAAAGCTCCAACGATCCATCTATGGACTGGTGCAAGCATCTCGGAGTTGGAATATACGCTTTGATGATGTGATCAAAGCATATGGTTTTATACAGACTTACGGTGAAGCCTGTATTTACAAGAAAGTGAGTGGGAGCTCTGTAGCATTTCTGATATTATATGTGGATGACATATTGTTGATTGGAAATGATATAGAATTTTTGGATAGCATAAAAGGATACTTGAATAAGAATTTTTCAATGAAAACCTCGGTGAAGCTACTTACATATTGGGCATCAAGATCTATAGGGATAGATCGAGACACCTAATAGGACTTTCACAAAGCACATACCTTGACAATGTTTTTGAAGAAGTTCAAAATGGATAAGTCAATGAAAGGGTTCTTGCCTGTGTTGCAAGGTGTGAAGTTGAGTAAGACTCAAAGCCCGACCACGTCAGAAGATATAGAGAGAATGAAAGTCATTCTCTATGCCTCAGTCATAGGTTCTATAAAGTATGCCATGCTGTGTACTAGACCTTTTCGTGTGCCTTGCCATGAGTTTGGCAAGAGGGTACAATAGTGATCCAGGTGTAGATCATTGAACATCGGTCAAAATTATCCTTAGTTACCTAAGAGAACTAAGGAAATATTTCTTGGTTATGGAGGTGATAAAGAGTTTGTCGTAAAGGGTTACATCGATGCAAGCTTTGACACCAATCCAGATGACTCTGAGTATCAATCTAGATACGTATTGAAAGTGGGAGCAATTAGCTAGAGTAGCTCCATGAAGAGCATTGTAGACATAGAAATTTGCAAAACACATACGGATCTGAATATGACAGACCCGTTGACTAAACTTCTCTCACAAGCAAAACATGATCACACCTTAGTACTCTTTGGGTGTTAATCACATGGCGATGTGAACTAGATTATTGACCCTAGTAAACTCTTTGGGTGTTGGTCACATGGCGATGCGAACTAGATTATTGACTCTAGTGCAAGTGGGAGACTGAAGGAAATATGCCCTAGAGGCAATAATAAAGTTGTTATTTTATATTTCCTTATTCATGATAAAGCTTTATTATTCATGCTAGAATTGTATTGATTGGAAACTTAAATACATGTGTGAATACATAAACAAATACCGTGTCTCTAGTAAGCCTCTACTAGACTAGCTCGTTGATCAAAGATGGTTAAGGTTTCCTAACCATAGACATGTGTTGTCATTTGATAATGGGATCACATCATTAGGAGAATGATGTGATGGACAAGACTCATCCGTTAGCTTAGCATATTGATCGTTCAGTTTATTGCTATTGCTTTCTTCATGTCAAATACATATTCCTTCGACTATGAGATTATGCAACTCCCGGATACCAGAGGAATACCTTGTGTGCTATCAAACGTCACAACGTAACTGGGTGATCATAAAGATGCTCTATAGGTATCTCCAAAGGTGTTTGTTGAGTTGGCATAGATCGAGATTAGGATTTGTCACTCCGAGTATCGGAGAGGTATCTCTGGGCCCTCTCGGTAATACACATCATAAGAAGCCTTGCAAGCAAAGTGACTAATGAGTTAGTTGCAAGATGATGTATTATGGAACGAGTAAAGAGACTTGCCGGTAACGAGATTGAACTAGGTATGAAGATACCGACGATCGAATCTCGGGCAAGTACCATACCGATGGACAAAGGGAATTATGTATGTTGTCATAAGGTTCGACCGATAAAGATCTTCGTAGAATATGTAGGAGCCAATATGGGCATCCAGGTTCCGCTATTGGTTATTGACTGGAGAGGTGTCTCGGTCATGTCTACATAGTTCTCGAACCCGTAGGGTCCGCATGCTTAACGTTTGTTGATGATATAGTGTTATATGAGTTATATGATTTGGTGACCGAATGTTGTTCGGAGTCCCGGATGGGATCATGGACATGACGAGGAGTCTCAAAATGGTCAAGAGGTAAAGATTGATATATAGGACGATGGTATTCGGACACCAGAAGAGTTTCGGGATGCACCGGGTAGTCATCGGGTCACCGGAAGGGGTTCCGGACACTCCCGGTAGGTGTATGGGCCTAATGGGCCAAGTGGGGACAGACCAGCCCACAGGGGGTTGGTGCACCCCTATCCCTGGCCGGCTGGCCCTAGGGAAGGAAAGGGGGGAGGGCTAGCCCCTCCTGCCTTCGCCTTCTCATGGGAGAAAGGAAAGGGGGGGGGGGGCTCCCTCCCCTGCCTTTCCCCGCTCACCTAAAAAGGAAAAGGGAGGGGGGTCGGCTTGGGAGAGACCCCAAGTAGGATTCGGCCTACTTGGGGCGCCCCCTTGGCTACTCCTCCCTCCCCCCACCTATATATATGTGGAAGGGGGGTGCCTAGCACAACCACGACAATTGCTTAGCTGTGTGCGGCGCCCCCCCCCCCCACCGTTTACACCCCCGGTCATATTTTCATAGTGCTTAGGTGAAGCCCTGCGGAGATAGCTTCACCATCACCATCACCATGCTGTCGTACTGCCGGAACTCATCCACTACCTCACCGTCTTGCTGGTTCAAGAAGGCGGAGGACGTCATCGAGCTGAACGTGTGCTGAACGCGAGGTGCCTTACGTTCGGTACTCGATCGGTTGGAACGCGAAGAAGTTCGACTACATCATCCGTGTTAACAAACAATCCGCTTACGGTCTACGAGGGTACGTAGACACACTCTCCCCTCTCGTTGCTATGCATCTCCTTGGATAGATCTTGCGTGTGCGTAGAATTTTTTTTGTTTTCCATGCAATGTTTCCCAACAATTCATACGCTTCAATCATGGCTGGAACAAGGAAGTTATTCTTCAGTTCTATGCCACTCTATACATCTCAGGAGAGCTTGAAAATACCTCAACCTGGACGCTTGAATGGATTACTGGCAGAGAGAGAATCAAATGTTCGGCAGATCATTTTCTGGCCCTACTAAATCTGCCTCGATGTGAGTTTGAGAATGATAGAGAGCACAGACTGCATTTCTGGGAAATGTCTGAAGCACAACTCCACATCCTAATGGATCCCACCATGATGGGAGACGAATGCATTGATGTTGATCCGAAGAAGTTGGCTTATGACAACAAGGTGCTATTCCATATTCTGTGCAATACCATGACGCCAACAAACCGGCCAAACTCCATCAAAGGTATCGTGGGAAATGCTCTTGTGGCAATATCTCAGGGAATCAAATTTGACATTCCAGACCTTTTCATTCAAAACCTCGCGTGTGCAGCAGATAGCCCTCAGTCATTGAAGCCTTATGCTCCATGGATCATGTTCGCAATCGAGCAGCTCACAAACAAGAAATTCTTCTGGGCCTATGTACCGAAAGTTTTCATGCCACCCATGCGTGACACTCTGCGCATTGTGAAGGATAATTGCAAAGGGAAGGAACTTGTTGATACTGCTACAACTGTTTCTGCATCTGAAAATGCTCCGAAAGTTAAGGAAGCTAGGATTGAAATCCCTCGTGAAGAAAATCCATCACTCTATGAGATTTGTATTCGCACGCAGCAGACTTTGGAAAGACACATCAAGATGGATAGAAAGGAAAAGGTGGAATTGATGGCTGAGCTGAATTTGATTCATAATCACACTCGTCAAATTCTTCTGCATGAGAAGAATGCAAGGAAGCGCTCATGGACCTTGTTGAGAGAGCATTACTCTCGCAAGGATTTTGCTAAGAAGGGCCTCTTCAAGGAGTATGACTACCTGGACTTGCTAGCTTTTCCGTGCATACGAAGACAAACTCCAGTGCTCCCACAGCGTTCTGATTCAATGGATCTGCTGTTTGTCAATCATGATGATGAAATTGCAGATACAGCCGGTACTCGTGTCTACAAGCCAGATGTTCATCGCTCCAAGTCTTCCAAGGCCAAGGCTGCTACTCATGCTTCTGCCTCGACCATTCCGCATTCTTCACATACTGATTCGTCGAGTGGTTTTAATTCGGATTCGGAAGACACTCCCACGGAGTAATTCCTCGTATGTCTTCTCTTTCCTTTTTGACACTTGTTGACAAAAGGGGGAGAATTATGTCGAGTGATAGTTTATCGGGGTTTGCAAGGTGTTTTCATTTGCTCTTTGGTTTTCCCTCGAACAATTTGCTTCATGAACTTATCGCACCGCATGTGGTGCTAAAACACTCGGACGCCATGTAATGTTAATAACCCCCCGCCTGCAATGTTATTTGCTTCGCACTATTTGTCTGCAGGTGCCATCGATTTTTTGTGTGTGGATGATTAACATCGACAATCATTTATCTTTCATGGAAACATTTCTGCTTATCGAAGAAGAGCAAAAAATCATCATGTGATGATACAAATTCGGAGAAGTACTTCGAGTACTGAACAATCTATATCTGTTGTGGTTGGATATGCTCTGAGTGCTATCTTTCTTTACCTAACCTTGCAGGATGAAAAAGTCAGTCTAAGCACAATTGCCTTGCGTGAAGGCTATCTCTAGGACTGACAAATTGTTTTCCTCACAGATATCCTTTTGTATCATCTATATTGCAGGAAAACTACCTCCGAAGCATATCCACTCCAAGCAACATATTCTTATGTTATCCTGCTCTGATCATATCGAATACCTAACATGCACGAAAACCACATCTCGTGTGGATTCAATTGTGTTCTGAGAAAACCTTCATGATTTATCCTTGTCACAAATCACTCAACGATTTTCATACAATCTAACTTTCTTCAAAGATTTTGTGACAGGAATCACCTCAGACACCAATGAGTGCATTGAAAGAACTCATATTAAGATCTGGTCAATCACACTCATTCGAAGAGCAATATTGCTTCCCCCCTGATCCTTCATGATCCGAAGCATATCTTAAGGGGGAGAATATTTTATCTTCGTGATTATCTCTCGTCTCTCATTATTCTTTGCATTACATTCCATTCATTATCTATCATTCGATGTGATCTGTTTTGTCAACAATCATCCAAAAAGGGGGATATTGTTGGTGCAATATCTGCCTACCTTGTGTTTTGGAGATTGTTGACAGAAATAGGTATGGACTGATTTGTTTGCTAGTTCATACAGAGAGAAATGTCCATACACAACCGAAGAGAATGCTGTCACCAGCGGTGAGTTCGAGGAACTTCACCGAGGTACATCTGCGTTGCAGAGAAGAACGAGCTATATTTGCTGAAGTGATAGAGTCGAGAAGATTGATGAGAAGAAATCGACCCCTCAAAAGTTTTCTGCTGAAGCAAAGCTTTTGTTTTGGTACTGTCATTCGAAGAAGTTGACTGCAGTGAAGGAAGTCGAAGACAAAGTGAAGACGTAGTATTCATTTTGTTATTCTTCTTTCATTCTTTTGAGTCATATGACCTCCGTACTATTAAGAGGGGTATAGGTTCTCGATGCTTAGATCTATTGTGATGCTTAGCCATAACCTATGAAAGATGCGAGAGAAATCTCTTTGTGCTCCGAGCAAATACTTGCCAGCAAGAGATTGTGATCTTCTTCACTGCGAGAGATTTGTCTCGGACCGAGGAGTTAGCATTTCTTGCCCCGCAAGAAATGTTACCGTTGTGCTCAAATCCGACCGTTGGAATCGTGTCATTTGGCCATTGGCTGAACCCGATGTCTAATTTGGTCATTTCCCATCTGGGAAGGCTGCGGCTATAAATCGCCACCCCGCTCCAACTTTGTCCGTTGGCTGCTCCGCTTGATTTTTCTGAGAAGATTGATTTGAGCAACCCCTCTCTGAGTGATTTGAGTTTAAGATCCACCGAGAGAAAAACCAAGAGCCCAAACTTAGACAGTGGTTTAGTATCATAGTAGTTCTGAGTGAGAGTTCTTGTACCTATTACTCTTGAGAGCTGCGCACTCTCTAGATGGATAGGTTTGGCTTCGAGTGTTGAAGAGTTGTTGTCTTCACCGAGCCTGATCTTCAGCAACCAAGAGTGATTGTGGTTCGCGAAGGTCGACCGAAGGTTTGGAGATCGCCGACAAGGATCTACCATGAGTGAAATCAACCTGAGTCTGATCAGCTCTACGTTGAAGGAGAATAGGGTGAAGAGAGTTTATCTTTCATGTTAAGTCACAGCCCCTCCAACCAGACGTAGCCCTTTGGCAGAAGGGTGAACTGGTCTACCAAATCTCTCTGTCGCCATCGAGCACCACTGGTTATATCTACTCTACTGCATTTCCTTTAGCAGTTCATCTTCGTGCCCTGTGCCAATGGTTTTCTTGATCATGTTGTTCTGTTATTAGCATCTTATGTATCTATGATCATCCTGGCTCATTATCATCGCCTGTATTCATTCGTTACCATCCTGTACTTCAGACTCACTTGTGTAATCGTACTATAGCATTTTATTCAGTACCGATCATGTTGTGCCTCATTCTGCTACATCTGTTTGCATATTGCATTACTCTCATTGTAGTTAAACCTGTGTTTTATCAAGCTCGTACTGTTGTCAATGCTTTCATCAATGAATATGCTTCTGACAAACAAGATTGATTCAATCCATTTCCTTCGATACTCTATACCGCTGCTGTGAATGGGAATTGTTTCAAAGCTTTCGAAGAAAATTTGAATCTCTCATTCACCCCCCTCTGGTCGATATACTCTCGGTCCTAACAGTTGTTAAGCCTGTTGTAGGTAACATTCCCTTCCATTTTATATCTGCTTTAACAGCATGCTGAAACCAACACATTCAAGCTATCATTTGGATATGATGTTGTTTACCTTTGCTATATTTGTTTGATGTTAAGGTTGTTGTACTTATCATGCCTTTCCACTACTCATGCCGGACAACAACAGGAGTGGCCAGCATTTTCCGCCGAGGTTAGTTTCATCCCTCGGCTACTCCCCCCGCCGTTCCATAGTGTAGTGCATATAGATCCAGGCCTGGACACTTATTAGCTTCTAATATTGACTTGCTGCTTGTAGGTACATATGCCCTTGTCAAAGATCCACGCATAGACCCTTTTTGCGTATGGGGCAATGAGATATTCATGAACAAGCATCAAGTGAGGAAACTGATAAGGATTATTAGCAAAAAGATACAAACGGTGGCAAGCAAATTATTCGTTTACGCTCTATCCAACACAACAGTGAGCTGTAGGGTGGTAACTACAAACTCTGCAGCCTTCTCTTTTTACTGCCCATAATGAGTTGTTAGACAATAATGTCTTGATCTTTTTTGTTCGCAGTGGTTCCGAAGCAGTTTACTCAAGATTACCTCACAAATTACATGATTGGTGGACACACAATGAAGGTTAAAGTATTTCATCCAGACTACAATGAGCATCGAGAAGTCCTAATGAAGACAGTGAAGGATGGACGCGCAGCCATCACAAGGGGTTGGCCTAGAGTCGTGCACGCATTACGCATGGAGGAGGGCACAATATGGGCATTCCGCTTCACCTTCTCCAGCAACCAGAATGTCTTTTGCCTCTCTCTTTACAGTCTTTAGTACAACTGTGGTTCATCATTCTTTACTTGGTGCTTCTGTAGTTCTTCAATATATGTACGTGTGCATCGAATTATGCATTCATGGTTGAACCTATATTTGTAATAAACATGGTTCGATATGAAATAAGTGATTGCCTACTTTCAAATTCAAAATCTGTGATTTTTAAATTAGGGATTACACTGCACACGGTTTGCGAAAGTGAAATGTCTGCGATCAATCTCTACTGCACACATGATCAGCCAAGAAAAAATGTGTGCGATTAACAACAACATCGCACACAGTTCCTTCTTATTAAATGTTTGCGAAAGTCACCTTATCACACACGCTTGGTAATTATGAACTGTTTATGATGTTGTGCGCATCACAAATGTTTGGTCATAGAAGAACGTGTGCGATAGGTCTTCATCCGACACGGGTGCGACGGATGAATCGTGTGGGATGTATTCAAGCTTCGCATACAGTTTTATAGGGACAACTGTATGCGCTCTTCATCGAATCGCATATAGTCGAGGAAAAGTAAATGTGTGTGATTGTCTGCTTATCGTACATGTTCTATAATCATGAACTGTTTGTGATGGGTCGCGCATCGTAAATGTAGCACCACATAATACTGACTGCGATGGCAATGCGAGCACAAACGAGTTGCAAGGATGAAGCGTTTGGGATATTTGAGATATCAGAAACAGTTTTATAGGGACAACTGTATGCACCAAGGCTCCCTATCCCTGACGGTTTCTGGGTCGTGTGGGACGGACCCCCTATCGCACACACTCACTTGGCGACGGTTCAAAATGCCGTCGCAAAAAGGGGTTAAAAACCGTTTGTATAGCACCTCGCTGTACTAGTGGGCCCACAATCCTGGGGGCGCACCTCCTGAGCTTGTCGCTCCCTCGCAGCCCTTCAGATCTTCTCCCAAACCTTCTAGGGTCCCTTCTGGTCCAGAAAAAATTAATCCAAAGTTTTTCTCCTGTTGGACTCTGTTTGATATTGATTTTCTGAAAAGCCAAAAACAATCAAAAATAGCAACTGGCACCGGGCACTAGGTTAATAGGTTAGTCCCAAAAAATGATATATAATTGCTATAAAACATCCAAGATTGATACTATAATAGCATGGAACAATAAAAAATTATAGATACATTGGGGAAATATCATGCCTCCTCCTCTCCTGCGTCCCGAGCTCGCCGCCCTGCCTCTGCTTTGCCCGCACCTAACCTTTGCTCGTCTCCTTGCCCTTGTTGCCGCTGCTCCGCTGTGGGTCGGCCATCTCCTTGCCATGGAGGGACCTCCATGCCAGCCTTGCTCATCTCCTTCACCTTGTGCACCTTTTGACGCTCCTGCTGCCTCCTTCATTGTTGCCTGCAAGATCGCAACCTCAACCACCAAGGACCCGAGGGCAGCCACCTTTACTACCCCATTGATGCTAAGACCCCCCGAGAACCAGCGCTGTGTGTATTTGGCATTCCATGAGCACGAGACTCTCTGCCGCCAAGTTCATCTACATCATTGTCAAGTGCCCAGACAGCCGCAAGAACGACACCCACGGCATGTCAAGTTCGTCTACGGAGCGGGTACCACTACTGTTGCCAAGACCGAGACCACCAAGTACCGGACGACCCTAGGATCCGTCAAGTTCTTCATCAACATGTACGACTACTGTCACCCCAAGACCCAAACGGCTACGGCACAAGAACATCCACTTCCCATGACGACCACCAAGTACCACTACCCTTGACCCTGAAGACCTCGGATTTGTCAAGTTCCTTCCCGATGTTGTGTACCATTAGTTCCACTACTGTTGCGAGAACGACTACTTCCCTCGACGAACTCGAACTGCCCGATTGCCCGCTTCAGAGGTATAACGTCGAGACGACCACCCGTGTACGAATGCATGTGTTTTGATGAGATGCACCCTATGTTTGCACAATGGCCAATTTGTTGTGCACGTTCTTCGTATGACTTGCCATCGACACGTGGGCCACCCGGTATCCAGGATCACTCCTCGTCACTCTTGCACGTTTTGCACACCTACACTTGTTCCTTTGCACCGGTATCTCAACGAGTTGCCGGATCACCAAACGTTGTCGTGGCATCGTTTTCATTGACGTCACCGTGGCACCCAATTCTTTCCGCCATGGCGACAAATGCTCCATCTCATATTATGCCAATACTTTCACAAAATTGCATAACTTGAATATGTCATCCTCATGCATATAATAACTCATGAACCGTGCATCGGATTGAAATGTGTCATATATGAAACTTGCTTAGAATTTCATGTAGATTCATAATATGCAACTCTCTCACATGTTAAAAACATTTAAATTGTTGTTTGCATTAAAATTGCTAAATAACTTGTTAAAACAGTTTATTTCATAACTAAATAACTGTAGCTCTGAATTAAATAAATTATATATGTAACTTGTCTAGAAAAACATGTAGATTAACATGGCGCACTTACTTTGCATGTTTAACAACATTAAAATTGTGTTTTAGGCAAAATAGTATCAAATTCGAAAATTGCATATGGGGTTTTCCGGAATTGCTATGTGTTGTTTCCGGCCTCATTTAAACTTGCCTAGATAGGTAGTTGTCATATGCTTCACCTCTTGCCATGGTAAACAACATTTAAAATTGTTGAGTACATAAATAGGATGGAATTAAATGTTCGAACATTGTGTTTCGTCAATATGCAACTCATTGCATATTGATCTCCATTTAATGTGTAGTGATTGCTTGTGCACTTTGCTATGCCATGATTCATTAAACCGTGACATGCATCGTACTTGATTGTGCATCATGCCATGATTATGCTTGTTTGTTTACCGTGATGTTTGCTTCTTTCCGGTTGTGCTTCTTCTCAATAGTTCCGGTAATGTTGCAAGTGTGAGGATTCGTTCAACTACGTTGGTTCGTCTACTTCATGGATTTGGACTTCTTCCTTGCGAGATTCCAGGCAAGATGACCATTACCTTGGATGTCACTACTATCTTTGCTTGCTAGTTGTCTTGATGCTATTGCTATGTCTCGCTACCTACCACTTGTTTTTCAGCCTCCCAAAATGCCATGATAAGCCACTAACCTCCACCATCCTAGCAAACCACTGTTTGGCTATGTTACCGCTTTGCTCAGCCCCTCTTATAGCGTTGCTAGTTGCAGGTGCAGTTGCAGGTTGTTCCATGTTAGGACATGGATATCATGGGATATCACAATATCTCTTATTTAATTAATGCATCTATATACTTGGTAAAGGGTGGAAGGCTCGGCCTTTTGCTTGGTGTTTTGTTCCACCCTTGCTGCCCTAGTTTCTGTCATACCGGTGTTATGTTCCATGATGAGCACTCCTAACATGTGTGGGGTTTTATGGGGACCCCCTTGATCATTCGTTTTAGAGTAAAACTCTTCCAGGAAGGCCCAACTTTCATTTTAAATTTGCCTAGTAACAACTAAAACTTGCATAGGGACTTTTCTGAACCCCACGGATAATTAATCAACAACCCGGGCCAGTGCTCCTCATGAGTGTTGGTCCAAACTAGAGCACTGTGCGGGGCCGCCCCTTGGCAACTTGGGGTCTTTGGTACCTGTACGCGTAGCTTATCCGGTGTGCCCTGAGAACGAGATATGCGAGGCTCCTATCGAGATCATCGGCATACCGGGAGGTCTTGCTGGTTTAGTTTTACCTTTGATGAGTCGCTTGTCCACTGGGATTCCTTATAGGCATCGTGTTATCATGGTGTGAGGTTTTTCCATCAGATGCATGTGGTAATTTATGATGGACTACTTGTAGCACCCCCTGCAGGGTTAAATCTTTCGGAAAGCCGTGCCCGCGGTTATGTGGTGACTTGGAAATTTATAATATCTGGTTGTAGAGAACTTGACACTAAACCCAATTAAAATACACCAACCGTGTGCGTTTCATTTCTTTTCGAGGGAGTTTGGGAAGAGAACACGGTGGGGTTATGTTTGACTCATAAGTAGGAGTTCAGGATCATTTCTTGATCATATTAATTTACGCCCGCTGATGCGTAGTTTACTCTTCTTGTTCTTGTACTCGTAAGTTAGCTACATACAAATGCTTAGTCCTTGCTGCAACCTCACCACTTAACCATTACATACCCATTAAGCTTTGCTAGTTTTGTTATCCTTGGTAATGAGATTACCGAGTCCCCGTGGCTCATAGATTAGTACAACAATAGGTGCATGTACAGGTAAAGCGATGCATTGACGTGAGAGTGATGCTTGTTCTATTTGGAGTTCTTATTCTTCTTCTCCTTCGCCGATCATAGGATGGGTTCCCGGTTGGCAGCCTGGGATTAGCAGGGAAGATGTCATTCTTCTTCTTTGTTTGATTTCATCCGTAGTAGGATCCTGCTCTTCTGTATGATGATTGCTATGTATTGATGTATTCATGTATCCATGATGTAGCTTGTGGCGAGTGTAAGCCTTTATCTGGTATTCTCATCTATTCAGTACTTGGTATGTTGTAATGATATCCACCTTGCGAAGTGTCTCTGATACGCGCTTCTATCCTTGGCGGGACTTCCAAGTTCCTCGAGGATAGGACCGCATATTGGGCATTACAGGCATGCTGAGATGCCTTAATGCCATAATCTTTTTCAAACTAAGTTTGTTGTTAAAGGGCGTTCCATTTGTGTGATAATTTATGGTGGAAGTTGCAATAACTTGGCGAGTATAGAGATGGTAGAGAAGCTTTGCCTCACCACCACGAGGCACCCCCATCCATACTACATCCAATGAGTCAACGACTGTGGTAAGTTGAAGGTAACATGTCGTGTGAGAGTCCATTTTACACTTGGTTCGTACCATGATTATGTTGACTGTGATGTCATCCTTATGCAAGCTTGTTCTTTATTGTTGCATCGACATTGGCAATATGATAATAGTGTTACTCATCATGGTAGAACAAATTCGTATACTCTCGTGTTTGAAGGAAAAACCATTAACTTGCTTCCTATGACCCCCGATGAAACAATACATAATGAAAAGCTAAATCAACAGATCATACTACGCATAGTATGCTTGCTATCAATACTGAAATTTATCCGTTAAGTGTCCCAACTTCTGATCTAGACATACCGCATGCTCGGATAGTTCATTTGTGTCCCAGTAATTCATATATAGACACTTTATGCGATAACATATATCATGATATTCAAAATGTTATGCTCCGACATGAGAAAAATTATCATTATATATAATGGTGATATTACAAATTTATCACATCCTCATGAGCTAACGCCTTTGGAACTTGATACGTCTCCGTCGTATCTATAATTTTTGATTGTTTCATGCCAATATTCTGCAACTTTGATATAGTTTTGGCAACATTTTATATTATTTTTGG
Source organism: Thinopyrum elongatum (assembly GCA_011799875.1). NCBI lineage: Eukaryota > Viridiplantae > Streptophyta > Magnoliopsida > Poales > Poaceae > Thinopyrum > Thinopyrum elongatum. Next base: position 250,120,518 of record CM022300.1, on the reverse strand, counting down.
GACTAACATATTGATCCAGTGCCCAGTGCCAGTTCCTGCTTGTTGCATGTTTTTCGTTTTGCAGAATATCCATACTGTGATGCCCCCGATTCAATCGTACACTAATCATACACGCAAATGCGTACGATCAAGATCAGGGACTCATGGGAAGATATCACAACACAACTCTAGACACAAATAAAATAATACACGCTTTATATTACAAGCCAGGGGCCTTGAGGGCTCGAATACATAAGCTCAAATACAAACGAGGCAGCGGAAGCAACAATATCTGAGTACAGACATAAGTTAAACAAGTTTGCATTAAGAAGGCTAGCACAAAAGTATCAACGATAAAAAAGGCAAGGCCTCCTGCCTGGGAGCCTCCTAACTACTCCTGGTCGGCGGTGGCCTCCACGTAGTAGTAGGCTCCGTCGGGGTAGTAGTAGTCGTCGGTGGTGGCGTCTGGCTCCTGGGATCCGACATCTAATCGCAACAACCGAAAAGAAGAAAGAAGGGGGAAAAGGGTAGCAAAGCAACCGTGAGTACTCATCTGAAGTACTCGCAAGCATCAGATCTATACTAAGTATGCATTGTTATCAAGGGAAGGGATGTATCTGTGGACTGTACTGTAGAATGCCAGAATAGAGGGGAAGGCCTAACCTATCGAAGACTAGCATCTTCGAGCATCTTGCAGCATTTAGAAGAGTAAAGAATAGCATATTATATTTAGCAAGTATGTTGTATCATTAGCGCCCAGAGATCCTTTCTCGACTCCCTGCGAGAAAGCAATCCCGGAGCCATCATATCTTTTTCATGCCTCAGCATCCAGTTCTAGTTGTATCGATCGGGATACAACTCCGAGCGTCTGTTACCATGGACACGGCTATTCGAATAGATAATACTTCCCTGCAGGGGTGCACAAACTTACCAACACGCTCGATCAACTCCGGCCGGACACACCATCAGGTCATGACCGGCCTCGGCCGATCAAATCGCCGTAGTCCTACCTAGGCTCAACAAAGAGGTCACACGCCGGTCTACATCCTAAATGCGAAGGGGTCATGGGCCAATCGTCCTTTGCAACTCTGCGTCTTGCAAGGATGACCGGGATTAGTCCTGGCTACCTCCTTATACAAGGAAGGTGCTTACGCAGACCACCCGGGCGCGTGCTGCTCAACTGTGGCGTCTGAAGAGTTTTCGGGAGAAACATACGGCGCTGAGTGCCCATACTTATTCCCGCATGGTGGTCAGTGCGAAAAAGGCCAGAGGCCTACTCTGATCACATATCCAAACCGTTAGTGTCTTGGTTGTGCGCGGTAACGAGCAAAGACTCACGATCATGTGACCCCATCTCCTGGACTTACGACAAGGGCTAAGAATGCCTGGCCGTGCCACGTAATTATCTCGCGGGTACCCTCCAGGTGAACCCGACTACACATCAACTCGCGGTTACACTCACGGTCAACCCGGCTTCACATTTATCTCGCGGGTACCCCTCGGGGCTGACCCGACATCAGTCATGGTTCTGGGGTAAAGTCAAAGTAACACACGTGTGTCCAAAACAACAAGGGGAAACCCGAGGAATCACACTCGATGGACTCCACTCGATGTAATCGTCAAGGTGGACTTGGAGGAACCACCCTCGATGGTCCACACTTGAGGGGTTGCACGACAGAGTCGTTATCGGGAGTGGTAAAGGAGGAATCAACCTCGATGACCATGACCGAATAGCTACACTACAGGGTTAAAATCAGAAGTGCTGACGAGGTATCACCCTCGGCACTCGATAGTAACTCTGCAGAGTCATACAACTAAGGGGGTGATGTGCGGTGTCGGGGCCTAGACGTCGATCACGTTGATCGAGTCATCAAACATAAAGCGGGGCAACTGGGACAAGGTGAGGGGTCACTGATGGATCACTAACCTACCTATACTAAGCAGTTTAGGATAAGCAGGTAAGGTAACAAGTGCAGGTTACAAAATCAGGTTATGCATCAGAATAGGAGCAAACAAGTACAGTAGCAAAATCTAATGCAAGCATGAGAGAGAATGGAATGGGCGATATTGGAATGATCAAGGGGGGTTTACTTGCCTGGAAGCTCTACTGCAAGTGGCTGGACATCAAGGGTGTAGTCGATGTCAGGAGCAGCGTTAGCGTCGGCCTCGGGGTCTACTGGAGAAGAGGGGGAAGAAACAATGAATATAAAGCAAACAAGTGCAACACTAAGCATGACACGACGATACACAGTGCTAGGAGTGTTCTAACGCGGTACTACACATTGCAGTCGGAGAGGGAAAACATCCGGAGGGGTTTTCCCGGCGTTTGGCATTTTCCGGACAGATGAAAAGAGGGGGACGGTTCCATGTTCAGCATGCTAGAGGCATGTCACAAATGAATGGACTGCATAAACGGATTCGTTGGATTTTTCTGAGCAATTTTCATATATAAATTTTTTTCATCTGAATTATAGATTATTTTATATTAATTTTCAAAGTTTTAAACATTTTCTGAAATTATTAAATCATTTAGGAATTATTTAAATCCCAGAAAAGCTATTATGACGTCAGTGCTGCATCATCATTACGTCAGCAAGTCAACTGAGTTGACTAGGGTCAACCCTGACGTGTGGGGCTGTTTTGTCAGTGACTTAGTTAATTTAATAGTTTAAACTTAAATAAATTGGTTAATTAACTAGCTAGGGCCCACTATTCAGGGTCTTACTAAACTAATTAATTAACTTTAAATTTTTTAATTAGATTAGTGGGGGTGGCCCACATGTCAGTGGCTGGGCCGCCCAGTCAGCCAGTTGACTGAGGTCAACGGGTCAGCTGGACCCCCTGGGACCCACTGGCAGTGGCCCAGGGGTGGGCCCAGGCGGCGGCATGTAGGTGGCGGCGTTGGGGGTGTGACGACGAGCCGTCCCGCGGTGGCTCCTCAACGGAACCCGCCGGAATCGCGGCACAGTCGTCCGCTAGGGATGCGGCCGGGTGTTTCCGAAAGGGCGCACCGCCGCGCGTCGACCTGTGGCGACGATTCGAGGGGAGGGGGGGGAGGGGGGGCGGAGCAGCGGCGACGTGCAGTGGCAGCCGGAGCAGGCGTGGGGGCGGGAGGGTGCCAGGGAGCTGTGGGCGTGCGCCAGGGGCTGCGGGCGTCGTCAGGGGGCCACGGGTGCCTGTTCGCGACAGCGGGCGCAACACTGGGCGAGCGCATGCGGCAGGGGCAGCCGCGCGGTGAGCAGCACGGCGAGCAGGGCAAGCAAGAGGGCAGGGCGCGGGGCGACTGCAGCGGGGCAAAAGGGAGTGCGGGCGCGCGCTGGGCCACGGTTGGGCGAGCGGAGCGCGGCCAGGAGGGGGCGGGGCACGGCCACAGACAGGGTGATCGCGGGGACCGCGGCAGGTGCCGGCCGTGGCAGTGACCGAGACGCGGCGGCGGCGTGACAGAGGAGCAGCTAGCTAGGGGGAGAGCGCGAGCAGCCAGAGGGAGGGGGAGGAGACGGATGCTCACGGTGAGGCACACGATGGCCGGCGGTAGTTTAGAAACGCAGGAGCATGACGCAGACGGGGGCACGCCAGTGGCCGACGGGGACGCGAGCTTGAAGCCAGAGACACGGGGCCTTCCCAGCTCCTGCTGTTGGGCAAGAGGCCAAGGACGAGGCACATGCAGCTTCTGGTCGCCATGGCGCAGCCCGAGGTGGCGCCGGAGCGCGCGGACGGCGGCGGACGGCGAAAGGGGCTTCGGGTGAGCGACAAGGAGGAGGGGATCTGAGTGAGGAGGGGAGAGAGAGGCCAAGAGGGAGAGATGGGGGAAGTGGGTGGAGTGGCAGAGGAGGAGGGGAGGAGCCCGAGGCGTCGGGGCCTTATCCCCCGTCGACGCCGACGAGGCGGCATGATGGCGACCTCGGGCGCGCCCGATGAACAGAGGAGGAGGCGACCGGTGGGGGGTAAGCGGGCCGCTGGGTCGGCTCGGGTGTGGCCAGGCCCATGGAAAACAGTGGGGGGGGGGGCTTTTCCTTTTATATTTTTTTCTTCAATAACTTTATTTTTTCTATTTCTTTTTAAAACAAAATAGTTTTATAAATTACAAAACTTGCACCTAATTTAGAAATTTAAATTAGGCCACTGCCATATTACGTTTAACTTTTAAATAATATAGTTTAGCATTTTTACCATTTAAAAAGACAATTAAATTAAATGATTTAGCCACCGTTTTGAATAGTTTAGTGCAATTAAACATTTTACAAAAATGTTGGTTCACAACCATTATTAACAAATGATTATTTGCAACAACTTGAACATTTTAGTTTTCATGCTTGAGAAATTTTGAATTTCACTTAGAATTTGAAATTGAATTTGACTGGAATTTCAAATGGGATATTGATCAAAGTGACTAAGCACTGTTTTAGTAAAATGATTAGCTTGATCTCAGGGATCACTGTAGCATCATTACACAGGGGTGTGACAACTATCCTCCTCTAAAAGAAATTCTCGTCCCGAGAATTAAGAGGTAGAAGGGAAAAGATCGGGGTATTCAGCACAGAGGTTATCCTCGCGTTCCCAAGTGGCTTCATCTTTAGCATGTCGACCATTGCACCTTGAGGAGCTTGGTAACCTTCTGGTGGGTTCGACGTTCAACTTCTTCAAGAATGCAGATCGGATGCTCTTTGTATGTGAGATCATCTCGAACTTCAATCAATTCTGGATCCACTTCACGCTCCGGGTCCTTGAAGCAACGACGAAGTTGCGACACGTGGAAGACGTCATGGACGTGAGAGAACTGAGGTGGCAACTCCAGTTGATAAGCCACCAGTCCACAACAGGCAAGAATATGGAAGGGACCAATGTAGCGAGGAGCTAACTTGCCCTTGACTCTGAACCGATGAGTGCCTCTCAAAGGAGTGACATGCAGATAAGCTTGCTAACCGGGTTGATAAGTTGAACCCCAATGTTTCTGGTCATAGTTGCTCTTCTGGCAGGACTGGGCCACCTTGAGATTATCCCGGATAATGTGAACCTGCTGTTCAGCTTGTTGAATAATGTCTGGACCAATGAGCGTCCGTTTCCCAGTTTCTGACCAATTCAGAGGGGTTTGGCACTTACGTCCATATAGCACTTCGAAGGGTGCCATCTTCAAGCTAGCTTGATAACTGTTGTTATAAGAGAACTCCGCATAAGGGAGAGATTCTTCCCACTTCTTGCCGAAAGAGATACACAAGCCCAAAGCATTTCTTCCAGAATTTGGTTGACTCACTCGACTTGGCCTTGGGATTGGGGACGATAAGCAGTGCTGCAGGTAATATGAGTTCCCATTGCCTCTTGGAAACTATCCCAGAATTTCGAGGTGAATAAATTGCCACGGTCTAAACTGATCTCCTTCGGAATGCCATGGAGTGACACAATTCTGGAGATATACAAGTTTGCTAATCGACTAGCAGTGATAGTCTCCTTGACTAGCAGAAAGTGAGCAACTTTCGAGAATTGGTCGATGACGACAAAGATAGCATCATTGCCCTTTTGTAACTTGGGAAGGCCAGTGATGAAGTCCATTTGGATCTTATCCCACTTTCATTCAGGAATCAGAAGCGGTTGCAGAAGTCCAGCTGGTTTCTGATGTTCTGCTTTGACGCGACAGCAAACGTCACACTCTTCGATATATCGAGCAATGTCTTGCTTCATTTTAGACCACCAGTACTTCTGACGAATGTCTAAGTACATCTTGGTACTTCCCAGATGAATAGAGAGAGGGGTGTCATGTGCTTCTTTCATCACCTTCTCTGTCATAAGCTCGAACCGGGGAACCACAATGCGATTCCTGAAGTACAAGGTTCCATCTTCAGCAAGCAAGAAATCTCTGGATTTCTCTAAGGCAAGATCCTTTTTCATCAGATCAACGTGAGCATCTTTGGCTTGAGCAGACTTAATTGCCTTGAGAAGAGTGGGTTCCAGGACAAGGTTATTTAGAGAACCCTGTGGAACTAGTTGAAGGTCTAGCTTGCAAAGTTCTTCATAAAGGCAGGGTTGAGCTTTATGAACCATGTGGTTATTGCAATAAGACTTGCAGCTCAGGGCATCGGCCATTACATTAGCCTTGCCAGGGGTATAGGATATACCGCAGTTGTAGTCAGCAATAGCTTCCATCCATCACTGCTGATGGAGGTTCAGATCTGGTTGAGTAAACAGGTACTTCAGACTCTGATGATCGGTGAAGATCTCGCAACAATTACCGAGAAGGTATTGTTGCCATAGCTTTAGTGCATAGATAACTGCAGCAAGCTCGAGGCCATGAACTAGGTAGTTCTCTTCGTGAGGACGCACTTGACGGGAGGCATAAGCAATCACCCTGCACTCTTACATTAGGACACGGCCTAATCCTTGACGTGAAGTGTCCCAATAGATGACGAAGTCCTTGCGAGAATCAGGGGAGGAAGCACCGGGGCAGAAGTCAGCTTGTCCTTGAGGGCCTGGAAACTTTCCTGACACTTTTCTGTCCATTCGAACTTAACGCCTTTATGAAGTAGATTGGTCAGTGGCTTGGCGATCTTGGAGAAGTTCTCAACGAAATGACAACAGTAGCTGGCGAGTCCGAGAAAGCTTCTGACTTGCTTGACATTCTTCGGAGGAGTCCAATCAAGAATAGCCTGAACTTGCTCTGGTTTGACAGCAATACCATCCTTGGAGATGACATGCCCAAGGTAGGTTACTTCTGGAAGCCAGAATTCACACTTGGAATACTTGGCATAAAGTTGATGGTCTCGAAGCTTTTCCAGAACAAGTCGAAGATGTTCAGCATGTTCTTCTTTGTTCTTGGTGTATACAAGAATATCATCCAGATAAACCACAACGAACTTGTTGAGGTATTCCATGAATATGTAGTTCATCAGACGAGAATGTCGCTGGAGCATTGGTTAAGCCGAAAGACATGACGGTGTACTCGTATGAACCATAGTGAGTAACGAATTCTGTCTTGGGAATATCCTCTTCACGAACACGGATCTGGTGGTAACCCAACCTGAAGTCGAATTTAGAGAAAACCGATGAACCAGCCAGTTGATCATATAGATCATTGATCCGAGGAAGCGGATATTTGTTTTGAATTGTAGCTTGGTTGATAGGCCTATAGTCTTGGGCCAAATGATTTGTCCCATCCTTCTTCTTAACGAAGTGAGAAGGGGCTCCCCAAGTAGAGGAACTTGGACGAATGAAGCCACTGTGAAGAGATTTGTCAATTTCCTCCTTATGCTCAAGGAGTTCATGAGGTGGCATTTTGTAGGGTCGTTTGGCAATAGGAGTGGTGCCTAGTTTCAAGTCGATGACGAACTTGACAACCCGAGTAGGAGATATCCCCGGGAGTTCTTCTGGAGAGACATCTTGGAATTTGTGGATGACTGGAATGTGTACAATGCCCTCAAGAGGTGCTACGTTCAACACATTCAAGGCATAAAGCCGTGCTTTGGCATTTCGAACAAGACGAGCATGATTGCTTACTATCTCATTAGAAGGATGTAGGAGGTGAACGGTTTTAGTGGCACAAACCATAGAAGCAGTATGCGCTTTCAACCAATCCATTCCCAGAATGAGGTCAATATTGGAAGACTACAGGATAATGGGAGAGGCATGGAACTCTAATCCTTCAATCTCAATGACGACGTTGTGGCTAACCTGTAACACCCCATGTATTGAGCTACAGTAATCACCCTTTTGATTATGCCATGTCATCAGGTTTAACAGTGCATGATCATCATTAGCATCATATTGCATTTCAACTCCTAAGTCAAAATCCAAATTTAAATGAAAGTGGAGAATAAAAGTTGTCTGGCATAGAAACTAAAATGATCGTTAAATAGGAAATAATCTAGAGACAAATCTAAAATTATAATCAACTTTTACTAAATTCATTATGTGCCTCAAACAGCAACAGAACAGAGATATATAATCCAATTTCTTTTAATTAAAATTCAAGTGAAATCATTTGTACACCAAACCAATTTTTAGCAGTGACTAATGTTGCACTGTGAATTATGGACCAATTCCTATGTTTTACAAAAGTCCATAAGTGGCCTAACCTTTTTGCAAAACAGAAAAGAAATGAATAAAGAAAAGAAGAAAACAAACAAAAAAATAAAAAGAGAAAAGGCCTTCCCCCCTGGGCCACGGCCCAGCAGGCCAATCGGGCCGCCAGGCCGGCCCACCCGCACCCCCTCTACTAACCCCCCCAGCCACACCGAACCCTAACCCCCAGCCCGACCAATAGAACCCCCCCTCGTCCCCTGTGCCGCCGCCCCGTCGGCCTCCCTCGCCTCGCCGGTCTGCTCCTCGCCTCCACGCTCGCCGGCCTCCTCCTTCCCCGTCGGTCCAACCCCGCCTCTTCAGCCCTATGTGAGCCGCTCGCCGCCCCGCTCTTCCCCCGTTGCCCGCTCGTCGCTCTCTCCTGTGCCCCGCCGTGCGCGCGCGCTCGGGGGCGCCTCGGCGCGCTCTGGCCGCCGCCCGGCCGCGGTCACCGCTTGCCTCCTCCGGCCTGCGCACGCGCTCACCCCCGCCTCGCCTGCCCCGCTCGTGCCCGCCACCGCTCCGCCCCTGCCTTCGGCCCGGCAACTCCGGCGCCGACCGCGACCACCGGCGGCCTGGCCGCCCTGCCCCCCTCACGGCCTCGCCCGCCCTATGGGCGCCGCCTGGCCTCTGGCGCCGCGGGCGCTGCCCCTCCCCTACTGGACATTGTCCAGTGCCCATGGCAGTGGCCCCGGACATGTCCGGCCACTGCCTGACCAGTGGGGCCCAGTGCCCCTAAAAAAAGGATTAAAATAATAATAATAATAATAAATAATAAATGTTAATTGAATTAATTAATTAATTTAATTAATTTAATTAATTAGTTAATTAATACTATTTAGTTTAAGTAAATAGGTTTAGTTGCTAATTAGGGTTAATCTATTAGTTAGTGTTATTAGACTATGACATGTGGGTCCAGTTTGACCCTGTTGACCAGTCAACATTGACTGGTCAACTGTTGACCATTGACAGGATTGATAATAATTCAGAAATTCATTTTAAACTTCAGTAATTAATAGAAAATAAACCGTAACTCCGATAAAAAAACTTTGTACATGAAAGTTGCTCAGAACGACGAGACGAATCCGAATACGCGGTCCGTTCATCCGCCACATGTCTCTAACTATCCGGACATGGAACCGTTCCCCTCCGGTCATTTGTGTGACAAATGTCCGGAACTGGGAAAACATTCCCGGATGAATCCCACCTTCGCCAGTATCACCCGGCACTGCGTTAGATCACCTCCGTCACCGCGTATTGCCATGTTATGCTTTGTGCTGCACTTGTTCGCTGTGTATTTATACTGTTTCCTCCCCCTCTTCTCTCTTGGTAGCCCCCGACACCGACGTTGTCCCCGAGGCCGACACAGCTCCGGAGCCCGAAGACACCATTGACAACCTTGCCCTTGCTGCCGAGCAACCAGGCAAGCCCCCCCTTTGATCATCCCGATATCGCCCATTCTAATTTCTCATGCTTGCATTAGAATTGCTGCTACTGCTTTACCTATTCTGATGCATAGCCTGTTTATTGTAACGTGCTGTTGATAATTACCTGCATACCCTAAACTGCTTAGTATAGGCTGGGTAGAGACCTATCAGTGACCCCACTTATCCCGATTGCCCCGCTGGATTGTCAGAAGACCCGATCAACGGGATTGAAAACCAGGCCCCGACACCGCACATCACCTCACCCCCTTAGTTGTAACGACACTGCATCGTTACCACCGAGTGACGAGGGTGATACCTCATGTAGCACTTCTGATGTTAACTCTGTAGAGTAGCTATTCGTTCGTGGTCATTGAGGGTGATTCCTCCTTCACCGCTTCCGATAACGACGCCGTCGTACAACACCTCAAGTGTGAACCCAGTGAGGGTGATTCCTCCGAGTTCACATTGACGGACACATCGAGTAGGAATCCAACGAGGGTGATACCTCGGATTCCCCTGATGTTATGGACACACTGATACTTGGACTGTACTGTTGTTACTTGGAAAGGCGGGTCGACCCTGAGGGGTACCCGCGTGCGCCTGAGAGGCGAGTGTTGTGAAGACGGGTGCCTGTATGGTGCCCGAGTGATGAATACGAGGCACGGCCAGACATTGTTAACCCTTGCAGCAAGTCCTCGAGACGGGGCGACGGGGTCACATCTTTCGTGAGTCTCTGCTCGTTACCGCAAGCCCAAGGTACTAGCGATTTGGATATTTGATCCAAGCAGGCCTCTGGCCTGATAGCACTAACCATCACGTGGGCATAGTATGGGCGTTCTGCATCGTAGCATCAGCCGACAGTTCTGTCAGACATCTAGTTCAGCATGGCGGCACGGACGGACCGGCGCCTTCCTGTAGTGTTGGTGCCTGGCTTCACCGTGTGCGCAACGACCCGGAGGGCGAGGGGCGATGGCCAAGACCCCCTTGCGCTTAGGATGTAGACCGGCGGGGACCTCTCTGCTGAGCTGTAGGTAGGGTTGCGATGTGTCGTTTGGCCGAGGCCGGGCATGACCCAGGAAAGTGTGTCCGGCCGGAGTTAATCGAGCGTGTTGGGTAAGTTGGTGCACCCCTGCAGGGAAGAAAACTTCTATCGATAGCCTGTCCTACGGTAAAGGACACTCAGAGTTGTATCCTGATTGATACAATTTAGAACCGGATACTTGGATACTATGGCTCTGGGATTGCTTCTCGCAGGGAGTCGAGAAGGGATCTCAGGACGAGGTTGATGACTGTATGGCTCTGGGATTGCTTTCTCGCAGGGAGTCGAGAAAGGATCTCTGGGTGAGGTTGAGACTTAATGATACTGCTACATTATATGGTACTGTCTACACTCTTCTGATGCTGCAAGACCTCTGAAGATGCTAGTCTTCGATAGGACTAGGCCTTCTCTCTATTCTGGCATATCTGCAGCCCAGTCCACATATACAACCTCTCTTTGAAAATGTTGCATATGTAGTGTAGATCCTTGCTTGCTGAGTACTTCTGAGTACTCACGGTTGCTTTGTTTTCCTTTTCTCCCCATATCAGTTGTCGCGACCAGAGGACGATGCCCCTTGAGACAGATGCCCCGTCGATCGACTACTACTACTACCCCGAGGATGGATACTACTACGAGTTGACTGACGACCAGGAGTAGGATCGGAGGGTCCCAGGCAGGAGGCCTACGCCTTTCGATCGTAGTGTTTTATTTTGCCCCGCCTTTCTAAAGGCCTTTCTGTTTCTATTTTCATATCTGTACTCAGATATCTGATGCTTCCGCTGATGCTTGTTCGCAAGCTTATGTATTCGAGCCCTCGAGGCCCCTGGCTTGTAATATAAATCTTGGATGACTTTATTTATGTTTTAGAGTTGTGTTGTGATATCTTCCCGTGGGTCCTTAGGCTTGATCGTATGCATTTGCGTGTATGATTAGTGCACGATTGAGCCGGGGGCATCACAAGTTGGTATCAGAGCTGACAGCCTGTAGGAACCCCCTTTCCAACTCCTTGGCCGAAGTTGAGTCTAGTAACCGAAAACTATTTTACTAACTTGGCTGTGTGGCTTACGGGCCCACGTCGCCAATTGGGTGGTATTAGGATCTTTTACTTCTCGACCTTTACTCTGGGACTCTGATCTCTCTTCTATTCGGGTTAAATAAATTTTACTAACTCCAACATTAGGTTCTCGTGATCACATCCACCCGGTGTTCTGAAAATATCCCCCTTGCTCCAAGATTGTGGGCCAGGTTCTGCTTGCAGGATCCTCTTATCGAGGGCTCCCTGTGTTTCACTTGCAGATTCCTCGCCCCAATAGTTTTCTCCGGCGTTGATGTAGCCTTTGCTATGTCTCGTTGTGTACTTCCTTACCGCGTGCCTGCGTGCCGCCTAGATGTCTAGCCCTCCCCTTTCAGCTGTCGTATTGCCGGATTGTAATCGAGGCAATGTGCGGATTTGAATGTCTGGTGCGAATATGATGAAGTATCTATTGCACTTCCTTCTGTTGTGCGTGTTACTTCATGAATCATTCCATACACCTGCAGTTTTCTTGCTAAACTGCCCCTGTTGATTTGGCAGGATGGCTGACGATCCTCCACCTCCACCTTATATTGCCGCAATGATGCAGCAGTTTGAACTGAACCGTCAGGTTATGACCGGGATATTGGCTCAGTTCCCAAACCAGAACACTCAGCAACAATCTGCTCCAATAACTCTGCCGGAATTCGTGCGCCTCAATCCGTCCACTTTTCGCAACTCGACTGATCCAATGGATTCTGACGATTGGCTCCATGACATTACCTTCCAGATGAAGTCGGCTAATGTTATCCCTGACAGTTACGTCACCTATGCGACGTATCACCTGAGGGGATCTGCTGCTCAATGGTGGGAAAGCCACAAGGGTATGTTGCCTACTGAGACTGTAACCGCTTGGCAGGAATTTCAGTCAGCCTTTCGTGCACGGTACATTCCTCAAGGTCTGATGGACCAGAAGAAGCAGGAGTTCCGCAAACTCTCTCAGGGCAAAATGACTGTGGATGAATACCAGAGGAAATTTCTTGAATTGTCCCGCTATGCTGCGGATGACGTCGACACCAACACACGCAAGCAGGAGAAATTCCATGAAGGACTGCGTACCGATATAAAACTTGCACTTGCTGTCCATGATTTCACAGCCTTTGCAACGCTTGTCAGCAAATCTTTCCAAGTTGAAATAGCTCTGACTGATTACCAGGAGTCGCTCAAGCGCACTCATGAAGCTGACTCAACCACGGGTCAGCCTGTTCAGAAACGTTGAGTCTGGATCCCACACAATGTTCATCATCAACCTGCCCCAACACCAAGGCCGTCTTATGTTGCACCTCGACTGCCTTCACCACCGAGACAGCTAATGGTTCATGATGGACCGCCTAATGTTATGGCTTCTCCTCAGGATGTACCACGTCCTCCTGATGGTCGTACGAAGGGCCATCGAACCCATCGTTGCAGAAATCGTAAGGCCAGGATGTCTGCTATGGACCGAGGCCAGGTTACTCACGTCAAAATGGGAGAAGCTCGTGAGTCTCCAAAAATCGTGATGGGAACTCTGTCAGTTAATTCAGTTGCAGCTTCTGTTCTCTTTGATTCTGGGGCATCACATTCCTTTATGTCTCAACAATTTGCTCAGCGACATGAGCTACCTCTAGAGTTATTGCCCACACCATTAGAGATTATCACTCCCCGTTCCAGGTGGCAAACCAAGATGGTAAGTCACAACAATCAGATCAAAATTGAAGGGTTGATGTTCTCTGCTTCCCTTATTGCTCTTGGACCTTCCGACATAGACATCATTCTCGGTATGGACTGGTTGACAGCCCATAATGCTTTGATTGACTGTGCTACTAAGACAGTCCAGCTCACACACCTTTCTGGTCAGGTGATCAATTACTCAGCCCGAATAGCTCAGGATGCTGAGAGCCAGATATATGTTCTGAATGCATTGAATGCTTCACCTCTTGAAAGCATCAAGAATGTTCCAGTTGTTCGTGATTTTCAAGATGTATTTCCAGAAGAACTTCCAGGAATACCCCCTGCTAGAGCTGTTGAGTTCGTCATCGACTTGAAGCCCGACACTACCCCTATTGCGAAGCGTCCTTCTAAGATGCCTCCGCATCATCTTCTCGAGCTTAAGGAAGAAATCGACACGTCACTTAGGAAAGGTTTCATCCGCCCCAGTTCCTCTGCTTGGGGAGCACCTTCACTCTTCGTCAAGAAGAAGGATGGAACTAACCGATTGGTTCAGGATTACCGGCCCATTAACCAAGCTACAATCCAGAATAAATATCCGCTTCCTCGGATCAATGATTTGTATGATCAACTTGCCGGTTCCTCAGTATTCTCTAAGTTTGATTTGAGATTGGGATACCATCAGATCCGTGTTCGCGAAGAGGATATTCCCAAGACTGCATTTGTTACTCGCTATGGCTCCTACGAGTACACGGTCATGTCCTTCGGCTTAACTAATGCTCCAGCCACATTCTCCCGTCTGATGAATTACATCTTCATGGATTACCTCGACAAATTTGTCGTGGTATATCTGGATGATATTCTGGTATATTCGAAGAATAAAGAAGAACATGCTGAACACCTTCGTCTTGTACTGGAAAGGCTCCGAGAACACCAGTTGTATGCCAAATACTCCAAATGTGAATTCTGGCTTTCTGAAGTAATGTATCTTGGTCATGTGATTTCCAAGGATGGAATTGCTGTTAACCCAGAACGAGTTCAGGCTATTCTGGACTGGACTCCTCCGAAGAACGTCAAGCAAGTCAGAAGTTTTCTCGGCCTTGCAAGTTATTGCCGTCGATTTGTCGAGAACTTTTCTAAGATTGCTAAGCCTTTGACTGATCTGCTTCACAAGGGCGTTAAGTTCGAATGGACAGAAAAATGTCAGGAAAGTTTTCAAACACTCAAGGACAAGCTAACATCTGCCCCAGTACTTGCTCCTCCAGATTCTCGCAAAGACTTTGTGATTTATTGTGACGCATCCCGTGAAGGATTAGGCTGTGTCCTAATGCAAGAGCGTAAAGTGATTGCTTATGGCTCTCGTCAGTTGCGCCCACATGAAGAGAATTATCCGGTACATGATCTAGAACTAGCTGCTGTCATCTATGCATTACAGTTGTGGCGACATTACCTCCTCGGTAATCGTTGCGAGATCTACATGGATCATAAAAGTCTGAAGTACTTGTTCACTCAGCCATCTCTAAACCTCCGTCAGCAAAGATGGATGGAGGCCATTGCGGACTATGATTTGGGTATTTCCTATACCCCTGGCAAGGCTAACGTGATGGCTGATGCCTTAAGCCGCAAGTCCTATTGCGACAACCTCATGGTTAGGCGAGCTCAGCCTCGTCTTTTTGAAGAACTATGGAAGCTAAATCTGTGTATTGTTCCACAGGGATCTCTTAATAACCTTGTGATACAACCAGATCTTGAGAAAGCTGTTAAGAATGCGCAAGCTAAAGATGCTGAAGTTGATCTGATGAAGAAAAATCTTCACCTTGAAAAGTACAGGGATTTCTCGCTGTCTGAAGATGGAACCTTGTATTTCAGAAACCGCATTGTGGTACCTCGCTTCGAACTCATGACTGACAAAGTCATGAAGGAGGCACATGATACCCCGTTGTCTATTCATCCGGGTAGCACCAAGATGTATCATGATCTCCGTCAAAGGTACTGGTGGTCTAGAATGAAGCAGGACATTGCTCGCTATGTTGCCGAATGTGATGTGTGTCATCGCGTTGAAGCAGAACATCAGAAGCCTGCTGGAATTCTGCAACCACTGCCTATTCCTCTATGGAAATGGGATAAGGTTCAGATGGATTTCATTACAGGACTCCCCAGGTCACAGAAGGGTCACGATGCTATTCTTGTCATTGTCGACCAACTTTCTAAAGTTGCACACTTTCTGCCCGTCAAGGAAACTATCACTGCTAGCCAGTTAGCAGAGTTGTATATCTCCAGAATTGTTTCACTCCACGGTATTCCGAAGGAGACCAGTTCGGACCGTGGCGGCCTTTTCACTTCCAAATTCTGGGAAAGTTTCCAAACAGCTATGGGAACTCATATTACCTGGAGTTCAGCTTATCATCCCCAATCCCAAGGCCAAGTCGAACGAGTCAATCAAGTGCTTGAAGACATGCTTCGGGCTTGTGCTATATCGTTTGGCAAGAAGTGGGAAGAATCTCTTCCTTATGCGGAATTCTCATATAACAACAGCTATCAAGCCAGCTTGAAAATGGCCCCCTTCGAAGTTCTATATGGACGTAAGTGTCGAACCCCTCTGAATTGGTCAGAAACTGGGGAACGACCGCTCGTGGGTCCGGATATTATTCAACACACCGAAGAACAAGTTTGTATTGTCCGAGAAAATCTCAAGACGTCTCAGGACCGCCAGAAGAGCAACTATGATCGCAAACGATGGGGTTTGACTTCTCAACCTGGTGATCAAGCTTATCTTCGTGTCACTCCTATGAAGGGCACTCACCGTTTTGGAATCAAGGGCAAGTTAGCTCCACGCTACATTGGTCCTTTCCGCATTATTGCTAGACGTGGTCAGGTGGCATATAAATTGGAATTGCCGCCGCAATTCTCTTATATCCACGACGTCTTCCATGTGTCGCAACTTCGTCGTTGCTTCAAGGAATCTCCGCACCGAGCAGTGGATCACGAGGTGCTCGAATTGCAAGATGACCTATCTTATAAGGAGCATCCGATCCGCATTCTCGATGAAGCTGAACGTCGGACCTGTCAAAAGGTTACCAAGTTCCTCAAAGTGCAGTGGTCAAATCATACTGAAGATGAAGCCACTTGGGAACGCGAGGATAATCTTCGTGCGGAATACCCCGAACTTTTTCCTTCTACCTCTTAATTCTCGGGACGAGAATTCTTGTTAGTGGAGGAGATTTGTAACACCCCATGTATTGAGCTACAGTAATCACCCTTTTGATTATGCCATGTCATCAGGTTTAACAGTGCATGATCATCATTAGCATCATATTGCATTTCAACTCCTAAGTCAAAATCCAAATTTAAACGAAAGTGGAGAATAAAAGTTGTCTGGCATAGAAACTAAAATGTTCGTTAAATAGCAAATAATCTAGAGACAATTCTAAAATTATAATCAACTTTTACTAAATTCATTATGTGCCTCAAACAGCAACAAAACAGAGATATATAATCCAATTTCTTTTAATTAAATTCAAGTCAAATCATTTGTACACCAAACCAATTTTTAGCAGTGACTAATGTTGCACTGTGAATTATGGACCAATTCCTATGTTTTACAAAAGTCCATAAGTGGCCTAACCTTTTTGCAAAACAGAAAAGAAATGAATAAAGAAAAGAAGAAAACAAACAAAAAAATAAAAAGAGAAAAGGCCTTCCCCCCTGGGCCCCGGCCCAGAAGGCCAATCGGGCCGCCAGGCCGGCCCACCCGCACCCCCTCTACTAACCCCCCCCCCAGCCACACCGAACCCTAACCCCCAGCCCGACCAACAGAACCCCCCCTCGTCCCCTGCGCCGCCGCCCCGTCAGCCTCCCCTGCCGCCCGGCGCCTCCGGCGCCGCACCCCGCCGCCGGCCTCGCCTCGCCGGTCTGCTCCTCGCCTCCATGCTCGCCGGCCTCCTCCTTCCCCGTCGGTCCAACCCCGCCTCTTTAGCCCCATGTGAGCCGCTCGCCGCCCTGCTCTTCCCCCATTGCCCGCTCGTCGCTCTCCCCTGCGCCCCGTCGCGCGCGCGCGCTCGGGCGCGCCTCGGCGCGCTCTGGCCGCCGCCCGGCTGTGGTCACCGCTTGCCTCCTCCGGCCCGCACACGCGCTCACCCCCGCCTCGCCTGCCCCGCTCGTGCCCGCCACCGCTCCGCCCCTGCCTCCGGCCCGGCAACTCCGGCGCCGGCCGCGACCACCGGCGGCCTGGCCGCCCCGCCCCCCTCACGGCCTCGCCCGCCCTACGGGCGCCGCCTGGCCTCTGGCGCCGCGGGCGCTGCCCGTCCCCTGCTGGACATTGTCTAGTGGCCATGGCAGTGGCCCCGGACATGTCCGGCCACTGCCTGACCAGTGGGGCCCAGTGCCCCTAAAAAAAGGATTAAAAATAATAATAATAAATAATAAATGTTAATTGGATTAATTAGTTAATTAATACTATTTAGTTTAAGTAAATAGGTTTAGTTGCTAATTAGGGTTAATCTATTAGTTAGTGTTATTAGACTATGACATGTGGGTCCAGTTTGACCCTGTTGACCAGTCAACATTGACTGGTCAACTGTTGACCATTGACTGGATTGATAATAATTCAGAAATTCATTTTAAACTTCAGCAATTAATAGAAAATAAACCGTAACTCCGATAAAAAAAACTTTGTACATGAAAGTTGTTCAGAACGACGAGACGAATCCGAATACGCGGTCCGTTCGTCCGCCACATGTCTCTAACTATCCGGACATGGAACCGTTCCCCTCCGGTCATTTGTCTGACAAATGTCCGGAACCGGGAAAACATTCCCGGATGAATCCCACCTTCGCCAGTATCACCCGGCACTGCGTTAGATCACCTCCGTCACCGCGTATTGCCATGTTATGCTTTGTGTTGCACTTGTTCGCTGTGTATTTATACTGTTTCCTCCCCCTCTTCTCTCTCGGTAGCCCCCGACACCGACATCATCCCCGAGGCCGACGCAGCTCGGGAGCCCGAAGACACCATTGACAACCTTGCCCTTGCCGCCGAGCAACTAGGCAAGCCCCCCCTTTGATCATCTCGACATCGCCCATTCTAATTTCCCATGCTTGCATTAGAATTGCTGCTGCTGCTGCTTTACCTATTATGATGCATAGCCTGTTTATTGTAACCTGCTATTGATAATGACCTGCATACCCTAAACTGCTTAGTATAGGCTGGGTAGAGACCTATTAGTGACCCCACTTATCCCGATTGCCCCGCTGGATTGTCAGAAGACCCGATCAACGGGATTGAAGACCAGGCCCTGGCACCGCACAACACCTCACCCCCTTAGTTGTAACGACACTGCAGCGTTACCACCGAGTGACGAGAGTGATACCTCGTGTAGCACTTCTGATGTTAACTCTGTAGAGTAGCTATTCGGTCGTGGTCATCGAGGGTGATTCCTCCTTCACCGCTTCCGATAACGACGCCGTCGTACAACACCTCAAGTGTGAACCCAGTGAGGGTGATTCCTCCGAGTTCACATTGACGGACACATCGAGTAGGAATCCAACGAGGGTGATACCTCAGATTCCCCTGATGTTATGGACACACGGATACTTGGACTGTACTGTTGTTACTTGGAAAGGCGGGTCGACCCTGAGGGGTACCCGCGTGCGCCTGAGAGGCGAGTGTTGTGAAGACGGGTGCCTGTATGGTGCCCGAGTGATGAATACGAGGCATGGCCGGGCATTGTTAACCCATGCAGCAAGTCCTCGAGACGGGGCGACGGGGTCACATCTTTTGTGAGTCTCTGCTCGTTACCGCAAGCCCAAGGTACTAGCGATTTGGATATTTGATCCAAGCAGGCCTCTGGCCTGATAGCACTAACCATCACGTGGGCATAGTATGGGCGTTCTGCATCGTAGCATCAGCCGACAGTTCTGTCAGACGTCTAGTTCAGCATGGTGGCACGGACGGACCGGCGCCTTCCTGTAGTGTTGGTGCCTGGCTTCACCGTGTGCGCAACGACCCGGAGGGCGAGGGGCGATGGCCAAGACCGCCTTGCGCTTAGGATGTAGACCGGCGGGGACCTCTCTGCTGAGCTGTAGGTAGGGTTGCGATGTGTCGTTTGGCCGAGGCCGGGCATGACCCAGGAAAGTGTGTCAGGCCGGAGTTAATCGAGCGTGTTGGGTAAGTTGGTGCACCCCTGCAGGGAAGAAAACTTCTATCGATAGCCTGTCCTACGGTAAAGGACACTCGGAGTTGTATCCTGATTGATACAATTTAGAACTGGATACTTGGATACTATGGCTCTGGGATTGCTTCTCGCAGGGAGTCGAGAAGGGATCTCAGGACGAGGTTGATGACTGTATGGCTCTAGGATTGCTTTCTCGCAGGGAGTCGAGAAAGGATCTCTGGGTGAGGTTGAGACTTAATGATACTGGTACATTATATGGTACTGTCTACACACTTCTGATGCTGCAAGACCTCTGAAGATGCTAGTCTTCGATAGGACTAGGCCTTCTCTCTATTCTGGCATATCTGCAGCCCAGTCCACATATACAACCTCTCTTTGAAAATGTTGCATATGTAGTGTAGATCCTTGCTTGCTGAGTACTTCTGAGTACTCACGGTTGCTTTGTTTTCCTTTTCTCCCCATATCAGTTGTCGCGACCAGAGGACGGTGCCCCTTGAGACAAATGCCCCGTCGATCGACTACTACTACTACCCCGAGGATGGATACTACTACGAGTTGACTGACGACCAGGAGTAGGATCGGAGGGTCCCAGGCAGGAGGCCTACGCCTTTCGATCGTAGAGTTTTATTTTGCCCCGCCTTTCTAAAGGCCTTTCTGTTTCTGTTTTCATATCTGTACTCAGATATCTGATGCTTTCGCTGACTCTTGTTCGCAAGCTTATGTATTCGAGCCCTCGAGGCCCCTGGCTTGTAATATAAAGCTTGTATGACTTTATTTATGTTTTAGAGTTGTGTTGTGATATCTTCCCGTGAGTCCTTAGGCTTGATCGTGTGCATTTGCGTGTATGATTAGTGCACGATTGAGCCGGGGGCATCACATAACCAGGGTGGTTGGACATTGGCCCGTGGGGGTGTTTACCACTAGTGGAATGTGCATCTCTTCATATTTAATGCCATGCATGAATGCAAAAATCTTTTGATATGAAAGAATGCGATGCTCTTGTATTGAATAAAACAGTAGCTGGTACTGAATTAACAAGGAGAGTACCCATCACAGTAGTAGGCTGGTCTTGAGCTTCATTCAGATCAATGTTGTTAGCCTGACCATGACCATAAGGCGTGGCATTGTTGTTGAGGGGCTGATTGTTACCACGACTAGCAATAGGAAGAGCCAGTTGATTCTGATTCTGAGGGCAGTTCCTGGAACGGTGACCTGGAAGGCCACACTTGAAGCACAGACCATCATTGGGATTTGGAGCAGGAGCTTGGGGTGGTAAAGTTCAAAGAGGCTACCTCAGCGGTGGAGGAGGCAGATGAGGTGCTGCATAGGACTGTCTCAGTGCAGGTGTAGTTGGATGATACATGCTGTGGGGAATCCAAATCCGACGCTTCTACGTTGACGGGCCCGAAGATGAGCCAACATCGCGGTTGCGCCTGAGGGATCCCTGGTGTTCCTAAAGACCAGTCTCAACCTGAATGGCCTTATTCACCAAGGTGGCGTAGTCAGCGAAGTCATGCATCAGGAGCGCAATCTTGATATCCGGTTGAAGTCCGTCACGAAACTTTTTTTGCTTACGAGCATCAGTAGCAATGTCTTCTTCGCGTAGTGGGACAAGTCCATGAATTCCCGCTGCTAAGCATCTACAGACTTGTTGCCTTTGGTGAGGTTGCGAAACTCTCGCTTCTTCCTGTCCATGATTCCCTGAGGAATGAAACGGGCACGGAAGGCAGCTTGGAACTCTGGCCAAGAGATGACGGTTCCAGCAGGTAGTGAACGCATGTGGCTGTCCCACCATTGAGCAGCGAGGCCTTTCAGATAGTATGCCGCGAAGGTGACATAATTGGCAGGGGCTACATCAGCAGACTCTAGCTCAAAAGTGATGTCACGGAGCCAGTCATCAGCATCAAGGGGCTAAGTTGACCTGTGGTAGATGACAGGGTTGAGGCGCACAAAGTCTTGCAGTGTCACTGGGGTTGGCTGTTGATTCATATCAGGGCGGGGAAACTGAGCCATGACTCCTTCCATGAACTGGCGATTCAGCTCAAACTGCTGTATCATACCGACCATGAATTCGGGCGGTGGTGGATTGTTGGCACCATGGCCACGACCAGCGGGCCTAACCATCCTGCAAAAATGCAACAGTGGTTGTTTAGCATTGAGCATTTGCGAAGGCAATGAATCATTTATGAGGTAACATGCATAACGAAAGAGGTACGATGGATACCACATAGTAGTGAACATGACAGTGTGTGTATTATTCAAAATACATTTCAACGGAATAATTTTAGATAATTCAGCTCTGGGATGAAAGCGATTATGAGATCCTAATGTTAGAGTTAGCAAATTCATTTAACCCGAATATAAGAGAGATCAAAGTCCCGGAGTAAAGATCGAGGAGTAAAAGATCCTAATACCACCCATGAGTGATGTGGGCCCGTAAGCCGCACAACCATGTTAGTAAAAGTTTTGTAACAACTTGACTCAACTTCGGCCAAGGAGTTGGAAAGGGGGCTACCTACAGCCAGTCGGCTCTGATACTAACTTGTGACGCCCCGATTCAATCGTACACTAATCATACACGCAAATGTGTACGATCAAGATCAGGGACTCACGAGAAGATATCACAACACAACTCTAGACACAAATAAAATAATACAAGCTTTATATTACAAGCCAGGGGCCTCGAGGGCTCGAATACATAAGCTCGAATACAAACAAGCCAGCGGAAGCAACAATATCTGAGTACAGACATAAGTTAAACAAGTTTGCATTAAGAAGGCTAGCACAAAAGTATCAACGATCGAAAAGGCAAGGCCTCCTCCCTAGGGGCCTCCTAACTACTCCTGGTCGTTGGCGGCCTCCATGTAGTAGTAGGCTCCATCGGGGTAGTAGTAGTCATCGGTGGTGGTGTCTGGCTCCTGGGATGCGACATCTAATCGCAACAACCAGAAAGAAGAAAGAAGGGGGAAAAGGGTAGCAAAGCAACCGTGAGTACTCATCCGAAGTACTCGCAAGCATCAGATATATATACTAAGTATGCATTGTTATCAAGGGAAGGGATGTATCTGTGGACTGTACCGTAGAATGCCAGAATAGAGGGGAAGGCATAGCCTATCGAAGACTAGCATCTTCAAGCATCTTGCAGCATTTAGAAGAGTAAAGAATAGCATATTATATTTAGCAAGTATGTTGTATCATTAGCGCCCAGAGATCCTTTCTCGACTCCCTGCGAGAAAGCAATCCCGGAGCCATCGTATCCTTTTCATGCCTCAGCATCTAGTTCTAGTTGTATCGATCGGGATACAACTCCGAGCGTCCGTTACTATGGATACGGCTATTCGAATAGATAACACTTTCCTGCAGGGGTGCACAAACTTACCCAACATGCTCGATCAACTCTGGCCGGACACACCATCAGGTCATGACCGGCCTTGGCCGATCAACATGCCGTAGTCCTACCTAGGCTCAACAGAGAGGTCACACGCTGGTCTACATCCTAAATGCGAAGGTGTCATGGGCCAATCATCCTTTGCAATCCTGCGTGTTGCGAGGACGGGCAGGATCAGTCCTGGCTACCTCCTTATACAAGGCAGGTGCTTACGCGGACCACCCGGGCACGTGCCGCTCAACTGTGGCGTCTGAAGAGCTTTCAGGAGAAACATATGACGCAGAGTGCCCATACTTATTCCCGCGTGGTGGTCAGTGCGAAAAAGGCCAGAGGCCTACTTGGATCACATATCCAAACCATTAGTGTCTTGGTAGCGCGCTGTAATGAGCAAAGACTCACGATCATGTGACCCCATCGCCCCGTCTCCTGGACTTACTCCAAGGGCTAAGAATGCCCAGCCGTGCCACGTAATTATCTCACGGGTACCCTCCAGGTCAACCCGACTACACATCAGCTCGCAGGTACACTCACGGTCAACTCGGCTTCACATTTATCTTGCGGGACCCCTCGGGGCCGACCCGACTTCAGTCATGGTTCTGGGGTAAAGTCAAAGTAACCATGTGTCCAAAACAATAAGGGGAAACCCGAGGAATCACCCTCGATGGACTCCCACTTGATGTAACCGTCAAGGTGGACTTGGAGGAACCACCCTCGATGGTCCACACTTGAGGGGTTGCACGACAGGGTCGTTATCGAGAGTGGTGAAGGAGGAATCACCTTCGATGACCATGACCAGATAGCTACACTACAGGGTTAACATCAAAAGTGCTGACGAGTTATCACCCTTGGTACTCGATAGTAACTTTGCAGAGTCATACAACTAAGGGGGGTGATGTGCGGTGCCGGGGCCTAGAGGTCGATCACGTTGATCGAGTCATCGAACATAAAGCGGGGCAACTGGGGCAAGATGAGGGGTCATTGATGGATCACTAACCAACCTATACTAAGCAGTTTAGGATAAGTAGGTAAGGTAACAAGTGCAGGTTACAAAATCAGGTTATGCATCAGAATAGGAGCAAACAAGTACAGTAGCAAAATCTAATGCAAGCATGAGAGAGAATGGAATGGGCGATATCGGAATGATCAAGGGGGTTTTGCTTGCTTGGAAGCTCTGGTGCAAGTGGCTGGACGTCAAGGGCATAGTCGACGTCAGGAGGAGCATCATCGTCGGCCTTGTGGTCTACCGGAGAAGAGGGGGAAGAAACAATGAATATAAAGCAAACAAGTGCAACACTAAGCATGACATGACGATACACAGTGCTAGGAGTGTTCTAACACGGTACTACACTTTGCACATAGGGAGGGAAAACATCCGGAGGGGTTTTCCCGGCGTTTGGTATTTTCCGGACAGATGAAAAGAGGCGGACGGTTCCATGTTCAGCATACTAGAGGCATGTGACATATGACCGGATTGCATAAACGTATTCGATGGATTTTTCTGAGCAATTTTCATATATAAATTATTTTCATCTAAATTCTACATTATTTTATATTAATTTTCAAAGTTTTAAACATTTTCTAAAATTATTAAATCATTTAGGAATTATTTAAATCCCAGAAAAGCTATTATGACATCTGTGCTGCATCAGCTTTACGTCAGCAAGTCAACTGAGTTGACTAGGGTCAACCCAGACGTGTGGGGCCGTTCTGTCAGTGACTTAGTTAATTTAACAGTTTAAACTTAAATAAATTGGTTAATTAACTAGCTAGGGCCCACTGTTCAGGGTCTAACTAAACTAATTAATTAACTTTAAATGTTTTAATTAGATTAGTGGGGTGGCCCACATGTTAGTGGCTGGGCCACCCAGTCAGCCATTTGACTGAGGTCAACGGGTCAGCTGGACCCCCTGGGATCCACTGGTAGTGGCCCAGGGGTGGGCCCAGGCGGCGGCATTGGGGGTGCGATGGCGAGCCGTCCCGCGGCGGCTCCTCTCCGGAACCCACCGGAACCGCGACACAGTCATCCGCTAGGGACGCGGCCGGGTGTTTCAGAAAGGGCGCACCACCGCGCTTCGACCTGTGGCGATGGTTCAAAGGGGGGGGGGGGGAGCGGCGGCGACGGGGACGTGCAGTGGCAGCCGGAGCGGGCGTGGGGGCGGGAGTGCGCCAGGGAGCTATGGGCGTGCGCTAGGGGCTGCGGGCGACGTCAGGAGGCCGCGGACGGCTGTTCACTACAGCGGGCGCAACACTGGGCCAGTGCACACGGCGGGGCGCATCCGCGCGGTGAGTAGCACGGCGAGTAGGGCGAGCGAGAGGTAGGGCGCGGGGTGACCACAGCGGGGCATAAGGGAGTGTGGGCGCGCACGCTGGGCCACGGTTGGGCGAGCGAAGCGCGGCCAGGAGAGGGGCAGGGCGCGGCCACATACAGGGTGAGCGCGGGGACCGCAACAGGTGCCGGCCGTGGCGGCGACCGATACGTGGCGACGACGCGACAGAGGAGCAACTAGCTAGGGGGAGAGCGCGGGTAGCCAGAGGGATGGGGAGGAGATGAATGGTCACGGTGAGGCATACGGTGGCCGACGGTAGTTTAGAAGTGCTGGAGCTTGACGCAGACGGGGGCACGCCGGTGGCCGACGGGGACGCGAGCTCGAAGCCGGAGACGCAGGGCCTCCCCGACTCCTGCTGTTGGGCGAGAGGACGAGGACGAGGCACGAGTAGTTTCTGGTCGCCCTGGCATAGCCCGGGGTGGTGCCGGAGCGCGCGGACGGCGATAGGGGCCTCGGGTGAGCGACGAGGAGGTGGGGATCTAGGCGAGAAGGGGAGAGAGAGGCCGAGAGGGAGAGAGGAGGGAACTGGGTAGAGTGGCAGAGGAGGAGGGGAGGAGCCCGAGGCGTCGGGGCCTTATCCCCCATCGACACCGACGAGGCGGCGTGGTGGCGACCTCGGGCGTGGTCGGGCGCGTCGGATGAACAGAGGAGGAGGTGACCGGCGGGGGGTAAGCGGGCCACTGGGTTGGCTCGTGTGTGGCCAGGCCCAGGGAAAACAGTGGGGGGCCTTTTCCTTTTATATTTTTTTCTTTAATAACTTTCTGTTTTCTATTTCTTTTTAAAACAAAATAGTTTTTTAAATTAGGAAACTTGCACCTAATTTAGAAATTTAAATTAGGCCACTGCCATATTAATTTTAACTTTTAAATAATATAGTTTAGCATTTTTACCATTTAAAAAGACAATTAAATTAAATGATTTAGCCACTGTTTTAAATAGTTTAGTGCATTAAAACATTTTACGAAAATGTTGGTTCACCACCATTATTAACAAATGATTATTTGCAACAACTTGAACATTTTAGTTTTCATGCTTGAGAAATTTTGAATTTCACTTAGAATTTGAATTTGACTGGAATTTCAAATGGGATATTGATCAAAGTTACTAAGCACTGTTTTAGCAAAATAATTAGCTTGATCTTAGGGATTACTGTAGCATCATTACACAGGGGTGTTACACATACCAAACAAAGTCCAAATGCGATAAAAATTTACGGAGATTTATTTTAGAATATATGTGATTTTGGGGAAGTGGAATCAACGCGAGACGATGCCCGAGGGGCCCACAAGCTCAGGAGGCGCGCCCCCTACCCAGGGCACGGCTGGCAAACTTGTGGCCACACTGTAGGTCGGTTGGAGGTGTCCTTCGGCCGCAAGGAAGCTTATATCCGGATAAAAATCGTGTTAAAATTTCAGCCTAATCGGAGTTACGGATCTCCAGGAATTTAAGAAACGGTGAAAGGCCAGAAAAGAAGAACGTGAAACAAAGAGATAGATCCAATCTCGGAGGAGCTCCCACCCCTCCGCTGCCATGGAGGCCAAGGACCAGAGGGGAAACCCTCCTCCCATCTAGGGGGGAGGCCGAGGAAGAAGAAGAAGAAGAAGAAGAAGAAGAAGGAGGGGGGCTCTCTCCCCCTCTCTCTTGGTGGCGCTGGAACACCGCTGGGGCAATCATCGTGACGACGATCTACACCAACAACTTCGCCGCTGTCATCACCAACTCTCTCCCCCTCTATGCAGCAGTGTAACACCTCTTCTCCCCGATGTAATCTCTACTTAAACATGGTGCTCAACACTATATATTATTATCTAATGATATGTGGCTATCCTATGATGTTTGAGGAGATCCATTTTGTCCTATGGGTTGATTGATGATCGTGATTGGTTTGAGTTGTATGTTTTATTTTGGTGCTGTCCTATGGTGCCCTCCGTGTCACGCAAGCGCAAGGGATTCCCACTGTAGGGTGTTGCAATACGTTCATGATTCGTTTATGGTGGGTGGCTAGAGTGACAGAAGCTTACACCCGAGTAAGGGGGTTGTTGCGTATGGGAGTAAAGAGGACTTGATACTTAATGCTATGGTTGGGTTTTACCTTAATGATCTTTGGTAGTTGCAGATGCTTGCTAGAGTTCCAATCATAAGTGCATATGATCCAAGTAGACAAAGTATGTTAGCTCATGCCTCTCCCTCATAGAAAATTGCAAGAATGATTGTCGGTCTAGTTATCGATTGCCTAGAGACAAATAACTTTCTTGTGACAAAAAGCTCTCTACTAAAACTAACTTAGTTGTTTCTTTTTCTAAACAACCCCTAGCTTTTATTTACGTGTTCTTTATTATCGCCAACTTATTCCTATCATCTACAAAATAGTTTCATACTTGTTCTAGGTAAAGCGAACGTTAAGTGTGCGTAGAGTTGTATCGATGGTCGATAGAACTTGAGAGAATATAAATTCTACCTTTAGCTCGTCGTTGGGTTCGACACTCTTACTTATCGAGAAAGGCTACAATTGATCCCCTATACTTGTGGGTTATCAAGACCTTTTTCTGGCACCGTTGCCAGGGAGCAATAGAGTGGGGTGAATATTCTCATGTGTGCGTGTTTACTTTATCACTAAGTAGTTTTTATTTTTTGTTCTAAGTTGTTCTCTATCTTTACTTATGGATATGGAACACGAAATACCAAAAAAATTAGGTGTGCTTGCTACTCATGGAGATGGGGAACCTCCTAAAACCCTCGATGCTCGTTATGTGAAAAATATTAAACACTACTTTGATAATCCTGAGAAAACCCCATTCAACTTGATAATGGGAGACACGTTGGATCAACGTGAATACTTTAGGGATTATCGCTTGACTCAAAAAGAGAAACTCTTATGGGATCAAATTGAAATGTTGCATTGGTATGCTTGGAATTTATGCTAGAGATATGATTATACTTGTTGCTCTAGAATGAAGGCTCCACAGCTTCCATTTTCATGTAAATTTAGTGATAATGAAACCTTGGCTTCTTATGCTAATGGTATATATGATTACTATGATGTGGAACAAATAGAAGAATGTGTTGCTTTTAAGGGTGCTTATGAAATTGAATCTTTGTTTCAAAAGTATGAAGATTTTGATGATGCTGTTTATAGACCTGCAAATTTGGCTATACTTAAATATTGCTATGAGAATTATAAATACAGTGCTGATATTGATGCATTTATTGAGAAAGTCTCTGATGTCCAAGAAGAGACTAATATTTTGCAGGAATCTATGGAAGAAGAAATTGATGACACTGTGAGCTCATTGGATGAAAAAGATGAGGAGGAGAGTGAAGAACAAACGGAGGAAGAGCGGATTGATCACCCTTTCCCACCTTCTAATGAGAGTAACTTTTCAACTCAAACATTGTTTAATTTCCCTTCGTGCTTACCGAAGGATGATTGCTATGATCCCTTGGATTCGTTTGAAATATCCCTTTTTGATGAACTTGATGCTTGTTATGCTTGTGGCCATGATGCGAATATGAATTATGCTTATGGAGATGAACTTGCTATAGTTCCTTATGTTAAACATGAGATTGTTGCTATTGCACCCACACATGATAGTCCTATTATCTTTTTGAATTCTCCCAACTACACTGTACCAGAGAAGTTTGCGCTTATTAAGGATTATATCGATGGGTTGCATTTTACTATTACACATGATGATTTTGATAGATATAATATGCATGTGCTTGCTGCTCCTACTTGCAATTATTATGAGAGAGGAACTACATATTCGCCTCTCTATGTTTCCAATACAATAAAATTGCAAGAAACTGTTTATGCTATGTATTGGCCTTTAGTTTATGTGCATGAATTGTTCTTTTATGACATGCTCATGCATAGGAAGAGGGCTAGACTTCGTCATTGCATGATATATGTTGCTTTGTGCTCACTATTAAAATACAAATCATTGTTAATTATAATTGGCTTTGATATACCTTGGGATCCACGTGGATCAATTACTTGAGCACTTTATGCCTAGCTTAATGGCTTTAAAGAAAGCGCTGCCAGGGAGACAACCCAGAAGTTTTAGAGAGTCATTTTATTCTGTTGTGTGCTTTTAAAAGTTTTAAAATAAAAAATATAGAGGGGAACCTAAAACTTATCAAAAAGAAAAGTGAAAGTAAGAAAGACGAGCACCGTTGAAGTGGGGGAGCTCCTTGAACTTTGTTCATGCCCATGGAAACTTTGCAAATCTTGAATTACAAAAAAAATTCAACAAAAATAATTATCCCCTTGTACAAATCCATTGTATTATAAAAATAATGTGCCAAGATTTGCCTTTAGGATGATTAGATTGCTTGTTTGGTATGTGCAGTGAAAAACAGAACTTTGGCTGTAGTGCGTGAATTTACATTTTTTTACCGGAACGTCAAAAGTTTCTGAAATTTCTACGCAATACTGCTATACAAATTTTTTATTTTGTCCTAATGTTTCAGAATTTTTGGAGTTACAGAAGTATGGTCAATGTTCTGATTGTTACAGACTGTTCGGTTTTTGACAGATTCTGTTTTTGATGCATTGTTTTGCATGTTTTGATGAATCTATGGATTGTATCGGTGATATAAGCCATGGTGAAGTTAGAGTACAGTAGGTATAATGCAAAAATAAAATATGAATGGGTTTGCAACAGTACTTAAAGTAGTGATTTGCTTTATTATACTAACGGATCTCACGAGGGTTTTGTTAAGTTTTGTGTGATTGAAGTTTTCAAGTTTTGGGTGATATCACGATGGATGAAGGAATAAGGAGTGGCAAGAGCCTAAGCTTGGGGATGCCCGAGGCACCCCAAGGTAATATTCAAGGAATCCCAAGCAACTAAGCTTGGGGATGCCCCGGAAGGCATCCCCTCTTTCTTCTAACGACCATCGGTAATTTTACTTGGAGCTATATTTTTATTCGTCACATGATATGCGCAAATTCTTGGAGCGTCTTTTTTTTTATTTTTCCTTTTTATTTTATGCACCATGCTGGTATGAGATAGTCCTTGGTTGATTTATAGAATGCTCTATGCACTTCACTTATATCTTTTGAGTATGGCTTTATAGAATGCTTCATGTGCTTCACTTATATCTTTTGAAGTTTGGATTGCATGTTTCTCTACATAGAAAAACCGTCATTTGTACAATGCTCTTTTGCTTCACTTATATTTGTTAGAGCATGAGCATATCTTTTGTAGAAATAGTTAAACTCTCTTGCTTCACTTATATCTATTTAGAGAGTTAACATGAATTAGTCATTCACATGGTTAGTCATAAAATCCTACATAAAACTTGTAGATCACTGAATATGATATGTTTGATTCCTTGCAATAGTTTTGTGATATAGAGATGGTAATATGTGGAAGGTACTAGTGAATGATTGTGGTTTAGTAAGAATATTGGTGTCAAGGTTTGTGATTTCCGAAGCATGCACGCATGGTCTCTCGTTATGCTATGAAATTGGAGCATGATTTATTATTGATTGTCTTCCTTATGAGTGGCGGTCGGGGACGAGCGATGGTCTTTTCCTTCCAATCTATCCCCCTAGGGGCATGCGTAGTAGTACTTTGCTTCGAGGGCTAATAAACTTTCACAATAAGTATGTGAGTTCTTTATGATTAATGTGAGTCCATGGATTATACGCACTCTCATCTTTCCGCAATTTGCTAGCCTCTTCGGTACCGTGCATTACCCCTTCTCACCTTGAGAGTTGGTGAAAACTTCGCTGGTGCATCCAAACCCCCTGATATGATATGCTCTATCACACATAAGCCTCATTATATCTTCCTCAAAACAGCCACCATACCTACCTATTATGGCATTTCCATAGCCATTCCAAGATATATTGCCATGCAACTTCCATCATCATCATATACATGACTTGAGCATTCATTGTCATATTGCTTTGCATGATCGTAAGATAGTTAGCATGATATTTTCATGGCTTGTCTATTTTTTGATATCTTTACTATGCTAGATCATTGAACATCCTAGTACACTGCCAGAGGCATCCATATAGAGTCATCATGTATTAGTTGTATCAATTTGTAATATCGAGTTGTAAGTAAATAAAAGTGTGATGATCACCATTATTAGAGTATTGCCCCAGTGAGAAAAGGATGATGGAGACTGTGATTCCCCCACAAGTCGGGATGAGACTCCGGGCGAGAAAAAAGAGAGGCCAAAAAGAGCCCAACAAAAAAAAGGAAAAAATAAAACAAAAAAAAGAGAGAAAAAGAGAGAAGGGGCAATGTTACTATCCTTTTCCACACTTGTGCTTCAGAGTAGCACCATGTTTTTCATATAGAGAGTCTCCTATGTTGTCTCTTTCATATACTAGTGGGAATTTTTCATTATAGAACTTGGCTTGTATATTCCGATGATGGGCTTCCTCAAATGCCCGAGGTCTTCATGAGCAAGCAAGTTGGATGCACACCCACTTAGTTTTTAGTTTGAACTTTCATACACTTATAACTCTTAGTGCATCCGTTGCATGGCAATCCCTCCTCCTCGCATTGACATCAATTGATGGGCATCTCCATAGCCCATTGATTAGCCGCATCGATGTGAGACTTTCTTCCATTTTGTCTTCTCCATATTATCTCTATCACCATACTCTATTCCACCCATAGTGCTATATCCATGGCTTGTGCTCATGTATTGCGTGGGGGTTGAAAAAGCTGAAGCGCGTTAAAAAGTATGAACCAATTGCTCGGCTTGTCATCGGGGTTGTGCATGATAAATACTTTGTGTTAAGAAGATGGAGCATGACAAGACTATATGATTTTGTAGGGATAACATTCTTTAGCATTGATATTTTGAAAGACATGATTGTTTGTTGGGATGCCTGAGTATTGATGTCTTTATGTCAAATTATAGACTATTGCTTTGAATCACTCGTATCTTAATATTCATGCCATGACTAGATTATATGATCAAGATTATGCTAGGTAGCATTCCACATAAAAAAATATCTTTTTTATCATTTACTGACTCGAGGACGAGCAAGAATTAAGCTTGGGGATGCTGATACGTCTCCGTCGTATCTATAATTTTTGATTGTTTCAGCCAATATTCTACAACTTTAATATACTTTTGGCAACATTTTATATTATTTTTGGGACTAACATATTGATCCAGTGCCCAGTGCCAGTTCCTGTTTGTTGCATGTTTTTTGTTTTGAAGAATATCCATACCAAACAAAGTCCAAATGCGATAAAAATTTACGGAGATTTATTTTGGAATATATTAATTTTTGGGAAATGGAATCAACGCGAGACAATGCCCGAGGAGCCCACAAGCTCAAGAGGCGCGCCCCCTACCCAGGGCGCGGTTGACAAGCTTGTGGCCACCCGTAGGTCGGTTGGAGGTGTCCTTCGACCGCAAGGAAGCTTATATCGGGATAAAAATCATGTTAAAATTTCAGCCCAATCGGAGCTATGGATCTCCAGAAGTTTAAGAAATGGTGAAATGCCAAAAAAGAGGAACGTGAAACAGAAGAGAAACAGAGAGATAGATCCAATCTCAGAGGGGCTCCCGCCCCTCTGTCGCCATGGAGACCAAGGACCAGAGGGGAAACCCTCCTCCCATCTAGGGGGAGGCCAAGGAAGAAGAAGAAAGAGGGTTGCTCTCTCCCCCTCTCTCCCGGTGGCGCCGGAACGCCGCCGGGGCAATCATCATGACGGCGATCTACACCAACAACTTCGCCGCCGTCATCACCAACTCTCTCCCCCTCTATGCAGCGGTGTAACACCTCTTCTCCCCGCTGTAATCTCTACTTAAACATGGTGCTCAACACTATATATTATTATCCAATGATATGTGCCTATCGTATGATGTTTGAGTAGATCGGTTTTGTCCTATGGGTTGATTGATGATCATGATTGGTTTGAGTTGTATGTTTTATTTTGGTGCTGTGCTATGGTGCCCTCCATGTCGCGCAAGCGTGGGGGATTCCCGCTGTAGGGTGTTGCAATACGTTCGTGATTCGTTTATGGTGGGTGGCTAGAGTAACAGAAGCTTACACCCGAGTAAGGGGGTTGTCGCGTATGGGAGTAAAGAGGACTTGATACTTAATGCTATGGTTGGGTTTTACCTTAATGATCTTTGGTAGTTGCGGATGCTTGCTAGAGTTCCAATCATAAGTGCATATGATCCAAGTAGAGAAAGTATGTTAGCTCATGCCTCTCCCTCATATAAAATTGCAATTATGATTATCGGTCTAGTTATCGATTGCCTAGGGACAAATAACTTTCTTGTGACAAAAATCTCTCTACTAAAACTAACTTAGTTGTTTCTTTATCTAAACTGACCCTAGCTTTTACTTACGCATTCTTTATTATCGCAAACTTATTCCTATCATCTACAAAATAGTTTCATACTTGTTCTAGGTAAAGCGAACGTTAAGTGTGCGAAGAGTTGTATCGGTGGTCGATAGAACTTGAGAGAATATAAATTCTACCTTTAGCTCCTCGTTGGGTTCGACACTCTTACTTATCGAGAAAGGCTACAATTTATTCCCTATACTTGTGGGTTATCAGAACTGCCTATATATGTTGCATCTATTGTTGTTTTGCTTGATGATGCGTTTCAGGTAGATGAAAGCCGAGGACGTTTTGTTTTCAAGAAAGGGAGGATGATGTGGACATAGCTATTATAAAAATGTCTGCAATTATTACACTACAAATTAATAACCAGGTATTTTGTTCCTTAGTAAATATGATGATTCAATTATCAAGAATATGATATTGCCTTCACGCGATATTTTTCTTGTACTCAGGAACGAAGAATTTGAAGAATGTAAAAGAAAGAATTATGCACAGATAAAAGATGTAGCAGCTAGTAGCAATAGGAGCAGTACAGGCAAATATTTGCTCCACCTTGAGTCAACCATGTGGTGTAGCATGCGTGCTAATATAAATTCAAGGAAGTGGACCATAGGCCCATGTGTGGCAGCGTTAATTGGAGCTTTCTTATGCCAACACAAGTCCACAAGGGAATCATGGAGGTGGGCCTCCACATAGTGTCACGTCGGCCAGGTTTTGCACGGGTGCACGGGACATCAAGGTGGCGTCACGCTCCTGTAATCAATAAAGCACCTATTAGGTTAGACTCGGGTTTTGTTTAGAGAAGTTCAGCTATTGCTACTTTTATTTGTCTTCGCTCGTAGCGGCTAGTGCGACCGTCAAGACATCCTATCGGAACCCCAATTATTTTGTCTTTCTAAGATTTTATTCCAACTAGCATATTTGCAATTTTAGATTGCCTGGATATCATTTTCTTGCATGTTCTTCAATTTGCTTGCAGGAAAAATCCTTCGTGGATAGGTCGATCATGCCGTTGGCTCGGTCGATAACACCCTGGAGTTGGTTCAACGATTGGCGTGGATAACAGTCGTGTACGGTTCTCTCTGTACGGTTGGTAGCTGGATCATGAGGGTCAAGTCCCAAAATCATTGTTATCTCTCTCTCATCGAAAGATCGGGGCCCCAGTTCACATCACCGGTATAGCTCGCATCGGTCAAAGGGCACGTACAATCGTTCCCGTCGTGCAGCCGCCCGCCATAGGCAGCGTCACGATGAAGCTTGCCGCACGGCGACGCCGCCCTGAGGAGGAGCCAACCTCGTGGTCGTCCTTCCTAGCCCTCCTGGGGATCCATGGGCGCCCTCCCCCAGTGCGCGCATGTGTGTGCATTAAAAAGGACTGGCCAACAGTTGTTGGGTCACTAACACGTGGGACCAAAATGGACACTGAGTGGACGCGCGACGCGTCCATCTGCGATCCATGTGGATGCAAACCCGGCCCAAATTTAGGGCCGATTTGCGTTCACACGGATAGCAGAAGGACACAAAATGGGTTTGGGTCGGCGCGTTGGCCCGTGGTTTCTTCCCACGCGGACCCAAATGGATAAAAATGGATGAAATGCCTCCATGCGTTGGAGTTGCCCTTAGGGCAATGGGGCAACCCAAACAGACCCAAAATCTTCTTTTTGTCTGCTTGGGTGGCTAGAAAGGCAGGCGGCCGCCCCTTGTCTGCCCTTTCGTAGCCATGGCACCCAATGGGACGATCCATTTGGTCTGCCCTGTCCGTTCTTTTATCAATTGTCATTTTGGCCCTTCTATACATTTAGAACGAAATAAACGAAAAATGAAACATTGCACATGATTAAACAAATAAGTCACATAGTTTACAACCAAATAAATAAATAAACACATAATTTACAACCAAATGAATAAAATCACATAGTTTACAACCAAACGAAATAAAAATTGTAGCAGATAAATTGGAAGAAAATGAGAAGATACAACTATTGGTTTCCTATGTGAGTCCACATATTCATTTTGAAGTTGAATGTGAGTTGTCTAATCACGCATTTCATGATGAAATTGGATGAACTATGCAAACGTTACCACTCCACTCTCGGGCTCCACCAAATCACCCTGGTAATCCCACCTTTGGGCATAGATGTTGCCACCATGCTTGTCCTCTACAATCATGTTGTGCATGATCACACAAGCAGTCATGATAGAGGCGAAGGTGTCCCGATGTTTCGATGAGATAGCTATCGTTTTCTGTGGGAGTCGACATTGACGATGCGACTACGAACATGCAAAGACATTGTGCCTTAGCAATCGCTGAACCAACTTTTGAGGGGTTATTGACCACGTCGGAGCACGGTCAACCTGACCACGAGGGTCTATTTCCTGCAAGCAAACAAAGAACAAGCAAGAAACTGAGATTGCAATCTGGATATTGTGAATATAAGAGGAAAGCTTTATTGATGAAAGTGGGGTTCTGTGACGTCTTTGTCTGGTCGTTGAACACAAACGAAGTACGCAGTTGCAGCTACGGCAAACTTTAATCTAAACAAAACCCAAAGTCTAAACGACGCCCTAAGGGCTGTATATATGGAGGAAGAGGGGGAAATTTCGTGACCCTTGGAGGAGGGGTCCGAAACCAACCCTAACTCTTGTTTCCCCACACATACGGACTCTAAAAATAGCATATACTCAAGTATTTCAAAATTACATGGGCCTGGCCCAAAAATAAGGTGGCGCAACACCTAAAATAAGCTATGGACGAAATTTATGAAGGGCCATCTTGTATATTTCATCCATGTCCTTGTATGTCATCACGGATGCTTCAAAGTGCTGAAATATGCACTAGAAATGCCATTCTGGTTCCCTTCGCGCGCGCCTTCATCTCCATGCTTGATCCTGCTCCAGTGTTCATCCCTCTTGTCCATGCTAGGCCCTTCATTAGTAATCAACACAAATGTATCCAATTTAGGCAGCATCATATTCTCATGAACATTAGAATTGTTACCAAGAAACGAAAGTACCTGGTAATTCAATTGGCGTGCGCGAGCTCTAGTAATTGGTCTAGTATGTATAGCAACAGGGGCTGTGGGTGTAACAATGGTATTGATGTCCTCATCATCCTGCCCTTCTTGAAATGAAGTTGTCCTCGACAGAAACTCATCATCCTCACCCAAATAAGGCTTCAAATCTGCAATGTTGAAAGTGGGACTAAGCCCAAAATCTGCAGGCAGCTCAAGTTTATATGCATTATCATTTATTTTCTCTAACACCTTAAAAGGACCATCAACACGTGGCATTAGCTTTGATTTGCGCAAATCAGGAAATCTATCCTTACGCAAATGTAACCAAACAAGATCTCTAGGTGCAAACACAACATGTTTTCTACCCTTATCTCCGGCAAGTTTATATTTCGCATTCATACGCTCAATGTTCTCCTTGGTTAACTCATGCATTTTTAAGATCAATTTAGCACGTTGTTTAGCATCAAAATTAACCTTCTCTGAAGATGGAAGAGGAAACAAATCAATAGGTGCACGAGGTAGAAAACCATACACAATATCAAAAGGGCACATCTTAGTAGTAGAATGCAGCGAACGATTATAAGCAAATTCAATATGAGGTAAGCATTCTTCCCACATTTTCTTATTATTCTTCAAAACAGCCCTAAGCATAGTAGACAATGTTCTATTGACTACTTCAATTTGTCCATCAATTTGGGGGTGACATGTAGTACTAAAAAGCAGTTTAGTCCCCAACTTAGCCCATAAACATCTCCAAAAGTGGCTAAGAAACATAGTATCATGATCTGAAACAATTGTATTTGGCACACCATGCAAGCGAATAATTTCACGAAAGAACAAATCAGCAACATTAGCAGCATCGTCGCTTTTATGACATGGTATAAAGTGTGCCATTTTCGAAAATCTATCCACGACAACAAATATGCTATCCCTCCCCTTCTTTGTTCGAGGTAAACCTAAAACATAGTCCATAGATATATCCTCCCAAGGAACACTAGGTACAGGCAAAGGCATATATAAACCATGAGGATTGAGTCATGACTTAGCTTTTTGACATGTAGTGCAATGAGCAACAAAACGCTCAACATCCCGTCTCATCTTTGGCCAAAAGAAATGTGTAGCAAGTACATCCTCCGTCTTCTTGACGCCAAAGTGTCCCATCAGACCTCCTCCATGAGCCTCCTGCAACAACAAAAGACGAACGGAGCTAGCTGGAATGCATAGCTTGTTAGCACGAAACACAAATCCATCGTTAACGCCGAACTTGTTCCTTGTTCTACCTTCTTTACAATTCTGAAATACATCTTTAAATTTAGTATCATGCACATATTGATCTTTGATGGTCTCCAAACCAAATATTTTAAAGTCAAGTTGTGAAAGCATAGTATAACGACGAGACAATGCATCAGCAATAACATTTTCTTTACCCTTCTTGTGTTTAATGACATAAGGGAAAGTCTCAATGAATTCAACCCATTTAGCATGTCAACGGTTTAGTTTTGCTTGACTTTTAATATGTTTCAAAGATTCATGATCAGAATGTATAACAAATTCTTTGGGCCATAAATAACGTTGCCATGTTTCTAAAGTCCGAACAAGAGCATATAATTCTTTGTCATAAGTAAAATAGTTCAGACTAGGCCCACTCAATTTTTCAGAAAAGTATGCAACAGGTTTGCCATCTTGTAATAACACACCTCCTAATCCAATTCCACTAGCATCACATTCAAGCTCAAAAGTCTTACTAAAATCAGGAAGTTGGAGTAATGGAGCATGTGTCAACTTATCTTTCAATATCGTGAAGGCTTCTTCCTGTGCGGTACCCCAAACAAAAGGCACATCCTTCTTTGTAAGCTCATTGAGAGGTGCAGCAATGGTGCTGAAATCTCTCACAAAACGCCTATAGAAACCAGCGAGGCCTAGGAAACTCCTCACTTGTGTGACCGTTTTGGGCTGCGGCCAACTCTCAATAGCATGAATCTTGGCTTTATCAACTTCAATTCCCTATGGAGTATAAACATAGCCAAGTAAAGATACTCGATCGGTGCAAAAGGTGCACCTCCCAAGGTTACCAAATAAACGTGCATCATGTCGAGCAATAAAAACAACACGCAAATGTTCCAAATG
Source organism: Thinopyrum elongatum (assembly GCA_011799875.1). NCBI lineage: Eukaryota > Viridiplantae > Streptophyta > Magnoliopsida > Poales > Poaceae > Thinopyrum > Thinopyrum elongatum. The sequence goes on along the minus strand of CM022300.1, from coordinate 250,081,941 downwards.
TTCCTCCAAAGATCGGCTGTAAATCAGTATATCATCAAAGCAAACTACCACAAATCGTCCAATGAAAGCACGCAAAACTTCGTTCATTAATCTCATGAAAGTACTAGGTGCATTAGTTAACCCAAAAGGCATGACTAACCACTCATATAATCCAAACTTAGTTTTAAATGCTGTTTTCCATTCATCTCCAATTTCATACTAATTTGATGGTATCCACTACGCAAATCAACTTTGCAGAATGTTCTAGAGCCACTCAATTCATCAAGCATATAATCTAGCCTAGGAATAGGATGACGATAACGAATAGTAATATTATTAATGCCTCTACAATCAACACACATACGCGATGTACCATCCTTTTTAGGCACTAGTATAATAGGAACAACACAAGGACTAAGAGATTCATGTATATAACCTTTGTCGAGTAGCTCCTGTACTTGACGCATAATCTCCTTCGTCTCCTCTGGATTGGTACGGTATGGCCACAGTTTGGCCGCAACGCACTGGGAATTAAGTCAATCTGATGCTCAATCCCTCGAATAGGTGGTAATCCCGGTGGCACGTTTTGTGGAAAGACGTCAGCGAACTCCTGCACAATGTTAGTGATAGCAGGAGGCAAAGAGGAAGGCACGTCCTCGAATGAAAATAATGCCTCTTTGCACACAAAAGCATAGCAAACAGATTTGCTGAAATCTAGATCATCAATATCAGATTTAGTGGCAAGTAAACGTGCACTTTTCAATTTAATTTCAGAAACAACACTAGATGGATTATTATTAGGCTTCATTTGTTGCTCAGATTCTTTTGCCACAATCTGATTTTCACTCTTATTTTTCTCCTGTTTTGCTTTATTAGCTCTATTAATATCATCTTTCAAAATGGAATCAGGAGACATAGGAAGCAAAGTAATATGTTTACTTTATGAACAAGAGTATAGTGATTGTTTCTACCATGGTGTCCAGAATTTTTATCAAATTGCCATGGTCTACCAAGTAATAAGGAACATGCTTGCATGGGTACCACATCACAATCAACATAATTAACATATGTAGAGATAATAAAATGCACATGAACAGTACGTGTTACCTTAACCTTGCCGTTGTTGTTGAACCATTGGATGTAGTAAGGATGTGGATGTGGTCTTGTGGTGAGAGATAGCTTCTCCACCATCTCCATGATAGCCAAGTTGTTGCAGCTCCCTCCATCTATGATGACACGAACAGAACGTTCCTTCACAACTCCCTTTGTATGGAACAAATTATGCCTCTGATTTTGCTCAGCTTGTGTGACCTGCACACTCAAAACACGTTGAGAAACTAAACTTTTATACCTGTTAGCATCTTCAGCAGCCATGTATTGCGTCTCATGATCAGAATCATCTCCACCGTGTTCTTCACTTGTAATAAGAGCCAAAGTCTCCTCATCATAGTCACTAGCGGACTCATACCCACCATCCTTAGTAGCAATCATAACACGTGGAGATTGGCATTCTCTCGCATAATGACCTCTACCCTTACAACGACGACAAATAATATGATGTGTGTGCCCTGTTGATGCCATGGATGAAGAAGAGCTCTGTGCAGGCCCGGTAGGTGTGCTCTTCGCAGATAGTGGTGGTAGTGCCTTCTTTCTTGTATCACGGCTGGAGGTGGCAGCTGATGGAGGTGCCAGTGTAGTAGAATGTGTGGAAGTAGAAGATGCACGCGGTGTCCATGATGAAGGTCGACCGGCAGAAAAATTAGTCCGCGCCAATGCCTGTCGATCCTGCACTTCACGTTCAGCTTTGCAAGCATGGAATAAACGAGTGATATTGTTATACTCCTTATACTCTAAAATGGTCTGAATCTCTCTATTTAATCCACCCATAAAACGTGCAAGCATAGCTTCATTATACTCAACTATATCACATCTAATCATGCCAGTTTCCAATTCCTGATAATATTCTTCTACAAAAATTTTTCCTTGTCTTAAACGCTGCAATTTCTGAAGTAATTCACGTTGATAATATGGTGGAACCCAATGAGTACGCATAGCAGTTTTCAAAGCAGCCCAAGTAGCTGGAATAGGATATAATCTACAATGTTCAGACCACCAAACACATGCAAAACTAGTGAAAGCACAAACAACAACAGCAACACGTCTTTCCTCGGGATATTGTAAACATGTAAAATGTTGTTCAGTTTCTAACTCCCAAGTAAGATATATATCAGGGACATATCTACCCTCGAATGGTGGAATCTTCAATTTTAGTTTAGGAAGATGGTCATGATCTCGTACCTGAGGTGGTGGTGCAGCAGCCCTACCATTGCGATTATTTGCATGTGGACGACCTGGTGGTGGTGCTGGTGGTTGCACGTAGTTCTGATTTTGATCAACCTCATCCTCATAATCGCCGGCGTAATCGCACTCCTCCTCAGCAACAGCAGGAGCCACAGAAACATCAACAGCAGTAGCAGCGGCACCAGAAGTTTGGCCAGGCTCAAGAGGAACAAGGCTTTGTCAGCGGAGGGCTGTTTCGCGATGCAGAGGTGGTGGTGGTTGTTGTTGTTGTTGTTGTTGTTGTTGTTGTTGTTGTTGTTGTTGTTGTTGTTGTTGTTGTTGTTGTTGTTGTTGTTGTTGTTGTTGTTGTTGTTGTTGCAATGGTGTCAATTGTCTTCTCAATGTCATCTATCCTCGCTAGTGCCTTGCCAAAACTGGTCATCACATTTTCCACCTGTTCACCCAACATTTGCTGGAATTTATCATGTAACTCCTGATTCGTCATGTTCTCCCAGTCTACCTCGTCGGCTTGTGATCCTGGCATGGTTAACAGAAATAGAAAATACACAATAATATGATCCTACAGACTACTAGGATGTGGTGGTGGTGGTGTGTCACAAATCCGTCAATCGAATCTCAAAGTCTTACCAGTTCTTACTAAGCAGGCGGTGATAGGCAACCGTTGTAGTCAAAACTTCTCAAAAGCTTGGATAGAGCGATTGCCAGGTGGTGTCAAACGAACGATGTAGATGTATGTGGAGCTGGGATGGCTTATATGATGGTAGCAAAAAGGTCAGCAATAATCAATTTAGAGATGCAAAGTTAAATAAACGCTCAACGACGGTACTGTGCTGGTCCTAGGCTAGACCGCGCTAGAGACGCGAGCCTAGAACACTAACAAAATCACGGCGCGGCACGGAAACAAGGGAAAAGCACACTCTGGAATTTTTTTTGCGCTCCTATTTTTTTTGCCGAAAATCACTATAATGGCGAGTGTCTCAAAACTCTTCCCGAGTCAAAATAACAGGATAGGCACGGAATTTTTTTGACTATTTTTTTCGGAAATCAGGGCAGCGATGACCAAAAAGTGTGATAAAAAATCAGTATGATGGCACGTGTCTCAAAAGACTCAGAAAAGGCTAAAAACAGGATAGGGAAAAATATTTTCACCTGCTGAAATTTTGGCCTAAAAACTGCCTTGGGATCTCCAGACTTCTTTTTCCGAAACCTACTCACGCAAGGAAACACGAATCGAAAAATAGATGGATCTCGAAAACAAACCTAATATGAAAAGAACTCGGATTGGTGGTGGATATATGGTGGTAGGATATGGCAGCGGTGGTGGTATATGGTAGCGGTGGTGGTATATGGCAGCGGTGGTAGGATATGGCAGCGGTGGTGGTATATGGCAGCGGTGGTGGTATATGGAAGCGGTTGTAGTATATGGTAGCGGTGGTGGATTATTGCAGCAGCGATGAAGATGGTGCGGCGGCGGCATGACAAACTGTGACAGAACTCAAAACTCTAAAGGACTAGATGCTAAGACCAGCAATTAGACACGACGATGCAACCGCAAATTCAACAAAGCAAAACCCTGAAAAGATTATGCAAAGGCTCAGATTGGTTCAGATATGATGAACTAACCCTAATTTTTTTTGGCTTTTTCGTGGACTGTAGGTATGAAGAACAGACTCGATCTAAACTATGAAAAACTAGAAAATCTCACCGAGCAACTTGGAAATATGATACCACTTGATAGAGGCGAAGGTGTCCCGATGTTTCGATGAGATAGCTATCATTTTTTGTGGGAGTCGACTTTGACGATCCGACTACGAACGTGCAAAGACGTCGCGCGTTAGCAATCGCTAAACCAACTTCCAAGGGGTTATTGACCACACCAGAGCACGATCAACCTGACCACGAGGGTCTATTTCCTGCGAGCAAACAAAGAACAAGCTAAAACTGAGATTGCAATCTGGATATTGCGAATATAAGAGGAAAGCTTTATTGATGAAAGTGGGGTTCTGTGACGTCTTTGTGTGGTCGTTGGACACAAACGAAGTACGCGAGTTGCAGCTATGGCGAACTTTAATCTAAACAAAATCCAAAGTCTAAACGACGTCCTAAGGGCTGTATATATGGAGGAAGAGGAGGAAATTTCGTGACCCTTGGAGGAGGGGTCCGAAACCAACCCTAACTCTTGTTTCCCCACACATACGAACTCTAAAATAGTCTATACTCAAGTATTTCAAAATTACATGGGCCTGGCCCAAAAATAAGGTGGCGCAGCACCTAAAATAAGCTATGGACGAAATTTATGAAGGGCCATCTTGTATATTTCATCCATGTCCTTGTATGTCATCACTGAGGCTTCAAAGTGCTGAAATATGCACTAGAAACGCCATTCTAATTCCCTTCGCGCATGCCTTCATCTCCATGCTTGATCCTCCTCCAGTGTTCATCCCTCTTGTCCATGCTAGGCCCTTCATTAGTAATCAACACAAACGTATCCAATTTAGGCAGCATCATATTCTCATGAACATTAGAATTGTTACCAAGAAACGAATGTACCTGGTAATTCAATTGGCATGCGCGAGCTCTAGTAATTGGTCCAGTATGTATAGCAACAGGGGCTGTGGGTGTAACAATGGTATTGATGTCCTCATCAAGTCATCACCTCCCACATAGTTTTAATGCTCCATGTCCTAGTAGGCTATTGAACAATAGCCTAGCGAGACTGGAGCACACTCCACATCCTTCCTAGAACTCTCTTGTTCTTTGGTAAACCTAGCCCTCTTCTCTCCTTTGGGCTCAGAAATTGTCTTCACAAATGTAGACCATGGAGGATAGATACCATTATCTAGGTTGTATTGTTGTATTGGTGGCCACTGATCACATAACTGACCTATGGGGAATTGCCTTTTGAAAGCCTCGAGAACAATGGATAGCGCAAAAGCACGTTGATGTCATTGTGAGAACATGACATACCGAAAAAGAGTGTCAAATCCAGAGATTTTGTGATGTCGTAGCTTCAACTATGATCGTGCAACCATCAACATGTCCCTTATATTGCCCCTGCCAAGCAATGGATAGTTCTTCCACTCCTAGGCATATGTATGCTTCCAAGCATCCTCAGAAAGCCTCTCAAAGATGATGGTTTGCAAGACACACATGGCAGTGTACCACCTTTGTGTCAGTATCCCAATAGTAACCGTCCCAAGAAAGAGCAGATGAGAGTATTTATGGGTGGCGTTTCGGTCACACACGAGTTGGTATGAAGTAACTTTTTGAGAATCTACAGAAGCTATTAGTGTCCTTTGGAACAAAATAAACCAGAGTAGTAAAAATGATTGATTGTAACTGCGAGAATAATAACAACTTAGAAATAAAGAACATAAATTAAAAGAAGGAAAATGAAGTTGCTTTCCTGCAAAAGAGAGATTAGGCGTGGAGAGACTTCGGGTCATGGTTTACATCAAGTGTGCTAGTGCGACAGTAATACAAATTACCTTGTGTCATGAGTCTAGTGTTCAGATTGTTTGTTTAGTAGGCGGATCAGCCTAGAATTATGGAACTCCTCCACGCAGGTTAGATTCCACTCTATGTGACAGTGTCCTGTACTGGGGGTGGCCAATGCCAAGGAGCCCAGTCTCATCAACTACAAGGGGGGCCAGAGGGCCCACAACATGGCGCCAACCCTACGTAACACCCGATATGCAGTCCTATCCTCGAGGAACTTGGAAGTGCCGCCATGGATAGAAGCGCATATCAGAGATGCTTCGCAAGGTGGATATCATTACAACATACCATGTACTGAGTAGATTAGAATACCAGATAAAGGCTAACACTCGCTACAAGCTACAACATGAATACATCAATACATAGCAATCATCATTCAAAAGAGCAGGATCCGACTACGGATGAAATCAAATGAAAGAAGAACGACATCCACCCTGCTAATCCTAGGCTACCAACCATGAACCCATCCTATGATCAACGAAGAAGAAGCAGAACAAGAACTCCAAATAGAACAAGCATCGCTCTCATGTCAAAGCATTAGTGTCGGTGTCAAAACCGGCAGACCTCAGGTAGGGGGCACTGAGCTGTGAGATCAGATCGATGGGTAACAAGAGATAGAGGACACGATGTTATTACCTAGGTTCGGGCCCTCTTTGAGGAGGTAAAACCCTACGTCCTGCTCTTCCTTATATTATGGGAGTATCAAAGTATAGAGTTGATCTACCTCGAGATCATGATTTGTGGTCTAAACCCTAGGGGTATGATGACGACGATGATGATTGAATGTATCTCTCTACGGACCAAACCCTTTGGTTTATATAGGCACCAGGGATATCTAGGGTTACACATGGTCAGTTACGACCTGGGGATCACATGCCGAGTCTAATAAACATACTTGAAGTATATGTCAAGTCTTTGGATGAAGTAGCCTGGAGACCTCTGAAGCCCCTTCTCCTCTATGGGCCGACAGTCCAGCCCATGGACTAGACCGACTATGCCGGGACCCATTCCAGGACACTGTCAGTAGCCCCCGAACTAGTCTTCGATGCTGAGGATGACAATCTTCTCCGGTCGCACAACTTCAGCCAGGAGTCTTCGGCTCGACAGGTGAGTTCCCATCCATGATTTGAATTCAATCGCAAAGTCTTCGGCTCGAGCATATAACTTCTCTTTGGTACTAGTCCCACCATGTGCTGTCTCGAATGTTGTGCAGTCGGGGGATTCGAGTCGCCTTTACGGCCAGACATCGAAGCGTCGCCCTTGATCATTTTATTTAATAGGTGCCTAGCCCAAAGCCATGACCAAGCGCATTTTGACCTTCCCCTTTCACTGTGCAGCACCATGTCCTTTCTCCAAAGTCTATCTTCGAGAGGTCCAGCAATGGCCAATGACGCAGGCTCTTCGAAGCACCCCCATGGTCCCCTCAAGGGTGACTGGGGAAGCTGCTCCGTCATGTGCCTCCAGTTGAATTGGCTTTCCACCCAGGGCTATTTGCCGGATCCAGGTCTGGCCTCCACCTGCCTGGGCTTGATATTTGTAGATGGGCAGACACACGTCGATAGCCATCCCATTCCTCACGGGATGAGCGGGTATGTTTTGTTCCTTGCCTCCTCCGCCTGAGATTTCCTATTCACCCCTCCCTCTGAGGGTTGCTCGAGTTCTACGAGATCCAACTCCACCACTTGACCCCCAATTCCATCCTGCACATCGCAGGGTTCGTCGCCCTTTGCGAAATGTACCTCGGATGTGAGGCGCACTTCGGGTTGTGGAGGAGATATTTCTGTGTGATGCCCTATCCCCGAGACGGGAAATTGCATGAGGTAGGAGCCACCAAGGTATGCTGAATAGCCTGGATGGGATACCCCACTGGCACCCCCCGAGAAGATGATACATGGGTGTCTGAGTGGTTCTACATGGCCGATGTCCCATTGCATGACCCAATTCAGCCCGGGCTCCCGTCCTTTTCTTTGGACCCCCCGAAGAAACGCTTTAGCTGGAGACTACAGAGCACCGCTCAGAAGGATGACTCCAATGTGGCTCTCCTAGCAGCGAAGGTGAAATGCCTGACAAGTACATGCCTCACTATCATAGATGTGATGGCAACGGCCATTGACCGGAAAGTTCAACCTCTTCGGCAACATCAACATCCGTTGTGCATGTAAAACAGGACCGACGATGCCACCCGGTCAATCCTCGAACGCTTCAAAAAGGATGCAACCTTTGGGGCAGCCCTAGCCGGCATATATAAGCGAGAAGCAGCGGAGTTTGCAAAGAGGAAATTTATGGATGGCCTGTCCTATTATAATCTCGGCGACATAGTAAGTTTCTGCAAACTTCCTCGTCAATTGGAGCTGTAAGTTCTATTCCCCTAAACCTTCACTTGATGTGTTTGGCCAGAGATGGAGGCGCTGGGTCGAGGCACTAAAGTTCCCTGCACCTAAACCGGGGACGTACCACCGTGACGACCACGTCTTTCATGAAGACGAGGCGATATCCACTATATACGAGGAAGGGACATCCTATCAAGAGAGCCTTGATGGCTCTAGAGTGGCTATCACCCCGGACCTGCAGGGGACGCGACCGTCCTCATCGATAAAACCTCCTCCTGCCTCGTCTCAAAAGAGAATTTCAACTCCCAGAGCTCCGAGCACCCTGACTCCTCTTCCTATGGGTGGACGCTCAAAGCGTTCGTGCAGTGGTATGACCCCTCAAGGGGGCCCTTCAATCACTGTGGAGGGTGTCCCTCAACAGGGAGCGAGAATGGAGGTTGAGCGTGATGCTCCTCCCCTGAACAAGTAATTACTCTAGCATTATGCTATTTGAGAAGCTCAGGATCGCGTGCTTGATTATTTGGTTCTTCTTTGCAGGCAGTCCGCCGAAACACCATTGGCCGAAGGGCCGAGCAATTCGGCCCCGAAGACTGGGGGAGAGCCAATCCCCACCTTGGGGGATGTTCCCGAAGTACCCCAACCAGCCGCTTCAGGGACCTGCTCGGCTACCACTTCCGAGGTGGAGAGCGTGATGAACCCTCGATGCTGAAGAGCCACTCTAAGGAGTTTTGCTCTTTCTAGCAAAGAGTTCAAAGGTTTGCATGTACTTTGCTGTTGTCCTTGCTTTCTTCAGGAATGAATTATGTTCAGCCGTAGTTGCTGAAGATCTTTTTACAAGAGAAACCGGCCTATCGCACTAGGCGGTAGCCCCCAAGACACCGGTCGGATGGCACATCCGATTGGTGGATTTCGTGAGCCATACAAGATAACTTGAACACGAAAGCTAGTAGCTGCCAAGCCTTGATGTGGACACCGGTGGCCATATGGAGACTTCATAAAACATACTATACTTTTGCAGTCATCTCGGGAGAAGAAAGAAAAACTGACCGAGGAGCTGGCTTTGACAAAGACACAACTGGGTGCCTCAAAAGCTGAGGTGGCACAAATCAAAACATTTACCAGAGAAGCACACTGTAAGTGCATCCGGTCTTAGATGATTTGTTGCAGTGGAGTTGATGCGGAGCATCCTACGGACATCACCATGTCAAGAGCCCGTTTGGCAAGTGACACGTGCGACATCTACTTCACATACGCAAAGGTGAATCATCTCCTTTACACGTGTTCATTTGACCCCTTTGAGGATGGTATACTACTTGACACTCCTCGCGTGTGCATGCATAGGTATTACCGGAGCTTCACCATGGATGAGGAGGAGTGTGAGCACATGTGTACGTCTACACCATCCGTGAGGGAAGCGTGGAAGAGAAGACGGAAGAACGGACAAGTCTGCACTTGCCCGGATTATTCGAATCCCCTCCCGGACGTTTCGGCCGACGCCCGGATGATCCGGCCCCTGGCCCAGACGATCCGGCTACAGGCCCCGAAGACGACAACACGAGCCCGGACGAAGCCGGATCATCCGGACCCCCTCCCGGATGTTTCGGACCCACCAGGACATCCGGATGTCCACCCAGAAATCCGGACCCCCAATGACGGCTACGACACAGCTGGACGATCCAGACGGCCGCCCGGATCATCCGGCCCCCGGATCATCCAGAGCACCTCCCGGATCATCTGGCCTTTGCCTGCACGCATGACTCGGGCCAAGGCCCATCTACTTATTCCGTCCCCTCACTTACCCCTTCGTGGCTTGGACTATAAATAGACCTCCCCCTCCTCATTTCTAGGTTAGCAAATATGATAGCTGATCTTAGTTGAGCTTTGCTCCTACCTCCTCCTCTTGAGAGAGAGAGAGAGACCACTCCCATGGAGTTCAAGACCTCCATGTGAGAAGATCCCTAGAGGATTCAAGACCCCATCTAGGGAAGATCCTCCAAGTATACAAGACCTCAACTCCTCCAAGAATTGGGATGAACTAGTTACCTCTTGTTACCATCTTGTGTTGGATTTGGAACTTTGTATCCCTTTTTGTGTATGTGGATTTAGCATATGTGTGATCGGATCTCGTTGATTTGAGTGTTTCCCCTCTCTTGTGTTCTTCGGGAATCCCCCTCCAAATCATGAAAGATCGGCCCCTAGGGTTCCACCGTACATCATATTGGTATCATGAGCCACATTGATCACAAATTTGGAGTCTCCCCCACCTTTTTCTAGCCTAATTTTGTGTGTTTTTGCCCAATTTCAAAAATCCCCACAAAAATAGTCCTTTTTTTATTTGTTGGTTTGGATGATGTTTTGTTGATTTTGATCCATGGATTTGCTGTATTTTGAGTGGATCTAGCTTCGCCACAATTCTCCCCAATTTCCATCCTTGAAATCTTCTCAATTTTGACCCCAAAATCATCAATTTCTGCCCAAAATCACGTCCCCGAGAGGAAATCCCGAGCACTTTGACCTGTCCGGATCAGCTGGGCCCTTTCCCGGACGTCCGGCTAACCCACGCACCTGAAAAATAGAACCAGAGTTGACGAACCCGGATCATCCGGACGTGCTCCCGGATCATCCGGACATTACCCGGATCAGCTGAACCTACTCCCGGATGTCCGGGTAACCCTGAAACTGACGCGGTTAAAATTTTATTTTGTCCATAACTAATTCATCCAGAGTCCGTTTTCGACATTCTTTAGCTCATTTTATAGCTATTGACATCCCCCATCCCAGAAAAATACTACCAACGCCATTTGACTCCATCAAAATTTTGACATTTTGGCAAGTTTGCCTAGGCCCTCCACCATATCATCCGCATTACCATCATCGCTTTCCGCAACTTAACCCATTGTTATCTCCATTGCATTTGTGGTTGCTTGAGTTATGATTTGAGTATCCTAAGGTGTTTTGGCTACTTAGAGATGGTTACTTCTTCATCAACCACCACCATACCTTCCACATAACCTTGCCCACCATACACTTCCGCCACCCCAACCTAACCCAATTTTATTTGAGCTTGTTTGAGTTGTGGTTTGTGTCTCCTAAGGTGTTTCGGCTACTTAGGGACAGTGACTTCAACTCCGACTCACATAACCAACCACCTCCCCTTCCGCATTGCCTACTCCAAAGCCCATCATTGCACTTCCGCAATCCCTTTGAGCTTCCGCAAAACCACCACCGCATCCCGTTACCACCAATTGACATTTGACGTTTGAGATCTTAAGTTCGCGATTTTTCCGTTTCCTAAGGTGTTTCGGCTAATTAGGAACGGTTCAACATCAAGAACACCGCCACTCATCATCGCCACGGATGGTAACCTCGACGACATCATTGTATATTCTCCCTTGCCATTGCATTGTTAACCCCGAGCCCATTTTGCATCACTTTCCTATCGCGACTAGCCATTGAGTATTGCTGGCAACGTTACTTGTGCACTTCAATGATCATCGATTTGTACCTTCATTGCATACATACCTCATCTCGGTGTCATCGTATCATCTCTTGTGTCACAAGATTGTTCCCGCATATACACACTTGCTATCTTCGTTTGAGCACTGCGCATATTGGCCATATAAAAAAAGCTTTTAAGCATAGAGAAAAAAAAGAGTTTGTAAGCAAGAGCCATAACATCATACCACATTGCATATCAAATTGCCATCATTGATCATCTTGGATCATCGTGAATACAACACCGAGAACCATACATACATAGCATACTTGGGATAGAAAGTTGATACATTTTGCATCTTATAGGTTGTGCACAAGTGTCATATCCGCCTACTAAGCAATCGTGCTAGTGTCTCTCTAGAGTTGTGCAACACGAGGGTTTTCTGTGGATTCCACATTTTGTGCTCATTCCTCGGTTGCACGACCCCATTTATCTATCCGTGTGTGCGTGTCCGTGTGCCATTCATTGCTATTGGTCTACTTATTTCACTTGTGAATTTGTGAATCTCTTTCAACATTATTGACTCTTGCTAACAATTGCATCATTTTTTTGTGCCACTATCCTCACCAAGCTACTCCATAAGCCTTACTTGTGTTCGTGTGAGAATTGACAAGATCCGGTACCAATTGTGCTACTTCCATAATACCATATTGGGTGATCATTGATCCATCTTCAATGTTGGAAAAGGAACATTTGGTCTAGTTCTTCCCTTTCTTTCACTCACATTTGCTCAAGTCTTGTGATGGATAGGCAAAGCACATCTACTTCGGTCTACAACAACGACAAGTTTGATGCCACGGAAAACTTAATCGGCTCCAAATGGATGCTCTAAAGGAGGAGCTCAAAGCTCTCATCAAGACCGGCAAGAGCTCTTCCTCATCTTCGAGAAGACGCTCAAGTGCACATGCTTCTGAGCTACCATCTCCGACAAGGTCACATCAGCATCAACACCATCACCGACGAGAACATGAAAGTCAAGAGCTCAACACCAACCACCGCTCTATGACTTCACCATCTACCTTGGCATCTTCGCCAAGTGACATCAAGGCATCTTCGCCTTTGGACATACGACATCTTTGCCAACAAGCACCTCAAGATTATGCTCAAGAGAAGCTCCCCAAGCTCAAGTCTGCGACTTCCACGAGCTACTACAACCTCGACACCGACCACAAGCTTCCTTTCTATGGGACTCAAGACCCCGAGGAGTTTCTTGAGTGGGAGCACAAGATGGACGACTACCTCAAGCTACATCAAGTACCCTCTGAAGATCAAGTGAAGTGCACCACAAGTAACTTCCACGACTACGCGTCGACATGGTGGCTTCACACACCTTCGACGAGCTTCAACATGATTTGGCCCAAGACGAAGAAAGCTATGCGGCAGGAGTTTTTTCCTTCCACCTACACGGAACAAGTTCAATGCCAATTGGAGAACACCATCCAAGGATCCAAGTCCATCGATGAGTACTTCAAGGAGATGAAGAAAGCCTTGCGACGAGCCGGCGTGCACGACCCCATTTCGATGAAGTTCACTTCATGATGGGATTGAACAACGGCATCTCCAAGACTATCTTCCTCGAGAACTACAAGTCCCTCAACGACAACTACATTGGTGCTCTCAAGGCGGAAAAATACCTCAAGAAGGCCACGGCTACTCGACCCCGAGCACACTTTTCGACAACCAAGCTCCACGACAACGAGCATGAGGATAGTACCACCAAGATGTCCAAGCCCGACGAGCTCCAAGACGACGCTCCCAAGTTCGACTTCATCGCCATCCCTCTTTGTGGCATTGATGATGCCGAGTCTACCATGGCTCTTTTTGAAGACGGCGCGACGACGACTATGACTACGGAGTCTCTAAAGGAACAAAATTTGGAGGCGAACGACATGGTGACAAGCAAGGATGATGCTCCCATCTTTGGAGGTGAGAGTGAGATGACCGAGAATGGGATTTTCCCTTCGGTCATGGAGGCGAGTGATGATGTGCCATCTTCGGCCTTCATCCACGATGACGGTGATGAGATGGTTGAGCACGGGATTTTCCCTTCGACCACGGTGGCGTACGATGATGAGTTGAGTGACTTGTGCTACCATATTGAGAGTGAGAGTGACTTCACCACTAGCCCTATATAAGATGAGTTGCCCCCAATTCCCATGTGAGGAGAGCCACAACCCCCACCACTTGAGTGAGATGAGTGAATCCACCATATGTGACTTTGAGTGCACCTATTTTGAGGGAGTGAGTGAGCCACCACATAGAGAGAGTGAGATAGTTGATAGGTCATGTGAGGCCACTTTCAACACTAACGACTTAACCTCTACCTCTATTGTGTCTTCTCATTTGGTGCTAGGTCCCATATATGATGACGCACCGACCCTCGACGACTTCGTCCCTCCCGTGGACAAGACGATGGCCATGGTGGAATTTGATGCACCCCCCACATGGTTCCATCAAGATGAAGATGATGACCACGATTTGGTCTTTGCCACCTCACCTACACCACATGAGTGGAATGAGGAAGGTAACATAGGTGAAGGTGACGCTCTTATCCCACTAGTGGATATTGATTGCTTGCATGATGTTGATCCACCTAGTACCATGCTTCATGCTAGTATGATTTCCCCATGCGATGATTTACCCATTTATGATGAGTTTGATGATTGCCATGTGGAGTCTATTAGTTGTGATGCTATGTTGCATAGGATTTCTTGTGATAATTCTCTTGGTCACATCATGTTTGACATTCCTCTTGACTTTCCATATGCTATGCATGAGATCAACCATATGTCATATTTGCAATCTCATCGTAGTAACTATGCATATGCCATTAAAATGAACCCAATTTGCACATATGGCATAGATGACAAGCCCATGGTTATTGGCATTTGTTTCTCTTGTGATGATATTGATATGCTCCCTTTGGATCATTTCAATCATATGCCATGCCATGACCACCTAGCTTCGGATATGCATTGTTTTGGATGTTGTCTATTTTCTCCATATGATGTTTCCGATATTGCTCATGAGGAGACCCCCATAGTTTGCTCATACTGTCGGCGTACAACACCTATGGGATCCCGAGAGACCCCTTTACGATTCGGCGGGGGGAGAGGTATACGCAAAGAGCAGAACTAGTGATCGACGCGGGAAGTTTTTACCCAGGTTCGGGCCGCTGATCAGCGTAAAACCCTACTCCTGCCTTGTGTTATTATTGATGTTCTTGAGCCCAGCCTTCAGGAGCGCTCGCAATGAACAGTACATTCAAAGAGCAGCTACGCATGCAGAATGGGCCAGAAGTTCTCCTCCTCTGTAGCAGTTGCCTTGGGCCTCCTTTTATATGCTCAAAGGGGTCTCCATAGTGGCAAAATGTACATACATTGAGGTGTAAAGTAGCTACAGGGTATCATACCTAACCCCTGACGAATTAGGACAAACGCATTTAATGCACCGTGAGGTGTCTGTTTAGGTGTCCTTACTTTCTTGGGGATGGAAAAAGGGGCATCCCATCAGCACCGCTTAAGCTCTCCTCCACTGGCGCGTTGCCACGCATCCAGAGAAGGACCCAGAATGTCAGGTTTTGTCATTGTGCTGGAGTAGTGGTACAGTGGCAGAATCTCGCCGGGCGCCGAAACTTGCCGGGCGCCAAGCCTTGCCGGACGCCAAGCCTTGCCGGGTGCCAAGCCTTGCCGGGATTATCTTGCCGGGGCTCATCAGCAAGAATCTTGCCGGGGCTCACCAGCAAAGAATCTTGCCGGGGCTCACCAGCAAGAATCTTGCCGGGCCTCAACAGCAAGAATCTTGCCGGGCCTCACCAGCAAGAATCTTGCCGGGGCTCACCAGCAAGAATCTTGCCGGGGCTCATCAGCAAGAATCTTGCCGGGGCTTCGGCCTTTGGTCTTCTGCCTTCCAATTATTGACTCGAATGCTTTTTGGATAGTCTTGTGCTTGTTCCCTGTTGTCTTCTCCCAGGAAGGCTCGCTCCCCTGCCACGCCTTTCCCGCCTGGGGGGCTGCAACTCGCCGGTGCGTGTCCAGGGGTAATGAACACCCCCTGTTCACTACACCGATAGGAGCCCCTGGGCCTGGGCTGGACAAACACGCACAGTGTTTGTCTGGGCTAGGCCCAAAAACATGCACCGGTACACGCGCGGCGAGAAGTAACCATTACTCTTGACTTTTAACTGCATGCTGGTGATGACGCAAGAGAGCTTGCGGTTTGCCGGGCCTTGGGCTTGTCGGCAGCATGGGCAGACAGAGCAGGACGGCAACAGGAGTCGTGTGCCCGAAAGGAAGTGCCACACTGTGCGACGAGGAGCCAGTCCCCAAGCTTTCCCCATATAGGGTACTGCGGGTGCAGTGCTCGATCCATATAGTCACCCCTGCTGCCGCAGCCGTCTACCGTGAATGTCTCACTGCCGTCTTGCCGGCCTGTTGCGGAGAACTTTGATATTCTCGATGCTAGCTTCCGGCAAGGAGTTGCCGGGAAAGCTCATGACGGAGGACTTCGTCGTTCTCGACGCTAGCTTCCGGCAAGCTTGTTGCCAGGAAGGCTTATGGCGGAGAACTTCGTCGTTCTCGAGTCAAGAAGATTGGTCCAGAGGATGCTGCCAGCCCCCGAGCCACAACTGCGTTTAAATATGACAAGTTAATTAGCATCTTAAAAGCATTTTAACTTGTGCGTAACTTTATTTAGAGCTCTTCTCCACATGTTTTTGTTTTTGCACAGTTGTCCCCTATGCTTGCCGGAATGCATCTCGATCGCGCATGTCCTAGTCAATGGCGCTTAGGAATGGATCCTAGTTAGCAGCCTATCGAGGACGCCTCCTCCTCGAGAGCTTCACACTCGAAGAATAAACGCGGCTGCACAGGTGTTGCTAGGCAAACCCGAACAACCCGGAGCACAGAATGTCTCAAGAGTGCTCCTTTGCGCACAGGTTATGTGCAAAGAACATCATCATGGATAAAATCAAATCAGCAAAAAGCATTAAAGTTTTAGAACTTAGCTTTCTGTATGTGGAGCGAAGTCGCCATGGACGATGAAGCTGACGCGCCGACCGCTGGATCAGGTTCGCGCAACCTCGATCCCCCTACCTGGCGCGCCAAAGATGTCGGCGTACGACACCTATGGGATCCCGAGAGACCCCTTTACGATTCGGCGGGGGGAGAGGTATACGCAAAGAGCAGAACCAGTGATCGACGCGGGATGTTTTTACCCAGGTTCGGTCCGCTGATCAGCGTAAAACCCTACTCCTGCCTTGTGTTATTATTGATGTTCTTGAGCCCAGCCTTCAGGAGCGCTCGCAATGAACAGTACGTTCAAAGAGCAGCTACGCATGCAGAATGGGCCAGAAGTTCTCCTCCTCTGTAGCAGTTGCCTTGGGCCTCCTTTTATATGCTCAAAGGGGTCTCCACAGTGGCAAAATGTACATACATTGAGGTGTAAAGTAGCTACAGGGTATCATACCTAACCCCTGACGAATTAGGACAAACGCATTTAATGCACCGTGAGGTGTCCGTTTAGGTGTCCTTACTTTCTTGGGGATGGAAAAAGGGGCATCCCATCAGCACCGCTTAAGCTCTCCTCCACTGGCGCGTTGCCACGCATCCAGAGAAGGACCCAGAATGTCAGGTTTTGTCGTTGTGCTGGAGTAGTGGTACAGTGGCAGAATCTCGCCGGGCGCCGAAACTTGTCGGGCACCAAGCCTTGCCGGGCGCCAAGCCTTGCCGGACGCCAAGCCTTGCCGGGCGCCAAGCCTTGCCGGGATTATCTTGCCGGGGCTCATTAGCAAGAATCTTGCCGGGGCTCACCAGCAAAGAATCTTGCCGGGGCTCACCAGCAAGAATCTTGCCGGGCCTCACCCGCAAGAATCTTGCCGGGCCTCACCAGCAAGATTCTTGCCGGGGCTCACTAGCAAGAATCTGGCCGGGGCTCATCAGCAAGAATCTTGCCGGGGCTTCGGCCTTTGGTCTTCTGCCTTCCAATTATTGACTCGAATGCTTTTTGGATAGTCTTGTGCTTGTTCCCAGTTGTCTTCTCCCAGGAAGGCTCGCTCCCCTGCCACGCCTTTCCCGCCTGGGGGGCTGCAACTCGCCGGTGTGTGTCCAGGGGTAATGAACACCCCCTGTTCACTACACCGACACATACATCTTAGGAGATTTTGATCAATCCCATCCATTGCATGATCCCAATAATTATGTGCACAATATGCTCCCCATGAATGAAAATGATATTGATGTGCCGTATACTTGTATGCTCAATTTGCGTCCCCATCGTGTCATACATAACAACTATTCTTTCATGATGGATGACATGTTTATATAGCATGCTTCAAATTTCTTTGAACATTGCTTATCTTGTGCTAACTCACACGTGCACATACACATCATGATGGATGATGTGTACATTACCATGCACACACTTTTTTTGGTTTGTGTCTCTTTTGTGTAGGTACCCATGAATACTTGTCAACCTCACAATCCCATGAGTTGACGAAACAAGCTCTAGAGAGCAACGATGACTTGGGATCCCGTGGATTGTCTTTCACACTGTTTCCATGGTGCAAAAACTTCGCGCATTCCTTCTACATGGCTCTCACATGGTTATGGGTTATTGTCCATTACATATTTTATGCCCATCTTGCCATGTTCACTTTGCATGATATGCTCATTCCTATGCCTTTGCATGCATTTGTGACCCATGCTTTGCATTACACATGATGATCGATTCTAGTACTTGTATGTGTATTTGCAAGCTTGGTGGAGATATCACATGTTATTGCGATGTTCCCTTTGTGCCCCATGCCTATGATTATACTTTGATCTTGCTTTGTGTTCGTGCTGGTGATATGTCATGTGCATTGCTTATGCATACTATTTTCTCACATGACATGATTGCCATGATTTCCTCTAGTGTGTTGCATCTTCGCTCCACTAGTTCGCACGACATGATTGATATGCTTTCCTATGTTGCATCACCGATGATTTATACTTGCTCGTTTCATGCGGTCGATGGCATCTATTGCCATGCTTTGCACATGATTGCTATTGCTTATTGCCATATATCTCCATGTGTTGCCTCTCTCATGCTAGATGATTTGCCATGTATTGAGTGCAACAATGCTTTTCGTCTTGCTTATGAGATTGCCCCCATAGCATTGTCGAATATATTTGGAGATTTTGACATATTTCTTGTGAAGCATACTTGTCTTACTTCTTTGCACCATATACTTAGTGCCATGAATATCACCATTGTTGCATCATATTATTCATGCACTTGTGCTTCTAATGGTTATGTGCAAGAGAAGAGAACCATCATGATGGATGATGTGTTTATCTACCATGCGCATACGTTCTTTGCTTTGTTTTGTGGATGTGTAGGATAGTTCGACTTTGTGTCAACTTCCACTTCCCGTGAGTTGACCATTCGAGCTCTTGAGAGCAAACCACCTTCGATCACGACACTTCTACATCGTACTTGCTTGTGCTTCAACATTGTGAAGGACACACAAGGACATGCTTTCAAGGTGATATCCTTCTCTTTTGGGAACCCCCAAACCATGAGCATGAATATTGTGGATCCTACTTCATGTGTTGCTTGCACCTTGACATATTGCACACATGCTAGAGATCTTGCTTTGACTTATCATTGCCACATTTCCATGCCTCATGACATATATACCTTGTGTGTTGCATCCAATTCTTGGATTACTTGCTTCTATCACATGTTTGGTTGCAACAATGTCATCTCTTCACATATGCCATGTCCCATTGCTTGTCACATGATTGACTTGATTGCCTCACACATGATGAACAATCACTCTTTCTTTTGTGTTGAGTGCCACACTATCTTCACCACACCCTATGAACGTTATGCTTGGATTATCCTGCACTTGACCCATGTGTTTAGACATATCATCTTCTTTGGTGTTGTGAATGATTCATATGCATACCATCGACCATTTGTCGAGCGCTTTGTGCATACTTGCTATGACCTTGAGGTAGATGCTTGTTTGCTTGTCCCACATATTTGCATCACTACCTGACATTTACATGCTTGTTTCCATGATGACCTTGATTGTGCTCAATTCATATGCTTACATGCCATGTCACAATCCTTTGTCACACCATATGCTATGCTTGACGACGACACTTGTTGGGTGAATCATGCTTGAATGCTTGGTTTTGCACTAACGCTAACCACATTTGTTTTTCCAAGTGTTTATTATTCTTGCTCCTTTTTAAGGAATCCCAAGACGGTGCGACATTGGAGAGTGCCCATATCGAGCTTCAAGATGACAAGTACTTGGTGATCGTCCACTTCTACATGGTGACGCCATATCTTTCCCATGGTGCTTTGGTTTTCGATCCGAGGTCAGATCTTTCCCAAGGGGGAGGGGATGATGCAGAGCATCCTATGGACATCACCATGTCAAGAGTCCGTTTGGCAAGTGACACATGCGACATCTACTTCACATACGCAAAGGTGAATCATCTCCTTTACACATGTTCATTAGACCCCTTCGAGGATGGTATACTACTTGACATTCCTCGCGTGTGCATGCATAGATATTACTGGAGCTTCACCATTGATGAGGAGGAGTGCGAGCACATGTGTACGTCTACACCATCCGTGAGGAAGCATGGAAGAGAAGATGGAAGAACGAACAAGTCTGCACTTGCCTGGATCATCCGGATCCCCTCCCGGACATTCCGACCGATGCCCGGATGATCCAGCCCCTGGCCCGGACGATCCGGCTACGCCCCAAACACTACAGCACGAGCCTGGACGAAGCCGGATCATCCGGACCCCATCCCGGATCTTCAGAACCCACCAGGACATCCGAACATCCACCCGGACATTCGGACCCCCGATAATGGCTATGACACAGCCGAACGACCTGGACGGCCGCCCGGATCATCCGGACCCCGGATCATCTGGACCACCTCCCGGATCATCCGGCCTTTGGTTGCACGCATGACTTAGACCGAGACCCATGTACCTATTCCACCCCCTCACTTACCCCTTTGTGGCTTGGACTATAAATAGACCTCCCCCTCCTCATTTCTAGGGTTAGCAAATATGCTAGCTCATCTTAGTTGAGCTTTGCTCCTACCTCCTCCTTTTGAGAGAGAGACCACTCCCATGGAGTTCAAGACCACCATGTGAGAAGATCCCTAGTGGATTCAAGACCCCATCTAGGGAAAATCCTCCAAGGATTCAAGACCTCAACTCCTCCAAGGATTGGGATGAACTAGTTACCTCTTGTTACAATCTTGTGTTGGGTTTGGACATTTGTATCCGTCTTTGTGTATGTGGATTTAGCATACATGTGATTGGATCTCATTGATTTGAGTGTTTCCCCTCTCTTGTGTTCTTCGTGTTCTTCGGGAATCCCCCTCCAAATCGTGAAAGATCGGCCCCTTGGGTTCCACCCTACATCAGGACCCGAAGTCCATGTTAACATCATATGCTTCCATAGTAGCGGAAGTCATTGGCCAATTGGAAAAGGACCTAAAACAGGCTCGTGAAGACCTGTTATATGCTGAATCACAGTGACAGACCAAACACCTTATGTTAACCCGATGCCAGGACGACGCGAATGCACTGAAAGCAAAAAATGAGCAGCAGGCCCAAGAAATTGACCGTTTGAGGGCTCAACAAGTTGCTGTCGAGTCTAAGAATCAGAAAGCAAGTGAAGTTGTGTCCGGTAAGTGTTTCTGGCCTTTAAAAAAAGGTCGTGATAGGAAAGCATTACCGCTCCGGACTAATATGTGCTCCGAATAGTTTTGCTTATAGGTCGATCAAAAGAGGCCCCAGGCTCTTCGTTTGAGGATGCCCTCGTGCAGCTAACCGAGGAGCATGAGCAAGCTCGGAAGGCTATGAAAGTAGTATTTAAAGCTCTATGCCCCGAAGAAGAAAATGAGCCCAAGGGTATGTCCGAGCTCGCCGAGTGCCTCAAAGGGGCTCGACGCCGAATACAGGCCTAGAATATATCGTCCTATTGGAAGGGAGCAAGCAAGGCATGGGCTATGGTGAAGACCCACTATACAAGCGTGAAGACAGAGCACCTTGCCAAGGTGGGCCCAGTTGGCGCCGACGGGAAGGAGGTGCCGACCTGCCTGGTCTATGACGATGTGATGCCTGCCGCGCATTTCTCTCAGTGGGACTGTACCCTTAAGACCTTGATAGATGGGCTGGACAAAATGTGAAATATGTGTAATGAATCCATGTATCTACGTACTTTACATCATTTCAGCTCCATTTGTTGTACAAACTTTGTTAGCCAGCCTTCGGCTTCTCCCTCCTTGACCATTGGCTGAGGAGTGCTTCCTACTTTGGATCCAATCGAACGGACCATGTATTTCAGATAGCAAGGCAATCCGGCTGTGGGGCTCGAAAAACAAAGTGATCCAGAGCTTATGTTATATTACGTTTAGGTGTAAGAAACATCTTCCAAGAAAAATAGTCCCTCTATCAGTTCCTTTTCTTAGGTAAGCATGATTGGTCAGGACGACCTGTCCGAATCAGGATGAGATATATATATCCGAGATAAGCGTGAAGCCCCCTGTTGTTTGTTATTAAAGACTAGCAACTTCAGTTCCATCATTGCGACCAACTATATTCTTAGGAACGCTAGCTTTCGGCTTCACCTGTCTGAGATGTTGATTCGGTTGACCTGGCAGCAACAATCACAGAGGTGCTCCCTTTACCTCCTGGCCGAACAATTGTGGACATAGGAGGTAAGCACATGAGCTAGGCAACAAAGCTTGGCCAAAAGTCAAGTCGATGCATATGAAGGCGTAAAACGAATTGATTAGAAGGAGGCACGATAGTGCTTAACGTATATTGGAACTTCGAAAATGCCCATAGCTTAGTATATGTCGTACATGCATTATGTGTCCAAAGGAACCAAATCACTTCGGATTGACCGATCATAACTTAGCAAAAGGGTTTTTAATAACTTAAAAAAAGGAAAATAAAATTTTAGCTATTTAGATGCTAACGGGAAATCGCCTGAAAAGGTAATGCTGGGGTGGTTGAGTTTAACTATAAAATCACCGAAGCAGGGCAGCGTTCCACGGGTTCGGATCTAGTTTGTTATCCGCAGGGTCTTGGATACGATATGCGCCTCCGGTGAGCACTTGGTCGATTATGAACGGTCCGTCCCTTTTTGGGTGGAGTTTATGCTTCTGTTTTTCCATATGAAACCTCATGACCAAGTCACCTTTATTAAATGCCTTCGTCCGGACTTCTTTGCTTTGGTAGCGTCTTGCCTATTGCTGATAAAAGGTGGAACGTGCCCGAGCCACATCCTGCTCCTCTTCGAGGGTGTCGAGGTCATCCTACTGATCTAGCTTGGCCTCCCTCTCTTCGTACATATGCACTCGATGTGCATCCTGAATGAGGTCGCATGGTAGGACGACCTCGACACCGTATACCATGAAGAAAGATGTATAACCAGTGGTCCGGTTAGGCGTAGTGCGTAAGCCCCATAATACAGAGTCGAGCTCCTTACCCAATGACAGTCAGCCTCCTTTAAGGAGCGGACTAATCGTGGCTTAATGCCACTTAATACGAGTCCGTTGGCGCGTTCGAGCTGTCCATTAGTCGGGGGGTGGTAAACGGAGGCATAATCGAGCTGAATGCCCATCTTCACACACCATGCCTTGACCTATTTGGTAGTGAAATTTGTGCCATTATCCATAATTATGCTATGAGGGACACCATAACAGTGCACCATGCCCGAGATGAAATCTAGGACCCGCGCTGCCTCGCCTGTTGTGACCGGCTTTGCTTTGATCCACTTTCTGAATTTATCTACCATGATGAGTGAGTATTTCTTTTTGTGCGAGCCCCCTTTGAGAGGGCCGACCATGTCAAGCTCCCAGACCGCAAAAGGACAAGTGATCAGAATAGTCCGAAGAGCCATGGGGGGCATGTGACTTTGGTTGGCAAAAAACTGGTAGCCAGGGCACCAGTGTACCAAAGTTTTTGCGTCTTCTTCGGCGGTAGGCCAATAAAATCGGTCCCAAAAATCTTTACTGACTAGGGCCCGAGCTACAGCATGATGACCACTCATGTTGGAATGGATCTCCGCAAGTAGCTCGCGCCCTTCCTCCTCGGCTATACATCTCTAGAGGACGCATGTGGTACTTCTGTACAACTCACCTTCATGGACCCTATAGGCCTTTGACCAGTGAATTATTCTCTATGCTTCGGTTTGGTCATTGGGTAGCCCATTGTGGAGCAAGTATCCGAGGATGGGCTCGGTCCACAACGCGACAACTGCCATGACTTCATGAGCCGAGGAGGTTTCTTCGATAGCCGAGCCATCGATTATTCCATCGTCCTCTTCAGTTGCCGGGGAGTTAACCTTCCCGGAGTTCGGGGGATCCGGTATGGTGTTCCCGTCTTGCCAAACCACGGACGTCTTAAAGAGCCATTCTAGAAACATGTTTTATGGAATCGGGTCGCGTCTAGCGCCCATCCTGGCGAGAACATCGGTGGCTTGATTACTGTCCCATGGGATATGATGGAATTCCAGGCCCTCGAAGCGGGCTGATATGGACAATACGATGTTCCGGTACATTGTCATCTTTGGGTCCTTGGTGTCGAAGTCACCGTTTATTTGTGATACCGCGAGGTTGGAGTCACCACGGACCTCAAGATGATGGATTCCCATAGACACGGCTATCCGCAGTCCGTGTAGCAGAGCCTCGTATTCAGTTGCATTATTTGAGTCAGAATACATGATTTGCAACACACATTGTATATTGTCTCCTGTGGGGGAAGTGATAACTACTCTTGCCGCTAGCCCGGCCAACATCTTGGAGCCGTCAAAGTACATTGTCCAATGTGAGTATGTACTATACTCCCTAGGGAGCTCGGCCTATGTCCACTTGACCATCAAATCTACCAGCACCTGAGATTTAATAGGTCAACATGGGCGAAACATGATTTCAAAAGGGAGGAGTTCAATTGCCCATAGTGATACGCCCGGTTGCGTCCCTGTTGTTGATGATGTCGCCTAGGGGGACCTCGGATGCCACGGGAACACTCTTGAAAATAGTGCCACAGTTTTCTGAGAAGCCATGAAGACTGCATAGGCGATCTTCTGGTAGTGCGGATACCTTGTTTGACACATGGTTAACACCTCAGAAACATGGTATACCAGCTTTTGCAACTGGAATTTGTGACCCTCAGCATCACATTCGACCACGAGGACCACGCTGATGACTTGGTTGGTGGCCGAGATGTATAGCAACATCGGCTCGCCTACTCTGGGTGATGTAAGTATAGGATTGGTAGCGAGGAGCTTTTTGATTTCTTCTAGAGCATCGCCTGCCTCGCTGGTCCATTTAAAATTCTTTGTTTGCTTCGGGAGTTTGTACAGTGGTAGGGCCTTTTCCCCTAGTCGAGAGATGAATCGACTAAGGGCGGCTATGCAACCTCTAAGTTTTTGGACGTGCTTGAGCTCGTTAGGTATTGCTAATGCAGCCAGGGCTCAAATTTTAGCTGGATTGGCCTCAATTCCTCTATGGGAAATGATGAATCCGAGAAGTTTACCAGCCGGTACCCTGAAGACTCACTTCTCCGGATTGAGCTTAATGAGATATACTCGGAGACTGGTGAATATTTCACCCAGATCCTTTACTAGCTGCGAGACATCCTTGGTTTTGACAACCACATCATCTACGTAGGCTTCGGCCATTTTGTCGATATGATCCTTCATGCATGTTTGAATCATGTGCTGGTATGTTGTGTCGGCATTTTTTAATCCGAACGACATGGTGTTGAAGAAAAATGGCCCGTAGGGCGTTATGAAGGTTGTTGCTTCCTGATCAGATTCCTTGATCTTGATTTGATGGTATCCCGAATATGCATCCAGGAAACATAAAGGGTCGTGTCCTGCTGTGGCGTCAATGATCTGGCCGATGCACGATAAAGGAAAAGGATCTTTGGGGCAGGCTTTGTTAACGTCTTTGAAATCAACGCAAAGCCGCCAAGCCGTGTCCTTCTTGGGCACCATCACCAAGTTAGCCAACTATTCGGAGTGCTTGGTATCGCGAATGAACCCAACTTCTAGTAATTAGCCAGTTCCTCACCCATAGCTTGACGCTTGGGCTTGAAAAATCACCGAAGTGCCTGTTTAACCAGTTTTGAACCTTTGATAATGTTCAGATTGTGCTCGGCTAAATTCCTTGGGATTCCTCGCATATCCGAAGGGTGCCAAGCAAAAATATCCCAATTTTCCTGAAGGAAATTTCGTAGTGCCTCGTCGATCTTTGGGTCCAGCTCAGCACCAATGGACGCCATTTTATTTGGGTCCATTGGGTGTATGATGAGGACATCAATACCATGGTTACACCCACAGCCCCTGCTGCTATACATACTGGACCAATTACTAGAGCTCGCGCACGCCAATTAAATTATCAGGTACTTTCGTTTCTTGGTAATGATTCTAATGTTCATGAGAATATGATGCTGCCTAAATTGGATACATTTGTTTTGCTTACAAATGAAGGGCCTAGCTTGGACAAGAAAGAGGAACCTTGGAGCAAGTTCAAGCATGGAGATGATGGCATGCGCAAGGGGAACAAGAATGGAGTTACAAGTGATGATTTCAGGACTTTGAAGCCACCATAATGAGTGCAGGAAGCCTTGGACGAAATCTACAAGATGCCACTTCATAAATTTCGTCCAGAGGCTATTATAGGTGCTGCGTCACCTTATTATTGGGCCAGGCCCATGTAATTTCGAAATACTTGAGTATAGGCTGTTTTAGAGTCCGTATGTGTGGGGAAACAAGAGATAGGGTTGGTTTCGGACCCCTCCTTCAAGGGCCACGAAATCCCCCCCTCTTCCTCCATATATACAGCCCTTAGGGCACCGTTTAGACTTTGGGTTTTGTTTAGATTAAAAGTTTGCCATAGCTGCAACTTCGCGTACTTCGTTTGTGTTCAACGACCAGTCCAAGACGTCATAGAACCCCACCTTGATCAATAAAGCTTTCATCTTATATTCGCAATATCCAGATTGCAAATCTTAGTTTCTTGCTTGTTCTTCATTTGCTTGCAGGAAATAGACCCTCGTGGTCAGGTTGATCGTGCTCCGGCGTGGTCAATAACCTCTCGGAGTTGGTTTAGCGATTGCTAAGGTGCGACGTCCTCGCACGTTCGTAGTCGGATCGTCAAAGTCTACTCCACCAAAAACGATAGCCTTCATCTCATCGAAAGACGGGACATCTCTGCCTCTACCAGTGTACCTAAAATTTTACAGTCTCATTTGTTGGTTTGAACGAGGTTGATTTGGATCTTTTGTCTAAAATGACGTTGTTTGAGTTGACAGTGGCCCAGAGTGTCGTTAGTTCTTTGGCTGCAACGGCCTCTGCCAGCGACTCGAGGGCTAGTGAGGCCATTTTATTCTCGGCTCGAAGTGCCCTATCCAGGTTGTTGGTGACTGTTATCACTCCCTTGGGGCTTGGCATTTTGAGCTTCATGTATCCGTAAAGGGGTACGACATGAAATTCTATGAATGCTTCTCGCTCGAGGAGGGCGTGGTAACCACTTTGAAAGGGTACAACATGGAAGGTTAACTCCTCAGACCGATAGTTCTCGGGAGTGCCAAAGACCACATCAAGGGTGATTTTTCCCTTACATCATGCTTCTCTTCCACGGATAATGCCCTTGAACGTAATGAAGCTATGTTGGATGCTAGTTGTATCAAACAACATTCTTTCCAGCGTGCCCTCGTAAATGAGGTTTAAGCTGCTACCGCCATCCATATGTACTTTATGTAGATGGCATTCGTCCACTATGGGGTCGAGGACCAGAGTGGCTGGGCATCGGCTTAGGTCAGTCACCGACTGGTCATGCTATTCGAATGTGATTGGCGTGTCCAACCATGCGGCCGGAGGTGCGCGCCTCTGAGCGTGGCCGAGTGCATGCAAAGCCTGTTTTATTTGATTCCCTGACCTGTACATTTGGTAGATCATCAGGATCTCGACTTCATCCGAGGACTTTCTCGAGCCGCGAATAGTGCGCTTGTCTGCGAGGATGGCCTCGCCACTCTTGGCCACTTGTTTCACAACCCAACATGCTCAAAGGCTGTGGGTTGGATTGGTGTTGAGCAGAACAGAGTGTATAGGGCATGGTTGGTCCAATAGTCCATCATGGGTGGTTTGGGTTCCTATCTTTGCTCTTTTTTGTGATGATTCCACTACTACGGGGCGCCAAGATGGCTCTCCCTATCATGCGAGGTCGGAGTCTTTCAATTTTGTTGACCGGATTGGTTCAGCATTTTCGGCTTGAGCCAACCAGGCATCTTCAATGGCGCAGAACTTCAATACCAATCTGGAGAGCTCGAAGAAATTTTGAATTTGGCACCGAGCGAGGGCGTTTAACACACCCTTGTCGTCACAATTGTGATGAAAGGCAAGTATCACCTCGGCGTCAGGGCAATTGGTTATTCTGTTCTAGACGAACAAGAATCTCGACCAGAATTGCCGGGCGGATTCCCCTACTTGCTGTTTTATATAGATTAGGTCCCAGACATCGGGAGGCCCTGAATTACTTGGGCAATACTTGACATGGGCGGTGGGTGGGATAAAAAAATTCAATTCAATTGGGGGGGGGGGGACTCCAGCGTGCCCCAGTGTTCCTTGGGGGTAAAGTGCACAGAGAGAAAGAGGTATCCGATTCTGACCTGACATCCGAAATGTCTGCCTCTTCCAGCCAATCGATCTCATGCCTGTCCCACAAATGGGCGCTCGGATCCGAGGTTTCCTCCAATCGGATTCCATCGGCCGAGCTAATCGAAGGAGCCTAGAGCTCTGAACAAAGTTCTCGATCGCACCCTGTGATGCGGAGCATCCTACGGTCATCCCCATGTACACTACAACTACTCCTCAATCCCCAAGTGGACCTACGACGAGACCTCCAGCATACGCCATTGGACACAAGGTGAACCCGCTCCTAAATGCTTCCCCTTTCCATTCGTGCGAGACATGGTTGCTACCTCATGCAAAGATACTATATGTGCTTAGGAACCGAGGAGACGACCATGGAGATGCTTGGAACATTGGACAAGTCCCCAAGTACATGGATGAAGAAGCTCGACGAAGAAGGACGTCAAGGTCCTACAGGCTCCGGACATCCGGCCCCAGCCTGGACATCCGCCGCGACCCCCAGAAATCCGGCCCCTTCCTATCCAGAGAGCTCCGGAAGCGACCCCGACAGCCCGGACATCCGGCCCCATGCCCCGGACATCCGGCTCCTCCCGAAGCCCCGGACATCCGGCCTCTTCGCCCGGACATCCGGCCCCGCCTATCCAGAGAGCACATGAATCGGGCAAGTCTAGCCTGGACATCCGGCCAGAGGCCCGGACATCTGGCTCCTCGCGAGCCGCCGGACATCCGGCCCCCAGTACGGACATCCGACGCCTGTCTGCGCACAGTGAACGGGCCAAGGGCCCATGTACCCCTCCAACTCGTCCCACTTTGCACTACGACTATATATAGACTCCTACCCCCTCCTAGCTAGGGTTAGCATTGTGATAGCTCATTTAGAGATAGAGTTTTGCTCATCCTTGTGGTTCTTCTCGATCGAGAGACCGCGACCTCTACGGAGAAGATCCACGCTTGGATTCAAGACCCTCATGGGAAGATCCCTCGCGGATTCAAGGCCTCCTCACGAAGATGAACTAGTTACCTTTGTATCTTTCCCTTGTTGTCTTTGGATTGTGTATCTCGTTGTGTGTTCGGATCTAGCACATGTGTGATCATTTCTTGTTGATTTGAGTGTTTCCTCTCGTTCCCCTCGTGTTTTTTCCCTCGTGTTCTTCGTGTTCCTCGTGGGAATCATCTCCAATCGTGAAATATCGGCCTACACCGGGTTAGCCCCGCATCATATGGTATCATGAGGCACATTGATCACGAATTTGGAGTCCTCCCCCTCCGTTTCTAGCCTTCTTTTGCTTGATTTCATCGTAAATTTCGAAAATCCCCACCAAAAATAGCCCCAAATTTTTTGTCATTTTTTGGTTTGATGATGTTTTGTTGATTTTGATCCATGGATTTGCTTGGTTTCAAGTGGATCTAGCTTTCCCCCATCTTTCTCACCATTTCCATCCACGAAATCTCTCCAATTTTGCCCTTGGAATCATCTATTTCCGCCCCCAAATTGAGTTTCGAAGCCCAAATCCTGATCTGGAATCGTCGGGCCGGACATCCGGGCCATCGAGCCGGACATCCAGGACCCAAGCCGGACATCCGGCTCCTGGAGCACAAAATCTGCTCGGTTCTGGACATCAGCCCCCGGATATCCGGCCCCCACCCTTGGATGTCCGACCCCTGGGATTTCAGCCTCCCGTGTTTCACCGTTTTGACCATAACTAATTCATCCGGAGTCCATTTTTGACTTTCTTTAGCTCGTTTTGAAGCTATTGACATCCCCCTTACCACAAAAATACTTCCAACATCATTTGAGTTCATCAAATTTTTGGAACTTTGGCCTCTTTGCCTAGAGCTTCCACCATATCATTCGCAATACCACCACCAACTTCCGCAACCTAACCCATTTTGTTCCCCATTGCATTTGTAGTTGCTTGAGTAGTGATTCGAGTCTCCTAAGGTGTTTCGGCTACTTAGGGACGGTTACTTCCTCACCAAACACCACCATAACTTCGACATAACCTTGCCCACAATACACTTCCGCCACCCCAACTTAACCCAATTTTGTTTGTGTTGTGAGTTGTGTCTCCTAAGGTGTTTCGGCTACTTAGGGACCGTGTTTCCAACTCCGATACCGTGTATAGCCCATCATACCCTTCCGCCACCTTAACCCATTTTGACCGGATTTCCACCGATACTTCCGCAACCACCACCGCTTTCCCGCTACCACCATTTGACATTTGGTCTTTGAGAATTTGAGTTGCGGTTTCTGTTTCCTAACGTGTTTCGGCTACTTAGGGACGGTTCAACGACATCACCGCTGCTCATCCTCGTCATCGACCACGACCACATCATCATTATCCGTCCTTGCTTACACTCGATAAACCATTAACGGTAACCTTTACGACATCCATTGTATATTCCCTTGCCATTGCATTGTTAACCCCTAGCCCATTTTGCGTCACTTGCCTATCGAGACTAGCCATTGAGTATTGCCGGCAACGTTACTTGTGCACATTAGTGATCATCGATCCGCCCTTCCATTGCATACATACCATATCATATTGGTATCATATTGGTATCATATCATCTCTTGTGTCACAAGATTGTTCCCGCATATACACAATTGCTATCTTGGTTTCTGCATTTCGCATAGTGGCCATATATAAAAAAAAGAGAATAAATCTTTTAAGCAAAAGAGGGAAAGAACAAAGAGCTTGTAAGCAATAGCCATAGCATACCACATTGCACATAAGATTGTCATACTCGATCATCTTGGATCATATCACCGGGAATCATATATACATAGCATACTTGGGATAGAAGTCGTTGCATTTTTGTCTCCTATAGGTTGTGCACAAGTGTCGTATCCGCCTATTGAGCAATCGTGCTAGCATCTCTCTAGAGTTGTGCAACAAGAGTATTTTCCGTGGATTCCACATTTTGAGCTCATTCCTTGGTTGCATGACCCCATCTATCTATCCATGTGCCACATATTGCTATTGGTCTACTTGTTTCACTCACGAATTTGTGAATCTCTTTCAACATTATTGACTCTTGCTAATGTTTTGCATCAAATTTTTGTGCCACTATCCTCACTGAGCTCCACCAAAAGCTTTACTTGTGTAGGTGTGAGAATTGACAATAATCGGTACCAATTGTGCTATTTCCTTACTACACTATTGAGTGATCATTGATCCATTTTCAACATCGGGTAAGGTACATTTGGTCTAGATCTTCTCATTCTCCCACTCACATTTGCTCGAGTCTTGTGATGGATAGGCAAAGCATTTCATCTTCGGTCTTCGACAACGACGGCATGAACAACTAAAACACCAAAACTCCACTCTTCGGACTACAACGACAAATGCAAGGTGCACAATCTACCTTGCGAGAGCGCATCGACAACCTCGCCATCGACATACGTCACTCTGAAGCAAGGAAAAGGGACTACATCGACACCAAGTTGGACGAGCTAAAGGATCAACTACGAGACATGGTGGCCGACTACAAGTCTTCTTCTTCCCCTTCGTCATCCTCAAGGCGGTGACGAGCGAGTCGACCATCTTCGGAGAGCCCACACGATGCAAGCGCAATTCGTCCACGTCCACATCTCCATGGCGACCATCATCACATTCGTGATCCGCATCGTCATGAAGGGCAAGTCACCTCCAAGCATCATGTGCACGATGACGACGAACGACATCTACTACGAGCTCAAGCACGACAACGACATCATGAACATGAAGATGCTCGACACGCGCTAACATACAAGTCCCAACAAGCTCTACATCAAGCTACGACCAACCTTCATGAGCACAAGAGAAGACCGCGAGACAAGCACCACCAAGAGGAAGCTACAGCTACCACCTCCACTTCGGCATCTTCGCCAAGTGATATCAAGGCATCTTCGCCTTTGGACGTACGGCATCTTCGCCTACTTCCCATGAGTACGCCTACATCGACATCATCAAGTCCAAGGCGACCACCTACAAGCGAGGGCGACACTTTCATCTTCGGAAGCCCCTCAAGGAAGATGCCCGAGCATGGGAAATTCCCTTCGGTCATGGTGACGAGCTACGAGGTGCCACATCATATGGGCCTCCTACTACAAGACGGCGACAAGATGGTCAAGCAAGGGCCATCCCCTTCGACCACGGCGACAAGTGTGAACCTCTTCAACAACATGAAGACGGCGCCCCAATGGGACTCATACTCCGAGTCAAGTTACGAGACCGCACATGAGACTTTATCTTTGGTCTCGGAGGAGAATGATGATTTGCCACTTCCTACGGCATTCATCTTTGGAGGCGTTATGGATGAGGAGGTTGAGCATGGGACTATCCCTTCAACCAAGGCGGCGATAGGAATTGAGCATGGAGACATTTGCACCAACATCTCTCTAACACCCACATATGACGAGATGCTTCAATTCCCATGTGAGGAGAGCCACCCCACCATGAGTGATATGAGTGACTCCACCATATGTGACATTGAGTGCATTTCCTATGAGAGGATGAGCGTGACCACCACTAGCCCCACACATGAGAGCATGCCACACATCCTATGTGAGGTTGAGAGCCATTTGAGTGACTCCACCAACCATACGAGTGAGAGCATCCAAGAGGGAGTGAGTGAGCCACAACAATTAGTGAGTGAGGTAGTTGATAGGGCATGTGAGGCCACTATGATTTCTAACGACTTAACCTCTACTCCTAGTGTGTTTTCCTTTTTGGTGCTAGATGTCCTACACGATGACGTGCCAATCCTCGATGAGTCCATACCTCCCATGGACAAACCGATGGCCATGATGGACGATGATGCACCCCCACATGGTTCCATCAAGAAGAAGATGACCACGACTTGATCTTCGACACCTCACCTACAACACATGAGCGATGCTCTAAAGGTAATATAGGTGATGGACCTTCTCTTATCCCACTAGTGGACTATCTTGCAAATGATTGCTTGCATGATGTTGATCACCTTATGGATTCATCGCATACTATGTCTTGTTTTGATATGCCACCCATTTATGATGAATATGGTGATGAGCATGTTGAATTGCCTAGTTGTGATGCTATGCTCCATAGGATATCATGTGAAAATTCTATTGGTCACTTCATGTTTGACAATCCATTAAACTTGTCATATGCTATGAGTGAGATCTCCCATATTGCATCATTACGATCTCAACATAGTAACTATGCATGCCCCATCAAAATAAATCCCATTTGCACTTATGGCATAGATGACGTGATGATGCTTATTGGATTTTGTTTCTCTTGCGATGATATTGCTATGCTTCCTTTACGTGATTTGCGCAATTCATCTACTATGCCATGCCATGATCACATTGTTCCGAATATGCTTTGTTTTCGATGTTGTCAATATTCTCCATGTGATGTTTCCACTGATGCTCATGAGGAGACCCCCATAGTTTCCTCATACATATTAGGAGATTTTGATGCATTTCATACTTTGCATGATTCCCATGATTGTGTGCATCCTATGCATTCCATGAATAACAATGCTCTACATATTTCTCATGATGTATTACACAATTTGAGTCTCCATTATGCTATACATAATAACAAACCTCTCATGATGGATGACATGTTTCTATATCATGCATCTCATTTATTTGAGCATTGGATATTTTGTGCTAACCAACACATGCACGCATGCATCATGATGGATGATGTGTACATATACCACGCACACACAATTCTCCCTTTGCCTTTGTTTTGTGTAGGTACTCACATATACTCGTCAACCTCTTAATCCCAAGAGTTGACAAAATGAGCTCTTGAGTGCAACGACGACTTGGGATCCCATGGTCTATCCTTACCACCATTCCCTTCGCGCAAGGACTACGCGCATCTCTTCTACTTGGCTCTCACACAGCTATGGGCTATATACCAATTGTCATCTTATACCCATTATATCGTGTTCACTTTGCATGTTATGCCTCTTTCCATGCCTTTGCCATGCAATTGTGACCCTTGCTTGCACTTACATGTGATTCACAATTATACTACTTCTATGTGTATTTGCATGCTTGGTGGAGATCCTTGTTGCTATTACCATGTTTTCCTTGTACCTCATGCTTGTGACATGTCATGTGCATTATATATGCCCACTATTTGCCCACATGACATGATGACCTTGATTACTTCTAGTATGTTGCATCTTCGCACTACTAGTTTGCATGACTTGTTTACTATGATCACTTGTTTTGTCGCATCGTCCATGATCCATTCTTGTTCGATTCATTGGGTTGATGACATATATATTCATGCCTCTCACATGATTTGTCTTGATCATTGTCTCTTGTCTCCATTAGTTGCACCTTTCATATGCCATTGTAGTGAGTGCACCCATGCTATGCTTATGGATCTTGGAGACTTGGACATATTACTTGTGATGCATGCTTGTTTGATTGAGCTTCTTGTCTTTGGTTGTACTCGCATCATATGCGTCCATACCATGCCACATTCCCTTGTACCTTTTTATGATAAGAATGATGAGGACACTTGTTGGGTATTTCACCACATGAATGATAGGTGTTGCATTTTCGCTAACCTTATTTGTTTTTCCGAGTGTTTGTCATGTTCTTTCACTTTGAGGGATTCATTAGGTGGTTCCATCATGAGACATATTGGGTATGTGAAGGCGTACATGATGTGCAACACCAACATTTTCGACATCCTCATAAAGGTGAACTCCTTCCCTTTGAGCCATTCTCAAATACGCATATTGGATGGGCCATTCTTTCATTGTTGCCTCCTTCTTGTTGTCTACATGATACACCTATCGGATGGAGGACCGACATTGGAGATGGACCCTATGGACCTTCAAGTTGAGAAGTGCTCGCCTACTTTGGAAGCACCACCGTACCACCACTTATGCCACGACATCGAGCCATGATACAACACTACCCATGACAAATTTGCATCTTATGCATGGATTGCCTCACATTATGATTGCCTTATTGCATCTTGTATTACCATGCCTTCCATGACATATGAGCTTGTGCATTTCCTTCACAAATTTGTTGTGATCTTCCTTGATGGCATATTCATACATAATGATCACATTGCCTACCATCAATTGCATGATAACATAATCACATTGAGCACCAATTACCATGTTCATGCTTTTGATACACCGTCCCATTATGACATCATTTTGCACAATGGTCGCATTAATCATATTCACAACACCTTTGTGCATACAACAAATGAATTTGACAACATGAATGCTTTACATATAATTCTATATCATTTGGCTAAGCTTCATGCACCTTGTCATGATCAATCTTATCGGACGAACACATGCTTACTTGATGGACACCTAGTGTGCGCTAACCATTGTATTTCCGAGTGTCGTTTGTGTTTGCTCTTTTTGCATGTATACCACTCCGGCGACACCTTGGAGTACTTGGATTGCGCCATGTCTTCAACTCCTTCCAACTACAAGTTCGTCCACGACAACCGTTTCCATGGTGATGAGTTTTACGATCGGAGGTTCGATCTTTCCCAAGGGGGGGAGATGATGCGGAGCATCCTACGGTCATCCCCATGTACACTACGACTACTCCTCAAGCCCCAAGTGGACCTACGACGAGACCTCAAGCATACGCCATTGGACACAAGGTGAACCCGCTCCTAAATGCTTCCCCTTTCCATTCATGCGAGACATGGTTGCTACCTCATGCAAAGATACTATATGTGCTTAGGAATCGAGGAGACGACCATGGAGATGCTCGGAACATTGGACAAGTCCCCAAGTACATGGATGAAGAAGCTCGGCGAAGAAGGATGTCAAGGTCCTACAGGCTCCGGACATCTGGTCCCAGCCCGGACATCCGACCAAGCCCGGACATCCGTGATGAGGACATCAATACCATTGTTACACCCACAGCCCCTGCTGCTATACATACTGGACCAATTACTAGAGCTCGCGCACGCCAATTAAATTATCAGGTACTTTCGTTTCTTGGTAATGATTCTAATGTTCATGAGAATATGATGCTGCCTAAATTGGATACATTTGTTTTGCTTACAAATGAAGGGCCTAGCTTGGACAAGAAAGAGGAACCTTGGAGCAAGTTCAAGCATGGAGATGATGGCATGCACAAGGGGAACAAGAACGGAGTTACAAGTGATGATTTCAGGACTTTGAAGCCACCATAATGAGTGCAGGAAGCCTTGGACAAAATATACAAGATGTCACTTCATAAATTTTGTCCAGAGGCTATTATAGGTGATGCGTCACCTTATTTTTGGGCCAGGCCCATGTAATTTTGAAATACTTGAGTATAGGCTGTTTTTAGAGTCCGTATGTGTGGGGAAACAAGAGATAGGGTTGGTTTCGGACCCCTCCTTCAAGGGCCACGAAATCCCCCCCTCTTCCTCCATATATACAGCCCTTAGGGTACCGTTTAGACTTTGGGTTTTGTTTAGATTAAAAGTTCGCCATAGCTGCAACTTCGTGTACTTCGTTTGTGTTCAACGACCAGACCAAGACGTCACAGAACCCCACCTTGATCAATAAAGCTTTCATCTTATATTCGCAATATCCAGATTGCAAATCTTAGTTTCTTGCTTGTTCTTCGTTTGCTTGCAGGAAATAGACCCTCGTGGTCAGGTTGATCGTGCTCCGGCGTGGTCAATAACCTCTCAGAGTTGGTTTAGCGATTGGTAAGGCGCGACGTCCTCGCACGTTTGTAGTCGGATCATCAAAGTCGGCTCCACCAAATCGATAGTTATCATCTCATCGAAAGATCGGGACACCCTCGCCTCTATCAAGTGGTATCAGTTTTCAGGTTGCTCGGTGAGAATTTCCAGTTTTCCCTAGGTTAGATTTATTTTCTTACCTATTGTCCAGGAAAAAGCCACAAAAAATTTAGAGTTAGTTCATCATATCCGAACCAATCTGAGCCTTTGCGTAATCTTTTTAGGGTTTTTGCTTTGTTGAATTTGCTGTTGCATCGTCGTGCCTAGTTGCTGGTCTTAGCGTCTAGTCCTTTAGAGTTTCGAGTTCTGGTCATAAGTTGTCACGCCGCCGCCGCACCATCATCATCGCCCCTGCCATCTACCACCACCGCTTATCCGCCACCGCTCTGAATCCATATACCATCACCGATCTATATCCATATACCACCACCGATCCGTATCCATATACCACCACCGCTACCATATACCACCACCGCTGCCATATACCACCACCATATATCCACCACCAATCCGAGTTCTTTTCATATTAGGTTTGTTTTCGAGATCCATCTAGTTTCCGATTCGTGTTTCCTTGCCTGAGTAGGTTTCAAAAAAAAAGAGTCTGGAGACCCCCGGGCAGTTTTTAGGCCAAAATTTTGGCAGTCAATTTTTTTCCCTATCCTATTTTTAGGTCCCAGGGAGCGTTTTGAGACACTCGCCATCAGTGATTTTTTGTCGCACTTTTTCGTCGTCGTTGCCCTGATTTCCGAAAAAAAAAATTGTTAAAAAAAATTTCATGCCAATCCTGTTAGTTTAACTTGGGAAGAGTTTTGAGACACTCGCCATTATAGTGATTTTTTGCAAAAAAAAAAGAGGAGCGCAAAAAAAAATGAATTTTTTTAGAGTTTGCTCTTCCCTTGTTTACGTGCCGCGCTGTGATTTTGTTAGTGTTCTAGGCTCGCGTCTCTAGTACGGTCTAGCCTAGGACCAGCACAGTACCGTCGTTGAGCGTTTATTCAACTTTGCATCTCTGAATTGATTATTGCTGATATTTTTGATACCATATCATAAGCCTTCCCAGCTCCCCATACATCTACGTCGTGCGTTTGACACCACCTGGCAATCGCTCTATCCAATCTTTAAGAGTTTTGACTACAACGGTTGCCGATCACCACCTGCTGCTGGGTAAGAACTGGTAAGCATTTGAGATTCACTTGACGGTTTTGTGATACACCACCACCACCACCACTTCCTAGTAGTCTGTAGGATCATATTCTTGTGTGTTTCTATTGCTGCTAACCATGGCAGGATCACAAGCCGATGAGACTGATTGGGAGAACATGACGAACAAACAGCTACATGATAAATTTCAGCAAATGATGAGTGGATAGGTGCAAGATGTGCTAAACGGATTTGAAGAGGCCATGGAGAAGATAGATGGAATTGAGAAGACATTCGAAACAAAGCTCGATAACAAGTTTAATGAATTGCTCGTGCATCTTCCACAACCATCGCCGGCTGCACCTGTCGCACCTCTACAACAACAACAACGTTGCCTTCCAAATCAAGTGGGACGAGCACAGCGCGTTCCCCTTGAGCCTAGTCAAACTTCTGGTGCCGCTGCACCTACTGTTGATGCTTCTATGGCTCCTGCTGCCGCTGAGGAGGACGATTATGCGGGCGATTACGAGGATGAGGTTGATCAAAATAACAACTACGTACCAGCACCAGGTCGTCCACATGCCAATAATCGTAATGGTAGGGCTGCATTACCACCTCAGGTACGAGATCATGACCATCTTCCTAAACTGAAACTGAATATTCCACCATTTGAGGGTAGATATGTTCCTGATATATATCTTACTTGGGAGTTAGAAACTGAACAACGTTTTACATGTTTACAATATCCCAAGGAGAGACGTGTTGCTGCTGCTGTTTGTGCTTTCACTAGTTTTGCATGTGTATGGTGGTCCAAACATTGTAGATTATATCCTATTCTAGCTACGTGGGCTGCTTTGAAAACTGCTATGCGTACTCGTTGGGTTCCACCATATTATCAACGTGAATTACTTCAAAAATTGCAGCGCTTAAGACAAGGAAAAAAATTCTGTAGAAGAATATTATCAGGAATTACAAACTGGCATGATTAGATGTGGTATTGTTGAGGAGAATGAAGCTATGCTTGCACGTTTCATGGGTGGACTAAATAGAGAGATTCAGACCATTCTAGAGTATAAGGAGTATAATAATATCACTCGTTTATTCCATCATGCTTGTAAAGCTAAACATGAAGTGCAGGATCGACAGGCATTGGCGCGAACTAATTTTTCTGCAGGTCGATCTTCATCATGGACACCGCGTGCCTCCTCTACTCCCACACGTCCTACTGCAGCACCACTGACTTCAGCCGCCAATTCCAACCGAGATACAAGAAAACAGGCACCACCACCACCATCTACCAAGAGTACACCTTCTGGGCCTGCCCAGAGTTCTTCTTCATCTATGGCATCAACAGGGCACACACATGATATTATCTGTCGTCGTTGTAAGGGAAGAGGTCATCATGCGAGAGAATGCCAATCTCCACATGTTATGATTGCTACTAAGGATGGTGGGTATGAGTCCGCTAGTGACTATGATGAGGAGACTTTGGCTCTTATTACAAGTGAAGAACACGATGGAGATGATTCTGGTCATGAGACGCAATACATGGCTCCTGAAGACGCTGACAGGTATGAATGTTTAGTTGCTCAACATGTTTTGAGTGTGCAGGTCACACAAGCTGAGCAAAATTAGATGCATAATTTGTTCCATACAAAGGGAGTTGTGAAGGAACGTTCTGTTCGCGTCATCATAGATGGAGGGAGCTGCAACAAATTGGCTAGCATGGAGATGGTGGAGAAGCTATCTCTCACCACAAGACCACATCCACATCCTTACTATATCCAATGGTTCAACAACAGCGGCAAGGTTAAGGTAACACATACTGTTCGTGTGCATTTTAGTATCTCTACATATGCTGATTATGTTGATTGTGATGTGGTACCCATGCAAGCATGTTCCTTATTACTTGGTAGACCATGGCAATTTGATAAAAATTCTGTACACCATGGTAGAAACAATCAGTATACTCTTGTTCATAAGGATAAACATATTACTTTGCTTCCAATGACTCCTGATTCTATTTTGAAAGATGATATTAATAGAGCTAGTAAAGCAAAACAGGAGAAAAATAAGAGTGAAAATCAGATTGTGGCAAAAGAATTTGAGCAACAAATGAAGCCTAATAATAAACCATCTAGTGTTGCTTCTGAAATTAAATTGAAAAATGCGTGTTTACTTGCCACCAAATCTGATATTGATGAGCTAGATTTAAGCAAATCTGTTTGCTATGCTTTTGTGTGCAAAGAGGCATTATTTTCATTCGAGGACGTGACTTCCTCTTTGCCTCTTGCTGTCACTAACATTTTGCAGGAGTTCGCTGACGTCTTTCCACAAGACGTGCCACCGGGATTACCACCTGTTCGCGGGATTGAGCATCAGATTGACTTAATTCCCGGTGCTTCGTTGCCAAACCGTGCGCCATACCGTACCAATCCAGAGGAGACGAAGGAGATTATGCGTCAAGTACAGGAGCTGCTCGACAAAGGTTATATACGCGAATCTCTTAGTCCGTGTGCTGTTCCTATTATACTAGTGCCAAAAAAGGATGGTACGTCGCGTATGTGTGTTGATTGTAGAGGCATTAATAATATTACTATTCGTTATCGTCATCCTATTCCTAGGCTAGATGATATGCTTGATGAATTGAGTGGCTCTACAATATTCTCCAAAGTTGATTTGCGTAGTGGATACCATCAAATTCGTATGAAATTGGGAGATGAATGGAAAATAGCATTTAATACTAAGTTCGGTTTATATGAGTGGTTAGTCATGCCTTTTGGGTTAACTAATGCACCTAGTACTTTCATGAGATTAATGAACGAAGTTTTACGTGCTTTCATTGGACGATTTGTGGTAGTTTACTTTGATGATATATTGATTTATAGCAGATCTTTGGAGGAACATTTGGAACATTTACGTGCTGTTTTTATTGCTCTACGTGATGCACGTTTGTTTGGTAACCTTGGGAAGTGCACCTTTTGCACCGACCGAGTATCTTTTCTTGGCTATGTTGTTACTCCACAGGGAATTGAAGTTGATAAAGCCAAGATTGAAGCTATTGAGAGTTGGCCGCAGCCCAAAACGGTCACACAAGTGAGGAGTTTCCTTGGCCTCGCTGGTTTCTATAGGCGTTTTGTGAGAGATTTCAGTACCATTGCTGCACCTCTCAACGAGCTTACAAAGAAGGATGTGCCTTTTGTTTGGGGTACCGCACAGGAAGAAGCCTTCACGGTATTGAAAGATAAGTTGACGGATGCTCCTTTACTCCAACTTCCTGATTTTAATAAGACTTTTGAGCTTGAATGTGATGCTAGTGGAATTGGATTAGGAGGTGTGTTATTACAAGATGGCAAACCTGTTGCATACTTTTCTGAAAAATTGAGTGGGCCTAGTCTGAATTACTCTACTTATGATAAGGAATTATATGCTCTTGTTCGGACTTTGGAAACATGGCAACATTATTTATGGCCCAAAGAATTTGTTATTCATTCTGATCATGAATCTTTGAAACATATTAGAAGTCAAGCCAAACTGAACCGTAGACATGCTAAATAGGTTGAATTCATTGAGACTTTCCCTTATGTCATTAAACATAAGAAGGGTAAAGAAAATGTTATTGCTGATGCATTGTCTCGTCATTATACTATGCTTTCACAACTTGACTTTAAAATATTTTGTTTGGAGACCATCAAAGATCAATATGTGCATGATGCTGAATTTAAAGATGTATTGCAGAATTGTAAAGAAGGGAGAACATGGAATAAGTTCGTCGTTAACGATGGATTTGTGTTTCATGCTAACAAGCTATGCATTCCAGCTAGCTCCGTTCGTCTTTTGTTGTTGCAGGAGGCGCATGGAGGAGGATTAATGGGACACTTTGGCGTAAAGAAGACGGAGGATGTACTTGCTACACATTTCTTTTGGCCAAAGATGAGACGGGATGTTGAGCGCTTTGTGGCTCGCTGCACTACATGTCAAAAAGCTAAGTCACGACTCAATCCTCATGGTTTATATATGCCTTTGCCTGTACCTAGTGTTCCATAGGAGGATATATCTATGGACTTTGTTTTGGGTTTACCTCGAACAAAGAAGGGGAGGGATAGCATATTTGTTGTCGTGGGTAGGTTCTCGAAAATGGCACACTTTATACCATGTCATAAAACCGATGATGCTGCTAATGTTGCTGATTTGTTCTTTCGTGAAATTATTCGCTTGCATGGTGTGCCAAATACTATTGTTTCAGATCGTGATACTAAATTTCTTAGCCACTTTTGGAGATGTTTATGGGCTAAGTTGGGGACTAAACTACTTTTTAGTACTACTTGTCACCCCCAAACTGATGGACAAACTGAAGTAGTCAATAGAACTTTGTCTACTATGCTTAGGGCTGTTTTGAAGAATAATAAGAAAATGTGGGAAGAATGCCTGCCTCATATTGAATTTGCTTATAATCGTTCATTGCATTCTACTACTAAGATGTGCCCTTTTGAAATTGTGTATGGTTTCCTACCTCGTGCACCCATTGATTTGTTGCCTCTTCCATCTTCGAAGAAGGTTAATTTTGATGCTAAACAACGTGCTGAATTGATCTTAAAAATGCATGAGTTAACTAAGGAGAACATTGAGCGTATGAATGCTAAATATAAACTTGCTGGAGATAAGGGTAGAAAACATGTTGTGTTTGCACCTGGAGATCTTGTTTGGTTACATTTGCGTAAGGA
This sequence comes from Thinopyrum elongatum, assembly GCA_011799875.1. Lineage (NCBI taxonomy): Eukaryota > Viridiplantae > Streptophyta > Magnoliopsida > Poales > Poaceae > Thinopyrum > Thinopyrum elongatum. The sequence continues at coordinate 250,039,060 of CM022300.1, read as the reverse complement.
TAGATTTCCTGATTTGCGCAAATCAAAGCTAATGCCACGTGCTGATGGTCCTTTTAAGGTGTTAGAGAAAATAAATGATAATGCATATAAACTTGAGCTGCCTGCAGATTTTGGGGTTAGTCCCACTTTTAACATTGCAGATTTGAAGCCTTATTTGGGTGAGGAAGATGAACTTCCGTCGAGGATGACTTCATTTCAAGAAGGGGAGGATGATGAGGACATCAATACCATTGTTACACCCACAGCCCCTGCTGCTATACATACTGGACCAATTACTAGAGCTCGCGCACGCCAATTAAATTATCAGGTACTTTCGTTTCTTGGTAATGATTCTAATGTTCATGAGAATATGATGCTGCCTAAATTGGATACATTTGTTTTGCTTACAAATGAAGGGCTTAGCTTGGACAAGAAAGAGGAACCTTGGAGCAAGTTCAAGCATGGAGATGATGGCATGCGCAAGGGGAACAAGAACGGAGTTACAAGTGATGATTTCAGGACTTTGAAGCCACCATAATGAGTGCAGGAAGCCTTGGACGAAATATACAAGATGCCACTTCATAAATTTCGTCCAGAGGCTATTATAGGTGCTGCGTCACCTTATTTTTGGGCCAGGCCCATGTAATTTCGAAATACTTGAGTATAGGCTGTTTTTAGAGTCCGTATCTGTGGCGAAACTAGAGATAGGGTTGGTTTCAGACCCCTCCTTCAAGGGCCACGAAATCCCCCCCTCTTCCTCCATATATACAGCCCTTAGGGCACCGTTTAGACTTTGGGTTTTGTTTAGATTAAAAGTTCGCCATAGCTGCAACTTCGCGTACTTCGTTTGTGTTCAACGACCAGACCAAGACGTCACAGAACCCCACCTTGATCAATAAAGCTTTCATCTTATATTCGCAATATCCAGATTGCAAATCTTAGTTTCTTGCTTGTTCTTCGTTTGCTTGCAGGAAATAGACCCTCGTGGTCAGGTTGATCGTGCTCCGGCGTGGTCAATAACCTCTCGGAGTTGGTTTAGCGAATGCTAAGGCGCGACGTCCTTGCACATTCGTAGTCGGATCGTCAAAGTCGGCTCCACCAAATCGATAGTTATCATCTCATCGAAAGATTGGGACACCCTCACCTCTATCAATCCGTCCCGACCCCCGGAAATCTGGCCCCTTCCTATCCAGAGAGCTCCGGAAGCGACCCCGACAGCCCGGACAACCGGCCCCATGCCCCGGACATCCGGCTCCTCTCGAAGCCCCTGACATCCGGCCTCTTCGCCCGGACATCCGGCCCCGCCTATCCAGAGAGCACATGAATCGGGCAAGTCTAGCCCGGACATCCGGCCAATTGCCGGACATCTGGCTCCTCGCAAGCCACCGGACATCCGCCCCCAGCACGGCCATCCGGCGCCTATCTGCGCACAGTGAACGGGCTAAGGGCCCATGTACCCCTCCAACTCGTCCCACTTTGCACTTCGACTATATATAGACTCCTACCCCCTCCTAGCTAGGGTTAGCATTGTGATAGCTCATTTAGAGATAGAGCTTTGCTCATCCTTGTGGTTCTTCTCGATCGAGAGACTGCAGCCTCTACGGAGAAGATCCACGCCTGGATTCAAGACCCCTCATGGGAAGATCCCTCGCGGATTCAAGGCCTCCTCACGGAGATGAATTAGTTACCTTTGTATCTTTCCTTTGTTGTCTTTGGATCGTGTATCTCATTGTGTGTTCGGATCTAGCACATGTGTGATCGTTTCTTGTTGATTTGAGCGTTTCCTCTCATTTCCCTCGTGTTCTTTGTGTTCCTCGTGGGAATCACCTCCAATCGTGAAAGATCGGCCTACACCGGGTTAGCCCCGCATCACCCTGCCCCCTCGAAAGGGGCATGCGACTTGGGATCTGTCGAGCCTCCAGACGGCCTGTTAGTAAGAGTCATTGATACACCAGAGGTGCCGAGGGGACTCCGATTGCCACTTGGTGAGACCATCGTCCCAAGTTGATCACACAACAAGCTCTCACTGAAAGCACCAATGTCGGTGTCAAAAACGGCAGACCTCGGGTAGGGGGACCCAAGCTATGAGATCGGATCGATAGGTAACAAGAGATAGATGACACAATGCTTTTACCCAGGTTTTGGGCCCTCTTTGAGGAGGTAAAACCCTACGTCCTCCTCTTGCTTATATTATGGGAGTATCAAAGTATAGAGTTGATCTTCCCCGAGATCGTGAGTTGTGGTTTAAACCCTAGGGGTATGTGTCGAGGTACGATAATCTATGGGACCAGCGTGGCCCCTTTGTAGTTATGCTCTGGAGATCGACGAGCACGGAGAGCAAATCCAAGAGTTCACGCGTGAGGTTTTTCCCAGGTTCAGGTCGCCGTGGGGGCTTAAAGCCCTACTCCTGCCTGTTTGGTGGACTGACTTGGGGCTCAAGTTACGAGCGTAGCTTGCCGAAAATGATATGAGCAAGGTGCAGCTACTGTGTAAGAGTGAGCAAAGCATCGACCCGTGCCCAGGTAGCCATGGGCCTCCTTTTATAGACAAAAAGGGGTCACCATAGTGGCAACATGGTCATTACATCTTATGAATAGTGGCCTCGATGCTATCCAACCTAATCCTGCCGGACTAGGACAAGGGCATTTAATGCACTATGAACTGATAGCAATCCTTTGGCAAAAGGCGTCTCTCATTATGTGCCATTGGCCTGGACGAGCCTATCTTGTTGACATGTCTATAAGACGGGTGTCAATAAAGTTGATTTGCATGCGACATGCTGACACGCGTCCTGATGATCCTTCCCAAGTCACTCGTCCGCTCGACACCTAATCTTGACAAGCCATCAGCTAGTCGATGAGGTGGAGCGGTCGAGAAGCGAGAAGCTGGAAACTTCCCGGCAAGGAGCTTGCCGGGTCTTGGCTTTTCGGTGCGGAGCTTGCCGGCAACTAGAATCTTGACCTTCAGTACTAACTTAGTACTTCTCGATGACCTGCCGGGAGGTCTTCTTCATGGTCTTGTATGTTGAATCTGGAGTCTTGTATGCAGTAGTCCTCCGGCAATCCTTGCCGGCGGGAAGGCTACAACTGTCTGTGCACAAGTCAGGGTACTAAGGCACCCCTACTTTAGTACACTGAAAGGAGCCCCCGGGCCTGGGCCACACACGCATGTGAGGCGTCGTTGGGCTAGGCCCAAACAGTGCATAGGCACGCGTGGCAGAGGATAACTGTTGTAATCTTCTCTTTTACCACGCCCCCACGATGCGCATTAAATGCAGAACGTGGGTGGGGTGGATTGAAATGGTTGCCAGGGGTAGTGCACCTGAAAAGTGCAGCCACGTAGGATAGTAAAGAGCCAGCCCCTTGCGCCTTCCCCATAAAAAGGAGATCATGAGAGGCGCTGCTCATTTACCCCCTCCGCTTCCAATTTAGCAGTTGCCTCCTTCGTCTTCTTCCTTGCGCAAGAACAGAGCACTCAGCTCCTTTCGCTGCCGCTCCACCTCGCCATTGCACCCCACCAAATCCACTTCTTTGGCATCCACCATGGCTCCCAGAACAGGCCAGGGCAAGGACAAAAAGCTAGCTAACCCGAAAGCAGAGGAGAGGAAGGAGGGAATGGCGGCGCTGCGGAGGAAGAACCTCGTCCTCGCGCTGGTACTCAAGCAGGAGGATCTAGTAGCGCGGTACACAGTTATGTGGGGGGGGGGGGGGGACGGCGGCCCATCCAGTGCCACAAGTTTTTCCCGGCTCTGCCAAATCCAGCGGAGACAAGTACCCCTTCTTCACCGCATACTTGTATTGTGGGCTTGTCCCCCCTTTCTCCTATTTTTTTCTTTGAGATCATGTACACATATGGGCTCCATCTCCTCGACTTCACACCAAATGCCATGACCTGTATGTCTGTCTTCACGCACATGTGCGAGAACTTCATCGAAGTAACACCCATGTTGCTCTCTTCCGCCACTACTTTGTTCCACATATCAAAGTGGGTGTTCCTTCCGGCGTCATTACTTGGATCCCCAGAGCCAGCGCCAAGGAGGCCTACCTCGATGGGCAACTACACCTGTAGTAGGACGAGTGGCGAGCAGAGTGGTGCTGGAAAAAGGACGCCGAGTTCCCAGATTTCTGTAGGCCGAGGATGAAGAAGGTGGAGCGCAGCATGGATTGGGGCTCCCTTGGACGTAAATGACAAGAAGCTCTCCATCGCCACAACTCACATCCTTCGCCTCAGGTCTGCTGGCCTCACCATCGAGATGGTAGGAGCAGACTCCCTCCGCCGCCACATCGCTCCCCTTCAGGACAAGGGAAGGCCAGCTTGGGATTACAAGAACGTAGTGGATATCATGCGGGTGAGCGTTGAGCTTGGTGCCAACTTGACAGTGATACAACACTGAGTCCTCTGCCACCACTCTTCCGTGACACCGACAACTTCAAGTTGTTGGCAAACGTAGTGCCTTTGTGCAAAACTTCCGTGTAACGACCAAACCTCGAAGGATTTGAGTCTCTGTGCTTACTGTGCTAGTCCCTGGATCGAATCGCTAGCACACACAGTATAGATGGATACCAGAATAACAAGTGCATCTTTTATTACAACGTATGATCCAGAATTTATAAAGTAAAACAATCTGCATAGCACGTAGCTAGCTTTATTCAATCAAACATCGGAAAAGTAGCAGAAAATAACGACGAGTCCCATCTTAGCCCAGTAGCGATGCTGAGTGCAGACTCGCAACCCTAACGGTACCTTACTCTTCGTCAGAATATCCTGCAATATGAGATGTTGCAACCGTATAGGTTAATACATTGAATGTATTGGCAAGTTACACAGGAGTAATAATAAAAGCAGACCTCATGCTTCCCAATAGACAAGGTCAACTAATGACAACCAACAGCTGCTATCATCTTAGCTCCCGGGGAACTTACTCTCATAGGCATAGTAAGGGTTTTGGTTGGCAATCCATGTTTATCAACAAATACCCTCGAAGTAAATGAATATGATGCACCAGTATAAAAAAGAACAAGTGCGGGTACTGAATTGATCAAAAACTTACCAATCACTGCATCAGGTTCATTATAGACCTCCTCTACATTATCATGGTTGACATGACCTTTTGGAAGGGGTTTGGCTTGCTGACTCCTGAATTCCTATTATCACTCTTGCTCTCTGGACAAGCATTGGAGTAGTGGCCCATCTGCCTCCATGATGATTATGTCCATTACCTCCATTACCATGATATGAAGTGCGTGGCTTCTGCTGTGGTCCTGAGTTATACCTGTTATTGTTGTTGTACTTCCTCATGAGATTCTCTATGGCCTGATGCTTCCCCTCCAGCATAATAGCCTTATCAATCAGCTCCTGGCAATTATTAAAAGTGGCCACTGTCAACTGAATGCCCAACTCATCATTTAGGCCCTCCAAGAATTTCTCCTGCCTAGCTGCATTAATGTTAACATCATTAGGAGCATAACATGCTAGATTATTAAATTGCTCCACATATGCATTCACTGTGCGACCTCCCTAGCACAAACTACGGAACTCCTTCTTTTTCAGACTCATGGCACCAACAAACATAGTTATGATAGTTGGGATGGGCCTCCTTTGGGACTAGGCGACTGCTTCTGAAAGACTCCGTCTCAACCTTCGGGTTGGGTCCAATGGGTAAAGCGTATTAAACTCTGCAGAGTATTTAAAACTAATCATGATTAGCCGTGTCCCCGGTTATGGAAAAATTTGAGCAACTATGCCATTACAGTTCTTGGATGATCTTGACAGATGTGACACTTAATAAATTTGATGGGAAACTTAATAATGGGTATAGGTTGGAGTTGGAGTTGCCAATTCAACCATATGTATTCTAATTGTAGCAACAAAATTAAAGTAAATTTTGACTATTAGGTGTTGTGAGGACAAATCTAGCTTTTCTGCAAAATAACCATCAAGCCTTCCTTTTGTTATATTATGCATATACATGTAGGTCTGCTTTATTATTACTCCTATGTAACTTGCCAATATATTCAATGTATTGACCTATACGGCTGCAACGTCTCATGTTGCAGGATATTCAGACGAAGAGTAAGGTACCGTTAGGGTCGCGAGTCTGCACTCAGCATCGCCAGTGGGCTATGAGGGGACTCATTGTTATTTTCTGCTACTTTTCCGCTGTTTGACTGAATAAAGCTAGCTATGTGCTATGCAGATTGTTTTACTTTATAAATTCTGGATCATACGTTGTAATAAATGATGCACTTGTTCTTATGGTATCCATCTATACTGTGTGTGCTAGCGATTCGATCCAGGGACTAGCATAGTAAGCACAGAGACTCAAATCCTTTGAGGTTTGATCGTTACATTCCGCCAAGGATGCCATCATTGCAATGATGCCTGACTGCAATGCCCACGACGTCGAGGGATCTTGGCAAGAACCGCCCGGAGACGCAGTGAGAGGATCGTTTGACATCCTGGTGGAGAAAGCTACCAGGGAGGAGACATAACTTATCTGCAACACCACCGAGGAAGAGCTGGCATACATTGCCAGCAGGGCGACAGAAGAAAGAATGGCCGGAGGCTCCGGCGGGCCTGAATCCGCGGCAGCCAATCTGATGAAGCTGTTGAGGATGAACTAGTAGACAAGCCGCCGGAAGGGCCTATCGGAGGACAGGAAGAGCTTGCCAGGGAACAGGGCGATGAAACTACTGACGAGCAGGTGCACAAGGAGCCCCCTATTCCTCCTATTCTGACAACGAAAACCCTCACCCTCCGGAAAGCCGCCTCCGGAGAGTTTGTTCATCCTCCGTCTTCGGGTGATGAAGCAATCGACAAGGTAGCAGCCGCCAAGGCCATCGGGCGACAAGGATCTCGATGCCAAGCTCCTTAACAATAGTAGATGCGACGCCTCTTCGAGGAAGCCAACAGATGTCTACTATGCAACTTTATTCTTGTAGACTCGTGTTGGGCCTCCAAGCGCAGAGTTTTGTAGGACAGTAGCGATTTTCCCTCAAGTGGATGACCTAAGGTTTATCAATCCATGGGAGGTGTAGGATGAAGATGGCCTCTCTCAAATAACCCTGCAACCAAATACAATAAATCTCTTGTGTCCCCAATACACCAAATACAATGGCAAATTGTATAGGTGCACTAGTTCGGCGAAGAGATGGTGATACAAGTGTAGTATGGATAGTAGATATAGGGTTTTGCAATCTAAAAATAAAGAAACAGCAAGGTAGCAAGTGATAAAACGGAGCAGAAATGGTATTGCAATGCTTGAAAACAAGGCCTAGGGTTCATACTTTCACTAGTGCAATCTCTCAACAGTGCTAACATAATTGAATCATATAACAATCCCTCAACGTGCTACAAAGAATCACTCCAAAGTTCTTATCTAGCGGAGAACATAAGACAAAATTGTTTGTAGGGTATGAAACCACCTAAAAGTTATCCATTCCGATCAATCTATTGAGCTATTCCTATAAGTGTCACAAACAGCCCTAGAGTTCGTACTAAAATAACACCATATGATACACATCAACCAACTCTAATGTCACCTAGATACTCCAATGTCACCACAAGTATCCGTGAGTTGATTATTCAATATGCATAAAAAAACTTCATATTCATAATAGTTAATCCAACACAAAGAACTTCAAAGAGTGCCCCAAGATTTGTACTGGAGAAAGTAGGACAAAAACGTGCATCAACCCCTATGCATAGATTACCCTAATGTCACCTCAGGAATTCGTGGGTTGAGTGCCAAAACATACATCAAGTAAATCAATATGATACCCCATTGTCACCACGGGTATTCATAGGCAAGACATACATCAAGTGTTCTCAAATCCATAAAAGTATTCAATCCGATAAAAGTGAAACCTCAAAGGTAAAAACTCAATTCATCACAACAAGATAGAGAGGGGAAAACACCATATGATCCAACTACGTTAACAAAGCTCACGGTACATCAAGATCGTGCCAAATCAAGAACACGAGAGAGAGAGAGAGAGAGAGAGAGAGATCAAACACATAGCTACTTGTACATACCCCTAGCCTCGAGGGTGAACTACTCCCTCCTCATCATGGTGGCCGCCGGGATGATGAAGATGGCCTCCGGTGTTGATTTCCCCCTCCGACAGGGTGCCAGAGCAGGGCTCCATATGGTATTTCGAAGATGCAGAGGCGTGCGGCGGCGGAGTCCAAGTTCTAGGGTTATTTCTGGTGGTTTCTCTATTTATAGGATTTTTTGGCGTCGGTTTCACGTGAAGATGGGCCATGAGGTGCCCACTACCTACCAGCCCACCACTAAGGCCCCTGGCGTGCCCTGATAGGTAGTGGCCACCTCCTTCACCTTCTGGTCCTCCCACGAAGCTTCGGGGGTCTCTTTTGTTCTAAAAAAATCGTCAAAAAGTATCAGCCCATTCCAACAACTTTTATTTCTGCACAAAAAACACCACCATGGTAGTTCTGCTGAAAATAGCGTCAGTCCAGGTTAGTTCCATTCAAATCATACCAAAGCCATATAGAATTGTTGTAAACATGGCATGAATACTTCATAAATTATAGATACCTTGGAGACGTATCACCAACCGCGTCGACTGTTGGAGTGGTCGGGTCCTCTCAACCTGCCGCACCTACGGTAACCAAGCGAGCCAGGACTCCCACTCCGCCTCCTGCCTCTAGCACTGGACCTGAGGGCGAATACAACCTCTCTATCCTTTGCGACAAGGAGGACGAAGAGTATGTGCCAGCCGCTCCTACCAATTATTGATACATCATTTTTGTTGATCTGATTTGCTCCGTCTTGCTCTGATTGATAGTGACGAGCTAACCTTGGCGCAAAGGGTGGCGAATATGGTGAGTACCATAGTGGGGGATGAGTCAACGACAAGCTTGCCGCCTGACACGGACGTGGTGATCATCAGCCCCTAGTGCAGCCCTCGACGCAGCCCCTAGCGTGAGGCCACTATCTCCTTTCCTTTGGCAAGCACAGGCATTAAGGTTGTTGTTGCTGACATCGTCATGGAAGCATGAGAAGAGCACCACGAAGAAGAGGAACACCCGGAGACGAATCATGACGTGATGCCTCCATCAACCATTATGGCGGAACCCAAATCTCTGGCAAGGACCTCCACCGACGAGCATGTCCGCATTGATGACATGCCAGCAAGTGGGTCTGCCGGCAACCAGGCGACGACAACCGAAGTTGTCGGAGGGGAAGTTGTTCCTCCTCAACAAACTCAGTCCGGTAAGCCATTTCCGTCAAGCGGTCCCATTACTTAATGATTTTTGTTTTATTGAAATTGACCTGAATTTGATTCCCTCCCTTCTCCTTCTTCCCAGATCCACCCTCAACTGAGGACATGGATATAGAGGCCACCTTCCAGGGGATCGTGAAGGATGCTGCTAGCAAGGCTAGCAAAAATTGCCGCTGACGAGGCTGCCAAAACTGTTACCGGCGGCGGCGGGGGGGGGGGGGGGGGCACTAAGGATACCACTGAGGAGGACAGCAACAAGAGTGCCAAGGCCACTGGCGACATTTCTGCCCCAGGAGCGCCAAGGCGGACTCGGCCATGAGGGCGATCACTGCTGGCAAGGCAGTTGTTGATGACCACCCTTCGACATTCGAAGTGCCTCCATCAAGCAGGTACTTCAAGATTGGCGACAACGTGTTCGTCATCATTCCTGGGACGTCAAGCATCGACGCACCCACTAAAGGAGAAGCTTTTGATGACGAGGTCATTGCTGCGACTGGGCTTGAAGTTGTTGATGAACCGCGCACCAGCATCAGCGGATCCAAAGAACAGCAGCTCATCTAGGCCATGAGCGACAACTTCAAGAAACTCCAAGCACACTACCGCAGCCGAACGGAGAGCGTGGACTCCAGGGTGGCCATCATCGACAAGGCAGAAGAGGAGTTCCAGAAGCGCATGGAGGAGATGCAGATTTGGTATTTGGAGTGCCTTCAAGATGTGGCAAACCACCAAAGGAAACTCGCTGTCGAGTGGGATAAGTTTATCTTGGAGAAGGCCGAAGCCGAAAAATCACAAGAAGAGGCTACACAGAGGATAGCGGCGGCCAATGCCGAGTTAAAGGAGCACAAGGTAGGCCTTTACACTCATGAATAAGAACTTGTTGTCCTTGAAGAGGCGCTTGCCGCCAAGCTTCACGGAAAGGATGAAGAGGTCCAATCCCTCCTTGCACAGCAGTCCTAGGAACTCAAGCGAAAACACCAAGAGGCAATCAAAGCTCAAGCTGCAGACCATGGCAATATTCAAGAGGTCGTCAATGCTGCCAAAGCCATAGAGACTGCCAATAATGAACTGGAGGAGAGGGTGAACAAGCTTGAGGAAGAACTCACTACTAGCAACAAGGAAATCTTGGTGCTCAAAGCAGACAGAGAAGAGATGGCTCACGCCTTGGCGGAGCTGGAAACCTCGATGTCCACCAAGAACCAAGAACTCACCAAGGCCAAGGGTGTCACTGATGATCACAATCTAAGGGTGACTAACTTTGGAAAAGTCCCTTGAGGGTGCCAAAGAGAGGGAGAGAACCTTGTCAAAGGACCTCCAGAACGATAGGGCGTTGCTTAAGAGTGCCACCGACTCCTTCAACGAGCTCAAGGGCTCCTACAAACTCTGGACTGATCATCTGATGGCGGCTGCGGGGAACCTCACTGCACAAGTATTCGCCATGGGCTTGCCGGAATACCACTTCTCCACCAATGAAAGGGAATCTACCAGTGCCAGGCTCACTTTATTCTTCGAGAGCCTTGTCAAGGCACTTGAGAAGCAACATGAGACTCGAGCCGCATATCTTGCCAGCGAACCCCGTAGGCTTTGCCGGGATGTCCTCTTCAAGGTGCTCGTCAAAGTGGTGTACCGGAACCCTGGCATCGACATGTCCAAGGCCTTCAAGAGCTTGCCAAAAAGTGCGAACACCAAGGCTGCTGAAGAGCTTGTTTCGCCGTTTGCCAACAAGGTCAACAGAATCCCTCGGACTGAGGGCCAGCACAGGAACTAGCTCCCTGCACTATCTTGCCGCCAATGCAGTCCATGTAAAAGACAAATCTATCTTAAGTTAGAACCGCACTTGGCTATTGCTGTAATATAAACTGCCATCTAATGAATGGGCATGTGCTATATTCCTTGTCTTATTCTGTCTTTGCATGATTTTTGTACCCTACGCTTGCCGGAAACTTGCCAGTGCGCACACTCTTGCCGTGAGCGCTTGAGGAAAGGGTCCTTAGCAGCCTGCCGGAAGTGCCGCTACGGTCATAGCGCAGCTACTTAAGTTGTCGAGCGAACTCGAAACAAAGTAAGAGCATGGCTGGTCACGACAAGGTTCCTTAGCGTGCATGTTTCTCATACAAAGGCCAAAACCGTTCAAGGGAGAATTGCAACTACAACAAATAAATTTTTTCAAAGTTTTTCAACTTAGCTTTTTCTTTGTTGTACTTGTCGTGAAATGATAACTTGAACGTCACTTGTGGTATCCATACCTCACTCCCCCTGGGAAATTTGCACGCGAGGAACCCTTCTGTCCTTTGAGAAAAAGAAAGAAGAGAAAAGAGGAGGCTGGAAACCTTGACGGTTTGTTAAGCATCTCGTACAAGGCAAAATGTAACATAACCCTGCATGCAACATGTACAAACATATATGTACTTGACAAAGGGCTGTGAAACACTTACCTTTATTTCACTACACACAGGGTCTGCACCTGGCTTTGCACAAAGGATTACATGTCTTGCCAATGAACTTGTACAAAAAGGGTTGCCGGGATGCCCGCCAACCGCGCCTCATCGGTAGAACTTGCAAAGATGCTCAATATTCCATGAGTTACACATCGGACTGCCATCTTCAGTCTCCAGATGGACTGTGCTAGGTCTGGTGACTTGTAATACCCAGTAAGGGCCTTCCCACTTTGGTGTTAACTTGTTTGACCCCTTCGCGAATTGGATCCGATGAACAACAAAGTCACCTTCCTCAAGGCTCCGGGAGTGCACTCTGCGGCTATGGTTGCGGTGCAAAGCTTGATGGTAGCATGCAGCATGCACAACAGCTCGGAGATGATCTTCCTCGAGAAGCACGGCATCATCTTGCCACATTTTCTCTTGTTCAGCTTCGTCAAAAGCTTGCACTCGAGGTGACCCATATGCGATTTCTGTGGTTCTGCACCATAGACTAGGGAGAAGGGTGTCTCGCTGGTGGCTCGATTTGTTGTCGTCCTGATTGACCACAGAACCACCGGCAACTCATTAATCCAACATCTTCCACACTTGTGCGGCCTATCAAATGTTCTTGTCTTGAGCCCTGGTAGCACTTCTGCATTTGCCCTCTCGACCTGGCCATTACTTCTCGGGTGAGCAACTGATGCAAAATAGATTTTGCTACCAAGGTCTTGATAGCATTGCATGAAGGCGTGGCTCATGAACTGCGTGTTGTTGTCGGTGATCACCCGGCTGAGCACACCAAAATGGCAAGCTAATTCTTTGAAGAACTTGGCGACTGGCTGTGTAGTTACCTTTCTCACTGGCTTTACCTCTAGCCACTTTGTGAACTTGTCGATTGCTACGTACAAGAACTCAAAGCCCCCGATGGCACGGGGGAAGGGGCTGAGGATGTTGAGCCCCCAGACCGAGAGGGGCCAGGAGAGAGGAATCGTCTGAAGAGCTTGAGCTGGCTGATGAATGTTCTTGGCGTGGAACTGATATGCTTCACATCTTGTCACCACAGCCACTGCATCTTGAAGGGGTATCACCCAATAGAAACCTTGACGGAAACCTTGCCGACAAGCGCGCGAGACCTAATATGGGAGCCGCACACCCCTTCATGTATCTCTGCCACCAGCTTCTGTCCATCTTCCTAGCAGACGCACTTCAATTTCACCCCATTCGGTCTCTTTCTATATAGAATGCTATCAACAAACTGATACATACTTGACTGGCGGGCTACTTTCTCAGCTTCTTCTTGTTCATCGGGAAGTTAACCTTTCTGTAGGTAATGGACTATCTGTTGTGCCCATGTCGGAGCCTGTGGCTCGACAACAATGACTAAAGGCATCTCTTCCACTGCGGGAGCACTTGTCTCGACGGCAAGGACCTCAGGTCCTCCCGGAGCCTACTGCTCACCGGCAAGCGTCGAGTTGTTTCCGGCAACCTGCTTTCTTGCGGTTGTAGGAAGCTCTGCCAGAAAGTACTCGCCAGAATTCAATTTTCTTCTCTGGTTTGGCCTTGTTGATGGTGTAACTGAAGGTTGATTTAGAAGGAGTACAAAGGTACCTGGTTCCACAGGTAATTTCTTGGCGGCACGCTTCGACAGGTCATCGGTAATGCTATTCTCAACACGAGGAACATGCTCTGCTTGTAAACCGTCAAAGTGCTCTTCCAACTTCCTCACTTCATCCATATATGCCTCCATCAACGGTCTCTGGTAATCCTTGTTCACTTGCTTCACCACTAACTGCGAGTTGCCTTTGATGATCAACTTTCTGATACCAAGGTCGATTGCAATGAGGAGTCTGTCAAGCAATCCTTCGTACTCAGCAGTGTTGTTGGTGGACTGCTCGCAAGGAAACTTCATTTGAACGACATACTTGAGATGCTCTTCGGTGGGTGCGACAAGCAGCACTTCGGCACCGGCACCCTGGAGCGAAAAAGCACCACCAAAGTACATGATCCAATCTTGGGGGCTTCCTTGCCGGGAAGCGAGGTCTCTGGTACTTCTTCGTCTGGAGTCGGTGTCCATTCTACAATGAACTCTGCCAAGGCTCTTGTAACACCCCCAGAGTCAAGCTACAGTAATCACACACTAATGGTGCCATGTCATCGCAATTAATTTGCTAAACCTCACTTTGATCCAAACCGAGTCCAAATTCAAATTTAAATTAAAGTCAAAAAATTAAAGGTTTCAAATGGAAAAATAAAAATGTTCGTTGTGTTGCAAATATTCACTAAGTAATTTTCATGTAGAAACCAACATTTTTATAGAAAGTTTAAATGCCCTTAAACAATTAAAATAGGCGCCAAATAATTATTTACAATGCCTTTTATAAATTATGAAAATACAAATATTTTTAAATAAACTTCCAAACTTTTGTGGCAGTGTCTAGTATTGCACTATATTTATGGGCTATGTCCCATATTTACTAAAGCCTATTTGCTATTAAGAATAAAAGAAAATAGAAAGCAAAAAAAGTAATAGGGCGTACTATTGGACTGGGCTCTAGGCGCACACAATGCGGCCCAGCCTAACAACCCCAGCCGTTCATCCTCCCCTGGCTACAGGAGAAGGCTGGGGCGCCATGGTCGCGCACGCCCGACGCCGCGCACTGCTGCGCCACGGGAAGATAAGGACAAGCCCCCTGGCCCCCCCTCTTCCTCTTCCCCCAGGGACAACCCTAGCCCTCCCTGTTCTTCCTCCCTGCGCCGCTGTCTTCCCCACAAGACACTGTCGAGCCGCCGTCGTTGCATCCTCGTCGATCCCGCGGCCACTGCCCTCCCCGCGCTAGGAGAAGATGTCCAGGAGGTCGCCCTCGCCGCCCCCCGTCCTCCCGGCGCAAGGACAAGGCCCTCACCCACCTTGGAGCCTCGCCATCGACGTGGTCCTCTCCACTTCGGCCGCCACCATCCGCCTCCTCGTCCCGCGACTCCGGCCATCCCCGACCATCGCCGGAGCTCGCCAGTAGCCTTCGCCCTGTGAGCTCCTCTACATTTCCCCCTGCCCCTTTTTTCCTACTCCTAGAGCCGTCCCCCCACCTTGGCCGGAACCGCCATCCGCCATAGCCGAAGGCCTCGAGCATCCACGCTCCCTTGCCCATTTGGTTGAGTCCGCGTGCACCCCGCTCGCACCCGTCTCGCCACTGCTGTTGCGCCCCTGTAACACGCGCCCCTCGTTGCCCGCGCCCGGTCGTCAGGGCTGGCCGCGGTCATCTACCGCAGTTGCCCCTATCCTTTGTTGCCCGCACCTGCTCCCCGCGCCCTCCTGACCACGCGCACGCACGCCCCCACAGCCCAGACCCACCCGCGCATCCCCGCGCCCTGCCGCTTCCCCCCTCGCACCGCGCTCGTATGAGACCGAAGTCATGCTGCCGCTCGTCCATCGCCGCAGCCGCCGCTCCGGCCGCCCCCTGCTAGCGTCGCTAGCCTAGTTGGATGTGTCGCATTGCGCCCGTCCTGTAGGTAGCCTTTGTGCGACGTTTGGTCATCGGAGCGATGAGTTCCACGGCCTCCACCGCCCGCTGTGGTCGCCAGCGATAGCCACCGTCGCCTGCGGCACTATACACTGGGCCCCGCATGGCAGGTGTTTGTATTAGTGCTAACCTCTCCTCTAAACACACAATGACGCTGGGCCCCAATCAGTTAAGTTTTGTTTAAAAATGTTAACTGGCCAGAGTCAATGGCATGCGGGTCCCATTGGACCCGCTGACCAGTCAAAGGCTGACCATTCAACTGCTGCGTTAGCAGTTGACTGGCCCCACATGTCGGCCACTGATGCACCTCTAGGTGCACTGCATCAGGTGCACCCAGCCCCTTTCTGCCTTTTTGTTTAATTTGAATTTAATAATTAAAATAAATTTTCAGAACATGTTAAAAAACTATGAAAATTATTAAAAAAATAACCGTAACTCGGATGAAAATAAGTTATATACGAAAGTTGCTCAGAAAAATCTAATGAATCCGAATATGCAATCCATTCATCTGTCACCCTCTCAGTCTGCAACATGCAGTACCGCATTAGAACTTCCCTACCATTGCATTTTGTCGTGTCATGCTTAGTGATGCATTTGTTTGCTTTATATTTAGTGTTTCTTGCCCCTCTTCTCTCCGTAAGACCCCGAGACCGACGCTGTCCCTGTGATCGACTACGTCACCAATGACCCTTCTTCCTTTGTAGTAGAGCTTCCAGGCAAGCAACTCCCCTTGATCATTCCGATATCGCCCATTACATTCTCTCTCATGCCTGCATTAGATTTTGCTATTGTACTTGATTGCTCCTATTCTGATACAGAGCCTGCTTTTGTACCTTACCTGCTTATCCTATATGCTTAGTATAGGTTGGTTAGTGATCCACCAGTGACCCTCACCTTGTCTCTGTTGCCACCGCATTATGACCGATGACTCGGTCAACGTGATCGACGTCTAGAGCCCGACACATCACTTCACCCCCCTTAGTTGTACAACTCTGCAGAGCTGCTATCGAGTGTCGAGGGTGATACCTCATAACACACTCCTGATGACAACTCTGTAGTGTAGCTAATCGGACGTGGCCTCCGGAGGGTGATTCCTCTTTCACCACTTCCAATAACGACCCTGTCGTGCAACACCTCAAGTGTGAACCCTCGAGGGTGATTCCTCTAAGTTCACCTTGATGGTTACATCTAGTGGGATCCATTGAGAGTGATTCCTCGGATTCCCCGTTGATGTTATGGATACATGGTTACTTTGACTTTAACCCCAGGACCATGTTAAAGACGGGTCGGCCCCGAGGGGTACCCGCGAGAGTTACTATCACTGCAGGACTGGAGGGACAGGCGGTACCACCCCAGTAGAGGTGGACCTGAGTTCCCGACAGTCTCTTGCAAGTCCGGTTGACCATGAGGGTACCCGCGAGTTGATGTGTAGTCGGGTTGACCTGGAGGGTACCCGCGAGATTTCTACGTGGCACGGTCGGGCATTCCGGGCCCTTGCTGTAAGTCCACGAGATGGGGCGACGGGGTCACATGATCGTGAGTCTCTGCTCGTTACCGCCAAGTATATGTGATCCGAGCCCTTGCTGTAAGACACTAACGGTTTGGATATGTGATCCGAGTATGCCTCTGGCCTTTTCACACTAACCACCAAGCGGAAATAAGTATGGGCACTCTGCGTCGTATGTATCAGCCGAAAGGTCTTCGGACGTCAGCAATGAAGCGGCACGCGCCCGGGTGGTCCGTGTAAGCACCTACTTTGTTATAGAGGTAGCCAGGACTAATCCTAGCTATCCACGCAATGTGCAGGAGTGCAATGGGCGATGGGCCCAAAACCCCTGCGCACTTAGGGTGTAGACCGGCGTGCTGGCCTCTCTGTCGAGCCTAGGTAGGACTGCGGTGTGTTGATCGGCCAAGGCCGGTCATGACCTGATGGTGTGTCCGGTCGAAGTTGATCGAGCGTGTTGGTAAGATTGTGCACCCCTGCAGGGGAGCATATCTATTCGAATAGCCGTGTCCATAGTAACGGACGCTCGGAGTTGTATCCCGATCGATACAACTAGAACTGGATGCTGAGGCATGAAATGGATATTATGGCTCCGGGATTGCTTTCTCGCAGGGAGTCGAGAAAGGATCTCTGGGCGTTAATGCTACAACATACTTGCTTAATAATATGCTATTCTGTACTCTTCTAAATGCTGCAAGATGCTACTCTTTGATAGGCTAGGCTTTCCTTCCTCTTCTGGCATTTCTCCAGTCTAGTCCATAGATACAGCCTCATTCCTTTGATACTGATGCATACTGAGCATAGTTCTGATGTAAGTCTTGCAAGTACTTTGGATGAGTACTCATGGTTTCTTGGCTTCCCCTTTTCCCCTATACCCGGTTGCTGCGATCAGATGACGGATCCCAGGAGCCAGATGCAGGCACCGACGGCTACTACTACCCAAAGGGTGCCTACTACTATGTGCAGACCACCGACGACCAGGAGTAGTTAGGAGGCCCCCAGGAAGGAGGCCTTGCCTTTTCGATCGTTGTTGTTTTTGTGCTAGCTTAACTTATGTCTGTACTTAAATATCATTACTTCCGCTGACTCGTTTGTATTCGAGCTGATGTATTTGAGCCACGAGGCCCCTGGCTTGTAATATAAAGCTTGTATGACCTTAATTTGTGTTTAGAATTGTGTTGTGATATCTTCTCGTGAGTCCCTGATCTTGATTGTACACATTTGCGTGTATGATTAGTGTACGATTGAATCGGGGGCGTCACAAGTTGGTATCAGAGCCAACTGCCTATAGGTAGTCCCCTTTCCAACTCCTTGTGTCGAGGTACACAAACAGGGGTGTATGTTTCCCCTGACTTGTGCACGGACGAAAAGCTTCCTCCGCGGCAACCAAGGCCAAACCAGAGAAGCAGTTCTTAGTGAGATCAAAGAGCTGATCAAGAAGACCAAGACAAGCAAGACAAAAGAATATCACCTTGGGAAGGCCTCCCTTGCCGGGCAGGAGAGCCTGGCCGGGTCGAGGCCGCCCCAGGGGCAAGCCCAAGGTCTCCCCGGCAAGCTTGCCGGGTCCACCAGGGGCGGGGCTCCCCGCCAAGACACCACCGCTACACCGCACAACGACGCAAGTCACTTATCAGTGCGGTGTCGAGCCCCAAGTGATTAAGTGGCCTCTACTAAGCACATGGCGGCCCGTTGGAAGACAAGATTTATCCAAGTGACACCCGTCCAGAGGCGTGTCAAGATGATAAGCAAGAGATGATTAAGAGGCTCGGCAGGCCTACCGGGTTTCGCCCTTAGCATGACACCTAGCAGTGCATTCAATGCACTTTGTCCTAACTGCCAGAGGTAGGTATGATAGCATTGTTAGCTATCTAATCAGTAGATAAAGACTGTTTTGCCATTGTGGTTACCCCTTGAGCTATAAAAGGAGTTCCAAGGAGGCCTAGCAAAGGATTCGGACCCTCACACACTTGTACGCGCGTAGTTGCTCTCCCCGAGGCCACCTTGCCGGGCTTGAACGCTCCACGTTCGTTGGGTTCCTCCATCAATTCTGCCTCAGCAGGAGTAGGGTTTTACGCCTCACGACTGCCCGAACCTAAGTAAAAACCACCAGTGTCACCGTCGTCGTGTTGTTTCATGGCCTCTGCTCTTTGTCCAACTTGGCCTTCCCCTTGCCGAACCACAAGGGGCCGATGGCCCCATAGGTGATCGTGTTCCACCACGACATCTTTGGTGCCCCAGGTAGGGGGAAGCATTTGCGCAAACCTGAGGTTGTGAACAGCGCGTCAAGCTGCATCATCATCATCTTTATCGACACCCTCTTCCTCAACGGCTTCGAAGAAGAAGAACAACGTCGCTCCCTAGCCTCGTCCTACCCAGATCCCGCCACTCATCTCCGCCGCATCTGCGACAGCGATGGGGGTGGAAGACGATGGCGATGCGATGACCACGGGCGGCACGTATGGCATGGCCACCATTCTACCCGTGGCTAGAAAAAGGAGCGAGGCATGCGGCGACATCGCCCTCCTCGTGAGCTCCTGTCAAGCATGTCCGATGCCGAGGAGTATCATTTGGACAGACAAGAAGAATGGTGGGTGGTCGTCCTCCTCCCCCTCCCTTCTCACTTGTCATTGATTGAGCCATGCAGTGGTAGCGCCACCAACGTCGATGAGCCCGCGTGGAGCTCAGTCCCGCATTTATCCCACCAAGGGAAAATCCTGGGCGGAGCGCTGGTGCGAATCCGTTGGTTGGCGCCCCGGCAAGCATGCTTCGGCAAGGCCTTTCGCGCTAGCATGGCCTTCGTGCTCACTGCCGTGAAATCATTGATGATACAGGGAAAAGGAGAGAGATGCCGATCCTTCCTTCTTTTCTACCATATGTCATCAGTTGCAAGCATTTCTAGTTCCTCCGGCCTTTGCCGGGGGAGGGTGCGTGACTAACGGACTGCCTAGTCCGTCCCTTGTGCTCCTTCCCATTTGTTATCTTTGCAGAATAAAGCGGATATGCAAGCACGATCCCTTTAAAGGTACATAAACTGGAGGGGCGGTTGAGAGTGGAGAAGAAGATATTACGCATGACCAAATGCACACCTCACCAAGGAGGGGGGCACAAAACGAAAGATAAGTTAACATGATTATTAACTTTTCTTCAAAGCTTGCGCTTGCTTATCCCTCGGACAACCAAGGTTTTCGGATGGCTAAGTCTTCCGTGTGATGGCACCTTGCTGTATTTGTCTGCGCCCCCGCTTTGTTTCGAGCCTGCTCAACGAAGTGGGCGGCAGCGTCAAAGACTGCTAAGGAAAAACCTACCGGCGGCATTTTCTCGCAAGTTGAATGCTAAGGGCCCGTTCCTCACAGCAATCACGGCAGCATGCTACTGGTAGGTAACCAAAATACACAAAAGAAACTAACCATACGAATAAACAATGGGTAAACACAAGAGGGATAGCATGCATTAACGTAATTAAACATCAGTTCGACGAATGCCAAAGCAAGAACAGTACGAGGCCTAAAGACAAGACTGAAAGCACAAGTGCTCCCTGGGTGATTTTGGTAATTAATGTTAACATATCTCTTGTTGGACTAATATCTTTATCTAGTATATTTCAGAAAGTTCAACAATGGCGTGGCATGAACAAGAGGATGTGGAACCCCTTCAAGATACTATGGACAAAGATTGGCAAAATATCAAGACTCTTCATTTCTATTTTAGTGATCCAAGATCACATTGAGTCCATAGGAAAAGCCAATACTATTAAAAGGGGATGGGGTGTTGCTTAATGGTCTACTTGCTCAAAATGCTTAGTGATATGCTCCAAAGCCTTCAACCACTTTCTCACTTCCAAATATGTCCAAAACCTAAAGTCAAACTCAGCCCCACCGATTTGATCTATCCGGCGCCACCAAGTTTCTTTGACATAGCCACTGCCAGAAACCCTAATCAATTCGGTCACACCGATCGGGATCTCGATCTCACCGAGATGGCAATGCAAACTCTCTGTTTCCCTTCGTAACGTTTCGGTCTTACCGAAATGAGCGATCGGTCCCACCGAGTTCGCAATGCAAACTCTCTGTTGCCTGTTGTAATTATTTCGGTCTCACCGAAATATGCAATCGGTCCCACCGAGTTTGCCTGACCAACTCTCTGTTTAACTCATTGCTGAAATCGGTCCCACCGAGTTCATGCAATCGGTCACACAAAGATGAGGTCTTGCCCTAACCCTTGCACATCGGTCCCACCGAGTTGATCATGTCGGTCCCACCGAGAATCCTAACGTTCACATTTTGAACTAAATCGATCTCACCGAGTTCTTCTACTCGGCCTGACCGAGTTGGGTCAAATGTGTGTAACGGTTGGATTTTGTATGAAGGCTATATATACCCCTCCACCCCCTTCTCTATTCAAGAGAGAGCCATCAGATCGTGCCTACACTTCCACTACTCATTTTTTGAGAGAGAACCACCTACTCATGTGTTGAGATCAAGACATTCCAATCCAACCACAAGAATCTTGATCTCTAGCCTTCTCCAAGTCGCTTTCCACTCAAACCTTCTTTCCACCATAGCCAAATCTGAGAGAGAGAGTTGAGTGTTGGGGAGTCTATCATTTGAAGCACAAGAGCAAGGAGTTCATCATCAACACACCATTTATTACCTTTTGGAGAGTGGTGTCTCCTAGATTGGGTAGGTGTCACTTGGGAGCCTCCGACAAGATTGTGGAGTTGAACCAAGGAGTTTATAAGGGCAAGGAGATCGCCTATTTCGTGAAGATCTGCCCGAGTGAGGCAAGTCCTTCGTGGGCGATGGCCATGGTGGGATAGACAAGGTTGCTTCTTCGTGGACCCTTCGTAGGTGGAGCCCTCCGTGGACTCGCGCAGCCGTTACCCTTCGTGGGTTGAAGTCTCCACCAACGTGGATGTATGATAGCACCACCTATCGGAACCACGCCAAAAATCTCTGTGTCTTCATTGCGTTTGCACACTCCAATTCCATCCCTTTACTTTCTTGCAAATAGCATGCTTTACTCTTTCCGCTGCTCATACTCTTGTCATGTGTCGGCGTACGACACCTATGGGATCCGAGGGACCCCTTTATGGTTCGGCAGGGAGAGAGGTATGCACAAAGAGCAGAACCGATGATCAACGCGAGGGGATTTTTACCCAGGTTCGTGCCGCTGATCAGCGTAAAACTCTACTCATGCTTTAGTTTATTATCAGTGTTTCTATCCCAGTTCTTGGAGCGCTTGAAATGAACAGTGTGTTCTGCAGCAGCTACGCATGCAGAATGGGCCGAGAATGTTCTCTCCAGCGTTCTCCCCCCTATAGCAGTCGCCTTAGGCCTCCTTTTATATGATCAAAGGGGTCACCACAGTGGTAAACTGCTCATATGCGAGGTGTAAAGTAGCTACATGGTTATCATACCTAACCACTGATGGTTTAGGAAAAATGCATTTAATGCACAATGAGGTGTCCGTTTAGGTGTCCTTACTTTCTTGGGGATGGAAAAAGGGGCCATCCCATCAGCACCGCTTAAGCCCGCCTCCACTAGCGCCTTGCCACGCATCCAGAGATGGGACCAGAATGCCAGGCCGGTTGCTGCACTGGAGCGGTGGCACAGTGGCGAAACCTTGCCGGGTGCGAATCTTGCCGGGCTCGGTGGGCTACCCAGGCAAGATCTTGCCAGGAGCCCAGCCTCTGGTCTCCAGTTCTCCTTATCTTCTGATCCTTGGCTTGAATGTCTCTTTGATAACCTTGGATTGATCTTCAGCTGTTCCCCCGACAAGCCTTGCCGCAGGTATGGCTACAACTGCCCGTGCGCCAGGTAGGGGGATCGAGCTTGCGCGAACCTGATCTGGTGATCAACGCGTCAGTTTCTTCCCCGTCTTTGTCACCATGCCGCCCAAGAAGAAGGGTGCGGCAGCGGTTGTTCCGTCTACGTCCACCTTACCTGTGCCTACTCGGACGGGTGACGGCGTGGATGCAGGAGGTGGAGGTTTAGAGCCTCCACGGCGTTCTGGTGATCCGAGCCAAGCGAGCGGCGTCGTTCGCAGCGGCGACGGCAACCCACACGCCGCTAGATACAGAGATGGAGCCGTGCTGCGTACGGGTAGCGCAGCGAATTCCAGAGATCGGAGGACGCATTCTAGGGCTCCCACGCCGGTGCAAGCGTTGCGGCCTTCCCAGGTCGCACGCGACAAGCAGTGCCGTGACATTGGCGGCTCTAAACGTCCCCATGGAAAGACTTCTGTGCATCGATCCCAAGGTGCGCAGGCCCAGCATGCACGCCAAACTGCCGGTGGAAGTGGCACGCGGTCGCGTGATCGTGACGATGCTCCTTCTAACACCGTTAGGAGTCAGAGCACCTCACGTACCTCGCACCTGTCGCCGCCGCCTACGCCAGCAGAAGCTTTGGCACGTGCGCAGTTGCTCCTTGATTTTCCTCCTGCTCCGGAGAAGATGGAGGAGTGGCGATCTACCATCCAGAGCCTCATCGGCTTCGTCAACAAGGATGGGCCGCATCAAGCGGGGCCCTCGCGGCAGCGGTCTATCGATCCGGCGCGAGCCGATGGTGAGAAGACTGGAGGCGGTGCGACCACGGTGCACTCCCCTCCACGACACCAGTGGCAGTCGTCAACCCGGTGGACCGACGACCGTGATGACGATTCCACGGCGTCGTCCGATCCACGGATGCGCCACGATCAGCGTCAAGTTCAGGAACGAAGCAAAGAGGACGCTCGAACTACCATCGAGCGGCTACGGGAGGCACGTCATCAGTCCGATAAACGCGCAGGGCCTACTATCGACAAGCCTGCACCGGGGGACGCAGGCGACTTGCCCTATGAGTAGGTTGTCCAGCATTTACCCGTGAGCTGCGGCGAGTCCAGTGGCCCAACTCCCGAACGTTCAAACCAGAGGTCCCGGAGAAATATGACGGCAAGACTCACCCCTCGGAGTTCCTGAGCATCTACACCATTGCGGTGCAGGCTGCCGGGGGCCGAGATGACAAGATACTTGCCAACTACTTCCCGTTGGTGCTCAAACCCAACGTCAGGTCGTCGTTGATGCATCTGTCGGAGAATTCCATTTCTTCTTGGTCAGATCTGTGCCATCAGTTTGTTGGCGCCTTTGTTGGAGGCCACCAAGCTCCTGGCCAAGAAAGTGATTTGCATCTCCTCCCTCAAAAGGAGGGCGAGCCCCTGCGCAAGTTTATCCAGAGGTTTAGCCGAGTACAGTACAATATCCTAGACATTCATCCTGTAGCTGTTGTTAGCACGTTTCATCAGAACGTGCGTAACCACAAGATGCGCGAAGAGCTGGCGATGAACAAGGTCCGGAGTATTGCCGAGCTTTACGCTTTGGCCGACAACTACGCTCGAGCTGAAGAAGGGAGAAAACTCCCCGGCAAGGGTGTTGGCGCAGGGGGCGAATCTAAGGATGAAGATGCTGTAACCCCGTCGAAGAAAGGCCGGCGGCGGAACAAGAAGCGCAAAGGCAAGGCCGTGCTTGCTGTCGAGGAATCCGGCAACCCCGGCACTGCCAAGAAGGCCAAGGTTGACGACCCCGGCAAGGAAGTTGCTGGGTGCGCTTCCTGTCAGGCCTTAGCGGCTGCCGACAAGCCGGAAGGCTCCGGCAACCAGTATTGCAAGATCCATCACACCAAGGGCCACGATCTCCAAAACTACCGGCAAGTTGAGCAGCTTGTCGAAAAGCAGAGAGCTGAGTATGAAAGATGAGACAAGGAGAAGGCCCAGGACGGTGCTGAGGGATCCGGCAAGAAGCGTGGTGGCCGAGGAGGCCGCCGCGGCAAGGCTAAGCAACAGAAGGAGAGGCCCGCCCGAGGCCGCGACAAGGACGAGGGAGGCGATGATGATGAGGAAGACGATGAATCCAGTGAGCATGAGTTTCAGAAAGCCACAGAGGCCATGTGTATTGACGGGGGTGCCTCGTTGAATTCTTCTCACCACCGACTTAAACAGTGGGTGCGTGAGGTTAATGCAACAGAGCCATCGTTTGATGCACGGAAACCTTTAAAGTGGTCCAACACGCCCATCATTTTTTACGCCGAGGATCACCCTGATCACACAACTGCGGTCGGGTGCTTGCCTTTGTTGGTCTCACCAACAATCTGCAACCTCAAGGTAACAAAAATGCTAGTTGACGGTGGGGCCGGGCTGAACTTAATCTCGCCGGACATGCTCAAGAAGCTGCAAATTCCTGATGAAGATCTCGAGGAAACGGGCACGTTTCAAGGGATCAATCCAGGAAGGACCCAGCCAAAAGGCAAGATTACGCTACCGGTAACGTTTGGTAGCGAGCTCAATTACATGACAGAGAAGGTAGTGTTCGGTGTCGCCAAGATCCCCATGTCATACAATGGGATCCTTGGCCGCCCAGCGCTGGCCAAGTTCATGGCGGCATCACACTATGCGTATAATGTGTTGAAGATGCCCGGACCGATTAGTGTCATCACTATCCACTCCGACAAGAAAGATGCACTAATCCGCACCGACCAACTCTTCCGGGAGGCAGCCGCAGCACCCACTGTCAAGGCATCTGCTTCTGCCGCTGGAACTCCCGGGGGGAAGGAGAAGAAGACCGGCAAGATCTCTGGCGCAAACCCCGGCAAGCGCACCTCTTTGGAGTTCTGCGCTTCCGTTGAGGACGCACCAGAGAGTTCCACCGGCAAGAACAAGAAGTCCAAGGCTGCTCCACCAGAGACCAAGAAGGTGCCCGTCAAGGAGGACGGAACGGGAGGAACTTTCACCATAAGTTCCACCCTAGATGACAAATAGGAAAGCGCGCTCGTTGCCTTCCTGCGGGCGAATGTCGATGTGTTTGCATGGCAACCATCTGACATCCCCGGTGTTCCCAGGGAGGTAATTGAGCACCACCTTGCTATCTGTCCTCACGCGCGGCCCGTCAAGCAGAGGGTGAGAAAGCAGGCCTTGGAGCGGCAAGAATTTATTGCCGAAGAAATCAGGAAGTTAGAAGCGGCAGGTTTGGTCAGAGGAGTGCTTCACCCAACGTGGTTGGCCAATCCGGTTGTAGTGCGCAAGGCGAATGGGAAATGGAGGCTGTGTATTGATTATACAGACATCAATAAAGCCTGTCCAAAAGATCCTTTCCCCTTGCCGCGCATCGACCAGATTGTGGACTCCACTACTGGTTGTGACCTACTGTCGTTCCTTGATGCCTACTCGGGATATCATCAAATCTTCATGGCAAAAGAAGATGAAGAAAAGACCGCATTTATCACCCCATGTGGTATGTATTGTTTTATATGAATGCCTTTCGGGTTGAAAAGTGCTGGTTCTACATTTGCGAGAGCAGTCCAAATTGGTTTTGAGCCTCAGCTACATAGAAATATGGAAGCATACATGGATGACATAGTGGTAAAAACCAAGGATAAAGCAATGCTCATACAAGATCTAGAAGAAACATTTCCAAATCTGCGCAAGATCAATTTAAAGCTCAATCCTGAGAAGTGTGTGTTTGGCGTCCCTTCCGGCAAGCTTCTCGGGTTCTTTGTATCTCAGCGAGGGATCGAAGCGAACCCCGACAAGATCAAAGCTATCGAGCAGATTGAAGCGCCAAGACGCGTCAAGGATGTACATCGTCTTGCCGGCTGCGTTGCTACCTTAAGCAGGTTCATCTCCAAATCCGCTGAGCGGGCCCTGCCCTTTTTCAAAATTTTGAAGAAGGCAGGTCCAATGAGATGGACTCCGGAAGCGGAGGCAGCGCTGCAAGATTTGAAGAGGTACCTCTCCTCTCCGCCGATGCTAGTCGCACCTAAACCACAAGAGCTGTTGCTGTTGTATCTAGTGGCAACAAATCAAGTGGTTAGTGCTGCGTTAGTGGCGCAGAGAGAAGTCGATGAGGGGGCAACGGCAGCGGCAGGACCGTCAAGTGACGCGCCGGGATCTTCCCCGGCAAGGTTTGGTGCCAGCAAGACAGGATCTGCGCAGCCAGAGGAATCAGTGCAAAAGAGAAAGATGGTGCAGCGTCCAGTTTATTTTGTCAGCTCCCTTTTACAGGGAGCTAGGTCAAGATACTCTGGTGTGCAAAAATTGCTCTTCGGCCTTCTCATGGCCTCGAGGAAGCTGCGCCATTATTTCCAAGCGCATGAGATCACCGTCGTCGCTCGCTTCCCGTTGCAGCGGATTTTGCGAAATCCAGAGGCAACCGGCAGGATTGTGGAGTGGGCGTTGGAACTGTTGAGCTTTGGTCTCAAGTTTGAAAGTACTTCAGCAATTCAGAGCAGAGCCTTGGCGGAGTTCATTGCGGAATGGACCCCAACGCTAGACCAGGAGATTCAAGAAACAACTCTTCCCGGCAGGGAAATAGATCGAGAATGGATTATGTACTTTGATGGCGTTTTCTCGCTGCAAGGCGCCTGTGCTGGCATGCTGCTTGTCGCACCCACCGGAGAGCACCTCAAGTATGTAATTCAGATGCATTTTCCCCGGGAGAGCTCGACAAACAACACTGCGGAGTACGAAGGCCTGCTTGCCGGTCTCAGGATCGCGGCAGACCTTGGTATCAAGAAGCTCATCATCAGAGGCGATTCGCAGCTTGTTGTCAGGCAAGTCAACAAAAATTATCAGAGTCCATTGATGCAAGCCTATGTGGATGAAGTGAGAAAAATGGAAGAGCGCTTTGACGGTCTGCAAACAAAGCACATTCCTCGTGCCGAAAACAGTATTGCTGATGACCTGTCAAAGCGCGCTGCCCTCAAGTTACCTGTGGAACCAGGAACTTTTGTGCTCCATTTAACTCATCCATCTGTAGCGCCATCAATGAGGCAAGAAAAGAGAAGGAAGTTGAATTCTGGTCAGTACTTTTCGGTAGAGCTCCCGGGAGCCACCGGCAAGGAAGTCGCCGGGATCAGCGGCAAGCCTGCCGGGGAACAACAGGCTCCAGCAGGGGCTCAGGCCCTTGCCGTCGAGACTAACGTTCCCCCGGCAGACGAGATGCCTTTAGTACTAGTTGTCGAGCCCCAGGCTCTAGCTTGGGCACAGCCCATTGTCCATTTTCTTCAGACAGGAGAACTCCCTGAGGAGCAGGAAGAAACGGAAAAAGTAGCCCGTCAGTCTAGCATGTACCAGTTCGTCGATGGCATTCTATACAGGAAGAGACTGAACAGTGTGAAATTGAAGTGTATTCCTCGGGAAGATGGACTGGAGCTGTTGGGAGAGATACATGGAGGCATATGTGGCTCCCACATAGGATCAAGAGCGCTTGTCGGAAAGGCATTCTGACAAGGTTTCTTTTGGCCCACTACTCTCCAGGATGCAGCTGCACTAGTAACCAAGTGTGAAGCGTGCCAGTTTCATTCAAAGAAATCGCATCAGCCAGCTCAAGCTCTTCAGACAATCCCTCTCTCCTGGCCATTATCGGTCTGGGGGCACGACATACTGGGCCCTTTTCCCCGTGCTACCGGGGGCTTTGAGTACTTGTACGTTGCAATCGACAAGTTCACAAAGTGGCCGGAGGTGGAAGCGGTGAGGAAGGTGACAGCACAATCAGCCGTCAAGTTCTTTAAAGGAATAGTTTGCCGTTTCGGTGTGCCCAACAGGATCATCACCGACAATGGCACACAGTTCACAAGTCGCACCTTCATGCAGTACGTCCAAGACCTTGGCGGCAAAATTTGTTTTGCCTCTGTTGCTCACCCGAGAAGCAACGGCCAAGCGGAGAGGGCTAATGCTGAAGTGCTGCGCGGTCTCAGGACCAGGACTTTTGACAAGCTGAAAAAGTGCGGAAGGCGCTGGATTGATGAGTTACCGGCGGTTCTTTGGTCAATCAGAACAACACCAAATCG
Organism: Thinopyrum elongatum; assembly: GCA_011799875.1. Taxonomy (NCBI): domain Eukaryota; kingdom Viridiplantae; phylum Streptophyta; class Magnoliopsida; order Poales; family Poaceae; genus Thinopyrum; species Thinopyrum elongatum. The sequence goes on along the minus strand of CM022300.1, from coordinate 250,010,584 downwards.
AGCCACTGGCCAGACACTCTTCGCTTTGGTTTATGGAGCGGAAGCAGTTCTCCGCACGGAACTCATATACGGGTCACCTCGAGTGCTCGCTTATGATGAGCTTGAGCAAGAGCAACTGCGACAAGATGACGCTGTGCTCCTTGAGGAGGATCATCTTCAGGCTGCTGTGCGAGCTGCACGCTACCAGCAAGTTTTGTGCCGCTACCATAGCCGCAAAGTTCATGCCCAAAGCCTTGAGGAAGGCAACCTTGTTCTTCGGCAGATTCAGTCCGCCAAGAATTCAAACAAGTTGACGCCGAAGTGGGAAGGCCCTTATCAGGTAGTACGGGTCACCAGGCCCAGCGCTGTCCGCCTGGAGACCGAGGATGGCGTTCCAGTGAGCAACTCCTGGAATATCGAACATCTTCGCAAGTTTACCCATAAGGCGCGGTTGCCGGGGGCTCCCGGCAACCTCCTTTTGTACAAGTCTTGCCGCCAAGGCATATAATCCTTTGTACAAAGCCAGGCGCAGACCCTGTGTGCAGTTGAATAAGCTTAAGTGTTGTACATTTCTTGTTGATTTCCATGTTTATATATATGCATGCTTGTCTGAGATATTGTATGACACTTGCTCCCGGTAAGACTAACGAACCACCAAGGTTCCATATCTTTATTTTCTCTTCTTTCTTTTTCTCAAAGGATAGAAGGTTCCCTCGCGCGCAAGTTTGCCGGGGGGGGGAGGAAGGAAGGAAGGTATGGATACCAATGGGCGATGTTCAGAATTGATGTCTTGCCGGAAGGAGTACAGCGACAGAAAGCTAAGTTGCAAAACTTTGAGCAAGTTTTTCAATTTTTACTATCAGGCTATTTTCTTTGGATGATTTCGGCCCTTGTATGGAAAACCTGCATGCGAAGGAACCCTTGTCGTAATTGGTTGCGCCCTTATTTTGTTTCGAGTCTGCTCAACAGTCTAAGTGGCTGCGCCAAGAACGCCAAGGTGTCTTGCTGGCTGCTGCACCTCCAGCAGGCTGCTGAAGTCCTGCACCCAGCGCTCGCGGCAGGTTGCGCGCCAGCAAGTTTCCAGTAAGCGTAGGGCGTATATCATATGGAAAGAAATCGGACAGGGGAAATAGCATGCATGTACTCAGTCATAGCAAGTTATATTACATCGATAGTTGCCGCAGTTCTAACTTAAGACTAAATTGTCCTTGGCATGGAACGGTGGCGGCAAGGAAAAGTGAGACGGCTAGTCCCTGCGCTGGCCTTCAACCCTCTTGATTGAATCTACCTTCTCAAGGATGGGCGCGATAAGCTTCTCAAGTGCCTTGAGATCTGCATCCTTCGGCAAGCAGTCGAGCACGTTGGTGAGGTCAACGCCAGGGTTCTTATGCACCACCTTGATGAGTACCTTGTGGAGGACGGCCCGGCAAAGCTTGCAGGATTCATTGGCCAGTTGGGTCGCTCGGTTGGACTGGAGCAGCTTCAGAGCATCGATGATGCTTTCAAAGAACATGGTCAGCCTGGCGCTCGGGGATATCCTTTCTTCAGAGGAATACCTAAAGTTTTGTAGGCCCTCCCGGCCCATGGCTGACAGTTGTGCTGTGAGCTTCTCCGCGGTGTCAACAAGGCGATCAGTCCAGATTTTCACACCTTTCTCATAGTCAATTTGGGCGGCGGTAGCACTTTTAAGCAAGTTCCTCTCATCCTGGAGATCTTTGCTCAGGGCCTTTTTGCGGGCCCTGCCGTCCTCAAGAGACTTTTCCAGCGTGGTCAGCTTCAGCCTCAGATCGGCAATGGCATCGTTGGCTGAAGAGAGCTGCTTGGTCTTGTCGGATATAGCAATTTGCATCTCCGCCAGACTGTGGAGAGTTTTCTCCCTATCACCTTTGAGCGTCGAGAGCTTCTTGCTGTGTTCCTCAAGATCCACCTCCAGCTCCTTCACTTTGTTGCTCAGCTCGTTCTTGGAGGCCTCTGCGGCCTCGGTGGCATCGATGGCTTCTTTGAGCTTGCTGGCGTGATCTACAGTTGAAGCTTCGGGCGCCTCCTTGTGCTTCTGCTCCAGCTCCTGGGTCCACTGCGCGACAAGCTTTTCAATTTCTTCGTCCTTGCCGCAGAGTTTGGCGGCAAGTGCCTGCTCACGCGCGGCAAGATCTTCTTCGTGAGCGTCAAGCCCAATGTGGACTTGTGTCAAGAGAGCATCCTCAGCGGCAACCCTTTGCGCAGCTTCCTCTTGCGCCCTCTCTATGTCAGATTGCCTCAGGAGGAGCTCCGTCCAGCTTTGGCTCACTTGTTCCCGGCTGGCAGTCAACTCCTGAAGGGCCTCGGCGTACTAGATCTGCATTTGTTCAACGCGTTTCTGGAAATCCGCCTCGGTTGCTTCGACAACTACAGCTCTGGAATCTTCCTTCTCCTTTCGAGCACAGTGGAGCGCTTGGAGCTTGCGGAAATTATCGCCCGTGGCCTGGAGGAGCCGATCTTCTTCAGATTTGCCACTGCTGGCGCTTGGTTCATCGACGATCTCGAGCTCGACAGCAGTGATGATTTCTTCATCAAAAGTTTCCCCCTCGATCGATGCTCCAATACTTGCCGTCCCCGGTAAGTTGATGAAAAGGTTGTCGCCAACCTTGAGATATTTGCTCAATGAGGGAGCCTCAGATGTCGATGGTTGATCTTCGACAATCGTCTCACCGGTGGTTGGGGGCTCTGTGGCCGGTGTAGCACCTGGCGCTCCTGTGGCAAGAATGCCGTCAGTACGGTCATCAGTCTCCTCGCTGGCCCTCTCGGCAAGTTCCTTGGCGGCTTCCTCGGCAGTAGCTTCGCTGACCTTGACAGTGGCGTCTTTGGCGGCCTCGCTAGCAGCGATCTTGTTAGCTTCAGCGGCAGCGTCTCTGGCGGTCTCCTCGATGACAATATCGACCTCCATGTGTTCCATCACAGGGAATTCTGGAGGACGAAGGAGGGAAGCAAAATCAAATCAAGATTGAAGTTCAGAAAGATAAAGGAAAGAATAACAAGTGCTCTGAGGCAAGCAGTCACCTGCGTCGAGCTGTTGAGGGGTAGCTTCACCCCTCCCGGCAGAAAAGGTTGCCGGTGCCCATGTTTGCCGGCTCCTCCTCTTCCAAGGTAGGCTCATCGATAGGAGCTCTTGCCGGAGATGCGCTTGCGGGCGGCGTGGTTGACGGAGGCGGCACGACGGGGGCGTCCTCCAATGACTCTCCCTGTTGCTGTTCTTCTCCTGCAAGCCCAAAGATATAAGCGGCAAAGGTAGAAACCTCAGCGCCCGCCAGAGGAAAGCGAGTAGTGGACTCACGCTGGGGGCTGCGCTGGGGGCTGCGTCGAGGGCTAAGCTCCGGGCTGACGATGGTAGTTTCTGGCACGCTTGCAGAGCTTGTCGGCGGCTCGTCGCCCGTGGAGGTCTTCGCCCTCTTCGCCATCCTCTCCGCCAAAGTTTCTACCTCACTGCAGAGACAAGACAAAGCAAGGCAATAAGATCAATCGAATTCAGAATTTGGGAGATAAAGGCTGTGACAAGATATTTACTCTTCCTCTTCTCGTTCCGGGCTGAAACCGGAGATATCGAAATCGACCTCTGTTGCGGTGTCCGTATGGGGAGGCGGAGGAGGGCTCCTGGGTCACTTGGCTGCAGCAGGTGCAGGGAGTTGGCGTGACTCTGCCGCCTCAGCCTCCGGTGCTGTTGTGTGAGACGCCCCTGCCGCCCCAATGGTTGCCGCAGGTGTGTGCCTCGTGCGCCACACGGGTTGCTGTCGAACTCCTTGCCGCGGTGCAGCCTTGCCGGCCACCGCCTTGTCGGGAGCCTCGCTGCTCGAAGAAGTTTGGCTTGCTGGGACGCCAGAGGCGGCTTTCCGAAGGACACATTTTGCCTTCTTTGGAGATGGGGGCTCCTCCTGCGGCTGTTCTTCGGCTGCGTCCTCGTCATATGAGCTCTCGGCGACTGCGCCGCTTTGTTCCCCGGCAGCCTTATCCTCCCCGGCAGGATTCTCCTCCAATACGACTTCTGCATCGCTAGTTTCCCATTCCATGAAGCCGACGCTGCCGGCCTCCGCGGCAAGATTCGCCTCTTCCACCCTAGTGGCAATATACGCCTCTTCTTCATCAGTGGTGGCACGGACGAGGTTTGTTTCTTCCCGGATGGCCCTCTCCGACAAGTTGTCGAAGAACTTTTGTGCCTGCTCCGCAGATGGCTCGACCCAAGTTGCTTCAAGGCCATGGGTGTTGAACATTGGCATTGTGGCGATGATTGACCCCAGGGCGGAGTTGTTGCACAAGGGAATAATTCTCGCCGGCAACTTATGCTTGTCCTCGCGCTGAAATAGCCTGTGGCGGAGAGCGCCAAGCTGCATAATTGTCAAGTTATTGTTCAGTCCGGGGCACAGCCTCATGATGTCTGCCACGTTCCAGAACTCCCAAGCTGGTCTCCCCTTATTCTGCAGAGGGGCGATGCGGCGGCAAAGGAAATCAGAGCCAATCATCTCTATTGTGAGCCCAGCAGCTTTCAAACGGAGGATCCTGGTGGTGGCGATCTTGAGCTTGTCATCTTGAGCATCGAGATCACTCCAGTCCTCGCCACGGACCACCTTCTGCCGTCGGGGCAAATAGAATGGATGGGGATCTGCTTCCTTAATCCAGCACCACTTGGACCGCCATTCTTCCCACTTCTCGCGGTAAACCCTATCTGGATATATCTCCTTGTTCCATGCCCTTGGGATCCAGGCGATAGAACCGGAAAGGGCTTCCCCTTTTTGGAGGCAAGGAATAAAGTAATGGCGGAAGAGGGCAGTGTTGGAAACTACTCCGACAAAGTTTTCGCAAAGATGAGCAAAGATAGACATGCATGTTACGGCATTCGGCGTGAAATCCAGGAGACGGAAGCCGTATGTGTACATGATGTCAATAAGGAAATCGGAGAATGGAGGACAGAGCCCGCAATAAAAATAAGCGGTGAAGAAGGGATATCTGTCTGGTCCGCCTTTCGAAGAAGAACCTGAGATCACGCGAGTCGCGGGGTGAGCCTTCGTCTCCCTCGCCCACATGCACTGGTACCGGTTCTTCAAGGCTTTCGCGTCGAGCGTCAGAGCGAAGACGACGTACTTCTTCCGCATCTTCACCAGCTCGCTTTCCGGGACATCAGCTTTCGTCTCCTTTCCCTTGCCCTTGCTCTTGCTAGCCCTGGGTGGCATGGTGGTTGTGAAGGCGGTAGCCGAGGATGGAGCGGGTGCGGAGGCGATGAGCGGATGAGGAGAAGTTCTGCTCTGGGCTCGGGAGAGAGAAGGTAATTGCGGATTCCAGATTGGAAAGAAGAAGGGGTAAATGGGCAGCGCCTTTGCGGATTCCTTTTTATGGGGAAGGAGCGAGGCTGCCTCTTTTACTGCCAAATGTGAATATGCCTATACAAGCGCGCTACGGCCGTGGACGTTCAGTGCACGCTTCCCACGTCGCGCATTCAATGCGCGTAGTGAGGAAGCGCAGTAAGCGGAATAATTACAAGCAATTAACCCCTGCCACGCGTGCCCGTGCACTGTTTGGGCCTAGCCCAACAACGCCTCGCACTCGTGTGTGGCCTAGGCCCGGGGGCTCCTGTCGGTGTACTAAATATTGGGCCTTTAGTACCCCATACTTGTGCACGGGCAGTTGTAGCCATACCTGCGGCAAGGCTTGTTGGGGGAACAGCTGAATATCAATCCAAGGTTATCAAAGGGACATTCAAGCCAAGGATCAGAAGATAAGGAGAACTGGAGACCAGAGGCTCGGCTCCCGGCAAGATCTTGCCGGGGTAGCCCACCGAGCCCGGCAAGATTCGCACCCGGCAAGGTGACGCCACTGTGCCACCGCTCCAGCGCAGCGACCGGCCTGGCATTCTGGTCCCATCTCTGGATGCGTGGCAAGGCGCTAGTGGAGGCGGGCTTAAGCGATGCTGATGGGATGGCCCCTTTTTCCATCCCCAAGAAAGTAAGGACACCTAAACGGACACCTCATGGTGCATTAAATGCATTTTTCCTAAACCGTCAGTGGTTAGGTATGATAACCATGTAGCTACTTTACACCTCGCATATGAGCAGTTTACCACGGTGGTGACCCCTTTGATCATATAAAAGGAGGCCCAAGGCGACTGCTACAGGGGGAGAACACTGGAGAGAACATTCTCGGCCCATTCTGCATGCGTAGCTGCTGCACGAACACACTGTTCATTTCAAGCGCTCCAAGAACTGGGACGGAAACACTGATAATAAACTGAAGCAGGAGTAGGGTTTTACGCTGATCAGCGACCCGAACCTGGGTAAAAATCCCCTCGCGTTGATCATCGGTTCTGCTCTTTGTGCATACCTCTCTCCCTGCCGAACCATAAAGGGGTCCCTCGGATCCCATAGGTGTCGTACGCCGACATCATGCTTGCTTGAAATGTATTGTGAATGCTTAAACTTGTGCTAAAACTCCACCTCAACTTGAAGAACTTAAGAACTGTTACTTTTTCTTGTCGAGGGTCTAATCACCCCCCCTCTAGACACCTCTTCTCGATCCTTTCAATTGGTATCAGAGCATTGGTCTCCATTGCTTTGGTTTAATCATCATTGGAGGAAGATGGACGAGACTACGATTGGGAGTATTAGACGTAGAGTACCTATACTTGATGGAGAGTTCTATCATGCTTGGAAAAATGAGATGCTTGAGATTTTCAATGAACATAATTTGAACAAGTATATTACTTGCCCTTGTGCACCTCCTATTGATCATTTGCATCCTACCCCCGATGAGTCTCTTGACATGATCCGCAATCTTAGAACTATTAATTTTATCATTAGAGGATTGCCTAGAAACTTGATTGTATGCTTGCCTACACTTGAATGTGCTTACACTATATGGAGATACCTCGAGAAACGCTTTCCAAACTATTCCTTGAAAAACCTAGATGAGGTTCTTCAAAAGTCCATTGCTTTAAATAAGATGAATTTTAGTGATCCTAAGTTTGGTGATTGTCTATTTGAGCTTCGTGACCTCATGCATGCCAAAGGAGATGTTGGAATCATTAGTGACATCATCTCTCAAGTCATTAGAATTCATAAAGATGAACATTGTCATGGTTATAAATCTAATGAATTACCTTCTCTAGGTAATGATCATTCATATGATGATGATGTTGAACATGGATATTATGACGAGGATGATGATAGTGACCTTGATCTTGATGAGGGTATGAGACACTTTGGTCTTATGGCTAACCTTCGTGGTTACATGACTGGAGGAAAGGAATGGGTTCTTGATAGTGGATGTACCGATCACATGACCGGAGACAAGGATATGTTTCGTGAGCTTGCTGAAAATGACGACCCTCGAAAGTATGTCACTTTTGGTGATAACTCAAAGGGTAAGGTGGCTGGCCTTGGTAAGGTGGCCATCTCACATGACAGCTCCATCCAAAATGTTATGCTCGCTAAATCTCTTGGCTACAATCTACTTTTCGTATCTAGACTAGCCGATTTCGGTCTCAATGTTCTATTCACTGAAGTAGACTGCCAAGTGTTTCGAAGAGATAATCATAGTATGGTCTTTACCGGTATACGTAGAGGTGATCTATACATTGTTGACTTCACTAAAAGAGCTCAACCTAGAACTTGCTTAATTGCTAAATCTTCCAAAGGTTGGTTGTGGCATAGAAGGTTAGGTCACGTGGGCATGCGAAATCTTGATAAGCTTATTAAAGGTGATCATATCCTTGAAAGAAATATGCCCTAGAGGCAATAATAAAGTTGTTATTTTATATTTCCTTATATCATGATAAATGTTTCTTATTCATGCTAGAATTGTATTAACCGGAAACTTGATACATGTGTGGATACATAGACAAAACACCGTGTCCCTAGTAAGCCTCTACTAGACTAACTCGTTAATCAAAGATGGTTAAGTTTCCTAAGCACAGACATGTGTTGTCATTTGATGAACGGGATCACATCATTAGGAGAATGATGTGATGGACATGACCCATCCGTTAGCTTAGCATATTGATCGGTCAGTTTTATTGCTATTGCTTTCTTGATGTCAAATACATATTCCTTCGACTATGAGATTATGCAACTCCCGGATACCGAAGGAATGCCTTGTGTGCTATCAAACGTCACAACGTAACTGGGTGATTATAAATATGCTCTATAGGTATCTCTGAAGGTGTTTGTTGGGTTGGCATAGATCGAGATTAGGATTTGTCACTCCGAGTATCAGAGAGGTATCTCTGGGCCCTCTCGGTAATACACATCATAATAAGCCTTGCAAGCAATGTGACTAATGAGTTAGTTGCGGGATGATGTATTACGAAACGAGTAAAGAGACTTGCCGGTAATGAGATTGAACTAGGTATGAAGATACCGACGATCGAATCTTGGGCAAGTAACATACCAATGACAAAGGGAATAACGTATGTTGTCATTACTGTACGACCGATAAAGATCTTCGTAGAATATGTGGGAACCAATATGAGCATCCAGGTTCCGCTGTTGGTTATTGACCGGAGAGGTGTCTCGGTCATGTCTACATAGTTCTTGAACCCGTAGGGTCCTCACGCTTAACGTTCGATGACGATTTTGTATTATATGAGTTATGTGATTTGGTGACTGAATGTTGTTCGGAGTCCCGGTTGAGATCACAGACTTGACGCGGAGTCTCGAAATGGTCGAGAGGTAAAGATTCATATATAGGACGATGATATTCGGACACCGGAAGTGTTCCGGGGGTACCGGGTACATATCGGGTCACCGGAAAGGGATTTCGGGCACCCCGGCAAAGATATGGGCCTAATGGGCCAAGAGGGGAAACGCAGCAGCCAGCAGGGGCTCCTGCACCCCCCATATGGGCTGCACCTTAGGAGGAAGGAAAGGGGGGAAGAGAGAAGGAAGGGGAGGGATTCGGCCTCCCCCTTCATTCTCTCCTCCCTCCTCTTTCCTTCCCCCTCCGGTGGATATGGTAAGGGGGGAGGCCGAATTGGGAGGCTCCCATGTAGGATTCCTCCTACTTGGGGTGCCCCCTTGGCCGCCTCTCCTCCCCTCCAACCTATATATATGTGGGCGGGGGCACCGCTAGAAGACACACCAACAATTGTTAGCCGTGTGCGGCGCCCCCCTCCACAGTTTGTGCCTCCGGTCATATTCTCGTAGTGCTTAGGCGAAGCCCTGCGCGGATCACTTCACCATCACCGTCACCACGCCGTCGTGTTGAAGAAAGTCATCTCCCTTGACACATTGCTGGATCAAGAGTTCGAGGGACGTCATCGAGCTGAACGTGTGCAGAACTCGGAGGTGCCGTACGTTCGGTGCTTGATCGGTCGGAACGAGATGTAACACCCCGGATTTTGCCCATTTCCTTTTTCTTTTGAATTTGGCCCGGATTTGCTTTTCTGTGGCTTAGTAGTCTTGCAACTTGGAGGGATCACCCTTCATTCTTCTTCCCGAGTGGCTTGCCAACCTCAAAACCATCCCAAGACCTTGCCATTTCCATCTTAGACCAATCTCAATATTCTTTTCTTGGGAATATTCCTTTTTCTATTAAAGGAATAACCTTGTTTGCCCTAAGTTGTGAAGGAACCCACATTTCCATCATTCCAAATATTCCAAAATAATTCTCATAAATTGTTTGGGTCAGATCTTCCACAAATATGTCAAACCCTTCCTTGCCATGTTCAAAAATATTTCACAAATATTCCTTTTCTGATTGTGCCCTAGCTGCCAAGTTGAGAAGCAAGTACCCTTTATATTTGCTTGATTGGTCTCAAACTTTTTGGGCATTCTTTCCTATCCATATCCTTGCCACATGCCAAAATTCAACTTCATTTGGATATTAAATCTCCCTTGGCTAATTTCCAAAGTTTCTGGTCAACTGGAATCTTTGTGAAGCAAATGCTACCTAGGAGCATCCAAATGAGTTGAAATTTTGCAAGCATCTTCATATGCTCAAATCATGACTCTCCACCAAGTTTCAACCCTATCCAATCATCTATGTGAGCATAGCATCAAATCTTGTTTTCTGGTTAGATTTTCACATTGTGAAGCAACTATATTTTATACTGCTCCATAATTGCTGAAAATTTACCAGAGCATTCTCCAACCCATATAACCTATCTCCACAAAATTTTGGCTCATTTCATCTTCCAATAATTCCCTAGAATTTTTCTAAGATTCTGGTCAGAGAAGTTCATTGTGAAGGAAGTACCATTTTGGCTTGTCCAAATGGCATGAAACTTTTATGGAACTCTCATATAACCAAATCATCATGTTCTACCAAATTTCAGCTCAAGTGGCTACTCCGTGTGAGTGCCCCATCCAAATCAAGTTTCTGGACCGAATTGGTCAGTTGCAAAGCAACTATATTAAATCTTGGTCCATTTCCCTCCAAACTTCACAGGATTCTAGTCCTTCCTACCCTAAACCTCCCAGACGTCACCTTTGGTTCTTATCACCTTCCTGTTCATCACAGAGGTGTGGTCAAGTTTGCTACAGCAAACTTCCAGTGAAGCCTCACATCCACTCTTGGTCCCTTTTGTTGAACCATCACCTCCCTGAGACTGTACCTTGGAGGGACTACCTACAGGACATGATTTGGCCGCTCAGGATGCACCGACTATGCCAGTTCACGCGGTGACCACGCGGATGACATGCCAGCCAGCGCGCTCTGGTGATGGAACCTCTCGGTCTTGTCTGTTTCCTCACGCCCTCGCCACCTAGCCATGTCTAGGGGCTTCGCCTCGTCGCTGCCTTCGCTCTGGAACCCTCTCCCCCTCCGGATTCTTCCCTGGCGAGCCATCCCCGTCGAGGAACAGTGAGCGCCCGTGAGCCATCGTCGTTTTCTCCTCTGTCCTCATCTTCCTCAAGCTCTCCCGAAGCTGCTGCTGCCTTCTCCACCTCCCAGGAGCCCCTGCCGACATCTTCCCCTCCCTCCGCGTGTCTCTGGAGCTCCAGTGAGCCGATAAGGACGCCACGGCGGCCGAGCTTATCGTCACGGCCGGCCGGCTATATAAGCCGCAGCCCCGAGCCTTCCCGAGCACCACGGCACCTACAGCCACCCCTCTCCCTCCTAGCACCTCACCCTACTTCCCCACCGAGCTCCGGGAGCCCTTCTGCCCCTCCACAGCCGCTACGGTCGCCGGCGCACCTCGCCTAAAATGGCTCAACGCTAGCCATCCCCGATGCCGTGAAGACCACTGGTGGACGCGGAGAGAATCTGCGTATCCATCCCCGTCGTCACCCTGTGCTCACGGCCACCGGAGCATCCACATCGGCTGGAGCCACCGCCCTCTGCCTCCCCGCGTTACTACACTCCCAGCCAACCTCGCCGCCTGCACTACCTACCATCGGCTGAGCCGCTAGCCGGCGCGCTCGCCTGTCCAGTCGCCCGGCCGAGAGACCCGCCCGAGAGCTGCCGGCCACCGGAGCCCGAGCTCCCAGCCGCGGCATCGGGTATGAGGAGAGGAGGAGAAAGAAGAAAGGGAGGGAGGAGAGAGAAAGCGGTGTGGGGCCCGACCGTCGGTGACTAGGGCCCCTCCACGTCGGATAAGTGGAGGCGCCTTTAGCGTACTTCTGTTTTCCCTGAAGGAAAATACATTTTTCCAGAGTGCGCGGCCAGCAGCACGGTCAGGGACCCGGTTGTGAATATTTCTTTTACAGAAAGGTCCCTGGCAGACAAACACTTGTAACTTTTTGCTCGTAACTCCAATCGAGGTGATTCCAAAGCCCACTTCTTCGTCTCTTCGAGACCGTCAAGTTGGTATCATTTTCATAATGTTTTGACACTATGAAGATGACCATTTTGCCCTTGCCCGTAAACAGCCCCCTCCGAGAGAGAACTGTTTCCGGCAATCATTTCCGCGGACTCTCCGCACCCCTTCCCGATGGTTCCTTACTCCCCAGGCAAGACACAACTCTCATCTGCATAATTGCATTGCAATATCATAGTTTAACTATTTACTTTAACAACAAGTACGAGTTGTTTGTGAAGTGGATTGGATCATACAAGGCTTGAGTAAATTCTTGGATAGGTGACTACCATGTTGAGTACCGGATTGTAGTGACTAGTAGTTTACCCACTCGTTGATGCCATGATGTTGAGATTACCATCTATGATTATTCTGGATTTCATCGAACAGTTCGTGGAGATGAGTTAGTAGCAGTGGCTTAAGCATACTGGTTACCGGATTTCTTGACAGATATCGTTTTGACATGGATTACTATGATATCGGAGTGTCAGCTATGACAGAGATATTATTCAGAGATAGGATACTTCATGGTTGATCCAGAGTCACCTGTCCGGACTTATCCATGCAGCCACATTTGCCGGTATGGGACGGCCTTGACTTGGTCTGATCGCGTGCTCTTTCACCGGTACCGCCCGACAGGGAAGGTTATGCGTGCGCGCTACCCTAGCCCGGTAGGCGGCGATAACCTTGTGAGCCCAGTTGAGTTATATGGTACCAGGTCCCCATTTGGGACAGTTTGTTAGCCACGATGGTGGCAGGTGTCACAAGGTGACACAGGGGCCACCCAGGGCAGGACTCCAGGGGAGGATGATTGCCGGTGGTACGATGGGAGAGTCATGGGTCAGGCGGGTTTCGTTGGAGCAATGCGGGTCCACCCGAATGGGATCACGAGGTCAGGTGCTCCATGGTGTGGGTAAAGTGCGCAACCTCTGCAGAGTGTAAAATCTATTCGAATAGCCGTGTCCACGGTATTGGACAGTCCGTCCAGTCCTCTTTAGGTGGTCAACCATAGTAGTGATAATGATGGAAGAACTCGTCTTAAGATCGGAAGTACTCGGTGGATCATGAGTATTCTGAGGGTTGTGAGGCAACCCGGAAGAGAGTAAGTTTGTTAGACTTACAGTGCAGATGGTATAAGGAATATGATATGTTAGCCATGGGATGGCTATGAGATGAGTGGTCGGATGACCACATGATTTGGATTGGACTTGGAGCAGGTTCGGATTGGATCCTAAGATTATTCGGAGTATGGATTAAATATGCTTTACCTTACTGCATTTACTTCAGTAGTTATCTTGCTAGATAACCTTGTTTGTTAAATCCTGACTGCTATGATGTTGTCTTACCTTAATGCTGATGTTTGTTGTGAGCTTGTGAGTACATTCCAAGTACTCACCTGGCGTGTCATGCCAATTTGCAGGTCATACCATGATTGCTTGCTTGTCGAGGATCCTGAGTTTGCGAGCTAGGATACGCGTTCTAGCCAGAATCCCTGCGGAGTGGAGTCCATCACCATCGTCGCTGTTCCGCTGCCGAGAGAGTTACTCTGCTGTTAGCATAGAGCTACCCCGGGCAGGCGTAGTGTCGCCGTGCAGATGTAATCCATATACCCTTTGTAACCATATCCATTGTAATAAAGAGCTGATTTGTTCTATGCCAACAGTGCCGTATTCCAGAGGACTTGTCCCTGGGCTGGAATACGGGGCGTTCCGGTCTTCTCTGAGCCGGGGTGCCACATGCGTTGGTATCAGAGCAGGTCTGGCTATAGGGCATCCTAGGCCCTAGACCGCGCGAATGTTAGTAACCGGTAGTATAGGATCTAGTTGGTTTGCTGCACTTGTTTGATGCATTTGTTTGTGCATAGCATACATATAGAATAGATATCTTATCACTAACGATGGATCTAGTGAGTGTAGGTGGCATCGGTTTCGATTCCCTACCTGCACTCTCCAGTTTGCATATTTGTTCCTTGGTGTGGTGTCATCTTCGTCCTAGCGGAGTGATGCCAAGGTGCTTGGTGGTGTCGATCCCTTGTCGGATTGATGCACCGGTACCACACCAGCTTATTCTCTTCCGACACCCCTATCGTTTCGGTGATAGACAAGTTGTATCTCGGATCGTGCCATTCCACTAGCTGCTTTGGCAACCCTTACTGATCCTTGTTATCAGAAAAGGGCAATGCCTGCAAGCCTTTCTCTCCACCACTATCTCATTCCGCCACCTATTCTTCGGACGTGTACGGTTTTCTTTCGTACGCTTGATTATGATGTGGTCGTAACTTTTGTGTTCCGACCCCCGATCACCAAGTTGGTTCTCACCACCGTGTCCGTCCAGATGGAACCGGTGTTAAGCTCGTATTTGGTGTAGCCTTGTTTACACCAATTTTCTTCCACACATGATTCACTTTCATGCACATCACCACAGCATGTTAGATCGTAATACCGGAGTTCTTGCGAGATTTGTGTGCTTAAGTAGGAATGCGTATTATTGCTGTGAATAGCTGTAGAATGTGATATTGCTTGTGTGTGTGATCTTGCTGCTTTGTGTGCTTTTGTTTTAGTCATTTCTTTTGCTTCTTTATTTGGGCCCTTGGTGTTACCTTATTTTCCCCTTATGGAAGTTGCTCACCGACCCTGAACCCAAAGAGTCAGTGAAGAGACAGCCATTTGGAAGCTCAGCTCAGCAATATGAAATTTTCAGCAGACTGTGTTATATCGGGAATATCGGGCCTGAATACAAATGATATCCTGGCTGGATTGGTTATCAGCATCAAGTATACATCAGTGCAACTTTCACAGCAGCAATGATCAAATCAGCAAGAAGGCAAATTGTGCACATGATCCACAGTACATTTCATGTCAAAGGTATGGTTACTATACACGGTTTGAGTCTGCTATAAGTATGATTTGAAACCTGCTATATTTCAGGGGCAAGCCAGAATGTGCTATGAACTTAGTACTCAGCAAGAAGGATAGCCGAATACCCTGTTGCCTACAACAAGTAACCGACAGCAGTAATATCAAGGTATATATACATATTTGCACTCAGTCTGCACATGACCTAAAGAAAATTTTGGGTGTAAGCAACCCAGTCTTTCCCTACAAGCTACCTAAGAAGCGTACGACGCAAGGATGCCTATGTCTTCCTCGATACGACACGTGGACATCTTCTGATGCAAGGTACTCAGGCTTCCTCAGTAAGATACCCCGATGGCTTCCAACACAAGCTAAGCAATCTTCACCAGTAAGGCGTCACATCCTCACCAGTACAAGCTAATCTATCGACAGTTAGCAGCATATGACAATGCATCCCCAGGGTCAGATCCGCAACAGTTGGTCCGAAGGCAAAAATCAGTCAGGACACAAGCTTGCCTCGGGAATCAAGTGGCCAGCTACACATGTTTCCATAGATATGGTGGACATGCTGCCAAGGTCATATGGTTACTCATACAATGATGCCAGCCCGGTGAGGATCTGACTATTGCATGAGCTATGTAAGAAGAAGAGAACGCCAGTTATACACTTCAGTGTGACGACCAACAACCTATGGAGCAAGCCGACCATCTGATACATGCCCTATAGCATTGCTCTGTGTTATTCCAGTATGTTCAAATTATTATGCTCATACCTATATGCATAATAGTGAGCTGTATGGGACGCGGATAAACCCTTGCCTGTCTTTCTTTGGTGACGGCACCACGCTTGTGTTCTGAGCTGTTTTCGGCCGTCCGGGGTGGATGCCGACTTTTTATTTCTCTTGTCAGCAACTGGCCCATGTTCTGAGCTGCTTTTCGGCCGTCTCGGGCAGCTGTTGAATTTCTCTCCGTAGCAGTGACCCTATGCTCTGAGCTGTTTTTCGGCCATCTTAGGGAACTACTACTTTCTTCTTATCGACACCGTCTCATGTTCTGAGCTGCTTTTCAGCCGTCTTGAGTCGGGGTTGAGTTACTCCAGTAATGTCCTAGATCTGAGTTGTAAAGACCGTTCTGGTGGCTACTGCTTTACTTGCCGGTTTTATTCAATGGTTCAGACGGTCGTTACCCTACAGCTACAACCTGTAAAGTAATATGACTGCCGGAATATTGCACCTGACAGCACCTTTGGTTACCCAAAGAATCAAGAACACAAAAAAGCCAAGTTCTTTCAGCAAAAGGTCTAGGCAAAGAGAACTATAATGAAAAAGCAAGATTGGTCATACAGGTATGATAATGGTTGTAAGATCAACATGGTACAGATACTCAGAGCAGTCAGGTTCGATACCGACCACCATGGGTACACACCCATGGGGTCTATTCCATATGCAAGGACCCCATATCATGTCAACCCACTCAGCCAGCTACAGATTCTCAGAATCGCTAGAAGGGGATATTCGAATCTGTCAGGTCAACTCAGTAGTTTGATTGCAGCAACAGTGTTAAAGCATTACACGGCCTACCATCCATATAAAGATACCGACAGAGTGGGTAATCAGAAGGATGAACAACAGTCTCAAAGTATGTGTCCTCACAAATGGGAATCAGTTAAAGACTAACCTGCCGTGAACATGATTCTGCTGCCAGGACCACTATCAGTCAAGTCTATGGATAATATCACAATAAGACCGTACACCTTTATGGTGGTCACGACAGGTGACAGTCAAATATTTGGTAGGAGCCTTATACCCAAGATAGTGAAGATATCCAAGCTGACCCGGCTATCCGTGCGAGAAGTCAGATTCCGCTAGGAGAACGGTACGATTACAGTACTATTTTGAACCAGGAGGACACATAGTCATTTGAAGCCACCCAATGCAATGAGTAAAAGATTTCATGTCTACCAAGACAATCTGTTCACAACTCAGTGAACGGTCATTCGTATTGGACCTCGTCACGACACGTCCATGAGGAACCACCCTCAGACTTACAAGTAGGGAACATAGTTTGGTCAGGATAATTTATTGCCCCGGACAGGTCAGCAGACACAAAAGGATTGGAGTCAGAGTAGCATATGAGGTAAGATTTGCCAGAAAAAGGGTCCAGTGAAGCAAACTACCCCGAAGCAAGGCAGTTAGTCATATGAAATTCAGCGGGAACATGATGTAAAGGCAAAAAGGAAACCCGAGTTGCAAACGGTTTCCTCAAGTGGGAATATTCATGTTTGATCCCTGAGTAACTAAATCTCGAGGATGAGATTTCTTTAAGGGGGGTAGGTTTGTAACACCCTGGATTTTTCCCATTTCATTTTTCTTTTGAATTTGGCTCGGACTCGCTTTTCTGTGGCTTAGTAGTCTTGCAACCTGGAGGGATCACCCTTCATTCTTCTTACCGAGTGGCTTGCCAACCTCAAAACCATCCCAAGACCTTGCCATTTCCATCTTGGACCAATCTCAATATTCTTTTCTTGGGAATATTCCTTTTTCTATTAAAGGAATAACCTTGTTTGCCCTGAGTTGTGAAGCAACCCACATTTCCATCATTCCAAAGATTCCCAAATAATTCTCATAAATTGTTTGGGTAAGATCTTCCACAAATATGTCAAACCCTTCCTTGCCATGTTCAAAAATATTTCACAAATATTCCTTTTCTGATTGTGCCCTAGCTGCCAAGTTGAGAAGCAAGTACCCTTTATATTTGCTTGATTGGTCTCAAACTTTTTGGGCATTCTTTCCTATCCATATCATTGCCACATATTCAACTTCATTTGGATATTAAATCTCCCTTTGCTAATTTCCAAAGTTTCTGGTCAACTGGAATCTTTGTGAAGCAAGTGCTCGCTAGGAGCATCCAAATGAGTTGAAATTTTGCAAGCATCTTCATATGCTCAAATAATGACTCTCCACCAAGTTTCAGCCATATCCAATCATCTATGTGAGCATAGCATCAAATCTTGGTTTCTGGTCAGATTTTCACATTGTGAAGCAACTATATTTTATACTGCTCCATAATTGCTGAAAATTTACCAGAGCATTCTCCTACCCATATAACCTATCTCCACAAAATTTTGGCTCATCTCATCTTCCCAATAATTCCCTAGAATTTTTCTAAGATTCTGGTCAGAGAGGTTCATTGTGAAGGAAGTACCATTTTGGCTTGTCCAAATGGCATGAAACTTTTATGGAACTCTCATATGACCAAATCATCATGTTCTACCAAATTTCAGCTCAAGTGGCTACTCCATGTGAGTGCCCCATCCAAATCAAGTTTCTGGACCAGATTGGTCAGTTGCAAAGCAACTATATTAAATCTTGGTCCATTTGCCTCCAAACTTCACAGGATTCTAGTCCTTCCTACCCTAAACCTCCCAGACATCACCTTTGGTTCTTATCACCTTCCTGTTCATCACAGAGGTGTGGTCAAGTTTGCTACATCAAACTTCCAGTGAAGCCTCACATCCACTCTTGGTGTCTTTTGCTGAACCATCACCTCCCTGAGACTGTGCCTTGGAGGGACTACCTACTGGACATGATTTGGTCGTTCAGGATGCACCGAGTATGCCAGTTCAAGCGGTGACCACGCAGATGACATGCCTCTTGGTCTCGTCCGTTTCCTCACACCCTCGCCACCTAGCCATGTCTAGGGGCTTCGCCTCGTCGTCGCCTTCGCTCTGGAACCCTCTCCCCCTCTGGATTCTTCCTCGGCGAGCCGTCCCAGTCGAGGAACAGTGAGGGCCCGTGAGCCGTCGTCATTTTCTCCTCTGTCCTCATCTTCCTCGAGCTCTCCCGAAGCTGCTGCTGCCTTCTCCACCTCCCTGAAGCCCGTGCCGACATCTTCCCCTCCCTCCGCGTGTCTCTGGAGGTCCAGTGAGCCGATAAGGACGCCACGGCGGCCGAGCTTATCGTCACGGCCGGCCGGCTATATAAGCCACGGCCCCGAGCCTCCCCAAGCACCACGGCACCTACAACCACCCCTCTCCCTTCTAGGACCTCACCCCACCTCCCCACCGAGGTCCGGGAGCCCTTCTGCCCCTCCACAGCCGCTACGGTCGCCGGCGCACCTTGCCTAAATTGGCTCAATGCTGGCCATCCCCGACGCTTGAAGACCACTGGTGGACGCGGAAAGAATCTGCGGATCCATCCCCATTGTCACCCTATGCTCGCGGCCACCAGATCATCCACATCGGCTGGAGCCGCCGCCCTCTGCCTCCCCGCGTTACTGCACTCCTAGCCAACCCCGCCGCCTGCACTACCCACCACCGGTTGAGCCGCTCACCGGCGCGCCCGCCCGTCCAGTCGCCCAGCCGAGAGACCCGCCGGAGTGCTGCCGGCCACCGGAGCCCGAGCTCCCAGCCGCGACATCGGGTATGAGGAGAGGACGAGAAAGAAGAAAGTGAGGGAGGAGAGAGAAAGCGGTGTGGGGCCCGGCCGTCGGTGACTTGGGCCCTCCACGTCGGATAAGTGGAGGCGCCTTTGGCGTACTTCTGTTTCCCTGAAGGAAAACACATTTTTCCAGAGTGCACGACCAGCAGCGCGGTCAGGGACCCGGTTGTGAATATTTCTTTTACAGAAAGGTCCCTGATAGACAAACACTTGTAACTTTTTTGCTCGTAACTCCAATCGAGGTGATTCCAAAGCCCACTTCTTCATCTCTTCGAGCCCGTCAAGTTGGTATCATTTTCATAGTGTTTTGACACTATAAAAATGACCATTTTGCCCTTGCCCGTAAACAGCCCCCTTCGAGAGAGAACTGTTTCCGGCAATCATTTCCGTGGACTCTCCGCACCCCTTCTCGATGGTTCCTTCATCCCCAGGCAAGCCACAACTCTCATCTGCATAATTGCATTGCAATATTATAGTTTAACTATTTACTTTAACAACAAGTATGAGTTGTTTGTGAAGTGGATTGGATCATACAAGGCTTGAGTAAATTCTTGGATAGGTGACTACCATGTTGAGTACC
This sequence comes from Thinopyrum elongatum, assembly GCA_011799875.1. NCBI lineage: Eukaryota > Viridiplantae > Streptophyta > Magnoliopsida > Poales > Poaceae > Thinopyrum > Thinopyrum elongatum. The sequence goes on along the minus strand of CM022300.1, from coordinate 249,990,980 downwards.
GGATTGTAGTGACTAGTAGTTTACCCACTCGTTGATGGCATGATGTTGAGATTACCGTCTATGATTATTCTGGATTTTATCCGGCGGTTCATGGAGATGAGTCAGTAGCAGTGGCTTAAGCATACTGGTTACCGGATTTCTAGCCAGATATCGTTTTGACGTGGATTACTATGATATCGGAGTGTCAGCTATGACAGAGATATTATTCAGAGATAGGATACTTCATGGTTGATCCAGAGTCACCTTTCCGGAGTTATCCGTGCAGCCACATTTGCTGGTATGGGACGGCCTTGACTTGGTCTGATCGCGTGCTCTTTCACTGGTACCGCCTGACAGGGAAGGTTATGCGTGCGCGCTACCCTGGCCCGATAGGCGGCGATAACCTTGTGAGCCCAGTTGAGTTATATGGTACCAGGTCCCCGTTTGGGATAGTTTGTTAGCCACGACGGTGGCAGGTGTCACAAGGTGACACAGGGGCCACCCAGGGCAGGACTCCGGGGAAGGATGATTGCCGGTGGTACGATGGGAGAGTCACGGGTCAGGCGGGTTTTGTTGGACCAATGCTGGTCCACCCGAATGGGATCACGAGGTCAGGTGCTCGATGGTGTGGGTAAAGTGCGCAACCTCTGTAGAGTGTAAAATCTATTCGAATAGCCGTGTCCACGGTATTGGACAGTCCATCTAGACCTCTTTAGGTGGTCAACCATAGTAGTAATAATGATGGAAGAACTCGTCTTAAGATCGGAAGTACTCGGTGGATCATGAGTATTCTGAGGGTTGTGAGGCAACCCGGAAGAGAGTAAGTTTGTCAGACTTGCAATGCAGATGGTATCAGGAATATGATATGTTAGCCATGGGATGGCTATGAGATGAGTGGTCGGATGACCACATGATTTGGATTGGACTTGGAGCAGGTTCGGATTGGATCCTAAGATTATTCGGAGTATGGATTAAATATGCTTTACCTTACTGCATTTACTTCAGTAGTTATCTTGCTAGATAACCATGCTTGTTAAATCCTGACTGCTATGATGTTGTCTTGCCTTAATGCTGATGTTTGTTGTGAGCTTGCGAGTACATTCCAAGTACTCACCTGGCGTGTCATGCCAGTTTGCAGGTCATGCCATGATTGCTTGTTTGTCGAGGATCCTGAGTTTGCGAGCTAGGATACACGTTCTAGCCAGAATCCCTACGGTGTGGAGTCCATCACCGCCATCACTGTTCCGCTGCCGAGAGAGTTACTCCACTGTTAGCATAGAGCTACCCCAGGCAGGCGTAGTGTCGCCGTGCCGATGTAATCCATATACCCTTTGTAACCATATCCATTGTAATAAAGAGCTGATTTGTTCTATGCCAACAGTGCCGTATTCCAGAGGACTTGTCCCTGGGCTGGAATACGGGGTGTTCCGATCTTCTCTGAGCCGGGGTGCCACACGAGAAGAAGTTCGACTACATCAACTGCGTTGTCAAATGCTTCCGCTTTCGGTCTACGAGGGTACGTAGACATACTCTCCCCGTCTCGTTGCTGTGCATCTCCTAGATAGATCTTGCATGAGCGTAGGAATTTTTTTTAAATTGCATGCTACGTTTCCCAACATTGGCATCCAAGCCAGGTCTATGTGTAGATGATATGCACGAGTAGAACACAAAGAGTTGTGGGCGGTGATAGTCATACTGCTTACCACCAACGTCTTATTTTGATTCGGCAGTATTGTTGGATGAAGCGGCAAGGACCAACCTTACATGACCATGTTCATGAGACCGGTTCCACCGATAGACATGCAACTAGTTTTGCATAAAGGTGGCTGGCGGGTGTCTGTTTCTCCAACTTTAGTTGACTCGAATTTGACTACGGCCGGTCCTTGTTGAAGGTTAAAACAACAAACTTGACGAAACACCGTTGTGGTTTTGATGCGTAGGTAAGAACGGTTCTTGCTAGAAGAACGTAGTAGCCACGTAAAACTTGCAACAACAAAGTAGAGGACATCTAACTTGCTTTTGCAGGGCATGTTGTGATGTGATATGGTCAAGACATGATGTGATATACGTTGTTGTATGAGATGATCATGTTTTGTAAAAGTTATCGGCAACTGGCAGGAGCCTTATGGTTGTCGCTTTATTGTATGAAATGCAAACGCCATGTAATTGCTTTACTTTATCACTATGCATTAGCGATAGTTGTAGAAGCAATAGTTGGCGAGACGACCACGACACAATGATGGAGATCAAGGTGTTGAGCCGGTGATGATGGAGATCATGACGATGCTTTAGAGATGGAGATCAAAAGCACAAGATGATGATGGCCATATCATGTCACATATTTTGATTGCATGTGATGTTTATCTTTTATGCATCTTATTTTGCTTAGTACGGCGGTAGCATTATAAGATGATCCCTTAACTAAATTTCAAGGTATAAGTGTTCTCCCTGAGTATGCACCATTGCGACAGTTCGTCGTGTTGAGACACCACGTGATGATCGGGTGTGATAGACTCTACGTTCAAATACAACGGGTGAAAGACAGTTTTGCACATGCAGAATACTCGGGTTAAACTTGACGAGCCTAGCATGTACAGACATGGTCTCGGAACACTGGAGACCGAAAGGTCAAACGTGAATCATATAGTAGATATGATCAACATAGAGATGTTCACCATTGATGACTACTCCATCTCACGTGATGATCGGACATGGTTTAGTTGATTTGGATCACGTATCATTTATATGACTTGAGGGATGTCTATCTAAGTGGGAGTTCTTAAGTAATTTGATTAATTGAACTTAATTTATCATGAACTTAGTCCTGATAGTATTTACATATCTATCTTGTAGATCAATAGCTCGCGTATAGCTCCCCTGTTTTATTTTGATATGTTCCTAGAGAAAACTAAGTTGAAAGATGATAGTAGAAATGATGCGGACTGGGTCCATGATCTGAGGATTATCCTCATTGCTGCACAAAAGAATTATGTCCTTAATGCATCGCTAGGTGATAGACCTATTGCAGGAGCAGATGCAAACGTTATGAACGTTTGGCAAGATCGATATGATGACTACTTGATAGTTTAGTGTGCCATGCTTTACGGCTTAGAACTGGGACTTCAAAACGTTTTGAACGCCACAGAGCATATGAGATGTTCCAAAGAGATGAAATTGGTGTTTCAAACTCATGCCCGTGTCGAGAGGTATGAGACCTCTGACAAGTACTTTGCCCATAAGATGGAGGAGAATAGCTCAGCTAGTGAGCATGTGCTTAGAATGTCTGGGTACTACAATCGCTTGAATCAAGTGGGAGTTAATCTTCCGGATAAGATAGTGATTGACAAAGTTCTCTAGTCACTATCACCAAGCTACTAGAACTTCGTGATGAACTATAATATGCAAGGGATGACGAAAATGATTCCCGAGCTCTTCGCGTACTGAAATCGGCGAAGGTAGAAATTAAGAAAGAGCATCAAGTGTTGATGGTTGACAAGACCACTAGTTTCAAGAAAAAGGGCGAGGGTAAGAAAGGGAACTTCAAGAAGAATGGCAAGCAAGTTGTCACTCCCATGAAGAAGCCCAAAGCTGGACCCAAGCCTGAAACTGAGTGCTTCTACTGCAAAGGAAATGGTTACTGGAAGCGGAACTGCCCCAAATACTTGGCGGATAAGAAAGATGGCAAAGTGAACAAAGGTATATTTGATATACATGTTATTGATGTGTATTTTACTAGTGTTCATAGTAGCCCTTGGGTATTTGATACCGGTTCAGTTGCTAACATTAGTAACTCAAAACAAGAGTTGCAAAATGAACAGAGACTAGTTAATGACGAGGTGACGATGTGTGTTGGAAGTGATTCCAAGGTTGATAAGATCACCATCGCACACTCCCTCTACCTTCGGGATTAGTGTTGGACCTAAATAAATAAATGTTATTTGGTGTTTGCGTTGAGCATGGATATGATTGGATCATGTTTATTGCGATACGGTTATTCATTTAAGTCAGAGAATAATTGTTGTTCTGTTTACATGAATAAAACCTTCTATGGTCATACACTCAATGTAAATGGTTTATTGAATCTCGATCATAGTGATACACATATTCATAATATTGATGCCAAAAGATGCAAAGTTGATAATGATAGTGCAACATATTTGTGGCACTGCCGTTTAGGTCATATTGGTGTAAAGCGCATGAAGAAACTCCATGCAGATGGACTTTTGGAATCACTTGATTACGAATCATTTGATGCTTGCGAACCATGCCTCATGGGCAAGATGACTCAAACTCCATTCTCCGGAACAATGGAGCGAGCCACTAACTTATTGGAAATAATACATACCGATGTATGCGGTCCGATGAGTGTTGAGGCTCGCGGCGGGTATCTTTATTTTCTGACCTTCAAATATGATTTGAGCAGATATGGGTATATCTACTTAATGAAACACAAGTCTGAAACATTTGAAAAGTTCAAGGAATTTTCAGAGTGAAGTGGAGAATCATCGTAACAAGAAAATAAAGTTTCTATGATCTGATCGCGGAGGCAAATATTTGAGTTACGAGTTTGGCCTTCATTTAAAACAACGTGGAATAGTTTCACAACTCACGCCACCTGGAACACCACAGCGTAATGGTGTGTCCGAACATCGTAACCGTACTTTATTGGATATGGTGCGATCTATGATGTCTCTTACCGATTTACCACTATCGGTTTGGGGTTATGCATTAGAGACAGCTCCATTCACGTTAAATAGGGCACCATCTAAATCCGTTGAGACGACACCGTATGAACTGTGGTTTGGCAAGAAACCTAAGCTGTCGTTTCTTAAAGTTTGGGGTTGCGATGCTTATGTGAAAAAGCTTCAGCCTGATAAGCTCGAACCCAAATTGGAGAAGTGCGTCTTCATAGGATACCCAAAAGAAACTGTTGGGTACACCTTCTATCACAGATCCGAAGGCAAGATCTTTGTTGCTAAGAATGGATCCTTTCTAGAGAAGGAGTTTCTCTCGAAAGAAGTGAGTGGGAGGAAAGTAGAACTTGATGAGGTAATTGTACCTTCTCTCAATATGGAAAGTAGCTCATCAGAGAAATCTGTTCCCGTGATGCCTACACCAACTAGAGAGGAAGCTAATGATAATGATCATGAAACTTCAGATCAAGTTACTACAGAACTTCGTAGGCCAACTAGAACACGATCCGCACCAGAGTGGTACGAGAATCCTGTAATGGAAGTCATGTTACTAGACCAAGGCGAACCTACAAACTATGAAGAAGCTATGATGAGCCCAGATTCCGACAGATGGCTTGAGGCCATGAAATCTGAGATAGGATCCATGTATGAGAACAAAGTGTGGACTTTGGTGGACTTGCCCAATGATCGGCAAGCCATTGAGAATAAATGGATCTTCAAGAGGAAGACGGACGCTGATGGTAGTGTTACTATCTACAAAGCTTGACTTATCGCAAAAGGTTTTTGTCAAGTTCAAGGTGTTGAGTACGATGAGATTTTCTCACCCGTAGCGATGCTTAAGTCTGTCCGAATCATGTTAGCAATTGCCGCATTTTATGAAATCTGGCAAATGGATGTCAAAACTGCATTCCTTAATCGATTTCTTAAAGAAGAGTTGTATATGATGCAACCAAAAGGTTTTGTCAATCCTAAAGGTGTTAACAAAGTGTGCAAACTCCAGCGATCCATCTATGGACTGGTGCAAGCATCTCGGAGTTGGAATATACGCTTTGATGAGGTGATCAAAGCATATGGTTTTATACAAACTTATGGTGAAGCCTGTATTTACAAGAGTGGGAGCTCTATAGGATTTCTAATATTATATGTGGATGACATATTATTGATTGGAAATAATATAGAATTTCTGGATAGCATAAAAGGATACTAAAATAAGAAATTTTCAATGAAAGACCTCGGTGAAGCTACTTTCATATTGAGCATCAAGATCTATAGGGATAGATCAAGACGCTTAATAGAACTTTCACAAAACACATACCTTGATAAGATTTGAAGAAGTTCAAAATGGTTCAATCCAAGAAGGGGTTCTTGCTTGTATTACAAGGTGTGAAGTTGAGTAAGACTCAAAACTCGACCACGGCAGAAGATAGAGAGAGAATGAAAGTCATTCCCTATGCCTCAGCCATAGGTCCTATAAAGTATGCCATGCTGTGTACCAAACCTGTTTTGTACCTTGCCATGAGTTTGTCAAGGGGGTACAATAGTGATCCAGGAGTAGATCAATAGACATCGGTCAAAATTATCCTTAGAGGACTAAGGAAATGTTTCTCGGTTATGGAGGTGATAAAAGAGTTCGTCGTAAAGAGTTATGTCGATGCAAGCTTTGACACTGATCTAGATGACTCTAAGTCTCAATCTAGATACGTATTGAACGTGGGAGCAATTAGCTAGAGTAGCTCCATGCAGAGCATTGTAGACATAGAAATTTGCAAAATACATACGGATCTGAATGTGGCAGACCCGTTGACTAAACTTCTCTCACAAGCAAAACATGATCACACCTTAGTACTCTTTGGGTGTTAATCACATAGCAATGTGAAATAGATTATTGACTCTAGTAAACCCTTTGGGTGTTGGTCACATGGCGATGTGAACTATGGGTGTTAATCACATAAAGATGTGAACTATTGGTGTTAAATCACATGGCAATGTGAACTAGATTATTGACTCTAGTGCAAGTGGGAGACTGAAGGAAATATGCACTAGAGGCAATAATAAACTTGTTATTTTATATTTCCTTATATCATGATAAAAGTTTATTATTCATGCTAGAATTGTATTAACTGGAAACTTGATACATGTGTGGATACAAAGACAAAACACCGTGTCCCTAGTAAGCCTCTACTAGACTAGCTCGTTAATCAAAAGATGGTTAAGTTTCCTAACCATAGACATGTGTTGTCATTTGATGAACGGGATCACATCATTAGGAGAATGATGTGATGGACATGACCCATCCGTTAGCTTAGCATATTGATCGTTCAGTTTTATTGCTATTGCTTTCTTCATGTCAAATACATATTCCTTCGACTATGAGATTATGCAACTCCCGGATACCGGAGGAATGCCTTGTGTGCTATCAAACGTCACAACGTAACTGGGTGATTATAAAGATTCTCTATAGGTATCTCCGAAGGTGTTTGTTGGGTTGGCATAGATCGAGATTAGGATTTGTCACTCCGAGTATCGGAGAGGTATCTCTGGGCCCTCTCGGTAATACACATCATAATAAGCCTTGCAAGCAATGTGACTAATGAGTTAGTTGCGGGATGATGTATTATGGAACGAGTAAAGAGACTTGCCGGTAACGAGATTGAACTATGTATGAAGATACCGACGATCAAATCTCGGGCAAGTAACATACCGATGACAAAGGGAATAACGTATGTTGTCATTACGGTACGACCGATAAAGATCTTCGTAGAATATGTGGGAACCAATATGAGCATCCAGGTTCCGCTATTGGGTTTTGACCGGGGAGGTGTCTCGGTCATGTCTACATAGTTCTCGAACCCGTAGGGTCCGCACGCTTAACGTTCGATGATGATTTTGTATTATATGAGTTATGTGATTTGGTGACCGAATGTTGTTCGGAGTCCCGGATGAGATCACGGATATGACGAGGAGTCTCGAAATGGCCGAGAGGTAAAGATTCATATATAGGACGATGATATTCGGACACCGGAAGTGTTCCGGGGGTACCGGGTACATATCGGGTCACTGGAAAGGGATTCCGGGCACCCCGGCAAAGATATGGGCCTAATGGGCCAAGAGGGGAAACACAGCAGCCAGCAGGGGCTGCTGCACCCCCCATATGGGCCGCACCTTAGGAGGAAGGAAAGGGGGGAAGAGAGAAGGAAGGGGAGGGATTCGGCCTCCCCCTTCATTCCCTCCTCCCTCCTCTTTCCTTCCCTCGCCGGTGGATATGGTAAGGGGGGAGGCCGAATTGGGAGGCGCCCAAGTAGGATTCCTCCTACTTGGGGCGCCCCCTTGGCTGCCTCTCCTCCCCTCCAACCTATATATATATGTGGGGGGGGGGGCACCGCTAGAAGACACACCAACAATTGTTAGCCGTGTGTGGCGCCCCCCTCCACAGTTTACGCCTCCGGTCATATTCTCGTAGTGCTTAGGCGAAGCCCTGCGCGGATCACTTCACCATCACCGTCACCACGCCGTCGTGCTGAAGAAACTCATCTCCCTCGACGCTTTGCTGGATCAAGAGTTTGAGGGACATCATCGAGCTGAACGTGTGTAGAACTTTGAGGTGACGTACGTTCGGTGCTTGATCGGTCGGAACGAGAAGAAGTTCGACTACATCAACCGCGTTGTCAAACGCTTCCGCTTTCGGTCTACGAGGGTACGTAGACATACTCTCTCCCTCTTGTTGCTGTGCATCTCCTAGATAGATCTTGCGTGAGCGTAGGAATTTTTTTGAAATTGCATGCTACGTTTCCCAACAATCCTTGGTGTTAAAGATGTTATATTTGACAAGGATAGACTTTGCAGTGCTTGTCAAGAAGGAAAACAAGTTGGAGGAAGTCATCCCGTAAAGAACATTATGACCATGAGAAGACCGCTTGAGCTACTCCACATGGATCTTTTTGGTCCCAACGCCTACAAGAGTCTCGGTGGTAACTCGTTTGGTTTAGTCATTGTTGATGATTTTTCAAGATTTACGTGGGTGTTCTTTCTTGATGATAAATCGCAGGTCCAAAAGATCTTCAAGAACTTCGCTTGGAAGGCCCAAAATCAATTTGAAGTAAAAATCAAGAAGGTTCGCAGCGACAATGGAACGGAGTTCAAGAACGCCAATGTGGATACCTTTCTTGACGAAGAAGGGATTTCACATGAGTTCTCGGTTACGTACACACCTTAACAAAATGGAGTTGTTGAGAGGAAGAACCGGACACTCATTGAGATGGCAAGAACGATGCTTGATGAATACAAGACGCCAAAACACTTTTGGGTGGAAGCAGTTGAGACAGCTTGTCATGCCACAAATCGATTATATCTTCACAAGCTTCTTGGCAAGACGGCATACGAGCTTCTCACTGGTAACAAACCCCAAGTTGGATACTTTCGAGTATTTGGCTCAAAGTGCTACATTCTTGATAAACATCGTCGTTCAAAATTTGCCCCTAAATCTCATGAAGGTTTCCTACTCGGTTATGGCTCAAACTCTCACACTTACCGTGTCTACAACAATTTCACCCGAAAGGTTGAAGAGACGGTAGATGTGAAGGTTGATGAATCTAACAGCTCGCAAGTAGAGCAATTGCCAATTGATGTAGGAGACAAAAACCCTTCGGAAGCGATTCAAGACTTGTCTATTGGCAAGATTCGCCCAACAGAGGTGAAGGAGAGTACCACGTCTGTTCAAGTGGAAGCCTCAACTTCACACCAAGGTGAACCACAAGTTGACTTGGAGGCATCCACAAGTGGAACATGTCAAGATGAAGGAGACGAGGAAGTACAACAAGTTGAACCTCATCGACCTCCTTCTCCACATCCACAAGAGAACATCAACGCCAACAACAATGAAGATAGACAAGAGGAAGAACAAGACAATGAAGAGGATGTTCCACCCCGACCCAAACAAAAGCTCTCACGAGTTAGAGCAAGAGTCTAAAGAGATCATTCCGTCGAACAAATCTTCGATGATATTCAAACCGGGAGAATTACTCGCTCTGAGTCTCGCTTAGCTAACTTTTGTGAACATTACTCATTCATTTCTAACATTGAACCTATGAATGTTGAAGAAGCTCTTGATGATCCGGATTGGGTGAACGCTATGCATGAAGAGCTACACAATTTCAAGAGGAATCAAGTATGGACGCTTGTTGAAAAGCCCGATGAAAAGCACATTGTCATTGGAACCAAATGGGTGTTTCGGAATAAGCAAGATGAAGATGGACAAGTTGTACGCAACAAGTCCCCTCTCATCGCCCAAGGTTACACTCAAGTCGAATGTATGGACTATGGTGAGACATATGCCCCCGTTGCTAGACTTGAGTCCATACGCATCTTACTTGCTTATGCCAATCACCATGATATCACTCTATACCAAATGGACATTAAAAGTGCCTTTCTAAATGGAGAAATTGAGGAGGAAGTCTATGTTAAACAACCTCCCGGCTTTGTTAATCCCAAGAAACCTAATCATGTTTACAAACTTCACAAAGCACTTTATGGTCTCAAACAAGCTCCTAGAGCATGGTATAAATGCTTGACTAAGTTTCTTCTTGAAAAAGGCTTCGAGATTGGAAAAATTGATTCTACACTTTTTACTAAAAGGGTTAATGGTGAATTATTTGTGTGCCAAATTTATGTGGATGATATCATATTTGGTTCGACTAACCCTCTTTTTAGTGAAAAGTTTGGAAGGCTAATGTCGAAGAAGTTTGAGATGTCTATGATGAGTGAACTCAAATTCTTTCTTGGTTTGCAAATCAAGCAAACTAAGGAGGGTACATTTGTTTCCCAAACAAAGTATACCAAGGACTTATTCAAGAAGTTCAATATGCAAGAGAGCAAAGATATGAAAACACCCATGCCTACTAGTGGAAAGCTTGACTTGACTAAGGATGGCAAACCAGTTGACCAAAAGGTTTACTGCTCTATGATTGGTTCATTGTTATATCTATGTGCCTCCCATCCCGATATTATGCTAAGTGTGTGCATGTGTGCATGATATCAAGCGCCCCCTAAAGAGTGTCATCTTAAGGCTGTGAAAAGGATAGTGAGATACTTAATCCGTACACCAAACTTTGGCATTTGGTATCCTAAGAGGTCCTCTTTTGATCTTGTTGGCTACTCCGAATCGGACTATGCCGGTGACAAGGTTGATAGAATGTCCACTTCGGGAACTTGTCAATTTCTTGGTAGATCTCTTGTGTCTTGGTCCTCCAAGAAACAAAACTCGGTATCCTTATCCACCGCCGAAGCGGAATACATTGCCGCCAGATCATGTTGTGCTCAATTACTTTGGATGACCCAAACTCTTAAGGATTATGGGATACATGTGAAACATGTTCCATTGCTATGTGATAATGAAAGTGCTATTAAGATTGCTCACAATCCTGTGCAACATTCTCGAACTAAGCATATTGAAGTTCGTCATCATTTCATTCGAGATCATGTTGCTAAAGGAGACATCAATCTTAAGCATGTTCGTACCGATAAGCAATTGGCGGATATATTCACCAAACCGCTTGATGAGAAAGTTTTTTGCCGTTTGAGAGGTGAATTAAATATTATTGATGCCTCAAACTTGGAGTAGAAACTCCATTCGGATACATGCAAGGCATGAGCTTGTCTTTTGACTAATCCTTGATATTACTCTTATGATGATGATCATATGTCTTGGATCTATACTTGTACCCTTGCATGTTATCTAACCCTTGTAGGTACTTGGATGAGCCCAAATCTACGAGATTGCAAGTCACTCACATCTTGAGCGATCTTTACATCACCAAGTTTCTACTATATGGTTGTTGAATACAAGGAAGCATGGATTCACTCAACATATCCTTTGACAATTTCTATATATCATATTTCATTTGGTATCAAGTTTCATGATTGTCATTTTGGATACACAAGTGCTCTTCCTTGCAAGACTAACCCATGTAGGAAGATGAACTCAAACTATAAGTGGTGCTCTCAACTCTTGATGAACTACATCAATCTCGAGCATCCAACATAAGTTCGACTACATGATCAAGATCAACACCACCATTTAAGGTATGTTATTCCATCTTAGAGAAGCTTTACTCCAAGACATGGGTCAAAGAAACTCACCAAGATGAGAATACACCAAAAAGCTTAAACGAAAAATGGTAACCCCATTTTGAGCTTAAACGATGAGTATGACCTACGATCAAGTGTCTTCACTTGACTCCTCAGTCAATATACTCTAACATAGGTGACTTTGTCGCCGACCCCTTCTAGATGAAGTTCTCTAGTGTTTCATTGTTTTGCATATGTTTTTAATTGTTTGTTCCCCTTATAAAACAAAACTTCATCTAGATCCTTTTCCTTTGTATGTTTCTCTGTATTTTTCTGCATCTAATTCATTGCAAATTCTTCAGTTAATTCCTTGCAAATCCTTGTGAGATTTCAATTGCCAAGTGAGCTGAGTTGACAAGACTTTTCCTCTGTGTTGAACTCGGCCTCACCGATTCATGCCCATCGGCTAGACCGAACTACAATACCTTGTAGAAAGTTCATCGGTACAACCGACGAGGACTAACTCGGTCTGACCGATATGCATCATCTATGACACCGCCAACTCGGTGTCACCGATGAAAATAGATCGGCGTTACCGATTTCACTACTGAGAAAACTTTTTTCCATTGCTAATGTCATTTCTTCTCCAGCTCCACTCAATGATTCTTATCCTCTACTCACATCTCATACTACATGCTGCTTTGTAATGTGTGTCAAGGACCAAACCTATTTGACTCATGCTCCAGAAGGTCCCTTCTTGGAAATTGATGTCAAAGGGGGAGAGAGAGAGCACATCAAAGCTTATCACATGGGAAAGCACATCTTAGCTTGCTTCTCCAGATGCTTATTAACAATAGAGGAGAGAAGTCACATGTCTTTAAGAGGGGAAAGACATGTTAATAAATGTGAGTTCGTATCTTTTCTTGCTCTGATTTTCCCTTACCCTACCTTCTCCCATTATCCAATATCAAATTCAGGGGGAGAAAGAGTTCCTATCTAAGGGAAGAAAATCTTTGGAATTCATTGCATATCTTTAATCTTTGGGGACATGTCCATATCCAAATAGAGTACTAAGTACTTACTCTTTACATGTCATCCCAGTCTTGGTAGTCTTGTGGTTTCCTGAACTTGCTTCATTTAGAGTGTTCTTGTGTTATCTAACCTTGTTTTCTCAAGCTCATCTCTTCCGAAGCCAGCCCAAGACCACAAGGTAAGTATATGCATCACACTCATGTGCATGATGATCTCTTGCTGATGTACATATTGTTTGCAAGAAGGACTCATGAACATAAAGGTACACTTCCTGTATACATCATTTGCTCTGATGCATATAGCCAAGATAGATGTAACTCATTTCTTGCTCTGACATGCTTATGCATTCACATGATCTTACATACTATCTTTACATGATTGCATACATGTAGGGGGATCCTATGCATGTTACATGTTCTTCCAAAGCTTTACTTGCTACTCTTCATATCCTTATCTGAAGCTTTGATGTATGTTGTCATCAATTACCAAAAAGGGGGAGATTGAAAGCACAAGTGCTCCCTGGGTGATTTTGGTAATTAATGTCAACATATCTCTTATTGGACTAATATCTTTATCTAGTATATTTCAGAAAGTTCAATAATGGCGTGGCATGAACAAGAGGATGTGGAACCCCTTCAAGATACTAAGGACAAAGATTGGCAAAATCTCAAGACTCTTCATTTCTATTTTAGTGATCCAAGATCACATTGAGTCCATAGGAAAAGCCAATACTATTAAAAGGGGATGAGGTGTTGCTTAATGGTCTACTTGCTCAAAATGCTAAGTGATATGCTCCAAAGCCCTCAACCACTTTCTCATTTCCAAATATGTCCAAAACCTAAATTCAAACTCGGCCCCACCGATTTGATCTATCCAGCGCCACCGAGTTTGTTTGACATAGCCACTGCTAGAAACCCTAATCAATTCGGTCACACCGATCGGGATCTCGGTCTCACCGAGATGGCAATGCAAACTCTCTGTTTCCCTTCATAATGTTTTGGTATTACCAAAATGAGCGATCGGTCCCACCGAGTTCTCAATGCAAACTCTCTGTTGCCTGTTGTAATTATTTCGGTCTCACCGAAATATGCAATCGGTCCCACTCTCTGTTTAACTCATTGCTGAAATCGGTCCCACCGAGTTCATGCAATCGGTCATACCGAGATGAGGTCTTGCCCTAACCCTTGCACCTCGGTCCCATCGAGTTGATCATGTCGGTCCCACCGAGTATCCTAACGTTCACATTTTGAACTAAATCGGTCTCACTGAGTTCTTCTATTCGGTCTGACCGAGTTGGGTCAAATGTGTGTAACGGTTGGATTTTGTGTGGAGACTATATATACCCCTCCACCCCCTTCGCTATTCAAGAGAGAGCCATCAGATCGTGCCTACACTTCCACTACTCATTTTCTGAGAGAGAACCACCTACTCATGTGTTGAGATCAAGACATTCCAATCCAACCACAAGAATCTTGATCTCTAGCCTTCTCCAAGTTGCTTTCCACTCAAACCTTCTTTCCACCATAGCCAAATCTGTGAGAGAGAGTTGAGTGTTGGGGAGTCTATCATTTGAAGCACAAGAGCAAGGAGTTCATCATCAACACACCATTTATTACCTTTTGGAGAGTGGTGTCTCTGTAACACCCCCAGTGGTTAGCTATAGTAATCACCATTTTGATTATGCCATGTCATCATGATTATCAGTGCCTAATCATCATTTGCATCCATTTTTCATTCAGCTCCTAACTCAAAATTCAAATTAAAATTTAAGTGGAAAATAAAAGTTGTTCAAATCAGAAACCAAAATGTTCATTAAATAGCAAATAATTCAGAGGCAAATATAAAATTGTAACCAACAGTAATGGGAGTAGTTAAGTGACCCTAATAACCTCAAACAGTGGCTAACAGCAACTTTTAATCACCTTTTATTTAATCTAAATTAAATATGAAATCATATTTTAGCCAAACCAATTTTTGGAGTTAGGGTATAATGCACTGCTAATTTTGGGCTAGGTCACTTATTTAGTAAAAATCATTTTGTGCCTAACATTTGCAAACAGGAAAAACAGAAAAGAAGAAAACAAATAAAAATAAAAGCTCCCCCCCGGACCAACTGGGCCGTGGCCCAGCTGGACCACCAGGCGGCCCACCCCGCTCTCCCAAACCCCCACCCGAAACCCTAGCGATCCCCTCTCATTCCCCCCCTCCCCGCGACTCGATCGGGATCGGGATCGAGCCCGACCGCTCGACCCCGTCGCCCCTCGCCGCCTTTCGCCGGATCGCCGGCCACCACTGCCTCGTCCTCCTCCTCCTCCCGACGCCCTCGACGCCGGCGCCGCGTCCCGTCATCGCCGCACGGCGCCCGCCCCGACCACCGCACCGCGCGCCCCCGACCCCGTCGCCATCGTCGGTCACCATCGCCGACGCCTCCTCGCCTCCTCCCCACGCCGTCCTCCTCGAGCCTCGCCGCCCCTCTCCTCCTCGCTCGTGAGCTCCCTCCCTCGCTCTCCTCGCCTCTGTCGCCGCCGTCGCGCTCGCGCTCCGCCACCCGGCCTCGCCCCGCTCATGCTCACCTCGTCATGGCCACGCCCACGGCTCCGCGCGCGCACGCCCTCGTGCGGCCGCGCCTTGCCGCGCCCCCATCGCAGTCGCTCGCTGCTTCCGCCATAGGCCGCCACCGCGACCGCGCCCGCAGCCGCACATCCTCGCTGCCTCTGCTACCCCGGCCACCGCGCCCCGCTCGCCTCGCCGGCTAACTGAGCCCGCACGCGCACGTGCGCATCTGGCACGTCGGACGTGTCCGGCGCACCGAACGGGCACAGCCCGGACATGTCCGGCTGTGCCACTGACGAACGGGGCCCAGCCCCTGTATATAAGTAAAAATAAATTTATTAATTAGTGAATTAATTAAGTTAATTAACTCTGATTAAGTTAATCTAATTAATTAGTTAGTTTAATTAAACTGTAATTAGATTAACTAAATCCTAATTAACCTAAACAGAGAATGACAGGTGGGACCCACACGTCAGGTTGACCCAGTCAACGCACTGTTGACTACTGACATCATGCTGATGTCATGATGACGTCAGCCCGCACTATTCTGGATAATGTTGTTTTAATAATTTAAATAATTTTAGAATATTGTTTAAACTTTGAAAAATCATATAAAATAATCCGTAGCTCAGATCGAAAAACTTTATACATGAAAATTGCTCAGAACGGCGAGACGAATCCGAAAACGCGGATCGTTCGTCCGTCACACGTCCCTAGCATAGCAAACATGCAAGCGTTCCCCTCTTTTCGTCTGTCTGAAATGCCGGACACCGGGAATTCTTTCCCGAATGTTTTTCCCCTTCGCCGGGATTACCTAGCACTACGATAGAACACCGCTAGCTCTGCTTATTGACATCATGCACTTGTTTGCTTAGTATTTACTGTTTCCTCCCCCTCTTCTCTCTCGTTAGACCCCGTCGCAGTTCCCGGTACCGACGCAGCTCCGGAGCCCGACGACACCGTTGACGACCTTGCCCTTGCCGCCGAGCAACCAGGCAAGCCCCCCTCTTGAGCATACCGATATCGCCCATTTTATTTTCTCATGCTTGCATTAGAATTGCTGCTGCTGCTGCTTTACCTATTCTAATGCATAGCCTGTTTATTGTAACCTGCTGTTGATAATTACCTGCATAACCTATACTGCTTAGTATATGCTGGGTAGAGACTTATCAGTGACCCCACTAGTCCCGACTGCCCCGCTGGATTATCAGAAGACCCGATCAACGGGATTGAAGACCAGGCTCCGGCACCGCACATCACCCCCCCCTTAGTTGTAACGACACTGCAGCGTTACTATCGAGTGCCGAGGGTGAAACCTCCTGTAGCACTTCTGATGTTAACCCTGTTGAGTAGCTATTCGGTCGTGGTCATCAAGGGTGATTCCTCCTTCACCGCTTCCGATAACGATGCCGTCATACAACGCCTCAAGTGTGAACCTATCGAGGGTGATTCCTCCTAAGTTCACCTTGACAGTTACATCGAGTGGGTATACATCGAGGGTGATACCTCGGATTCCCTTGATGTTATGGACACACGGATGCTTGGGCTTTACACCGTTACTTGGAAAGGCGGGTCGACCCTGAGGGGTACCCGCGTGTGATGTGAAGACGGGTTGCCTGTATGGTGCCCGAGTGATGAATACGAGGCGTGGCCGGGCATTCTTGGCCCTTGTCGCAAGTCCTCGATACGGGGCGACGGGGTCACATCTTTCGTGAGTCTCTGCTCGTTACCGCACCCCCAAGGTACTAACGGTTTGGATATGTGATCTGAGTGGGCCTCTAGCCCGATAGCACTAACCATCATGTGGGAAAAGTTATGGGCACTCTGCATCGTATGCATCAGCCGAAAGCTTTGACAGACGTCCAGTTCAGCATGGCGGCACGGACGGACCGGCGCCTTCCTGTAGTGTTGGTGCCTGGCTTCACCGTGTGCACAACGACCCGGAGGGCGAGGGGCGATGGCCAAGACCCCCTTGCGCTTAGGATGTAGACCGGCGGGGACCTCTCTGCTGAGCTGTAGGTAGGGTTGCGGTGTGTCGTTTGGCCGAGGCCGAGTAGGACCGGAGTTAAGCGAGCATGGTGGGTAAGTTGGTGCACCCCTGCAGGGAAGAACTAATCTATGCATAACCGGATCCTCGGTAACGGACACTCGGAGTTGTATCCCGATCGATACAACTATAACTGGATACTATGGCTCTGGGATTGCTTCTCGCAGGGAGTCGAGAAGGGATCTCAGGACGAGGTTGATGACTGTATGGCTCTGGGATTGCTTTCTCGCAGGGAGTCGAGAAAGGATCTCTGGGTGAGGTTGAGACTTAATGATACTGCTACATTGTATTATACTGTTCTACTCTCTTCTATTGCTGCAAGACCGCTGAAGATGCTAGTCTTTGATAGGACTAGGCCTCCTCTCTATTCTGGCATTTCTGCAGCCCAGTCCACATATACAGCCACTCTTTGATAATGTTGCATATGTAGTGTAGATCCTTGCTTGCTGAGTACTTCGGATGAGTACTCATGGTTGCTTTGCTTTCGTTTTCCCCCATATCCTTTTGATGCGACCAGATGACGGAGCCCCGGATACAGCTGCCCCTGCCGACGATCGCTACTACTACCCCGAGGGTGGATATTACTTCGAGCTTGCCGTCGACCAGGAGTAGGATCGGTGGGTCCCAGGCAAGAGGCCTGCACCTTTCGATCGTAGTGTTTTCTTTTGCCCCGCCTTTTAAGGGCCTATCTGTCTTTTCTTTTATATCTGTACTCAGATATCTGATCCTTCTGCTGACGCTTGTATGCGAGCTTTTGTATTCGAGCCCTCGAGGCCCCTGGCTTGTAATATAAAGCTTGTATGACTTTATTTATGTTTTAGAGTTGTGTTGTGATATCTTCCCGTGAGTCCTTAGGCTTGATCATGTGCATTTGCGTGTATGATTAGTGCACGATTGAGCCGGGGGCGTCACAGTCTCCTAGATTGGTTAGGTGTCACTTGGGAGCCTCCGACAAGATTGTGGAGTTGAACCAAGGAGTTTGTAAGGGCAAGGAGATCGCCTACTTCGTGAAGATCTACCCGAGTGAGGTAAGTCCTTCGTGGGCGATGGCCATGGTGGGATAGACAAGGTTGCTTCTTCATGAACCCTTTGTGGTTGGAGCCCTCCGTGGACTCACGCAGCCGTTACCCTTCGTGGGTTGAAGTCTCCACCAACGTGGATGTACGATAGCACCACCTATCGGAACCACGCCAAAAATCTCCGTGTCTTCATTGCGTTTGCACACTCCAATCCCATTCCTTTCCTTTCTTGCAAATAGCATGCTTTACTCTTTCCGCTGCTCATACTCTTGTCATGCTTGCTTGAAATGTATTGTGAATGCTTAAACTTGTGCTAAAACTCCACCTCAACTTGAAGAACTTAAAAACTGCTACTTTTGCTTGTTGAGGGTCTAATCACCCCCCCTCTAGACACCTCTTCTCGATCCTTTCAAAGACACATATTATGTTTTGTTACAGGGCACCATGACAATAAAGGTAGCTCAAGGCTAAGCTTGGCGATCTCCGGGGACCCTTGGGATGGAGAGAACCTTATCGGCATGAGGACCAGCCTTCTCCGCAGCAGCAGAAGTATCAGCACCCGGCGGCAGCCTCTTGAAGCCATCGGCAAGGTTGAGGTTTGGGTGGAGGGGAAGCAAGGTTGCTCAAGACCATGAAGAGGGCGTTGTGGGCAAGCTTCCGGGACTCAGTAGCAAAGCATTCAGCCCTGTCTTCCTCGTACATCTTCAACCCTTCAATCAAACCTTCAAAGAAAAGCGTCAACTTGACACTTGGAACTTCATGGTTCTTGACGAAAAAAGCCCAGCTCTTCATGTCCATCTTCGAGATCTGGGCGTGAGGTGCTCGGCGATGTCAACCAAGTTCTTGATCCAGAGGTCGCGCTGTTCAATCTAGTTTTGCAGTTTGTCCTCCGCATCTTTTCAGAAGGCTCTTGCATTATCCAGGTCCTTCATCAGCAACTTCTCGCGAGCTCCGGTAGATTCAATTTCGCTCTCCAGAGTGCCAAGCCTTGCCTTCATGTCAGTGATGGTGCTGTTGGCAGTGTCGAGGTCCTAGCTCTTGGAGGAAAGCTGCGATTGTACCTCCTTTAGGAGGGTCTCTGCTTTCTGTGCTTCTTCTTTGAGAGCCATGATTTCCTTGGTGCTCCCGGCAAGGTCCTCCGTCAATTTGGCCACTCGTTGATCAAGGTCAGTCTTGGCGGCAGATGCAGCAGCAAGCTCATCAGTAAGCTTCTTCAGCTGGGTAGAGGATTCAAGGGTGAGCGCATCCAGCATGGCCTGGTGCTTGTCCTCCAAGGCTTTGGTGCGCTGCCGGACGAGGGCCTTCAGCTCTTCATCTTTGCCGCGGAGGGTGGCTTCAAGGTTCCCTTCCCGGGTAAAGATGTCTTTCTCCTTGGCGTCCAGAAGCGCTTCGCGCTCCGCCAAGCAAACCTCCCGGGAAGCAACATCCTCCTTGGCCATGGTTATCACCTCCCATTGCCGCTAAAGGGATTGAAATTGCTTGCTATGCCACTCGCGCAACTCGATGCCTTTGTCCATTAACTTCTGATCCATGAGGCCAACAGAGTCACATTGCTCCTTGATCGTTTGCCATTTCAAGTTATATCTGCTCTGCACGTCCTTGATTCCTGTTGCCATGGACTCAAAAAAGGACAAGTCCTTGGCCCCGTGAGCAGAATCATCAACTTCTTCAACTCTCTGGGACAGCGTGCCAGAATGCACCTGATTTCTTCATCGAAATCCATGCCCGCTGCAACAAATGAGTCAGGGGCTGCGAGCCTAGGTTGAGCAAGGACCAGCGCCAGCTTGCTTGAAGGTGGCTGTGGGGCTGCGGCCGGTGTGCTGAAGGAGGGAAGGGGACCCATGGTTTGAAGGGGAGTTTTCTCCTCAGCCACTGTCTCAGGGATCGACGTGCTACCAGGGGTCTCCTCTGCTTCCTTTGAGAGTTCTTGGATGTCCCCGGCAGTATGCTCCTGGCCTTCCGCGGCAGCAATCTTAGCGGCCTCCTTGGCAACATCTATCCCAATGCTGGCTACTTCCTCCAAAAGCTCGGGTTCCTCAGTCGCCAAGGCTGCAAATGAAACCAACGAGCAACAATGATGAGATATCAGAAATCATCAAATTGGATGAAGAAAGACAAGAACAAGTAAATTACCCGGTGGTGTTTGCTGCAGAAGGGCGCCAGCCTCCCCGGCAACGTCTGTTGCCGGAGCATGGTCCGTGTCCCCTCCCTCGGCAGTAGTGGCCTCGGTATGGGCAGACCCCTTGGTGGAGGCCCTTGCCGGCGACCCCTCTACTTGGACTTTCGTCGGGGTAGTCCCTCCTTGGTGGACCCCGCCTAGGTGAACCTCCTCTCCTCCCTTAGCGGAGGGCGAAGCATGTCCTTCTACATCTCTCCGGGCGGGCGGAACTTGCCCCATCCCTTCACGCTGGGGGCTGGGCTGGGGGCTGGGCACGGGGTCCCCTGTGCCATCCCCCGCCATACCTGCGCTCGCTGAGGCCCCCGGCATGGCTGTAAGCTTGGTTCGCTTGGCCCGCTGGGCAAGGGGTTCTTCATCTCTGTCGAAGACGATGGAACAAGATTGAATCAATGAGTTGTCAAAGCTGAAGTACCTCGACAATGAAGAGATCAGTTGTTCTCCTTACTCTGGGTCTATGAGCATGGAGCCCAGCGCGTACCCCGCAGGTGGCGGGGTCACCCTGCCCCTCTTCAAAGTCGGAGGGGTAGAGCTTCCCGGCAGCTTTGAGCTCTTCGGTGGAGCCGGGGGCTCCGGCGGGGTTGAGTTGCGCGAGGAAGCCGGGCTCGACTGGGGGCTGGGATCGACCCTAGTGACGGCACGTCGCTTGGTGGTCGGAGTCTTGGCCTCCGCCAGGCCAGAGGATTGGCGGTGTATCGTCTCTGAGTTAGTGACCCTGGAGGTGGTCTTCTTCACCCTCTTCACAATTGTTGAGGAGGTCGAAGCTGCTGCCTTCCTGTTGGCCCACTTGCGGGGGCGATAGTCTGGATCTGGCCCTCGAGCTTGGGGGCCTGCCGCGAGCCATTCCTCCTCCGGCTGCTCTGCCTCTTTAGCTTCGCTTTCTCCTTGGGCCTCTGCTACCGTGGCGAGAATGCCAACCCCGGCAGGGTCGAGCATGCCAGCCTCCTCCGCGGCGTGCCCCTCGCTCCCCTCGTCTGAGGAACCCTCGCCTTCCACTTCCTCCTCCTCCTCCTTCTCCTCTTCTCCGGGCCTCGCCTTCCCGGCAGCCCAGAGAGCTTTGTCCTCCTCAATCCGCTTCTTAATGAACCACGCCTCCGCCTTGAGGTGCACTTGACCATATCGTTCTCCACCCTGGAAGCCCTTTCTTCCAGGCCAGAGACCCACTACATCTTTGCATCCAGGTCGGGCATTTTCCAGTCAGCCGCGACTCCCGTAAGCATTGCAATCGGGCATCCACTTTAGAATATGGTCCCGTGCAGAGTTGATATGCAGTGGGATGACCTTTGCCGGCAGATGGAATGGCCCAAGGCTGCCAAACAGCTGTTCGCACAACCAGCCATGGCCGTATATCGACAAGTTGTTGATGAGGCCCGGGTACAAACGCATTCTGTCGGCAGCATCACCATATTCCCAAGAAATTTGTCCCTCTTCTGCAGTGGCGCAATGCGGCACCGGAGGAAGTCGCCCCCACCTGCTCGATGGTTAGCCCGACAGCCTTGAGACGAGCGATTCGATTCAACGCAGGGCGAAGCCTATCGTCAGTGAGGCCTACCTTGCTCCATTCGCTGCCACACATAACTCTGGGGCGTCCTTGTCCTGGATCTAGCACCAGTCCGCCCTCCATTCCTCCCATCTGCTGTGCTGCTGGCCAGAGAGATAAGTTGATTCATCCTTCTTGCCTCGGGGGATCCAACTTATGTTTCCCGAGCGGTGAGTCTTATCTTCCACCCGCGGGATAAAGAAGTGCCTGAACAAATCCATATTGGGGTAACTCCGATGAAATTCTCGCACAGATGCGCAAAGATTGCCATGCATGCCATGACATTAGGTGTGAAATCCAGGAGATGGAACCCGTACACCACCATCATGGCTTCGAAGAAATCTGAGAAGGGGGGGGGGGGGGTAAGGCCGCAGAGAAAGTACGCGTAGAAGAAGCGGTACGAGTTCGGTGGAACTTCCTTTCCCTCCGGCAAGACCACGGGCGCTCCATGCCCCTTCGGAACTACCCTCCCCCACATGTACGGGTACCTCGCAGTCAGGGCTTTGCTGTCCAGGTTTGATGGGAAGAAAACCACATCTTCCCGCCGCTTCCTGTCCAGCTCCTCTGCCCTTTTCTTCTTCCCCTCCACTGCAGTATCTCGGGCGGTGGTCGCCCGCTTCCCCCTCGCAGCGACGGCTTTCTTTCCCATCCTCCGAGATTGCAGGGCGGATGGGAGATCTAGCAGGGCGTTGAAGGCGGATGCCGGTGTGGGAGCGGTTGATTGGCTTGTGGAAGAAGATGATGGGAGAAGAGACAGATGCGAATGAGCAGTGCCCCTTCGCGTTGCCCTTTTTTATTGGGAACTGACGCGGAGCTGGCTCTTCGCCATCTTTTCTCAGAAAGTTACCATTTCTACATTTGCACTACCCATTAACTACTGATGTTCCATGACCCCACGACCTACGGTAATTACGCAGAGTGGACGTTGGATTGACTGTTCATCATAACGACTACTGCATGTGCAACACTTTTTCGACGCATGTCCGTGCACTGTTTGGGGCCTAACCCAACATGCCCGGTGACACATATGGCTCAGGCCCGGGGGCTTCTGTCGGGTTACACAAACAGGGGTGTATGTTTCCCCTGACTTGTGCATAGATTAAAGGCTTCCTCCCCGGCAACCAAGGCTAAGCCAGAGAAGCAGCTCTTAGTGAGATTAAAGAGCGGATCAAGAAGACCAAGACAAGCAAGACAAGCAAGACAGAAGAATATCACCTTGGGAAGGCCTCCCTTGCCGGGCAGGAGAGCCTGGCCGGGTCGAGGCCGCACCAGGTGCAAGCCCAAGGTTTCCCCGGCAAGCTTGCCGGGTTCGCCACGGGCGGGGCTCCCTGCCAAGACACAACCGATCCACCGCACAACGACGCAAGTCACTTATCAGTGTGGTGTCGAGCCCCCAAGTGATTAAGTGGCCTCTGCTAAGCATGTGGCGGCCCGTTGGAAGACAAGATTTATCCAAGTGACACCCGTCCAGAGGCATGTCAAGATGATAAGCAAGAGATGATTAAGCAGCTCGGCAGGCCTGCCGGGTTTCGCCCTCAGCATGACACCTGGCAGTGCATTTAATGCACTTTGTCCTAACTGCTAGAGTTAGGTATGATAGCATTATTAGCTATCTAATCAGTAGATAAAGACTGTTTTGCCATTATGGTTACCCCTTGAGCTATAAAAGGAGGTCCAAGGCGACCTAGCATAGGATTCGGACCCTCACACACTTGTACGCGCATAGTTGCTCTCCCCGAGGCCACCTTGACGGGCTTGAGCGCTCCACGTTCGTTGGGTTCCTCCATCAATTCCACCTAAGCAGGAGTAGGGTTTTACGCCTCACGATGGCCCAAACCTGGGTAAAAACCACCAGTGTCACCATCGTCGTGTTGTTTCATGGCCTCTGCTCTTTGTGCAACTTGACCTTCCCCTTGCTGAACCACAAGCGGCCGATGGCCCCATAGGTGATCGTGTTCCACCACGACACCTTGGCCGAAGTTGAGTCTAGTCTTTGAAAAACTTTTACTAACATTGTTGTGTGGCTTACGGGCCCACATCACAAATGGGCGGTATTAGGACCTTTTATTCTTCATCTATACTTTGGGACTTTGATCTCTCTTTTATTCAGGTTAAATGATTTTACTAACTCTAACTTTAGGTTCTCGTAACTACTTCCTCCCAGAGAGCCCCTTCATTCCAGATGATCGCCTACTTCATCAGAAGATTCCAAAGATACTCTCTGATGTTTCTCGAGACCCTTGCACTACAAAAAAATACACTTCCGTGATGATACGTGTTTGTCACAGTAGGTCAGGTTTTTTGTCATGCATGTACATCCATGACGATTTTATGACAGAATCGAGATAGTCATACCTGTGCTGTCGTAGAAGTGTTCCATGATAGTACCAAAATTATCATCACGGAAGTGTCCACTTTCATGATGATAAATGGCGCGTCATGGAAGTGCTTTCATCAAGGGTAACCGACACATGGCATCCACCATAACGGGTTGCCGTTAAGCTATCGAGTTCCGGTTTGGATCCGATAACCTGTTAACAGCCCGGACCAATGGGGATTTTCCACGTGTAGAATCATCATTGGCTGGAGGAAAAACGTGTCGGCTCCTCGGTGGGCCAGATGTCGTCCGTCCAATGGAGGAGACATGCCTATGATATGTCGACATGTGGCAGGGCCCAACAAAGGCCCATATATGTTAAAAAGGTCGGCCCAGTCAAAGGCCCATAGTATTTACTCAGGTACTAGTGGGCCAGCCCAAGAACGGCCTGTTTAAACATGGCCCATTTATGGCCCGAAGCCAGATCTGGCCTGTTAATTGTTCGCCGAATATTTGGGCCCAACTACGGCCCAGTGACATTTCAGCTTGTTAGAGGACCGATGTAGACATGGGCCTATTTCAGCCCAGTGTGTCTTTTAGCCTGGGAATGGCCCGTGCTGCCCATGGGCCATATATGGTCCGACGCGAAATCCGGCCCTCTAACGGCCCGTGATAAAGGTGGCAACAGTTCAACCCGACATGACTTTGGGCCTGTTAATTGCCTGTCGTATAATTCGGCTCGTTGATGCCTCTACTAAGCTTTTGGCCTCTTAAAGGCCCATGATATTAGTGGTCCAACTAAGGCCCGAGATATGTTTCGGCCTGGTAATGGCCCGTCATATAACTGGGCCAAAAAAGGCCAGGTCTACATTTCAGCCTGCTGAAGGCCCGTCGACGACTAGTGAAAATTGAGGCCCAACATGCATTTCATCCTGCTAAAGGCCCATGGTTTCTTCTGGGCCGTAATAGGCCAGTAGAATATTCAGCCTGTTAATGGCCCAAAGCTACATGGGCCCAACTAAGTGCTGGGTCCACTAAAGGCCCAACTAAACTTTGGGCTGAATATAGGCCCGTGTAAGTTGTGGGCCTGGCGCAAAGTGTGAAGGCCCCAATGGCCTTTCAAGCCCTAGAAAGTTGCAGGCCGGCCCAATTGTGGCCTGCTAAAAAGCAGGCCCGTTAGAGGCGAATGTTTCGGCCCAGTCGACTACATCAGATTTTCTCCGGGTTTTTTTAGATAGCGAATGACGGCAGTAACTAGTAGGAATTAAGAACAAACCTACTCTATACAATAAAGAAATTACGGCATAGTAACTTAGAATAAACCTACACTATACAATAAAGGATTTATGGTATATTACACCCACTGGGCATCGAAGTTCGCCACTAGTTATCATAAAGCGCAATGAAGAAGCAGATTACAAAAACTGGGCGCCATTGCAGCGTAACAAAATAATACTGAACCAAGACCACTTCCAAGACAGTTCAAGAAAGGTTAGCCTTGCACGGGAACTGCTGCGCAAGCTGCTGAGCAAGGCTGTGAGACCGACATAGCATGTTGGTCATAGCTTCCAGGTGTAGCTGTTTAGCAATGAGGTTCTCATTGGTGTTCTCCGCAATCTTTCTTAGAGATAGGACTTCAAGTCAAAGTTGAGTTGCAGAATGCCTTTCTGCTAGAACTTGGGACTGAAGAAGTCGAACTGATTCAGATAGCGAATTCTGTGAGCTTGTCTGACTACTAGTCTCAAGTAACTTGAACACTGCATCAAGACAAGACTTTGGGGTTGTCTCGCTATCTTCAAGATGTTTTGCCTTCTTTGCTGCAATATATGTTGGGTTTGTCTCATAGCCTTCAGCAGACTTGTGCATGCCATCAGGCATATCACCCTAAAACAAGCATAGAAATGACGGGTTTTGCACGTGTATAAACAAAGATGATAACTGTGCTGTCAATTCCATCCAATTTCAAATTAGAAAATAAAGAGTAAGTTCAAAATATCAATAGCATAATTTGGCATTGTTCATAATGCGGGGAGCTTCACCACACTACTGGATTACCATGTCAACAAAACAAGCATAGATGAAGGGCAAAGACAATCATTGTATCTATTTTGGTTAATGTGCATGGCATGTTGTTCATATCATCAGCCACATCAGTAAGATAAAATAGGAGATGACAAGGTGCAAACGTGGGCTGCTTCACCACACACCGGATTATAGATCCACAAAAACAAGCATACATATGGGGAGTATTGAGTAATGTGCAAGGTATGAATAAGGAAGTTGGTTTTACAAGTAAAACTTGGAACTTACGGTTGTTGCAAACATGCATTTGATAGAAACAGCAAACTAAACAGCAGTTAACAATAGGGAGTATGAGCAAATTAAACATCAGTTGAGGATAAAGGCTTTAGAAGGACTGACTTACATTAACAGTTAACACCGGCTTTATAATGCCCTTCTCCATTTCAAGGGAAGGATAACTCAAGAATTTTAGCACAGAATCTTCTTCATAAGCATTGCCTGTACTCTACATTTTGTAGAGAGTAATTACAGATATGATAATACTGGAAGGGATAGAGGATAATGAAGATAAGATGCAGATTGATGCTACATAATCAACTACCAATCCCTGGAAGTACAAGCGTTACAGGACAAAATGTACTGACAAGAGCAATGGGCTACACTTCCGCACTGGCATTGTCTATGTATTCAACTTTTTGGTAAGATTAAATATAGATCTGATATTTTTTAGTAAATGGTGGGCGAGGGAGATAAGATGCAGAATGCTACACAATGAACCAATCCCTCTTCCCATAATATAAGAGTGTTTTGAACACTGGTGTACTGTACAAAATGTTCTTATATTATGGGACGGAGGGAGTAGCTATTAATGTAAGTATAGTGATAGTCGACATTCAGTCCTTACAAGAGGACTGCAGAGCTAAACCTCTTCAAAAGCATTGGGTTGATTCTAAATTTATGTAAGAGTCCATACGGATCTTATAATGTCCACCAACTGGACGATAACGAGGCTAACATGTGTAGTGATGCTACATAATCAACCAGCTATGAAAGTAAGTATGGTCATACAGGGCAAGAGGTACTCACAAGAGCAATGCAGTGTGCAGTATAGTTGCGAGATTCTATGGTCCCTTGAGAATGAATGTTCTTCTGCAAATAGTTTTCGTACAAGTGAGACGTTAAGGCACATGCAGAAATGTAGTTCAAATTGTGATGTGATATCATAGACAGTACCTTACGCTGCAGACGAGACCAATGTGTAACAAGATTATTCCAGTCACTGTCTGATAAATGTAGCACCAGAGACTTTACAGAAATTTCATTTAGAGGCTTGCCATCGAAGTGCGCTTGCCTCAGGTAGGAACGATACTTCATCAATGAGTGCTTGAAAAGCGCAACCAACCCTTGCTTGTCTTGACAATCTAGTTTGGTCCTCGCCTATTTAAAAGAATGAAATCTTGTGTCTTCTATCAGCAGAAACATATGCAGTAATTACCATGAATAACATTAGTACATTACTTACGCGTAAGTTGCGGAGGAAGATTGGAAATTATTCTTTGTCTGTGGTATAATCTTTCCATGAAGGAAAGATGCGCACAAAGTTCCTGACAACAATATAAGCTTCGTCTTGTAAACTGGGAAGAAGTGGAACAGGAGTCCTATTTGCTGCAATTGGGGCTCTCTCTTGTTCGAAAAGGGATTTGGCAACTGGATTTGGTGTACTCTTTGCTGGAATGGGGGGTTTTGCGTCGTAGAGCTGGTGCTATGTCAACTGGCATCATCATACTATTTGCGGCAATTGGGGTCTGCTGAGTTGGGGCATCAGAGATGGCCAGTGTAGTAGCGCTAGAGTCTGCTTGAGTTGTGGCCGTGTTTTCTGGGTCTGGTGATATTGCAACTACACCTAATGGGCTATTTGATTTATCAGGTGTCACTACCTTTTCCAAATACTTTGTTCGTGCTCCTCCGCTATCAGCAATCGCCATCTTCCTTTTGAACGTCTGATACACAAGAACAACATTTGAATGGATAAATATGGTAAGATGACAGATGGAATATGTACTGAAAATGGATAGGCAGGGCTTATTCACATACACAATGTGTAAACTAAGCTAATGACAGTGCAACAAAGTAGAAGCAATGCAAAGCATCAGTTGCAAGATATGTGCGACCAATATAACCTTGGAAAGTTAGAGTAAGCACCTTGATGGGTGAATAAGATAGGGCATCTGCCTCTGACGCCTCCACTAGGGAGCTACATTGACTTAGGTCTCCCTCTAGGTCAGAATCATTGGTAGGATCATATTCTGAGCATGAATCTGTAGGTGGAGAGCGTTTGCATTGCATTGCATCCAGACTTGATTTCAGTCCCTTAATGCCAAGTTTGACAGCCATGGCAATGTTCTACTATATTCTTTTCATGCGCGCAAGCTCATAATCATTATGATGCCGTTTAGTATCTGAGATTCATGAAAACATAAAAAGTGGTCAGATTATCTATGGAATGCATTGCGGATTCAACTCGAAGAGTGACTCCCTATAAACCCTTGCATATGCAAAGTTCACCCCCCAACCGTGCTGACCAGACCACACACACAAATACAAACCTCTTATGTCTCTATAATAGGCAGACACACATTTCAAAACTGAAGTAGGAACATTAGAATCATATCAAATTCGTATTTGAACAAATAAACTAGGGAATTATGAGTGGCATAATGTTTAGCTTCAAGGGTGGGGTGCTGGTAGTGCGACACAAAGCAAGTAGGCAGATTGTATTCCATGTAAAAGATCGTAGTCTATGTAAAAGGTGGAAATGACACTTTCTTTCTATACAATGCAGTGTTCGTTGCCCACACATGATGGTAGAGATCACACAGAGAAATACTATTCACTCATGTCTGCGGTTCCAGTATTTTGAAACAGGGTGGTCCACCCTAAAAGAATATTGACAACAAATATGACAAGGCAAGCATAGAGGTAGTGAATCAATCATTACTTGTGAGCTTACTAGGACAAGTATGCAGAATTGTAACCGCAGTAAGAGACTATCCAAAATCTGAATCAAGAAGATGATCTAGCACTTATTATTTGTAACTAATCGACATGAATAATTGAATATCATATCGAATGAGTAAGAAAGACAAGTAAAATTGTCAACAAACCTGGCCTGCAGTAGTAATCTGGGTCAATGTCACTATGACCAACAATCCAAAATGACTAGTGTCTGTTCCTAGGGCCGGAATTTTGAAACCCTGTGAACTTTACAGGTACTAAAGATTACTGAAATACATCTGAACCATTAAGTGTAGGTAGCACTCAGTACACAACAATCCCTAATGACAGTCCTGCCTAATGAGTAATGAATCAATTAGAAAATGGGTGATGAGGAGTGGCTACTGAGTGTTGAGGACATATCTCAGGATAGATTGGGTTGGCTTAGTGGCTGCTAGACACCTGAGCCCTGAACGGACTGGGAAGGTAGGCACGGCAGCGCGCCCGGGCAGCGGTGACGCTGTTGGGCGAGCGGCTCCTGAGCTCCTGTTAGTCTGGCATCTCCTCCTAGAGTCATGCCATCCGGGGACGGCAAGTTGCCGGCGAGGCAGGTGGCTGGGGGCGAGTAGAGATCGGAAGCGCAGCAGAACAGAGGGGAATCAGGGCCTGGGCCGACCCAAAATCCCAGGGTGGGCCGCGGCCCACCGTGGGCACCCTGTAGATACACACCCGAGCGGCGTACATGCATTTTTGAAACTAAATTAGGAACATTTAGCTGACCAATTAAACGACTCTGTTTTAATAATATCAGATTCGTATTTGAACAACTAAGCTTGTTTAGCTTGATGGGTGGAGCAGTGCTATTATGACATGAAGCACGTATGCTGATTGTATAGTGATCATAAAAGGGGGGAACCCTAAGCATTTTTTTGAGCAAAAGAGGGTTTCCCCTCCGATTTCTATTAAAGAAACCACCATGGAACCAACATGATCAATTAAACCCTAAGCATGATCAATTAAACCCTATTATGACTGTGCCATGGCAGATTTAAAGCTGCAAACTGCAGAAATGCTATTTAGCATCCATTGTTTGCTTCGAACTAAGAACTAAATTCTAAGAGCTGAGAAGAAAGTACAGTAACCAAGTTACGATCTATTTTCTGGTTGAGATCAAAAAGTTGAGCAGATATGAAGTACCACCTCTCTTGTGGCGCCATGTAGGCATCGGGGGTGTGATGGCTGTCGGTGGCGTTGAATCAGATCTGCGACGGTAGACGGGTGCATCAGGGGATAAGTCCCGTTGCGGTGGACGAGAAGGTCGTGTGAGCGGCCCCGACAAAGAGGACGACGACGCCGATGAAGCGAGAGGACGCGATGCAAGGCTCCTGGTCTGCCACCGTGGATGAGAAATGTCCATCTCTAGCAGTGGACGACACGGTCTTGGTAGGCGCTCCGGAATGGTGGAGGACGGTGGCGATGGATGGGGTGGAGGACGGCGGCGGTGGATGGGGTGGCGGACGGAGGAGGCTGGTGTGGGGATGGTGTTCTAGCGCGGACGGTGTATGAATGGGAAAATGGAGGGAGAGGTACGGGGAACCATGTTTTTTGGACGCGCCTGTCTAAAATATGGGAAAGTTATGAACTTAGCCCCCATTTAAAATTTGGACGTCTCGTCGGTTGGGGATAGGACGGTAATCTCGCATCTCCCCAATATTTGCCCAGAGCTATTTCGGGCGAGGAGAGGGTGTTTTGGTGCCCACGGTGTATGAACAGAGCTGACAGGTAGGGCGGTTGTGTCACGTCTGAGTGAAGTTACAAACCTACCCCTATTGAAAATATTTGCCTGCATCGATTTCGGCCGAGTCGAGTTTGTTTTGCCGCCCACTGTGTATGAATGGGGAAATGGAGGGAGAGACAGAGGTCTTTCAGACGAGCTTGAATCAAATGTGTTTTGCCACCCATGTTTGGCACCCACCATGTCGGAATGAGCTCAGAGGCGGTCGTGTCACGTCTAATTGAAGTTACTAACCTACCCCTATTGAGAGCAGTGGAAATTGGGCCGATGGATTGTCCGTGTAAGGGGTAGACAGTAATTTCCATCTCCCAAACACTGGCTTCGGGCAGCCGACGTGGGAGTGGATATTTTGCCGCTTCTTTCGAATTTTGGGACAATAAGCATCCACGTTTACCCTGGCAACTAAATTCGAATCCATTTTGTATTCTTATACGAATCTTTATAAATCATTCTATGTGTTTTTATATATCTTAAAAAGCACGACAAAGATGTATTCCACTATCATATATGAATATGATTTACAAATGCCGATACTTGAATTCACAAGCTAGAATCTAGTTTAAGGTGAATTAAAATAGTTGAAACCACTTTATGTCCAACTCAAGTGTCACACGCAGCATACTGTGTACTCCCATTTAGATATGTACACAAGCGATGTCTCAAGATTCAAAATACCGAGTCAATCAACCAATAATGTACAAAACTAACAGACATATAAACACTTATAGAGTATATGGATCAATAATATCAACTAACATACATAAGCAAGGCCACTGTACTTTTTCTGCTAGAAGAGCATCATTGTTTTAGCGAAGCTAGTACAGCATCCTGGCCCTTTTAGATGCGTGCCACTTAAGGACCATCTATACTACTATTATTGTTGAATGCACATTCAGTCCGATTGGCATATTTGTAGGTCTGGCACAACAATCAAAATGAAATGTCTCAGAGTCTTATCAATTTATACAGACTTGTGCTAAAAAAATTACAAACCAAAAACCAAAAAACAATTATTACATGATCTCTAAAACAAATGGTTTGATCGATTACATGAACAAACAACACAAAGGTTATTCAATGATGGAAAGAACATTTCACCTATGATTTACCAAGTGGGAATTTAATTTCCTTTTTTCCTTCAGGACCTTAACAATGCGGTCAGTCTCAGCTTGCTTCGTTTTGAAATCCACCAAGTATTTAATGGTTGTCTTGAGTACTGCTTGTGATTGTGCTGTTTGCTTCCTCAACATGTGAACTTCATCTCTAAGCGCAGAAGCAGAATTTCTTTCTACCAATAGTTTAGCCTCTAGAGCATCAACAGTTGGCAATTCATGATGCACGATTGGGCCGGTGCCACTGCTGTGGGATGATACAACGTCCATGGGGACCTCGCTCTTTGATCTTGGGCTAACCTGTTTTGCCATTAAAGTTTCGACTGGATTCCGAAAAGTTGAAGTTAGCAAAACATCTCAACTAGGAGTTATAACAGCAAACCAGTTAAACAAACAAGGAATTAAAGAGTTTCAATTGGATGCTGAAAAGTAGTTATTAACATCATTGTAACCGGTTGCAGCAGCAATGCAGTTAAACAAACAAGTTTTGCAAAAGGTACCTGTTGTGGCATTGGAGTTTCTCTTGGATCCTGAAAAGTTGAGTAGCCAGTAACGTGATTAGAGCAACCGGTTGCAGCAGCAAAGCTGTTAAACAAACAAGTTTTGCAAAAGGAACCTGTTGTGGCATTGGAGTTTCTCTTGGATCCTGAAAAGTTGTGTAGTCAGTAACTTGATTAGAGCAACAAGTTACAGCAGCAAACCTGTTACACAAATATATTTTTGAAAATGTACCTGCTATGCAATTGGACTTCCAATTGGATCCTGAAAACTTGAAGTTGGTAAGATGATTACATCAACAAGTTACAGCAGCAAACCAGTTAAACAAGGAAGTTTCTGAAAACAAACCTGTTGTGCCAACGGAGTTTCAGTTGGATCCTGCAAACTTGAATGTTAGCAATCATAAATAAAGTGTTGCAAGAGCCATAAGAAACTAACATCAAACTAGTAAAACTAACCAGTTTTGGCAACGTATTTAATTACACATGAACTAGTAAAACTAACAAGTTCTTGGCAACGTATTAAAGTAACAAGTCGGTATCGTTTACCAGCAACACAGACATCTGTAAATTTCTTTGATGTAAGAAAAATGATTCCAACACACACACACATATATAAGTTAAAAAGACGGTGTCCCTCATATAAACCTGACAGTTGTCTATCTATGAACATGCAAACATTACTAGTGCTACAAGTGATAACAGCAAACCATTTAAACAAACAGGGTATCAGAACATAAATTACACGTGAATTCTGCTACACCCTAGAAGTACATATGACCAGCTATCTACGTGCTTAAGTAGCTATTTAAGTTCAGGCAAACAGGTAATTCTTAACAGTAAGTATTAAACACATAGATAGGCGCAGTCTATAATAGGATTAACAGGCTATGGCATTATGTAATCAGTAGCAAACTAAATTAAGCCAAGCAACATAATTGAACAATTTTGCAATAAGTGGCTAACTAAAATTCCGAGAAGCAGGTAACTGAACTTACGCTAGCTCTTTGTACAGGCACACTGCAACTTCTTTTTCGCTTAAAAGGTTCTACGAAGGAGTCCATGGCATCAATTGCTTGGATACGTAGTCCCAATACTTCTTTCTTCCCACACTGCATTGGTAAGTCGAATGGTTAATCTGATAAGATGGTGCATCCTTGATATGTTATATGAGGACGGGTTGTCAGACTAGTTGTAGCCACACACATCACACTGGCTTTTACTGTATATTTCATGCGATTACATTTGGCATATCGAGATCTAAGCAATCCATAATACGATGAAAAAACTGCCATCCTTCACATTATTGGCGAACTCAGTTCATAGAAACAAGCAATTCAACCATTCTGTGGGTAAATCAAAAGCGCCACTGGAATATTTTTCACTACCCCAATCATACATGCAAAAAGGGGCGACGCCACCGTAGGGGCTGGTATGGGCGGCCGCCTTGGGTGGCTGGAAAGTGTGCACCTAGTTTGAGTCGTCCAGGTTGGCCCA
This sequence comes from Thinopyrum elongatum, assembly GCA_011799875.1. Classification (NCBI taxonomy): domain Eukaryota; kingdom Viridiplantae; phylum Streptophyta; class Magnoliopsida; order Poales; family Poaceae; genus Thinopyrum; species Thinopyrum elongatum. The sequence continues at coordinate 249,956,644 of CM022300.1, read as the reverse complement.
GGCTAGTTTTGTTCGTCCCAGTGCACGACCAGGCAATGTAAAAAATGAAGAAAAACATTTCAATTTGGATGGGCCAATAACGTAAGTGCAAGGCAGGCCCTATAGCAGGCTCGCGGCCCAAACGAGCGCCTCCCATATCGATCGACAGCAGGAAAAATCCCAATTCATTCGCTCCAGCCTCCAGTCTGGTTCGCTCCTAACCTAGCCGCCGCTGGACAGACCGATCGACAATAGCTCTTCCTCGTGCCCTCGTTGGACGCCGGTCGCCGGGCTTCATGCGAATGGAAGGACAAGAAGATGAAGATCTAACCCTGGGTGTAGCCTACATGGGAGGCAGCGGCGGTAGCACGGGCATGGCATTGAGCTTGCGCAAACGGACAGCCGCAGCTTGCAAGAGCAGCATGCGCAACGAGCAGGTACATCACATCCCTGATTATATCTAATTCAACTGTTCAATTTCTGGCCAATAGTTAAACCTGACAGTGTTGTAAAACTGCTTGTATGTAGGGAATCTATGAGAAAATGAAACCAATTTTTGCTTATTTTATAACTCCCCCAATCAATTCTGAACTGACTGAACCTGATGTATCTAATCAAGTTTCTGGTGCAAACATACAAGCTCATGTTGTTCTTGAGCCTGAAGTGTCTAATGAACAGACTGCTAATGAAGGATTTGATGCAAACATTTTACATGCTCCTGGTGATGAACATATAGTATCTAACGAGGGATCTAATGCAAGCATTTTGCAAGCTCCCATTGAAGGATTTAGTGTCTAATGATGATCTGCTATGTTGAGAGAGACATAGAGATTTGCAGGAATTGATGACAAGCAAATTATAGTACATTTTCATGGCTTGAGGAAACATCGAGGCCATCTACAGAAAGTCCCCGTATCATGATAACGTAGCATAAATACTTTTCTAATCTGTTGTTTGAAACTATTGGCATACTTGTGCAGGATAGATATATTGATATGCAGTTTGCGCACTGGTTATAGGTGCAATTACACTTCGATATTTTCAGCCAGAGAACGAATAATTCAAGCAGGTACAGACCATGTTAGTAGTCCTTGTACACCATGTTGCATTTTGTGTTTTTTGGTGCTTACATCATTTAGTGTTTTTATAATCTGGAACTACTTTGGATCATTAGCTGGTTTTCAATGTGCATGTAGCTTCACATTTCTCAAGTTATGTTGATTTCCGGAGTGCAAGTGCCTTCGTATTTTTTAAGTTAAATTTTCGCCCCTGGTAACTTGAATTCATGGATTCGCCACTGCACACAAATCATACATGCAGGCCAGTATGAATAAAATGAAATGCAGAGACTTACGCTAGCTCGTTGTACAGGCTCACTGCAGCTCTGCTTGCGCTTGGGATGTTCCATGTACAAGTCCATGTTACCACTTGCTTGGATGTGCAGGCCTTGTGCTCCTTGCATCCCCCTCTGCATTTTTGACACGGCGAATGGTTGATCAAATAAGAGGAATTGACCTTGCTGTTGTACCGGAGGATAGGTACTTACAAGGTTATAGACTTATACCGGTGTGCAGGATGTGTACCAGATCCCGTAGCACCGTCATGCTTCGCTAAAAATGGTTTTGCTTGTTTCAGATGATATCTCCAGAAGAAATAAGAGTTAAAGTCAGAGTTGGATAGGCGTGTAAGCTAAGAGAGCAGTGAAAGGATATCTAAACATCATCGGAACAGTGCACAAGGGAGTGATATGTGGATACCTAGTTCGGGCCGGCGTTTGGGCATGCTCGCCTAGCTAGAGTGTGGGTCACTTCAGAGCCATTGAGGATGATGCGCTGGCGTTGGCTGGCCGCGCACGGATGCAGATCTTGAGTGGTAGCTGAGTGCTACAATGCGGTGGACGAGACCGTGGTGAAGCCCCAACGGCCTCGAGGGGCGGAGGTGCGATGATGTGCTCGGTGAAGTAGCCCCGGTGAGGTGGGAGACGGCGTCTGTGAAGCGCACCTGATGCGGTGGAAGTCGGTGTCTGTGAGCACGTCGGTTGCGGCGGCCGACGTTGTCGGTGGACCACCCGGTGCGGTGGACGAGGGCGTAGATGAGGTAGCTCCGGTGCGGTGGTGAAGCGCGATCGTCGTCTTCGTCGTCGTCGTCCGACACAGAGGTGGGGAAAGAGACGAGACGAGGGGCGATTCGAACTTTGCTTGGGTTGGCGGCGAATTAGGGATTTGAGCGCTCTGGGCGCGGAAGGGGACGGTGGAGAAGGGAGATTTTGCAGGGCTGGAATTGGGGCTGCCAGATATTTCAATCCGAAAAGTGGAAGCGCGAACTTATTTTGTCGTCATTCTTTTTTTTTGGGGGCGGGGGGGTGGGTGGCTGGGTGCTAGCGTCCGTAAGACACACGCGACCACCACGACACGACCCTGGTCTGCCTGGTGCGCCTACATTTGAGAATGCAAACGAATCTTCTTTCATTTGCAAACGAATCTGTATGTATTACCATGCCCATGTTTTCCTTGCAAATAATTAGTCATTCGAAACGAGATACTATAAATTAATTAATGAGGAGTTATTTGAATTAGAGTGTCTGTCACATAGCGATCTCCAATTCAAACGTGGATTTCACATTTCACGGTATCCATGCTACTTTTTTAATACAAATTCATATGTATAAGATGAACACCATGGTAGTGAGAAAACTTTGGATGGATTCAAACATATGACCTACAAAATAGCACAACAATCGAGTCAATGTCAACTTTTCCAAACCTAGTATGGCACGAATTTGAAATAATTACGGAAGCCATTTGCATGGTCCTTAATTCAAATCTTACAATGTACACTAAATTGAAACGTCGATATTAAGTCTCGTACTATCTACATTCAAATGTTGTTTTTAGCCCCACCCCCCTCGACACACACGCTACATACTTCCTGTATCGATCAATCTTCCTCTCCTAACCACCTTAGGAAGCTATCGGTTTCCGACACACATTCATTCTTTCTCTCCATGTTTCGATCTCTAACTCTCTCAACTACACAACCCCCTTTTTCCACTCTGTTACCAAATGTATCTACCTCACACACGCGCCATTGCACTCCATGCCGAGCTCTCTCTCTCCCTCTCTCCCTCCCACCCTCTCTCGCTAGATACATGCATTGCCTATCTAGACCCCCCCTTCTCATGCGCACGCACGCACATTGTCTATCTAGGTCACTCTCTCGAGACTGTCTCACTCTTTCTTCCGCACGACGGCCCACACTCGCTCTCTTTATCTAAGTCTGGATTAACCTCACTTTCTCTCACACACAAATGATATATCTCCCTGTTCGGGCCTCGATCGACACACTCTACACTCTCTCACGTAGATTGTCTATCTAGGTCAGTCCATCCAAGCCGCCCCCACTCTTTCGACCTCATGGCGGGCCACGCTCGCTCTTTCTCTCTCTCTCTCCATCTGTATGTCTCGATTGACCTCGCTCTTTCTCGGACACAAACGATATATCTCCATGTTTCGACATATTCATATTGTATACTCTCTCACACATTTTGTCTATCTAGGTCACTCTCTCCAACCCGTCTCACTCTTTCGATTGCACGACGACCCACACTCGCTCAATCTCTCTCCCTTTATATATGTAATCGATTGACCTTGCTTCCTCCCTCGCACAAAATATATCTACATGTCTGTGACTGGATAATCTCTCAAGCTCTATCTTACAGCCCTCACCCTTCCCAAAAGCTCAATCAGACAATATCTCTCCAGGGCATATATATCTTTTCAACGATTGCCGGACCACACTCACTTTGTCTCTCTATCTATCTGTGTCTCGATTGACCTCGCTTTCTCACGCCGTATCTTCCACACATTGGAGCTACCTCTCCATCCCTCGCAGATCCGGAGCTATTTACATTGCGAGGGGGACTCCAACCTTGGATTAATTTGTGAAGGCATTTATTCCGGTGTGTTTAGATTATATTTTCGTAGCATTCGGCCCACAACTACTCCAAACACCGTTGCAACCCCCGCACCTCCCCCAATTGATTTCCCTCTGGCTCGGTCATCGCTCTCTCGCACGTCCTTTCTCACCTTCAACGTTGCACCATGGTATTTTTGCAAAAAACTCTGTTTTTTCTCTTTAATTATTACAAATAAGCTACATAACTACACACCGATAGTCCACCTGTAATGGAACAAATTTCGACCCACAAATTAAAGTGCTACAAACTACACACCGAGGGGCCCACCTGTCATGGAACAAATTTGGACCCATATATAAATTAAAAATTAAAAAGGACGAGGATCGAACATGCGACCAGGGCCTTCAAGCCGCACGTCAATAGGCAACATAGTACAGCAACGTTTGTTGTACCCCCCTTTGTTGATATAATGTTTTTATATTACCATAGCATATTTAATGGATAACATGTTTTAATATTATTTTTAGTACATTAGTGGGACCGGCTTGTTAGCACGTATTATTTGCCTCACTTACTGGTGGGTTCCATGTCTGCTCTCTCTCTCTCCTCCCCTTCTACGTTTAGATGCACGGGCAAACACGAAGAACACGCGGGCGATGTTGCCGTTGACCATATCTGGACGCGTTCACAAGTTACAGCACCAGTTTCACATACTAGTAGTACTAGTCAATGTGTACATGCAATGCACGTTAATTTGGAAGTATATTATGTGCATGCGGATATTAAGTAGGATATTATTTTCGTGTTATTATGTGATTAGCACTATTTTTGGCATGAAATTAACTCCACGCTAAACGTGTTGAGCACTCGACATTGAAGTAGTCTAGGTCGTTGGATTGACATGATTTGATGGTCGAGATTAATTGGATCTGCCCCTTTGGTATAGATGGTATAGATATAGATTATACATGTAACAAGTTTAGGAACAAAAGTGATCGTGACGGACAAGTTATCTACTATTTATCTACTACTCTGTAATAATTAAATGTGTTGATAAATAGATGTATCGCCTAGTGCTCGAACAAGGGGACTGGTCGCACCCTACAAGTATTTGGAATTTACTTCCCTAAGAAAATATTTGGAATTGACGTGGTATTTAATATGAAATGTTTGCGATGAGAAGGAATACATGTGGCTTGATGACATTTTATATTTAATTTGATACGGCTCTAGCAAAACATTCAATCAATCAAACCATAGATTTCATTCAGTCTGACTCCGACTTTACATTCATACGATGATCGATCTAAAATAAACAGAAATGATAAACGTTCGGATTTTAAGCATGGCAATCCGAACGTTTTTCATGGCAAGTTTAGATTACGCGGCGGCGGCGGGGGCGTCTTGCGGTGGGAAGCGGCTCCTCTGCCGTGCTCTGTGTGTCGTTGGGCCACTGACCGACGGCGACGGCGACGGCGGCGTCTTGCGCTGTTGTTGGCGTACTCCTGGACGTTCGCCCTAGCTTCAAGGAAGGCCAGAATGTTCTAGACTTCGGTCTCCAGGAGCGAGTCAACTGGCGGGAGGAGGCGACTGGCGTTGGTGCAAGGAAGCGGTCGACGGCGGCCATCGATGCCGCTGAGGGGGGCACTGGCACCTGCGCGGGGACAGGCGCTGGCAATGGCGCGGCGGAGACATTCGTGTGCACGGGCACCGGCACAGGTGCGCGAGTCAGTGTACGCGCAGGCGCATGCCCTGGCAGGTGCACGGGCACCGGCACGGGCGCGCGCGTCAGTGCACGCACAGGTGCATGCGCTGGCAGGTGCACGGGCACCGGCACGGGCGTGCGCGTCAGTGCACGCACAGGTGCATGCGCTGGCAGGTGCACGGGCGCGTGAAAGTCGGCAGGGACCTCGTGGAACCCAGTGGCATCAAGCTTGGTGACAATGTGCGGCTCCCAGCCCATCAATGCCACAGGGATGGGCGCTGGCGCAGTCAGGGCGACGGGAGCCGGAACGGGAGCGGGGAGAGGTGCGGCGTCTTACCGCAAGGCCAGTTCAAGCTCATCCCAAAGCGCCTTATGTTCTTGAGACTCCGGCTGGGTGTCTTCCTCAGGAAACTGGAAGACTAAGGGCAGACCATCGTGATGTGGCATGGCGTACGGTTAGGTCAGGCTGGTTGGAGGTAGACGACAGGAGAATCGGAGAGGAAGAGAGAAGATTGTAGGGATACCGGGTAGTGCGGGGTGATTTTAAACTGCGGCGCCGGCGCCATTAAAAGAGGGGGCACTTGGGACGAAGGTGGGCTGAGGAGCCTGGTCAAAGGGCTCGCCTCTCGGTGAGCCTGCGCAGGGGCCTGCTCGCACGCCTCCCGGTCAGCCGGCGCAGCGGTCTGCTAGCACGCCTCCCGTCGACTCACACGCTTGCTCGGACGGCACTTGCCGATGAGAAGCGGGACTCGTGGCGGCACGTAAACGCCCATGGTTTGAATAGTGAAAGCGTTCGCCTTAACGTGACAGGTCTTTGTTCCAAAATACCTTGGCTCTTCATTTATGCAACTTCTCATAAGCAACTTGTCTCAAATTGAACAAAAAAATTACGACAGCATATTTGTGCCTTATCACGAGACCATGCTCAGTTTCATGAATTTCTGGTCACTTTAGGATTTTCCGAAATTTAAAATCCAGGATTTGAAACAATATCATAACCTGCATCATGCAATAAATTCTCAAGCGATACATCTTTACTGTTGCAGATGTTAATATTTCTTAAGAATGGATTTGGTCAAACATTTTGCTTAGTTAGACTTCAGACAAGTTATATATGCAGAGTAAAAGGATAATCCCTCCATACCATTGCATTTCATGATATATTAACTCAAGTACTAGGCTAGGCACGAACAAACGGGGCTCAATTCTGTGCTCATCCTGGTGTAGTACTCCTATTAGTTACTAGGCAATGGAGTTGACGGTTGACCTTGGGTAGCGGTGACTGAGGAAATTGAACCATGCTCGGCACGGTAGGTAATGTTGTCTAGTTACTAAAGCATCCCTCCATTGTTCATCGGTAGTCATTATGGACCGGGGACACGAGGGGAATTTCCTAGGGCTGGAATTCTGGCCGCCAGATATTTCAACTCGAAACGCAGAGGCTCGACTGGTTGGGGTTGGCTAATGTGCGTACCACGCACGCCACCAGAAGGACATGAGCCCGAGTTTTTTTTTTGAGGATCAACACGAGCCCGGGTCTGGCTGGTACGCCGTTGGGTGCTACCATTCGAGAATATGAAAGGAATCTTTTAAATTGCCGAATGAATCTATATGTATTACAATGCCCGTATTTCTTGCAAATTACTGATCATTCCAAAAGGCATGGTAATTGATCTATGACAAGTTCTTGAATTAGAGTGAGTTTGTGATATAGTGATCTCAACGTGGATTTCACATTTCGTGGTATCCCTAGTAAGTTTTTCATTGCAAATTCAAATTTAAAAGATGAACGGTATGGTGGTGAGAAAACGTTGTATGTATCAAGCATATGACCACACACACATACACACACACACACACGAATACAACAACAATCCAGTAAGTATAGTGCATCTATTTTTCCAAACCATGCATGTATGACACGAATTCAAAAATACTCCCTCTGTTCCTAAATATTTGTCTTTTAGAGATCTCAACAAGTGACTACATACGGAGCAAAATGAGTGAATCTACACTCTAAAATATGTCTATATACATCCGTATGTGGCAGTCCATTTGAAATCTCTAAAAAGACTAATATTTAGGAATGAAGGGAGTAAAATGTAAGACATGCATGGTCTTCAATTGAATATTTAAAATGAACAGGAAACTGAAACATGAATATTAAGTCTAGTACTACATACATGCAAATGTTGTGTTTAGGCGGAGCTATGTAGATTGTCGGGGGTTAACCCCTCGACCTTAGATAAAATTGTGAAGCTCTATTTAGGATTGTTTAGATTATATTTTTTGAACATTATATTTTTCCCCACCCTCCCAATCACCGGTTGGCTATGCACCCCCCCTCCTCGGGAGAATATTATGTGCCCCCACACCTTAGATGCTATATGCTGATACGAGTTGCTTGGAGCTTGTAGATCTGAGATATAGCAGCTCACAGGATGTCTTAATATTTTTTACAGGAAACCTTAATGAGTTTGAGAATTGCACACAATTTGTACAAAAACTACTCGAATGCCCTTGGATCCCATATCCAATGACCTCGAAGCTCGTATCACTGTAGCATCTAAGATGAAGGAGGACCTCATATTCTCCTGTATGTAAGAATATCATGTGCTACCACACCTTAGATGCTTTGGTGATACAAGCTCTTCGGAGCCGTTGGATCTGTGATCCAATAACTCCTTGGTGGTTTGAATGTTTTTTTTGCATAAAAGCCCCCAAAAAGTTTGGCCACTGCTTACAAGCACAAAGACTGCTCAGATGCCATTGGATCTCAGATCGAATGACCTCGAAGCTCGTATCACTGTAGCATCCAAGCTGCGAGAGCACCTGATGTTTTCTCGCACGGGAGAATATGAGGTGCTCCCGCACCGTAGATTCTATGGTGATACAAGTTCCCGGAGATCTAATGGCTCACAGTAGGAGCTTTGAATGTTTTTGCAATATACGTCTAAGAGAGTTTGGGAGTTGCGCAAAAAGTACAAGTACTACGCATGTGGCATCTGATCACAGATCATACGACCTAGATGCTCGTATCACCGTAGCGGCTAATTAAGCTACGGGGAGCACCTAATATGAGCTACTGGGAGCCGTTGGATCCAAGATGCAGAGGCACACACGAGGCCTGAATGTTTTATTGGCAAAAAAAACCTTGGAGAGTTTCGAAATTGCGCATAATTACAAAGACTACTCCCAAGCCATTGGATCTCAGTTCCAACGACGTAAAAACTTGTATCACCATAGCATCTAAGCTACGGGGTGGATGTGATATTCTATGCCGCTGTCATTTTTGTTCCTAAACTTGCAAAATACGTGTAACTCGTGCCGTTACTTGTCTAACCGTGCAAAGTGTTTGTGCAAAAAAACCATCCTACACTGAAATATCGGAACAACACACGGGGCTCCCACTTGTCATTGATCAAATTTGGACCTAAAACTAACAAATCTGAAAGACGAGATTCAAACTGGCAACCTGGACTACAAAGCTTAAGTCGATAGCCTGAAACAACAACGGTTGTTGGCTTTGTCCCATAACTTGATTTTATACAGTATTACATTGAGTAGAGTAGAGGGAGTGGCTCGTCAACACGTGCATGACCGTTGACTCACTTACTGGTGGGTCCCATGTCTGCGATCTCTCTCTCCTCTCCATCGTCTAACCTTTAGATGCACGGGCACACACGAAGAGCGGTGCGAGCTTGCCGTGGTGTTATTATAACTAAAAAAAGCTTGGAAAATAGAAGAATCGCCTAGAACAAGAGACGTTGTGGCTGGTCGAGACAGAGCTAACCACACCTATCCTCCGTGCCACATTAGCATGATGAAGCTATGTGGTTAGTGGGGTGTTTTCGACCGACTGGCTGGGTCCCAAGGTCGAACCATAGGTAGTACGTCTGATATAGTATGGCCTCCTTTGATTCAAAGGAATTCTATAGGATTTTTGGAGGATTGAAATCCTTTGGAATTTTTCCTACGTTTGTCCTTTGATTCATTGGATTGAATCCCATAGGAATTTTTCCAATGGAATCTTTTGTACTATATTTCATAGGAAATCTAACATCCACTGCAACCACTTTTTACAATTCCTTTGCTTTTCCCGTGAAATCAAACACTCCTTGCTAATCGTATAGGATTCAAGTGGGCATGACACTCCAATCCTATACTTTTCCTATTCCTGCATTTTCAAAATCCTGCGAATCAAAGAGGCCCTATATTTTTACACGCACATTTTTCCTCCGTGCCGAGACATGGCACACCCTACCGCACGGTTTCTGGGTCCTCCCGGGTGGTGCACGCATATTTTCTTCCTTGCTGAGACGTGGGATGCCCTACCACGCGTTTTCTGGGTCCTCCTCGGTCGTAGCGCTGAAGCAAGTAAATGAGTTGTCAAATCACGAAAGACCACCTTTCCCGCCGAGTACATCAGTGAAGCACGGTGGCAAGATTTGGACCCCACCGAAATATGTGAAATTTTGTTTAAATTTTTAACCTTGGCCCTGGCCCTTGCCAACAAAAAAAGGACTGCAATAAATCGCATAATAAGTTGCAATGAGCTGTAAATTATTAAAAAAAATAGGGAATGGTCTGACTTGTGGGCCTATTAAGTTGACGCGTATGCAAGATTTTTTTACTTATTATATACGTCAACAAACGATTCTAGCAGACGTAACCGTTGGAAGTCAATCCAACGGCTGTCGTGCTTCTTCAATCTCTGATTTTCTTGCTCCAGCCGCCAAATCAAGCGCCGGCGGGACCGCCTGCTCCCGCCTCGCGTGGCCGGCTGTGCTGCCGCGCAGGCCTCACCGCACCCTACTACTCCCACCGCTGGCCAGGCCATCCCTCTACTCACCCACATCCCTCCACTGCTGTGGCTTCGCCGCCTCCAGGTCATTCCCTTCCTGGGTCGTGCCGTCGTCCATCGCGCTGGTGTTCTCGGCACAGCGTGGTCAACATTGTCAACAAACGACAACATCGGAAGAGGGATGTACATGGAGAGGCTGACAGTTGGGACCCATGTGGTCCATGGCCGCACGCAAGCAAGTACCTCCTTATTACGCCAAAAAGAATGAATCCTCCCAATGACAGCTGGGACCCACCAGCTATATCTTGGCACGGAAGGAAGTGCCTCCTTATTAAGCGAAAAATAATGAGTGCTCCCATGACAGCTGGGGCCCACCAGATTTGGAGGCTGACTTGTGGCCCTACTAAGTTGACACGTACGCAGGGCTTTGTCAACTTAGTCAACAAACGATTCTATCACCAGTGACCATTTGATTGTTAACATCCAACGATCGTCCTGCTTCTTCAACCTCTGATTTTCTTGCTCCAGCCATCCAAACCACCGCGTGCTCCTGCCTCCCGTGGCTGGCTGTGCTGCCGCGGAGGCCTCACCGCCCCCTACTACTCCCACCGCTGGCCAGGCCATCCCTCTACTCACCCACACCCCATGTTATTCTGCGGCGACGGCAGCCTCACACCGTAGCTGAACCAGTCAACCCTCGTACTACCCTCCGCATGTTCCCAGGCTCCGCGTCGTTTCTTGCCTCACCGTCGTCGACCGCCTAGTGCTGTCCATGCGGCGTGGTCAACGTGGTCAATGAACGACAGCCATCGGAAGAGGACTGTACACAGTGAGGCTGATAGATGGACCCACCAGCTACATCTTTGCACGCAAGGAAGTGCCTCCTTATTACACGCAAAAAAAAAGAATCCTCCCCCTGTCAGCTCAGACCCAGTAGCTACATCTTCGCACGCAAGGAAGTGCCTCCTTATCCTCCCTGTCGAAGCGTACGTAGCGTTGTCATTTTGGTCACAAATGTGTACGTACATACTAGTCCATCGGTCTTTCTGCCACGATGAACCGTGGCCTAGTAAGGAGCGGTAGCTGTTTAGGCAGTCCCGTCTATATCGTGTACACGTACGTACATACATATGGGCGGGGTCTCAAACGCCTACTCGCGCATACGTACGGCCAGGACTCGTGTACATGGAGAGGCAGCGGAGGGCAGCAATGGCGTCCTGTTCATCGGCAGCCAACCGGTTGGGTCGAAACGGAGAAACTACGTCGTGTTCATCGGGAGGCAACGGAATGCGTCCTATTCATCGAGAGCCAACCGGCTTGGACGGAACAGCCAAAACGAGGCCTGGCATACCGCAGAATGGAGGAAACGGCCTTCTGTTCGATCGCCTACCGTCGAAACGGGATCCTGTTCATCGGGAGGAGTCTGGCGTACCGCAAAACGGAGGAAACGGACTTCTCTTCAACCTCCTACGGTCGAAACGGGGTCCTGTTGATCGGAGGGGTTTGGCGTACCGCTAAACAAAGGAAACGGACTTCTCTTCGACCTCCTACGGTCGAAACGGGGGTCCTGTTTATCGGGAGGGGTGTGGCGTACCGCAAAACGGGACTCCACGGGCTACTGTTCATCCACCATCTACTACCTCGCTCCAGCCTCCACGGGCTACTGTTCATCCACCGTCGACCTCCTCCAGCCTCCACCTGCGACCGTTCATCCACGGTGTCTCCCTCCTGCCTCCACCAGCTACTGTTCATCCACGGGCTCCTGTTCATCCAGCCTCCACCGGCTACTGTTCAACCAGCCCTCCACGGGGTCCTGTTCATCCAGCCTCCACCGACTACTGTTCAACTAGCCTTCCACGGGGTCCTGTTCATCCACCCCCAATCGGCTCGATCGAGGTCCTGTTCATCCAGCGGCAACGGCCTCTCCTATCAAGGGGTCCTGTTCATCCAACCCCCACCGGGAACTGTTCATCCAACCCCCAACAACGTTCACTGTTCAACAAGAGGCAGCAGGTTCGATCGGCTTCAGTTAGCAGCAGTAGCGAAGGAATCGCTCGGGTTTAGTTAACAGCCAAGGGATCGATCGCTCGGGTTTAGTAACGTAGCTAGTGCAATCGCTCGGGTTCAGTAAGCGAATGCCTCTCTCGGGTTCAGTTAGAGCCCAACGCCTCACACACATGCGCGTACGTGTACGAGAGAAATGCACAAACTCCGTGCATCACTCGGCCCCGACCACCCACCGTTACCGGGAACTCCCCGATATTTTCCTCACCCTCGCTTCTACCACAGCTTTTTCCGTCATGGACGACCCAAAGAATGTCATGCAGCTGCGTCTCCGGCCCGCCCAGGACAAAAAAACCCATTTTCTGTCATGATTTTTTGTCATAGAAGTAGGAGCCCACCACATCTATGATGATACCGGGTTTTTTCACAATTATCGTCATAGAAGTGTCATAAGCATGACAGGAAAAAAATTCGTTCGGCCCAAAATGTCACGGATGTGTCTTTTTTTTGTAGTGTTGTGCCCACCGCCTTTGCATTCCCCTACCACCGATAAGTCCATATGGATAACTGCATACAATTGTCATTCATACATTCATTCCTAGTTGCTCTTGTCATTACAAGATGCATCGAAACATTCTCGGACTTTGCAAGAATCCATTGTGCCTACTGCCTTGCAGTTCCCTTTCCGCATGAATACCCCTACGAATAATTCCTCGCACTTACCGAGTATCCAATCATCCCCAGTTGTTCATATGTTTCATAAGATACTTTCAAATACTATTCAATTTTCCGATAATCCTCTGCCAACTATTGCTCTACTAATACTTGGCTGCTTGCACTATGGTTACTTTCCATATGTCTAGCAATATTCATTGGCATCCTTTGTCATCATCATTTTGAGCATTTGATTTGATATGTTCGTGAATGCTCGCAATCATCAGTCGCAATTAGAATTCTTCCCTTTGGCTCAGACATCACTCCGGACATGGGCTGGTTTGCGGCAAATTAGTCCTTGATTGATTGTCCATCTAATTCTATTCAACTTACTCATCTTTGATCAGAGCATCTGCTTCTGATCCCCCGATTTGGAAATCATAATTTCCTTGTAATTTAACCTTTGAAATTATCCAGATAATTCTATAATCCGATGCATTTGCATTCTTTCTTCCTCTGGTTGAGTGTCGATACTCACCACAGCTCCTTTGTAGACCGCCAGATCCTTTGTTGGGTTACTATTCAACAGTGTCATTCATATTCGATGACCTTGTGGGTCTTTCCTCGAATACATAATGCCTTTGTTAAACTGTATCCTCTGCTTTTGTCAACCATGCCCTACTATTGAGCTTGTGTTATTTAATCTTGAAGTTTGTGGTATATGTTCCTAAGATGCCCCTAGGGGTTGAACATGTGCCTTCCATAATCTGTGTGAACCTGAAAGTTATGCAGGTTATACACTACTGGCCCTTCGTCAGACAAATTTTCAACACTACAACTTCTTCGAAGATGAGAAGTGAATGAAAGGTTAGGCATTGAAGAAGTGGGAGTCGACCTTGAACCTTTGTGTTCATGCCCATGGACCCGATGTGGAACTTATCATGGCAGCTTCTTGTAATAATAATAATTCCCTTGTTATAAGTTCATCTTGTATCTATGTTTGGTCCTTTACAACCATGGTTCTAACCATGATTGTTCTTCTTTGATCCCAGTTCTTGGACAAGTTAAAGTGCTTGTCTTCCACAGATCAATACACTAGTCTAACCTCTATTATGATCTACCTTCGAGTTTTACCCTCTAGTATCTGGAGAATATCATGGAACTACATAACTTCTTATGAGTTCTTCTTCAACTATTATTTCTCACCGATTCCAATTTTCCCTGGGTTCTAAGTTGTTAGTCACTCGAGAACGCCCATAACTAAATCGAGTTCGCATTGTGATTCAATAACTCTTAGTAATCTTCATTTCTTACGAGTTTGTACTCGATCATGTCATTCCCAGTCGATTGTCTAAATTATCATCATCATGCTGAAGCTTGACCAGGCTACCTATGTCTTTCATCCCCGGAACAAAATCCCGATAGTGCGCTAAGCTACATTGAGCTTTCAACATCATATTGTTTGTCCTGAGAGGCAACTCTGATTCTGAAATTGGCATCTTATCTATGGTTATAATAACCTTTTGCTTCACCATTCCGTTGGCTTTATGTCATCGCTGATCGATTACATCCTCATGAAACCTCTCGACAAAATGTGTTGTAATCATCGTCAACAATTTGACTTCTTCCAGTTTGTGCATCGAATTCATGATGAGAAGTACCATCCTCGTCCCTTGGTAATTTGTGTTACCATCGACAACATCCTTACCTTCCTTTCAACACAAACTTGATCATGTTATGGAGCTCCTTGCTATCCAGCTTGCGTTATATTCTACCTTGGAGTATTAGCATCTTTATGTCAAGGATGCACTACTAGGAAAACCCTTACCAGTAGCGCTTGTTTTTTTGCTATTAGTAGCGCTGGTAGACGCGCTACTGCTACGGCGCTACAGCTATTTTTTAGCAGTAGCGCTTGTTTGCCCCAGCGCTACTGGTAACAGAAGCTAGCAGTAGCGCTGTTCCATCCAGCGCTACTGATACTTATCTGCAGCGTGGGTATCTAGCCAGCGCTACTGTTATTTGAGTGCTACTGGTAATCTTTACCCCCACGCCACTGCTAACTTTTGTAGTTTTTTTTTGCGTTTTGGCTCTGTACACATTTAAACAGATCCATCATTTATACAATAACATACATATTCATTGAAAAGCAAGTGAGTCATCGATGAGCCAAAGTTATTAGAAGTCTCGACATGTCTCAAGTATCTCATCGTCATCAATCATGGTCGAACACATGTCTCGAAATAGCATTACAAGTCATTACAAGTTCCCAATACATGCAACTACATGGTCACATACTCATGTTTCATCATCTATGTAGACTATGACATGACCGCATAGAAGATAAGAGCGATCACGATGATCAAAAGCGGTATTATGTAGTAGTTTTTGCGGCGGCGCTGGTTCTGAATCACCTGTTGTGCTATGAATCTCAAGTAACTAGCTTCGGCTTCCGCTCTGCTATCAAACCCTTTCTGGCTTCCACCCGAGAAGCCAGAGACTTGGGCCTGACACTCTGGCCACTCATCGTACACACCCGGAACATGCCCTACATACACGGCATACCACTTCCTTGCCATTGTTGATCTATATACCTGTCAGAGATGCACATATATATATATATATCATGAAGCGAATTCAACAAAACAGTTATGAAATAGAAGCAACATATATAGTAAACATAGTTAACAAATTTCATCGTACCGAAAGTAATTAACTAGAGCGCGGCACCATACATCTAATAGTTTTGTCGTACAAAGACATTTCGAAGTTTCGTCGTACAGAAAGTAACAAGTAACTAAACAGACACATTGTTTTTAAGTAGTGCACTCTTCCTATCTGTCCATATCCGGGAGGGTGGACCCAAGCTTAGTGAAAGGCGTCATGTCCTGACGCTGTAGGGCAATGCGGGTTCGGACGTCAGCTCGTGATATTGGGCCGCCGTAGAACATCCCATTCTCTTCGAGGACATCTTTCATGATGATGGACGCAATTTCCTGCTGGATCCGGTAGAAATCATTTCGAAGTTGATTATCCGGCACGGCTCCAAAGCCTTCGGCCCATCTCTGGATATGTGTATCGGATGAAGATTTCATGCAAAGTGATTGCACATCCCTTCTATACTCCATCATTAGATGGATGACATAGAATCCATCGTTCTCACTTCTTGTCGGTTGTTGGATGCAACAGAAGTCAGTCTTGTGGCCGAAACAGAGCGCGGCCTAATTTGTTTTTTTGCATTGGATGTAGCCACCCCGCATGCTGAAGCCCAGCATAGCTCTGTCCAAAACATACTTTATGTGTGTGTAATCTTTCTTCTGTATGTTCTTTGACGGGTCCAAATATAGAGCGCGGGAGTAACGCGGGTAAAGAACGATGAGAACGGCACGACACCCCCCGCTGCGCAAAATACACGATCAAGTTAGCCTCCATGCGTGCAAAGTAATTATTGAAATGCACGAAAGGATGTTTGTGTTATAGTGCTATCCGCGGATGACTTACGAGGGATGATAAGGTAGGAGAATCATTTCTTTGTCCTTATTGCTGACCAAGAATTCTTCGATGTACTGACTCGCATATTGATGGTTGGCGTCATTGATTGACAAGAAGCCCTCATGCATGTAGTATGGGTCCACGACCGCAAGACCGGTGACTTGCTCTCTCCTGACGATGTAGTTCATGTGCAGCGCATACAGGCAGACGAACGTAAAATCGAGTGTCCTCATTTGAAACATCTGGAAGATGTAATCAAATCGCAGGAAGAAGAGGTTCGCGGGGCATGTGTGGACGTACATCTTGCAACTGCTCGACACATGAACCATATAAAGTGGGTATCCTGGATCATCCGAGGCGAGGAGGCTTCTCTCTGTCGAAAGCACATGGTCATGGAGTCTCCTGAGATCCCCTGTTATGGCAGCTAGTGCATTCGCCGGTACCATTGGCTCTCCCGCGACATGGATTAATGGCGCATGTTTCATCGGTACACTGTCAACCTTGGTCGAAGGCGGCTGGCTGCTAGAACCAACATTGCCAGCTTTATTGGATTTTCTCACCGCCGGTCTCTTCCTTTGCTTCTTCTTGGTGGGCTCAGGTGCTGGTGGGTCTGTCAGACCCTCCCTGACCACCACCCCTAGTGTTGTCGGGCTCAGCATTGGATGACTCTGGCTAATTAGTTGAGCTTGGGTGGAACCGGCATCTGGAGGCGTGTCCTGCGAGGATTGCATGAACAAAGACTTCTTGCACTCCCAAGGACGTTCCGACTCTGGTACATGCATCTCATATTCATATGGTTGATTCATTGTTACATCGTTGTCGTAGCCGGTATTGAAATATTGGAGAGGGTCATCGGCCTCCTCCATGTCATGATCCATATCCTCTTCCATGGGGCAGATGGCATCATCTGCCGGAACGGTTGGCCCTCCTTCCTCATGTCTCTCAATCTCAGCAAGCAGCACAGATGATGGTTGTACTTGTGTAGGTGGGGTTGTGGTCATACCTTCCTGAGGTCCCGTTGGTGTGCTCCCGGCCACCTCGACACGAAGAAGATTTTTCGGCCACAGGATCAGCCAATTTTTGCATTAGCCAAGCTACGTGGGGGTCTCGTCATCCTCTCCATCGGTTTGTATCGGACGAGGGAAACCCTCATAGCCCGCTTTCACACTCGCCACGGAGACCCTTAAGGCGTTATCAGGCATCTGCCGGCGGTGGAACAATCGATCCTTGGGCTTCACTATAGTACCCTTCCCCACATCCACCAACCCGCCCTTCATGTGGTAAAGGAGGGTGCACGGAGTGGAGTCGGCCTACAAAGACATATACATGTGGCATCAGAGATCCAAAAAGAACGGCAACTGAAGATTAATTAATTAGTTGAGTTAATGAGGGTGCGACGCGTATTTACCGTGAGGGCGTCGAGCTCAGCCAATGTCGATGGCCCGACATTCAAGCCAGAGACGGAGCTAGGGTTGCTGTGAGAGCTGGGTGCAGGAGCAGGTGCTGGAGTAGGTGCGGGTGCGGGTGCGGGTGCCATACTAGGTACGGGTATGGGTGCGGTGTTCATTGAGTTACTCCCGGTGAAGCTGGGCATGGGAAAATCAGTTGGTGGCGCGTTTGGATTTTGTTGCACCCAGCTGACCACAGTTGGAATCAAGCTTGTAAAGGCAGCCACCATATCATTTCTACAGGCAGCTACCGCTTCCTGGATTACCTAAGCTTTGGTCTCAGCTTTTGTTTTCTCCATCGCCCGCGCCACCTTCTGGTCGATAGTCACTTGACTGAACTTCTTTCTCTGTCTTTTAGCCTCGGGGTCCTTGTTATAATAGTACTTCCACATGGCGCCATCCCCGGCGCCGTGCACACATCCATATTGCGGCCGCTGGCCCGGCGGGTGTCCCATCATTATGTTCATGGCCCGGTTGAAAGGAGTGTCCCACTTGTACTTCGCCGACGACTGAGTCGACTGAGTCGACGAGTCGCTTTCGGCCGCAAGCTTGTGTTGCTCTCTCTGCAAAATGGAGCGTGAATCATTTACGAATGCGACTAGAATGTAGTAGACTTCATTGATCAGAAGCTAATATGTAAGGTGGTAAAAGGATAATTACCAGTGATCTCATGAATTTCCTAGTCGGCCCGTCGATGAAAAAAATCTTTTTTTTGGGGTCCCACGAGAATCGGGCCCTGATGAAGTCGTGCTCCTGCTGGTCGGTGAACTCAGCCAATGGGTCTGGGATCCCCTGATGTTCACGTTCTGTGTCCTCCTTAGCCCACACGGGCCTCTTTCCCGTGTAACCATGACTTCCAAGGCGGTGGTTCCCCATGTTCTTTGCCTGCAGCTGCTTGCCTCTCTCCGACCTGGCCTTGGCAGCTTCTTCATTGCAAGTCTCCTTGAACTTTTCAAAGTCCTCTATCGTAATTTTCGGATTGTCTGCAACAATCTCGGTGTAGGTTTCATGGTCTACTTCAATCGCCTTTTTCACCCTAGTTTTCCAAGCGCTCAATGCGTTGCTGAACTTCCCTAGGGCTTTGTTGTTGATTTTTTTCATGCCATAATCATCCCATGGGTAAACATCGTCTTTCCGACCGGGGAACAGGAATCTTGCATGCAACCTAGTTAGGAGCAGCTTCTTCAAATTTTCATTCTTCCGTATTTTTGTGGTGTTGATGTGAGCTGTATCCCGTAGGATGCATGCTAGTTGGTTGCCGTAACACGCTGCCACTTCCCGCGGCTCTATTGGCTCGAACTCGCCAGGGTGCACCACCATGACCACCAGTCTTCTGGTGCCGAGCTCATTTGGGCGTCGTGTCCTCTTTTCCTTCTTTCCTTCACTGGCTTGGGAGGTCCCACCTTCCGTGCTGTAGTTAGCAACATCATCAGCACCAGTCTCAGTGCCGGTGTCGTTGGTGGCATCAGTGTCGGCGCCGGCGCCACCACCGTCGTCGTCCGTCATGACAAGGGGGTCCTGACACCCAGCTTGTTGTCTCTCCTGATCCGCCAGAAAGTCGAGGTAGGCATGTGCTTGACCTAATTGGGACTGAGAACCTGTGGCCTCATCGGTGTCGGTCATGTTTCATCGGGTTCAATGTCGTAGTCGTTTAATTATCGAGCTTTATATAATAAAGTGAATAATGACAAATCTCGAGCACTCGATATGTCCAACTTTCTAGCACAAGTCATGCCGAAATTCACGAAATTTTTTGGCATGACCTTTGCTAGAAAGTGCACATATAGAGCGCCTGAAATTTGCCGGAATGGAAATGAATCAACATTTCCGGCAAAACATAGGTCACTCGCAATCGGTTTCCCTGCAAATGACAATAAGCACTATGTGCTGAAGTAGCATTTCACTACCATCTGCCAACACTAGCAGAATGCAATAACTATGTGATGCAAGAACAAAGATATTCCCCACACAGCATCTCACAAGCAATGGAGCCACCAAGATCACCGAAATTTTATAATTTATACTACTACTATGTAACAACCAAAGTCCGACATTTCATTTTAACAGCAACTCCAAATGGACTCCAATGGACAGCATTTCATTTCATTTTATTTGAACTCCAAATACTTTAGCAACTCCAAATATGAATCCAATGGACAACACAATTGCATTTCATTTTAACAGCAAGCATTTCAACAGTCTAACAAGCATTTTAAGAAGCATTTTAACAAGCACTCTAACCAGCATTGCCTAATCGCATATCCATAACCACTCTGCATATTATTTGGCTTATTAGTTTCTACTGGCTGTAGTGTGTATATTCAAACATTGAGCAAAGCACCTTGCCGCCGGAGGAGCCAGGCACCTTGCGTCCGGGTGACGTTCCCGGCGTCCTTCTCCTCCTCGCCAAGCACCTTGCTTCCGGAGGAGCCGAACCTGCTGCAGAGAACACGGCCGGTCAGAGAGAGAGAGAGAGAGAGACTGCTGGGGGAAGGGGCGCCAGCCGGTGGAGGGGACTACTCGGGGGAGGGGCGCCGGCCGGTGGAGGGGACATCTCGGGGGAGGGGCGGCACGGGTGGAGGGGCCGGGCCAGGGGGTGGATCTATGGGGACGGGGGCGGCAAGGGGGGAGGGAGTGTCGGGGCGGCCAGTGGCCGGCGTCAGGGTCGGGTGCGGCGCGCGTCGATGGCGGCGTGGGCGGGTGCGGCGTCGACGGTGGCATGGGAGAGGGGATCGGATCGAGCGAGAGTGAGAGAGAGAGGAAAGAGATGTGTGCTATCTAGGCAACTTAGCTATAGCGTGGCGTGGCAAAACGCGCTATAGCTAAGTTAGCTATAGCGCGGGGCAGCAAAACGCGCTATAGCTAAGTTAGCTATAGCGCGGCCCCAGCACAAACCGCGCTACTGCTAACTTTTTCTTTTATTTTTATTTTTCTTTTTCTTTTCTTTTTGTTTTTCATATTCCACAAACTTCCTTCCTTTTTCTTTTTATTTTTCTTTCATTTCATTTTCCACAACTTATTAATTCCTTTTTCTTTTTCTTTCATTAATTTCATTTTGCAAAACTTCCTTTCTTTTTCTTTTTCTTTTTCATATTCCACAAACTTCCTTCCTTTTTCTTTTTATTTTTCTTTCATTTCTTTCGTTGGAGCAATACCACTGTTACCCTCCGGATAATAATTAGTATAATATATATTACATCATTTGACCGCTAACAGCGGTATACAAAATAGACACACACAAAATTTGTGGATTAGTTTGTCAGCTTGGGCGACGACGACGCTTCAGACTGATCTTCTTCCTTCTTTTGTTCGTTGTCGAATAATTAAGCCCATGGTCGTGACTTTTCCTTCTCCAGGGATTACGATCTTTCGTAGGTAATGTAGTCTTCATTCTTCTTTTGACGTATGTTTCATCATCATTAGCATCATCTTCCCTCATCGGATCACCGTACTGGTCGTAGTCTTCCTCGTTGGCGACTCCATCCATTCCGACAATGCTCCTTTTGCCTCTCCTCACGACAACACGGCTGGGATTGATTGGGTCGGTTATGAAGAAACATCGTGTCACATGTTTAGCGTGTACCCATGGCTCATTTTTGGCGATGGCGTTGACGGTACAGCTATCGGAGTCGGGTATACACATGGTAGTGAAATGCCGGTTTTCTCTTTGTACATTCTTAGCCCATCTGACACGGAACATCGTCGCGCTATGAAATCCAGAGTAGTTAAGCTCCCATATCTCTTCGACCCTTCCGTAATATCTTTCAATTACATTCCCGGTCATGGCTTCCATCGTCACCCCTGAGTTTTGGTCATCACTGTTTATATCATTCTCCTCTGTGTAGAACGTGTATCCGTTGATATCGTATGCTTGATAAGTCGCGAGGTTGGTCGACGGGCCATGTGCTAAGGCCTATATGAGCGTTCCGTTCTGACAGCCCTCTTCCGGGGGATTAGCCAGAACTCGCTCTTTGAACCAACGCAAGAAAGTGGAGTTGTGCTCTCTAATAACTTCAGCGTCCGTCCTGTGCACCCCACGGTCACGGTACTTCTTTGCGATGGTCTCTTTGTGCAGTGTCACGAAATCTTCTAGCACATCTAGGTGTTGTAGCACTACTAAGTTTGCCCTGTCAAGGTCGTTTTGTCGGCCCGAGCGTAACACATTCACATCCCTATGACCGTTGGTGTGACCTTCGCCTTCGAGCCTTCCACAGTGCTTGTTGACGGGCAAACCAACAACAGGGTCTCCGGTGCCTACTAGATAACTCTCACAGAAAGAGATGAACTCTTTGGTCAGATATCCCTAGGCTATGCTTCCATCTCGACGGGACATGTTACGAACGAATCCTTTGATGACCCCATTCATCCTCTCGAACGGGATCATGCTGTGCAGGAATGTCGGCCCTAGGTCGATGATGTCGTCCACGATGTGGACACATAGATGCACCATGACATCAAAGAACGCGGGCGGGAAGTACATCTCTAGCTCATTCAGTATGACAACGATCTCTTCTTGTAGCCTATGGAGTTGCTTCACACTGATCGACTTTCGAGAGATAGCATCAAAAAGGTGGCATAGGTCAGTAAGCGTCTCACGCACATGTGTGTCCATAATCCCTCTAAGTGCAACCGGGAGTAACTGCGTCATCATCACATGACAGTCGTGAGACTTCATCCCACTAAACCTTTTTTTCTTAGTGTCCAGATATCTGCTTATCTTCCCACAGTATCCGGAACTAACTTTGATTCCGGCAAGGCACTTGAACAATTGATCGACCTCCTTCGGATATAAGGTGAAGCAAGAGGGGGGGCAATATTGTTCTTCCTTCTTGTTTACTTTTTTGCCCCTATCTTCCGTCTCCGTCTTCGTCTCGGTCTCCTCTGACGACTTTTTACCGGGCATTTGGAGATCTTTCCTGATATTCAAAAATTCCAAGTCTTTTCTTGCCTTCGGCCCATCCTTGGTCCTCTCCGGCATGTTCATCAATGTTCCAAGCAAACTCTCAAGGATATTTTTTGTGATATGCATTTGATCAAGGCTATGAGGCGTGTCGAGTTTGGGCCAGTATTCCAAGTCCCAGAAAACAGATCTCGTCTTCCATACCTTCAGCAGGGGCTCCGGCGCCTTTTTCTTCATCTTTCCCGACGAGGGGCACTCTTCCCAGTTCTTCAATAACTCATATATTTCTGCACCGCTACGTTTACGTGGAGGACCTCGATGCTCAGCCTTACCATTGAATAGATCTCCATGCTTTCTCCACGGGTCATCCTTCTCAAGCCATCTTCGATGCCCCATGTACACGATTTTCAAAGACCCGCCGTCTTTCGATAGCTGCTGAGAAGTTGTATCATCCATGCACCTCGTGCATCCGCAATATCCGTGGCACACCTGGCCGGAGAGATAACCGTAACCGAGATAGTCCTGCACCGTCATGATCAGCGCGGCTCTCATGTAGAAATACTCTCCTTTGCTTGCATCCCATGTCTTGGCCGACGTTGTCCATAAGGTTTGTATCTCCTCTTTCAGTAACGCCAGATACAGATTTATATCATTTCCCGGTTGTCTCGGCCCTTGAATAAGCATAGCCATGTGTATGTATTTTTCCTTCATGCACAACCAGGGGGGAGGTTGTACATCCATACAAACACGGGCCATGTGCTATGATTGGTGTTCTGGTTGCCAAACGGATTCATGCCATCAGTACTAGCGCCAAGCACAATGTTCCTTGGATCATTTGCGAAAAAATCAAATTCAGCATTTAATGCTCTCCACTGGCTAGCATCTGTGAGGTGTCTCAGCTTCAGATCATCTCCGTCATCTGGCTTCACCCTCTCCGCATGCCAGCGCATAAGCTTTGCTTCCTTAGGATCTACGAAATACCGCTGTAGACGCGGAGTGATCGGAAAGTACCATACAACTTTCTGTGGAGCTTTCTTTTCGGCCTTTTTATATCGTGAAGCATTGCACTTTGGACAGATGGTTTTTTCCGCGTGCTCGTTCCGATATATGATGCAATCATTGATGCATGTGTGATATCTAATGTGTGGCAGATCAAGAGGGCACACGATTTTCTTTGCCTCCTCGACACTAGTAGGACACATGCTTCCCGCGAGAAGAACCTTCTTTAGATACTTCAGAAGCTCATCCAGGATTGCATCTGTCCATTTGTTTTTTGCCTTCGTCTTTAGAAGTTCTAGTGTGAAACTCAAGCGGGTCACCTCGGGATTGCAACCATCATACAAAGGAGTCATCGAGTCTACCTCCAGTTGCGCTAGTTTGGCCTCCTCTCTAGAAGCAGCTCTGTCGCTAGTCGTCTTCTTGCGAAGCAGGTCTCGAACATGCGGGTCCCGCATGGCTAAACTTAGTACCGACAAAGACGGCGGCGTGTCCGCGTCTTCTCCGCCTTGAACTACCTCTTCGCCATCGACATTTCCGAGGCCATCTTCCTCTTCGGGCACATAATCGGTCATCTCTTCGTCTGGTGGCCCCATGTCGTTATTTCCTGCCCCGTCGACGTCCTCATCATCATCATCATCATCATCATCATCATCATCATCATCATCATCATCTTCACTTATCCATCGAGTATGGCCATCCATGAAACCATGCATGAGCAGGTGCGCCTTGAATGTACCACCCTCAAAGGGGTCGAGCCTGACTATTCCTTTGCATTTTCGACACGGACATAAAACATCCTTCAGTCTTTTTTCATACAAGTCATCCATAGCGGATTGCCAGTATCTTTCCACCATCCTTCCATTGACCTTCATGATCACCTATGCACGGAGCAAATATTATAACCACGTATATATGCATGCATCGATCAAATTCATACAAAAATTCGGCATGACCTTCCCTAAACATAGGACTTATTGAGTTTGCCCGAAATTCACCGAAACGGAATTGAATCGACATTTCGGCAAAACATAGGCAACTCATGTCACCCACACATTATTTCATCAAATACACAATGTAGGCAACTCAAATTATGCCACAAACAATTCGGTATATATATTCTCATATCGTCCATATATATATAGTTTCGGTCCCTGTCGGTGTACTAAGTATTGGGCCACTAGTACCCCGTACTTGTGCACGGGCAGTTGTATCCATCCTCGCGGCAAGGCTTGCCGGGGAACAGTTCGATGTTGATTCAAGCCACTAAAGAAATCATCCGGTTAGAGATCTGAGGATCAGTAGATAAGAAGAGCTGGAATCCGAAGGCCAGCTTCCCCGGCAAGATCTTGCCGGGGTGGCCTGCGAAGCCCGGCAAGGATCGATGCCCGGCAAGGCTTGGCGCCCGGCAAGGTTTTGTTGCTGTGCCACCACTCTAGCACACCGACAAACCTGACATTCTGGGTCCTTCTTTGGATGCGTGGCGACGCGCCAGTGGAGGAGAGCTTAAGCGGTGCTGATGGGATGGCCCATTTTTCCATCCCCAAGAAAGTAAGGACACCTAAACGGACACCTCACGGTGCATTAAATGCGTTCGTCCTAGTCCGTCAGGGGTTAGGTATGGTAACCCTGTAGCTACTTTACACCTCAATGTATGTACATTTTGCCACTGTGGTGACCCCTTGATGGTATAAAAGGAGGCCCACGGCAGCTGCTACAGGGGAGGAGAACTTCTGGCCCATTCTGCATGCGTAGCTGCTCTTTGAACGTACTGTTCACTACGAGCGTTCCTGGAGGATGGGCTCAAGAACACTAATAAGAACACAAGGCAGGAGTAGGGTTTTACACTGATCAGCGGCCCGAACCTGGGTAAAATCTTCCCGCGTCGATCGTTGGTTCTGCTCTTTGCGCATACCTCTCCCCCCGCCGAATCGTAAAGGGGTCCCTTAGGATCCCATAGGTGTCATGCCCCGACATCTTTGGCCACCGAAGAAGAAGAGCGCTGTGACGGTGCAACCATCCGTGTCCGTTTTACCTGAGCCTTCGCGTACAGGCGATGGCGTGGGTGCAGTAGGAAGAGGACTAGAACTTCCACGGCATTCTGGTGATCCGAGCCAGGCGAGCGGCATCGTTCGTAGTGGCAGCGGTAACCTGCACGCCGCTAGATCCAGAGACGGCGCTGTGTTGCCTACGGGTGGCACAATGAATTCCAGAGATCGGAGGACGCCTGCTGGAGCTCCTGCGCCGGTGCAAGCATCACGACCTACCCAGGTCATGCACGACGAGCGACGTCATGGCGCTGGTGGTTCAGGGCGCCCCCATGAAAAGATTTCTGCGCATCGATCCCAAGATGCGTGGGACCAACATGCACACCGAGCTGCCGGTGGAGGTGGCGCGCGGTCGCGTGACCGTGGTGGTGCTCCTTCTAATATGGTTAGGAGTCAGAGCACCTCACGTACCTCGCACCTGTCGCCGCCGCCTACGCCAGCGGAAGCCTTGGCACGTGCGCAGCTACTCCTCGATTTCCCTCCTACCCCGGAGAAGATGGAGGAGTGGCGAGCTACTATCCAGAGCCTTATCGGCTTCGCCAACAAAGATGGGCCGCAAGAGGCAGGGCCCTCGCAGCGAAGGCCCATCGATCCGGCGCGAGCCGATGTGGAGAAAACCGGAGGTGGTGCAACCACGGTGCACTCCCCTCCGCGGCACCAGCGGCGGCCGACAACCCAGCAGGTCGACCGCCGTGAAGAAGTTTCCACGGCGTCGTCCGATCCATGGATGCGCCGCGATCAGCGTCAAGTTCTCCAGGAATGAGGCAAGGAGGACGCTCGAACTACCATCGAGCGACGACGGGAAGCGCGCTATCAGTCTGATAAGCGCGCAGGGCCGGCTGTCGACGAGCCTGCGCCAGGGGACGTAGGAGACTTGCCTTATGAGGTGGGGACTCCAGTGTTTACCCGTGAGCTGCGGCAAGTCCAGTGGCCCAATTCCCGAACCTTCAAGCCGGAGGTCCAAGAGAAATATGATGGTAAGACCCATCCCTCGGAGTTCCTGAGCATCTACACCATTGCGATGCAGGCTACCGGGGGCCGAGATGACAAGATACTTGCCAACTACTTCCCGTTGGTGCTTAAGCCCAACGTCAGGTCGTGGTTGATGCATCTGCCGGAGAATTCTATTTCTTCTTGGTCAGATCTGTGCCATCAGTTTGTTGGCGCCTTTGTTGGAGGCCACCAAGCTCCTGGCCAAGAGAGTGATTTGCATATCATCCCTCAGAAGGAGGGCGAGTCCCTGCGTAAGTTTATGCAGAGGTTCAGCCGGGTGCAGTACAATATTCCTGACGTTCACCCTGCCGCTGTCATTAGCGCGTTTCATCAGAACGTGCGTAACCGCAGAATGCGGGAAGAGCTGGCGATGAACAAAGTCAGGAGTATTGCTGATCTTTACGCTTTGGCCGATAAATGCGCTCGAGCTGAAGAGGGAAGGAAACTCCCTGGCGAGGCTGTTGGCGCGGCGGGCGAATCCGAAGATGAAGACGCCGCGACCCCGTCAAGGAAAGGCCGGCGGCGGAACAGGAAACGCGGAGGCAAGGCCGTGCTTGCTGTCGAGGAATCCGACAACCCTGGCGCCGCCAAGAAGGCCAAGGTTGGTGACCCCGGCAAGGATCTTGCTGGGTGCCCTTCCTGTCAGGCCTTGGCGGCTGCCGACAAGTCGGAAAGCTCCGGCAAGCAGTATTGCAAGATCCATCGCACCAAGGGCCACGATCTCCAGAACTGCCGGCAAGTTGAACAGCTTGCCGAGAAACAGAGGGCCGATATGAAAGGCGAGATAAGGAGAAGGCCCAAGATGGTGCTGACGGATCTGGCAAGAAGCGCGGTGGCCGAGGGGGGCGCCGCGGCAAGGCCAAGCAACAGAAGGATAGGCCCGCTCGGGGCCGAGACAAAGAAGAAGATGATGATGAAGAAGATGATGAGTCCAGTGAGCAAGAATTCCAGAAAGCTACAGAGGCCATGTGTATCGATGGAGGTGCCTTGCTGCATTCTTCCCACCGTTGACTCAAACAGTGGGTGTGGGAAGTCAATGCAACAGAGCCATCACCAGGTGCATGTAGGCCCCTGAAGTGGTCCAACACGCCTATCATTTTCGACGCCGAGGATCACCCTGATCGCACAACTGCCGTTGGGTGCTTGCCATTGTTGGTCTCGCCAACAATTCGCAACCTCAAGGTGACGAAAATGCTAGTTGACGGTGGGGCCGGGCTAAACCTAATCTCACTGGATGTGCTCAAGAAGCTCCAAATTCCAGACGAGGACCTCGAAGAAACGGGTACGTTTCAAGGGGTCAATCCAGGAAGAACCCAGGCCAAGGGCAAGATTACGCTGCCGGTGACATTTGGTAGCGAGCTCAACTACAGGACTGAGAAGGTAGTGTTTGATGTCGCCAAGATCCCCATGTCATACAATGGGATCCTTGGTCGGCCAGCACTGGCTAAGTTCATGGCGGCATCACACTACGCATACAATGTTTAGAAGATGCCCGGGCCGTTGAGCGTCATCACCATCCATTCCGATAAGAAGGATGCGCTCATTTGTGCCGACCAACTTTACCGGGAAGCAGTTGCAGCACCTGCCATCAAGGCATCTGCTCCTGCCACTGGAACTCCCGGGGGGAAGAAGAAGACCGGCAAGAACCTTGGCGTGAACTCCGGCAAGCGCACCTCCTCGGAGTGCTGCGCTTCCGTCAAGGATGCACCAGAGAGTTCCACCGGCAAGAACAAGAAATCCAAGGCTGCTCCACCGGAGACCAAGAAGGTGCCCGTCAGGGAGGACAGAACGGGGGGAACTTTCACCATAAGTTCCACCCTAGATGACAAATAGGAAAGTGTGCTCGTTGCCTTCGTGCGGGCGAATGTCGACGTGTTTGCATGGCAACCGTCTGACATCCCCAGTGTTCCCAGGAAGGTAATTGAGCTACATCTTGCTGTCTGTCCTCACGCACGGCCCGTCAAGCAGAGGGTCAGGAAGCAAGCCTTGGAGCGGCAAGAATTCATTGCTGAAGAAATCAGAAAGCTGGAGGCGGCAGGATTGGTCAAAGGAGTGCTTCATCCAACCTGGTTGGCCAATCCGGCTGTAGTGCGAAAAGCGAATGGGAAATGGAGGCTTTGTATCGATTATACAGATATCAATAAAGCTTGTCAGAAAGATCCCTTTCCCTTGCCGCGCATCGACCAGATTGTGGATTCCACCGCTAGTTGTGATCTCCTGTCCTTCCTTGATGCCTATTCAGGGTATCATCAGATTTTCATGGCGAAAGAAGATGAAGAGAAGACCACATTTATCACCCCATGTGGTACGTATTGTTTTATACGAATGCCTTTCGGGTTGAAAAGTGTTGGTTCGACATTTGCGAGAGCAATCCAAATTGGTTTTGAGCCTCAACTCCATAGAAATATGGAGGTGTATATGGATGATATAGTGGTCAAAACCAAAGACAAAGCGACACTCATTCAAGATTTAGAAGAAACATTTGCAAATCTGCGCAAGATCAACTTGAAGCTCAATCCTGAGAAGTGCGTGTTCGGTGTTCCTTCCGGCAAGCTCCTCGGATTCTTTGTATCTTGCCGGGGAATCGAAGCGAACCCCGACAAGATCAAAGCTATTGAGCAAATTGAAGCGCCGAGACGCGTCAAGGATGTGCGTCGTCTTGCCGGCTGTGTTGCTGCTCTAAGCAGGTTTATTTTCAAATCTGCTGAGCGCGCCCTGCCCTTTTTCAAAATTTTGAAGAAGGCAGGTCCAATGAAATGGACTCCGGAGGCGGAGGCTGCGCTGCAAGATTTGAAGAAATACCTTTCCTCTCCGCCGACGCTAG
Source organism: Thinopyrum elongatum (assembly GCA_011799875.1). Classification (NCBI taxonomy): domain Eukaryota; kingdom Viridiplantae; phylum Streptophyta; class Magnoliopsida; order Poales; family Poaceae; genus Thinopyrum; species Thinopyrum elongatum. The sequence goes on along the minus strand of CM022300.1, from coordinate 249,926,884 downwards.
TCGCGCCTAAACCACAAGAGCCGTTGCTGCTGTATCTGGCAGCGACAAATCAAGTGGTTAGTGCTGCGCTAGTGGCACAGAGAGAGGCTGATGAGGAAGCGACACCAGCGGCAGGACCGTCAGATGTCGCGGCAAGATCTTCCCCGGCAAGGATTGATCCCGGCAAGACAGGATCTGTGCAGTCAGAAGAACCATCGCAGAAGAAAAAGGTGGTGTAGCGCCCAGTTTATTTTGTTAGCTCTCTTTTACAAGGAGCTAGGTCAAGATATTCTGGCATACAGAAGTTGCTTTTCGGCCTTCTTATGGCCTCAAGGAAGCTGCGCCATTATTTTCAAGCACATGAAATCACCGTCGTCACTCGGTTTCCGCTGCAACGGATTTTGCAAAATCCAGAAGCAACCGGCAGGATCGTGGAGTGGGCGTTGGAGTTGTCGAGCTTTGGCCTCAAGTTTGAAAGCACTTCGACAATTCAGAGCAGGGCCTTGGTGGAGTTCATTGCATAATGGACCCCAACGCCGGACAAAGAGGTTCAGGAAACAACTCTCCCCGGCAAGGAAATCGATCAGCAATGTGTTATGTACTTTGACGGGGCTTTCTCGCTGCAAGGCGCCGGTGCTGGCGTGCTGCTTGTCGCACCCACCGGAGAGCACCTCAAGTACGTAGTCCAAATGCATTTCCCCCGGGAGGGTTCGACCAACAACACAGCAGAATACGAGGGTTTGCTTGCCGGTCTTAGGATCGCGGCGGACCTTGGTATCAAAAAGCTCGTCATCAAAGGCGATTCACAGCTTGTCGTCAGGCAAGTTAACAAGAGTTATCAAAGTCCATTGATGCAAGCCTACGTGGATGAAGTAAGAAAAATGGAAGAGCACTTTGACGGTCTGCAAATGGAGCACGTTCCTCGTGCCGAGAACAGTGTTGCTGATGACCTGTCAAAGCGTGCCACCCTCAAGTTGCCTGTGGAACCAGGGACTTTTCTGCTCCATTTGACTCAACCATCCGTGGCGACATCAATGCGGCAAGAAAAGAGAAGAAAGTTGAACTCTGGTCAGTACTTCCCGGCAGAGCTCCTGGGAGCCGCCGCCAAGGAAGTTGCCGGGATCGACATGCTTGCCGGGGAACAACAGGCTCCAGCAGGGCCTCATGCCCTTGCTGTCGAGACAAACGTTCCCCCGGCGGAGGAGATGCCTTTAGTCCTAGCCGTCGAGCCTCAGGCTCTAGCATGGGCACAACACATTGTCCATTTCCTTCAAACAGGAGAACTCCCGGAGGAACAGGAAGAAGCAGAAAGAGTAGCCCGTCGGTCTGTTATGTACAAGTTCGTCGATGATGTTCTGTACAGAAAGAGACCAAACGGTGTGAAATTAAAGTGCTTTCCTCGGGAGGATGGACTAGAGCTATTGGCAGAGATACATGGAGGCATATGTGGTTCTCACATAGGATCAAGAGCACTTGCCGGGAAAGCATTCTGGCAAGGTATCTTTTGGCCTACTGCTCTCCAGGATGCAACTGCACTAGTCACCAAGTGTGAAGCGTGCTAGTTTCATTCAAAGAAATCGCATCAACCAGCTCAAGCTCTTCAGACAATCCCTCTCTCCTGGCCATTTTCGGTCTGGGGGCTCGACATAATGGGCCCTTTCCCCCGTGCTACCGAGGCTTTGAGTACTTGTACGTTGCTATCGACAAGTTCACAAAGTGGCCGGAGGTGGAAGCAGTGAGGAAGGTGACAGCACAATCGGCCGTCAAGTTCTTTAAGGGGATAGTTTGCCGTTTCGGTGTGCCCAATAGGATCATCACCGACAACGGCACGTAATTCACAAGTCGCACCTTCATGCAGTACGTCCAAGACCTTGGCGGCAAAATTTGTTTTGCTTCCATTGCTCATCCGAGAAGCAACGGCCAAGCGGAAAGGGCCAATGCTGAAGTGCTGCGCGGTCTCAGGACCAGAACCTTTGACAGGCTGAAAAAGTGCAGAAGACGCTGGATTGATGAGTTGCCGGCGGTTCTTTGGTCAATCATAATGACACCAAATCGAGCCACCGGCCAGACGCCCTTCGCTCTGGTCTACGGAGCGGAAGCAATTCTCCCCACAAAACTCACGTACGGATCACCTCGAGTGCTCGCTTATGATGAGCTTGAGCAAGAGCAACTGCGCCAAGATGACGCTGTGCTCCTTGAGGAGAATCGTCTTCAGGCTGCTGTGCGAGCTGCACGCTACCAGCAAGCTTTGCGCCGCTACCATAGCCGCAAAGTTCATGCCCGAAGCCTTGAGGAAGGCGACCTTGTTCTTCGACGGATTCAGTCCGCCAAGAATTCAAATAAGTTGACGCCAAAGTGGGAAGGCCCTTATCGGGTAGTACGAGTCACCAGGCCCGGCGCTGTCCGCTTGGAGACCGAAGATGGCGTTCTAGTGAGCAATTCCTGGAATATCGAACATCTTCGCAAGTTCTACCCGTAAGGCGCGGTTGCCGGGAGCTCCCGGCAACCACCCTTTTGTACAAGTCTTGCCGGCGAGGCATATGATCCTTTGTACAAAGCTAGGCACAGACCCTGAGCACAGATGAATAAATTTAAGTGTTGTACATTCCCTTATTGATTCCCATGTTCATATTTATATATGCATGTTTGTCTAAGATGTTGTATAACACCTACTCCCGGTAAGTTCTAACGATCGCCAAGGTTTCATGTCTTTATTTTCTCTTCTTTCTTTTTTTAAAGACAGAAGGATTCCTCGCGTGCACATTTGCCGGGGGGGAAGGGAGATATGAGTACCAGTTGGCGACGTTCGGAATCGACGCTTGCCGGAGGAAGGATAGCGACAGAAAGCTAAGTTCTAAAAACATAGAACAAGTTTCTTTTATTGCAAAGTTATTTCCTTGGACGATTCCGACTCTTGTATGGAAAATCTGCACGCGAAGGAACCCTTGTTGTAATCAGTTGCGCCCTTATTTTGCTTCGAGTCTGCTCAACGATTTAAGTGGCTGCACTGAGAACGCCAAGGAGTCTTGCCGGCCGCTGCGCCTCCAGCAGGCTACTGAAGTCCCGCACCCAGCGCTCGCGGTAGGTTGCGCGCCGGCAAGTTTTTCAGTAAGCGTAGGGTGAACACCATACATACAGGAATCAGACAAGAGAAATAGCATGCATGTACCTAAACATAGGCGAGTTATATTACATTAATGAGTTGCCGCAATTCTAACTTGAGACTTAATTGTCTTTGACATGGAATGACGATGGCAAGAAAAGGGGGAGCACTTAATCTCTGCACTGGCCTTCGATCCTTTTGATGGAGTCCACCTTCTCAAGGATTGGCGCGATACGTTCTTCGAGCGCCTCGACATTCGCGTCCTTTGGCAGATGGCCGAGCTTTTTGGAGAGATCGATGCCGGGATTGCTGTGCACCACCTTGATAAGCACCTTGCGAAGGATGGCTCGGCAAAGCCGGCAAGTCTCGTTGGCCAATTGGGTCGCCCGGCTAGACTGGACCAACCTCAAGGCGTCGATGATGCTTTCAAAGAACATCGTCAACCTGGCACTTGAAGATATCCTTTCCTCGAAAGAATACCTGAAGTTTGACAGGCCCATGGTTGACAGTTCTGTCGTAAGCTTCTCCACAGCGGCGATGAGACGTCCAGTCCAGATCTCCACCCCCTTCTCGTAATTGATTTGGGCGGCGGCAGCGCTCTTGAGCAGGTTCCTCTCTCCCTGGAGATCCTTGAGTAGAGCCTTCTCACGGGCCTTGCCGGCCTCGAGAAACTTCTGCAACGTGGTCAGCTTCAATTCCAGAACTGCAATAGCATCAGCTGCAGAGGAGAATTGCTTGGTTTTGTTAGACAGGGCAACTTGCATCTCCGCCAAGGTATGGAGGGTCTTTTCCCTATCACCTTTTAGCGTCGAGAGCTCCTTGCCGTGCTCTTCGAGATCTACTTCCAGCTTCTTTACCTTGTCGCTCAGCTCGTTCTTGGTGGCCTCTACAGCTTCGGCAGCATCGACGGCCTCCTTGAGCTTGCCGGCGTGACTTGCAGTCAGAGCTTCGAGCGCCTCTTTATGTTTTTGCTCCAGCTCCTGGGTCCGCCGCGCGACAAGCTTCTCGATATCTTCATCTTTGCTGCGAAGTTTGGCGGCGAGCGCCCGCTCACGTGCGGTGAGATCTTCCTCATAAGCATCAAGAGCAACGCGACGCCCCGTTAGGAGAGCATCTTCAGCAGTAATTCTTTGAGTAGCTTCATCCTGCGCCTTCTCCATATCAGATTGCTTCAGGAGGATTTCTGTCCACTGTTGGCTCACTTGTTCCCGGCCAGCAGTCAGCTCTTAGAGGGCCTCGGCGTACCAGACTTGTATTTGTTCGACGCGCCTCTGGAAATCTGCTTCGGCTGCCTCGACAATTGCCATTCTGGAATCCGCTTTATCTTTTCGGGTGCGATGGAGAGCCTGGAGCTTGCGGAAATTCTCGCCCATGGCCTGAAGGAGCTGATCCTCTTCAGATTTGCCACTGCTAGCACTGGGATCATCAACAACCTCGAGCCCGGCAGCAGCGATGATTTCTTCATCAAAGGCTTCTCCTTCGACTGGTGCCCCAATGCTTGCCGTCCCCGGCAAGTTGACAAACAGGTTCTCGCCAACCTTGAGATATTTGCTAGATGAGGGGCCTTCAGATGTTGACGGTTGGTCTTCAGCAACCGCCTCACCAGTGGCAGGGGGCTCCGTGGCCGGTGCAGCACCTGGCGCTCCTGCGGCAGGAATGCCGTCAGTACGGTCATCAGTCTCCCTGCCGCCCCCTTCAGTAGACTCTTTGGCGGGTTCCTCCTGTGCAGTCTTGGCGACCTCCTCGCCAAGAGCACCACTGGCCTCGATAGTGCCATCCTTGGCGGCCTCGCTGGCAGCAATCCTGTCTGCTTCGGCAGCGGCATCCCTAGCAGTCTCCTCGATGACAACATCGACGTCCATGTGTTCCATCACAGGGAACTCTGGAGGACGAAGGAGGGAAACAGAATAAGATCAAGATTGAAGTTCGAAGGGACCAAAGATAGAGAGATAAGGGAAAGAGTAACAAGCATTCTGAGGAAATTGATTACCTGCGTCGAGCTGTTGAGAGGTGGCCTCGCCCCTCCCGGCAACTTCGGTTGCCGGGGGAGGGTTGCCGGTTTCCATGCTTGCCGGGTCCTCCTCAGTTAGGATGGGCTCGTCGGTAGGATCTCTTGCCGGGAACGTGCTTGTGGGCGGCGTGGTCGATGGAGGTGGCACGACGGGGACGTCTTCCGACAACTCTCCTTGTTGCCATTCTCCTCCTGCGAGCCCAAAGATATCAGTGGCAAGAATGGAAGCCTCAGCACCCGCCAGCGGAAAAAGAATAGTGAACTTACGCTGGGGGCTGTGCTGGGGGCTGCATTGAGGACTGAGCTCTGGGCTGACGACGACGGTTTCTGGCACGCTCGTGGAGCCTGCCGGGGGCTCGTCGCCCGTGGAAGTCTTTGTCCTCTTTGCCATCCTCTCCATCAAGATTTCTGCATCACTGCAGAGATGATACGAGCAAGTCAGTAAGACTGATCCAAGATTGGAAAATAAAGGATGTGGCAAAGCACTCACTCTTCTTCTTCTCACTCCGTACTAAAGCCGGAGATGTCGAAGTCGGCCTCCGTTGCGATGTCTGAGTGGGAAGGCGGAGGAAGGGTCCTAGGTCGCTTTGTTGTGGCAGGCGCCGGGGCAGCTTCCGGTGCGGTAGTGCGAGGCACCCCTGCCGCTCCAGCAGTGGCCGCTGGTGTGGGTCTCGCGCGCCGCGCAGGTTGCTGACGAACCCCTTGCCGCGGTGCAGTCTTGCCGGCCACTTTCTTGCCGGGAGCCTCGCCGCTCGAAGAAGGCTGGCTTGCCGGGATGCCAAATGCAGCCTTCCGAAGAACACGCTTCGTCTTCTTCGGGGCTGGGAGCTCTTCTTACGGTCCTTCTTCGGCCGTGTCCTCGTCGGACGAGCTCTCAGTGGCTGTGCTGCTCTGTTCCCCGGCAGCTTTGTCCTTCCCGGCAGGTTTTACCTCCACTACTACCTCTGCGTTGCTGGTTTCCCATTCTGTGAAGCCACCGCTGCCGGCCTCCGCGGCAAGATTTGCCTCCTCCACCCTAGTGGCGATGTATGCTACTTCTTGGTCGGTGGTGGCTCGGATGAAATCTGCCTCTTCCGGGACGGGTCTCTCCGTCAAGTTATCAAAAAACTTTTGTGCTTCCTCCTCGGTTGGCTCGGCCCAGGTTGCGTCAAGACCGTGGGCATTGAACATCGGCATAAAGGTGATGATTGACCCCAAGGTAGAGTTGTTTCACAAAGGGACAATCCTTGCCGGCAGCCGATGCTTGTCGTCGCGCTGGAACAACTTTTGACGAAGAGCGCCAAGCTGCATAGTAGTCAGATTATTATTCAACCCGGGGCGCAATCTCATAATGTCCGCCGCGTTTCGGTATTCCCAAGCTGGCCTTCCCCTGTTCTGCAAGGGGGCGATGCGGCGGCGGAGAAAGTCAAAGCCAATCATCTCCATTGTCAGCCCGGCAGCTTTCAGGCGAAGAATCCTGGTGGTGGCGATTGTGAGCCTTTCGTCGTCAGTGGCAAGACTGCTCCAACCACTGCCATGGACCACCTTCTGTTGCCGGGGCAAACAAAATGGATGGGGATCTGCTTCCTTGATCCAGCACCATTCAGTCCGCCATTCGTCCCACTTTTCGCGGTAAACTCCTTCTGGGTATATTTCCTTATTCCAAGCCCTTGGAATCCAGGCGATAGAACCACAGAGGGCCTCTCCTTTTTGGATGCGGGGGAAGAAGTAATGGCAGAAAAGGGTAGTGTTGGGAATCACTCCGGCAAAGTTTTCACAAAGATGGGCAAAGATGGACATGCACAGTACCGCATTCGGCGTGAAATCAAGAAGATGAAAGCCGTATGTGTACATGATATCATTGAAGAAGTCTGAAAAATGGGGGGCAGAGCCCGCAATAGAAATACGCAGCGAAGAAGGGGTATCTGTCCGACCCACTTTTGGAACAAGAACCTGGAATCACGCGTGTGGCGGGGTGAGCCTGCATCTCCTTCGCCCACATGCATTGGTACCGCCTCTTCAGAGCTTCTGCATCGAGCGACGGGGCGAAGATGGCATAATTCTTCCGCATCTTCACTAGTTCACTCTCCGGGACATCGGCTTTCGCCTCCTTGCTCTTGCCTTTGCTGGCCTTGGGCCGCATGGCGGCTGTGAGGGCGGAAGCCGGGGGTGAAGCGAGCGTGGAAGTGGCGGGCGGAAGAGGGAAAGCTTCGCTCTGAGCTCGAGAGGAGGAAGGCGATGGCGACGGCCAAATTGAGAAGAAGAGGGGGGTAAATAGGCTTGTGCCTCTGCGGCTTCTCCTTTTTATGGGGAAGGAGCGGGGCCGCCTCTTTTACTCCCCAATGTTAATGCGCCTCTGCAGGCGCGTTGCAGTCGCAGCTTTTGAGGCACGCTTCCCACGTGACGCGTTCGGTGCGCGTAGTGGGGGGCACAGTAAACGGGATATTTACGAGCAGTTAATCCTCTGCCACGCGTGCCCGTGCACTGTTTGGGCCTAGGCCAACAACGCCTCACACTCGTGTACGGCCTAGGCCCGGGGGCTCCTGTCGGTGTACTAAGTATTGGGCCACTAGTACCCCGTACTTGTGCACGGGCAGTTGTAGCCATCCTCGCGGCAAGGCTTGCCGGGGAACAGTTCGAGGTTGATTCAAGCCACTAAAGAAATCATCTGGTCAGAGATCTGAGGATCAGTAGATAAGAAGAGCTGGAATCTGAAGGCCAGCTTCCCCGGCAAGATCTTGCTGGGGTGGCCTGCGGAGCCCGGCAAGGATCGGCGCCCGGCAAGGCTTGGCGCCCGACAAGGTTTTGTTGCTGTGCCACCGCTCTAGCACAGCGACAAACCCGACATTCTGGGTCCTTCTTTGGATGCGTGGCGACGCGCCAGTGGAGGAGAGCTTAAGCGGTACTGATGGGATGGCCCCTTTTGCCATCCCCAAGAAAGTAAGGACACCTAAACGGACACCTCACGGTGCATTAAATGCGTTCATCCTAGTCCGCCAGGGGTTAGGTATGGTAATCCTGTAGCTACTTTACACCTCAATGTATGTACATTTTGCCACTGTGGTGACCCCTTGATGGTATAAAAGGAGGCCCACGACAGCTGCTACAGGGGAGGAGAACTTCTGGCCCATTTTGCATGCGTAGCTGCTCTTTGAACGTACTGTTCACTGCGAGCGCTCCTGGAGGCTGGGCTCAAGAACACTAATAAGAACACAAGGCAGGACTAGGGTTTTACGCTGATCAGCGGCCCAAACCTGGGTAAAATCTTCTCGCGTCGATCGTTGGTTCTGCTCTTTGCGCATACCTCTCCCCCCGCCGAATCATAAAGGGGTCCCTTAGGATCCCATAGGTGTCGTGCCCCGACAGTCCTATCCACACAAACACCTTTTTTTCGCTCACCTATGTGTCGAGAGGGATATCGAGCACCTTTCTTCTTAATTACCTAGTAGCTCTAGATATATAGCTCTAACTAGCTAGCTAGCTAGGGAGATAGTGCGGGGAGGAGAGGGAGTGAAGAGGGATGGCATTAATGGAAGGGGGTGGAGGGCAAAGAAGAGGGGGGGGAGGGCATTAATGGAGGGGGTGGTGGTGGAGGGCACAAGAAGAGGGGGGTGGTGGAGGGCAAAGAAGAGGGGGAGGGAGGGCTCTAATGAAGGGTGGTGGAGGGGGAGCATTGAAAGGAACAAGCAAGGTGCAAGGAAAGGGGGAGAAAGGAAGGGGGAGAGGAAGAAGAGAGGGGAGGAAGAAGGGGAAAGGTGGTAGGTGGCTGGCGGGCATAGCAGTAGTGCGGGTCATCTATGCGTGCTACTGCTATGGCAGCTTGCAAAATATCTACGGCTAGTGTTGCACTACCTATAGCGCGGGCCAGAAAAACACGCTACTGGTAAAATGTTATACATAGAAAAAATAGCAGTAGCGCGTTTACATAAACAGGCGCTATAGATCCTGAACTAACAGTAGCGCCGGTTGGACGACCAGCGCTGCTAATATTTATTGATCAGGGGGTGTGGTGTGTTACACTTAGCAGTAGCGTGGGGCTAGATAACAAGCGCTACTGCTAACAGATACCAGTAGCGCGCTTTCTAGCCAGCGCTACCACTAACTACTAGTAGCATGGGGTCATAAACAAACGCTACTGGTAAATTTCTATCTATAAGCATTTTCCTAGTAGTGATGTTCTGTGAATTGCTCCACCTATTAAGAATTCTTGATATAGTAATACTTCTCGCCATCTCAGTTCATTTCTTGGTCCTTGTGTTGTTACTAACAGGAATACCGGCAATTGAACTATGATGTGTGAATTCAAAACTTCTAGCAACCCTATTGCTTTGAAGTGAATGGTCGATAGTTTCATTCTAAGTCTTTTGGTTATTGAACCACCATTCTAACATCGATCGTGCTACTTAGTCCATCTTTACAGGTGCATGTTTCGATCAATGTTTACTTATGGATGTTCTCCTCGAACATACTTCATTATATACTTCGGTATGTCCAATATTATCACCTTGTTCACTAAATTGTGGAAATCCATGTTTATGGAAATCTCGATGAGTTGTTGCAGAGCCCATCGGCCACATCCTCATCTTTTCCATGATCAAATTGTATGAGCTGTTCTAGCAGTTCCGGCTGGATCCTTGTGTTTCTGAAGTCCGACATTTATCTGCTGACCATGTCGATGCTATCCCGAAGCATGACTGTGGTACTTCGATCATCAACAAGAACATTCAAAGCACAATGCTAAATGTTTCCTGATCGATTATCCAAACACCATTGTATGGGTAACGTCATGAATTTCCTCGCCCCTTTACCGTAGTGGTTAACTACATGATGTCCTATCATGTATATCCTGCTTCGCTTGTTCTTGTGAAGGATATACTCCTAATACTTGTGTTTAAAAACATTTTCCTTTCCATTGTTCTAATTAGACTAATAATCACATTTTTCCTTCCCATTGTTTTGTTTAACCTTTCTTGTAATCTAACTTATCTGAGCAGTGATAATTCCCTTCTTATATAAACACCTTGGTGTACAACTCTATCAGTAAGACCCTGTTACTATTATTGATGACATTCTGGTAACCACCGATGGACGAGAACTGTGCCTATTGGTCAGCCTCGTTTCAATGAGCAGGAAAATGGTTCTCTTCATCCCTTGCCCTTGGTACCAACATTGTTGCCAACATAACTGACAGTCTATCCTCTGACATGCCTTGCTATCAGCGCCCTTCTTATTTTTAACCCACAGGATGGGCCCATAACCCACAGTTCCACAGGATCAAAACCTGACTCTCCTGTACACCCCTATTTCTAAAGTTATTCCTCATGCTTGGCTTCGTATGTAGACCACGGGCCACCTTCCTAGAGATGATCTACTCTGGTATCAAACACAACATTTTTGTTGCTCTGAACTCCTTTCAGCTCTGTTTCAGGCATCGAACGATTGCCTGTCCGCTCGAAACTTCTCATGGTACCTTCCTTCCTTGCTCTCGGTATTTTCTTAAGTTTCAATTCAAGAGTTACTTTCTGCCACCTTCCCCGATGTTATCTACCGATTAAGCTACCTTGTAGAGGTCCGTTCTTCCGAAGTTACCCCTTCACCCTTCATAAGTACGGTGAAGATCCGGAAGGAAGAACGACAACTTCATCATGATGCATTGATGCAGAGAAGTGAAGACATCAATGAAAGGGATCAACTTCTTCGGGAAGAGCAACCAAGAACGAGAAGATCCGTTAGAATTTCGTAACCCTCAGTCCTTTTTCCCCTACTCCACCTCTTAAAATCTCGGGACGAGATTTCTTGTAGTGGAGGAGATTTGTAACACCCCTAGAGTCAAGCTACAGTAATCACACACTAATGGTGCCATGTCATCGCAATTAATTTGCTAAACCTCACTTTGATCCAAACCGAGTTCAAATTGAAATTTAAATTAAAGTCAAAAATTAAAGTTTTCAAATGGAAAAATAAAAATGTTCATTGTGTTGCAAATATTCACTAAGTAATTTTCATGTATAAACCAACATTTTTATAGAAAGTTTAAATGCCCTTAAACAATTAAAACAGGGGCCAAATCATTATTGAAAATGCCTTTTATAAATTATAAAAATACAAATATTTTTAAATAAACTTCCAAACTTTTGTGGCAGTGTCTAGTATTGCACTATATTTATGGGCTATGTCCCATATTTACTAAAGCCTACTTGCTATTAAGAATAAAAGAAAACAGAAAGCAAAAAAAGAAAAGAAAAGGAATAGGGCGTACCATTGGACTGGGCTCTAGGCGCACACAGTGCGGCCCAGCCCAACAGCCTCAGATGTTCGTCCTTCCCTCGCTACAGGAGAAGGCCGGGGCGCCATGGCCGTGCACGCCCGACGCCACGCACTGCTGCGCCACGGGAGGATAAGGGCAAGCCCCCTGGCTCCCCCTCTTCCTCTTCCCCCCCCCTAGGGACAACCCTAGCCCTCCCTGTTCTTCCTCCCTGCGCCACTTTCTTCCCTGCAAGGCACTGCCGAGCCACCGTCGATGCATCCTCATCGATCCCGCGGCCACTGCCCTCCCCGCGCCATGAGAAGATGTCCACGAGGTCGCCCTCGCCGCCCTTGTCCTCCCGGCGCAAGGAAAAGCCCCTCATCCACCTTGGAGCCTCGCCATCGACGCGGTCCTCTCCGCTTCGGCTACCGCCATCCGCCTCCTCGTCCCTTGACTCCGGCCATCCCCGACCACCGCCCGAGCTCGCCAGTAGCCTTCTCCCTGTGAGGTCCTCTACGTTTCCCCCGGCCCCTTTTTTCGTACGTGTCCTCGAGCCGTCCCCCACACCTTGGCCGGAACCGCCGTCCGCCATGGCCGAAGGCCTCGAGCGTCCGCGCTCCCCTGCCCATCTGGCCGCACGCTCCCCTGCCCATCTGGCCGCGTCTGTGCACGCCTCGCTCGCGCCCGTCTTGCCACTGCCATCGCGCCCCTCGCCGCCCGCGCCCGGCCGCCGGGGCTCGCCGCGCCCACCTGACACCGATGCCCCTGTCCTCTGCCACCCACACCTGCTCCCACTGCCCTCCTGACCACGCGCGCGCGCCCCCACTGCCCAGAGCCGCCCGCGCAGCCCCGCGCCCTGCCGCTTCCCCCTTGCACCGCACCCGTACCAGACGGATGCCTCGCCGCCGCTCGGCCATCGCCGCAGCCGCCGCTCCGACCGCCCCTGCTAGTGTCACTAGCCTAGTTGGATGCACCGCGTTGCGCCCGTCCTGTAGGTAGCCTCCATGCGATGTTTAGTCGCCGGAGCGGCGAGTTCTGCGGCCGCCACCGCCCGCTGTGCTCATCGGTGATAGCCACCATCACCTGCGCCACTGTACACTGGGCCCCGCATGGCGGGTGTTTGTATTAGTGCTAACCTCTCCTCTAAACACACAATGACTATGGGCCCCAATCAGTTAAGTTTTATTTAAAAAATGTTAACTCGCTAGAGTCAATGACATGCGGGTCCCATTGGACCCGTGACCAGTCAAAGGCTGACCAGTCAACTGATTGGCCCCACCTGTCGGCCACTAGTGCACCTCTGGGTGCACTGCACCTAGCCCCCTTCTGCCTTTTTGTTTAATTTGAATTTAATAATTAAAATATTTTTTCAGAAAAAGTTTAAAAACTTTAAAAAATATTAGAAAAATAACCGTAACTCGAATGAAAATAATTTATAAATGAAAGTTGCTCAGAAAAATCCAACGAACCCGAATATGCAATCCGTTGATCTGTCACATGCCTCTAGCATGCAGATCATGGAACCGTCCCCTCAGATGACGCTTCCAGATGTTTTCCCTCTCTGTCTACAATGTGTAGTACCTCGTTAGAACGCCCCTAGTACTGCATTTTGTCATGTCATGCTTAGTGATGCATCTGTTTGCTTTATATTTAGTGTTTCTTTCCCCTCTTCTCTCCGGTAGATCCCGAGACCAACGCTGCCCGTATGATCGACTAGGTCACCGATGACCCTTCTTCCTTTGCAGTAGAGCTTCCAGGCAAGCAAACCCCCCTTGATCATTCCGATATCGCCCATTCCATTCTCTCTCATGCTTGCATTAGATTTTGCTACTGTACTTGATTGCTCCTATTCTGATGCATAGCCTGCTTTTGTACCTTACCTGCTTATGCTATATGCCTCGTATAGGTTGGTTAGTGATCCACCAGTGACCCCTCACCTTGTCCCTGTTGCCCCCGCATTATGACCGATGACTCGATCAACGTGATCGACATCCAGAGCCCGACAAATCACTTCACCCCCTTAGTTGTACGACTCTACAGAGCTGCTATCGAGTGCCGAGGGTGATACCTCGTAACGCACTCCTGATGACAACTCTGTAGGGTAGCTAATCGGACATGGCCTATGGAGGGTGATTCCTCCTTCACAACTTCCGATAATGACTCTGTCGTGCAACACCTCAAGTGTGAACCCTTGAGGGTGATTCCTCTAAGTTCACCTTGACGGTTACATCAAATGGGATCCATCGAGGGTGATTCCTCAGATCCCCCTTGATGTTATGGATACATTGTTACTTTGACTTTAACCCCAGGACCATGAGGGACAGGCGGTACTGATACGTCCATTTTGCATCATGTTTTCCTACTGTTATTTATAGTGTTTTTATGCAACATAATACTTTTCGGAGTAATTATAATGCCCTTTCTCACATAATATACAAGGTTTACACAAAGAGGGAGAATACCAGCTGCTAGAATTCTGGACCTGAAAAAGCTATGTCATAGATACCTATTCTGCACATCTCCAAATGGTTAAAATTTTAAGGAGAATTATTTTGGAATATATAAAAAATACGGGAGAAAAGAAATACCGGAGGGGGCCACCCAAGTGCCCACTAGGCACCTGGGCGTGCCACCCCCTCCAGGCGCGCCCTGGTGGGTAGTGGCCCCCCTGGCCCACCTCTGGTGCCCATCTTCTGGTACATAATGTCTTTTGACCTAGAAAAAAAATAAGGGGAGGACTTTTGGGACGGAGCACCGCCGTCTCGAGGTGGAACTTGGGCAGGAGCACTTTTGCCCTCCAGCGAGGCGATTCTGCCTGGGGAACTTCCCTCCGGGAGGGGGAAATCGAAGCCATCGTCATCACCAACAACCCTCTCATCTTGGGGAGGCCAATCTTCATCAACATCTTCAACAACACCATTTCATCTCAAAACCCTAGTTCATCTCTTGTGTTCAATCTTGTGTCAAAATCACAGATTGGTACCTGTGGGTGACTAGATGGATTGACGAAAAAAAGTACATCCATGCACACAATGGAAATCTTCTCGCTGTCCAATAGTTATGTATATAAATAGCAGGAGAAAGTATGTGAGCGTTCATGCACACGGTGGAACAGATTATGAAGTAACCAGTTAAACATTAGTTGTACCACCAGTTCCTGATTGTCCACATATGGTAGTGTTGTTTACATCTTGTAGTTGATGCTAGTCGATTTATTTGGTGGAAGATCATATGTTCAGATCCATTATGATATTTATTACTCTCTGATCATGAGCATGAATATTATTTGTGAGTAGTTGCCCTTGTTCTTGAGGCCACGAGAGAAGTCATGTTGCAAGTAATCATGTGAAATTGATATTCGTTCGATATTTTGATGATATGTATGTTGTGATTCCCTTAGTGGTGTTATGTGAACGTCGACTACATGACACTTCACCATCTTTGGGCCCAAGGGAATGCATTGTGGAGTAGTTATTAGATGATGGGTTGCTAGAGTGACAGAAACTTAAACCCTAGTTTATGCGCTATTTTGTAAGGGGCTGATTTGGATCCATATGTTTAATGCTATGGTTAGATGTTATCTTAATTATTCTTTCATAGTTGCGGATGCTTGCGAGGGGGTTAATCATAAGTGGGAGGCTTGTTCAAGTAATAACAGCACCCAAGCGCCGGTCCACCCACATATCAAATTATCAAAGTGCTGAACGCAAATCAAACAAATATGATGAAAGTTACTAGATGAAATTCCTGTATGTCCTCAAGAACGCTTTGCTTATTATAAGAGACTGTTCCAGCCTTTCCTTTGCTACAAAAAGGATTGGGCTACCTTGCTGCACTTTTGTTACCGTTACCGTTACTTGCTTGTTACAAATTATCTTGCTATCAAACTACCTATTACCGACAATTTCAGTGCTTGCAGAAATTACCTTGCTGAAAACCGCTTGTCATTTCCTTCTGCTCCTCGTTGGGTTCGACACTCTTACTTATCAAAAGGACTATGATTGATGCCCTATACTTGTGGGTCATAAATACTCTTTGCTGGCGCCGTTGCCGGGGAGTGAAGCGCTCTTGGTAAGGAAAAATTTATATTATGTGCTGAAATTTACTGTCACTTGTTACTATGGAAAACGATACTTTGAGGGGTTTGTTCAGGGTATCTTCACCTCGACCGGAAACAAAAAGAGCTGCCCCTCAACCTACTGCACCTACTGAAAATATTGGTTATGAAATTCCTTCGGGTATGATAGAGAAACTGCTAGCTAATCCTTATGCAGGAGATGGAACACTACAACCTGATATGCACCTAATCCATGTGGATGAAGTTTAAGGATTATTTAAGCTTGCAGGTTTACTCAAAGATGAGCTTAAGAAGAAGGTTTTCTCTTTATCTTTTGGGGGAAAATCATTGACATGGTATAGGCTATGTGATGATATTGCAACTTGGAATTGGTATAGATTGAAATTGGAATTTCACCAAAAGTTTTATCCTATGCATCTAGATCATCGTGATCGAAATTATATATATAATTTTTGGCCTCGTGATGAAGAAAGTATCACTCTAACTTGGGGGAGGCTTAAGTCAATGTTATATTCATGCCCCAACCATGAGCTCTCAAGAGAATTTATTATACAGAATTTTTATGCTCGACTTTCTCATAATGATCGATCCATGCTCGATAGTTCTTGTACTGGTTCCTTTATGAAGAAGACTATTGAATTCAGGTGGGATCTTTTGGAAAGAATTAAACGCAACTCTGAAGATTGGGAACTCAACAAAGGTAAGGAGTTAGGTATAAAAGTTGAGTTTGATTGTGTTAAATCTTTTATGAATACCGATGATTTTCATAAGTTTAGCACTAAATATGGACTTGACTCTGATATATTAGCTTCTTTTTGTGAACATTTGCTACTCATGTTGATCTCTCTAAAGAGAAGTGGTTGAAATATCATCCCCCTATTAAATAAAAGATTGAGAAACCAGTTATAGTTAAAGATGAAACTATCATTTATAATGTTGATCCAGTTGTGCCTACTGCTTATATTGAAAAACCAGCTTTCCCTATTAGGATAAAGGAACATGCTAAGGTTTCAACCGTGGTTAACAAAAGTAATATTAAAGTACCTAGACGCTCTGAAAAAATTAAAGTAGAACCTAGTATTGCTATGGTTAAAGACCTCTTGGTCGATAATATTGATGGGCATGTTATTTATTTCTGTGATGAAGCTGCTAGAATTGCCAAACCTGATATTAAAGATAAGAATAATCCTATTGTTGGCATGCCTGTTGTCTTAGTTAAAATAGGAGATCATTGTTATCATGGTTTATGTGATTTCGGTGCTAGTGTGAGTGCTATTCTTTTACCTTATATCAAGAAATTATGATTGATATAGCACCTGCTGAAATAGAGGATATTGATGTTATTATTAAACTTGCAAATAGGGACACCATCACACCACTTGGGATTGTTAGGAATGTTGAAGTCTTGTGTGGAAAAATAAAATACCCTACTGATTTTCTAGTTCTTGGTTCTCCACAAGATGATTTTTCTCCCATAATATTTGGTACACCTTTCTTCAACACTGTTAATGCTCAGATATATTGTTATAAAGAAACAGTCAGTGTCAATTTTGGTGATGTGGCTCATGAGTTTAATTTCTGTAAGTTTCGTAGACAACATCATGATAAAGAATTACCTAGTAAGGATGAAATAATTGGTCTTGCTTCTATTGCCGTACCTCCTACTGATCCACTAGAACAATATTTGCTAGACCATGAAAATGGTATGCACTTGCAAGAAAGAAATGAAATAGATAAAATATTCTTTGAACAACAACCTATCCTTAAACACAATTTGCTTGTTGAAACTCTAGGAGGTCCTCCTCCACCTAAAGGTGATAGTGTGTTTGAATTAAAGTAATTGCCTGACACCTTAAAATATGCTTATCTTGATGATAAAAAGATACATCATGTTATTATTAGTGCTAACCTTACAGAACATGAAGAAAAGAGATTACTAAAAATTCCGAGGAAGCACCGTGCTGCTATTTGATATACTCTTGATGATCTTAAGGGCATTAGTCCCACTCTCTGCCAGCACAAGATTAATATGGAACCTGATGCTAAACCTGTCGTTGATCATCAATGACATTTGAATCCAAAGATGAAAGAAGTGGTAAGAACTAAAATATTAAAGTTTCTAGAAGCAAGTATAATCTATCCCATAGCTAACAGTAGATGGGTAAGTCATGTTCATTGTGTCCCTAAGAAAGGAGGTATTACTGTTGTTCCTAATGATAAAAATGAACTCATTCCACAAAGAATAGTGACTAGCTATAGAATGGTAATTGATTTTAGAAAATTAAATAAAGCCACTAGAAAAGATCATTACCCTCTACCTTTTATTGATCAAATGCTAGAAAGATTGTCTAAGCACACACACTTTTGATTTCTGGACATATATTCTGGTTTCTCTCAAATACCTATATCACAACCTGATCAAGAGAAAACCACCTTTACTTGCCCTTTTGGAAATTATGCTTATAGACGTATGCCTTTTGGTTTATGTAATGCACCTGCTACCTTTCAAAGATGTATGACTGCTATATTCTCTAACTTTTGTGAAAAGATTGTTGAGGTTTTCATGGATGATTTCTCCATTTATGAAACTTCTTTTGATGATTGCTTAAGCAACCTTGATTGAGTTTTGCAGAGATGTGAACAAACTAATCTTGTCTTGAATTGGGAGAAGTGCCACCTTATGGTGAATGAAGGTATTGTCTTGGGGCACAAAATTTCCGAACAAGGTATTGAGGTGGATAAAGCTAAAGTTGATGCAATTGAGAAAATGCCATGTCCGAAAGACATTAAAGGTATTCGTAGTTTCCTTAGTCATGCTGGTTTCTATAGGAGGTTTATTAAAGACTTCTCTAAAATTTCTAGGCCTCTTACTAATCTCTTGCAAAAGGATGTTTCATTTGTTTTTTATGATGATTGTGTAGAAGCCTTTGAAACACTTAAGAAAGCCTTAACTTCTGCACCTATTGTTCAACCACTTGATTAGAACTTGCCTATTGAAATTATGTGTGATGCTAGCGATTATGCTGTTGATGCTATTCTAGGATAAAGAGTTGATAAAAAATAAATATTATCCATTATGCTAGCAAAACTCTAGACAGTGCCCAAAGAAATTATGCTACTACTGAAAAAGAATTTCTAGCAGTTGTGTTTGCTTGCGATAAATTCAGATCTTACATTGTTGATTCCAAAGTAATTGTTCACACCGATCATGCTGCTATTAAATATCTTATGGAAAAGAAAGATGCTAAACCTAGACTCATTAGGTGGGTTCTTTTGCTACAGGAATTTTACTTGCATATTACAGATAGGAAGGGAGCTGAGAACCCGTAGCTGATAACTTGTCTAGGTTGGAAAATATTCTTGATGACCCACTACCTATTGATGATAGCTTCCCTGATGAACAATTAGCTGTCATAAATGCTTCTCATAATACTCCTTGGTATGCTGACTATGCTAATTATATTGTTGCTAAATTTATACCACCTAGTTTCACTTACCAACAAAAGAAAAATTCTTCTATGACTTAAGACATTACTTTTGGGATGACCCACAGATTTATAAAGAAGGAGCACATGGTATTATTAGGTGTTGTATACGTGAGCATGAACAGGAACAAATCCTACGAAAATGTCACTCTGAAGCCTATGGAGGGCATCATGCGGGAGATAGAACTGCGCACAAGGTATTACAATCTGGTTTTTATTGGCCTACTCTTTTCAAAGATGCTCGTAAGTTTGTCCTTTTTTGTGTGAATGTCAAAGAATTTGTAATATTGGTAAACGTCAGGAAATGCCTATGAATTATTCACTTGTTATTGAACCATTTGATGTTTGGGGCTTTGATTATATGGGACCTTTTCCTTCCTCTAGTGGGTATACACATATTTTGGTTGCTGTTGATTATGTTACTAAGTGGGTAGAAGCTATTCCAACTAGTAGTTCTGATCATAACACCTCAATTAAAAAGCTTAAAGAAATTATCTTCCTGAGGTTTGGAATCCCTAGATATTTAATGACTGATGGTGGTTCACATTTTATTCATGGTGCTTTCCATAAATTCCTTGCTAAATATGATGCCAACCATAGAATTGCATCTGCTTATCATCCTCAATCTAGTGGTCAAGCTAAACTTAGCAATAGAGAAATAAAGTTGATATTACAAAAAACTGTCAATAGGCCCTGAAAGAATTGGTCTAAGAAACTTGATGATGCACTTTGGGCCTATAGAACAACTTATAAGAATCCTATGTGTATGTATCCATACAAAATGGTTTATGGAAAAGCTTGTCATTTGCCTCTTGAGTTAGAACATAAAGCATATTGGGCAATTAAAGAACTCAACTATGATTTCAAACTTGCCGGTGAAAAGATGTTATTTTATATTAGCTCGCTAGATGAATGGAGAACCCAAGCTTATGAAAATGCCAAATTGTTTAAAGAAAAAGTCAAAAGATTGCATGATAAAACAATCCAAAAGCGGGAATTCAAAGTTGGTGAACAAGTTTTATTATACAATTCTCGTTTTAGACTTTTTGCAGGAAAACTTCTCTCCAAGTGGGAAGGACCATATATCATCGAAGAAAGTTTATTGCTCTGGAGCTATTACGATCAATAATGCCGAAGGCACTAATCCGAAGGTGGTCAACGGACAAAGAATTAAGCACTATATTTCAGGTACACCTATTAGTTTTGAAACTAACATTATCCAAACCATGACACCAGATGAACACATAAAAGAGACCTTCTAGAACACTCTAGAACCCTAAAAAGGAAGAGGTACGTGATACGATAAGTAAATGGACTCCAAAAAATCTGCAAAAATATTTTCTGTCAGTTTTGGAATATTAAAAAAATAAAAAAATAAGAAACAACTGGGAAGGCAACCCAGGTGCCCACTAGGCACCAGGGCGCGCCTGCCCCACCTGGCGCGCCCTGGTGGGTAGTGGGCCCCTCAGGCACCTTCCTGACTCCGTTTTCCTATCGTATACTTGTTTTCCAAGATAAAAATTCTTTATATTTATACCCCCGGACGATTTGACCACTGTATCACGGAGAAATCCTCTGTTCTTTTTCCGTGCTATTTTTCTGACAGATCTAGATCGCCATGGCTGCACCAAGCTCTTGCAAGGACAAGTTCTTCGAGAAGGTCATCAACCCCTATCTATCAGAGGTGTTGAAGCACCCTCAAGCCATTGAGATGCATGAGGGGTTGCTCCACATCCTGGATGTTCAAGGGCCCAAGAAGACGAGAAGCATGGAGGCCAGGCTCAAGGCAGTGGAGCAGGAGATCTTCAAGTGCAAAGGGATGGTGGAGCATGGACTTAGTGCCAATCACTCCATGATCATGGAATTCACCCGTGATCACATGGTGGATGGCCGGTCTATGAAGGACACCATCTTCGCTTTCAACGAACAAAACAATTTTCTACAAAGCCAAATGTATAATCTTCAAAATCAAAATTTTTAGTATGAAGCAAGGTTTAAAGGTATGAGTTTAGCTACAAGTTTCAAGAATCAGGAGACTCGTGCATCCTCTTATGATGGTGAACCCCTGCCATGGAAGCCGGAGAACAAACCTGCTACCTCACCATCACCATCATCATCACCAAAGAAGGAGACTTGAGTACACAGATAGGGGAACTCCCCTTGGCTTTTGCCAAGCTTGGGAGAGATGCCCCGGTATCGTATCACCATCACTTTTATTACTTTCACCAGTTTTTAGTTCGATCCATAGTTATTTCGTGATTTAGTTGAATAAAAGTTTAGTATGATCTATTTTCGAGTGCTAGTTTCGTGATCTATCCATCTATGTAATCGAGTTGAGAGCTATATAATAAAGTTTAGTTTGAGTTTTTGCTTCTTTACCTTTCTTGTTTCAATCAAAATAAAGGAAATAATGAAAAAGATCATATGCTAATTTTATGGTAAGTAATGACATCACATAAGGAAAGGTATAAGTGGTAAAATTTATTGAAAGTTGACAAACATAGCATTGGTCAATGATGCAATTCATGAAAGAATTAATAAGGGAAAAGCTATGAATCCACCGGCCGAAAACAGCAACATGTCCGCCGCCTTGCACGCGTGCCACGCGTCCCATGGGCCACACGCAGGACACGTCTGGAAACCTCCTCACGTTATACACACCCTGATACTTATCTTATCCTCCCAAGCAATGACCTCCATGATTTATTTATCCAGCAACACATCCCCTAGTACATCTTGCGTAGCCGCAACCAGCTGAATCATACCAGCCGAGGCCCCGGCACCGGCGAGCAAGTGCTCGGCCATCTGCCCCTCCTCATTTCCTTCCTCATCCATACTCTCTCTCTCTCACCAATTTAATCAAGGCCACCTTTGACTCGAGCAACACCGACGCATGGACTACACAGCCCCGCCACCGCCCGCCTCCACGAGGCACACCGCCGTTGGAGCCTCGTCGGCTGTCTCCCATCGTTCCATGCCGCGGTGTTCTAGAGGAGCACGACGTCCATGGTTGTCGCCTCCTTGAGCTCAGTCGCAACCGCCGGTGTCGTAGTACAATTTTTGCAACATTATCTCTGTTGCATAAATTTCCCGCAACAAGGCCTCTGTTGCAGAAAAAATTATAAATATTTCTGCAACATGATCTCTGCTGCAAAAAAATCTGCAACACAACCTTCATTGCAAAAATTTCTGCAACATGATTTCTACCGCAAAGAAAATCTACAAACATTTTTGCAACATGATCTTTGCTGCAAAAAAATTCTGCAACACAACCTTTGTTGCAAATATTTCTGCAACATGATTTATGTTACAAAAGGTTCCGCAACAAGGCTTTTGTTGCAAAAGTAAAGGACGGCACACCGTTGCTAGATTGTCTCGCATCTGACGGCTCGCGAGGCGACGGATCTTTTAAAAAGATCCGCCGGCCGACACGTAGCATGTCCCTTGGTCAATGATGCAATGCATGAAAGAATTAATAAGGGAAGAGAAGATTCACATGCAAATATACCATCTTGGACATCTTTTATGTTTGTGAGTACCCATTAAATATTCTATGCCAAATTGTTGACATTGGACAAGGAAGATAACATAATGATTTATGTTTCCTCATATTCACATAGAAGTTATATTGTCATAGATCCTCCAGCATGTGGTGCTTGCTCAATATCTTTGCTAGCCAAAAATCCGCACTAAGTAGAGATACTACTTGTGCATCCAAAACCCTTAAACCCAAATCCATGTTTTGAGAGTCCACCATACCTACCTATGGATTGAGCAAGATCCTTCAAGTAAGTTGCCATCGGTGCATAAGGCAATAAAAATTGCTTCTAAATGTGTTTGATCTTTTAGTGTAAGGGAAATTAAGCGTTGTATGAATTTGTGATGGCAAAGTAATAAAAGAGACAAACTGCATAATAATGGTTGCTATCATAAGGGGCAATATAACATGGCGTTCTTTTGCATTAAGAGATTGTGCATACAAAACCAAAAAACGCATGACAACCTCTGCTTCCCTCTGCGAAGGGCCTATCTTTTACTTTTATGTATTTACTTTTTATGCAAGAGTCAAAGTGTTCTCCTCTATTCCTTTTTATTTTCTATTTTGCAAGCATCATGTGGTGGGGAAAGATCTAGGCACATATATCCAGTTGGATATGAGTGATCATGAGTTATTATTGTTGACATCACCCTTGAGGTAAATAAGTTGGGAGGCGAAACTATAAGCCCCTATCTTTCTATTTGTCCGGTTTAAAAGTATATATGTTGTGAGTGTTAGCGATCATAGAAGATTAAGTGATGGTTGAGTATGTGGACTTGCCAAAAGGCTCCGATATGAGACCCTTCATGAAAATATGATGAATTGCAATTGCAAAGTTGACTGAGAACATAGTTTGTTAGTTTTCAAGAAAGTTTATGCTTTATACTTCGATGATTGTGATGAATTGTTACTTGATCATAAGAAGTTTTATGATAAAGCTTATTGCTATTATAATAATAAGCATGATGCTACTATGTCTGTATTTTGTTTTTTATCAACACCTCTCTCTCTCTAAACATGTGGACATGATTTTCGATATCGATTTTCACTTGAGGACAAGCGAGGTCTAAGCTTGGGGGAGTTGATACGTCCATTTTGCATCATGTTTTCCTATTGTTATTTATAGTGTTTTTATGCAATATAATACTTTGTGGAGTAATTCTAATGCCTTTTCTCTCATAATATGCAAGGTTTACACAAAGAGGGAGAATATCGGCAGCTGGAATTCTGGACCTGAAAAAGCTATGTCAGAGATACCTATTCTGCGCATCTCCAAATGAGCTGAAATTTTATGGAGAATTATTTTGGAATATATAAAAAATACTGGAGAAAATAAATACCGCAGGGGGCCACCCAGGTGCCCACTGGGCACTAGGTGCGCCACCCCCTCCAGGCGCGCCTTGGTGGGTAGTGGGCCCCCTGGCCCACCTCCTGTGCCCATCTTCTGGTACATAAGGTCTTTTGACTTAGAAAAAATAAGGGCAGGACTTTTGGGACGGAGTGCCGCCGTCTCGAGGCGGAACTTGGGTAGGAGCACTTTTGCCCTCCGGTGGAGCGATTCTGCCGGGGGAACTTCCCTCCGGGAGGGGGAAATCGAAGCCATCGTCATCACCAACAACCCTCTCATCTTGGGGAGGCCAATCTTCGTCAACATCTTCAACATCACCATCTCATGGGAAAACCCTAGTTCATCTCTTGTGTTCAATCTTGTGTCAAAACATCAGATTGGTACCCGTGGGTGACTAGTAGTGTTGATTACATCTTGTAGTTGATGCTAGTCGATTTATTTGGTGGAAGATCATATGTTCAGATCCATTATGATATTTATTACTCCTATGATCATGAGCATGAATATTATTTGTGAGTAGTCACCCTTGTTCTTGAGGCCACGGGAGAAGTGATGTTGCAAGTAATCATGTGAAATTGATGTTCGTTCGATATTTTGATGCTATGTATGTTGTGATTCCCTTAGTGCTGTTATGTGAATGTCGACTACATGACAGTTCACCATCTTTGGGCCTAAGGGAATGCATTGTGTAGTAGTTATTAGATGATGGATTGCTAGAGTGATAGAAACTTAAACCCTAGTTTATGCGTTATACCGTAAGGGGTTGATTTGGATCCATATGTTTAATGCTATGGTTAGATGTTATCTTAATTCTTCTTTCATAGTTGCAGATGCTTGCGAGTGGGTTAATCATAAGTGGGAGGCTTGTTCAAGTAAGAACATGACCCAAGCACCGGTCCACCCACATATCAAATTATCAAAGTAGCGAATGCGAACCAGACCAATATGATGAAAGTGACTAGATGAAATTCCCGGATGTCATCAAGAACGCTTTGCTTATTATAAGAGACTGTTCCAGCCTGTCCTTTGCTACAAAAAGGATTGGGATACCTTGCTGCATTTTTGTTATCACTACGTTACTTGCTCGTTACAAATTATCTTGCTATCAAACTACCCGTTACCGACAATTTTAGTGCTTGCAGAAATCACCTTGCTGAAAACCGCTTGTAATTTCCTTCTGCTCCTCGTTGGGTTCGACACTCTTACTTATCAAAAGGACTGCGATTGATCCCCTATACTTGTGGATCATCAGGTACCACCCCGAAGAGGTGGACCTGAGTTCACGACAGTCTCTTGCGAGTCGGGTTGACCATGAGGGTAGCTGCGAGTTGATGTGTAGTCGGGTTGACCTGGAGGGTACCCGCGAGATTTGTACGTGGCACGGCCAGGCATTCTGGGCCCTTGCCGTAAGTCCACAAGACGGGGTGACAGGGTCACATGATCGTGAGTCTCTGCTCGTTACCACGTGCTCCCAAGACACTACGGTTTGGATATGTGATCCGAGTAGGCCTCTGGCCTTTTCGCACTAACCACCACGCGGGAATAAGTATAGGCACTCTGCGTCGTATGTATCAACCGAGAGCTCTTCGGACATCAGCGAAGGAGCGGCACATGCCCGGATGGTCCGTGTAAGCACCTACTTTGTTATAGAGGTAGCCAGGACTGATCCCGGCCGTCCAGGTAACGTGCAGGAGTGCAATGGGCGATGGGCCCAAGACCCTTGTGCACTTAGGGTGTAGGCCGGCGCTGACCTCTTTGTTTAGCCTAGGTAGGACTGCGATGTGTTGATTGTCCGAGGCCGGTCATGACCTAATGGTGTGTCTGACCAGAGTTGATCAAGCGTGTTGGGTAAGTTTGTGCACCCCTGCAGGGAAGTATATCTATTCGAATAGCCGTGTCCATGGTAACGGATGCTCGGAGTTGTATCCCGATCGATACAACTAGAACTGGATGCTGAGGCATGAAATGGATATGATGGCTCTGGGATTGCTTTCTCGCAGGGAGTCGAGAAAGGATCTCTGGGTTCTAATGCTACAACATACTTGTTTAATAATATGCTATTCTGTACTCTTCTAAATGCTGCAAGATGCTTGAAGATGCTACTCTTCGATAGGCTAGGCTTTCCCTCCTCTTCTGGCATTTCTACAGTCTAGTCCATAGATACAGCCTCATTTCTTTGATACTAATGCATACTGAGCATAGTTCTGATGTAAGTCTTGCAAGTACTTTGGATGAGTACTCATGGTTTCTTGGCTTCCCCTTTTCCCCTATACCCGGTTGCTGCGATTAGATGACAGATCCTAGGAGCCAGATGCAGGCACCGACGGCTACTACTACCTAGAGGGTGCCTACTACTATGTGCAGACCACCGACGACCAGGAGTAGTTAGGAGGCTCCCAGGCAGGAGGCCTTTCCTTTTCGATCGTTGTTGCTTTTGTGCTGGCCTTCTTAAGGCAAACTTTCTTAACTTATGTCTGTACTTAGATATCGTTGCCTCCGCTGACTCATTTGTATTCGAGCTTATGTATTCGAGCCCACGAGGCTCCTGGCTTGTAATATAAAGCTTGTATGACCTTAACTTGTGCTTAGAGTTGTGTTGTGATATCTTCCCGTGAGTCCCTGATCTTGATCGTACACATTCACGTGTGTGATTAGTGTACAATTGAATCGGGGGCGTCACAACTTTGCTTTGGATTGTTGATATACTTTCAAACTTCAAATCAAAGCTCGACAGCTCCAACACCCACTCCACTATCTTGCTGGTAGCTTCTGGATTTCTCAAGATGCGCTGCAACAGAAAGCGAGTGACGACGGTGATATGATGTGCTTGGAAGTAATGGCGCAACTTCCTTGAGGCCATGAGGAGGCCAAAGAGCAACTTCTGCACATCGGAGTATCTTGACCTAGCCCCCTAGAGAAGGGAACTAGCAAAGTAGACTGGGCACTACACCATCTTCTTCCTCTTCACAACTTGCTGTTCTGTCTCATTTGCCTGAGCTAAACTTGGGTTGTCGGCATCTGACCTTGCGGGAAAAGATTCTGGCTTGTCGGCTTGAGGCTCTACGGTTGCTATCACTTTGTCTTCGGCCTCCCTCTCAGCCACTAGTGCAGTGGTAACCACTTGATTGGTTGCCGCTAAGTATAGCAGCAACGACTCTCTTGGTATTGGTGCAACTAGTACTAGCGGAGAGGAGAGGTACTCCTTTAAGTCTTGGAGTGCAGCCCCCGCTTTGGGGGTCCATTGCATTGGACCTGCCTTTTTCAAGATTTTGAGAAACAGAAAGGCATGCTTAGCTGACTTGGAGATGAACATGCTTAGAGCAGCTACGCAACTAGCAAGATGCCTCACGTCCTTGACACGCTTCGGTACCTCCAACTGCTCAATCGACTTGATCTTGTCGGGGTTGGCTTCAACTCCACGCCAAGATACAAAGATCCCGAGAAGCTTGCCTGATGGAATGCCAAACACGCACTTCTCAGGGTTGAGCTTCAAGTTGATCTTGTGCAAGTTTGCAAATGTCTCTTCTAAGTCTTGGATTAGTTAATTCGTGTGCCTGGTTTTGACCACTATATCATCCATATAGGCTTCCACATTTATGTGTAGCTGAGAACCAAAACCAATTTGCACAGCCTTGCAAATGTTGCTCCAACACTCTTTAATCCGAAAGGCATGCATACAAAGAAGTATATACCACATGGAGTAATGAATGCCATCTTCTCCTCATCTTCCTTGGCCATGAAGATCTGATGATAACCAGAGTATGCATCAAGAAAGGAGAGCAGGTTGCAGTTGGCAGTGGAGTCCACAATCTGATCAATCCACGGCAAAGGGAAGGGATCCTTTGGGCATGCTTTATTTTTGTCTGTGAAGTTAATACAAATCCTCCAC
The DNA here is from genome assembly GCA_011799875.1 of Thinopyrum elongatum. Lineage (NCBI taxonomy): Eukaryota > Viridiplantae > Streptophyta > Magnoliopsida > Poales > Poaceae > Thinopyrum > Thinopyrum elongatum. The sequence continues at coordinate 249,899,227 of CM022300.1, read as the reverse complement.
TTCCCATTTGCTTTGCGAACAACCACAGGGTTTGCCAACCAAGTTGGGTGTAGTACTCCTCTAACCAAGCCTGCTGCATCTAGTTTTTGGATTTCTTGAGCGATGAACTCTTGCCGCTCCAAAGCCTGCTTTCGGACCTTCTGCTTGATGGGTCTTGCATTGGGGCAGACAACAAGGTGCTGCTCAATCACCTCCCTGGGAATGCCGGGGATATCTAACGGTTGCCATGCAAACACATCGATATTCCAGGAAGGCGACGAGCGCACTTTCCTATTGGCTATCAAGGGTAGCACTCATGATAAAGGTACCGCCAGTGCCATCCTCCCTTGCGGAGACTTGCTTGGTAGCAGGTGGGGAGGCCTTGGTCTTCTTGCTCTTGCCAGTAGAGCTCTCTGGCATGTCCTCAATAGGTGCGCAACACTCCGAAGAGGTGCGCTTCCCGGAGTCCTTGTCAGAGGTCTTATCAGACTTCTTCTTCTTTCCTCTCCTGGGAGCTTTGCCGGCAGGAGCAGGTGCCTTGATGGCAGATGCTGCCACTGCCTCCCAGTAGAGCTTGTCGGCACAGATAACTGTGTCCTTCTTGTCGGAGTGGACGGTGATGACGCTCATTGGGCCTGGCATCTTCAAAGTGTTATAGGCGTAATGTGACATTGCCATAAACTTGGCCAGGGCCGGCGACCAAGAATACCATTGTATGGCAATGGCATCTTGACGACGTAAAAAATGACCTTCTCGGTCCAGTAGTTTAGTTCGGTTTCAAAAGTGACCGGCAAGGTGATCTTGTCGGCGGGCTGGCTCCTCCCTGGATTGACCTCTTGAAACATTCCCATTTCTTGGAGATCTCCATCAGGAATTTGCAACCTCCTGATCACATCGGGTGAGATCTGGCCCCACCATCAACCAACACTTTTTTGTCATGTTGAGGTTGAGAATCGTTGGAGAAACCAACAAAGGCAAACACCCGACCACAGTGGTGCGGTTAGGGTGGTCCTAGGTGTTGAAAACAATGGGTGTGTCTGACCACTTGAGCGGCTTCTGCGCCTTTACTGTTGGTTCGGCCGCATTGACCTCACACGCCCACTGCTTGAGCTTGAAGTGAGAGGAGTGCAAAAAATGCACCTCCATCAATGCACATGCCCCCCATAGCTTTCTGGAACTCCTGTCTGTCAGATTCTTCATCGTTGTCATCACCATCACTATCATCCATGCCCTCCTTCTTCTCACAGTCGCAAGCATGCTTCTCCTCCACCGCAGTTCTTATTGGCGAATCCACCGATGCCGTATTGGCCTTTCTCTTTGTCATGCTTCTCATACTCTTGCTTTTTCTTTTTGTCAAGCTGCTCCACTTGCCAGCAATCATTGAGATCATGGCCCCTGGTGCAGTGGATCATGCAGTATGGCTTGCCGGATCCCTCCGTCTTGTCACCTGCCGCAGCCTCCCGACAATCAACGCATCCGGCAACCTCCTTGCCAGGGCTGTCAGTGTTGGGCTTCTTGGTGGCATCTGAATTGCCGAAACTCTTGACTGCCATCACCGCTTTGCCCTTGCGCTTACAATTGCGCTTTTGGCCTATCTTCTTCGGGGCGGACGTGTCGTCGTCTTCGGAATCAACCTCGGCTCCGGCCTCCTCCCCAAGAAGTCTCCTCCCTTCCTTAGCACATGCGCACTTGTCCTCCAAGGCGTAGAAGTCATTGATGGTCTTCACCTTCTCGATGTTCAACTCAACCCACATCCTACGATTGCAAACATTCATGTGGAGTGAAGCAATCACAGCAGCAGGGTGCACATCAGGTATGCTATGGTGCACACGGCTGAACCTCTGGATATATTTAGAAGGGATTCACCATCCTTCTATGGAATCAAGTGGAGGTTGCAAGGCTGCCCTGAAGGCTCATGGCCCCCGATGTAGGCCCCAACAAATGCATGACACAAGTCCGACAAAGAAGAAACGGAGCCCTCCGGCAAGTTCATAAGCCAAGATCTCACGTTAGGCTTGGGAGCCAACAGAAAATAGTTGGTGAGAACCTTGTTGTCTCTGCCACCAACAACTTGCACCGCGATGGTGTAGATTCGAAGAAACTCGGCCGGATTGAGCTTGCCATCATACTTCTCCGGCAAGTCTAGCTTGAAACTTCGGGAATGGGGCCACTGAACTTGCCGCAGCTCACGGGTAAACGTTGGGCCCATATCATAGGGCAGGCACCCAGGGAACCCCGGCGCAGGCTCATTCACAACTAGCCCCTCTCACGCGTCTAACCAATGGCATGCTTCTGGGTGCCGCTCGATGGTAATTCGAGCATCCTCAGCATGCCAGTCGTTGATGACCTGGTGTTGACCTTGTTGGCGGTTCAGGCGGCCTATCGGATCGAACGTTGCCATAGACATGTTGTCACGGGCATTGACCCGCTAGCTTTGCCGTACTTGCCGGGGAGGGGACTGCACCATTGGTGCACCACCCGTGGTCCGCACATCAGCCCCTTGTACTGGCTCCATTGGCTGCCACTGAGAGGGCCCCGCTGACCGCGCCCCATCATTGTTAGCGAAACCGACGAGGCTCTAGATGGTGGCATGCCACTCATCCATCTTCTCCAGAGCCGGAGGAAAGTTCAGCAATAGTTCCACCTGCACCAGCGCCTCTGCCGGTGATGTGGGCATGACTAGGCGCAAGGACTGAGAGCTGGCTCGACTTCAGTGTGAGCCAGAAGGAGCTTCATCTCTATCTTGCTGCCGTGGTCAATGCCCGCCAGTAGTTTGGCATGGCGGTGGGCCATGCGCACCATGGGATTGGTGCTCATGCTCCTTGCCGGGACGCCGACCAGGGTCGACGTCATTTTGGGGAAGCGCTTTGTGTCCATCTTGCGATGGCCTCGGTGTGCGCCCCATCGCTCCATCATTCTTGGACCCCGCGGCGTCGTCCTTGGACGTAGCCGCTGCGACCTTGTGAGACGTAGCACCGCCTTTTGACGTAGCAATGCGTGGATCTTGACTCTCGGCCTTGTGGCGACTCCGGTCACCAGTACAGTGTGGAGAGTACTCGCCACCACCCCTGCCCGCTAGAGATGTCTGGACAGGCAGCTTAGAGGCAGACGATGCACCCACCGTCGCGCTCTTCTTCTTGGGCGCCATGGATGAAGAAGATGGCAAAACTTGCACGAGAACTGCTGGAGTAGATCCGCACAAGCGACCACCCTACCTGGTGTGCCAAAGATGTCGGGGTACGACAATCTATGTGACCAGTGTGGCCCCCTTTGTAGTTCGGCTGGGGAGATCAATGAACACGGAGAGCAAATCCAAGAGTTCATGCGTGAGGTTTTTCCCAGGTTCGGGCCGCCATGGGGGCGTAAAGCCCTACTCTTGCCTGTTTGGTGGATTGACTTGGGGCTCAAGTTACAAGCGCAACTTGCCAGAAATGATACAAGAAAGGTGCAACTACTGTGTACGAGTGAGCAAAGTGTCAACCCGTGCCCAGGTAGCCATGGGCCACCTTTTATAGACAAAAGGGGTCACCATGGTGGCAACATGGTCATTACATCTTATGAATAGTGGCCTCGATGCTATCCAACCTAATCCTGCCGAACTAGGACAAGGGCTTAATGCACCATGAGCTGATAGCAATCCTTTGGCAAAAGGTGATAGAGGCAAAGGTGTCCCATCTTTTTATGAGATGGTGATTACCGTTTTCGGAGGAGTAGACTTTGACGATCCGACTACGAACATGCGAGGACATTGCGCCTTAGCAATCGCTAAACCAACTCTGAGAGGTTATTGACCACGCCGGAGCACGATCAACCTGACCACGAGGGTCTATTTCCTGCAAGCAAATGAAGAACAAGCAAGAAACTAAGATTGCAATCTAGATATTGCGAATATAAGATGAAAGCTTTATTGATCAAGGTGGGGTTCTATGACGTCTTGGTCTGGTCGTTGAACACAAACGAAGTAAGCGAAGTTGCAGCTATGGTGAACTTTAATCTAAACAAAACCCAAAGTCTAAACGGCGCCCTAAGGGCTGTATATACGAAGGAAGAGGGGGGAATTTCGTGGCCCTTGGAGGAGGGGTCCGAAACCAACCCTAACTCTTGTTTCCCCACACATACGGACTCTAAAAACAACCTATACTCAAGTATTTCGAAATTACATGGGCCTAGCCCAAAAATAAGGTGGCGCAACACCTAAAATAAGCTATGGACAAAATTTATGAAGGGGCATCTTGTATATTTTATCCAAGGCTTCATGCACTCATTATGGTGGCTTCAAAATCCTGAAATCATCACTTGTAACTCCGTTCTTGTTCCCCTTGCGCATGCCATCATCTCCATGCTTGATCTTGCTCCAATGTTCATCCTTCTTGTCCACGCTAGACCCTTCATTTGTAAGCAAGACAAATGTATCCAATTTAGGCAGCATCATGTTCTCATGAACATTAGAATCATTACCAAGAAACAAAAGTACCTGATAATTTAATTGGCGTGCGCGAGCTCTAGTAATTGGTCCAGTATGTACAGCAGCAGGGGCTGTGGGTGTAACAATGGTATTGACATCCTCATCAAAAGGTGTCTCTCCTTCTGTGTCGTCGGCCTAGACGAGCCAATCTTGTTGACACGTCTACAAGACGGGTGTCAATAAAGTTGATCTGCATGCGACGTGCTGACACGCGTCCTAATGATCCTCCCCAAGTCACTCGTCTGGTCGACACCTAATCTTTACAAGCCATAAGCTGGTCGATGAGGTGGAGCTATCGAGAAGCGAGAAGGGGGAAACTTCATGGCAAGGAGCTTGCCGGGTCTTGGCTTTCCGGTGCGAAGCTTACCGGCAACTGGAATCTTGACCTTCATTACTAACTTAGTACTTCTCAATGACCTGCTGGGAGGTCTTCTTCATGGTCTTGTATGTTGAATCTGGAGTCTTGTATGCAGTAGTCCTCCGGCAAGCCTTGCCGGCGGGAAGGCTACAACTGCCTGTGCACAAGTTAGGGTACTAAGGCACCCCTACTTTTGTACACCGACAGTATGATGACGATGATGATGAATGAATGTATCTATCTACGGACTAAACCCTCTGGTTTATATACGCACTAGTGGTATCTAGGGTTACACATGGTCAGTTACCATCCGGGGATCACATGTCGAGTCTAGTAGACATACTTGAAGTATACGTCAAGTCTTTGGTTGAAGGAGGTTGGAGGCCTCCAAAGTTCCTTCTCCTCTATGGGCTGGTAGTCTGGCCCATGGACTAGACCGGCTGGGACCCCCTAGTCTAGGACACCATCAATTAGTTTACCTGTACCTGCACCTATTGTTGTAGTAATCTATGAGCCACGGGGACTCAATAATAGCATTATCATGGGTATCAAAAGTAGCAAAGCCTAATGGGTATGGAATGGTTAAGTGGTGAGGTTGCAGCAAGAACTAAACATTTGTATGTGGCTAACTTACGAGTACAAGAATAAGAAGAGTAAACTACGCATAAACGGGCTCAAATTAATATGATCAAGATGTGATATTGAACTCCTACTTACGAGTCATTCATAACCCCACAGTGTTCTCTTCCGGAACCCCCTCGAAAAGAGAAGATCATGGTTACGAAAGAGCTTGGTGTATTTTATTTGAGTTTAGTGCCAAGTTCTCTACAACCGGATATTATAAATGTCCAAGTAGCCACATAATCGCAGGCATGGCTTTCCGAAAGATTTAACCCTGCAGGGGTGCTCCAAGTAGTACATCAAAAATTACCACACGCATCGGATGGAAAACCTCACACCGTGATAACACGATGCCTATAAGGAATCCTGGTGGATAAGCCACTCGTCAAAGGTAAAAGTAAACCAGCAAGACCTCTTGATGTGTCGATGATCCTGATAGGAGTCGTGTATCACGTTCTCAGGACACGACGGATAAGTGAAGCTTACGGTTAGATGAAACCCAAGTTTCCTAAGGGGCGCCACAAGGTGCTCTGTTTTGGACCAATACTCATGAGGAGCACTGCCCGGATTGTTGATTAATTATTCATGGGGTCTGGAAAGTCCCTATGCAAGTTTTAGTTGTTATTAGGCAAATTTAAAATGAAAGTTGGGCTTGCTGGAAGAGTTTTACTCTAAAAGGAATTATCAAGGGGTATCGGTGGTAGAACCAGTAGACCTCGGGGTAGGGGGTTCTGAGCTGTGGATCTTGGATCAATAGGTAACAAGGGACAAAGGAGATAATGTTTACCCAGGTTCGGGCCCTCTTGAAGAGGTAATACCCTATGTCCTGCTTTGATTGTATTGATGGTTGTGTATCGAGTACAAGCTTGATCTACCTCGAGATCGTAAGTTGTGTTCTAACCGTAAGGCTAGGTGGATGTGATTAGGATTGGATCCCATCTACAGGCTAAACCCCTTGGCTTATATACACGCCAGAGGGCACCTAGGGTTACATAGTTGGTTGCAGATCTAAGGATGCATATGGCGGCGGCCGAAGATGTCCTTGGAGTATACGTCAAGTCTTTGACATAAGCCGTCTTGATCACGTTGAGGTGCAAGGCTTCCGGAGTCCTTCCTTATGAGAATGAGAGCCCATAGGCTCAATCCAAGGACTATGGGCCAACTAGGTTGGTACCCCCTAGTCTAGGACACCGTTAATAGCCCCTGAACAAATCTTCTATGCCGAGGACGATGCTCTTCTTCCACAAAATGACTTTGGCTTTGTAGTCTACGTCTTGACAGACGAGTTCCTCCCTCGAAGATTTCGGATTGTTCAACACATCATGAGCTTTTACTAGGCCCTTTCTCAAAGGAATCCACCCCCGAACAGGGCTTCTCCAAACCTGATAGCATCCGAAGATGCGGGATAACTTAGCCTCGAAGGCCAACTGCATAGGTGTGAATAGTACTGATAGTCTGACAACTTTACCGAAGCGGCACCACCTATAACCAGGCGGGTCAGTTACGGTTGCTCGAATTGCGGCCCAAGGTAGTTTTCCTGTTAGCATGTCCCGTCGAAGCAAAGATCATGCCCTTTTTGAAGGGATATCATCAAGATTTTGTTTCTCCCCATACGCATAGTGGCATCTTTTTTTGGGTAGTGGCGATTTCAACAGTGCGACCAGGGGGACTCTTGGCCTTTTACCAACCTATAAGAGTAGAGGGAAAGCTATAACAATAGTAGACCTCCATTCCTCCCTGCCTATTGCCCTTCGAGCTCTAGCACCCAGATCCAATTCAACACTCCCCCCTTAGCACCCACAACTCCCATTTCCCTGGCATGGCTGATGCCACCCTCAAAGGGCACTGGGCCGGGTCCTCCATCACGGAGGGCACGATCCTGGAGCTGCGAAGCATGGGGTACATCTCTATCGATGTCGCCACTCGGCCGCCAGAGCCAAACCAGCATGTACTCACTCCCAAGCCTGGGGAGAGGGTTGCCTTCATTCCCCACCTCATGCGAGGTCTGGGGTTCCAACTGCACCCCTTCGTGCACATGATCCTTTTCTTCTACGGGCTGGATTTCCATCATCTGGTCCTGAACTCTATTCTCCACATCGCATCCTTCATCATCACTTGTGAGGACTTGCTCCGCATCGAGCCGCACTTCAAGTCGTGGCTGAAGATGTTCGGCAACAAGCCGAAGTCCAGTGGCTCTGAGCTCACGGAGTACGGGGGAGCAATGATCAGTAAAAACCAGAAGGTCAACTATTTCAAGGGCACCTTTGTCAAGACCATCAAGGAGTGGCAGCGCGAGTGGTTCTACGTCACCGAGCCACTCACTGCTGGTCAAACCGGAGTCCCAGCCTTCGCGGCTGGTCCCCGGAGAAGGCTCGCCCCCTGGAGGAGGAAGGGCCTGGACTGGGGGAACCCCGAAGAGGTGACGGACCTACAACAGAAGATCAAATTCTTGGTAGACAAGAAGAAGATACAGTTGGTGGATGTCATTAACGTCATGCTCCACTGCCGTATTCTTCCGCTCCAGCTCTGGGCAGGTCCTATGTGGGCATTCAAGCCCGAGGATGCAGTGCCCGTCGACCACTTCTTTCGAGTCTCCCTGTCCGGGATGTGGATGACACTATTCAAGCCATCCAAGAACGAGTTCCCCCCAAGGGGAGGGACAGCGGCCTTAAGGCCGCCCACGAGGCCTTCGAGGTAATTATAACACGCAGATTTATGTCCCGCATTGTTTTCCATCTTATAGATCTTTACCGAAATGATCAGATATATTCTTTCAGAAGTAGGTCTCCAAGGCACAGCTGACGCTGTGTCCACTGCCGCTGCCGGAGGTGGAGAGGTCTCCGCAGCTTGCGGCCCTCTTGCTTGAGGATCCGTATGTGGTGCCACCCAAGGAGCCGAAGCACTCGAAGGGGAGAGGCAGCCCATGCATCCGAGAGACCTCGATCACTCGATCCGAGGAGTCCAACGCCGCCCCCAACCACGAGGATGAGGAGGCAGATACAGGGGAGGGGAAACCATCTCCTAAAGGCAAGAGGGCGGCGTCCGATGATGGTGAGGACGAGGTGCAATCCAAAGGCCGCAAGCGGCTGCGCAAGGCTTTCACTGGTTCTGCCAGCCGACCGGCCTCACCGGAGAAGATCATGCTCTTCGATGACTCAAATGGCAGCCGCTTCCAGCTGAAGAGGAAGAAGCTGGCACCTCGGAGGTAAGCCTTAATGCTCTGAAGCAAGTTTGGAACTCTCCCCTATGTGTAGTTTGTAACATGGGTCTTCTCAGTCCGCAACGCCTCCATATATGCGAAGGCATCTCAGATGGGTTGTCTCTGCCCTCGATGGCGGACAACGTGACTCCCGAGCGTGTCGCGACCCCTCCTGCCCTTGAAGGGCTGGGGGAGGCAACTTCTAACCCGGTCCCTACAGTCGATATTATGGGGGTCGGTGCACAGGTCCCCGCGGCCGAGGTCGAAGCCTTAGCCAACAAAGACCAAGGGGAGAAAGCCCCCAAGGTCCCCAAGGAAGGGCTGGGTTAGATGGTGGCCCAGCCCCAAGCAACTCCGACATCCGCATGCAGCAGGAGGCCTCCATCCCCACCACCATGGTGGTGGGGTCTAAGGTTGTTCTGCCCACCCCACCTGCCCCAAGGCAGGACCCCACGGGGTGGCCCGAGGAGATGGAGGTAGCCTTAACGGGCTCCTCTATCACAGGAGAACACCGTGCCCTTATCGGGACGACGTTGAATGGCTTCCGGTCTGTGGAGGCGGGGATGCACGAGGTCTTCAAAGGCCTCATCAAGGGCTTGGAGGTATGTTCCTTAGCACTTGTTTCGTATATAAGAAAATGCTTTTATCTGAAGACTTTTTTATTGTACCGTAGCATAGCACATGTAAGTGTGTGGCCAGCAGTAGCCCCCGAGCCCAAAGCTGGGTTGAAGAACTAGCTTTGGGGTCAAGATAGATAATTATTGGAAGAGCCAAAATGCAGTATCCCGCAAGACTCTGGAGAGTGACCAGAGGATTGACTTCCGAACTAGGAGACTAAATGAGTAGATGTGCACGTGCAGGCCTTGTCCTCAACTTCGAACTCCGCTACTGAGGAGATAGCGGAGCTGAATCAGAAGCTCAAGCGATCCGAAGAGGACCTCGATCTGATGCAAAAGCAGATCGAGCGGGCCCATGGTAAGTAGAATGCTAATGCCGAGCTATTTTATATGACAGCTGCAACGACGGAGCCTGAGGCTCTCAAGGCTGAGCTGAAGAAGACTCAGCAGGAGGTGGAGCAGCAAAAGGCTCTGGCCAGAAGGGCCGAGAAGGAGCTAGCCGAAGAGAAGGCGGCTCGGGGCAAGGACCACACCCGGGTCCTCGAGGTGGAGGACACCCTGAAGGGCGTGTACCAAGGCACGACGCCCTTCAGGAAAAAGAGAAGGATGCGACCATGGAGCTCAAGAAACTGAGCTCGGCGCACGCCGAGGTCCAGACCCAGGCCCGAGCAGACCGCGAAGTTCTCCAACAAGTGAGGCAGATCGCTGCTGGTAAGCCATTTTTGCTTCAGTGTGTTTTTGGCCGCAAGGGGTTCATCGAGCTCACGCAACTGTGGTGATCCGCAGAGGCCTTCATTGATCTCCCGAGGAGCGCATCAGACATTGGCCGTTACTTCAGCGCTCGGGAGAGCCACGTCATAGAGAGAGTATTCTGGCAACAGTTCCAGGCACCATTGCATCCAGAGCTACTAAATCACCAGATGAAGCAGTTAGTGGAGCTCTTCCGTATGGCGAAGCCGGCGCTAGAAGATCTCTGTGTCCATCTCTGGCCCATGGAGGCACTGCCGACCAACTTCTTTTGTCTGGTGGCTCGCCTGCAGGATGCCGGTCCCCAAGTGACATGCTGGAAGTGGTCCGCGTGCCTGGAGGGTGTCCAGTGGGCGTATGCTTGCATGAAGACGCACTATCCGCATCTTGATGCAAGGCTCATGGCCCTCGAAAGGGAAGGACCGGACTGTGGAACAGTTCCTTGCCGGGGTGATTGAGGGAGCTCAGATCACCGAGGCCCAGTGTCCTCAGGACACTTTGTATTTTTGAGTTAGCACTTTGGAATGCCGAAGTGTAGTGGGATGTAAAAAACTTCCTCTTGTTTATAATGAATGCGGCTTTATATTCCGTCGTGTGAATGTGTATGATTCTTTTGACTCATGTGTGACCGATTTAAAACTAAAAGCGACTAGTCGTCGGCTTCGGCCCCTTTGTACAGAATACAAAGGGTGTTTCATTGGCAGTCTTGACCCTTAGCCGATGTCTCGGTTCCCGAAGGCGGTCCGTGCATGTGGAAACAAGGCAATCAGACTGAAAGTGCAACTAATCCCCGGGTGGTTTTGGTAATTCATAACAACATATATCTCATTGGACTAATATCCATTCAAGATAAATATTTTAGGATGTTTAATGATTGGCATGGCATGAAATAGAGATGTGAACCCCTCAAAATGCTAAGGACAAGGATTGGCAAAAGATCAAGACTCTACATTTTTGTTTAAGTGATCCAAGATCACATTGAGTCCATAGGAAAGCCAATACTATTAAAAGGGGATCAGGTGTTGCTTAATGATCTATTTGCTCAAGTGCTTAGTGATATTGCTCCAAAACCCTCAGCCACTTTCTCTATCCAAATATGTCCAAACCCTAAATTCTGTCGGATTCAGGGCTCCACAGACCCAAGAAGGTTCGAACGCTGTGGCATGTGCAAAGATCTCAACCAACCCAAGTCTCAAGCTCACAACCCTACATCCTAGCCTCGTCGAGCTCACGCGAGCGAGGAAGAAGATGAACACGATAGTTTACCCAGGTTCGGCCCACCTTGCGGTGTAAAACCCTACTCCTGCTTTGTGGTGGATTAGCCTCACGAGGAGGCTGAGGATGAACTAGTACACTGGATGAGCAGCCTCATGAGGGCTCTGGTGGTGAGGGTGGAATGGATCTAGGGATCCCTCTCTACGGCGGTGGCTAGCCTATATTTATAGTGGCCTTGGTCCTCTTCCCTCAAAACTTAGGCGGGAAGGGATCCCACAATGGCCAATTTGAAAGGGGACAAGAAGTACATCTAATCCTGATGAAAGGTGGTCTTCGCCTACAAAGCTTCTGGTCGTGACGCAGTGGTGGGCTTTGGTGATGACATCCGTCCTACCGAGCTCGTGGTCTTGGTCTTGTTGCACCGGAATGGAAACCTTTGGGGGATTCCTTGGGAACCCATGTCTGTCCTTGCCTCCTTAGCACCAAAAGGGAAACTGCCTCCTCTACGCCCGCGGGCGCCTGCCTAGCCTTGGTCATCATGGCTCATGTCATGACAGCCTCGTGAGGCTGGGTACCTGCATAGAAATCTCCGCTCCTCGGGAGGCAGCCTGGGGAGGCCGCTCCTCGGGAGGTCTTGGTGTTGTTCTCCTCGCGAGGCTGGGGACCCTCGCGAGGGTCTTGACTTGGGGTCGTTGTAGCTGGGCCATACCGGGCCATCGATGGGCCCATGCGCTGGGCCGCAGGCAGGCATATCTAGGTACCCCCGATCCTAGAACACCGAAAGTAGCCCCCGGGCCCAAGGTGTGCTCGGGCTGGCTTCGAGGCGAAGCCAAGGGGCAAGGGCGAAGCGCCGCGGGCCCCAAATCGCCAGCGGGCCAGGCTTGACGCGTGGCGCATGATGGAATGCGGACGCCTCCGCTTCCCCATGTCGCCTCGACAACCGCTCCAAATTGACAGCAGCCTGGTGCATGCACCAGGGCCATCATCACTTGGAACTTGGAGGGGCACCGGTTAGCCTTCTTTCGCCTATAAAAGGGAGAGGAGGCGGACCCCCCTAGCCCATCTTCACCCGCTCGTCCCCTCTTCTCCTATCTCCACTGCATCCACCACCTTGCTGAAGCAACCATGGCGCCAGTGAGGAGGTTCTCAGCCGAAGAGAAGGGCAAGGCTCCCCAGGAGGGGCCGGAGGCGCCACGACCCAAGAGAGGGCGCGGTCGTCCCCGCAAGTCCGCGGCCGCACCAGCGGTGTCATCACGGGGGCGCGGGCGTCCGCCCCTGATGGCCCGCACCAGCTCCAGCAGCTGGGGAAAGGGCCTCTCCTACGGGGCGGCTGCGGGGGTCCTAGCAGCCGCGGCCAAGGAGGCAGGCGTGCCGTGGCCCCTCGGCCACCCCGCCCACGCGCCCGTTTGAGCGTCATGGCCCGCGAGCTCGTCGTACGGGTGGAGGGCCCACCTCGCACCTGGCTTCTGCTTCCATGCTCCTTCATGGAGGAGCTGCCGATAGTGGGACCCGTTGGGCTGTGGCTGCAGCCTGACGGCTGCTGCAACGGGTCCTCGTGGGTGGAGGTCGAGGTCACCTCCATCGGCCAGGTGTTGCTGACCCGCGGATGGCAGCCGTTTGCCTGCGCCCGCGGCCTGAAGGGGAGGCGCACCCTCCACTTTATGTACGACGGGGCGGCAACGCTCTTCGTCAGGGTCTTCAGGGAGGACGGCAGTCGCCTGGGGTGCTGCCCAGAAGGCGATGACAATGACAGCGACCACCCCTCTGACGATGACGGCCAGCGCGGCGGCGGCATCCTCGGCGGTGATCTTGCCCTTGGCCACTGCATCTCCAGCAGCAGCGGCGCCTCCTCCGGGGGAAGCTCGAGCGACGACTACTACGACGAGCCGCCCTGTCGCCGCGCCTGGACCCAGGAGGGCAGCGAGCCGCCATGCCACCGTGCCCTCACTCGGGAGGACGTCGAGCCGCCTCGCCACCGCGCCCAGTCAAGCAGGAGGAGGACTCCAACTAAGCGCGGGTGGCGGTGGAGCCAGGCCTCAGGATATATCAGCGGTCCTCGGGAGGCCGCCTCTTCCTTTTTTATCTCGTGCATTAAGAACCATGGAAAAAAACCTGCGGGGGCGTGTAATGGACTGCGGCGCTTGCGCCTTTATATAAGTATTTCCTGTTTATGTTCCAGCATTTATATTGTTACTAATCAAAAAAGTTCTCGCCTGGCGCAATTAGGATAACTTAGCTTGATGCGTTCATGGCCCTTGGTGGGTTCCTGCGTCATGGGGGCCCATTCCTCCGGAGCTTTTGACCTCACGCAGGTCCCTTGCTCTAGTGACGATGTTGTTAGGGTGCCAGAGTGGCCTAGGGAGCTTATCGGGGGGTCTTCCTTCTCGTGACCCGATAGCTCCGGAGCCTTGAGGGGCATGCTGCCCATGAGGCCTCCGGGGTACTCATCAGGGTCTGAAGCCTCCGGGGATGTCTTTGCCAGGCATCGAACCCCGCGAGGGGACGAGACGCAATTTACGTAGGGTTCCTTGACGATGAGCCAAACCGTGGCTGTCCTTTCTTCAGCCATCCTTCCCCGGTGATCATCCTGAGTCTAGAGCCTTGAGGGCCGACCGTCGCTGGTACGCCGGGGCGTAATGCCCGGCAGGGCCAGGAGATGAGCGCTCCTGAGGCCGGGGGGCTGATGGCTCGCTCGAGAGCGTTGCGCGAGGACTCGGTCGCCAAGGTCTTGGCGAGGTGCGTGCATGAGCGGGCCTGCTGCTGGCGCAGCCTAGGCTGGCTCAAGCGTACACATCGTGCCCAGCCCCCGCTCGCGGGACGCGATGGAGGAGCCACGGGCAGCTGCCACACTTCTCAAAAATGGAATTCAAGAGAGGAAACACTGCAAGAAGGGAAAAAAAGAAGAAAATTCCCTCCTTTTTCGAATAAAGATGCGAGAACTTCAAATTTCATTCCAACATGTGGCAAATTAGTTACAAGAGCAAGCAAAAGAACAGCCGCGTCCGGCGCCTACACTAGTCTTCTAGTCTTCCCACCAGCGCGGAGCATGGGGCCTCCACTAGGCGTGGGCATAGTCGCTGATTGACCGTGTCGTACGCCAGTGCGGAGCATGGGGATTCCACTTGTGTGTGGGTGGGAGCCCCCATGAGGCCGGGGAGCGGCGCTCAGGGAGACTTCGGGCGTGTACAGCCCCACTCATTATTACATGAGAGTGTCACGGGTAGAACTTGCAGAGATGCTGGATGTTCCAAGCATTCTGGATGGGGACACCGTCCTCCGTCTCCAGGCGTATGGCGCCGGGCTTGGAGACGCGGGCGATCCTGAACGGGTCCTCCCACATGGGCGAGAGCTTGTGAAGGCCCTCCCTAGAGAAGACCCGCCTCAGGACGAGGTCACCCACCTCGAGGGTTCGGGAGCGGATGATGCGGCAGTGGTAACGCCGCAGCGCCTGCTGGTACCTTGCTGCACGGAGTGAGGCTTGGCGACGGGCCTCGTCCCTGAGCACGAGATCCGTTCCCCTCGAGGCATCCTGACGTGCCTTGTCGAATGCCAGGACCCGCGGGGAGCGGTGCTTGACCTCGTGCGGGATGACCGCCTCAGCCCCGTAAACGAGGAAGAACGGGGTCTCGCTGGTGGGCTTAGTCGCGGTGGTGCGGATGGACCACAACGCGGACTGAAGCTCAACGAGCCAACCCCTGCCGCAGGCCTCAAGCTTCTTGAAGCTCCTTGCCTTGAGGCCCCTCAGGACCTCCGCATTGGCGCGCTCAGCTTGGCCGTTGCTTCGTGGGTGCACCACCGAAGCGTAGCATATCTGCGTTCCAAGGTTATCACAATATGTCCTGAAGAGGTTGCTTGTGAATTGGGAGCCATTGTCAGTAATATAATGATGCGGCTAGGGACTCTGAAACGGCTCACGAGGCCCTTGATGAACTAGACGGCCGAGCCAGTGGGAATGGAGCGCACGGGCTCCACCTCCGCCCACTTGGTGAACTTGTCGATGGCAACGTAGAGGTAGCAGTATCCGCCGGCTGCCCGAGGAAACAGGCCAGAATATCCAGCCCCCAACCGCGAAGGGCCATGAGAGCGGGATGGTCTGGAGACCTTGCGCGGGCTGGTGAATCTGCTTGGTGTGGAACTGGCAGGCCTTGCAGGATCGCACCAGCTCAGTGGCATCGTTGCGCGCCGTAGGCCAGTAGAACCCGCTGCGGAACACCGTGCCCATGAGGGAGTGCGATGAGGAGTGGTGTCCACAATCTCCACCGTGGATGTCGGCCAACAGCTAGCACCCTTGGTCCTTGGATATGCATCACAGCGAGACGTCGTTGGGGCGCCTTCAGTACAGCTCACCGTCCTACAAGCAATAAGCGGTGGCCTGACGAACCACGTGTTCTGCATGTTCCTCCTTCTCTGGCAGGGCACCACGGAGTAAGTACGCCTTGAACTCCTTGGTCTAGCAGCCTTCCTGAGGCTCCAACGCCAGGAGCAGGCGGGCTCATGAGGTTGGACCACAGGCCGGGGCGCCCGAGGACGGGGCCGGAGGCGGCTCTTCCTGGAGCAGCGCTAGGCCTGCGGCGGGGGGCGCCGCCAAAGGCTTGATGAGCATTTCCTCGAAGACGCAAGGCTTCTGGGGCTCGCGGCGAGATGCCCTCTTGGCGATGTCGTCTGCTTCCTTGTTCGTGCCGCACGGGACGTGCTGCAATTCCAAGCCCAAGAAGCGCTTTTCAATTTTACGTACCTCTTCCAGGTATGCCTCCATGTGCTCGTCTTTTGGCTTGTATTCCTTGTTGGAGAAGTTGATGAGAAGCTGGGAGTTGCCCTTGATGGTGAGACGCTTGACCCCCAGGGCGGCCGCAGCCCTGAGGCCGGCGATCAGGCCCTCGTATTACGTGATGTTGTTGGAGTCCTTCTCGCCATGCTAAAAGCAAAGCTGCACGGTGTAGTAGAGCTTGTCCTTGGTCGATGAGATGAGTACGGCTCCAGCCCCCGCGCACCGCCGCGTGAAGGCACCATCGAAGTGCATGACCCAGCCGTCGGGGCCTCATTGCTGGGTGTGAGGGATTGGCCCTCGTCTAGCCCCCGGTCGGGAGCATCCGTCCACTCCGCCACGAAATCGGCAAGGGCCGCACCCTTGATGACCCTGGTGGTGCTGAACTCCAGCTGGAAGGCCTGCAGCTCGATGTTCCACTCTGCAACCCTCCCAGCAGCGTTGGTGCTGCAGAGCACCTTCTCCAGGGGGTATGCGGAAACGACCTTGATGGGGTGGCCTTGGAAATAATGACGCAACTTCCTTGAGGTGACGAGGAGCGCGAGCAGGAGCTTCTGCTGCATGGGGTAGCGCGCGTGCTTCACGCAGCATCATGCTGACGAAGTACATCGGGTGCTCGACGAGGGGCGGGGCATCAACGACGCCCCGCTCTGTGTGGGGCGAGAGGGTCTCGGGAGCCTCGCCGACTGGTGGATTGATGAAAGCCTCAGGAGCGCCATCCCGAGGTAGTGAACATGGCGCGACCCTTCGCGGGACTCCTCGCTTTGCGCCCGCGCCAGCGTGCTCCTCCCTGACCACCACGAGCGCTGCACTGGCTGAGTGGGGGGTGGCCGCCAAGTAGAGCACCAGAGGCTCAAGAGGACGAGCCGCCACCATTACGGGTGGGCTCGTGAGGTACCTCTTGAGGTCTTCAAAAGCCGCCTCAGCCTCCGGAGTCCACTCGAAGGGGCCCTTCCTCTTCATCAGCTTGAAGAAAGGGAGGGCGCGCTCGCCGAGCTTGGAGATGAAGCGCCCCAGTGAGGTCACGCACCCTGCGAGCTTTTGCATCTCCTTAAGGGTCTGCGGCGGGCGCATCTTTTCAATTGCCTTGATCTTCTCGTGGTTAGCCTCGATCCCTCGGTGCGATATGAGGAAACCCAGCAACTTGCTAGACGGGACCCCGAAGACGCACTTTTCTAGGTTGAGCCTTAGGTTCACTTGGCACAGGTTGTCGAAAGTTTCTTCCAGGTCTTCAATGACGGTCCTTGCTTCCCGTGACTTGACCACGATGTCGTCGATGTATGCCTCCGCATTTCGCCCCAGCTGCGGCCCCAACACAATGTGCATCAGCTGCTAGAAGGTTGCGCCGGCGTTCTGCAGCCCGAAGGGCATGCAGGTGTAGCAGTACACACCACATGGAGAGATGAAGGCCGTCTTCTCGACGTCCTCTGTCGCCATCTTGATCTGATGATATCCTGAGAAAGCGTCCAAAAAGCACAATAGATCGCACTTGGCGGTGGAGTCCACGATCTGGTCGATACGTGGAAGCGAGAAGGGGTCCTAAGGACAAGCCTTGTTGAGGCTCGTGAAGTCAACGCACATACTCTCCTTCCCCCCTTTTTTGGGGACGATCACCGGGTTGGCCAGCCAATCCGGGTGCCGCACTTCCCGAATAACGCCGGTCTCTTGTAGCTTATGAACCTCTTGCATGATGAATGCTTGCTTCTCTTGTGCTTGACGTCGCGCCTTTTGCTTCACGGGGCGCGCTCTGGGGCATACCCTCAGGTGGTGCTTGATCACCTCCCTCGGGACGCCGACCAGGTCTGACGCCTCCCAAGCGAACATGTCCTTGTTCGCTCGGAGGAAGCCAATCAGTGCCTCCTCCTGCTCCAGGGGGAGACCGGCTCCTATGGTGAAGGTGGGGCCTGGATTCTCGTCGTCAACAGGCACCTGCTTCATCTCTGCCCGGTCCTGAGAGAACAGCTGCTATTTCTTCGTGGGTGCGGCCCCGAGGGCCTCCGGGGCATCCCCAGCGCCTGGTCGAGAGGCCACCACGGCCCCGTAGGTGAGTTTGAGAGCTCGGACCGCGTCCTTTGTGTCTCCGGCCACCGTGATGATGCCGCCACTGCCCAGCATCTTGATGATGTTGTAGCCCGGATGAGTTGCCGCCATGAACTTGGCGAGAGCTGGGTACCCCAGGATGGCGTTGTATGGGAGGCCGATGCGGGCCACGTCGAAGTCGATCAGCTCGGTGCGGTAATTGTTGCGCTTGCCGAAGGTGACGGGAAGGCGCACCTACCGCAGGGGGGTGGCAGAGCCCCTGGCCACCCCCGAGAAGGGTCTGGTGGGTGCGAGCTGGTCATGAGGCACCTGGAGCATGTTGAAGGTTTCCAGGGAGAGGACGTTGAGGCCGGCGCCGCCGTCGATGAGGGTCTTGGTGAGCGCGACGTTGCTGATGGTCGGCGTGCATAGCATGGGGAGTGCGCCCGCAGCGACCGTAGTCTTGGGGTGATCCTTGAAGTCAAAGGTGATGTCGACCTCTAGCCCGGTGTGCCCCCGGGAAGCCTCATGCTGCAGTTGAGTAGCTCCCGGCCGACGGAAGAACTACTTGATGTGGCGGCCAGAGGCAGGCGCCTGTGACCCGCCGATGATGCATGCGACCGCGTGGGGCGCCGGAGCCGGGAAGCGTGCGACGAACTGGGCGCGGATCTCCTCCCAAGGAGAGATCGAGGCGTCTGGCTGGCCGCGAAGCCAAGACCGAGGGACCTCCGTGAGGGCCAGGGGGAGCCTGTTCACCATGGCTTTGTCGTCTCCACCCACCGCTTGGATGGCCTACGCGTATAGCTGGAGGAATGCCTCGGGGTCTGCAGCACCATCATACCACGGGGGCAGCGCTGGCCTGAACTTCGCGGGCGACCGCACCCGGCGCAAGCCGGGAGTGAAGGCCGGGCAGCCCGCATCGCTCTCGTAGGCTTCGGGCGGCCAGACCGGCGGGGCAGCGTTCGCCATGGAAATGGCAAGGTGAGGGCAGAGCATGGTCGGTGAAGAGGCGGAGCATCGACACGCCCATACCTGGCGTGCCAAATGTCGGATTCAGGGCTCCGCAGACCCAAGAAGGTTCGAACTCTGGGGCGTGTGCGAAGATCTCAACCAACCCAAGTCTCAAGCTCTCCACCCTACAGCCTAGCCTCGTCGAGCTCACGCGAGCGGGGAAGAAGATGAACACGGCAGTTTACCCAGGTTCGGGCCAACTTGCGATGTAAAACCCTACACCTGCTTTGTGGTGGATTGGCCTCACGAGGAGGCTGAGGATGAACTAGTATAGTGGATGAGCAGCCTCGCGAGGGCTCTGGTGGTGAGGCTGGAATGGATCTGATACGGGGATCCCTCTCTAAAGTGGTGGCTAGCCTATATTTATAGTGGCCTTGGTCCTCTTCCATCTAAACTTAGGCAGGAAGGGATCCCACAACGGCCAATTTGAAAGGGGACAAGAAGTACATCTAATCCTGATGAAAGGTGGCCTTCGCCTGCAAAGCTTCTGGTCATGACGCAGTGGTGGGCTTGGCGATGACATCCGTCCTGCTGAGTTCGTGGTCTTGGTCTTGTTTCACTGGAATGGAAACCTTTGGGGGATTCCTTGGGAACCCGCGTTTGTGCTTGCCTCCTTAGCACCGAAAAGGGAAACTCCCTCCTCTGCGCCCGCTGGCGCCCGCCTGGCCTTGGTCGTCATGGCTCACATCATCACAGCCTCGTGAGGCTGGGTACCTGCATAGAAATATCCACTCCTTGGGAGGCATCCTGCGGAGGCCGCTCCTGAGAGAGGCGAAGGTGTCCCGATGTTTCGATGAGATAGCTATCGTTTTCTGTGGGAGTCGACTTTGATGATCCGACTATGAACATGCGAAGACGTCGCGCCTTAGCAATCGCTAAACCAACTTCCGAGGGGTTATTGACCATGCCGAAGCACGATCAACCTGACCACGAGGGTCTATTTCCTGCGAGCAAATGAAGAACAAGCAAGAAACTGAGATTGCAATCTGGATATTGCGAATATGAGATGAAAGCTTTATTGATCAAGATGGGGTTCTGTGACGTCTTGGTCTGGTCGTTGAACACAAACAAAGTACGCGAAGTTGCAACTATGGCGAACTTTTAATCTAAACAAAACCCAAAGTCTAAACAGCCCCCTAAGGGCTGTATATATGGGGGAAGAGGGGGGAATTTCGTGGCCCTTGGAGGAGGGGTCCGAAGCCAACCCTAACTATTGTTTCCCCACACATACGGACTCTAAAAATAGCCTATACTCAAGTGTTTCAAAATTACATGGGCCTGGCCCAATAATAAGGCGATGCAGCACCTATAATAGCCTCTGGACGAAATTTAGGAAGTGGCATGTTGTATATTTCGTCCAAGCCTTCATGCACTCATTATGGTGGCTTCAAAGTCCTGAAATCATCATGTGAAACTCCATTCTTGTTCCCCTGGCGCATGCCATCATCTCCATGCTTGAACTTGCTCCAAGGTTCATATTTCTTGTC
The DNA here is from genome assembly GCA_011799875.1 of Thinopyrum elongatum. Classification (NCBI taxonomy): domain Eukaryota; kingdom Viridiplantae; phylum Streptophyta; class Magnoliopsida; order Poales; family Poaceae; genus Thinopyrum; species Thinopyrum elongatum. The sequence continues at coordinate 249,878,744 of CM022300.1, read as the reverse complement.
CAAGCTAAGTCCTTCATTTGTAAGCAAAACAAATGTATCCAATTTAGGCAGCATCATATTCTTATGAACATTAGAATCGTTACCAAGAAACGAAAGTACCTGGTGATTCAATTGGCATGCGCGAGCTCTAGGAATTGGTCCAGTATGTATAGTAGCAGGGGCTGTGGGTGTAGCAATGGTATTGATGTCCTCATCATCCTGCCCTTCTTGAAATGAAGTCGTCCTCGACGGAAGCTCATCTTCCTCACCCAAGTAAGGCTTCAAATCTGCAATGTTAAAAGTGGGACTAACCCCAAAATCTGCAGGTAGCTCAAGTTTATATGCATTATCATTTATTTTCTCTAACACCTTAAAAGGACCATCAGCACGTGGCATTATCTTTGATTTGAGCAAATCAGGAAATCTATCCTTACACAAATGTAACCAAACAAGATCTCCAGGTGCAAACACAACATGTTTTCTGCCCTTAACTCCAGCATGTTTATATTTAGCATTCATACGCTCAATGTTCTCCTTAGTTAACTCATGCATTTTTAAGACCAATTCAGCACGTTGCTTAGCATCAAAATTAACCTTCTCCAAAGATGGAAGAGGCAACAAATCAATAGGTGCACGAGGTAGGAAACCATACACAATTTCAAAAGGGCACATCTTAGTTGTAGAATGCAGCGAACGATTATAAGTAAATTCAATATGAGGCAAGCATTCTTCCCACATTTTCTTGTTATTCTTCAAAACAGCCCTAAGCATAGTAGACAAAGTTCTATTAACTACTTCAGTTTGTCCATCAGTTTGGGGGTGACAAGTATTACTAAAAAGCAGTTTAGTCCCCACCTTAGCCCATAAACATCTCGAAAAGTGGCCAAAAAATTTAGTATCACGATCTGAAACAATAGTATTTGGCACACCATGCAAGCGAATAATTTCACGAAAGAACAAATCAGCAACATTAGCAGCATCATCGCTTTTATGACATGGTATAAAGTGTGCCATTTTCAAGAACCTATCCACGACAAAAAATATGCTATCCCTCTCCTTCTTTGTTCGTGGTAAACCCAAAACAAAGTCCATAGATATATCCTCCCATGGAACACTAGGTACAGGCAAAGGCATATATAAACAATGAGGAATGAGTCGTGACTTAGCTTTTTGACATGTCATGCAGCGAGCAACAAAGCGCTCAACATCTCGTCTCATCTTTGGCCAAAAGAAATGTGTAGCAAGTACATCCTCCGTCTTCTTCACGCCAAAGTGTCCCATTAATTCTCCTCCATGTGCCTCCTGCAACAACAAAAGATGAACAGAGCTAGCTGGAATGCATAGCTTGTTAGCATGGAACAGAAATCCATCATTAACGATGAATTTGTTCCATGTTCTCCCTTCTTTACAATTCTGCAAATAAATCTTTAAATTAAGGATCATGCACATATTGATCTTTGATGGTCTCCAAACCAAATATTTTAAAATCAAGTTGTGAAAGCATAGTATAACGACGAGACAAAGCATCAACAATAACATTTTCTTTACCCTTCTTGTGTTTAATGACATAAGGGAAAGTCTCAATGAATTCAACCCATTTAGCATGTCTACGGTTCAGTTTTGCTTGACTTTTAATATGTTTCAAAGATTCATGATCAGAATAAATAACAAATTCTTTGGGCCATAAATAATGTTGCCATGTTTCCAAAGTCCGAACAAGAGCATATAATTCCTTATAATAAGTAGAGTAATTCAGACTAGGCCCACTCAATTTTTCAGAAAAGTATGCAATAGGTTTACCATCTTGTAATAACACACCTCCTAATCCAATTCCACTAGCATCACATTCAAGCTCAAAAGTCTTATTAAAATCAGGAAGTTGGAGTAGAGGAGCATGTGTCAACTTATCTCTCAATACCGTGAAGGCTTCTTCCTGTGCGGTACCCCAAACAAAAGGCACATCCTTCTTTGTAAGCTCATTAAGAGGTGCAGCAATGGTGCTGAAATCTCTCACAAAACGCCCATAGAAACCAGCGAGGCCAAGGAAACTCCTCACTTGTGTGACCGTTGTGGGCTGCGGCCAACTCTCAATAGCTTCAATCTTGGCTTTATCAACTTCAATTCCCTGTGGAGTAACAACATAGCCAAGAAAAGATACTCGGTCGGTGCAAAAGGTGCACTTCCCAAGGTTACCAAATAAACGGGCATCACGTAGAGCAATAAAAACATCACGTAAATGTTCCAAATGTTCTTCCAAAGATTTGCTATAAATCAGTATATCATCAAAATAGACTACCACAAATCGTCCAATGAAAGCACGTAAAACTTCGTTCATTAATCTCATGAAAGAACTAGGTGCATTAGTTAACCCAAAAGGCATGAGTAACCACTCATATAAACCAAACTTAGTTTTAAATGCTGTTTTCCATTCATCTCCCAATTTCATATGAATTTGATGGTATCCACTATGCAAATAAACTTTGGAGAATATTGTAGAGCCACTCAATTCATCAAGCATATCATCTAGCCTTGGAATAGGATGACGATAACGAATAGTAATATTATTAATGCCTCTACAATCAACACACATACGTGACATACCATCCTTTTTTGCCACTAGTATAATAGGAACAACACAAGGACTAAGAGATTCGCATATATAACCTTTGTCGAGAAGCTCCTGTACTTGACGCATAATCTCCTTCATCTCCTCTGGATTGGTATGGTATGGTGCACGGTTTGGCAGTGAAGCACCGGGAATTAAGTCAATCTGATGCTCAATCCCTCGAATAGGTGGTAATCCCGGTGGCACGTCTTGTGGAAAGACGTCAGCGAACTCCTGCAAAATGTTAGTGACAGCAGGAGGCAAAGAGGAAGGTACGTCCTCGAATGAAAATAATGCCTCTTTGCACACAAAAGCATAGCAAACAGATTTGCTGAAATCTAGCTCATCAATATCAGATTTGGTGGCAAGTAAACATGAACTTTTCAATTTAATTTCAGAAGCAACACTAGATGGTTTATTATTAGGCTTCATTTGTTGCTCAAATTCTTTTGCAACAATCTGATTTTCACTATTATTTTTCTCCTGTTTTGCTTTATTAGCTCTATTAATATCATCTTTCAAAATGGAATCAGGAGACATAGGAAGCAAAGTAATATGTTTATCCTTATGAACACGAGTATACTGATTGTTTCTACCATGGTGTAGAGAATTTTTATCAGATTGCCATGGTCTACCAAGTAATAAGGAACATGCTTGCATGGGTACCACATCACAATCAACATAATCAGCATATGTAGAGATACTAAAATGCACACAAACAGTACGTGTTACCTTAACCTTGCCGCTATTGTTGAACCATTGGATGTAGTAAGGATGTGGATGTGGTCTTGTGGTAAGAGATAGCTTCTCCACCATCTCCATGCTAGCCAAGTTGTTGCAGCTCCCTCCATCAATGATGACGCGGACAAAACGTTCCTTCACAACTCCCTTTGTATGGAACAAATTATGCCTCTGATTTTGCTCAGCTTGTGTTACCTGCACACTCAAAACACGTTAAGCAACTAAACTCTCATACCTGTCAGCATCTTCAGCAGCCATGTATTGCGTCTCATGTTCAGAATCATCTTCACCATGTTCTTCACTTGCAATAAGAGCCAAAGTCTCCTCATCATAGTCACTAGCAGACTCATACCCACCATTCTCAATAACAATCATCACACGCGGAGATGGACATTTGCTCGCATAGTGACCCCCACCCTTGCAACGATGGCATATAACCTCATGTGTTTGCCCTGTTGATGCCATGGACGAAGAAGAGCTCTGCGCAGGATCGAAAGGTGTACTCCTGGCAGATGGTGGTGGTGGTGCCTGTTTTCTTGTATCTCTGTTGGAATTGGCGGCTGAAGTCAGTGGTGCTACTGTAGGACGTGTGGGATTAGAGGATGTACGTGGTGTCCATGATGAAGATCGACCTGCAGAAAAATTTGTTCACGCCAATGCCTGTCGATCCTGCACTTCACGTTCAGCTTTGCAAGCAAGATAGAATAAACGAGTTATATTATTATACTCCTTATACTATAGAATGGTCTGAATCTCTTTATTTAATCCACCCATAAAACGTGCAAGCATAGCTTCATTACCCTCAACAATACCATTTCTAATCATGCCAGTTTGTAATTCCTGATAATACTCCTCTATAGAATTTTTTCCTTGTCTCAAACACTGCAGTTTTTGAAGTTACTCACATTGATAATATGGTGGAACCCAACGAGTACGCATAGCAGTTTTCAAAGCAGCCCAAGTAGTAGCGATATTATCATGATATAATCTACAATGTTCAGATCACCAAACAGAAGCAAAACTAGTGAATTCACAAACAGCAGCAGCAACACGTCTTTCCTCAGGATATTGTAAGCATGTGAAACGTTGTTCAGTTTCTAACTCCCAAGTCAGATATACATCAGGAATGTATCTACCCTCAAACGGTGGAATATTCAATTTTAGTTTAGGAATATGGTCATAATCTTGTACCTGAGGTGGTGCTGCAGTCCTACCATTGCGATTATATGCATGAGGTCGACCTGGTGCTGGCGGTGCTGGTGGTTGCACATAGTTCTGATGTTGATCAACCTCATCCTAGTAATAGTCCTCCACCTCTACAGTAGCTGCAGGAGCTACAGAAGCATCAACAACAGTAGCAGCGGCACCAGAAGTTTGTCCAGGCTCAAGAGGAATACGGCCCACTCGGCGGAGGGCTGTTTCACGACGTGGAGGTGGTTGTTGTTGTTGTTGTAATGGTGTAGCGGATGCAGGTGGTGGTTGTGGAAGACGCGTGAGTACTTCATTGAACTTGGCGTCCAACTTGGTGTCAATTATCTTCTCAACGTCATCAATCCTCTCCAGTGCCTTTCCAAAGCTGGCCATCACACCTTCCACCTGTTGACTCAACATTTGCTGAAATTTATCATGAAGCTCCTTCTTCGTCATGTTCTCCCAGTCAATCTCGTCGGCTTGTGATCCTGCCATGATTAGCAGCAATAGAAACACACAAGAATATGATCTTACAGACTACTAGAAAGTTGTGGGGTGTCACAAATCCGTCAAGCGAATCTCAAAGTCTTACCAGTTCTTACCAAGCAGCAGGCGGTGATCGGCAACCATTGTAGTCAAAACTCTCAAAGCTTTGAGAGAGCGATTACCAGGGAGAGTCAAACGCACGATGTAGATGTATGTGGAGCTGGGATGGCTTATAATATTATAGCAAAATGGTCAGCAATAATCAATTTCAGAGATGCAAAGTTGAATAAACGCTCAATGACAGTACTGTGCTGGTCCTAGGCTAGACCGTACTAGAGACGCGAGCCTAGAACACTAACGAAATCACGGTGCGGCAAGTAAAAGCACACTCTAGAATTTTTTTTCGCTCTTTTTTGCGCTCCTTTTTTTTGCGAAAAATCACTATAATGGCGAGTGTCTCAAAACTCTTCCAAGTCAAAATAATAGGATAGGCACGAATTTTTTTTGACTATTTTTTCGGAAATCAGGGGAGCGACGATGAAAAAGTGCGACAAAAAATCACTATGATGGCGAGTGTCTCAAAACACTCCCAGGGACCTAAAAACAAGACAGGGAAAAAATATTTTCGACTGCCGAAATTTTGGCCTAAAAACTGCCCGGGGGTCTCTAAACTTTTTTTTTCCAAAACCTACTCAGGCAATGAAACATGAATCGGAAAATAGATGGATCTCAAAAAGAACTCAGATTGGTGGTAGGATATGGCAGTGGTGGTGGTATATGGCCGCGGTGGTAGGATATGGCAGCGGTGGTGGTATATGGCAGCAGTGATAGGATATGGCAACGGTGGTGGTATATGGCAGCGGCTATAGGATATGGCAGTGGTGGTGGTATATGGCAGTAGCGATGAAGATGGTGCAGCGGCGCCAGCGTGACAAACTATGACAGAACTCGAAACTCTAAAGGACTAGACACTATGACCAGTAACTAGACACGACGATGCAACCACAAATTCAACAAAGCAAAAACCCTAAAAAGATTATGCAAAGGCTCAGATTGGTTCGGATATGATGAACTAACCCTAATTTTTTTTGGCTTTTTCGTGGACTGTAGGTATGAAGAACAGACTCGATCTAAACTACAAAAAACTGTAAAATCTCACCGAGCAACCTAGAAATCTGATACCACTTGATAGAGGCGAAGGTGTCCCGATGTTTTGATGAGATAGCTATTGTTTTCTGTGGGAGTCGACTTTGACAATCCGACTACGAACATGCGAAGACGTTGTGCCTTGGCAATCGCTAAACCAACTTCCGACGGGTTATTGACCACGCCGGAGCATGAACAACCTGACCATGAGGGTCTATTTCCTGCGAGCAAATGAAGAACAAGCAAGAAACTGAGATTGCAATCTGGATATTGCGAATATAAGATGAAAGCTTTATTGATCAAGATGGGGTTCTGTGACGTCTTGGTCTAGTCGTTGAACACAAACGAAGTACGGGAAGTTGCAGCTATGGCGAACTTTTAATCTAAACAAAACCCAAAGTCTAAACGGCACCCTAAGGGCTGTATATATGGAGGAAGAGGGGGGGAATTTCGTGGCCCTTGGAGGAGGGGTCCGAAACCAACCCTAACTCTTGTTTCCCCACACATACGGACTCTAAAAATATCCTATACTCAAGTATTTCGAAATTACATGTGCCTGGCCAAATAATAAGGCGACGCAACACCTATAATAGCCTCTAGACGAAATTTAGGAAGTGGCATGTTGTATATTTCGTCTAAGCCTTCATGCACTCATTATGGTGGATTCAAAGTCCTGAAATCATCACTTGAAACTCCATTCTTGTTTCCCTGGCGCATGCCATCATCTCCATGCTTGAACTTGCTCCAAGGTTCATCTTTCTTGTCCAAGCTAGGTCCTTCATTTGTAAGCAAAACAAATGTATCCAATTTAGGCAGCATCATATTCTCATGAACATTAGAATCGTTACCAAGAAATGAAAGTACCTGATAATTCAATTGGCATGTGCGAGCTCTAGTAATTGGTCCAGTATGTATAGCAGGAGGGGCTGTGGGTGCAGCAATGGTATTGATGTCCTCATCAGCTCCTCGGGAGGTCTTGGTGTTGTTCTCCTCGCTAGGCTAGGGACCCTCGCGAGGGTCTTGACTTGGGGTCGTTGTAGCTGGGCCATACCGGGCCGTCAATGGGCCCACGCGCTGGGCCGCAGGCAGGCAGATCTAGATTCCCCCGATCCTAGAACGCCGACAAATTCCAACTCGGCCTCACCAATATTTCCCATCCGGAGCCACTGAGTTCATCTGGACTTAGGCACTGCGAAAACTCTAACAATTCGGTTCCATCGATATGGATCTCAGCCCCACCGAGATGGCCTGGCCAGCGCTCTGTGACTTCTTGCAATCACTTTGGTCCCACTAAGATGTTGCAATCGGTCTCACCTAGATGGCTTGTCTGATTCTCTGTTGCCTTCTTGCTTCACTTTGGTCCCACCGAGATGATGCGATCAGTGCCATCGAGATGAAGTTTGCCCTAAGCCCTAACACATCGGTCCCACCGAGTTGTTTCCATTGGTCCCACCGAGATTCCTAATATTCAAATTTTTGCGCAAATCAGTGCCACCGAGTTTTTTTATCGGTGCGACCGAGATGGGTCAAAAGTGTGTAACGGTTGGATTTAGTGTGGAGGCTATATATACCCCTCCACCCCTTCTTCCTCATAAAGAAAAGCCATCAGAACGTGCCTACACTTCCACCATTCACTTTTTGAGAGAGAACCACCCACTCATGTGTTGAGATCAAGAGATTCCAATCCTACCATTTGAACCTTGATTTCTAGCCTTCCCCAAGTTGCTTTCCACTCAAATCCTTCTTCCACCATAGCCAAATCTTTGTGAGAGAGTTGAGTGTTGGGGAGACTATCAAGAGCAAGGAGTTCATCATCGACACACCGTCTATTACCTTTTCGAGAGTGGTGTCTCCTAGACTGGTTAGGTGTCGCTTGGGAGCCTCCGACATGATGTGGAGTTGAACCAAGAAGTTTGTAAGGGCAAGGATATTGCCTACTTCGCGAAGATCTACCCGAGTGAGGCAAGTCCTTCATGGGCGATGGCCATGGTAGGATAGACAAGGTTGCTTCTTCGTGGACCCTTCGTGGGTGGAGCCCTCCGTGGACTCGCGCAGCCGTTACCTTCATGGGTTGAAGTCTCCATCAACATGGAAGTATGATAGCACCACCTATCGGAACCACACCAAAAATCTTCGTGTCTCCATTGCGTTTGCCTTCTCCAAACCCTTTCCTTTACCTTCATATGCAATGTTTTACATTCCTCTTCTATACTCTTAGAATTGCCTGTGTATGTTGATTGCTTGACTTGTCATAATTGCTAAAATCTGTGCACAACTAAAAATGGGAAAAGGAAAGATTTTTATTTGGTCAAGTAGTCTAATCCCCCCTCAGGACATACTTCCGATCCTACAAGTGTTATCAGAGCTTTGGTCTCCATAAGCCTTGATTTCCTAGCTTTGGTGATAATAGCCTTGGTTTCACAACCTAGGAGAGTATGGCGTCTAGTGAGGGTAACTATCACCGTAGAGGTCCTTATTTTGATGGTACAAATTTTGCTAGTTGGAAGCATAAGATGAAAATGCATATTCTTGGTCATAACCTCGCCGGGCTATTGTTTGTATTGGCTTGCAAAGTGAATTCTTTGAAGATGGTAGAGAACCGGATCATGAAGCGACCGCGGAAGAATTGAAGATGTTGCAATACAATGCTCAAGCTTGTGATATTCTCTTCAATGGATTGTGCCTCGAAGAATACAACAAAATCAGCCGCCTTGAGAATGCAAAGGAAATTTGGGATACTTTGGTTGATATGCATGAAGGTACTGAGTCCGTCAAGGAAACCAAGTTGGATGTGCTTCAAAGTCAACTTGACAATTTAAGATGAACGATGATGAAGGAGTCGCCGAAATGTACTCTAGGCTTGCTCTGATCACAAATGAGATTGTCGGCTTAGGAATTGAAGAGATGACCGACAAATTCACCATCAAGAAGATCCTTAGAGCTTTGGGTGGCAAATATGATACTATGTGCACATTAATCCAAATGATGCCCAATTACAAAGTTCTCAAGCCCACGGAAGTCATTGGTAGAACTGTTGCTCATGAGATGTCACTCAAGGATAAGGAAGAGCTCCACAACAAGTCAAGTGGTGCATACAAAGCTTCAAGTGATGCTTCTACAACATCAAGTCACAAGCTAGTCTCCAATGAAGAATTGATCTTAATGGTGAAAAACTTCAACAAGTTCTACAAGAGTAGAGGCAAAGAGAGAAGCTCCAAGTCAAGGTCCTACAATGAGAAAAGATCTTCTAGTCGTGATCATAATTGCTACAATTGTGGAAGACCCGAACACTATTCCAATGAGTGTACGACTCCCTACAAGAAAAGAGAAGACTCATCAAAAAGGAGGAGTAGAAGAGATGAATCACCACATAGAGAGAGAAGTAGTAGAGATGATCGTTATGAACAAAGACCCTCTCGAAGAAGCAATGATTCAGAAAGGAAAGACAAGTCATCAAAGAGCTACACAAGATGAAAACATCAAGCTCATCTTGGTGAATGGGTTTCCGGCTCCGACTCCGACACTCACTCTAAGAGAAGCTATCATTTCGACTCCGAATATACTCAAGATGAATGTGTTGCCGGTCTTGCACTGGTGTCATCCAACTCCCATGACATATTTGGTTCACCAAATGAAGGAATTGGAGGATGCTTCATGGCCAAAGGCCCCAAGGTATCACACCCCGAGTATCTTGATTTCAATAGTGATGAAGATGATTTGCTAGGTGATGATGATTTACTTGTTGACAAAACTAGTGATGAAAACTTTAATGAACTTGCTAGTAATCATGCTAATCAAGATGAAACGAATGACAATGAGAAGAAGGAGATTGAGCGTCTAACTAAAGAACTAAACACTCTTAAGTTAGCTCATGAAACAACTCAAGAGGATCATAGAGAGCTCCTAAGAACTCATGAGAAGCTACGCTTCGAGAAGCTAAATTTAGAGCAAGAGCATGAGTTCCTAAAGGCAATCAATGATGATCTTCGAAAGAAGAGTTCTTCCTACATTGCCAAACGTCTCATCCTATCTACATACATGCCACAAGTTAAACCTAGTAACAAGAGCAAGAAAGATTCTTCTTCTAGTAATAACAATAACCATGCTAAATCCAATATTGTTGCTTCTAGTAATTCTCTTGATTCCACTAATGATTCTGTCGGATTCAGGGCTCCGCAGACCCAAGAAGGTTCGAACTCTGGGGCGTGTGCGAAGATCTCAACCTCTCAAGTCTCAAGCTCGTCGCCCTACAGCCTAGCCTCGTTGGATACACGCTCGAGCGGGGAAGAAGATGGACACGAAAGTTTACCCAGGTTCGGGCCACCTTGCGGTGTAAAACCCTACTCCTGCTTTGTGGTGGATTGGCCTCACGAGGAGGTTGAGGATAAACTAGTACATTGGTTTGAGTGACCTCGCGAGGGCTCAAGTGGTGAGGGTGGAATCAGTCGACCTCTTCCTTTGGTGGTGGCTAGCCTATATTTATAGTGGCCTCAGTCCTCTTCCCTCAAAACTTAGACGGGAAGGGATCCCACAGTGGCCAATTCGAAAGGGGACAAGTAGTGCATATTATCCTGATGAAAGGTGGTCTTCGCCTGTAAAGCTTTTGATCGTGATGCAGCGGTGGGCTCGGCGATGACATCCGTCCTGCTGAGCTTATGGTCTTGGTCTCGTTGCACCGAAATGGAAATCTTTGGAGGGATCCTTGGGAACCCACGCCTGTCCTTGCTCCCTTAGCACCGAAAGGGAAACTGCCTCCTCTGCGCCTGCTGGCGCCCGCATGGCCTTGGTCGTCATGCCTCACGTCATCACAGCCTCGGGAGGCTGGGTACCTGCATAGAAATCTCCGCTCCTCGGGAGGCCGCTCCTTTGGAGGTCTTGGTGTCGTCCGCCTCGCGAGGCTAGGTGGCCCTCGCGAGGGTCTTGTCTTGGAATCCATGCTGCTGGGCCGTACCAGGCCATCGAGGGGGCCACGCTGTGGGCCGCAGGCAGGCAAGTTTGGGTACCCCCGATCCCACAACGCCGACAGTAGCCCCTGGGCCCAAAGCGCCCTCAGCCTGGCTTCGAGGCGAAGCCAAGGGGCAAGGGCGAAGCGCCGCGGGCCCCAATCGCCTGCGGGCCAGGCTTGAAGCATGGCGCCCGACGAGACGCGGACGACTCCGCTTCCCCACGCCGCCTCGGCAACTGCTCCGAGTTGAGAGCAGCCTGGTGCATGCAACAGGGCCATCACCACTCGGAACGTGGAAGGGCACCGGTTGGCCTTGCTCCGCCTATAAAAGGGCTAGGGGGGCGGAGCCCCCTAGCCCACCTTTGTCTTCTTGGCCCCGGTTCTCCTATCTCCGCCGCATCCTCCACCTTGCAGAGGCAACCATGGCGCCAGCAAGGAGGTTCTGAGCCGAAGAGAAGGGCAAGGCCTCCCAGGTGGGGCTAGAGGCGCTGCCACCCAAGAGAGGGCGCGGTCGTCCACGCAAATCCGCCGCTGCACCGGCGACATCATCACGGGGCGCAGGCGTCCACCTCTGACGCCCCGCATCAGCCCCGACAGTCGGGAGAGGAGCCTCCCCCGCATGGGCAGCCGCGGGGGCCATGGCAGCTGTGGCCAAGAGGGAAGACGCATCGTGGCCACTCGGCCACCGCGTCCACGCGCGTGCTCGAGCAACGCGGCCCGCGAGTTCGTCGTACGGGTGGAGGGCCCTCCGGGCACCTCGCTTCTGCTTCCAAGCTCCTTTGCCGAGGAGCTACCGGTGGTGGGACCCGTTGGGCTGTGGCTGCAGCCAAACGGCTGCTGCAACGGGTCCTCGCGGGTGGAGGTCGAGGTCTCCTCCATTGGCCACGTGTTCTTGACCCACGGATGGTAGTCATTTGCCCGTGCCCGTGATCTGAAGGGGAGGCGTGCCCTCCACTTCAAGTACGACGGGGTGACAATGCTCTTTGTCAGGATCTTCGGGGAGGACGACAATCGCCTGGGGTGCTGCCCTGAAGGCGGCGACGACGACAGCGACCACCCTTCGGACGACGCCGGTCAGCGCGGCGGCGGCGTCCTCAACGGTGAACCTGCCCTGGCCGCCGCACTTCCAGCAGCGGCGGCGCCTCCTCCGGGGGCAGCTCGAGCGACGATGACTACGACGAGCCGCCCCATCGCCGTGCCCGGGCCCAGGAGGAGATCGAGCCGCCCCACCAGCACGCCCCTGTCAAGCAGGTGGAGGACTCCGACTAAATGCGGGTGGCAGCGGAGCCAAGCTTCAGGAGTAGCGGTCCTCAGGAGGCCGCTTCTTTCGCTTCGTGTTTTTTATTTCCTACATCAAGAGTTTGCGAAGAGCCCCGCAGGGGCGTGTAATGAACTGCGGCGCTTGTGCCTTTATATTAGTGTTTCTTGCTCATACTCCAGCATTATATTACCATTAATTGAAAGGTTCCTGCCTAGCGTGATTAGAATAGTTTAGCTTGGTGCGCTAGTGACCCTTGGCGGGTCTCTTCGTCGTGGTGGCACACTCCTCTGGAGCTTCTCCTGGTGACGGTGTAGTTAGAGTGCCAGAGCGACCTAGGGAGGCCCCTCGACAAGCTCCGGAGCCTTGAATGGCATGCCCCCGCGAGGCCTTCGGTGGTAATTTGCGTAGTGTTCCTTGGCGAAGAGGCCTTGCGTAGGCCTCTGGAGCCCCCGAGCGAGGGCCGACCATTATTAGCGCGCCAGGGCGCGATGCCCGGTAGGGCCAGGAGGCGAGCACTCCTGAGGCCAAGGGGCCGATGGCTCGCTCAAGAGCGTCGCGCGAGGATTTTTCCAAGGTCTTGGCGAGGTGTACGCATGAGAAGGCCTGCTACTGGCGCAGCATAGGCCGGTTCAAGCGTGTACACCGTGCCCAGCCCCACCTCGTGGACATGATAGAGGGAGCCACGGGTAGCTGTCGCACTCCCCAAAGACGAAACTCAAGAGAGGAAACACTGCTAGGAGAAGAAAGAAAAAGGAAACACCCCCCTTTTCGAATAAAGATGCGAAGAACTACAAGTTTCATTCCAAGAAGTAGGAAATGGGTTACAAGAGCAAGGCAAAAGAACACCCGTGTCCGACACCTATGCTAGTCTTCTAGTCTTCCCACCAGCGCGGCGCATGGGGCTTACACTAGGCGTGGGCATAGTCACTAAAAGACCGTGTCGTCCGCTAGCGTGGAGCATGGGGCTTCCACTTGGACGTGGGTGGGAGCCCCCGTGAGGCTCAGGGGCAGCGCTCAGGAGACTCCGGGGCATGTACAGCCCCACTCATTACTACGTGTGAGTATCACGGGTAGAACTTGCAGAGATGCTGGATGTTCCAGCCATTCTGGACGGGAACCCCATCCTGCGTCTCCAGGCGTACGGCGCCGGGCTTGGAGACGTGGGCAATCTTGAATGGCCCTCCCACATGGGCGGGAGCTTGTGGAGGCCCTCCCTGGAGAGGACCCACCACTGGACGAGGTCCCCGACCTCGAGAGTCCGGGGGTGGATGCTATGGCCATGGTAGCACCGCAGCGCCTGCTGGTATGTCGCCGCACGGAGCGCGGCACGGCGGCGTGCCTCCTCCCCGAGCATGAGGTCTATCCCCCGCGCGTCATCCTGACGTGCCTCATCAAATGCCATGATGCGTTGGGAGCGATTCCTGACCTCGTGCGGGAGGACCACCTCAGCCCCGTAGATGAGGAAGAACGGGGTCTCGCCGGTGGGCTTAGTCGCGGTGGTGCGGATGGACCACAACACGGACTGAAGCTCACCGAGCCAACCCCGTCCGCAGGCCTTGAGCTTTTTCTTGAAGCTCCTTGTCTTGAGGCACCTCAGGACCTCTGCGTTAGTGCGCTCGGCCTGGCTGTTACTCCGTGGGTGTGCCACAGAAGCGTAGCATATCTGCATTCCAAGGTTAGGACAATATGTCCTGAAAAGATTGCTTGTGAACTGGGAGCCATTGTCAGTAATGATACGGTTGGGGACACCGAAATGGCTCACGAGGCCCTTGATGAACTTGACGGCTGAGCAGGCGGGGATGGAGCGCACGGGTTCCACCTCCGCACACTTGGTGAACTTGTCGATGGCGACATAGAGGTAGCGGTATCCACCGGCTGTCCGAGGAAACGGCCCAGGATATCCAGCCCCCAGACCACAAAGGGCCATGAGAGCGGGATGGTCTGGAGCCCTTGCATGGGCTGGTGGATCTACTTGGTGTGGAACTAACAAGCTTCGCAGGATCTCACCAGCTCGGTGGCGTCGTTCAGCGCTATTGGCCAGTAGAACCCGCTGCGAAACACCTTAACCACTAAGGTACGTGACGAGTGGTGCCCACACTCTCCACCGTGGATGTTGGCTAATAGCTCGCGCCCCTGCTCCTTGGATATGCACCGCAGCATGACATTGTTGGGGCGCTTCTGGTACAACTCACCATCCTGCAAGCAATAAGCAGTAGCTTGGTGAACCACACGCTCCGCGTCCTCTACCTTCTCCGGTAAGGTGCCACGGAGAAGGTAGACCTTGAACTCCTGAGTCCGGCAGCCTTCTTGCGGCTCCAATGCCAGGAGTAGGCGGGCTCTCAAGGTCAGGCCGCAGGGCGGGGCCGGCAGTGGCTCCTCTCAGAGTAGCGCCGGACCTGCGACAGGTGGCACTGCCGATGGCTTGAAGAGCCTTTCCTTGAAGACACAGGGCTTCTGGGGCTCGTGACGAGACGCCCTTTTGGCGATGTCGTCTACTTCCTTGTTCACGCCGTGCGGGGCGTGCTGCAATTCCATGCCCAGGAAACGCTTTTCAATTTTACGTACCTCCTCCAAGTAAGCCTCCATGTGCTCATCCTTAGGTTTGTACTCTTTGTTGGAGAAGTTGACGAGGAGCTAGGAGTCACCCTTGATGGTGAGGCGCTTGACCCCCAGGGCGGCCGCGGCCCTGAGGCCAGCAATCAAGCCCTCGAACTCCGCGATGTTATTGGAGATCTTTTACCATGCTGAAAACAGAGCTGCACAGCATAGTAGAACTTGTCCTTGGTCAGCGAGATGAGTACGACTCCAGCCCCCGCGCCCTGCCGCACAAAGGCACCATCAAAGTGCATGGCCCAACCATCAGGTGCCTCATCGCCAGGACCGAGGGATTGGCCCTTGTCCGACCCTCGGTCTGGAGCGTCCGTCCATTCTGCTACGAAATCGGCGAGGGCCGCACCTTTAATGACCCTGGTCATGCTGAACTCCAGCTGGAAAGCCTGCAGCTCGATGTTCCACTCCGCAACCCTTCCGGCGGCGTTGGGGCTACGGACCACCTTCTCCAAGCGGTATGCAGAGATGACCTTGATGGGGTGGCCCTGGAAATAATGGCGCAGCTTCCTCGAAGCGACCAGGAGCACGAGCAGAAGCTTCTGCTGCATGGGGTAACGCACGCGCGCATCCCGTAGCACTGTGCTAACGAAGTACACCGGGTGCTCGATGAGAGTCGAGGCATTATCGGCTCCTTGTCCTGCGCGCGGCGCCAGTTCAGCTTGCAACTCGCCATGAACACCCCAAACAAAAGCTTCTGCCAATGTGGATATCTTTGCTTAGACTCAGTTAAGACTTCACTGACATAATAAGCCGGCTGATGGACTAGTACTCCTTACCCGCCTCCTTGCACTCCATGACAACTGCTACGCTGACAGCCTTATTATTAGCTGCCACGTACAGGAGCAAAGGCTCTTTGTCTACAGGAGCAGCCAAGATGGGCGGCTCAGCCAACTGTTTTTTAAGCGCCTCAAACGCCTCATTAGCCGAATCACTCCAAACAAAATGATCGGTCTTCTTCATCATCTGATATAAAGGGATTGCCTTCTCCCCCAGGCGACTTATGAACCGGCTTAAGGCCGCAATACGACCCACCAAGCACTGGACATCATTGACACACGCCGGCTTAGAAAGTGAAGTGATGGCTTTTAATTTCTCAGGGTTAGCTTCAATGCCCCGTTCTGATACCAGAAAACCTAGCAATTTACCTGCAGGCACACCAATGACACACTTGGCCGGGTTAAGCATCATCTTGTAGACCCGGAGATTGTCAAAAGTTTCCTTCAAATCAGTAAGAAGAGTCTCCTTCTTCCTAGACTTGACCACAATATCATCCACATAAGCATGAACATTGCACCCAATTTGATCATGAAAACAATTCTGAACACAGCGTTGATAAGTCGTCTGGGCACTCTTGAGCCCAAAGGGCATGGAAACATAGCAGAAATCTCCAAAAGGTGTGATGAAGGCCGTCTTCTCTTGGTCTTTAACTGCCATCTTGATATGATGATAACCAGAATAAGCATCCAGGAAGCATAAGCTCTCATAACCTGCCGTTGCATCAATGATCTGGTCAATACGGGGGAGAGCAAATGGATCAGCTGGACAAGCCTTGTTAAGATCTGTGTAATCCACACACATACGTCCTGTGCCATTTTTTGTTAAGTACAAGCACAGAGTTAGCCAACCACTCAGGGTGAAAAACTTCCACGATAAACCCAGCCGCCAAGAGCTGGGCTACCTCTTCTCCAATAGCCTTACATCATTCTTCATTGAAAGGACGGAGGAACAATTTGACCGGCTTAAACTTGGGATCCACATTAAGGTTGTGCTCAGCGAATTCTCTCGGGACACCTGGCATATTAGAAGGCTTCCATGCAAAGATGTCCCGATTCTCATGGATGAACTCGATGAGTGCGCTTTCCTATTTGGGATCCATATTAGCTCCCACAGTGAACTGCTGAGATGAGTCGCCAGGGACAAAATCCACTTGCTTGGTATCATCAGCTGACTTAAACTTCAACACAGTGTCCTGTTCAGTAGTGGGCTTCTTTAGAGGGGTCATATCAGCCGGGTCAACATTGCCCTTATAAAACTTGAGCTCCTCAGTAGCACAAGCCGACTCTGCATAAGCTGCATCTCCTTCCTCACACTCCAGGGTGACTTTCCGATCACCATGTACCATAATTATCCTATTTGGCCCTGGCATCTTAAGCTGCAGATAGATATAACAAGGGTGAGCCATGAATCGAGCATAAGCCGGCCGTCCAAACAGAGCAATGATATGGACTCTTAATCTTGACCACCTCAAACCACAACGTCTCTGTTCTATAATTATACTCATCACCAAAAGCCACCTCTAGTGATATCTTTCCAACAGGGTAAGCCGACTTACCAGGCACCACACCATGGAAAACTATGGAGGACGGCTTGAGATTCTTGTCAGTCAGATTCATCTAGCAGAAAGTATCATAATACAGGATGTTGATGCTGCTACCACCGTCCATAAGTACCTTAGTGAACTTATAGCCACCTACCTGAGGGGCCACCACAAGGGCTAAGTAGCCCGGGTTATCCACCCATGGCGGGTGATCCGCCCTGCTCCCCGATATCGTGTGCTCAGACCATCTCAAATATTGTGGAACAGCCGGCTCTACTGCATTAACTGCCCGTTTATGAACCTTCTGGTCTCGCTTGCACAGACTTGTAGTGAAAATGTGGTACTGAGCCCCATTAAGCTACTTAGGATTACTCTGATACCCTAACTAATTATTTTGCTGCTGGTGACCTTGATCAGACTGCTGATTATGACCACCATGGTTACCTTGAACCTGATAACCAGAATTTGAGCCACCACCACCAAAGCCGGAGCCCTGAGAGCCGGATCCTGACCCGCCAGGCGGCCCATTGCCGTTACCATGGTGCTGGTTAAGGCTGTGATTTTGGAACTCCCGCATAATGTAACAATCCTTCCAGGCATGAGTAGATGACCTATTGGGAAGACTATGCTTCGGGCAAGGGTCATTAAGCATTGCCTCAAGATTGAAAGGCTTTGCTCCGCCAAAAGGCGGCTTACCATTACCGTTACGGCGCTGGTTTTTATGCCTAGTGTTGGTGTTAGCCACTAAATCTGACCCGCCATCAGGGTGTCTCCGCTTACCACCATTACCCTAGTTGTTGCCATTGTTCCCTGTTATATTCTGCTGCTGACCCTTACCGTTGCTATTCTTCTTACCCTTGTTGGATTTATCATCATCAGAACCAGGATCCTTCGTGTTATCAGAGTCTGCATATTTAGTGAGAGCCGACATGAGTTCTCCCATGTCCTGGCAAGTGCGTTTGAGCCTCCCAAGCTTCTGCTTAAGGGGGATGAAGTGACAATTCTTCTCTAAGATCAGAACCGCCTGACTTGCCACAATACTGTCAGATGAGTGAATAATAGCGGAGACCCGTCGGACCCAATGATGGGCCGACTCATCCTCACGCTACACGTAGTGATCTAGATCAACAATCGTTAGAGGCTGCTTGCATGTTCCTTTAATTTTTTTGATGAAACGCGCTTTCAACTCTACCCACAAACTGATTGAATTGGGAGGTAAGCCTTTCAACCACGTACGAGCCGGCCCTTCCAACATCATAGTGAAGTATTTGGCACAGACAACATCATTGACATCCAACATCTCCATGGCTAACTCATAACTCTCAATCCAAGCCTGAGGAGGGAGATCAGCTGTATAATTGGGCACGTTGCCAGGGCCCTTAAAATCTTTGGGCAAATGCTCGTTACGCAAAGCCGGCACTAAACATGGCACTCCAACAGATGTGGAAATTGCACCGGCTCCCACCGAGGCTGAAGGGGTCACCGGAGGCTGCTGATAAGCCTCCTGGTGAGCCGCCTGAACATCAGTCCTCAGATTAAGGGGTGGGTTAATATCACGGGGCGGGTTACGTTGCCGCTCACTGCTAGAGACTACAGGCGACTCAACACGCCGACTGTAACTACGGCTTGGGAGGGGAGTTGAATGCACCCGATCGCGACTATATGAATAAGCCGCTTGTTGTGCAATGCCCGTCTGTAAGAGCTTAACTGCATTCCGAGTTTCAACCGCGCCGAGTGACTCGCCAGTGATTGGAATTGCCGCCAGCCGGGTTGCTGCTGCTAATAGGTTATCTACCGGGTTAGAAAGTGCCTGGGTGGCATCAGGACACGTGGAGGCGGTGTCTGATTGGGGGGTGGGTTAGGCGCCTGCTCCTCCCTCCGAGGCGGCTCAGGCTGGCAAGGTTGAGCCGCCGTCCGATTCCCTGGCGCTTCAGGGTTTAACTGAGGATTCACCCTTGCATCTGGAGTGCTTGGACCTGCCCCAGGAGTGTCAAACAAACACCTTGGGTCATATATCAATGGTAGGCGACTCTGATACCTTCTCTGGAACACTGCATTAGACGTGTTCTGATCCAAACTTAAGCGCCAAGCATCCTCCTTGACATGCTCTGCCTCTGCGTCAATCTGAGCCTTCAGCGCAACCATTTGGTTGTTTTCAGCCACAATATCCTCTTGGGCCTTGGTTATCTCCTCACGAATCTTTGCAATCTCTGCGTTGCGCTCTGCTTGATTTGTCGCAGTGATCTCTGTTGCCCACAAAGTTGTCAAGGTACCCATGAGATCTAGTAGCACTTCAGTTGGCGGCCTGCCAGACCCAGATCCACCAACCCTTGCCGCGGCCGGGTCAGAAGCTGTTGCCGCCGCCGTCAAAGAATTGAGAGCCGGCCCTGTGCTAGCCATGAAGATAGCAGCACTGCACGGCGGCTCATAGGGGTCCGAAATACTATTGCCATCGGAATAGCCCCCAAGCCACCGTCCTGAAGCTGATAGATTGACTCTGTCTCTCCGGTCGAGGACTCATCACCTGAATAGATGAAAGTCTCTCCTCCAGATGCAGAATCTTCCGCAAGCTCCTTGCCTTGCGCGAGAGCAATGAAAACGCGCTTCTGGCCGGGTTGAACCCTGGCGGGTTGCGTGCGCTGAGAGATGTCGGTGCAGATGTCCGGCTCAGGCTCTAATCCGCCGATCTTTTTGATGAAGACGTGGATTCCGCTGAAGGGGTCCCGGTATCCGTACTCGATTGAGTTGGCCTCGGGGCCCCAGCCAGCGTCGTCGATGTAGAGCTTACCGCGGCGACTCTTGGTCATCCTGCCAACGGCGTATCCCTCGATCCCTGGGAAAGAGCCCTTCAAGAACTTGAAACCACTGTGCGCTGGCCCCACGGCGAGCGCCAACTTTCATGGGGTTAACACGGCAGATGCCCTCATGAAAGGACTTAGGTGCGAGGCCATGGCTACGGTGATTAGCATAAAGGGATTGAACGGGACAAGAGACACGAGTTTACCCAGGTTCGGCCCATCACAGAGGAGGTAAAAGCCTACTCCTACTTTTGTTGCTATTGCTTGAGTATCGATTACAAGGGAGCAGATTCGCTTGACCTAGCTATCGATTGATTGTAACTTAAGTTTACCCGCCACAGAGACTCGCCTTTATATACACACGTCGAGGCCTTGGGCTTACAAGAGTCCGGGTCGGGTCATACTCCATGACCGACCCTGGTTCTAAGTCGCCTTGCCTTGCTAGGCAAGTCGCCATCGGGCGGCTTACACTTCTGGGTCACACACCGTCTTCTGGCTCCGGGCCTTCGCCCGGATCACCATGGAAGTCGCCTCCCTGGCTCCGTGTCTTGGTCTCTTGGGCCTGTCTAAGGCCTTACTGTTGAGTCACCAACATCCCAACCCGGCCCTTATAGGGCGGGTTACATCGTGGTGTCACATCCCCAACACTTGGGATAGAAAGTCATTGCATTTTTACTTTGTAGGTTATGCACAAGTCTCGTATCCGCCTATTGAGCAATCATGCTAGCGTCTCTCTAGTGTTGTGCAACAAGAGTATTTTCCATGGATTCCACATTTTGAGCTCACTCTGTGGTTGCACGACCCCATTTATCTATCCGTGCGTGTGTTTCCATGTGCCACATATTGCTTTGGTCTACTAGTTGCATTTGCGAATCGTTTTCAACATTATTGAATCTTGCTAACAATTACATAAGATTTTGTCCCACCATCCTCACCAAGCTACTCCAAAAGCTTTATTTGTGTAGGTGTGAGAATTGACAAGATCCGGTACCAATTGTGCTATTTCCTTGTTACATTATTGAGTGATCATTGATCCATTTTCAACATTGGATAAGATACATTTGGTCTCATTCTTTCCTTTCTTCCACTCACATATTTACTTGAGATGATGGATAGGCCAACTACTTCTTCGAACCCACTCTTCATCGAGCAAGATGAGGAGCCGAACAACTATGTCGCTAAGAACCACCTTTACGGTGCACAAAGAGCTTTGCATCAAGCACAAGAAGCATTGGGCGAACGCATCGACATACTCGCTATTGACTTGCGACAATCTGAGAAATGTACAAGAGACTACTTCGACACATTGATGGCATCTCTCAAGGAAGACATACGAGGAATGATGGCCAATCGCTCTTCTACCTCCTCATCATACTCAAGCCGGCGCCATTCAAGTCAACATTCTTCAGAATCTTCTTTGAATGCAAGTTTTCCACGAGTTCGTTCGCATCGTCGCCAAGATCATGAAGATCATCAAGCTCCACGCAACCCATTTCATGGCAACGGATTACAAGACCGCCTTCGGGAACGTGAAAGACTACGGTGACAAGCTAATGATCCTCCAGTCCAAGAGCAAGCTCCAATACGCCAAGATCAACACGACCATCTAGATGGAGATGCCCCTCTCCAAGAGCAACATCATCGTGAGGAACAAGCCCTTGAAGCCCAACGTGCTCTACACGAATCAACAAAAGCCGTCAATGAGCGCAACCGCCAAGTATGTCTACAAGAAGAGGCCCTTCGTCGAGAGAGACAAGAAGAAGTCGCATGCCTTGAGGAACGCCATGAATTGAGGAACCATGCAAGAATTCCACAACCTCAACGGCAAGCTAATCAAGTTGAGCAAGAGGAGCAAGTGCTTCAAGACCCTCCACCATGGCAAGAGCGTCACCATCATCGCCCACAACACAATGAAGAGCAATGCTATGGCAAGCTCAAGTTCAACATGCCTAAGTTCTCCGGTGGCACAGACCCCGAAGACTACCTTTCATGGGCATTGAAGGTTGACAAGATCTTTCGCTTACACAACTATGATGAAGAAAAGAAGATCGCAATGGCATCTCTTGAGTTCCAAGACTATGTCCTCATTTGGTGGGAGCAAGTCATTGAGAGAAGAGAAACAAAAGGTGACCCACCCATCACAACATGGAATCAAATGAAGGATGTCATGCGAGCGCGCTTTGTACCCACGTACTATAGCCGCGAGCTCTTCAAGAAATTGCAACTTCTCAACCAAGGCACCAAGTTCATTGAAGAGTATTACAAGGAAATGGAGATTGCCATGATTCAAGCAAATGTCAATGAAGATGAGGAGCAAACAATGGCACGATTCTTGAATGGACCCAACCATCCTATAGAGAAGATTGCGGATTTCCAACCGTACACGAACCTCCTCGAGCTAGTGCACCAAGCCACCAAGGTGGAGCGGCAAGTGCAAGATTATTACAAATATGCCAAGTACTCTTCCAAGACATATGTCTCGTACAATCAAGCTTCAACGACTACACCACCTTCTTCTACCTCAACCAAACCTTCTACAAGCAACGGTGACAAGTCAAGTTACAAGAAAAATTCGACATCTTCCAGTCGTCCTACCACTACAAGCAACCACAAGCCGAGATGATGAGGACATCAATACCATTGTTACAATCACAACCCCTGCTGCTATACATACTGGACCAATTACTAGAGCTCGCGCATGCCAATTGAATTACCAGGTACTTTTGTTTCTTGGTAACAATTCTAATGTTAATGAGAATATGATGCTCCCTAAGTTGCATACATTTGTGTTGATTACTAATGAAGGGCCTAGCATGGACAAGAGGGGTGAAAACTGGAGCAGGATCAAGCATGGAGATGAAGACGCTTGCGAAGGGAACTAGAATGGCGTTTCTAGTGCAAATTTCAGCATGAAGCCTCCTTGATGACATACAAGGACATGGACGAAATATACAAGATGCCCTTTCATAAATTTCGTCCATAGCTTATTTTAGGTGTTGCGTCACCTTATTTTTGGGCCAGGCCCATGTAATTTTGAAATACAACTTCCTAGGCTGTTTTTAGAGTCCATATGTGCGGGGAAATAGAATTCGAGTTGGTTTTAGACCCCTCCTCCAAGGGGTCACGGAATTCGGAATTCCCCCTATTCCTCCATATATAAAGCCCTTAGGGCGTCGTTTACACTTTGGGTTTTGTTCAGATTAAAGTTCGCCATAGCTGCAACTCGCGTACTTCATTTGTGTTCAACGACTAGACCAAGACGTCACAGAACCCCACTTCCATCAATAAAGCTTTCATCTTATATTCGCAATATCCAGATTGCAATCTTAGTTTCTTGCTTGTTCTTCGTTTGCTCGCAGGAAATAGACCCTTGTGGTCAGGTTGATCATGCTCCAGCATGGTCAATAACCTCTCGGAAGTTGGTTTAGCGATTGCTAAGGCGCGACGTCTTCGCACATTCGTAGTCGGATCGTCAAGGTCGACTCCCACAGAAAACGATAGCTATCACATCTAAACATCGGGACACCTTCGCCTTTGTCAAGAAGCAGTTCAGTCCCCAACTTAGCCCATAAACATCTCCGAAAATGGCTAAGAAACTTAGTATCACGATCTGAAACAATAGTATTTGGCACACCATGCAAGCGAATAATTTCACGAAAGAACAAATCAGCAACATTAGCAGCATCATCGCTTTTATGACATGGTATAAAGTGTGACATTTTCTAAAATCTATCCACGACAACAAATATGATATCCTTCCCCTTCTTTGTTCGAGGTAAACTTAAAACAAATTCCATAGATATATCCTCCCATGGAACACTAGGTACAGGCAAAGGCATATATAAACCACGAGGATTGAGTCATGACTTAGCTTTTTGACATGTAGTGCAACGAGCAACAAAATGCTCAACATCCCATCTCATCTTTGGCCAGAAGAAATGTGTCGCTAGTATGTACCCCATCTTCTTGACACCAAAGTGTCCCATTAATCCTCCTCCATGCGCCTCCTGCAACAACAAAAGACAAACGGAGCTAGCTGGAATGCATAGCTTGTTAGCACGAAACACAAATCCAGCATTAAGGACAAACTTGTTCCATGTTCTCCCTTTTTACAATTCTGCAATACATTTTTAAATTCAACATCATGCACATATTGATCTTTGATGGTCTCCAAACCAAATATTTGGAGGTCAAGTTGTGAAAGCATATATAGTATAACGATGAGATAATGCATCGACAATAACATTTTCTTTACCCTTCTTATGTTTTATGATATAAGGGAAAGTCTCAATGAATTCAACCCATTTAGCTTATCTACGGTTCATTTTGGCAAGAATTTTAATATGTTCCAAAGATTCATGATCAGAATGTATGAAAAATTCTTTGGGCCATAAATAATGTGGCCATGTTTCTAAAGTCCGAACAAGAGCATATAATTATTTATCATAAGTAGAATAGTTCAGACTAGGCCCACTCAATTTTTCAGAAAAGTATCCAACAGGTTTACCATCTTGTAGTAACACACCTCCTAATCCAATTCCACCAGCATCACATTCAAGATCAAAAGTCTTATTAAAATCAGGAAGTTGGAGTAAAGGAGCATGTGTCAACTTATTTTTTCAATACCGTGAAGGCTTCTTCCTGTGCAGTACCCCAAACAAAAGGCACATCCTTCTTCGTAAGCTCATTGAGAGGTGCAGCAATGGTGCTGAAATCTCTCACAGAACGCCTATAAAAACTAACGAGGCCAAGAAAACTCCTCACTTGTGTGACTGTTTTGGGCTGCGGCCTACTCTCAATAGCTTCAATCTTGGCTTTATCAAATTCAATTCCCTGTGGAGTAATAACATAGCCAAGAAAAGATACTCGATCAGTGCAAAAGGTGCACTTCCCAAGGTTACCAAGCAAACGTGCATCATGTAGAGCAATAAAAACATCACGTCAATGTTCCAAATGTTTCTCCAAAGATCTGCTATAAATCAATATATCATCAAAGTAAACTACCACAAATTGTCCAATGAAAGCATGTAAAACTTCGTTCATTAATCTCATGAAAGTACTAGGTGCATTAGTTAACCGAAAAGGCATGACTAACCACTCATATAATCCAAACTTAGTTTTAAATGTTGTTTTCCATTCATCTCCCAATTTCATACGAATTTGATGCTATCCACTACGCAAATCAACTTTGGAGAATATTGTAGAGCCACTCAATTCATCAAGCATATCATCTAGCCTAGGAATAGGATGACGATAATGAATAGTAATATTATTAATGCCTTTACAGTCAACGCACATACGTGATGTACCATCCTTTTTTGGCAGTAGTATAATAGGAACAGCATAAGGACTAAGAGATTCGCGTATATAACCTTTGTTGAGCAGCTCCTGTACTTGACGCATAATATCCTTCGTCTCCTCTAGATTGGTACGGTATGGCGCACGGTTTGGCAGCGAAGCACCGGGAATTAAGTCAATATGATGCTCAATCCCTCGAATAGGTGGTAATCCCGGTGGCACATCTTGTGGAAAGACAGTAGCGAACTCATGCAAAATGTTAGTGACAGCAGGAGGCAAAGAGGAAGGCACGTCCTTGAATGAAAATAATGCCTCTTTGCACACAAAATCATAGCAAACAGATTTGCTGAAATCTGGATCATCAATATCAGATTTGGTGGGAAGTAAACATCCACTTTTCAATTTAATTTCAGTAGCAACACTAGATGTTTATCATTAGGCTTCATTTGTTGCTCAAACACTTTTGCCACAATCTGATTTTCACTCTTATTTTGCTCCTGTTTTTCTTTACTAGCTCTATTAATATCATCTTTCAAAATGGAATCAGGAGACATAGGAAGCAAAAGTAATATGTTTATCCTTATGAACAAGAGTATACTGATTATTTCTACCATGGTGTACAGAATTTTTATCAAATTGCCATGGTCTACCAAGTAATAAGAAACATGCTTGCATGGGTACCACATCGCAATCAACATAATCAGCATATGTAGCGATACTAAAATGCACACGAATAGTACGTGTTACCTTAACCTTGCCGATGTTGTTGAACCATTCGATGTAGTAAGGATGCGCATGTGGTCTTGTGGTGAGAGAGAGCTTCTCCACCATCTCCATTCTAGCCAAGTTGTTGCAGCTCCCTCCATCGATGATGACGCGAATAGAACATTCCTTCACAACTCCCTTCGCACGAAACAAATTATGCCTCTGATTTTGCTCAGCTTGTGTGACCTGCAGACTCAAAAAACGTTGATCAACTAAAATTTCATACCTTTCAGTGTCTTCAGCAGCCATGTATTGCGTCTCTTGTTTAGAATCATCTCCACCATGTTCTTCACTTGTAATAAGAGCCAAAGTCTCCTCATCATAGTCACTGGCGAACTCATATCCACCATCCTCAGTAGCAATCATCACACGCTTAGATGGACATTCTCTCACATAATGACCTCCACCCTTGCAACAACGACAAATAATATCATGTGTTTGCCCAGTTGATGCAAGGATGAAGAAGAGCTTTGTGCGGGCCCGGAAGATGTGCTCTTGGCAGATAGTGGTGGTTGTGCCTACTTTCTTGTATCATGGTTGGAGGTGGCAGCTGATGGGGGTGCTAGTGTAGCAGAACGTGTGGAAGTAGAGGATGCACGCGGTGTCCATGAAGAAGTTCGACCTGCAAAAAAGTTAGTCCGCGCCAATGCCTGTCGATCCTGCACTTCACGTTCAGCTTTGCAAGCAAGATGGAATAAACAAGTGATATTGTTATACTCATATTCTAAAATGGTCTGAATCTCTCTATTTAATCTACCCATAAAACATGCAAGCATAGCTTCGTTATCCTCAACAATACCACATCTAATCATGTCAGTTTTTAATTCCTGATAATATTCCTCTACATAATTTTTTCCTTGTCGTAAACGCTGCAATTTTTTAATTCACGTTGATAATATAGTGGAACCCAACGAGTACGCATAGCAGTTTTCAAAGCAGCCCAAGTAGTTGGGATATTATTTGGATATAATCTACGATGTTCAGACCACCACACACAAGCAAAACTAGTGAAAGCACAAAGAGCAGCAGCAACACATCTCTCCTCGAGAAATTGTAAACATGTAAAATATTGTTCAGTTTATAACTCCCAAGTAAGATATATATCAGGAACATATTGACCCTCAAATGGTGGAATATTCGACTGTAGTTTAGGGAGATGGTCAGGATCACGGATCTGAGGTGGTGGTGCAGCCCTACCGTTGTGATTATATGCATGTGGATGACCTGGTGGTGGTGCTGGTTGTTGCACGTAGTTCTGATTTTGATCAACCTCATCCTCATAATCGCCCACGTAATCGTCCTCCTCTTCTCCGGCAGGAGCAGCTGTAGTGGCACCAGAATTTTAGCCATCCTCAAGAGAAACACGCCTCGCTCGGTGAAGGACTGGATCACGATGTGGAGGTTGTTGTTGTTGTTGTTGTTGTTGTTGTTGTTGTTGTTGTTGTTGTTGTTGCAGCGGTGTAGCAGAGGCAGCAAGTGGAGGTAGACGCGCGAGCACTTCAGCGAATTTGGCATCCAACTGGGTGTCAATTGTCTTCTCAATGTCATCTATCCTCTCTAGTGCCTTGCCAAAACTGGTAATCACATCTTCCACCTGTTGACCCACCATTTGCTGAAATTTATCATGAAGCTCGTTCTTCGTCATGTTCTCCCAGTCAATCTCGTCGGCTTATGATCCTGCCATGGTTAGCAGCAATAGAAACACACAAGAATATGATCCTACAGACTACTAGAAAGTGGTGGTGGTGGGGTGTCACAAATCCGTCAAGCAAATATCAAATTCTTACTAGTTCTTACCCAGCAGCAGGCGGTGATCAGCAACCATTGTAGTCAAAACTCTCAAAGCTTGGATAGAGCGATTACCAGGGAGAGTCAAATGCACGATGTAGATGTATGTGGAGTTGGGATGGCTTATATTATGGTAGCAAAAAGGTCAGCAATAATCAATTCAGAGATGCAAAGTTGAATAAACGCTCAACGACGATAGTGTGCTGGTCCTAGGCTACAACATACTAGAGACGCGAGCCTAGAACACTAACAAAATCATGGAACTGCACGTAAACAAGGGAGGAGCACACTCTGAATCTCTTTTTTTTCTTTCCTTTTTTTCACTTTTTTTGCACTTTTTTTTTGCTCCGCAAGAATTATTTTTTCGAAAAAGTCTACAAATGGTCAAAAAACTGCGTAGCTAGAATTTTCCAGACTTAGTTTTTTTAGTTTGGAACTATTTTTCTTCTACGGGTGGCATGAAAGTTGGGGAGTCCGACTTGGTCACGACTCGTAGTATGGCGTGATCTGGAAATCAAAAACAAAGCAACAAATACTCGACTCGGACTGGTGGCGGAGATGAATCTGGTGGAACTCGGACTGGTGGTGGAGATATGTAGGTCGGTGGAACATGGACTGGTGGTGAATCTGTGATGGAGGTGGACTCGGATTAGCGTGATGGCGGCGAATATGTGGTATATGGCAGCGACGATGACAATAGTGGTATATGGCAGCGCTGATGACGATGGTGTTATATGGAGCAGTGGTGACGATGGTGGTATATGGCAGCGGTGGTGACGATGGTGCGGCAGCGTGACAACTTCTGAACAGAACTCAAAACTCTAAAGGACTAGACACTAAGACCAGTAACTTGACACGACGATGCAACCGCAAATTCAACAAAGCAAAACTCTAAAAATATTATGCAAAGGCTCAGATTGGTTCGGATATGATGAACTAACCCTATTTTTTTTTACTTTTTCATGGACTATAGGTATGAAGAACAAACTCGATCTAAACTACGAAAACTGGAAAATCTCACCAAGCAACCTGGAAATCTGATACCACTTGATAGAGGCGAAGGTGTCCCGATGTTTCGATGAGATAGCTATTGTTTTCTGCGGGAGTCGACCTTGACGATCCGCCTATGAACGTGCAAAGACGTCGCGGCTTCGCAATCGCTAAACCAACTTCCGATGGGTTATTGACCACGCCGGATCATGATCAACCTGACCACGAGGGTCTATTTCTTGCGAGCAAACGAAGAACAAGCAAGAAACTGAGATTGCAATCTGGATATTGCGAATATAAGATGAAAGCTTTGATGGAAGTGGGGTTGTGTGACGTCTTGGTCTGGTCATTGAACACAAACGAAGTACGCAAGTTGTAGCTACGGCGAACTTTAATCTAAACAAAACCCAAAGTCTAAACGATGCCCTAAGGGCTGTATATATGGAGGAATAGGGGGTAATTTCGTGACCCCTTGGAGGAGGGGTCCGAAACCAACCATAATTCTATTTCCCCACACATACGGACTCTAAAAGCAGCCTAGGAATTTGTATTTCAAAATTACATGGGCCTGGCCCAAAAATAAGGTGGCGCAACAACTAAAATAAGCTATGGACGAAATTTATGAAAGGGAATCTTGTATATTTCATCCATGTCCTTGTATGTCATCAAGGAGGCTTCAAAGTGCTGAAATCTGCACTAGAAACACCATTCTGGTTCCCATCACGCGTGCCTTGATCTCCATGCTTGATTATGCTCCAGTGTTCATCCCTCTTGTCCATGCCAGGCCCTTCATTAGTAATCAACACAAATGTATCCAATTTAGGCAGCATCATATTCTTATGAACATTAGAATTGTTACCAAGAAACAAAAGTACCTGGTAATTCAATTGGCGTTCGCGAGCTCTAGTAATTGGTCCAGTATGTATAGCAGCAGGGGTTGTGGGTGTAACAATGGTATTGATGTCCTCATCATGAGAGCTTCATCATCTACAACTCCACCAGATGAGACCGTCAAGTCAAGTTCCATCAAATGCTTCACAAGTCAAGGCCGGGGCCACAAGAGATTTGAGTGCCCCACTCGGCGCACCATGATCATCAACGACGATAGCACCTATGACTCTATGAGCGAGGAAGAAATGGAAGCGCTTGAGCACGTGGCCTTGCACCGGTGCGTGAATGAAGATGAAGATGACCAAGTCTTTTGTGACAATGATTCTATCCCCGCTCTCGTTGTTTCCAAGGTGTTGACACTTCAACATCAACAAGAAGAAGACAAAAGATGCCATATCTTCCACACCAAAGCGGGCATCAACGGACGATTCGTGAAGGTCATCATCGACGG
Source organism: Thinopyrum elongatum (assembly GCA_011799875.1). Lineage (NCBI taxonomy): Eukaryota > Viridiplantae > Streptophyta > Magnoliopsida > Poales > Poaceae > Thinopyrum > Thinopyrum elongatum. The sequence goes on along the minus strand of CM022300.1, from coordinate 249,848,482 downwards.
GGGAAGTTGCCACAATTTGGCAAGCGAAGAGCTATGTTCCAAGCTACAATTGGTCAAGATGAAGCATCCTCGCCCCTACAAGGTCCAATGGCTTAGCGACTCTGGCACCATTCAAGTGGAGCACACCGTTCAAGTCTCCTTCAAGATAGGAGCATATGAAGACACCTTGGAGTGTGATGTGGTTCCCATGTCCGTTTGCCATCTCCTACTTGGACGACCTTGGCAATTCGACCACGGTGTCATCCACAATGGGAGAACCAAGCACTATAGCTTCAAGATGAAAGGAAAGGAGTACGTGCTACGACCTATGTCACCAATCCAAGTGATCGCCGACAAGCAAGCAACCACCCATCATGGAGAGAATAGCGAGAGAATGAACCACCAAAAAGAGAGTGAGTGCCACAAGCCCAAATTGAGTGCCTCCATGATGAGCGACAAGAAAAACTTAGCCCTCTTAGCTACCAAAAGAGAGATTAGAGAAGTGTGTGAGAACCCATCTAGTGTCCCCCACTATGTCCTATTGTGCAAAGATGAAGTGGCAAGAACTAACACCTCTCACCATTTTCCTTTAGTGTTGTTTAATCTATTGCAGGAATATGAGGACGTCTTCCTCGATGAGCTACCTCCGGGACTACCTCCACTAAGAGGCATCGAACAATGAATCGACCTCATACCCGGCACACCGTTACCAAACAAGGCACCCTACCACATCAACCCCGAAGAAACCAAGGAAATACAAAGGCAAGTAAAACAACTCATTGACAATGGGCATGTGCTTGAAAGCTTAAGTCCTTGTGCCGTTCCGGTTATTCTTGTGCCTAAGAAAGACGGTAGTTTTCGCATGTGTTCCGACTACCATCCCATCAATGCTATCATCGTTCGTTATAGATATCCTATTCCTCGCTTTGATGATATGCTCAACGAGCTTAGCGGAGCCACAATTTTCTCTAAAATTGATCTTAAAAGTGGCTATTACCAAATACGCATTCAAGAAGGTGATGAATGGAAAACTGCTTTCAAAACCAAATTTGGCTTGTATGAATGGCTAGTTATGCCTATGGGCTTATCCGAAGCACCCGGTACTTTTATGCGTGTGATGCATTATGTTCTTCGCCCCTACATTGGCGTATTTATTGTGGTCTACTTTGATGATATTCTTGTGTTTAGCATGTCTCTAGATGATCATGTCACCCATCTTAGAACCATTTTGCAAACTCTAAGAAAAGAGCGCCTTTATGCTAATATGGAGAAATGCCTTTTTGGCGTTGAGAAGCTTGTTTTCTTGGGCTTTGTTGTGTCATCTAAGGGTGTTCATGTAGATGAAGCTAAAATTGATGCTATTAAAACTTGGCCACAACCAACCAACTTGCAACAAGTGCGAAGTTTCCTTGGCTTAGTCTGTTTCTATCATAGATTCATTAAAGACTTTCACACTATTGCATCACCTTTGCGTGCCTTGAGTAAGAAGAATGCACCATTTGTTTGGGGACCATCCCAAGATACCGCATTTCATGAGCTTAAGAATTTGCTTACTCATGCTCCTTTGCTTGCATTACCAAACTTTGATAAAACTTTTGAGGTACGTTGCGACGCTAGTGGTAATGGCATGGGAGGTGTGTTAATGCAAGAGAAGCGCCCAATTGCTTATTTTACTGAAAAACTTTCCGGAGTGCAACTTAACTATCCCATCTATGACAAAGAATTATATGCTTTAGTGAGAGTCTTGCATGCGTCGGAATATTATCTTTGCCCTCATGAATTTGTCATCCATACGAATCATGAAACGCTTAAATACCTAAAGGGTCAAACTAAATTGAATAATCGACATGCCAAATGGAGTGAGTTTATTGAGTCATTTCCTTATGTTATCAAGTACATCAAAGGTAAGGAAAATGTTGTGGCGGACGTTGCCGCAAATGCATGCTTGTTACTCAACTTGAATTGAATGTCATTGGCTTTGAGCACTTAAAAGAGTTGTATGCACATGATCTTACTTTTGCTATTCCTTATACCAAATGTTTGACGCATACATCTTTGAAGCGATATTATATCAAGGATGATTATCTAATGAGAGCTAACAAACTTTGTATACCCGAGTCTTCTCTTCGTTTGTTACTTTTGCAAGAGGCTCATGGAGGAGGACTTATGGGTCACTTTGGATGCGACAAGACCTTCGCTACGCTCTCCAAGAACTACTTTTGGCCCAAGATGTTTCGCGATGTCTCCCGCTACACCAACCGATGCTCAACATGTCGCAAAGCTAAGTCTAAAGCTCAATCCCATGGTCTTTATATGCCACTTCCTATTCCATATCACCCATGGGAAGATATTAGTATGGACTTTGTGCTTGGTTTGCCTAGAACTAGAAATGGCAAAGATTCCGTATTTGTTGTTGTGGACCGCTTCTCTAAGATGGCACATTTTATTCCATGCAACAAGATAGACGATGCTTCACATGTTGTCAATATCTTTTGTAGGGAAATCTTGTGTCTACATGGAGTACCAAAGACAATTGTCTCGGACCACGACGTCAAGTTCCTAAGCTACTTTTGGAAGACCCTATGCGCCAAGCTCGGAATCAAGCTCTTATTCTCTTCGGCATACCATCCACAAACCGACGGCCAACGGAGGTCACTAACCGGACGCTGTCCACTCTCCTATGCGTGTTGATCAAGAGGAACATCAAGGAGTGGGACGAGTGCTTACCCATCTCCGAGTACGTCTACAATCGCGCACGACATTCAACTACCGGCAAGTCCCCCTTCGAGGTCGTCTACGCTTTCAATCCTTTGTCTGCATTGGACATTCTATCGCTACCACTACAAGAGTGCATCAACATGGACGTGAGCGTGCAAGCGAGCTATCTCAAGAAGGTGCGTGAAGATACAAGACAAGCAATAGAGCGCCAAGTACAACGACTAGCGACCAAGATCAACTTCAACAAGCAACCCATGATATTCAACATTGGAGATCAAATGTGGCTACACCTTCGAAAGGAATGCTTCCCCAACGAACACAAGTCCAAGCTACTTCCACGATCCGACGGACCCTTCAAGGTGCTAGAACGCTACAACAACAATGCCTACAAGATCGACATCCCATGAGACAAGTACTCCATGAGCGACATATTCAACGTCAAGGATCTCTCTCCCTACCATGGTGGTGAGGCTTTTGATCCAAGGTCGGATCTTTCCCAGGGGGGGGGGGGAGATGATGCCGAGCATCCCATGGTCATCCCCATGGACACTACCCCAACTACCCAAGCACCAAGTGGACCTATGACTAGAGCTCGCGCACGTGCTATTCAATCCGAGGTGATATCTCTCCTACTTGAGCTTCCCTTACACAAGAACGAGACATGGTTGCTACCTCAATCAGAGACAATGTGCATGATCAGGTACAACGAGCATCCCGAGGATCCGAGAGCTAAAGGAGAAGAAAGGGACGGGCGTGCAAACTCTCTGTCCAGCCCAGAACTTCCGGCACTGCCCGAAATCTCCGGTCAGCCCGGAACTTCCGGCCCCTAATGATCAAGGCCAAGTCTGAGCGTGCAAACTTTTTGTCAAGCCCCGAACCTGCCCGGACCCTCGCCTGGAACCTTCGGCACCAGGAACTCCTAGCCAGCCCGGACCTTCCAGCCCCGGGCACCCAGACCAGCCCCGGAGAGCGCCAACTCTTTGGTTAGCCCGAAACTCGGCTGGAACCAGCTCGGAACCTCCGGTGCCCGGAACTTCCAGCCCTCCTGTGCGCAGTGACTCTGGGTCGAGGCCCGTGTACCCCTTCGCCCCCTAGACTATATATACTCTTCTTCTACCTCCATTTTAGGGTTAGCATTGTGATAGCTCGTTTTGGAGATAGAGCTTTGCTCATCTAGTTGATACCTATTCCTTTGGAGATCAAGGCCTCCTAGGAGAAGATCCCCCAAGTGGATTCAAGACCCCATCTAGGGAAGATCCCCTCATGGATTCAAGACCCCATCTCCTCACGGATTGGGAAGAACTACCGACTGTTTGTATCATCCTTTGTTGGATTTGGATCGTGTCTCTCGTTGTGTTATTGGATCTAGCACATGTGTAATCGAATCTCGTCGATTTGAGTGTTTCCTCTCGTTTCCCCTTGTGTTTTCCCTTGTGTGTTCTTCATGTTCTTCGTGGGATACCCTCCAAATCATGAAAGATCGGCCCCTAGGGTTCCACCCTACATCACCCCCCTTTTGCTTCTGGACTGGACCGTGTGCGGGCCCACAAATGTGTGCTTGTGGCGCGAGATGGGTGAGACCACATGCGAACCACTTGCGGGTGGCCCTACTATATGTATGAAAAGGGTGTGGTGTGATATTTAAATACCCAATTCACAATTTTGATGTGGCACATGTGCCTCGCAAATTAACCGAACTTCCCGAGCCCCACGGAGGTTGCAAGAAGTGCGAAGTAGTCCCCACCCCCAACACACACACATTGAGTCGGTCGGAGAGGGCATCTCACCAAGACGAACTGTAACATGGACCAAGCAGAATCCAACTTGGTCATATAACCTCTCTCGTTGTTAGTCAAAGTGATGGACATCCACACAGCCCCGCAAAATGGGCTAGCTTGTCGCTGATAACCACATGAGGGAGTGCCTGAAGACAAAACCACTATGTGCATGTGGCCCAAACATATGTATATGGAAGTGGTCTGTGGTGTTTGAATACCCAATGCGCAACTTTGATGTGGCACCATGCTTTGGAACCGTAAAATCCCCACACTGGGCGAGGGTTCATGACACGTAGCATGCGCTCAAACTTAATTAGGTCTGGAATCTCACCATGATCGACCTACTATATGGTAACATGATCAAAGAAAAAGAATCCAGCCTGGTAACCTTTCTCGTTGTCGGTCGAAATGATGGACGTCCACGCGGGCCCACGAATATATAGGCTTGTCGCCGATAACCAAGCGAGTGAGAGTGTCCAAAGACAACCATTGCATGCATGTGTCCCAAACATATTTATGGAGGTGTGTGATGCGTGCATATGTTTGAATACCCAATGCAAAACATTGATGTGGTGCATGCGTTGAAAATCGCATAGTCCCCACACAGAGCAAGAGGTTCATGACGTGTCGTGTACTCGCCCCCCCACTTTGATCTAGCGGGATAAATTCATGTGTGCACATGAGCTATTATGTAATGTCACATCATGACCTGTACCGTGAGACAAACACAAAATTAATCCCCTCCTAAGTCAAATTAACCTCTCTCGCTGTCGGTTAAAGTGATGGACCAAGCGGGCCCACAAATGGAAGCATCGCTAATAAACACGTGAGTGAGTGCCAGAGGACATCCACCATCGCTTGCATGTGTGCCAAACATATGTATGTACGTGTGTGGTTGTGATGTTTTGAATACCTAATGCACAACTTTGATGTGGCATCTGCCTCGAAATCCATAAAGTCCCCACGCGGAGCGAGGTTCATGACGCCTAGTATATGCTGGTCCCATCCCCCTTCGATGCGTACTATATACTCCTACCGTAACAAAGCCCAAAAATAATTAATCCTCCTTGTTCGTCAAACTAACCTCTCTTGTTGGGTCAAAGTGATGGATGACGACCTCGCCGGCCCACGGGAGCGAAGCGTACGTCGCACGCGAGTGAGCGTCCTATATAGGAAAACCACCATCTGCATGCGATCCAAAGAGGTGTTTGTGTGATGTTTGAATACGTAATGCACAACTTTGATGTGGCACCTACCTCAAAAACCGAAAATTCCCCACAGAGAGCGAGGTTCATGACACGTGGTATGTGCTGCTCCCCTTCAACGCTTGGTATATACTCCTACCATAGCACAAACCAAAAAGAATCATCCTTTATGGTCAAATTAAACTCTCTCATTGGGTCAATGTGATGGAGGACAACCTCGCGGGCCCACAGATGGAAGCGCCGGACATGAGTGAATTCCTATAGGGCAACCACTGCCTGAATGGTGTTGTGTGATGTTTTAATACCAATGTACAACTTTGATGTGGCACCTGCCTCAGGAACTAGAAAGTCCCCACATGGAGCGAGGTTCATGACGCATAGTATATGTTGCCCTCTCTTTGATGTGCACTACATACTCCTACTGTGCATACGTAACAAAAACCAAAAAAGAACCATCCTTGTTGGTCAAATTAATCTCTCTCTCGTTGTAGATTCAACTGATCGACGACGACCTCGCGGGCCAATAGAGAGCGTCACACGTGAGTGAGTGTCATAGGACAACTACTGTGTGCATGTGCCCCAAAGAGGTGTTGTGTGATGTTTGAATACCCAATGCACAACTTTGATGTGGCACATGCTTCGCAAACTAGAAACACACTACACAGAGGTTCATGACGCGTAGCCCCCCTCACTTCGAGCCGGTGGGAGGGACTCATGTGTACGCACATGCCCGAACTTTGATATGGAATATCACCATGATCCACACTGTAAAATAGGCCAAGATGAATCCACCTTTGGTTAAATGCCTCTCGTTGTCGGTGAAAACTGATAACCTTCACAGGCTAACGAATGGGCACATCGCCGATAATCGCACGAGGGAGTGTCCGAGGACCACCAATGCATGCATTTGGCCCGAACATGTATGTATGAAAGGGCCGTGTAATGTTTTAAATAACCAATTCACGACTTTGATGTGGCATATATGACTCACAAAATGATCAATCCCACACGAAGGCTCATGACTTGTAGTGTACTGCCCCCCACACACATCCCGCACCACCACCGCCACTCTGAGGCATGTCAAACTTTTTCGGTAGTGAACATGTGACCAAAGGAGTGTCGTGTTAAAATAAAAAAACAGAGATCATTCGACCGTTTTTATACATCGATTGATTTTCTAGGGATTTAATGTGCAAAAATCAAATTTGAGCTACATGTGCACCAAACACTACTAGAAAAAGGGCTATAGCTAATATAGACATTAGTGGCGCACTATGTATGTGGTGCGCCACTGCCAAATAGCAGTGGCGCACCACACACGGGTGCGCCAGTAATGTTTATATTACTAATGGCGCACCTTGTGTGTGGTGCGCCACCGCTAAGTTTCTCCTGGGCACACCCCCCTCCCCAGACTTACCAGTGGCGCACCGTGGTTTGGTGCGCCATTACTAGTTTTAACTAGTAATGGCGCACCACACCCACGGTGCGCCACTAATAACAATTTTTTTTTCAAAACTAGTAATGGCGCACCACACACCAGGTGCGCCATTAGTAACCCTGGTTACCAATGGCGCATTCTTAGGAGGTGCGCCATTGGTAACCTGAGAGCAGCTAGATATTTTTGACAGCCACCTACCACACTCACTTTCCCCACTTCATTCTCTCCACCTCTACCAAGCTTGGTCTCGGCTGCCTCCTCCTCCTCACCTCATTTGCACCATAGATTCACCCAAATTAAGTGGTTAAATTTCCTTTTTTTTATAGGTAAGTAAGGGGAAAGCTTTCTTTATGTTCTAGATCTACGTCGTGTGCCACTAATGTCTATATTATGCGCTATTTGGCAGTGGCGCACCACATACATAGTGCGCCACTAATGTCTATATTAGCTATAGCCCTTTTTCTAGTAGTGATCTACTTTTTTCTCCCTCCAACAACGTACACACTTTTTATGGCCTAGATCTACGTATGTTTGTGGTGTTGCATATGTTTGTGTTTGCAGGTACCGGTATTTGAAATGCGATAGTTGCCAATATTTTGCCGGAATGTTGATTCATTTCCGTTTCGGCGAGAATTTGGCACTATGCATTCTTTTTGGTCCTATTTTTAGGCAAAGTCATGCCAAATTTTTTTTTGGTTCTAAAATATCGATTTGCTCTACCCCGCAGGTGACCATGGTCCGCACGATGACCGAAGGCATCATGAATAGGTTTTTGAGCTCCGGGAAGGCCGAGATGCTTCAAAAGAACGAGACGGAGATAAGATGTCCGTGTCGAAGATGCAAGCTGAAGAGCCTTATGGACCCGGATTCCAGACAGGTGCGGGACCACCTGCTCTTGCGTGGTTTCATGGATGGCTATCGGTGGCAAGGTGATGAAGATGATTATGAAGTCGTCCATGGGGGTCGGGCAAGAAATAAGGAAGGGCAGCAAGACAATAGCGGCGAGGGCGGGCGAGAAGACGAAGGACATGATCACGAAGTAGATGCAGGACACAGTCATCATGTAGAAGATGCCGGACATGATGATGAGGAAGATCAAGACGAAGGGCATGATCATGAAGATGAAGATGCCGGAGCAGACGACGATGGACCATCGATGGGCTGGGTGCAGGACCCTCATATTCAAGAGCTGCTTCTCAAGCAGACGGGTAACGCAAGAGCTGCCGCCCGAGAGAAAGCCAAGCTGGATCAACTGGAGATAGACGCGGTTACTCCATTGTATGAAGGATGCAGGCCCGAGGATACCCGCCTGAAAGTAACGCTCATGGCTCTGGAGATGATGGTAAAACACAAACTGACCGACGCATGCTTCGACGAGAACATGTCATTCTGGCACGAACGTCTTCCCAAGGGGAACAAGTGCCCGACCAGTTTTGAGGAGGCGAAGAAAATCGTGTGTCCTCTGGATTTACCGCACGTGAAATACCATGTGTGCATGAACGATTGCATCATTTATCGGGACGAGCACGCGGAGTCTACCATATGTCCGGTGTGCGGCGTCACTCGATACAAGAAGAGGAAGAAAGCTCCTCGAAAAGTGGTGTGGTACTTTCCGATCACTCCTCGTCTGCAGCGGTATTTCACGGACCCTAAGCTAGCAAGGCTCCTGCGTTGGCACGCGGATAGGAAGGAGAAGAAGCGAGAAGATGACGGAAATGATCCGGAGATAAATAAAAAAGACAAGATGCTGAGTCACCCTAAGGATGCGAGCCAGTGGCAAGCGTTGAACTTTGAACACCCAGAATTTGGGGATGATCCAAGGAACATCGTGCTGGGCGCGAGCACCGATGGAGTCAATCCGTTTGGCAGCCAGAGAAGCACACATAGCACCTGGCCTGTGTTTGTGTGGATGTACAACCTTCCCCCCTGGATGTGCATGAAGAGGAAGTACATTCACATGAGTATGCTAATTGAAGGGCCGAAACAACCAGGGAACGACATCAATCTGTATCTGGGGCTGCTGAAAGAGGAACTAGACACGCTGTGGAAAACGCCAGCCAATACGTGGGACGCCACAGCGAAAGAATATTTCCCTATGAGAGCCGCACTGCTCACAACGGTGCACGACTATCTCGGTTACGGATATGTCGCGGGGCAGGTGGTCCATGGATTTTGTGCATGCGTCAGGTGCATGGATGACACAACGTATTGCCAGCTAGATAGAGATCCCGGGTCTTCGAAAACCGTGTTCATGGGACATCGAAGCTGGCTTCGCGACGATGACGCATGGAGAAAACGCAAGGATCTGTTCGATGGTGAAACCGAACCCCGAAGACGCCCGCGTACGAGGAGCGGCGAGGAAATAGACGAGCTGTTGAAAAATTGGAAAGAGTGCCCACCGCCGGGAAAGAAGCGAAAGGCGCCAGAGCCACTGCTGAAGGTATGGAAAACGAGGTCTGTTTTCTGGGACTTGCCGTACTGGAAGATCCTCCGTGTGCCTCACAGCCTTGATGTCATGCATATCACGAAGAACGTGTGCGAGAGTCTGCTTGGTACCTTGCTCAACATGCCAGAGAGGACCAAAGATGGGTCGAAAGCAAGGGCAGACTTGCAATCAATGGGCATCAGGGAGGAGCTTCACGCAAAACGCCCTAATGATGATGATGATGATGAGGCGAAGGACACGGAAAGTCGTTGCAAAGGCAAAAAGGCCAAGAAGATCGAATATGACTGCCCTCCCGCGTGCTTCACTCTAAGTCAGGAAGAGATCGAGCAGTTTTTCACCTGCCTCGTAGGAGTAAAACTTCCTTACGGTTACGCGGGGAAGATAAGCAGATACCTAGACTCAGCGAAGCAGAAGTTCAGCGGGATGAAGTCTCACGACTGTCACGTGCTGATGACGCAGATACTTCCAGTTGCAATCCGTGGGATCATGGACGCGCACGTCCGTGAAACACTATTTGGCCTATGCAACTTTTTCGACGTCATCTCTCGGAAGTCGGTTGGCGTGAGGCAACTCAGAAGGCTACAGGAAGAGATCGTGGTGATACTATGCGAGCTTGAGATCTACTTCCCGCCCGCATTCTTCGACGTTATGGTGCATCTGCTGGTCCATATCGTGGAGGATATCATCCAACTCGGGCCGACGTTCCTGCACAGCATGATGCCATTCGAAAGGATGAATGGTGTCATCAAAGGATACGTTCGCAACAGGGCACGTCCAGATGGAAGCATAGCCAAGGGCTTTCTGACCGAAGAGTGCATCTCCTATTGCACGAATTATCTAGGCATCGAGAACCCCGTTGGTCTGCCCGTCAACAGGCACCTCGGCAGGCTCGCTGGATGGGGTCACCGCGAGGGTCGCCGCGAAATGCATGTCGACTTCAAGGGTCGACTCGCCGACTTTGAAAGAGCAAACCTAGTCGCGCTACAACACATAGACGTGGTCGATCCTTGGGTGGTAGAGCACAAAACCTTTATTGAGAAGATGTACAATGACCGAGGCCAATAGAGGACGGACGGAGATATAATCAAAGAGCACAACTCATGTTTCACGCGTTGGTTCAAGGAGAAGCTTCTGTCGTACCCTTTACATGAGGATTCTTCCGCGGAAGAAAAACTCATATTCGCCTTGTCACAGGGCACCGAGCACAACCTGATGACCTATGAGGCGTACGATATCAACGGCTACACATTCTACACCGAGGAAAAGGACATGAAGAGCGATTATCAGAACTCCGGGGTAACGATGGAATCCTACACCGGTAACGACAAGGACAGATACTATGGAAGGATTGAGGAGATCTGGGAGCTGAGCTACGCTGGAGAGAAGGTCCCGATGTTCTGTGTCAGATGGGCCAAGAGCGTCCTAAAAGAAGACCGGTATTTCACCACCATGGTTATACCCGAAGCCAAATCCAAGACCGCGGGCGCAAACGTCACCGCGAAAAATGAGCCATGGGTACTGGCTTCCCAAGTGGACCAATGCTTCTTCATTACCGACCCGTCAAAGCCCAGTCGTGTTGTCGTGAGGAGAGGCGAAAGGAACATCATCGGAATGGATGGAGTCGCCAATGAGCAAGACTTCGACAAGTACGGCGACCCGAAGATGGAAGATGACGACGACGATGAAGTACCATACACCACAAGAAGAAGCAGGACCACCCTACCTAAAGGACGTCCGTTCAAGAGAAGAACTCCATTTGCGAAAAAGAAGGGCAAGAAGATTGTGAAAAGATAGCTAAGATCGAATCACGATGTGTCGGCCGCGTGTGTGTGTGTCAGTGGCAAGCTCAATTATTACATGCAACTAAATTATTACATGTATCACTTGATTTCAACCATGTCATCTAATTCTAAATCTTTGCACAATGGTTTTATCACTCCATTTGCATTTTCCTTTTCTTTTATCTCAAATCTTAAATTATTACATGCAACTAAAAATCCAAAAAAATAAAAAAAAAGTTAGTAATGGCTCACCAGGAGAAGGTGCGCCATTGCTACCACGGTGTTTACGGCGCACCACTAAAAGGTGCGCCATTGATATACCCCTTTTTATGGCGCACCCCTAAAAGGTGCGCCATTGCTAACCCAACCGGCTAGCCGTGGCCCAGCCCAACTACTAGCCGCCCCTCCCCTCCAAACTAGTCAACCACTCAAAAAAAAAAAACCTAGCAGCCTCTTCCCCGGCCTCCTCCCTCGTCTCAAACCCTCCCCCTCCCCGCCGCCGCGTCCCCATCCTCCGTCCCCGTCCGCGAGCGCCGCTGTCCTTCTCTGCCCTGCCGCCTCCGCCACCGCCTCCCCCACCCCGCCGCCGCGTCGCCGTCCCCGTCCACGAGCGCCGCCGTCCCCGTTCGCGAGCGCCGCCATCCTTCTCTACTCTGTCGCCAGAAGCCAGAAGGTGCTCCTCCTCCTCCTACTCTTCCTCCTCCTCTCATTTCTATTTTTACTGATGCTCTGTGGTAAAATGACACTATCGGGACTCGGGGCAAGCCATAATACATGTAGGGTGCTTCCAGTGTGTGAAAGAAATCAGTGACTTGGATTTTCTTTAGTTCCCAGTCAAGTCTGTTGTACGTTCTTGTAGAACAGAAGATAAGAATTTGTAAATAAAATGTTGGCCTGATTAAATGATCTTCCAGAGTTATGTATTTCTGCAATAATGCTTTAAATCTCCTCTGCTGCTTGCTGAAATAGTACTTCTTCAGTATTGAATATTATAGTGTACTGAGCGACTCTGGAGGAAAGTCTAGGAATTTTTATGTGATGAAGCTCTGGTATATAATACTATGGGAAAACAATGTATATTAGTAAATTCTGTACCTCTTATTGATCCATTCCAATAATATCCCTGAGATTATCTATCTTATCCGTGATAGCAACTTGAAGCAGTGATCAGGGCCTTTGGCAAAACAGAGGTACAGATTCCACAGATCCGTGCACAAGTCATCTGTTGATTTCCGCTGTTTAAGATTTTGTATTTGATTCATCTGGCTCGCGCTGTGTATCTGTACTTCTACCATTTCTAGTGTTAGGGTTTGTGATTTTGTTGTACATGTGCACGTATGGTTTGTTGGTTGCTTGTTGGTGGTATTTCTAGGTTTGGGATTCATCTGGCTGTTCCTCTGCCTGTGCATGTGAGTTCTATCATCCCAGTAGTAGTATGATGTACTTGAAATGCATCTGTTCATGTTAATTGTCATGTCATTGAACTTCAGTGGAATTTAACTCTGATTTACACTGTGATATAGGACAGGATTCTAATGTAATATTGCTTAAAATTGCACTGTAATTTACCAACCCTAGATTTGCATTGTAATATACCCCAGATTTTCATTGTGTTTTATATGCTTAATAACTGTAATTGTTGCAGCGTTGCTCTCTCATGGCATGCCACGATGGCCAATGTGCCGCTGCTGAAATGTTGACAAATAGTTACCCCTTTCTCCTGAAATGTTGATTAATTTCCGTTTCGGTTGAGAATGGGGCACTCCTAGGTCAAGAAAATTAGCAAAGGTCATGCCCAATTTTCTTGACCTAGAAGGTGCCCGATTCTCAACCGAAGCCACCGTCTTACAATTAATCATTCTAGCGTTTTTTCCTATTTAGAGCGAACATGGCCGACAACGATGAGGCCGGCGGTTCGGGCAAGTCATTCTGGGAGCTGTCCCAGGAGATGGAGGAAGAACCTCACCGCTATGAGGACGCCGCGGAAGACACCGATCCCGACTACACAACCCCTAGTGGCGTCGGGGATGACACCACTGATGGTGCCGCCGGGGATGCCACCACTGATGATGGCAGTGCACGCAGAGATGGCAGCCAACCGAAGAGGCAACAAAAGGACTGGCGCCCGAACATGCTCGGCACCGTCAAGGAGGAATTTACTGAAGTGTCCTCCAGTGGGCATCCAACGGCGCCCAAAGAATTAGTCAGTGGGTACGTGGGACAACTCGGGTGCATTCTCCGGAGCACCTTTTCGATCAACACCGAGAACCTAAGGCATCGTGACCGAGGGAATTTGCGCAACCTCCTCTTCATGAAGCTGCACGAATGATACAAGTTCCCCGATGACTTCGCAAACACACGCCTCTCAGGGAATAAAGTGAACAGTGCCGCCCTCACGAAGATGAGCACGGCCTTGGCTACTTGGAGAGCCGCGGTGAAGAGAAGGATTCTAAGTGGTGATAGTTATTAGAAGATCAAGGAGACAAATCCTTCGATCAGCGAAGCTGACTACCTAGAGTTCAAGATCAAGTGTGAGAGCAACGCATCCGCGGAATCAAGTCAGTGGGGGAAAGATATGCGGGACTTGAACTTAGGGGTCCACAAACTCGGTCCCGGCGGTTACAGAGTGGCGGAACCTATATGGGACAAGGAGGACGCGAAGCGTGCCGAGCAAGGCCTACCACCCCTCTTCGATAAATACCATGAAAAGCAGACCAGGAACTATGTCAGGGCCCGGTACAAGGTGGACCCAGTAACAAAGGAGCTTACCACGGATCGGAAGGTGAAGGCGCTTGAGCTTGTTCTGGTAAGGAATACACCCCCGCGTAATTAGCTCCATATGGTTGCATTCTAATTAATGAAGCCAAATTTCTAAATGGTTCATGTTCCTTCCACAGGAAACTGAAAGCAGTAGCACGGGGTCTCAGAGCTCCCCGTCTGCCCCGTTGGGACACCACTTTAAATAGGGCGTTGAACGTAATGAAACACAAGGATAAGTTCAGTAAGCCGTCGTCAGCTGGTCGTGTGGCCGGCAAAGGCTTGTCCACGGAATGGTCGGAATACTATAAGGCTGGGCGAAAGGAGAGAAAGACCAGCTCGGAAAGCCAGGAGCGCGAGGTTAAAGAGTTCAAGGCACAAGTGGCGCGGATTCCGGAGATAGTCCAAGAGCAAGTGCGAGACCAACTGGGAGCGACGATCACCGCCATTATGCCTACCTTGCTTGAGGGGCTGCAGGCGTGGATTGCGGGCGGCCAACAGGGGCTGCCCCCGATTCCCAGCTTCACGGGCAGCAACTCGCACAACGCGCCGGCATTGGTGTCTCCGGCGGAGGCGGCATTGGTGTCTCCGGCGTCGGCACCGGCATTGGAGCTTAATGCACCCGGGTGTGGGAAGAATACGCCGGCTGGCACCTCGGCAGCAAGCGGCCCCTCCGTCACTTGCACACCCGCCGTTGGCGGTGCCTTGACATTAGCCGAGCTCGACGCCATCACGGTAACTAAGCCTCGGCCGATGACTTCATCTCCTTGCCTTTGACTGGGCATCCCTGACGCCCTACATGTTTTCGCAGGGCACCGCCGACATTCCATGCACTCTCGTGCACTTCGTGGACAGCGAGTTGATCGATGTCGCCAAGGCCAAAATTGTTCAACCGGGCAACCGCGTGTTCCACGGTAATCCGATGCCACCCACCGTGTATAGGGTTCAACTGGTTCGGGTGCTGCGGGGCTGCGATGACTTGTTACCTCCGTTTTGACCCCCATGGGGCCGATGAAGACGATGTGATGACCCTCAGCACCTGCTTAAGCTGGTCCATGCTTTGGCCGAAGAGCTAGATTCATTTGGGGGCGGGGGACACCACCCCACAGACAACACCGCCAGTCGTGCCGGCGCCAAGCCATGGCAAGACCGCCGCAACGCTACCGCCGTCAGCTGATCCGGACATCCATATGGCACAGGATCTGGACGACGACGACGGTACATTTTCCAACGTCGATAAGTACTTCAACGAACATGGGTACGGTGACGAATTCTTGGGGCCTCCTTCTCAAGAACCCAACCCTGCAAAAGACGATCGCGATCTAGCTGGTACCACGGAGAAACCCAATTGCAACAGGCGTCATCTGGCGTTCAGTTCTCAGGAGACGCCTCCAGCTGCCGCCTTCACCGAGACTCAAATAGCCGAGGTGCGAAATATTATCAGCCCCAACACACTCAAGAAGGTGGTCTCTGAGCAGAACTCGATCCCATTACAGCAGAAGAAGCAGAAGGGACGGAAAAGAAAAAATAACAAGGGTGCGAGCCAGCCGGCACCAAGTACGATCCATGCTCAGGACGGGCCACCAATACCTAAGGATATCTCGAGGAGGGTGCATGTGGCGGGTAGGCCGATGCTACCGACTAATCTGCTCAATGCTGCAACCGGTGCTATGCGGAGTCTGCATGACAGTGTTCTTTCTATGGAGAAGCGGCGTCTCTCCGAGAATGATGTGGCATACCCGGTTTTCGTGGCCAAGGTGCCAGAGGGCAAGGGCTTTGTCGATAGCACCATCGGGCGTATGATCGTCCTGCGGTTTGATGACATCTTCGCTATGTTTAACCTTCATCCACTGCACTACACCTTCATTCGGCTATTTTCGCTCAGTATGGAGATGCGGATCATTAGAGACAAGACCCCGGACATCGTGATAGTCGACCCCTTCTACATGCGTGCCAAGATCTTGGGCAGCGCTGGGGACCGGCAAGTCGCAAGTTCATACCTCGAAGGCGTCATTCTGGCGAACCCAGATAAGGATAACTTCCTCGTGCCTTACTTTTCCGAGTAAGTCATCCCCTCACCGCCCCGTAACATATGATTTCTTAGATTTTGATCGTTCTTTTTATTTCTAACATTCCGTGTTTTGTGCAGTGACACACATTGCACACTCATCCTCTTAAGCCCGAAATATTCCATGGCCACGTATTTCGACTCGGACCGTCAGTCGAAGAAAGACTACACAAATATGAAGAAAGCTCTTGATGATGCTCTCCCCGGCTACGCCAAATCTGGAGGCACCTTCAGGAGGCCAATTTGTAGGTACGGCAAGCACGTGTTCACCCACGTAACGGTGTTCCCCTGCGTCAAGCAGACGCCTGGCAGTCAGAAGGATGCCTACTACGCCCTCCATCACATGCGGGCGATCGTACGGGACCATAATCACATTATGCTACCAAATAATCTCAAAGATTGGGCCGCACGCTTGTCGGCAATCCAGGACGAGGACATCAGACAAGAATTCTTTCGCATCCAGTCGGAGTTTGCGGAAATCATCTATCAAGATGTCCTTCGTACCTCGGGGCAGTTCTACCTCAAATATCAACCGTCCAACAGTGAAATAGAAACAACGCTACAAATGCAGCCTGACAACGACCGCACATTCATGACCATCACAAAAGACGGCGGCTTCATCCACGCTCCGGTCGCTTAGTCGAGTCGAAAGTATTGATGCTATGTAGTTCTGAAATATCGATTAGC
This sequence comes from Thinopyrum elongatum, assembly GCA_011799875.1. NCBI lineage: Eukaryota > Viridiplantae > Streptophyta > Magnoliopsida > Poales > Poaceae > Thinopyrum > Thinopyrum elongatum. The sequence goes on along the minus strand of CM022300.1, from coordinate 249,831,625 downwards.
TCATGTTGTAATTAAACTTTAATGAACTTGTATGTCTCTTTAGTTTGGACAGTCGTTCAACTTATATGTAATCGATGCTATTTATTAGTAGAACCATGAATCGTGCTATTAATGTGTTGCTTTTCTCTTCCGATCCTTTTGTTGCATACTTATATATTGCTTATATATTATCTGTGAATTGCTACTAACGTTTTGTTTGTCTAGTGCATAGAGATGTCGTCGTATGTCGTGTACAAGGGTAAGGTTCCCGGAGTCTACGACGACTGGGAGGAGTGTCAGAGACAGGTTCACCATTTCAGCGGTAACAGTTACAAAGGGTACACCACTAGGGCAGAGGCGGAAGCTAGATACGCGCGCTATCTAGCGGGAGAGAGGAGGGAGCGGAGGAGGAACCGGATGAAGACCAGTTTCATCGCGATGATGCTCATCGTGACCGCAGCTCTCTTCTATGTGATGGTAGTTTAGATGATCGATATCGACTTTGTAATGTGACGACAAACTCGGCTAATATGATGAACTTTGCTAATGTCTCGAGACCTAAACTTGGCTAATGTTTGAACTTTGTTCGCTATTTCGAATTTGGAGACTAATATGATGAATTCTATTGTGTGATGTTTATATTCTGTGCTGTAACGTATTTTGTAACCTGTGCAAATACCAGAAAAGCAAAAAATAATAATTCCTAATATTCATTGTAGTGGCGCACCATACTGAGAATTAGTGGCGCACCATATTGAGCATTAGTGGCGCACCATATTGAACATTAGTAGCGCACCAAGGCTAAATACCAGTGGCGCATTATGGGGCATAGTAATGGCGCACTTGGGGGCATACGTGAAGGTAAATATGGTCCCCTAGGAGGCATAGTAATGGCGCACTGTTGGACATAGTAATGGCGCACTATGTGGTGCGCCACTATTATCTGGGATACTAATGGCGCACCAGTGGTGCGCCATTACTATTTGTTACTAGTGGCGTGTTAATAGTGGCGCACCTATAGTGCGCCATTAATAGCAAAAACTGGTGCGCCACTAACAGCCTTTTTTCTAGTAGTGAAAATGGATTGCAAAATCATATGTGTGTCCCTGGTTGCATGTTTCCCCGTGCAAGAAATTTCAAAACATTGAGAATCTTGATATTTAAAATTCAGTAAATCCAAACTTAGTTGAAATTCATGAAACTTATCATGGTGTCATATGGACACCAGTAGACTATGATATTATATTTTTTTCGTCAAATTTGAGACAAGTTTTGATATAATCTTCTTACAAATAGGAGATTGTTAATAATTGGCAACCAATATCGCAAACAGATTATTTATTCGAACCATGGGTGTTAGACCAACAATGTATACGTGTTATGCTTCGGATAAGCAATAAAGCGACAGAATTAATCATCAAAAAAGAAAAACAATATACGTGCCGCCACGCGTTCAGTGTGTCGTGCGAGCAGGCGTGAGTTGATGGGACGCATACGAGCAGTCCGCCGTGCAGGCAGACCGGGAGGCGTGAGTGCATGTGTGTGAATTCACGGGAGGCGTGTTCGCTGTGCAGTGTCCACGGGAGGCATGCGAGTAGCTGTGTGAAATGATGGTAGGCTTGCCAGAAGTCCGCTGTGCGGGCTCATCGGGAGGTGAGCCAGCCTTTGACCGCCGCCCGCCTCACTCCCACGGCTCCATATTAATGGCGCGCCCAAGCCACTGGTCATAATAGGCGGCCACACCCCCCGTCCACAGTGGTCACTGCCGTCTGGAGTGTATGAGGATGTCGGCGAAGCGCACCATCGGAGGGACTGGCAATGCCGGGGCTGGTGAAGCACCCGCGCAACCCGTGAAGCTGGGCACGGAGGTTGCCATCACCGCCGATGAGGTCTCGTACGGGCAGCAACACGACCATGACTTTGTCGGCGCCGTCGTGCCTCCCCAGCCGGAGCCGAAGGTCCACAGCAACTCCGACAACGACTCCGACTCAGACGGAAAACCGGTTAGTCATCTATACCCATTTATGCGGCAAACATATCATGTGTTTTCTTAGGTTACTCCTGCCCCCTCTCAGTTTTTTGGAATACAAATCCTATGTTTATGTTCTCTTAGTCCGTGAAATCAGAGTAAGATCCATTAGATGCGTGTAGTGTATTGATTGTTTGAATAGTATCCATCTAGGGTTAGTGATTAATTGTTTGTTCTGGACAAATGTTTTTTGCTAATAATCTGACTAGGGTTAGCATTCATGCTAATAATTCGTAGCCAGATCTTGAGAATTGATTTTGAATGTCCTACATATATGTTTGTGCCTTTTTTCTTCCAGATCTTGAGAATTGATTTTGGATGTCCTACATGTATGTTGCTACCATTTGTTTTCTAGATTGGTATGTACACAGATGAGGCTCCGGCCAGCAGCGCCGCTGGTTGTAGATCCTGCACCCGGCAACGCGGGCAGAAGCGGCCACGGCCCCCTGGATCTGAGGAACCGATAGAATCTCGGGCGGACCGCATCAGTGATCTCCCAGACGCCATCCTTGGGGAGATCATCTCCCTTCTCCCCACAAAGGATGGCTGCTGCACACAAGTCCTCGCATCTCGGTGGCGCACTCAGTGGCGTGCCGCGCCTCTTAATCTCAACTGTCATCAGCTATCTGTTGGTGATGACTCTGAACTCCCCGGAGCCATCATCTCCTCCACCAGGGCTCCGTTCAACGCATCTGCATCCCGGCATGCTACCTGCTGGACATACCCTGCATGGTGGGCGCTTGATTGACTTCCACTCAATTGAAAAAACTCTAGCAACTTGAGTTCTACCATTACTATGAAAATAGGTTACCACCAATCATTGTATTTGTGCCCTCACCATCGATGTCCATCTCACGGTTTTCCTCCTCTCTCCACACCGCCACCTTGACCCGGTGCCATCTAGCAGACAACCTGGTACAAATGCTTCGACTGCCACTGTAAAAAAACTTGCGCTTATGTTGGTTGATCTATCAGAGGCCTCACTACACATCATCATCCACTCCAGCTGCCCTGCCCTAGAGCACTTGGTGCTTGTTTTTGGAATAGGAATCCATATCCCTTGTCTCAAAATAAAGTCACCTCACCTTGGAAGCATTGAAATTCGTTTTGAAGGACATGAGCTCATCATCGAAGATGCCCCTTCACTTCAAAGGTTGCTCCTTGAGTCTTGTTATGCACCTTCGCGAATAACTTTGGTCTCTACGCCTAAACTGGACACCTTAGGTGCAATTCGTGATCCATTTAAATCGTTCAAGATGGTGTTTGGCTCCACAATTATTCAGGTATTGTATATTATCCATGTACACTTTTGTAATCTGCATTTTTCATTTGTGCGCACAAGTTAAATATCATCTTGGAGTACACTTTTGGTGCTAATATTATGTTCTATGCTGAATGAAGAGCTTGTCCATGGATGGCCTATCAGTGGTGCTAGATTCTGTCAAGATCTTATATATCAGTATGTGGTGTCTTGATCTGAACACGATTATTGGCTTGCTGCGATGCTTTCCATGTCTGGAGAATTTGTATACAAAGGTGATGATTTCACGCACATTGAAATCGCATATATAATGTACTAGAATTAACCGTTCAGCTATCGCTCCATCGACATACTCTATTTTAGACATTAATTGTTTTTAATCTTCATGTCTATTTAGGTACTAACACTTGGAGAAAAAGGTATAACCAATCAATGGTTGAGGAAGCACAAGGATTTTCTTAGATCTCATGAAATTCGTTTGACGACAATAACGGTGGAAGGATATGCATCCAACCATGCAAACACTAGCTTTGTCACATTCTTCATGTTGAATGCGAGAGCACTATTGTCCGCGAGGATTAAGTTTTTTGACAAAAACTTACTCACGGGTGGACATGTCGAACATCATAAAAAGAAGTTTCAGGTGGACATAAGGGCTTCTGAATGTGCTCGGCTTCTATGTACAACAACTTGTCGTCATCATGGACGAGTAGAATTTTTGTCCCGTGATCTTAATTTGATGGATCAGACCGATCCATTTGATTGTGACTGCCCAAAACTTTGGTGTAGTTAGATTTTATTGCCATGTTCAATCTGGGCTTTGTCTAAACCTGATGAGCAATTAATCCTCGTGCTTTTGTACCATTTCTAAGCTGGAGTTAGATATTGTTGCCCTTTTCAACTCAGCTTTGACCCATATTTTCTTTCATACTGGGCCAATGGCATGCCATTTCTTTAATTAAGACATAAATATTATAAGCAATCACAACAGAGGGAAAGAACATCACTCTCGCGGGATCCTTGAGATCATTGTTCATTACAGAACCCGCAAGTTCTTAGCGCCCACCAGCACCCACAAACTTATTTTCAGCTAGCACACCAAATGGGCTGTAATTCTCAATAAGAAAAGCTGCATGGTAGTGACAGGTTTGGATTCTGACATTTGGGACCCATGAGGAAAAAACTTATCCAAGGCGGTGTCGACTCGATAGTAAACATTGAGAAACCTGGTTTTAAAATGACTGCAAATCCAAAACTCGCCTGAAAATCATGAAACTTGGAATGGTGTTATGACATGGCACCAACATGCTGTGGTAAAAACTTAGTCCAATTTGGGACAAGTTTTGGTATAAACTTCTTACAACCCGGAGCTTCTCTCAAGAAGCCTCATGGCTCCGAGAGGGAACTTGTCACCTATGTGTATGAAATGACATACGCTGTCTCTTCCCACCTTGATTTATTTTACAGAGGCAACATACAACTATAGGAGGAGCGTCCTAAAAATATGAAATTATTCAGAGTTTGTTTTGCCTTTTTTATACACTATTTGGGTTTTCTAGGCATTTTGGAACATACTTTGGTCTGTGCAAATGTCATGTGTGTACTAGCCACCTATGTAATTGGATGTTCAATTTGGTTATGGAGTCAAGTCCTTATAAGTTATAAGTACATATATTGTTGTTCTATATGCAATGACATCGCACACGGACCATACTAGGGAACCCGTCGGTGATGAATTCATCAATCGCTGACAATTGTATACCAGCAAGCGTTTGCCCATAGCACACACGGCTTATTAGCAGAAATCGTCTGTGTTATTATCGATCTTTGCACACATTTCTGATTACGAACCTGTTTGTCGCATATCACACACATCTTGTTAAGTTGAATCGTTTCTGTCGTGTTGCCTCATCGCAAATAGTTCATCCGAGTGAACTGGATGCAGTCTATCGCACACACCTTGATCTGCCTGCCCGTTTCTGTTGTGTTGCCTAATCACAAACATTTAATCCGGGTGAACTGTATGCCACATATCACACACGCCTTCATCTGGCCGACTGTTTATGTTGTTATGCTCACCAAAAATAGTTCATCCGCGTGAACTGTATGACATGCATCGCACATGCAACTATAATCTGAATCGTGTTTGATGTCTCTCCCATCACAAATGTTTTGTATCTTTTTTGATGGTTTTATTACATCACCATTTGCGATTAATGCATCACACATAGTTTCGTCAAAGGGTCTCTGATTGTAGTGTCGCGTTAGCAGCATCCTGCAGTAGTGAAGGGGTGCATGACCATAAAATATATTATCCATATAAATAGAACAACCATTATTCTCTAACTTAAATGAATAACCATCTCGCAATAAACATGATCTAGATATAATGCTCATGCTTAACACAGGCACCAAATAACAATTATTTAGGTTAAAAACTAATACCGAAGGTAGATATAGAGGGAGCATGCCGACAGTGATCACATCAACCATGGAGCCATTTCTAGTGTGCATCATCACCTCATCCTTAGCTAGTCTCCGTTTATTCCGCAGCTCCTGTTTTGAGTTAAAAATGTTAGCAACCGAACCAGTATCAAATACCCAGGCACTACTACGAGCACTAGTAAGGTACACATCAATAACATGTATATCAAATATACCTTTGTTGACATTGCCAACCTTCTTATGTGCCAAGTACTTGGGGGCAATTCCTCTTCCAGTGTCCATTTCCCTTGCAATAGAAGATCTCAGTCTCAAGTTTGGGTCCACCCTTGGGTTTCTTCATGGAAGCGGCAACTAGTCTACCATTCTTCTTGAAGTTCCCTTTCTTTCCCTTGCCTTTCTTCTTGAAACTGGTGGTCTTGTTGACCATCAACACTTGATGCTCTTTCTTGATTTCAATCTCCGCGGCCTTAAGCATTGCGAAGAGCTCAGGGATCATCTTCTCCATCCCTTGCATGTTATAGTTCATCATGAAACCCTTGTAGCTTGGTGGCAGTGACTGAAGAACACTGTCAATCGCTAATTCATGCGGAAGATTAATTCCCAACTGATTCAAGCGGTTGAAGTACCCAGACATTTTGAGTACGTGCTCGCTAACAGAGCTATTCTCCTCCATCTTTGTTGTGGTTTTGTCACGGCAAATATCCTCATGAAAGGACTTAGTCGTGAGGCCATCGTAGCTAGGTGGTAGCTTGAATGGGGTTGATCGGAATCGAGAGACGAGGGTTTACCCAGGTTCGGCCCCTCACGACGGAGATAATAGCCTACTTCCTGCTTGATTGATTATTGCTTGGGATCTTGATTACAAGGGTGCAACTTGGCTAACCTAGTACTCGAGAACTTGTGACTTAATCTTTCCTACCTCAGGGGCTCTCCTTTATAGATAGGTCGTGGCCCTGGGTTTACAACAGAGTCCCGGTCGAAGTACAACCTGTGCCCTAGTCTACTTCTTACTTATCTTATCTCCCAAGTAAGGGAGTTTCCTTTGTCTCCTTGTTGAACCGGTGTCCCAGGCGCTGGGCCATGAGCCGGCCTGCTCCGTGAGTCACCTTTTGGGCCTTGACCTTTTGGTCATTGCAACCCACATGATGAACCTATTCTTCAAGTCGCCACTGTATAAGCCGGCCATGATCTGGCCGGGTCATGCTGTGGGGTTATATCCCCAACATTAGCCCCCAGATTGACTTAGATTTATCCATGTTAATCTTCATGCTGATAATGAGTCTGGGTCATCCTTGCCGTGAACCAGAATATCTTTCCCTTTGAGCTTGTCTTGTGGCCGGGTCATGGAATATTGCCGGCTTGTGGCACTTTTGCACTTAACATTTCTTGCTCCCTCACACCATGACATCACCTTCTGGAATTTATGGAACCTGGACGTGAAGTCACAATGAATCTTGATGTATATCTGTCAGGCACAAGAATCGAGGTGCCCCTTTTGCCCAAAAGTTACCGCGCCTCCTCTTTTACTACACTTGCCATTCCACCTTCTCGCCATCTTATAAATACACACGAGGGGCTTCGGGTTTCACTTTTACCGCTTCCACCCCCTCGCTTCGTCTTCTTCCTTGCCCCCGTGCCTTATTGCAAACAGAGCAGCTGATGAGGACATCAATAACATTGTTACACCCACAACCCCTGCTGCTATACATACTGGACCAATTACTAGAGCTCGTGCACGTCAATTAAATTATCAGGTACTTTTGTTTCTTGGTAATGATTCTAATGTTCATGAGAATTTGATGCTGCCTGAGTTGGATACATTTGTTTGCTTACAAATGAAGGGCCTAGCTTGGACAAGAAGGATGAACATTGGAGCAAGATCAAGCATGGAGATGATGGCATGCACAAGGGGAAGAAGAATAGAATTTCAAGTGATGATTTCAGGGCTTTGAAGCCACCATAATGAGTGCATGAAGGCTTGGATGAAATATACAAGATGCTATTTCATAAATTTCGTCCAGAGGCTATTATAGGTGTTGTGTCACCTTATTACTGGGATAGGCCCATGTAATTTCGAAATACTTTAGTATAGGCTGTTTTTAGAGTCCGTATGTGTGGGGAAACAGAGTTAGGGTTGGTTTCGGACCCTCCTCCAAGGGGTCATGAAATTCTCCTCTATTCCTCCATATGTACAGCCCTTAGGGCATCGTTTAGACTTTGGGTTTTATTTAGATTAAAGTTCGCCATAGTTGCAACTTCACGTACTCCGTTTGTGTCCAACGACCAGACCAAAACGTCACAAAACCCCACCTTGATCAATAAAGCTTTCCTCTTATATTCGCAATATCCAGATTGCAATCTCAGTTTCTTGCATGTTCTTCATTTGCGTGCAGGAAATAGACCCTAGTAGTCAGGTTGATCATGCTTCGATGTGGTCAATAACCTCTCGGAGTTGGTTTAGCGATTGCTAAGGCGAGACGTCTTCGTACTTTCATAGTCGAATCGTGAAAGTCTACTCAACCAAAAACGATAACCACCATCTCATCGAAAGACGGGACACCTTTGCCTCTATCAAGTGGTATCAGATATCCAGGTTGCTCGATGAGATTTTATAATTTTTCATAGTTTAGATCGTATATGTTCTTCATACCTATAGTCCATGAAAAAGCCACAAAAACTTAGGGTTAGTTCATCATATCCGAACCAGTCTGAGCCATTGCATAATCTTTTCAGTGTTTTGCTTTGTTGAATTTGCGGTTGCATCATCATGTCAAGTTGCTGGTCTTAGCGTCTAGTCTTTTAGATTTTCGAGTTCTGGCCATAGGTTGTCACGCCGCCGCCGCACCGCCTTCAGCACTGCCATATACCACCACCCCACCATATACATCACCGCTACCCTATACCACCACCCCCATCATATACATCGCCGCTGCCATATACAACCACCAATCCTTGTCCACATATACCACCGCCATATACCACCACCAATCCGAGTCCACGTATACCACCATCATATACCATCACCGGTTCGAGTTCCAACAGATTCATCTCTGCCAACAGTCCTAGTCCGAGTCCAGTATTTGCTTCTCTGTTATTGATTTCCAGATCACGCCCTACTACGAGTCGTGACAACGTCGGATTCCCCAACTTCCATGATACCCGTACAAGAAAAATAGTTCCAGTTAAAAAAAAACTAAGTTTGAAAAATTCTGGCTAGGCAGTTTTAGACCATTTGTAGACTTTTAAAAAAAATTTGTTGCGGAGCAAAAAAAATGAGGGAAAAAAGTGAAAAAAAGTGAAAAAGGAAAGAAAAAAAGAGAGATTCAGAGAGTGCTCCTGCCTTGTTTACGTGCAGCGCCATGATTTTGTTATTGTTCTAGGCTCGCGTCTCTGGCACGGTCTAGCCTAGGACTAGCATAGTACCGTCATTGAGCATTTATTCAACTTTGCATCTCTGAATTGATTTTTGCTGACATTTTTGCTACCATATCATAAGCCTTCCCTGCTCCACATACTACTGCTTCGTGCGTTTGACACCACCTGGCAATCACTTTATCCAAACTTTGAGAGTTTTTACTACAACAGTTGCCAATCACCGCCTGTTGCTAGGTAAGAACTGGTATGTAAGCGAAGCTACTATTCCAGGCGGCAACAAGGAGTGAAGTGCATTGTGGGCTTACTACACTTTTCTGGGAAGATCATTGGATTGATGGTATGAGGTTCCAAGATCTTGCGCAACTATTTATGACATGATCCCACCGCGCATCAGATCGACGAGGCTGGTTGCCCCGGCCATCGAGAATGGGTCTTGGGCAATGGATGTTGGCCCGGAGCTTAGGGAAGAGGCACTACAGGAACTTCTCTCATTATGGCTTAGAGTAAGCATGTGGGTGCCGGATACTGTGTCTTGGTCCTGGGAGACCAACGGCCACTTCTCGGTGAGGTCGGCATACGCGGCTAGGTTTTGGGGCCGAACTGTGGAACCCATGGCGAAGCTGACTTGGACATCTCGGGCCCCATCCACTTGCAAGTTCTTTGCTTGGCTCGCATTACAGGACCGGTGCTGGACCTCGGATTGCCTTGCATGGAGAGGTTTACCACATTAGGATGCATGCCCTCTGTGCGACCAAGAGGAAGAAACGATCAATCATGTGCTACTAACGTGTGCGTTTACCAGATCGACATGGGCTGTAATCTATGAGGCTCTAGGCAAGCTGGATTGGACACCGACGGCACAAGACTCCCTTGGCCTATGGTTACGGGATAAGCAAGGGCCTAACAACTTGCGGCGGAAGGATCTACATACCATCTTCACCCTAACAATTTGGGAATTGGGAAGCATCGAAATGCTATCGTGTTCGATGGGGCATCTCCTTCGATGGATGTACTTCTAAGTAGGGTGAGGTCCGAAGGCATGATATGGTCGGTAGCCAGCAAGTTTAAGGGGAATGTAGACCCCTTCTTCCGTAGATTACAGAGGTGGGCAAGTAGGGAGGAGTAAAGTTGCAATGAAACTCTTGTAAAACTATGGTGGAGGCACTCTTTGCCTTTCTTCTTTAATATATAATATGCACACTCATGCATATTTGAGAAAAAGAATTTGAGATTTCCTTGACGGATTGTGACACACCACCACCACCACTTCCTATTAGTCTGTAGGATCACATTCTTGTGTGTTTCTATTGCTACTAACCATGACAGGATCACAAGTCAATGAGACTGACTAGGAGAACATGACGAACAAGGATTTACATGATAAATTTCAGCAAATGATGAGTGGACAGGTACAAGATATGTTGAACAGATTTGAAGTGGCCATGGAGAGGATCGATGGCATTGAGAAGGCATTCGAAACAAAGCTAGATGACAGGTTTAATGAACTACTCACGAGTCTTCCACAACCACCACCGGCTGCACCTGTCGCACCTCTGCAACAAAAAAAAAACAGGAATAACAACAAGAACAACAATAACAACAACAGCAATAACAACAACAACAACAACAAGAACAACAACAACAACGTCGCCTTGCAAATCAAGTGGGACGAGCCATGTGTGTTCCCCTTGAGCCCGACCAAACTTCTGGTGTCGCTACACCTACTATTGATGCTTTTATGGCTCCTGCTACTGCCGAGGAGGAGGAGGATTATGAGGGCGATTACGAGGTTGAGGTTGTTCAAAATCAGAACTACGTGCAACCACCAGCACCACCACCACCAGGTCGTCCACATGCATATGATCGCAACGGTAGGGCTGCAGCACCACCTCAGGTACGAGATCATGACCGTGTTCCTAAACTAAAATTGAATATTCCGCCATTTGAGGGTAGATACGTTCCTGATATATATCTTACTTGCGAATTAGAAACTGAACAACGTTTTACATGCTTACAATATCCTGAGGATAGACATGTTGCTGCTGCTGTTTGTGCTTTCACTAGTTTTGCTTGTGTATGGTGGTCTGAACATTGTAGATTATATCATATTCTAGCTACTTGGGCTGCTTTGAAAGCTGCTATGCGTACTCGTTGGGTTCCACCATATTATCAATGTGAATTACTTCAAAAATTGCAGCATTTAAGACAAGTAAAAAAATTCTTTAGAGGAATATTATCAGGAATTACGAACTGGCATGATTAGATGTTGTATTGTTGAGGATAACGAAGCTATGCTTGCACGTTTTATGGGTGGATTAAATAGAGAGATTCAGACCATTTTAGAGTATAAGGAGTATAATAATATCACTCATTTATTCCATCTTGCTTACAAAGCTGAACGTGAAGTGCAAGATCGACAGGCATTGGCGCGAACTAATTTTTCTGCAGGTCGACCTTCATCTTGGACACCACGTACATCCTCTACTTCCACACGTCCTACTCCAGCACTGCCTACTTCAGCCACCAACTCCAACTATGATACAAGAAAACAGGCACCACCACCTCCATCCGCCAAGAGCACACCTTCTGGTCTTGCACAGAGCTCTTCTTCATCCATGGTATCAACAGGTCCAACACATGATGTTATATGTCGTCGTTGCACTGGTAATGGTCACTATGCGATCAAATGCCCATCTCAGCATGTGATGATCATTACTGATGATGGTGGGTATGAGTCCGCTTGTGGTTATGATGGGGAGAATCTGGCTCTTATTGCGAGTGAAGATCAAGGTGGAGTTGATTCTGAGCAAGAGAGGCAATACATGGCCGCTGAAGATGCTAATAGGTATGAAAGTTTAGTTGCTCAATGTGTTTTGAATGGGCAGGTCACACAAGCTGAGCAAAATCAGAGGCACAATTTGTTCCATACAAAGGGAGTTGTGAAGGAACATTATGTTCGCGTTATCATAGATGGAGGGAGTTTCAACAACTTGGCTAGCATGGAGATGGTGGAGAAGATGTCTCTCACCACAAGGCCACATCCGCATCCTTACTACATCCAATGGTTCAACAACAGCGACAAGGCTAAGGTAACACGTACAGTTCGTGTGCATTTTAGTATAACTACATATGCTGATTATGTTGATTGTGATGTGGTACCCATGCAAGCATGTTCCTTATTACTTGGTAGACCATATCAATTCGATAAAAATTCTGTACACCATGGTAGAAACAATCAGTATACTCTTGTTCATAAGCATAAACATCTTACTTTGCTTCCTATGTCTCCTGATTCCATTTTGAAAGATGATATTCATAGAGCTAGTAAAGCAAAACAGGAGCAAAATAAGAGTGAAAATCAGATTGTGGCAAAAGAATTTAAGCAACAAATGAAGCCTAATAATAAACCATATAGTGTTGCTTCTGAAATTAAATTGAAAAGTGGATGTTTACTTGCCACCAAATCTAATATTGATGATCTAGATTTCAGCAAATCTGTTTGGTATGCTTTTGTGTGCAAAGAGGCATTATTTTCACTCGAGGACGTCCCTTCCTCTTTGCCTCCTATGTCACTAACATTTTGCAGGAGTTCTCTAACGTCTTTCCTCAAGATATGCCACCGGAATTACCACCTATTCGAGGGATTGAGCATCAGATTGACTTAATTCCTGGTGCTTCGCTGCCAAACCATGCGCCATACCGTACCAATCCAGAGGAGACGAAGGAGATTATGTGTCAAGTACAGGAGCTGCTCGAGAAAGGTTATATACGCGAATCTCTTAGTCGTTGTGTTGTTCCTATTATACTAGTGCCAGAAAGGATGGTACATCGCGTATGTCCGTTGATTGTAGAGGCATTAATAATATTACTATTCGTTATCGTCGTCCTATTCCTAGGCTAGATGATATGCTTGATGAATTGAGTGGCTCTACAATATTCTCCAAAGTTGATTTGCGTAGTGGATACCATCAAATTCGTATGAAATTGGGTGATGAATGGAAAACAACATTTAAAACTAAATTTGGACTATATGAGTGGTTAGTCATGCCTTTTGGGTTAACTAATGCACCTAGTACTTTCATGAGATTAATATACGAAGTTTTACCTGCTTTGATTGGACGATTTGTGGTAGTCTATTTTGATGATATACTGATTTATAGCAGATCTTTGGAGGAACATTTGGAACATTTGCATGTTGTTTTTATTGCTCTATGTGATGCATGTTTGTTTGGTTACCTTGGAAAGTGCACCTTTTGCACCGACCGAGTATCTTTTCTTGGCTATGTTGTTACTCCATAGGGAATTGAAGTTGATAAAGCCAAGATTGAAGCTATTGAGAGTTGGCCGCAGCCCAAAAGGGTCACACAAGTGAGGAGTTTTCTTTGACTCGCTGGTTTCTATAGGCGTTTCGTGAGAGATTTCAGCACCATTGCTGCACGTCTCAATGAGCTTACAAAGACGGATGTGCCTTTTGTTTGGGGTACCGCACAGGAAGAAACCTTCACGGTATTGAAAGATAAGTTGACGGATGCTCCATTACTACAACTTCCTGATTTTAATAAGACTTTTGAGCTTGAATGTGATGATAGTGGAATTGGATTAGGAGGTGTTTTATTACAAGATGGCAATCCTGTTGCATACTTTTGTGAAAAATTGAGTGGGCCTAGTCTGAATTTTTCTACTTATGATAAGGAATTATATACTCTTGTTCGGACCTTGGAAACATGGCCACATTATTTATGGCCCAAAGAATTTGCTATACATTCTGATCATGAATCTTTGAAAAATATTAAAAGTCAAGCTAAATTGAACCGTAGACATGCTAAATGGGTTGAATTCATTGAGACTTTCCCTTATGTCATTAAACACAAGAAGGGTAAATAAAATGTTATTGCTGATGCTTTGTCTCGTCATTATACAATGCTTTCACAACTTGACTTTAAAGTATTTGGTTTAGAGACCATCAAAGATCAATATGTGCATGATGCTGCATTTAAAGATGTAACGCAGAATTGTAAAGAGGGAAGAACATGGAACAAGTTCGTCATTAATGATGGACTTGTGTTCCATGCTAACAAGCTATGCATTCCAGTTAGCTCCGTTCGTCTTTTGTTATTGCAGGAGGCGCATGGAGGAGGATTAATGGGACACTTTGGCATGAAGAAGGCGGAGGACGTACTTGCTACACATTTCTTTTGGCTAAAGATGAGATGGGATGTTGAGCGTTTTGTTGCTCGCTGCACTACATGTCAAAAAGCTAAGTCATGACTCAATCGTCATGGTTTATATATGCCTTTTTCAGTACCTAGTGTTCCTTGGGAAGATATATCTATGTACTTTGTTTTGGGTTTACCTCGAACAAAGAAGGGGAGGGATAGCATATTTGTTGTCATGAGTAGATTTTCAAAAATGGCACACTTTTTACCATGTCATAAAAGCGATGATGCTGCTAATGTTGTTGATTTGTTCTTTCGTGAAATTATTCGCTTGCATGGTTTACCAAATACTATTGTTTCAGATCGTGATACTAAATTTCTTAGCCACTTTTGGAGATGTTTATGGGCTAAGTTGGGGACTAAACTGCTTTTTATTACTACATGTCACCCCCAAACTGATGGACAAACTAAGTAGTCAATAGAACATTGTCTACTATGCTTAGGGCTGTTTTGAAGAATAACCTTAAAATGTAGGAAAAATGCTTGCCTCATATTGAATTTTCTTATAATCGTTCGCTGCATTCTACTACTAAGATGTTCCCTTTTGATATTGTGTATGGTTTCCAACCTCGTGCACCCATTGATTTGTTGCCTCTTCCATCTTCGGAGAAGGTTAATTTTGATGCTAGACAACATGCTGAATTGATCTTAAAAATGCATGAGTTTACTAAAGAAAATATTGAGCGCATGAATACTAAATATAAACTTGCTGGAGATAAGGGTAGAAAACATGTTGTCTTTGCACTTGGAGATCTTGTTTAGTTTCATTTGCGTAAGGATAGGTTTCCTGATTTGCGCAAATAAAAGCTAATGCCACGTGTTGATGGTCCTTTTAAGGTGTTAGAGAAAATAAATGATAACGCATATAAACTTGAGCTGCCTGCAGATTTTGAGGTTAGTCCCACTTTTAACATTGCAGATTTGAAGCCTTATTTGGGGGAAGAAGATGAGCTTCCGTCGAGGACGATTTCATTTCAAGAAGGGGAGGATGATGAGGACATCAATACCATTGTTATACCCACAGCCCCTGCTGTTATACATACTGGACCAATTACTAGAGCTCGCGCACGTCAATTAAATTATCAAGTACTTTCGTTTCTTGGTAACGATTCTAATGTTTATGAGAATATGATGCTATCTGAATTGGATACATTTGTTTTGTTTACAAATGAAGGGCCTAGCTTGGACAAGAAGGATGAACATTGGAGCAAGATCAAGCATGGAGATGATGGCATGCACAAGGGGAAGAGGAACTGAGTTTCAAGTGATGATTTCAGGGCTTTGAAACCACCGTAATGAGTGCATGAAGGCTTGGACGAAATATACAAGATGCTACTTCATAAATTTCATCCAGAGGCTATTATATGTGTTGCGTCACCTTATTATTGGGCCAGGCCCATGTAATTTCTAAATTCTTTAGTATAGGTTGTTTTTAGAGTCCGTATGTGTGAGGAAATGGAGTTAGGGTTGGTTTCGGACCCCTCCTCCAAGGGGTCACGAAATTCTCCCCTATTCCTCCATATATACAGCCCTTAGGGCATCGTTTAGATTTTGGGTTTTGTTTAGATTAAAGTTCACCATAGCTGCAACTTGCGTACTTTGTTTGTGTTCAACGACCAGACCAAGACGTCACAGAACCCCACCTTGATCCATAAGGATTTCCTCTTATATTCGCTATATTCAGATTGCAATCTCAGTTTCTTGCTTGTTCTTCCTTTGCCTGCAGGAAATAGGCCCTCATGGTCAGGTTGATCGTGCTCCGGCGTGGTCAATAGCCTCTCGGAGTTGGTTTAGCGATTGCTAAGGTGCGAAGTCTTTGCACGTTCGTAGTCGAATCTTGAAAGTCTACTCCACCAAAAACGATAACCACCATCTCATCAACAGACGGGATACCTTTGCCTCTATCAGCAGCACCGTGCCTCTCCGATCTCTACAGCCATCTCAACATGACCTCAACGCCGTCCAAATCATCGCCAGAGCTCTACAAGAACACTCCAGCTACTTCCGCCGTGCTCAGGTACACCCAAATCTTTCTCCTTAGATCTGTAGCACCCCATTCCTTCGCGTAGTTCTTCGTAGTTCACCGGTGTTCATCACCACCCTTCGGTGTAGATCTAGATTCATTTGAGCAACCCGTGGAAATTCCCTAGTTGCTGCCGTAATACTATATTTGCATCTTGAATCTTTGTACTGCTCTCGAAACCCATTAACAGACTAGCTTGCACATCCACTTCACGTTTAGGTCTTTTAAATTTTCCCTTTTGGAATATTTTTTAGATCGGTAATTGAAGCCGCTCCATGGGAATCTTTGTATAGCCAACTCAACACTTAGCAGAAAATCAGAAAACCTCTGAAAAGCTAGCGCCGGCTTATGATTTTGTCGGCTCATCACCACTTGTCGTAGGTTGCATAAACTTGATAGTCATAGTTTGAATAGGCATAGCTGCTTTATTAATTTGCCGGCTCATAATTTGAGTAACCTGGCAACGTGCCATCCATGGATACATGTGCCGCCTCATCCATAATCATAGCAACCTCATTATTTCGCCGGCTTGTATCTTGGATAACTCTGACGACTTGTCGCCCATGATTATAATGTGTCGGTTCATCATTATTACCTTTACTTTGGAGTTTTAAACTTAGGCAACTCATCATGGCCTAGACCGATAAGGCCTGCAACTGGGTTAGATCCCATGTCTCACCTCTTATGCTGGATGACCTTGTGGGGCAAGGCCTCTTACCGGCTCAGGAAACAATTAGCTGGCGGGGGCCTGAAGAAAAGAGTTTCCCCCAGCCTCAGCAAGAGGAGTGGTCGTCTTTGTAGATCATCTTCAGAGGGGGTTTTGTCCGCCCGGGTCAAAATTCTTCCAGGATTTTCTCAAAATTTTCAACCTCCGCCCCCAGCACCTTGGTCCAAACTCAGTTACCATCTTTTCCAGTTTCAAGTCTTCTGTGAAGTTTATCTCCAGATGGAGCCAACTGTTCCTCTCTTTCTGGAGTTCTTCTACCACTAGTACAAGGAGGTGTTATACAAACGGTTTTTAATCCATTTCCACGATGGATTTTAAACCATCGCCAGGCGAGTGTGGGTGATAGGGGGGCCCTTCCCACACGACCCAGAAACAATCGGGAATAGGGAGCCATGATGCACACAGTTGTCCCTATAAAATTGTTTTTGATATCTCAAATATCCCAAACGATCCATCCTTGCTACTCGTTTGTGCTTGCATTGCCATCACAGTCGGTATTCTGTGGTGCTACGTTTACGATGCGCGACCCATCACAAACAGTTCATGATTATAGAACGTGTATGATAAGCAGACAATCACACACATTTACTTTTCCTCGACTGTATGTGATTCGATGTGAGAGTGCATATAGTTGTCCCTATAAAACTATATGCGAAGCTTGAATATATCCCACACGATTCATCCGTCGTACCCGTGTCGGATGAAGACCTATCGCACGCGTTCTTCTATGACCAAACGTTTGCGATGCACACATCAGCATAAATAGTCCATAATTGCCAAGCGTGTGTGATAAGGTGACTTTCGCAAACATTTAATAAGAAGGAACTGTGTGCATTGCCAAGCGTGTGTGATAAGGTGACTTTCTTGGCTGATCGTGTGTGCAGTAGAGATTGATCGCACACGTAGTGGATCCGAGAAACGTGTCTGATCTCCACATTTATCGCAGAAGTTTTGCTTTCGCAAACCGTGTGCAGTGTAATCCCTAATTTAATCCCTGCATTTAAAAATCACATATTTTGAATTTGAAAGTAGGCAATCACTTATTTCATATCGAACCATGTTTATTACAAATATAGGTTCAAGCACGAATGCATAATTCGATGCACAGGTACATATACTGAAGAACTACAGAAGCACCAAGTAAAGAATGATGAACCACAGTTGTACTAAAGACTATAAAGAGAGAGGCGAAAGACATTCTGGTTGCTAGAGAAGGTGAAGCGGAATGCCCATATTGGGCCCTCCTCCATGCCTAATGCGCGCACGACTCTAGGCCAACCCCTTGTGATGGCTGCCTGCCCATCCTTCACTGTCTTCATTAGGACTTCTCGATGCTCATTGTAGTCTGGATTTTACTTTAACCTTCATTGCGTGTCCACCAATCATGTACTTTGCAAGGTAATCTTGAGTAAAATGCATTGGGAACCACTGCAAATGAAAAAGATTCAGACATTGTTGTCTAACAACTCATTATGGGCAGTAAAGAGAGAAGGCTGCAGAGTTTGTAGTTACCATCCTACAGCTCACTGTTGTGTTGGATAGAGCGTAAACAAATAATTTGCTTGCCACCGTTCATATCTTTTTGCTAATAATCCTTATCATTTTCCTCACTTGATGCTTGTTCATGAATATCACATTGCCCCATACGCAAAAAGGGTCGATGCATGGATCTATATGCACTACATTAAGGAACGATGGGGGGAGTACAAGCCGAGGGATGAAACTAACCTCGGCGTAAAATGCTGGCCACTCCCGTTGTTGTCCTGCATAAGTAGTGGAAAGGCATGATAAGTACAACAACCTTAACATCAAAAAAATATAGACAAGGTAAACAACAGGCTTAACAGCAATCAAATATTGCAATTCAAACTGGTATTGTTGAAAATGAATAGAACGTAGCTCATGCTCAAACATCACACTGGATATATGTGTAAAACTGAAATAAAGGGCATGTGTTAACTACACCAAGCATAACTGGAACCAAATATAGCCGTTCAAACTGGTATTGATGAAATCGAGCGGCACAGTTCCGACTTGCACAAAATGAACATCACATTGTGAATGACTGAAATAAACGAGGCATAAATGATCGGTATAACCACCAAATATAGCCATTGAAAACTGGACAGAGTCTCACTTCAACCAACCTAACAAGCAAATACAGATAAATAGGGCATATGCTTGAAAACTGGACAAATGCTCACTGCAACCAACCTAACAAGCAAATACAGATAAACAGGGCATCTGCTTGAAAACTGGACAAATGCTCACCGCAACCAACCTAACAACCAAATACAGATAAACAAGGCATCTGCTTGATAACTGGACAAATGCTCACTGCAACCAACCTAACAACCAAACATAGATAAACAAGGCATCTGCTTGATAACTGGACAAATGCTCACTGCAACCAACCTAACAACCAAATACAGATAAACAAGGCATCTACTCACTATAAACAACCAAATATAGCCACTCGTGAAACTGAAGTGGACAATTCATACTTAAACATCATGTACCCTATTGACCATTACATTTTTGCATAACTGAAATAATTAAACACGGCACAGTTGAAACACCGCATGGCAAAAGCTACTACAACAAAGGGTACGGGTTGGCAAGCTAGAAAAGGTAAGATTTGCTAATAAGATGTTGCCTCACATGTCATGGAAGGGATCCTTCCAGTTGGAAGAGCACAGACCCATGCTGCGCTCACTGATGTTGCAGATGGGTTGTTTCACCTTGGAAGAACCTTTGTGGATGCCCTCCTTGTGGTCGTGGTCGATGAGATCTGACTTGGCAATTGAGGATCCCAAGCCGCCGCCATAGAACGTGTTCTTCAGAAATGACAAAATGAGCTCGATGGCGCACAAGGATTGCAAATCCTTGACCGCGTGGCGGAGGAGATCAGCGGCAGGGCCATCGAAGAGATCGACGGTGGTTGAACCAGAGGGGTTGGGGATGGACCACTTAACCTGTGACATGGCCCGTGTGAAGCTATAGCTGTCGACGTGCTTGATGTCATAGCCAGCTTTCCCGAGATACAATAATACGCTAGCCCGGTGACATGAAGCCTTCGGGATGGCAATGTAGTCAACGTCCTCACCGGCCTCCGCGGCGAGGTGTTGCTTTGGGATCGACAAGTCGAGACAAATAGCAGCCACCTCGCCAACGTCCGCTGGAGAGGCCATGATAAACCTCTTTTTGGCTGAACGCTCATTGGGCTCCCCGGGATACCTGGTCGGGCTTAGGATGCGACTCTCTAGAGCAGGGGATGTCGATATGGCGGGGAGGGACACCGCAGGCCTCATTTAAAAACTCAGGGGGGGAGACGGTATGGGAATCGCTGGGTAACCTGGACTTTATTATCTAAGCTAGGAGGAACGGGCAGACGGCAGGGGTTGGCGGCGCCGGTGGCAGCGGCGATCAAGGGTTCGAGGGGGGAGGGGGCGGGTGGGGTGGGACTGTGGAGGGGGGGGTGGTGTTTGAGGATACGCCGCGGCTACTGAAATTTTTAGTAATGGTGGGTGGAGATGGTGGTGGACGAGGGAGGGCGATGGTTCAAATGCCTCGGCTACTACAATTTTACTATAAGGCCAATGCTGGAGGAGTGGGGGCGATGGTTGAAGTGCCGCAGCTACTAAAATTTGGGTAAAGGAATTGATGCGGGGCGGGAGCACCCAAGATCGCACACGGTTCAATAAGAATGTGCGTGTATGATAATAAGGAAAAGCAGCGGAACCTCCGATTTTTGCATCGCTCAAGGCGGGTCGTTCGTTTTTAGATTTCTAGCTAGCTGGTCTATCGCATACGGTTCGTCCTAATTTTCAGACACAGACACAGAATTCATTCTAAATAAACTACCCGCCTTTAGCTTGCGCAGGTGGTGATTTTACAACACAATAGCATCGCATACGGTTAAGCCAGTACCTCCACCCTTGCCCGCGCTTGCGCAGTCATGGTGATTTCACAACACACTTGCATCGCACATGGTTAAGCCACTACCTTCACCTTTGCTCGCGCTTGCGTAGTCGTGGTGATTCACAGCGCACTGGCATCGCACATGGTTAAGCCACTACCTCCACCCCTACTCGCGCTTGCGCAGTCCTGGTGATTTCACAGCGCACTAGCATCACACACGTTTAATCCACTACCTACACCCTTGATCATGCTTGCGTAGTCGTGGTGATTTCACAATGCACTTGCATCGCACACGGTTAAGCCAGTACACCCGTGTCCATTGAGCGTCATCCGAGTCTTCGTAGCAAAAAAAAATGTGAGAGAGGGTCAGAAGACAGCCACACCAGCATGTGGCCCAAATATATATGAATGAAAAGGGTGGTCTGTGATGTTCAAAATTCCAATGCACAACTTTGATCGCGCGGGCCCACGGTTGGGCACGTCGTCGAAGATCGATGAGAGGGGCCAGAAGTCAAGAACCACCTGGAAGTGGCCAAATATATGTAGGAATATATGGTGTGATGTTTAAAACTTTAAATACACAATGCACAACTTTGGTGGCACCTGCCTCGCAAACCGGAAAGCCCCCTTGGATGAATCTATAATGACATAATGTCGTAGCTACCTAGCTAGGGTGCTTAACTCACCTCCCACTTCGTGTCGGCGGGGCGGATGCACGTACTGATACTTTGGTCATACATGCATGTCGCCATGACCTACCATAAGACAGACCAGTGAATCTATCGCTTGGTCAAACGACAACTGTTGTTGTTGATCAAAAATGGATAGAATATATATATATATATATATATATATATATATATATATATAAACCGCTTGGGCCAATAGATTGAACCATCATCAAAAATCGCACGAGAGGGACCACAAAACTAGCACCGCCTGCATGCGGCCCAAAATGATGTACGTTGGAAGGGGTGATGTGTGTTTTCAATATTGCATAATGTACAATTTAGATGTGGCGCCTGCCTCTCGATACAGACAACCACCATGAAAGCTAGGTAATTAAGGACGAGATACGCAGGGTACGGTGTCGGTCCAACCCACCAATTCGATCGTGTGGGAGGGAATCCTGACAACGCATGAGCTCAAACTTTGCTCGAACGACATGTGACGGTGGCCGGCCCTAACACGAACTAGGAGGAATCCATTCATGGCCAACACATACCCCTCGTCATCGGTCGAAGGGATGATATATATACACCCGGGGAGCCCAAAGATATGCGTGTCGTCACAAAAAATCGCACAAGGGAGACGTGGTCGATCAGAAGACCCCCTATACACTGCATGCGGCCTGAAAATATGTATGGGTGGTGAGTGATGTGTTGAATTCCCCAATGCACAACTTCGATGGGGCACCAACTACATTACAAACCGAACACCGTACCCGACCCCAAGCCAGGTTCAATACGTACGATGTCGGTTACCCAACTTCGAGACTGGCGGTGGGGGGAGGGGGGTCATCCAATGCATGTGCTCAAACTTTATTTGGTCTAACACGGCACACATAGCAATAGGAAACCATCATTGTCAAACCCTTCTCTTATGTTGGGTCAAAGGGATAGATTGTCCAGGCGCCCCTCGTTATCGGTCAAGGATGATATATATACACCTCGGGGAGCCCACAGATATGTGCGGCGTCTATAAACTGCACAAGGGAGACATGCTCGATCAGAGCACCCCCTATATATACCCTGCATGCGGCCCGAAAAAAATGTATGGGTCTGGTGTGTGATTTGTTCAAATCCCGAATGCACAACTTCGATGGGGCACCAACTACATTAGTAACATTACAAACTGAACATCGTACCCCCAGCCAGGTTAAACACGTACGATGTCGGTTCCGCAACTTCGAGGCGGGTGGGGGGGGGGTAGGGGGTGTCGTCCAACGCATGTGCTGAAACTTGATTTGCTCTAACATAGCACACAGAGCAAAGAGGAAACCCTTCTCGTGCGTTGGGTCAAAGGGATAGTTTGTGTGGTCCTACAGATGTCGATCATTCCTTGATTTTTGAGAACAAAAAATAACCAATAAAAAAACATATTCTACAAATTACCAAAACAAGGATCCCAAGGTTTATATAATCATCATGCGCTTTAATGAAGCTTGAGATATGCAACTTCCCATCGGGTCACCCATCCTTAGACTACTCCAGCCCTAGCATGCTTAACTTCTGCGTTCTATTCGACTAGGTTAGCGGATGGGAAGCCACCCCTTGTTGATAAGAATTGCCTCTTTGCATTTAAGACATTTCACGCTGGTCACCCTATGGGACCTACTCCCTACTATCACACATGTTTGTGCTTTTAGAAACTGTGTGCAATATTTACATGGCCGGTGTGTTGCCGCCTAGCCTTCTATGAGCAGTGACAGTGGTAGCGGGAAACCGATGGGAGAAGAGGCGGGAAACCGATGGGAGGTGTGGCGGGAAATGGTAGCGTGTTTGGATATCTAACAAAATTAATATGGAAAACTTAGTAAAGAAGGAAGCGTGAGCTAGCACGACGCATGTGCATAGTGCTTACCCACGGGTGACAGACGGTTGACCAGAACTGCTGTAAATATTCATGGTTCATTTGGCCTTTTTTATACATTATAATTAAGTGTTATAAGCATTAATTTAATGTGCATAATTCAATTAGTGCATCAAAATGGATACAAAAATCATACATGTGTCCTTGGGTGCATGTTTAGGTCCCATGCAAAGAATGGGAATGAATTACAACCGTCTCGGCGTCTGGCTCGGCCTCGTACATTGAGAATCTCAGTTTTTAAATCCCCGTAAATCCAAAACTCACCCAAAAATCGTGAAACTTGGCAGGGTGTCACGACATGGCACATATATGTCGCGGAAAAAAAATTGTCCATTTTGGGGCAAGTTTTATTACAAGCCTCTTATAAACTGGAGCTTCTCTCAAGAAGCCTCGTGGTTCCGATAGGGAAACGTGTCCCCCTTGTAGGCGAAACGACAATCGCTGCCTCTTTTCGCCTTGTATTTTTTTGTACAAGCAACATGGAATGACAGGATATCCATGCTGAAATTTAAAATTATTCAAGGTTCGTTTGGCCTTCTTATACATTAATTGAGTTTCCTAGGCATTTAATCTCCATAATTCAAATCTGAACTACAAATACATGCTCCAGTTCAAATGGCTAGAAAAATCATACATGTATCCTTGGGTGCATGTTTAGGTCCCATGCAAGGAATGGGAATGAATTACAACCGTGTCGTCGTCCTGGCTCATCCTCAAACATTGGGACTCTCGGTTTTTAAATCCCCATAAATCCAAAACTCACCAAAAAATCATGAAAGTTGGCATGGTGTCACATCATGGCACACATATGTCGTGGTAAAAAAATTGTCCAATTTGGGGCAAGCTTTATTACAAACCTCTTACAAACCGGAGCCTCTCGTAGGAACCCTCATGGTTTCGATAGGGAAATGTGTCCCCTTGTGGGCGAAACGATAATCGCTCCCTCTTCTCGCCTTGCATTTTCTTCTACACGCAACATGGAACAATGGGAGATTCGCGCTGAACTTTGAAATTACTCAGGGTTCGCTTGACCTTTTTTATACATTACTTGAGTTTTCTAGGCATTTAATGTCCATAATTCAAATCCGAACTACAAATACATGCTCTAGTGCACCAAAATGGCTAGAAAAATCATACATGTGTCCTTGGGTGTATGTTTAGGTCCCATGGAAGGAATGGCAATGAATTCAACCGTCTCGGTGTCCTGGCTTGGCCTCTAACATTGCGAATCTCGGTTTTTAAATCTCCATAAATCCAAAACTCAGCAGACAATGATGAAACTTGGCATGGTGTCATGACTTGGCACATATATGTTGTGGTAAAAAAAATGTCCAATTTGGGCCAAGCTATATTACAAGCCTCTTACAAACTGGAGCTTCTCGCAACCCTCGTGGTTTCGGTAGGGAAACATGCCCCTCTTGTGGATGAAACGATAATCGTTGCCTCTTCTAGACTTGTATTTTGTTTTCTACACGCAACATAGAATAACAGGAGTGTCGTGCTGAAATTTGAAACTGTTTAGGGTTTGTTTGGCCATTTTATATATTAATTGAGTTTTCTAGGCATTTAATGTAGTCCATAATTCAAATTTTAACTACAAGCACATGCTCCAGTGAAGCAAAATGGGTGGAAAATCATGCATGCACTACAGGAATCAGCTTCTTTGCCGTCTGCCATGGCAGACGACAAAGGAACCAAAAGCGGACGGCAAACCTCTTTGCCGTCTGCCGCTGACGGCAAAGGTGCCCGGCAAAGAAAGCTACAGTAAACAGGTTCTTTGCCGTCTGCTTCCTCAAAGTGGACGGCAAAGACCCTTTGCCGATGGTGGCAGACAGCAAAGAACCTGTACGGCAAATAACAGGCGTTAGCCACATTAGGTGGCTAACGGGAGGCTTTGCCGTCTGCCACCGATGGCAAACATGCCCTCCCCTTTGCCGTCTGGTATCTGACATCAGCCACGCGTCATGCCCCCCCAGCCTTTGCAGTCTGCCACTGATAGCAAACTCCCACAGCCTTTGTCGTCTGCCACAGACGGCAAAGTAACCAAATGGGTCAGCTCCCAGATTGCATAGGTTGCTGCCACGTGGCCTCTTTGCCGTCGGTGGCAGACGGCAAAGTGCCTGTATTGTTACTGTTTTTTCTGTTTTCTGTTATATCCTTGCATTTTCAAAAGACATATATGATATATATAGTTTCAACCTCAAACATAGCCCATGTATCCAACATCTAGCAGTCCATCAATGCAACAGAACACATAGGGTATTAAAAGATCCAATACATACATAGTTTCACGGAGTTCATCCATATATACATACATAGTTTCACATTGTTCATCAATACAAATGAAAACAAAAACTAAACACTAGCAGTCCATCAATGCTGCTTCCATGAAGTGAATGAAACCTGCAAAAATGGGAGTAAGAAAGTTAGAAGAAGAAGAAGAAGACTAGAATAAGAAGAAGAAGAAGAAGAAGAAGAAGAAGAAGAAGAAGAAGACTAGAAGAAGACGAAGAAGAAGAAGACTAGAAGAAGAAGAAGAAGAATAAGGGGTAGAAGATGGAGAAAAAGAAAGAAGAGAAAAAGGAAGAATAAGAAGATATTTTCTTCTTCTTCTTCTTCTTTTCTCATCTTTCTTCTTCTCTTCTATCTTTGTCGGTGTACTAAGTATGGGGCCATTAGTACCCCTTACTTGTGCACGGGCAGTTGTAGCCATCCTCGCGGCAAGGCTTGCCGGGATCAGCTCGAGGTCGATTTAAGTTATCAAGGAAATCATCAAGTCAGAGGTCTGAGAATTAGCAAATAAGCAAAGCTGGAAATCGAAGACCAGCCTCCCCGGCAAGATCCTTGCCGGGGTGGCCTGAGGAACCCGGCAAGGATCGGCGCCCGGCAAGGCTCGGCGCCCGGCAAGGATCGGTGCCCGGCAAGCCCTGGCGCCCAGCAAGTTTCGGCGCCTGGCGAGGTTCTGCCACTGTGCCACCGCTTCGGCACAGTGACGAGTCTGACATTCTGGCTCCTTCCATGGATGCGTGGCGGCGCGCCAGTGGAGGAGAGCTTAAGCGGTGCTGATGGGATGGCCCCTTTTTCCATCCCCAAGAAAGTGAGGACACCTCACGGTGCATTAAATGCGCTTGTCCTAATCCGTCAGGGGTTAGGTATGATACCCTGTAGCTACTTTACACCTCAATGTATGTACATTTTGCCACTGTGGAGACCCCTTTGAGCATATAAAAGGAGGCCCAAGGCAACTGCTACAGAGGAGGAGAACTTCTGGCCCATTCTGCATGCGTAGCTGCTCTTTGAACGTACTGTTCATTGCGAGCGCTCCTGGAGGCTGGGCTCAAGAACATCAATAAGAACACAAAGCAGGAGTAGGGTTTTACGCTGATCAGCGGCCTGAACCTGGGTAAAAACCTCACGCGTCGGTCTCCGGCTCTGCTCTTTGCGTGTACCTCTCCCCCCGCCGAATCGTAAAAGGGGTCTCTCGGGATCCCATAGGTGTCGTGCCCCGACATCTTTGGCGCGCCAGGTAGGGGGATTGAAGGTTGCGTGAACCTGATCTGGTGGTCGACGCCCTAGTTCCTTCATTATGCCGCCCAAGAAGAAGAACATCGCGACAGCACAACCGTCCAGGTCTGTTTTGCCCGCGCCTTCGCAGACAGGCGATGGTGTGGGTGCAGAAGGAAGAGGATTGGAACCCCCGCGGCGTTCTGGTGATCCAAGCCAAGCGAGCGGTATCGTTTGCAGTGGCAGTGGTAACTTGCGCACCGCTGGATCTAGAGATGGCGTTGCGTTGCCTACGGGTGACACAACAAACTCTAGGGATCAAAGAGCGCCTGCTGGAGCTCCCGCGCTGCCGCGAGCCTCGCAACCTGCCCAGGTTGTGCGAGACGAGCGACATCATGGCGCTGGTGGTTCGGGGCGTCCCTACGAAAAGGTTTCTGTGCATAGATCCCAAGATGCGCGGGACCAGCATGCACACCGAGCTGCCGGCGAAGGTGTCGCGCGGTCGCGTGACCGTGGCGGTGCTCCTTCTAACTTGGTTAGGAGTCAGAGCACCTCACGTACTTCGCACCTGTCACCGCCACCTACGCCAGCAGAAGCCTTGGCACATGCACAGCTGCTCCTCGATTTTCCTCCCGCCCCGGAGAAGATGGAGGAGTGGCGAGCTACTATCCAGAGCCTTATCGGCTTCGCTAATAAGGATGGACCACAAGAGGCAGGGCCCTCTCAACGGAAGCCCATCGATCCGATGCGAGCCGGTGGAGAGAAAACCGGAGGTGGTGCAACTACAGTGCACTCTCCCCCGCGACATCAGCGGCGGCCGACGGCTCAGCAAGTCGACCGCCATGAAGAAGTTTCCACGGCGTCGTCCGATCCGCGGATGCGCCGTGATCAGCGTCTGGTTCTCCAGGAACGAGGCAAGGAGGACGCTCGAACAACCATCAAGCGGCGACGGGAAGCACGCTATCAGTCTGATAAGCGCGCGGGCCCAGTTGTCGACGAGCCCGCGCCAGGGAACGTAGGAGACCTGCCTTACGAGGTGGGACCTCCAGCGTTTACCCGTGAGCAGCGGCAAGTCCAGTGGCCCAATCTCCGAACCTTCAAGCCAGAGGTCCCGGAGAAATATGACGGCAAGACCCATCCCTCGGAGTTCCTGAGCATCTACACCATTGCGGTGCAAGCTGCCGGGGGCCGAGATGACAAGATACTCGCCAACTACTTCCCGTTGGTGCTCAAACCCAACGTCAGGTCGTGGTTGATGCATCTGCCGGAGGATTCTATTTCTTGCTGGTCAGATCTGTGCCATCAGTTTGTTGGCGCCTTTGTTGGAGGCCACCAAGCTCCTGGCCAAGAAAGTGATTTGCACATCATCCCTCAGAAGGAGGGCGAGTCCTTGCGCAAGTTTATGCAGAGATTCAGCCGGGTGCAGTACAATATTCCTGATGTTCATCCTGCCGCTGTCATTAGCGCGTTCCATCAGAACGTGCGTAACCGCAGGATGCGGGAAGAGCTGGCGATGAACAAAGTCAGGAGTATTGCCGAGCTTTACACTTTGGCTGACAAGTGTGCTCGAGCTGAGGAGGGGAGAAAACTCCCCGGTGAAGCTGTTGGTGTGACAGGCGACTCAGAAGAAGAAGATGCCGCGGCTCCGTCAAGGAAAGGCCGGCGGCGGAATAGGAAGCGCGGAGGCAAGGCCGTGCTTGCCGTCGAGGAATCCGGCAACCCTGGCGCCGCCAAGAAGGCCAAGATTAGCGCCCCCCGCAAGGATCTTGCCAGGTGCCCTTCCTGTCAGGCCTTGGCGGCTGCCGACAAGTCGGAGAACTCCGGCAAGCAATATTGCAAGATCCATCGCACTAAGGGCCACGATCTCCAGGACTGCCGGCAAGTCGAGCAGCTTGCCGAGAAGCAGAAGGCTGAATACGAGAGGCGAGAGAAGGAGAAGGCCCAAGATGGTGCTGAGGGGTCCGGCAAGAAACGCGGTGGCCGAGGGGGTCGCCGCGGCAAGGCCAAGCAGCAGAAGGATCGGCCCGCTCGGGGCCGAGATAAAGAAGAAGGTGATGATGAGGAAGATGATGAATCCAGTGAGCAGGAATTCCAGAAGGCTACGGAGGCTATGTGCATTGATGGGGGTGCCTCGCTGCATTCTTCCCACCGCCAACTTAAACAGTGGGTGCGGGAGGTTAATGCGGCAGAGCCATCCCCCGATGCATGTAGGCCTCTGAAATGGTCCAGCACGCCTATCATCTTTGACGCCGAGGATCATCCTGATCGCACAACTGCGGTCGGGTGTTTGCCATTGTTGGTTTCCTCGACAATTCGCAACCTCAAGGTGACGAAGATGTTAGTTGACGGCGGGGCCGGCCTAAACTTAATCTCACCAGATGTGCTCACAAAGCTTCAGATTCTCGACGAAGACCTCGAGGAAACGGGTACGTTTCAAGGGGTCAACCCGGGAAGAACCCAGCCTAAGGGCAAGATCACGCTGCCGGTAACATTTGGCAGCGAGCTTAACTTCAGGACCGAAAAGGTGGTGTTTGATGTCGCCAAGATCCCCATGTCATACAATGGGATCCTTGGCCGGCCAGCGCTGGCTAAGTTCATGGCGGCATCACACTACGCATACAACGTCTTGAAGATGCCTGGGCCGTTGGGCGTCATCACTATCCATTCCGACAAGAAGGATGCGCTCATCTGTGCCGACCAACTTTACCGGGAAGCAGTTGCAGCACCTGCCATCGAGGCATCTGCTCCTGCCACTGGAACTCCCGGAGGGAAGAAGAAGACCGGCAGGAACCTTGGCGCGAACTCCGGCAAGCGCGCCTCCTCGGAGTGCTGCGCTTCCGTCGAGGACGTACCAGAGAGTTCCACCGGCAAGAACAAGAAGTCCAAGGCTGCCCCGCCAGAAACTAAGAAGGTGCCTGCCAGGGAGGACGGAACGGGGGGAACTTTCACCATAAGTTCCACCCTAGATGACAAATAGGAAAGCGCGCTCGTTGCTTTCCTGCGGGCGAATGTCGACGTGTTTGCATGGCAACCGTCTGACATCCCCGGCGTTCCCAGGAAAGTAATTGAGCACCACCATGCTGTCTGTCCCCATGCGCGGCCCATCAAGCAAAGGGTGAGAAAACAGGCCTTGGAGCGGCAAGAATTCATTGCCGAAGAAATTAAGAAGCTGGAGGCGGCAGGACTGGTCAAAGGAGTGCTTCATCCAACCTGGCTGGCCAATCCGGTTGTAGTGCGGAAAGCGAACGGGAAATGGAGGCTTTGTATCGATTACACAGATATCAATAAAGCTTGTCCAAAAGATCCTTTTCCCTTGCCGCGCATCGACCAGATTGTGGATGCCACCGCTGGTTGTGATCTCCTGTCCTTCCTTGATGCCTATTCAGGGAATCATCAGATTTTTATGGCAAAGGAAGATGAAGAGAAGACCGCCTTTATCACCCCATGTGGTATGTATTGTTTTATACGAATGCCTTTCGGGTTGAAAAGTGCTGGTTCAACATTTGCCAGAGCAATCCAGATTGGTTTTGAGCCACAACTCCATAGAAATATGGAGGCATATATGGATGATATAGTGGTCAAAACTAAGGATAAAGCAACGCTCATTCAAGATTTAGAAGAAACATTTGCGAACTTGAGCAAGATCAACTTGAAGCTCAATCCTGAGAAGTGTGTGTTTGGTGTTCCTTCTGGCAAGCTCCTCGGATTCTTTGTGTCTTGCCGGGGAATCGAAGCGAACCCCGACAAGATCAAAGCCATTGAGCAAATTGAAGCGCCGAGACGCGTCAAGGATGTGCGCCGTCTTGCCGGCTGTGTTGCTGCTCTAAGTAGGTTTATCTCCAAGTCTGCTGAGCGCGCCCTGCCCTTCTTCAAAATTTTGAAGAAGGCAGGCCCAATGAAATGGACTCCGGAAGCGGAAGCAGCGCTGCAAGATTTGAAGAAATACCTTTCTTCTCCACCGACGCTAGTTGCGCCTAAACCACAAGAGCCGTTGCTGCTGTATTTGGCGGCAACAAATCAAGTGGTTAGTGCTACGCTGGTGGCGCAGAGGGAAGCTGATGAGGAGGCAACATCAGCGGCAGGACCGCCAGATGGCATGGCAAGATCTTCCCCGGCAAGGGATGATCCCGGCAAGACAGAATCTGCGCAGACAGAAGAGCCCGTGCAGAAGAAAAAGGTGGTGCAGCGCCCAGTTTATTTTGTTAGCTCCCTCTTACAAGGGGCTAGATCAAGATATTCTGGTGTGCAGAAGTTGCTTTTCGGCCTCCTTATGGCCTCAAGAAAGCTGCGCCATTATTTTCAAGCACATGAGGTCACCGTCGTCACTCGCTTTCCGTTGCAACGGATTTTGCAAAATCCGGAAGCAACCGGCAGGATCGTGGAGTGGGCGTTGGAGCTGTCTAGCTTTGGTCTTAAGTTTGAAAGTACTTCGACGATTCAGAGCAGGGCCTTGGCGGAGTTCATTGCAGAATGGACCCCGACGCCAGACGAAGAAGTTCAAGAAACAAGTCTCCCCGGCAAGGAAACCGATCAGCAATGGGTTATGTACTTTGACGGGGCTTTTTCGCTGCAAGGCGCCGGTGCTGGTGTGCTGCTTGTCGCACCCACCGGAGAGCACCTCAAGTATGTAGTCCAAATGCATTTTCCCCAGGAGAGTTCAACCAATAACACTGCAGAGTACAAAGGTTTGCTTGCCGGTCTCAGGATCGCAGCAGACCTTGGTATCAGAAAGCTCATTATCAAAGGTGATTCACAGCTTGTCGTCAGGCAGGTCAACAAGAACTATCAGAGCCCATTGATGCAAGCCTACGTAGATGAAGTGAGGAAATTGGAAGAGCGCTTTGACGGTCTCCAAATGGAGCACGTTCCTCGTGCCGAGAACAGCGTTGCTGACGACCTGTCAAAGCGTGCTGCCCTCAAGTTGCCTGTGGAACCAGGAACTTTTGTGCTCCAATTGACTCAACCATCCGTGGCACCATCGACGCGGCAAGAAAAGAGAAGAAAGTTGAACTCTGGCCAGTACTTCCCGGCAGAGCTCCCCGGAGCCGCCGGCAAGGAAGTTGCCGGGATCGACACGCCTGCTGGGGAACAACAAGCTCCGGCAGGGCCTCAGGCCCTTGCTGTCGAGACAAACGTCCCCCCGGCGGAGGAGATGCCTTTAGTCCTAGCCGTCGAGCCTCAGGCTCCAGCATGGGCGCAGCACATTGTCCATTTCCTTCAGACAGGTGAACTCCCTGAGGAACAAGAAGAAGCGGAGAGAGTAGCCCGTCGGTCTGTTATGTACAAATTTGTCGATGACGTCCTGTACAGAAAGAGACTAAACGGTGTGAAATTGAAGTGCATTCCTCGAGAGGATGGACTAGAGCTGTTGGCAGAGATACATGGGGGCATGTGTGGCTCTCACATAGGGTCAAGAGCGCTTGCCGGGAAAGCATTCCGGCAAGGTTTCTTTTGGCCCACCGCTCTCCAGGATGCGACTGCACTAGTAACCAGGTGTGAAGCGTGCCAGTTTCATTCGAAGAAATTACATCAGCCAGCTCAAGCTCTTCAAACAATCCCTCTCTCCTGGCCATTTTCGGTCTGGGGGCTCGACATATTGGGCCCCTTCCCCCGTGCTGCCGGGGGCTTTGAGTACTTGTACGTTGCTATCGACAAGTTCACAAAGTGGCCGGAGGTGGAAGCGGTGAGGAAGGTGACAGCGCAGTCGGCTGTCAAGTTCTTCAAAGGAATTGTTTGCCGTTTCGGTGTGCCTAACAGGATCATCACCGACAACGGCACGCAGTTAACAAGTCGCACCTTCATGCAGTACGTCCAAGACCTTGGCGGCAAGATTTGCTTTGCCTCTGTTGCTCACCCGAGAAGCAACGGCCAAGCGGAGAGGGCCAATGCTGAAGTGCTGCGCGGTCTCAGGACCAGAACTTTTGACAGGCTGAAAAAGTGCGGAAGACGCTGGATTGATGAATTGCCGGCGGTTCTTTGGTCAATCAGAACGACACCAAATCGAGCCACCGGCCAGACGCCCTTCGCCCTAGTGTATGGAGCGGAAGCAGTTCTCCCCACGGAACTCATATACGGATCTCCTCGAGTGCTCGCTTATGATGAGCTCGAGCAAGAGCAACTGCGGCAAGATGACGCTGTGCTCCTTGAGGATAATCGTCTTCAGGCTGCTGTGCGAGCTGCACGCTACCAGCAAGCTTTGCGCCGCTATCATAGCCGCAAGGTTCATGCCCAAAGCCTTGAGGAAGGCGATCTTGTTCTTCGACGGATTCAGTCCGCCAAGAATTCAAACAAGTTGACGCCAAAGTGGGAAGGCCCTTATCGGGTAGTACGAGTCACCAGGCCTGGCGCTGTCCGCCTGGAGACCGAGGATGGCGTTCCAGTGAGTAATTCCTGGAATATCGAACATCTTCGCAAGTTCTATCCATAAGGCGCGGTTGCCGGGGGCTCCCGGCAACCACCTTTTTGTACAAGTCTTGCCGGCAAGGCATGTGATCCTTTGTACAAAGCCAGGCGCAGACCCTGAGCACAGATGAATAAATTTAAGTGTTGTACATTTCCTTATTGATTCTCATGTTCACATTCATATATGCATGTTTGTCTAAGATGTTGTATGACACCTGATCCCGGTAAGTTCTAACGAACCGCCAAGGTTTCATCTCTTTATTTTCTCTTCTTTCTTTTTCTTAAAGACAGAAGGATTCCTCGCGTGCACATCTGCCGGGGGGGAAGGGAGACATGAATACCAGCTGGTGACGTTCGGAATCGTATGCTTGCCGGAGGAAGAACAAAGCCAGAAAGCTAAGTCCTAAAAACTCAGAGCAAGTTTTTCTTTTATTACCAAGTTAGTTCCTTGGACGATTCCGACCCTTGTATGGAAAATCTGCATGCGAAAGAACCCTTGTCGTAATCAGTTGCGCCCTTATTTTGTTTCGAGTACGCTCAACGATTTAAGCGGCTGCACTGAGAGCGCCAAGGAGTCTTGCCGGCCGCTGCGCCTCTAGCAGGCTGCTGAAGTCCCGCACCCAGCGCTCGCGGTAGGTTGCGCTCCGGCAAGTTTTTCAGTAGGCGTAGGGTGAACTCCATACATAAAGGAATCAGACAAGGGAAGTAGCTAGCATGGGCCTAAACATAGTTAAAATATATTACATCCATGAGTTGCCACAGTCCTAACTCGAGACTTAACTGTCTTTTACATGAGATGGTGGCGGCAAGAATCAAAGGGAAGCACTCAATCCCTGCGCTGGCCTTCGATCCTTTTGATGGAGTCCACCTTCTCAAGGATCGGCGCGATGTACTTCTCAAGCGCTTCAACATTTGCATCCTTTGGCAGGTGGCCGAGTGCGCTGGAGAGGTCGATGCCGGGATTGCTGTGCACCACCTTGAGGAGCACCTTGCGAAGGACGGCCCGGCAAAGCCGGCGAGTCTCGTTCGCCAGTTGGGTCGCCCGGCTGGACTGGAGCGCCCTCAACGCGTTGATGATGCTTTCAAAGAACATCGTCAACCTGGCGCTTGGAGATATTCTTTCCTCGGAAGAATATCTGAAGTTCGACAAGCCCATGGTTGACAGTTCTGCGGTAAGCTTCTCCGCGGTGGCGATGAGACGGCCAGTCCAGATCTCCACCCCCTTTTCATAATCAGCCTGGGCAGCGGCAGCGCTCTTGAGCAGGTTCCTCTCTCCTTGGAGATCCTTGAGTAGAGCCTTCTCACGGGCCCTGCCGGCCTCGAGAGATTTCTGCAACATGGTCAGCTTCAGCTCCAGAACCGCAATATTATCAGCCGCAGAGGAAAGCTGCTTGGTCTTGTCGGACAGGGCAACTTGCATCTCCGCCAAGGAGTGGAGGGTTTTTTCCCTGTCCCCCTTGAGCGTCGAGAGTTCCTTGCCGTGCTCTTCAAGATCTGTTTCCAGCCTCTTCACTCTGTCGTTCAACTTGTTCTTGGCGGCCTCTGCAGCTTCGGCAGCATCGACGGCCTCCTTGAGCTTGCCGGCGTGACTTGCGGTTAGAGCTTCGAGCGCCTCCTTGTGCTTCTGCTCCAACTCCTGGGTCCGCCGCGCGACAAGATTTTCAATGTCTTCATCCTTGCTGTGAAGCTTGGCGGCGAGCGCCTGCTCACGAGCAGTGAGATCTTCCTCATGAGCATCAAGAGCAACGCGGCGCCCCGTCAGGAGGGCATCTTCGGCAGCAATCCTTTGAACAGCTTCGTCATGGGCTTTCTCCATGTCTGATTGCTTTAGGAGGACTTCATTCCATTGCTGGCTCACTTGTTCTCAACCGGCAACCAGCTCTTGAAGGGCCTCGGCATGCCAGATTTGCATTTGTGTGACGCGCTTCTGAAAATCCGCTTCGGCTGCCTCGACAACTGCCATTCTGGAGTCCGCCTTCTCCTTTCGGGCACGATGGAGAGCCTGGAGTTTGCAGAAGTTTTCGCCCATGGCCTGAAGGAGCTGATCCTCTTCAGACTTGCCACTGCTAGTGCTGGGATCGTCGACAACTTCAAGCCCGGTAGCAGTGATGATTTCTTCGAAAATTTCTCCTTCGGCTGGTGCCTCGGTGCTTGCCGTCCCTGGCAAGTTGATGAATAGGTTTTCGCCAACCTTGAGGTACTTGCTGGATGAGGGCTCGTCGGATGTTGATGGCTGGTCTTCAGTGGCCGCCTCACCAGTGACAGGGGGCTCCGCGGCCGATGCAGCGCCTGGCGCTCCTGCGGCAGGAATGCCGTCAGTATGGTCCCCAGCCTCCCTGTCGCCCTCTTCGGCAGGTTCTTCCGCGATTTCCGTTCGTGCCGTCTTGGCGGCCTCCCCGTCAAGAGCATCACCGGCCCCGGCAACATCATCCTTGGTGGCCTCGCTGGCGGTGATCCTGTTCGCTTCGGCAGCAGCGTCCCTGGCGGTCTCCTCGATGACGGCGTCGACGTCCATATGTTCCATCTCAGAGAACTCTGAAGGGAGAGGGAGAAGGTCAGAATAAGATCGAGTTTTTAGATTTTGAAGTGATCAAAGATAAAGAAGTAAGGGGAAAAGAATAACTAGCACTTTGAGGCGATCGAGTACCTGCGTCGGGCTGTCGAGAGGTAGCTTCGCCTCTCTCGGCAACTCCGGTTGCCGGGGGCGGGTTGCTGGAGTCCGTGCTTGTCGGCTCCTCCTCAATCTGGACGGGCTCGTCGGCAGGATCTCTTGCCGGAGATGTGCTTGTGGGCGGAGTGGTCGATGAAGGAGGCACAATGGGGCAATCCTCTCCTTGTTGCCATTCTTCTCCTGCGAACCCGAAGATATCAGCGACAAGAATGGAAGCTTTGGCACCAGCCAACAGAAAAAGGGACTATGAACTTACGCTGGGGGTTGCGCTGAGGACTAGGCTCCGGGCTCACGATGACGGTCTCTGGCACGCTAGTGGAGCCTGCCGGGGGCTCGTCGCCCGTAGAAGTCCTTGACCTCTTCGCCATCCTCTCCAGCAAGGTTTCTGTGTCACTGCGGAAGCGATGCAAGCAAGTCAGCAAAATTGATGCAAGATTGGAAGGTAAAAGCTGTAGCAAAGTACTTACTCTTCTTCCTCTCGCTCCGGACTAAAGCTGGAGATGTCGAAATCGACCTCCGTTGCGGTGTCTGGGTGGGGAGGCGGAGGAGGAGTCCTAGGCCGCTTGGCTGTGGCAGGCGCCGGGGCAGCTTCCGGTGCGGTGGTGCGAGACCCTCCTACCGCCCCAGCAGTGGCCGCTGGTGCGGGCCTCGCACGCCGTGCAGGCTGTTGACGGGCCCCCTGCCGCGGTCCGGTCTTGTCGGCCACTTTCTTGCCGGGGACTTCACCGCTCGAAGAGGGCTGGCTTGCTGGGATGTCAGACGCAGCCTTTCGAAGAACACGCTTCGCCTTCTTCTTCGGGGG
The DNA here is from genome assembly GCA_011799875.1 of Thinopyrum elongatum. Lineage (NCBI taxonomy): Eukaryota > Viridiplantae > Streptophyta > Magnoliopsida > Poales > Poaceae > Thinopyrum > Thinopyrum elongatum. Next base: position 249,794,678 of record CM022300.1, on the reverse strand, counting down.
AGGGGGCTCTTCTCGCGTCTCTTCTTCTTCGACTGAGTCCTCGCCGGACGAGATTTCAGCGGCTGCGCCGCTCTCTTCCCCGGCAACCTCGTCCTCCCCGGCAGGCTTCGCCTCCACTACCACCTCTGCCTCGCTGGCTTCCCACTCTGTGAAGCCAACGCTGCCGGCCTCCGCGGCAAGATTCGCTTCCACCACTCTGGTAGCAATGTATGCTACCTCCTGATCCGTGGTGGTGCGAATAAGATCTGGTTCTTGCCGGACAGGCTTTTCCGTCAGATTGTCGAAGAATTTCTGCGCTTCTTCCTCGCTTGGCTCGACCCAGGTCGGGTCAAGGCCGTGGGCATTGAACATCGGCAAGAAAGCAATGATCGACCCCAGCGCAGAGTTGTTGCACAAGGGGACGATCCTTGCCGGCAGCCGGTGCTTGTCTTCGCGCTGGAATAACTTCTGGCGGAGAGCGCCAAGCTACATAACAGTCAAGTTGTTGTTCAGCCCGGGGCGCAGCCTCATGACATCCGCTGCGTTCTTATACTCCCACGCTGGCCTTCCCCTATTCTGCAGAGGGGCGATGCGGCGGCGGAGGAAGTCGAAGCCGATCATCTCCATTGTCAGCCCGACGCCCTTCAAGCGAAGGATTCTGGTAGTGGCGATTGTGAGCTTCTCGTCTTCTGCGGCGAGATCGCCCCAATCCTTGCCGCGGACCACCTTCTGTCGCCGGGGATGGCAAAAAGGATGAGGATCTGCTTCCTGGATCCAGCACCATTCGGCCCGCCACTCGTCCCACTTTTCGCGATAAACTCCATCTGGGTATATCTCTTTGTTCCAGGCCCTTGGAATCCAAGCAATAGACCCAGAGAGAGCCTCTCCTTTTTGGATTCGAGGATAGAAATAGTGGCGGAAGAGAGCAGAATTGGGGATCACGCCGGCAAAATTTTCACAAAGATGGGCAAAGATCGACATGCAAAATACGGCATTCGGCGTGAAGTCAAGAAGGCGGAAGCCGTACGTATACATGATGTCGTTGAAGAAATCGGAAAAAGGTGGACAGAGCCCGCAATAAAAGTACGCAGTAAAGAAGGGGTATCTGTCCGACCCGCCTTTGGAATTGGCACCTGGGATGACGCGTGTGGCGGGGTGGGCTTGTGTTCCCTTCGCCCACATGCATTGGTATCGTCCCTTCAAGGTTTCAGCGTCAAGCGTCGGAGGAAAGATGACGAGCCTCTTCTGCATCTTCACCAGCTCGCTTTCCGGAACTTCGGCTTTTGCCTCCTTGTCTGTGCCCTTGCCCTTGCTGGTCATGGGTGGCATGGCGGCTGTGGAGATGGAAGCAGGAGGATGGAACGAGCGCGGGAACGGCGAGCAGAAGAGAAGGAAGATTTCGCTCTGAGCTCGAGCAGAGGAAGGCGATGGCGATAGCCAGATTGGGAAGAAGAGGGGGGTGAATGGGTTTGCACCTCCACGACTTCTCCTTTTTATGGGGAAGGAGCGGGGTCACCTTGTTTATCCCCCAATATGAATGCACCTCTGTGGGCGCGAAACAGTTTGCAGCTTTTTTGGCACGCTTCCCACATCGCGCGCTCCGTGCGCGTAGTGGGGAGCACAGTAAAACAAGATCTTTGCGAGCAGTTAATTCCCTGCCACGCATGCCCGTGCACTGTTTGGGCCTAGCCCAACAACGCCTCGCACTCGTGTATGGCCCAGGACCGGGGGCTCCGGTCGGTGTACTAAGTATGGGGCCATTAGTACCCCTTACTTGTGCACAGGCAGTTGTAGCCATCCTCGCGGCAAGGCTTGCCGGGATCAGCTCGAGGTCGATTTAAGTTATCAAGGAAATCATCAAGTCAGAGGTCTGAGAATCAGCAAATAAGCAAAGCTGGAAATCGAAGACCAGCCTCCCCGGCAAGATCCTTGCCGGGGTGGCCTGAGGAACCCGGCAAGGATCGGCGCCCGGCAAGGCTCGGCGCCCGACAAGGATCGGTGCCCGGCAAGGCCTGGCGCCGAGCAAGTTTCGGCGCCTGGCGAGGTTCTGCCACTGTGCCACCGCTTCGGCATAGTGACGAGTCTGACATTCTGGCTCCTTCCATGGATGCGTGGCGGCGCGCCAGTGGAGGAGAGCTTAGGCGGTGCTGATGGGATGGCCCCTTTTTCCATCCCCAAGAAAGTGAGGACACCTAAACGGACACCTCACGGTGCATTAAATGCGCTTGTCCTAATCCGTCAGGGGTTAGGTATGATACCCTGTAGCTACTTTACACCTCAATGTATGTACATTTTGCCACTGTGGAGACCCCTTTGAGCATATAAAAGGAGGCCCAAGGCAACTGCTACAGAGGAGGAGAACTTCTGGCCCATTCTGCATGCGTAGCTGCTCTTTGAACGTACTGTTCATTGCGAGCGCTCCTGGAGGCTGGGCTCAAGAACATCAATAAGAACACAAAGCAGGAGTAGGGTTTTATGCTGATCAGCGGCCTGAACCTGGGTAAAAACCTCACGCGTCGGTCTCCGGCTCTGCTCTTTGCGTGTACCTCTCCCCCCGCCGAATCGTAAAAGGGGTCTCTCGGGATCCCATAGGTGTCGTGCCCCGACAATCTTTTTATCCTTTTCCTTCTCATTCTCATTCTTCTTCTTTTATTCTTCCTTTTTCTTCTCTTTCTTCTTCTATTCTTTCTTTTTCTCCTCTTCCGTGTTTTTCTTCTTCTTATTCCTTATTTGTGTCATTTTAGAGCTAACTTAGGTAATTATGCCATTTTTGAGCTAACTAAGCTTATTATGTCAATTTGGAGGAAAATAAGGTAAGTATAGGTCATTTTTACGCTAACGTAGGTGATGATGCCATTTTTGAGCCAACTTAGGTAAGTATAGCTCATTTTTTATCTAACTTTGGTAATTATGCCATTTTGGAGGAATATAAGCTAAGTATATGACATTTATGAGAGAACCAAGGTTATTATGCCATTTTTGAAATGAATAAGCTATTTATGAGAGAACGAAGCTAAGTATGCTTTTGTTAAGCAAAACACTAGAGAAAACTTACCGTCATCACAACAAATGCGATCAAGATCGCAACTAAGGTAACAATTGATCCAACGGCATAATGATACCAAGCCTCATTATCGATGGCATATTTTCTAATCTTACTAATCTTCAAGTGCATTGCATCTATCTTCAAGTGCATTGCATCCATCTTCAAGCGCATTGCATTCATCTTGATCTTGTGATCATCGACGACATCGGCAACATACAACTCCAATTTCATCTTCTCTTCTTCAATTCTTTTCATTTTTTCTTTCAAATACTTGTTTTCTTTTTCAACTAAATTTAATTTCTCGACAAGAGGGTTGGTTGCAATTTTTGGTTCACATACCTCCTAGATAAAAATATCTCTATGTCAACTTGATGGGCATAATTGTCATAAATACAAAATGCATCAAATAGTTATAAAAGAGAATATACCACAGTCGAATCATAAACCAGACGAGGGCCGATGGGGATGGATATCAAGACTATGGCACTACAAGTAAGAAAACTATACAAGTAACTATATAAATCATACAATCATACAAGTAACTATATAAATCAAGTACAACATAAAAAAAATTGAATACCTAAGATGAACTAACAATATATATATATATGTATATAATACAAATTGAATACCTAACATGAACTAATAATAATCTTGATCGTCTGTATATGCTTCGGGATCAATAAATGAATCATCATCATCACTATCATCAATGACGTGCTCATCGGGTTCAACGGCATCAACATGTGGAAGGCCACCTTTACGTAATCGGTCAAGCATTGACAAGTCATCCGCAGCAGTAACCTCTTCTTGTTTCGGCTCAGGGGTGAAGTCGGATTCACTATCGCTGTCTACTTCAATGTTCTGGGCTGAAGTAGAGCATTTCTTAAAGCGTTTTTTGGAAACACGTGTTTCTTGGAATAATTCTCCTTCATATGTGTCTGGGTTAATGTGAGGTTCATAATCCTCTTCATTGGGGGGAGGTGGTCTAACACCTGGCGGCACTTCATAAACGACATCCCAACCATTCTGATTTGGATCAGTTTGGCAGGCCCACGGTAGATACAAAACTTGGGTCGCCTGTTGAGCCGTAATATAGACATCGGGGACATCTAAATGGGTGCTTTGTTTGATTTCGACTAGCCCTATATGTTCATGAGTCCTTCTAGTCTCCTTCGGCTGCAACCAGTAACATTTGAAGACTACAACGTTCGGTGGGTTTTCACCATAGAATAGAAGTTCATACATTGCTTCAACTCTCCCATAATACTCCGTATCTCCTTCACCGATAGCAGAGACACAACAATTTGTAGACTTTCGATCGGCCATAGATAGCTCTTTGCCGAAGGTACGAAAGAGATACCCGTTGATGTCATATTTCTTAAATGAACGGACCTTATAGTTAAAACCATTAGCGACTTGTCTCAATTCGGCGTCCATAGACTCTGAATTAGCCTACAAGTTTAATACGAAAGGATTGTTGCATTAGCCGCAAATTAGACGAAGAAATGAGAATGGTCTAATGTAAATTACCGTTTGTTTGAACCAAGAGATGAAACCGGGAAAGCCGCCTCCTTGCTTTGCCAGAAGCTCATACTCTTCGATGGATTCCTTTTGGATCACCGCTCCATCCGAGAATTTGGCGACGTATTGACTGTATCAAATATCCGGGAATAAGAGTAGTTCAAAGGAATTAGAAGTTGCGAAACAATGTACCGCGAGAACTTACTCGATGTACGGCCGCACTTTTGTTAGGTTGTTGAAGATATACAACAAAATATTCCGCCATTCTTCGACATCCAATGATAATGGTTTCGAAGCACCGGCTAGTGCGAGATTCCCTTTGAATAGGCTGAGCTTGGATCCACCTTTTTTAGGGTCGCCAGCATTGTACCGAGGCTTCGGATTATGCAAATGACGATTTTGGCTTCATAGTGTGCTGTCATGAAGTTTGCCGCCTCCTCAGTAATGAATGCCTCGGCCATCGATGCTTCAATTCTACGTTTATTTTTACATTTTGCTCGAAGCGTCTTCTGCATCCTTTCAGTTCCGTAGCACCAACGATTTTCCATGCCCCCCCCCCAATCTTACCTCGGTCGGGATATGCAATATCAAGTGCTGCATTGGATTAAAGAAGCCTGGCGGAAAGATCTTCTCTAACTTGTAGATCAACTCCAGCGCCAACTCTTCCATTTCTTCTAGCAGGCCAGGCGATAGTTCTTTCGCACAAAGAACACAAAAGAAATAGCTCAGCTCTGCCAGTACTAGCCATTCATCCTTAGGGATGAAGCCACGCAACATCACCGGCATTACCCATTCAATCCATATGTGCCAATCATGACTCTTGAGACCAAATATTTTCAATTTTTCAAGACTCGCTCCCCTCTTTAGATTCGCTGCATACCCATCGGGGAACATCAACTGCATTTTCACCCACAAGATAATTTCCCTTATAGCTAGTCTTCCAAGATTGAACCATGCCTTTGGCTTCGTCCAGTTCTGCTTTTGATGAGGACATCAATACCATTGTTACACCCACAGCCCCTGCTTCTATACATACTGGACCAATTACTAGAGCTCGCGCACGCCAATTAAAATATCAGGTACTTTCGTTTCTTGGTAATGATTCTAAAGTTCATGAGAATATGATGCTGCCTAAATTGGATACATTTGTTTTGCTTACAAATGAAGGGCCTAGCTTGGACAAGAAAGAGGAACCTTGGAGCAAGTTCAAGCATGGAGATGATGGCATGCACAAGGGGAACAAGAACGGAGTTACAAGTGATGATTTCAGGACTTTGAAGCCACCATAATGAGTGCAGGAAGCCTTGGACGAAATATACAAGATGTCACTTCATAAATTTCGTCCAGAGGCTATTATAGGTGCTGCGTCACCTTATTATTGGGCCAGGCCCATGTAATTTCGAAATACTTGAGCATAGGCTGTTTTTAGAGTCCGTATGTGTGGGGAAACAAGAGATAGGGTTGGTTTCGGTCCCCTCCTTCAAGGACCACGAAATCCCCTCCTCTTCCTCCATATATACAGCCCTTAGGGCACCGTTTAGACTTTGGGTTTTGTTTAGATTAAAAGTTCGCCATAGCTGCAACTTCGCGTACTTCGTTTGTGTTCAACGACCAGACCAAGACATCACAGAACCCCACCTTGATCAATAAAGCTTTCATCTTATATTCGCAATATCCAGATTGCAAATCTTAGTTTCTTGCTTGTTCTTCATTTGCTTGCAGGAGATAGACCCTCGTGGTCAGGTTGATTGTGCTCCGGCGTGGTCAATAACCTCTCGGAGTTGGTTTAGCGATTGCTAAGGCGCGACGTCCTCGCACGTTCGTAGTCGGATCGTCAAAGTCTACTCCACCAAAAACGATAGCTATCATCTCATCGAAAGATCGGGACACCCTCACCTCTATCAAGTGGTATCAGATTTCCAGGTTGCTCGGTGAGATTTTACAGTTTTTCGTAGTTTAGATCGAGTCTATTCTTCATACCTACAGTCCACGAAAAAGCCAAAAAAAAAATTAGGGTTAGTTCATCATATCCGAACCAATCTGAGCCTTTGCATAATCTTTTTAGGGTTTTTGCTTTGTTGAATTTGCGGTTGCATCGTCGTGTCTAGTTGCTGGTCTTAGCGTCTAGTCCTTCGAGTTTCGAGTTCTGTCACGGTTTGTCACGCCGCCGCCGCACCATATACCACCACCGCTGCCATATACCACCACCGCTGCCATATCCTACCACCGCTGCCATATACCATCAGCGCAGCCATATTCTACCACCATATATCCACCACCAATCCGAGTTCTTTTTATATTAGATTTGTTTTCGAGACCCATCTATTTTCCGATTCGTGTTTCCTTGCCTGAGTAGGATTCGAAAAAAAAAAGTCTGGAGACCCCCGGGCAGTTTTTAGGCCAAAATTTTGGCAGTCAAAAATATTTTTTCCCTATCCTATTTTTAGGTCCCAGGGAGCGTTTTGAGACACTCGCCATCATAGTGATTTTTTGTCGCACTTTTTCGTCGTCGCTGCCCTGATTTCCGAAAAAAAAAATTGTCAAAAAAAAATTTCATGCCAATCCTGATAGTTTGACTTGGGAAGAGTTTTGAGACACTCGCCCAAAAAAAAACGATTTTTTTTAGAGTGTGCTCTTCCCTTGTTTATGTGCCGCGCCATGATTTTGTTAGTGTTCTAGGCTCGCGTCTCTAGTACGGTCTAGCCTAGGACCAGCACAGTACCGTCGTTGAGCGTTTATTCAACTTTGCATCTCTGAATTGATTATTGCTGACCCTTTTTGCTACCATATCATAAGCCTTCCCAGCACCACATACATCTACGTCGTGCATTTGACACCACCTGGCAATCGCTCTGTCCAATCTTTAAGAGTTTTGACTACAACGGTTGCCGATCACCACCTGCTGCTGGGTAAGAACTGGTAAGCATTTGAGATTCGCTTGACGGTTTTGTGACACACCACCACCACCACTTCCCAGTAGTCTGTAGGATCATATTCTTGTGTGTTTCTATTGCTGCTAACCATGGCAGGATCACAAGCCGATGAGACTGATTGGGAGAACATGACGAACAAACAGCTACATGATAAATTTCAGCAAATGATGAGTGGACAGGTGCAAGATGTGCTAAACAGATTTGAAGAGGCCATGGAGAAGATAGACGGAATTGAGAAGACGTTCGAAACAAAGCTCGATAACAAGTTTAATGAATTGCTCGCGCGTCTTCCACAACCACCGCCGGCTGCACCTGTCGCACCTCTACAACAACAACGTCGCCTTCCAAATCAAGTGGGACGAGCACAGCGCGTTCCCCTTGAGCCTGGTCAAACTTCTGGTGCCGCTGCACCTACTGTTGATGCTTCTATGGCTCCTGCTGCCGTTGAGGAGGATGATTATGCGGGCGATTACGAGGATGAGGTTGATCAAAATCAGAACTACGTGCAACCACCACCACCAGGTCGTCCACATGCAAATAGTCGCAATGGTAGGGCTGCATTACCAGCTCAGGTACGAGATCATGACCATCTTCCTAAACTGAAATTGAATATTCCACCATTTGAGGGTAGATATGTTCCTGATATATATCTTACTTGGGAGTTAGAAACTGAACAACGTTTTACATGTTTACAATATCCCGAGGAGAGACGTGTTGCTGCTACTGTTTGTGCTTTTACTAGTTTTGCATGTGTATGGTGGTCTGAACATTGTAGATTATATCCTATTCCAACTACTTGGGCTGCTTTGAAAACTGCTATGCGTACTCGTTGGGTTCCACCATATTATCAACGTGAATTACTTCAAAAATTGCAGCGCTTAAGACAAGGAAAAAATTCTGTAGAAGAATATTATCAGGAATTACAAACTGGCATGATTAGATGTGGTATTGTTGAGGAGAATGAAGCTATGCTTGCACGTTTTATGGGTGGATTAAATAGAGAGATTCAGACCATTCTAGAGTATAAGGAGTATAATAATATCACTCGTTTATTCCATCTTGCTTGTAAAGCTGAACGTGAAGTGCAGGATCGACAGGCATTGGCGCGGACTTACTTTTCTGCAGGTCGACCTTCATCGTGGACACCGCGTGCATCCTCTACTTCCACACATTCTATTGCACCGACACCTCCATCAGCTGCCACCTCCAGCCGTGATACAAGGAAGCAGGCACAACCACCACTATCTGCCAAGAGCACACCTACCGGGCCTGCACAGAGTTCTTCTTCTTCCATGGCATCAACAGGGCATACAAGTGATATTATTTGTCGTCGTTGTAAGGGAAGAGGTCATTATGCGAGAGAATGCAAATCTTAGCGTGTGATGATTGCTACCGAGGATGGTGGGTATGAGTCCGCTAGTGACTATGATGAGGAGACTTTGGCTCTCATTACACGTGAAGAACACGGTGGAGATGATTCTGAACAAGAGACGCAATACATGGCTCCTGAAGACGCTGACAGGTATGAATGTTTAGTTGCTCAACGTGTTTTGAGTGTGGAGGTCACAAAAGCTGAGCAAAATCAGAGGCATAATTTGTTCCATACAAAGGGAGTTGTGAAGGAACGTTCTGTTCGCGTCATCATAGATGGAGGGAGCTGCAACAACTTGGCTAGCATGGAGATGGTGGAGAAGCTCTCTCTCACCACAAGACCACATCCACATCCTTACTATATCCAATGGTTCAACAACAGCGGCAAGGTTAAGGTAACACGTACTGTTCGTGTGCATTTTAGTATCTCTACGTATGCTGATTTTGTTGATTGTGATGTGGTACCCATGCAAGCATGTTCCTTATTACTTGGTAGACCATGGCAATTTGAGAAAAGTTCTGTACACCATGGTAGAAACAATTAGTATACTCTTGTTCATAAGGATAAACATATTACTTTGCTTCCTATGTCTCCTGATTCTATTTTGAAAGATGATATTAATAGAGCTAGTAAGGAAAAACAGGAGCAAAATAAGAGTGAAAATCAGATTGTGGCAAAAGAATTTGAGCAACAAATGAATCCTCATAATAAACCATCTAGTGTTGCTTCTGAAATTAAATTGAAAAGTGCATGTTTACTTGCCACCAAATCTGATATTGATGATCTAGATTTCAGCAAATCTGTTTGCTATGCTTTTGTGTGCAAAGAGGCATTATTTTCATTCGAGGACATGCCTTCCTCTTTGCCTCCTGCTGTTACTAACATTTTGCAGGAGTTCGCCGACGTCTTTCCACAAGATGTGCCTCCGGGATTACCACCTATTCGAGGGATTGAGCATCAGATTGACTTAATTCCCGGTGCATTGCTACCCAACCGTGCACCATACCGTACTAATCCAGAGGAGACGAAGGAGATTATGCGTCAAGTCCAGGAGTTGCTCGACAAAGGTTATATACGCGAATCCCTTAGTCCTTGTGTTGTTCCTATTATTCTAGTGCCGAAAAAGGATGGTACATCGCGTATGTGTGTTGATTGTAGAGGCATTAATAATATTACTATTCGTTATCGTCATCCTATTCCTAGACTAGATGATATGCTTGATGAATTGAGTGGCTCTACAATATTCTCCAAAGTTGATTTGCGTAGTGGATACCATCAAATTCGTATGAAATTGGGGGATGAATGGAAAACAGCATTTAAAACAAAGTTTGGATTATATGAGTGGTTAGTCATGCCTTTTGGGTTAACTAATGCACCTAGTACTTTCATGAGATTAATGAACGAAGTTTTACGTGCTTTCATTGGACGATTTGTGGTAGTCTATTTTGATGATATACTGCTTTATAGCAGATCTTTGGAGGAACATTTGGAACATTTACGTGCTGTTTTTATTGCTTTACGTGATGCACGTTTGTTTGGTAACCTTGGGAAGTGCACCTTTTGCACCGACCGAGTATCTTTTCTTGGCTATGTTGTTACTCCACAGGGAATTGAAGTTGATAAAGCCAAGATTGAAGCTATTGAGAGTTGGCCACAGCCCAAAACGGTCACTCAAGTGAGGAGTTTTCTTGGACTCGCTGGTTTCTATAGGCGTTTTGTGAGAGATTTCAGCACCATTGCTGCACCTCTCAATGAGCTTACAAAGAAGGATGTGCCTTTTGTTTGGGGTAACTCACAGGAAGAAGCCTTCACGGTATTGAAAGATAAGTTGACACATGCTCCTTTACTCCAACTTCCTGATTTTAATAAGACTTTTGAGCTTGAATGTGATGCTAGTGGAATTGGATTAGGAGGTGTTTTATTACAAGATGGCAAACCTGTTGCATACTTTTCTGAAAAATTGAGTGGGCCTAGTCTGAACTATTCTACTTATGATAAAGAATTATATGCTCTTGTTCGGACCTTAGAAACATGGCAACATTATTTATGGCCCAAAGAATTTGTTATACATTCTGATCATGAATCTTTGAAACACATTAAATGATAGAGGCGAGGGTGTCCCGATCTTTCGATGAGATGATAGCTATCGTTTTTGGTGGAGTAGACTTTGACGATCCGACTACGAACGTGCGAGGACGTCGCGCCTTAGCAATCGCTAAACCAACTCCGAGAGGTTATTGACCATGCCGGAGCACAATCAACCTGACCACGAGGGTCTATCTCCTGCAAGCAAACGAAGAACAAGCAAGAAACTAAGATTTGCAATCTGGATATTGCGAATATAAGATGAAAGCTTTATTGATCAAGGTGGGGTTCTGTGACGTCTTGGTCTGGTCGTTGAACACAAACGAAGTACGCGAAGTTGCAGCTATGGCGAACTTTTAATCTAAACAAAACCCAAAGTCTAAACGGTGCCCTAAGGGCTGTATATATGGAGGAAGAGGAGGGGATTTCGTGGCCCTTGAAGGAGGGGTCCGAAACCAACCCTATCTCTTGTTTCCCCACACATACGGACTCTAAAAACAGCCTATACTCAAGTATTTCGAAATTACATCGGCCTGGCCCAATAATAAGGTGACGCAGCACCTATAATAGCCTCTGGACGAAATTTATGAAGTGACATCTTGTATATTTCGTCCAAGGCTTCCTGCACTCATTATGGTGGCTTCAAAGTCCTGAAATCATCACTTGTAACTCCGTTCTTGTTCCCCTTGTGCATGCCATCATCTCCATGCTTGAACTTGCTCCAAGGTTCCTCTTTCTTGTCCAAGCTAGGCCCTTCATTTGTAAGCAAAACAAATGTATCCAATTTAGGCAGCATCATATTCTCATGAACTTTAGAATCATTACCAAGAAACGAAAGTACCTGATATTTTAATTGGCATGCGCGAGCTCTAGTAATTGGTCCAGTATGTATAGAAGCAGGGGCTGTGGGTGTAACAATGGTATTGATGTCCTCATCACTAGATGATATGCTTGATGAATTGAGTGGCTCTACAATATTCTCCAAAGTTGATTTGCGTAGTGGATACCATCAAATTCGTATGAAATTGGGGGATGAATGGAAAACAGCATTTAAAACAAAGTTTGGATTATATGAGTGGTTAGTCATGCCTTTTGGGTTAACTAATGCACCTAGTACTTTCATGAGATTAATGAACGAAGTTTTACGTGCTTTCATTGGACGATTTGTGGTAGTCTATTTTGATGATATACTGATTTATAGCAGATCTTTGGAGGAACATTTGGAACATTTACGTGGTGTTTTTATTGCTTTACGTGATGCACGTTTGTTTGGTAACCTTGGGAAGTGCACCTTTTGCACCGACCGAGTATCTTTTCTTGGCTATGTTGTTACTCCACAGGGAATTGAAGTTGATAAAGCCAAGATTGAAGCTATTGAGAGTTGGCCACAGCCCAAAACGGTCACTCAAGTGAGGAGTTTTCTTGGACTCGCTGGTTTCTATAGGCGTTTTGTGAGAGATTTCAGCACCATTGCTGCACCTCTCAATGAGCTTACAAAGAAGGATGTGCCTTTTGTTTGGGGTACCTCACAGGAAGAAGCCTTCACGGTATTGAAAGATAAGTTGACACATGCTCCTTTACTCCAACTTCCTGATTTTAATAAGACTTTTGAGCTTGAATGTGATGCTAGTGGAATTGGATTAGGAGGTGTTTTATTACAAGATGGCAAACCTGTTGCATACTTTTCTGAAAAATTGAGTGGGCCTAGTCTGAACTATTCTCCTTATGATAAAGAATTATATGCTCTTGTTCGGACCTTAGAAACATGGCAACATTATTTATGGCCCAAAGAATTTGTTATACATTGTGATCATGAATCTTTGAAACACATTAAAAGTCAAGCAAAACTGAACCGTAGACATGCTAAATGGGTTGAATTTATTGAGACTTTCCCTTATGTCATTAAACACAAGAAGGGTAAAGAAAATGTTATTGCTGATGCATTGTCTCGTCGTTATACTATGCTTTCACAACTTGACTTTAAAATATTTGGTTTGGAGACCATCAAAGATCAATATGTGCATGATGCTGAATTTAAAGATGTATTGCAGAATTGTAAGGAAGGGAGAACATGGAACAAGTTTGTCGTTAACGATGGATTTGTGTTTCGTGCTAACAAGCTATGCATTCCAGCTAGCTCTGTTCGACTTTTGTTGTTGCAGGAGGCGCATGGAGGGGGATTAATGGGACACTTTGGCGTGAAGAAGACGGAGGATATACTTGCTACACATTTCTTTTGGCCAAAGATGAGACGGGATGTTGAGCGTTTTGTTGCTCGCTGCACTACATGTCAAAAAGCTAAGTCACGACTCAATCCTCATGGTTTATATATGCCTTTGCCTGTACCTAGTGTTCCTTGGGAGGATATATCTATGGACTTTGTTTTAGGTTTACCTCGAACAAAGAAGGGGAGGGATAGCATATTTGTTGTCGTGGATAGGTTCTCGAAAATGGCACACTTTATACCATGTCATAAAAGCGATGATGCTGTTAATGTTGCTGATTTGTTCTTTCGTGAAATTATAAGCTTGCATGGTGTGCCAAATACTATTGTTTCAGATCGTGATACTAAATTTCTTAGCCACTTTTGGAGATGTTTATGGGCTAAGTTGGGGACTAAACTGCTTTTTAGTACTACATGTCACCCCCAAACTGATGGACAAACTGAAGTAGTCAATAGAACATTGTCTACTATGCTTAGGGCTGTTTTGAAGAATAACAAGAAAATGTGGGAAGAATGCTTGCCTCATATTGAATTTGCTTATAATCGTTCATTGCATTCTACTACTAAGATGTGTCCTTTTGAAATTGTGTATGGTTTCCTTCCTCGTGCACCAATTGATTTGCTGCCTCTTCCATCTTCGGAGAAGGTTAATTTTGATGCTAAACAACATGCTGAATTGATCTTAAAAATGCACCTGGAGATCTAGTTTGGTTACATTTGCGTAAGGATAGATTTCCTGATTTGCGCAAATCAAAGCTAATGCCACGTGCTGATGGTCCTTTTAAGGTGTTAGAGAAAATAAATGATAATGCATATAAACTTGAGCTGCCTGCAGATTTTGGGGTTAGTCCCACTTTTAACATTGCAGATCTGAAGCCTTATTTGGGTGAGGAAGATGAGCTTCTGTCGAGGACGACTTCATTTCAAGAAGGGGAGGATGATGAGGACATCAATACCATTGTTACACCCACAGCCCCTGCTTCTATACATACTGGACCAATTACTAGAGCTCGCGCACGCCAATTAAAATATCAGGTACTTTCGTTTCTTGGTAATGATTCTAAAGTTCATGAGAATATGATGCTGCCTAAATTGGATACATTTGTTTTGCTTACAAATGAAGGGCCTAGCTTGGACAAGAAAGAGGATCCTTGGAGCAAGTTCAAGCATGGAGATGATGGCATGCACAAGGGGAACAAGAACGGAGTTACAAGTGATGATTTCAGGACTTTGAAGCCACCATAATGAGTGCAGGAAGCCTTGGACGAAATATACAAGATGTCACTTCATAAATTTCGTCCAGAGGCTATTATAGGTGCTGCGTCACCTTATTATTGGGCCAGGCCCATGTAATTTCGAAATACTTGAGTATAGGCTGTTTTTAGAGTCCGTATGTGTGGGGAAACAAGAGATAGGGTTGGTTTCGGACCCCTCCTTCAAGGACGACGAAATCCCCTCCTCTTCCTCCATATATACAGCCCTTAGGGCACCGTTTAGACTTTGGGTTTTGTTTAGATTAAAAGTTCGCCATAGCTGCAACTTCGCGTACTTCGTTTGTGTTCAACGACCAGACCAAGACGTCACAGAACCCCACCTTGATCAATAAAGCTTTCATCTTATATTCGCAATATCCAGATTGCAAATCTTAGTTTCTTGCTTGTTCTTCGTTTGCTTGCAGGAGATAGACCCTCGTGGTCAGGTTGATTGTGCTCCAGCGTGGTCAATAACCTCTCGGAGTTGGTTTAGCGATTGCTAAGGCGCGACGTCCTCGCACGTTCGTAGTCGGCTCGTCAAAGTCTACTCCACCAAAAACGATAGCTATCATCTCATCGAAAGATCGGGACACCCTCGCCTCTATCAGCTTTCCTTTCAGTTCTTGCATGTTTTGTAATGGTCTATCACATAGCGCCTCCTGATCGACTCTAGCCTTAGTATTATCCTTTGACTTCCCCTCTATGCCGAACAATGTACCAAAAAGTGCCTCGGCAATATTCTTTTCAGTGTGCATCACGTCGATGTTATGTGGGCAAAGGAGGTCTTTGAAGTAAGGCAAATCCCACAAGCATGTCTTGTGAGTCCAGGTGTGTTCCGAATTATACCCCTTGACATACCCTGGACGCTCTGGATCTGGCTCGAGAGCGTTTAACTGATCCAGGGTCTCTTGGCCTGTCAACGCAGGTGGTGCAGAGTTTTTGACAACCCTACCTTTGATGAAGTTCTTCTTGTCTTTCCTGAACTTATGGCGAGGGTCCAGGAACTGTCTATGCAAGTCGAAGCAAGAAAACTTGCGACTGGCCTGCAGCCAATGAAACTCAAGAGCTGCCTTGCATGTGGGGCACGAGAACCTTCCATGCACACACCAGCCAATGAATAGCGCATACGTCGGCAAGTCATGCATCGAGTACATGTACCAGACACGCATTATGAAGTTCTGTTTGCTAAAGGCGTCGTATGTCTTGAACCCATTATCCCAAGCTTCTTGCAATTCGTCCTTAAGTGGTTGCATGTACACATTCATATTCTTCCCCGGATAGTTGGGCCCTGGAATTATCAACGTCAGGAAAAAGTTCTTTCTTTGCATAATCTGTCGGGGGGGGAGATTGAGTGGAATGACAAATACGGGCCAACAACTATATTGGGTTGCTATCAGACCAAACACACTGAACCCATCCGTGCTGATGGCGACTCGAGGATGCCTTGGATCTGCCACTTTTGGCGCATGTAATGCATCAAAGCGCTTCCACACTTCACCATCCGATGTGTGTACCATCATCTGATTCCCATCTGCATCTAGTTCGGTTCTTTTGCCCGTTTTGTGCCATGTCATCTGTCTGGCCGTCTCTTCGACCATGAAAAGATGTTGAAGTCTTGGTACGATTGGCATATACCGAAGAACATTAACGGGGATTTTGGTCTGCGACTTCTCACCCATACAGTTGTCTTCCACAACATACCTGGAAGACTTGCAAATGGGACAATAGTTCAAGTCCGCATACTCAAGCCTAAATAAGGCACATCCTTTCTCACAGGCATGTATCTTCTCATAGGGCATCTTAAGAGCACGGAGGATTTTGTCTGACTGGTACAGGTTTGCAGGCATTACATGGCCTTTGGGTAGAAAGCGTCAAAATACTGTCATCATCGCGTCATAGCATTCTCTGCCCAAGTTGAATTGAGCCTTCAGAGCCATTATTTGTGAGATGGCATCCAGCTGACAAAGCTCAGTGTGCTCGTGGAGAGGACATTTTGAAGACTCCAACATTTCATTGAAGGCCTTTGCAGATTCCTCCATCTCATCGTCCGAATCCCGAGCTTCATCAAAGTTTTGCACCATGTCTTCCATCCCGGTACCATGCTCGTCGGTGTGACGACGAACCACCTCAGCTCTGGCACGTTGGGCAGACTCACCATGAAATGTCCACCCCATATAACCGGGCGTAAAACCACTCTTCTGTAGGTGTTTGCCCATTTCATCCTCTATCCTCTTTTCCCAATTGTCGCACAGGACACAGGGGCACCAGTTTTTCCTCTAGCCTTTTTTAAATGCGGCTTTCACAAACCCCTTGGTTTTTGTTAACCATTCATTGGTCATCTCTTTCTGACTAGTGTGACCGGTGTACATCCACGCATGATCACTCATCTTGCCTAGCTACTGGACAGACAAGAAATATATATAATTCAGCATGTATATTCATCACTTAATCTAGTTTGTCAATTTTATTACGTCCATGCAACCTACACTCTAATAGGTAAAGATAGGTCCTAATCCCACCCGAGTATGTGTAGATTGAGTACGTTCTCCATGCTCTACCCCATTCCGAGACAAAATTTTGGCAGCACCTCCCCGCTCTTCTCCTGATACATGTCTCAGCAAAAAGCCGAGAGAATGTGCATCCAGAGAACAACAGGGAGCGCTGACGAAATTTTGTCTCGGAATGGGGTAGAGCATGGAGAACGTACCCAATCTACACATCCTCGGGCTGTCCGTGGAAATCGCTGGACAATCCGAATGAGTTATGGTGATAAATATGCAACTGAATGCATATTTATCGATGCAACCCTTTCGGACGGGAGACGCGTACTGGTTATGCCACTTAGCATGGAAATGAAATCTACTGACATGATTAAAAGAGTGTAGGAGGTGAAGGTGGATTCGTAGCTCACCCTTGGCTGTAGAGGAAGTAGTCGAACAATGGCGGGATCACCGACCAAAAACTTCGACCACGATGACTCCAAGGAGATGAAATAGCACAAAGCCTGTAAATTTTACCGATCGAGACAAGAAAATTTAGGACATCATATCACATAAAGCATCGACACTTCAAACTATGAAAAAAACTTCGACCGCACGGTGATCCTTGACCCTCGACCCCTCGACAATCCTCGACCCTCGACCCCTCGGCGATACTCGACCCCTCAGCGACCCTCGATCCTCGACCCTCGACCCCTCGACCCTCGACCTTCTTTTCCTTCTTTTATTTTCTTTCCTTTTCTACTTTTTCTACTTTTTTTTCATCTTCTTCTTCCTTCTTTTTCATCTTCCTCTTCTACTTCTTCCTTTTTTCATCATCTTCTTCTTCTTCTTCTCCTCCTCCTCCTCCTCCTCCTCCTCCTCTTCTTCTTCTTCTTCTTCTTCTTCTTCTTCTTCTTCTTCTTCTTCTTCTTCTTTTCTTCTCCTCCCCCTTTTCTTCTTCTCCTCCTCTTCTTCTTCTTCTTCTTCTTTTCTTCTCCTAATAAATTTTTTCTAGAACTAACCTAACTAACCTAGAACTAACCAAACTAACACACTAGTAACTAACCTAACTAACCCTAGTAACTAACCTAACTAACAGTAGAAAAAAAAAGAAAAAAACAGAGGGGAGAGGCTCACCGGAGCTCACCGGAGTGGGGCGGCGGGCGGCGGGGCCGCGCGGCGGCGAGGCTGCAGGGCGGCGGGGCGGCGGCAAGGGCGGGGGGTCGGGGGCGGCAGGGCGGCGGCGAGGGCGGTGGGGGTCGGCAGCGGCGGTGGCGGCGGTTGGGGTCGGGGGCGTGGTGGAGTGAGAGGCCAGAGAGAGTGGGAGGTGGGGTGGGGGGTGGGCTGTTAGGTAGCATTTGCTTTGCCGTCTGCTAGCAGACGGCAATGACGTGGGGCTGGTGGGCCATTACGGTTTAGGCCTTCACTGGACCCCACCCACCTATTTGCCGTTTGCTAGCGGATGGCAAAGATTCTTTGCCGTCGGCTGGCGGACGGCAAAGAAATGGCTGATGGCAACTAGGCTCTTTGCCGTCAGCCATGTCTTTGCAGTCCGTTTTTTATAAGCAGACGACAAAGGCCTGCTTTGCCGTCCGCTAGCCGATGGCAAAGAGCTGACTGATGGCAAATTCTCTGTTTCCAGTAGTGATGTGTCATTGGGTGCATGTTTATGTCTCATTGAAGGAACGGGGATGAATTACAAATGTCTCGTCGTCCTGAAACATTGAGAATCTCGGTTTTTAAATCCTAGTAAATCGAAAACTCACCCAAAAAACATGAAACTTGGCATGGTTTCATGACATGGCACATATATGCCGTGGTAAAAAAATCGTCAAGTTTGAGACAAGGCGCACAGATTAATAGCCAACGAAGTCCTTTTGAAACAAATAGCTGACACGTTAATATCGCAAACGGTTGTATTATATGAACCATGTGTGTTCCCGTAAACATTTAAGTGCGGCCACGTGTCCCTCTTTTCTTATGGGATAGTACTACGTCGGTCCTCGTTCATTGGTCATCTTTGTATTTTGTGCCAAAACTTAACCATACTAGGTGGCGTGCGTGCAACTGTTTGATTAGACGGGACGAGCGCGAGAACTCCGCAGTGCAGGCTCGACAGGACGCGCGCGAGCAGTCCGCCGTGCAGGCTCGACGGGATGCGTGTGATGAGGACATCAATACCATTGTTACACCCACAGCCCCTGCTGCTATACATACTGGACCAATTACTATAGCCCATGCACGCCAATTGAATTACCAGGTACTTTCGTTTCTTGGTAACAATTCTAATGTTCATGAGAACATGATGCTGCCTAAATTGGATACATTTGTGTTGATTACTAATGAAGGGCCTAGCATGAACAAGAGAGATGAACATGGGACCAGGATCAAGCATGGAGATGAAGGCGCGCGTGAAGGGAACCAGAACGGCGTTTCTAGTGCAGATTTCAGCACTTTGAAGCCTCCTTGATGACATACAAGGACATGGACGAAATATACAAGATGCCCTCTCATAAATTTCGTCCATAGCTTATTTTAGGTGCTGCGCCACCTTATTATTGGGCCAGGCCCATGTAATTTCAAAATACTTCAGTATAGGCTATTTTTAGAGTCCGTATGTGTGGGGAAAGAAAGTTAGGGTTTGTTTTGGACCTCTCCTCCAAGGGGTCATGAAATTCCCCCTACTCCTCCATATATACAGCCCTTAGGGCGTCGTTTAGACTTTGGGCTTTGTTTAGATCAAAAGTTTGCCATAGAAGCAACTTTGCGTACTTCGTTTGTGTTCAATGACCAGACCAATACATCACAGAACCCCACCTTCATTAATAAAGCTTTCCTCTTATATTCGTAATATCCAGATTGCAATTTCAGTTTCTTGCTTGTTCTTCATTTGCATGTAGGAAACATATCCTCATGGTTAGTTTGATCGTGCTCCGGCATGGTCAATAATCTCTCGGAGTTGGCTTAGCGATTTCTAAGGCGCGACGTCCTCGCACATTCGCAGTCGGATCGTCAAAGTCTACTACAACAAAAACGATAACCACCTTCTCATCGAAAGATGGGACACCTTTGCTTCTATCAAGTGATATCAGATTTCCAGGTTGCTCGGTGAGATTTTCCAGTTTTTCATAGTTTAGATCGAGTCTGTTCTTTATACCTACAGTCCACGAAAAAGCCAACAAAATTAGGGTTAGTTCATCATATCCAACCCACTCTGAGCCATTGCATAATCTTTTCTGTATTTGCTTTGTTCAATTTGCGGTTGCGTCATTGTGTCAAGTTGCTGGTCTTAGTGTCTAGTCCTTTAGAGTTTCGGGTTCTGTTCACAAGTTTTCACGCCACCGGCGCACCATCATCATCACCGCTGCCATATACCACCATCATCGTCACTGCTGCCATATACCACCATCGTCATCACCGCTGCCATATACCACATATCCACCGCCATCACGCTAATCCGAGTCCACCTCCATCACAGATTCGCCACTAGTCCGTGTTCCACCACCTTACGTATCTCCGCCAGCAGTCCGAGTTCCAACAGATTCATCTCCACCACCAGTCCTAGTCCGAGTCTAGTATTTGTTACTCTGTTTTAGATTTCCAGATCATGCCATACTACGTGTCATGACAGAGTAGGACTCCCCAACTTCCGTGCCACCCACAGAAGAAAAATAGTTCCATTTTAAAAAAACTAAGTCTGGAAAATTCTGGCTAGGCAGTTTTTAGGCCATTTGTAGAATTTTTCAAAAAAATAATAATTACGGAGCAAAAAAAAAGAGGAAAAAAGTGCAAAAAAAAGTGAAAAAGGGAAAAAAATTCAGAGTGTGCTCTTCCCTTGTTTACGTGCAGTGCCGTGATTTTGTTAGTGTTATAGGCTCGTGTCTCTAGCACGGTCTAGCCTAGGACCAGCACAGTACCATCGTTGAGCGTTTATTCTACTTTGCATCTCTGAATTGATTATTGCTGACCTTTTTGCTACCATATATTAAGCCTTCCCAGCTCCACATATATCTACATCATGCTATTGACACCACCTGGTAATCTCTCTATCCAAGCTTTGAGAGTTTTTTACTACAACGGTTGCCGATTACCACCTGCTGCTTGGTAAGAACTGGTAAGAATTTGAGATTCGCTTGACGGATTTGTGACTTTCGACAACACCACCGTCACTTCCTAGTAGTCTGTAGGATCATATTCTTGTGTGTTTCTCTTGCTGCTAACCATGATAGGATCACAAGCGGATGAGCTGGACTGGGAGAACATGGTGAACAAGGAGCTCCATGATAAATTCCAGGAAATGTTGGGTCAATAGGTAGAAAAAGTGATGACCAGTTTTGGCAAGGCATTAGCGAGGATTGATGACATTGAGAAGACAATTGACACCAAGTTGGATGCCAAGTTTGCTGAGGTGCTTGTGTCTCTACCTCCACCTGCTGCACCGCAGCAGCATCATCATCAACAACAACAACAACAACAACAACAACAACAACAACAACAACAACAACAACAACAACAACAACAACAACAACAACAACAACAACAACAACAACAACAACAACAACAACAACAACACCACCAACAACAACAACACCAACAACAACCACCTCCACATCGTGATCCAGCCCTCCATCGAGTAAGGCGTGTTCCTCTTGAGGAAAGACAAAATTCTGGTGCTGCAGCTGATGCTGCTACTGCCGAGGAGGAGAACGTTTACGAGGGTGATTACGAGGATGAGGTTGATCAAAATCAGAACTACGTGCAACCACCAGCACCACCACCAGGTCGTCCACATGCATATAATCGGAACGTTAGGGCTGCACCACTACCTTAGGTACGCGATCCTAACCATCTCCCTAAACTAAAATTGATTATTCCACCATTTGAGGGTAGATATGTTCCTGATATATATCTTACTTGGGAGTTAGAAACTGAACAACATTTTACATGTTTACAATATCCCGAGGAGAGACGTGTTGCTGCTGCTCTTTGTGCTATCACTAGTTTTGCTTGTGTGTGGTGGTCTAAACATTGTAGATTATATCCGAATAATATCCCAACTACTTGGGTTGCTTTGAAAGCTGCTATGCATACTCGTTGGGTACCACCATATTATCAACATGAATTACTAACAAAATTGCAGCGTTTAAGATAAGGAAAAAATTCTGGAGAGGAACATTATCAGGAATTACAAACTAGCATGATTAGATGTGGTATTTTTGAGGATAATGAAGCTATGCTTGCATGTTTTATGGGTGGATTAAATAAAGAGATTCACACCATTTTAGAGTATAAGGAGTATAACAATATCACTCGTTTATTCCATCTTGCTTGCAAAGCTGAACGTGAAGTGCAGGATCGACAAGGATTGGTGCGGACTAACTTTTCTGCAGGTCGACCTTCATCATGGACACCGCGTGCATCCTCTACTTCCATATATTCTGCTACACCGGCACCTCCATCAGCTGCCACCTCCAGTCGTGATACAAGAAAGCAGGCACAACCACCACTATCTGCGAAGAGCACACCTGCTGGGCCTGCACAGAGCTCTTCTTCATCCATGGCATCAACAGGGCACACACATGATATTATTTGTCGTCGTTGTAAGGGAAGAGGTCATTATGCGAGAGAATGCAAATCTTAGCGTGTGATGATTGCTACTGAGGATGGTGGGTATGAGTCCGCTAGTGACTATGATGAGGAGACTTTGGCTCTTTTTAAAAGTCAAAGAACACGGTGGAGATGATTCTGAACTTGAGACGCAATACATGGCTGCTGAAGACATTGAGATGTATGAAAGTTTAGTTGCTTAACGTGTTTTGAGTGTGCAGGTCACACAAGCTGAGCAAAATCAGAGGCATAATTTGTTCCATACAAAGGGAGTTGTGAAGGAGTGTTCTGTTCATATCATCATAGATGGAGGGAGCTGCAACAACCTGGCTAGCATGGAGATGGTGGAGAAGCTATCTCTCACCACAAGACCACATCCACATCCTTACTACATCCAATGGTTCAACAACAGCGGCAAGGTTAAGGTAACACGTACTATTCATGTGCATTTTAGTATCTCTACATATACTGATTATGTTGATTGTGATGTGGTACCCATGCAAGCATGTTCCTTATTACTTGGTAGACCAAGGCAATTTGATAAAAAAATATGTACACCATGGTAGAAACAATCAGTATACTCTTGTTCATAAGGATAAACATATTACTTTGCTTCCTATGTCTCCTAATTCTATTTTGAAAGATGACATTAATAGAGCTAGTAAAGCAAAATAGGAGCAAAATAAGAGTGAAAATCAGATTGTGGCAAAAGAATTGAGCAACAAATGAAGCCTAATAATAAACCATCTAGTGTTGCTTCTGAAATTAAACTGAGAAGTGGATGTTTACTTGCCACCAAACCTGCTATTGATGATCTAGATTTCAGCAAATCTGTTTGCTATGCTTTTGTGTGCAAAGAGGCATTATTTTCATTCGAGGATGTGCCTTCCTCTTTGCCTCCTGCTGTCACTAACATTTTGCAGGAGTTTGCTGATGTCTTTCCACAAGACATCCCACCGGGATTACCACCTATTCGAGGGATTGAGCATCAGATTGACTTAATTCCCGGTGCTTCGCGGCCAAACCGTGCGCCATACCGTACCAATCCAGAGGAGATGAAGGAGATTATGTGTCAAGTACAGGAGCTGCTCCACAAAGGTTATATACGCGAATCTCTTAGTCCTTGTGCTGTTCCTATTATACTAGTGCCAAAAAAGGATGGTACGTCGCGTATGTGTGTTGATTGTAGAGGCATTAATAATATTACTATTCGTTATCGTCATCCTATTCCTAGGCTAGATGATATGCTTGATGAATTGAGTGGCTCTACAATATTCTCCAAAGTTCATTTGCGTAGTGGATACCATCAAATTCGTATGAAATTGGGAGATGAATGGAAAACAACATTTAAAACTAAGTTTGGACTATATGAGTGGTTAGTCATGCCTTTTGGGTTAACTAATGCACCTAGTACTTTCATGAGATTAATGAACAAAGTTTTACGTGCTTTCATTGGACGATTTGTGGTAGTTTACTTTGATGATATACTGATTTATAGCAGATCTTTGTAGGAACATTTCGAACATTTATGTGTTGTTTTTATTGCTCTACGTGATGCATGTTTGGTTGGTAACCTTGGGAAGTGCACCTTTTACACCGACCGAGTATCTTTTCTTGGCTATGTTGTTACTCCACAGGGAGTTGAAGTTGATAAAGCCAAGATTGAAGCTATTGAGCTATTGAGAGTTGGCCGCAGCCCAAAACGGTCACACAAGTGAGAAGTTTCCTTGGCCTCGCTGGTTTCTATAGGCGTTTTGCGAGAGATTTTAGCACTATTGCTGCACCTCTCAATGAGCTTACAAAGAAGGATGTGCCTTTTGTTTGGGGTACCACACAGGAAGAAGCCTTCATGGTATTGAAAGATAAGTTGACACATGCTCCATTACTCCAACTTCCTGATTTTAATAAGACTTTGAGCTTGAATGTGAAGCTAGTGGAATTGGATTAGGAGGTGTGTTATTACAAGATGGCAAACCTGTTGCATCCTATTCTGATAAATTGAGTGGGCCTAGTGTGAACTATTCTACTTATGATAAAGAATTATATGCTCTTGTTCGGACTTTAGAAACATGGAAACATTATTTATGTGCCAAAGAATTTGTTATACATTCTGATCATGAATCCTTGAAACATATTAAAAGTCAAGCAAAACTGAACCGTAGACATGCTAAATGAGTTGAATTCATTGATACTTTCCCTTATGTCATAAAACACAAGAAGGGTAAAGAAAATATTATTGCTGATGCATTGTCTCATCGCTATACTATTGAAAGTGCAACTAATCCCCGGGTGGTTTTGGTAATTCATAACAATATATAGCTCATTGAACTAATATCCATTCAAGTTAAATATTTCAGAAAGGTCAATGATTGGCATGGCATGGACTAGAGATGTGGACCACTCAAAATGCTAAGGACAAAGATTGGCATAAGCTCAAGACTCTTCATTTCTATTTTAGTGATCCAAGATCACATTGAGTCCATAGGAAAAGCCAATACTATTAAAAGGGGATGAGGTGTTGCATAATGGTCTACTTGCTCAAAATGCTTAGTGATATGCTCCAAAGCCCTCAACCACTTTCTCATTTCTGAATATGTCCAAAACCTAAAGTCAAACTCGGCCCCACCGATTTGATCTATCCGGCGCCACCGAGTTTCTTTGACATAGCCACTGCTAGAAACCCTAATCAATTCGGTCTCACCTATCGGGATCTCGGTCTCACCGAGATGGCAATGCAAACTCTCTGTTTCCCTTCGTAACGTTTCGGTCTTACCAAAATGAGCAATCGGTCCCACGGAGTTCGCAATGCAAACTCTCTGTTTCCCTTCGTAACGTTTCGGTCTTACCGAAATGAGCAATCGGTACCACCGAGTTTGCCTGACCAACTCTCTGTTTAACTCATTGCTGAAATCGGTCCCACCGAGTTCATGCAATTGGTCACACCGAGATGAGGTCTTGCCCTAACCCTAGCACATCGGTTCCACCGAGTTGATCATATCGGTCCCACCGAGATTCCTAACGTTCACATTTTGAACTGAATTGGTCTCACTGAGTTCTTCTATTCGGTCTGACCGAGTTGGGTCAAATGTGTGTAACGGTTGGATTTTGTGTGGAGGCTATATATACCCCTCCACCCCCTTCTCTATTCAAGAGAGAGCCATCAGAACGTGCCTACACTTCCACTACTCATTTTCTGAGAGAAAACCACCTACTCATGTGTTGAGATCAAGACATTCCAATCCAACCACAAGAATCTTGATCTCTAGCCTTCCCAAGTTGCTTTCCACTCAAACCATCTTTCCATCATAGCCAAATCTGTGAGAGAGAGTTGAGTGTTGGGGAGACTATCACTTGAAGCACAAAAAGCAAGGAGTTCATCATCAACACACCATTTATTACCTTTTGGAGAGTGGTGTCTCCTAGATTGGTTAGGTGTCACTTGGGAGCCTCCGACAAGATTGTGGAGTTGAACCAAGGAGTTTGTAAGGGCAAGGAGATCGCCTACTTTGTGAAGATCTACCCGAGTGAGGCAAGTCCTTCGGGTGATGGCCATGGTCGGATAGACAAGGTTGCTTCTTCATGGATCCTTCGTGGGTTGAGCCCTCCGTGGACTCACGCAGCCGTTACCCTTCGTGGGTTGAAGTCTCCATCAACGTGGATGTACGATAGCATAACCTATCGGAACCACGCCAAATCTCCGTGTCTACATTGCGTTTGCCTTCTCCAAACTCTTCCCTTTATCTTCATATGCAATGTTTTACTTTCCGCTGCTACACTCTTAGAATTGCATGTGTAGGTTGATTGCTTGACTTGTGCTAAGTTGCTAAAATCTGCCAAGACATAAAATTGGGAAAAGGCTAGATTTTTATTTGGTCAAGTAGTCTAATCACCCCCTCTAGACCTACTTTCGATCCTACAAGTGGTATCAGAGCTTTGGTCTCCATTTACCTTGATTTCCTTAGCTTTGGTGATCATAGCATTGGTTTCACAACCTAGGAGAGTATGGCGTCTGATACGTCTGCAACGTATCTATAATTTTTGATTGTTCCATGCTATTATATTATCTGTTTTGGATGTCTTATATGCGTTAATATGCTATTTTATATTATTTTTGGGACTAACCTATTAACCTAGAGCCCAGTGCCAGTTCTTGTTTTTTCCCTGTTTTTGAGTTTCGCAGAAAAGGAATACCTAACGGAGTCCAAACGGAATAAAACTTTCGCAATGATCTTTCTTGGACCAAAAGGAAACCAGAGGACTTGCAGTGCAAGTCAGGGAAGCCACGAGGCAGCCACAAGGATGGAGGGCGCGCCCAGGGGGGTAGGGCGCACCCCCCACCCTTGTGGGCCCCTCGTGCACTTCCTGGCCTAATTCTTTCGCCTATATATACTCTTATATGCCCAAACCACCAGAGGCATCCAGGAAAAGACTTTTCCACCGCCGCAACCTTCTGTACCCGTGAGATCCCATCTAGGGGCCTTTTCTGGCATCCTGCCGGAGGGGGATTCGATCACGGAGGGCTTCTACATCAACACCATTGCCCTTCCGATGAAGCGTGAGTAGTTTACCTCAGACCTACGGGTCCATAGCTAGTAGCTAGATGGCTTCTTCTCTTTCTTTGATTCTCAATACCACGTTCTCCTCGATGTTCTTGGAGATCTATTCGATGTAATACTTTTTTGCGGTGTGTTTGCTGAGATTCGATGAATTGTGGATTTATGATTAGCTTATCTATGAATATTATTTGAATCTTCTCTGAATTCTTTTATGCATGATTTGATATCTTTGCAAGTCTCTTCGAACTATCAATTTGGTTTGGCCAACTAGATTGGTTTTTCTTGCAATGGGAGAAGTGCTTAGCTTTGGGTTCAATCTTGCGGTGTCCTTTCCCAGTGACAGTAGGGGCAGCAAGGCACGTATTGTATTGTTGCCATCGAGGATAAAAAGATGGGGTTTTCATCATATTGCTTGAGTTAATTCCTCTACATCATGTCATCTTTCTTAATGCGTTACTCTGTTCTTCATGAACTTAATACTCTAGATGCAAGCAGGAGTCAGTCGATGTGTGGATTAATAGTAGTAGATGCAGAATCGTTTCGGTCTACTTGACACGGACGTGATGCCTATATTCATGATCATTGCCTTAGATATCATCTTCAATGCGCTTTTCTATCAATTGTTCGGCAGTAATTTGTTCACCCACCGTATTATTTTCTATCTTGAGAGAAGCCTCTAGTGAAACCTATGGCCCCCGGGTCTATTTTCCATCATATTACTTTCCGAACTACTATTTTGCAATCTTTTATTTTCAGATCTATAAACCAAAAAAACCCAAAAATATTTACTTTATCTTTTGTTTAGTTTTACCTATCTCTATCAGATCTCACTTTTGCAAATAACCTTGAAGGGATTGACAACCCCTTTATCGCGTTGGGTGCAAGTTTGGTGTTTGTTTGTGCAGGTATTCGGTGACTTGCGTGTTGTCTCCTACTGGATTGATACCTTGGTTCTCAAAACTGAGGGAAATACTTACTCTACTTTGCTGCATCACCCTTTCCTCTTCAAGGGAAAAACCAACGCAAGCTCAAGAAGTAGCAGGAAGAATTTCTGGCGCCGTTGCCGGGGAGATCTACACAAAGTCAAGACATACCAAGCACCCATTATAAACTCTCATCTCTCGCATTACATTATTTGCCATTCGCCTCTTGTTTTCCTCTCCCCCACTTCTAAAACGACTTTCGAAAAGTTTGCCTTTTCTTCGCCCCTCTCTCTTTGCCTTTTCTTTGCCCTTCTTCCGTTCGTCTTCTTCGTTTGCTTTTTGTGTGCTTGCGTGTTGGATTGCATGCTTGTCACGATGATTCCTCCAAAAAACATTGATCCTCACCTCAAGAGGTTGGACAAAATTGAAAATAATGTTAGAAGCTTCATGTCTTTGCAATTTGAGCATAATAATTTCTTTAGGAATGAGCTCAAGGAGCAGAAAATTTTTATGGAACACATGAATAAAGAGCTTGATGATATGTCTAAGGAATTTTATGGTTTGAAATCTCATTTTGCTCATCTTGAAAATCTAGTAGGCCAAATTTCCGATAAACAAGCTACCTTAGTAAATAAGATGGCCGCTAAACCAGAAGCGTTAAATAATGATGAAGATCTTAAAGTGATTGATGAGACTCCTATTGAATCTTTGTTTTCCAATATAAATCTTGATAAAGATGGGACTGGAGATGAGTCAACTTTAGTTAGAAGGCGTCCCAATGATTCGGAGTTTTTAGATCTTGATGCAAAAATTGATAAAAGTGGGATTGGAGAGGTCAAAACTTTAAGTAGCAATGAACCCACTCTTTTGGATTTCAAGGGATTTAATTATGATAATTGTTCTTTAATAGATTGTATTTCCTTGTTGCAATCCGTGTTGAATTCTCCTCATGCTTATAATCAAAACAAAGCTTTTACTAAACATATCGTTGATGCTATGATGCAATCTTTTGAAGAAAAGCTTGAATTGGAAGTTTCTATCCCTAGAAAACTTTATGATGAGTGGGAACCTACTATTAAGATTAAGATTAAAGATTATGAATGCCATGCTTTGTGTGATTTGGGTGCTAGTGTTTCCACGATTCCAAAAACTTTGTGTGATGTATTAGGTTTCCGTGAATTTGATGATTGTTCTTTAAATTTGCATCTTGCGGATTCCACTATTAAGAAACCTATGGGAAGGATTAATTATGTTCTTATTGTTGCAAATAGGAATTATGTGCCCGTAGATTTCATTGTTCTTGATATAGATTGCAATCCTACATGTCCTATTATTCTTGGTAGACCTTTCCTTAGAATGATTGGTGCAATTATTGATATAAAAGAAGGAAATATTAGATTTCAATTACCGTTAAGGAAGGGCATGGAACACTTTCCAAGAAAGAAAATTAAATTGCCTTATGAATCTATTATGAGAGCCACTTATGGATTGCATACCAAAGATGACAATACTTAAATCTATTCTTATGCCTAGCTAAGGGCCTTAAACAATAGCGCTTGTTGGTAGGCAACCCAATTTTATTTTTGTTTTTGCTTTTTAGGTTCTGTTTTGCAATAAATAATTAATCTAGCCTCTGGTTATATGTGGTTTTATGTTTTAATTAGTGTTTGTGCCAAGTAAGACCTTTGGGATAGCTTACGGTGATAGTTGATTTGATCTTGCTGAAAAACAGAAACTTTTTCGCCCAGGAAAATAATTTCTATAATTCACAGAAGAGTGATTTTCAGTTGATTCTTTTTTCAGAAGATTAATAAACAAATTTCTTAGGTCTTCCTAATTTTTCAGGATATTTGGAGTTACAGAAGTATTCGAGATTTCCAGATTGCTACAGACTATTCTGTTTTTGACAGATTCTGTTTTCTATGTGTTGTTTGCTTATTTTGATGAATCTATGGGTAATATCAGGGGGTATGAACCATGGAAAAGTTGTAATACAGTAGATATTACACCAATATAAATAAATAATGAGTTTACAACAGTACCAAAAGTGGTGATTTATTTTCTTATACTAACGGAGCTTATGAGATTTTCTGTTGAGTTTTGTGTTGTGAAGTTTTCAAGTTTTGGGTAAGGATTTGATGGACTATGGAATAAAGAGTGGAAAGAGCCTAAGCTTGGGGATGCCCAAGGCACCCCAAGGTAATATTCAAGCACAACCAAGAGCCTAAGCTTGGGGATGCCCCGGAAGGCATCCCCTCTTTCGTCTTCATCTATCGGTAACTTTACTTGAGGCTATATTTTTATTCACCACATGATATGTGTTTTGCTTGGAGCGTCTTGTATGATTTGAGTCTTTGCTTTTTATTTTTCCACAATCATCCTTTCTGTACACACCTTTTGAGAGAGACACACATGAATCGTGATTTATTAGAATACTCTTTGTGCTTCACTTATATCTTTTGAGCTAGGCAATTTTGCTCTAGTGCTCCACTTACATCTTTTTAGAGCACGGCGGTGGCTTTATTTTATAGAAATTGACGAACTCTCATGCTTCACTTATATTATTTTGAGTGTCTTTAAAACAGCATGGTAATTTGCTTTGGTTATAAATTTAGTCCTAATATGATAGGCATCCAAGAGGGATATAATAAAAACTTTCATATAATTAAAGTGCATTGAATACTATGAGAAGTTTGATTCCTTATGATTGTTTTGAGATATGAAGATGGTGATATTAGAGTCATGCTAGTGAGTAGTTGTGAATTTGAGAAATACTTGTGTTAAGGTTTGTGAGTCCCGTAGCATGCACGTATGGTGAACCGTTATGTAACGAAGTCAGAGCATGAGATATTTTTTGATTGTCATCCTTTGTGTGGAGGTCGGGATCGCGCGATGGTTAACTCCTACCAACCTTTCCCCTAGGAGCATGCGTCTAGTACTTTGTTTCGATGACTAATAGATTTTTGCAATAAGTATGTGAGTTCTTTATGACTAATGTTGAGTCCACGGATTATACGCACTCTCACCCTTCCACCTTTGCTAGCCTCTCTAGTGCCGCGCAATTTTCGCCGGTACCATAAACCCACCATATACCTTCCTCAAAATAGCCACCATACCTACCTATTATGGCATTTCCATAGCCATTCCGAGATATATTGCCATGCAACTTTCCACCGTTCCGTTTATTATGACACGCATCATCATTGTCATATTGCTTTGCATGATCATGTAGTTGACATCGTATTTCTGGCAAAGCCACCGTTCATAATTCCTTCATACATCACTCTTGATTCATTGCACATCCCGGTACACCGCCGGAGGCATTCATATAGAGTCATATTTTGTTCTAGTATCGAGTTGTAATTTTTGAGTTTTAAGTAAATAGAAGTATGATGATTTTCATTATTAGAGCATTGTCACATGTGAGAAAAAAAAGAAAAAAGAAAGAAAGAAAGAAAGAAAGAAAGAAAGAAAAGAAGAAAGAAAGAAAAAAAGGAAAGAAGAAAGAAAAGAAAAAAAAAGAAAGAAACAAAAGAAAAAAAAGAGAGAAAAAGAGAGAAGGGGCAATGTTACTATCCTTTTTTCCATACTTGTGCTTCAAAGTAGCACCATGATCTTCATGATAGAGAATCTCCTATGTTGTCACTTTCATATACTAGTGAGAATTTTTCATTATAGAACTTGGCTTGTATATTCCAACGATGGGCTTCCTCAAATTGCCCTAGGTCTTCATGAGCAAGCAAGTTGGATGCACACCCACTTAGTTTTCTTTTTGAGCATTCATAAACTTATAGCTCTAGTGCATCCATTGCATGGCAATCCCTACTCACTCACATTGATATCTATTGATGGGCATCTCCATAGCCCGTTGATACACCTAGTTGATGTGAGACTATCTCCCTCTTTTTGTCTTCTCCACAACTACCTTCTATTCCACCTATAGTGCTATGTCCATGGCTCACGCTCATGTATTGCGTGAAAGTTGAAAAAGTTTGAGAATACTAAAGTATGAAACAATTGCTTGGCTAAAACCGGGGTTGTGCATGATTTGAGTATTTTGTGTGATGAAGATGGAGCATAGCCAGACTATATGATTTTATAGGGATAAGCTTTCTTTGGCCATGTAATTTTGAGAAGACATAATTATCTTGTTAGTATGCTTGAAGTATTATCGTTTTTATGTCAATATTAAACTTTTGTTTTGAATCATACGGATCTGAACATTCATGCCACAATAAAGAAATTACATGGATAAATATGTTAGGTAGCATTCCACATCAAAAATTCTGTTTTTATCATTTACCTACTCGAGGACGAGCAGGAATTAAGCTTGGGGATGCTTGATACGTCTCCAACGTATCTATAATTTTTGATTGTTCCATGCTATTATATTATCTATTTTGGATGTTTTATATGCATTAATATGCTATTTTATATTATTTTTGCGACTAACCTATTAACCTAGAGCCCAGTGCCAGTTCTTGTTTTTTCCCTGTTTTTGAGTTTCGCAGAAAAGTAATACCAAACGGAGTCCAAACGGAATAAAACTTTCGCGATGATCTTTCTTGGACCAAAAGGAAACCAGAGGACTTGGAGTGCAAGTCAGGGAAGCCACGAGGCAGCCACAAGGACGGAGGGCGCACCCAGGGGGGTAGGGCGCGCCCCCCACCCTTGTGGGCCCCTCGTGCACTTCTTGACCTAATTCGTTAGCCTATATATACTCTTATATGCCCAAACCACTAGAGGCATCCACGAAAGGACTTTTCCACCGCCGCAACCTTCTATACCCGTGAGATCCCATCTAGGGGCCTTTTTCGGCGTCCTGCCGGAGGGGGATTCGATCACGGAGGGCTTCTACATCAACACCATTGCCCTTCTGATGAAGCGTGAGTAGTTTACCTTAGACCTACGGGTCCATAGCTAGTAGCTAGATGGCTTCTTCTCTCTCTTTGATTCTCAATACCACGTTCTCCTCAATGTTCTTGGAGATCTATTAGATGTAATACTTTTTTGCGGTGTGTTTGCCGAGATCCGATGAATTGTGGATTTATGATCAGCTTATCTATGAATATTATTTGAATCTTCTCTGAATTCTTTTATGCATGATTTGATATCTTTGCAAGTCTCTTCGAACTATCGATTTGGTTTGGCCAACTAGATTGGTTTTTCTTGCAATGGGAGAAGTGCTTAGCTTTGGGTTCAATCTTGCAGTGTCCTTTCCCAGTGACAGTAGGGGTAGCAAGGCACGTATTGCATTGTTGCCATCGAGGATAAAAAGATGGGGTTTTCATCATATTGCTTGAGTTAATTCCTCTACATCATGTCATCTTTCTTAATGCGTTACTCTGTTCTTCATGAACTTCATACTCTAGATGCAGGCAGGAGTCGGTCGATGTGTGGAGTAATAGTAGTAGATGCAGAATCGTTTCGGTCTATTTGACACGGACGTGATGCCTGTATTCATGATCATTGCCTTAGATATCGTCATAACTATGCGCTTTTCTATCAATTGCTCGGCAGTAATTTGTTCACCCACCGTATTATTTTCTATCTTGAGAGAAGCCTCTAGTGAAACCTATGGCCCCCGGGTCTATTTTCCATCATATTACTTTCCGATCTACTATTTTGCAATCTTTTATTTTCAGATCTATAAACCAAAAAAACCCAAAAATATTTACTTTATCTTTTGTTTAGTTTTACCTATCTCTATCAGATCTCACTTTTGCAAATAACCGTGAAGGGATTGACAACCCCTTTATCGCGTTGAGTGCAAGTTTGGTGTTTGTTTGTGCAGGTATTCGGTGACTTGCGTGTTGTCTCCTACTGGAATGATACATTGGTTCTCAAAACTGAGGGAAATACTTACTCTACTTTGCTGCATCACCCTTTCCTTTTCAAAGGAAAAACCAACGCAAGATCAAGAAGTAGTAGCGTCTAGCGAGGGAAATTACCACCTTAGAGGTCCTTACCTTGATGGTACTAATTTTGCTAGTTGGAAGCATAAGAGGAAAATGCATGTTCTTGGACATAATCCCGCCGTTTGGGCTATTGTGTGTGTTGGTTTTCAAGGTGAATTCTTCGAAGATGGAAGAGAACCAAATCGTGAAGCAACCGCAGAAGAATTGAAGATGTTGCAATACAATGCTCAAGCTTGCGATATCCTCTTCAATGGATTGTGCCCCGAAGAATTCAACAAAATCAGCCACCTTGATAATGCAAAGGAAATTTGGGATACTTTGGTTGATATGCATGAAGGTACCGAGTCCGTCAAGGAATCCAAATTGGATGTGCTTCAAAGTCAACTTGACAAGTTCAAAATGAAGGATGGTGAAGGAGTCGCTGAAATGTATTCTAGGCTTGCTCTCATCACAAATGAGATTGCCGGCTTATGAAGTGAAGAGATGACCGACAGATTCATCATCAAGAAGATTCTAAGAGCTTTGGATGGAAAATATGATACCGTGTGCACCTTGATCCAAATGATGCCCAATTACAAAGATCTCAAGCCAACGGAAGTCATTGGTAGAATTGTTGCTCATGAGATGTCACTTAAGGATAAGGAAGAGCTTCACAACAAGTCTAGTGGTGCTTACAAAGCTTCATGTGATGCCCCTACAACATCAAGTGAGAAACAAGTCTTCAATGAAGAATTGAGCCTAATGGTGAAGAACTTCAACAAATTCTACAAGAGTAGAAGCAAAGAGAGAAGTTCCAAGTCAAGGTCCTACAATGACAAGAGATCTTCTAGTCGTGAACGAAATTGCTACAATTGTGGAAGACCCGGACACTACTCTAGTGAGTGTACGGCTCCCTACAAAAGAAGAGAAGACTCACCTAAAAGGAGAAGTAAAAGAGACGAATCACCTCCAAGAGAGAGAAGGAGTAGAGATGATTGTTAGGAATGAAGACCCTCTCGTAGAAGCAAGGATTCGGAAAGGAAGGACAAGTCATCAAAGAGCTACACAAGACGAAGACATCAAGCTCATGTTGGTGAATGGGTATCCGGTTCCGACTCCGACCACTACTCCGAGAGAAGTTATCACTCCGACTCCGAACATACTCAAGATGAAGGTGTTGCCGGTCTTGCACTTGTGTCATCCAACTCCTATGACATATTCGACTCACCAAATGAAGGGATTGGAAGATGCTTCATGGCTAAAGGCCCCAAGGTATCACACCCTTAGTATGTTGATTTCAATAGTGATGAAGATGATTTGCTAGGTGATGATGATTTACTTGTTGACAACACTGGTGATGAAAACTATGATAAAATTGCTATTACTCATGCTAATCAAGATGAAATGAATGACAATGATAAGTAGGAGATTGATCGTCTAACTAAAGAACTAAACACTCTTAAGTTAGCTCATGAAACTACCTTAGAGGATCGTCGAGAGCTTTTAAAGACTCATGAGAAGCTACGCTTTGAAAATCTCAATCTAGAGCAAGAGCATTGGTTCTTAAAAGCAATCAATGATGATGTTCGTAAGAAAAGTTCTTCTTACATTGCCAAGCATTTAATCTTGTCTACTTACATGCCACAAGTAAAATCTAGCAAAAAGAGCAAGAAAGATTCTTCATCTAGTAGTAACAATAATCATGTTAAATCCAATATTGTTGCTTCTAGTAGTTCTCTTGATTCCACTAATGATTCTCTTAGCCAAGTTACACTTGAGCAAGAAAATAGCTTATTGATGGGAATTATAGAGAAAGGTGTTTACAAGAGCCTTGCCGGAAGTAAGCAATTTGAGGAATGTACGCAAGCAAGGAAGGCACCGGAAGAATCAAGGTGTTGGTTTTGAACGCAAGTTCAATGCCAATCAAGTTGAGTGGGAAGAAGATCAATACCCCAAGACGAAGTTCGTTCCTCAACAAGAGAAGTATGATCCCACTTCTTTCGAGGGAACACAAGCTCAAGATGATCTTCCACCACAAGACCACAAGCTAAAAGGCAAGGACAAGCTTCAAGAAGAGATTGATTCATTTGAAGAAGCTCCAAAGGCCTTGGTCAAGTGGGTTCCCAAGACTACATCAAGTTCTACTTCATCAAGTACGACTACAACTCCAAGGATTCCCATCAAGTTGATGTGGGTCCCAAAGAAGAAGAACTAAAGAGTTCTTGAGGGTGACTCCGCCAACATAATTCACTCATATTCATTTTGGCAAGGACAAGTGCAATCAACTTTCATATCTTGCACTGGTTCAAGGAGTCACAAACCCTCTTGTTGGTAAGACAAGGGGCAAGGTAACCTAATGCTTTCACGGACAACATCGTATGTGTATTTCACTCTATGTCTATGGATATCCGTGTATGTTCCTTGTGGGACTAACCCATGTAGGTATTGAAAGTGCAACTCACTCAAATGGATTGCTCCAAATGATCTACATCAACATTGAGCATCTACATTCAACACCTACATGAAGTCGTCATCGACAAAACCCAAGGTTAGTTCATCCCTCTTAGGGGGGATATCACATCTAGGGGGATCTTTGCTCTAAGAATTGAGCTAAAGCAAC
Organism: Thinopyrum elongatum; assembly: GCA_011799875.1. Lineage (NCBI taxonomy): Eukaryota > Viridiplantae > Streptophyta > Magnoliopsida > Poales > Poaceae > Thinopyrum > Thinopyrum elongatum. The sequence continues at coordinate 249,758,179 of CM022300.1, read as the reverse complement.
TCTAATGGTATGAACACATCAATGCTTTATGTAAAAGTGGTAACCCCACTTGTGCTTAAACGATGAGTATGACCTATGATCAAATGTTCTCATTTGACTCCTAAGTCAATATACTCATATATAGATGACCTAGTCATTGCCAATTGCTTGATAGATGCTAGAGTGTTTGTGCATGTTTTGCCACATATTTCATTTGCTATCTTATTGTGTGAGCATGTTGGTTGCATATTTTCTCCATTCGAGGACATCCATTTGTTGCTTTGATTGTTTGATTTCTTTTCTTTTTGCCAAATGGATGGACAAGAATGCCTAAGAACTTCCTCTAGCTATCTATGCTTTCTCGTCTCAAACTCTATTCATGCTACATCACAAAGTTTGAACAAGTAGAATTCGGACCCTCTGGGTGAGGAGCACTCGGAGCCACCGATCTGTCAAGGGCTTAAACTTCCAAAACCTCTTAATGGCTTTCGGTCTGACCGATTCCTTCTTTTCGGTCTCACCGAAATCATTGAGTTGATCTAGGTTTTCACCTCGGTGCAACCGATTAGAACTGTTCGGTCTCACCGAGTTGCAGTAAACGCTTGCGATTCTGCATCTCGGTGCCACCGAGTCGTTCCACTCGGTTACACGGATAGTGACTGGGTATATATACCGTGGGTTGAAATTTGGAAATTACTCCAAATCGCTCGACCACGCCTGCCCAGCTCTGCCGCCCCCTTGGTCTCCGTATCATCCCCGTCGTCGCCAACGTCCTCCTGCTGCTGGTCTCCGCCACCGTCAACGGAAATCTCCAACGCCGTTGTCGCCGTAGCGAGTTCGTCGCTGAGTTAGGGTACGGACTAGATCTCTTTGTGCTTTCTTTAACTCCGATTCTTGCACAAAGAACAATGTCAAGTTTCTTTCCACGATTGAGATAAATCTATCCACCAAAAACTTCCTCTAGAATAGATTTGATGCAAAAACTTAGGGTTAGGTTTCTGCCGAAATCATCTCGGACCGACCGATCTGAAAATTTCGGTCTCACCTATTTGGCCCATGCCATTGCACATGTACAACTCGGTCTGACCGAAGTGTATGAATCGGTGTGACCGAGTTCACTTTCTCTATGAAACCCTAACATCTCAGAGTCACCGGACTACATTTCGGTCTGACTGAAACTGTATGTTTAGACTCTGAGTGTGCTTTGGTGTCACCGAGTTTGTCATATCGGTAGCTCCGAAATGCTTTCTGCAGAAAACTAAAGTTAAGTTTTTGTCTCAATGTTTTTGCAAAAATAGCTGTGCTTTGTGATGCTCATCTACTCTACCTATAGCTATCTATTCACAGGGTCAGTGTCAAAGATGTCAGACAACAGTGATAGTCAGAACAGGCTCAGGAGAAGCAAGAGAAAGCAAAGGCTGCAAAGACTTCAATAATGCCAATGCTTCAGGTGTCAATCTCAAGAACAAGCAAGATCAACTCAGTTATCTTCTTGAGGCAATCATGAGACTAGAGAAAGGACTGGCCACCCTGACTCGAAATCAAGAGAGCCTTGAGAGGATCTTTGAGACCAAACTTCATGATTTAGATGTGAAGGTTACCGAGATTCAGACCACTGTTGAGAAGCTCCAAGAAGAGGTTGAAGACAGGAATGACAGACCTACCACCGACACTTTTTAGCTTGTGCCAAGGGCACATAGGTCTTCAGCAGTGCCAGTAGTCAGTGACACAAGGACTACACTCTCAGCACCTGCAGCAACTGCCATTGTTGTACCTCCAATCCCAACTCCTCCAGCTCCTCAGACATCAACAGAAGCTTTTGCAGACGGACTCCTCTCCACGCCATCTACGCACACCGGAGCAACCAGCCAGAAGACCACTTCAGGAGCTCCCGGAGATCGTGCCTAGAGTGCCGCATAGCACTATGCATTTTTGAACTTTTTGGTAACTTGTTGCCAAAGGGGGAGAAAGTGTATAGATCATTAGGCTTCGAGAGAGAGAGAGAGTGTTTTGCCTTTTGTTGCCTCTCTTGCTACTTGCTACTTGATTGTTTGCTTGCTACTATTTGTGCATATGTGTGAGATACTCTTATGATCATGTGTTTGATCATATTATGCTTTATTGTGTGCTTGAATGATGATATCTGAATACTTGTGTATGATCAATCATGTTTCCCTTGGTGATGAGTGCATGTTGTTTAATTCTATCATTTGGAGCGCTCAACCAAGATGTATGTGACATGGAAGAGTGTCCCATGATCCTAATTGATTGTGCATTTGCATTCAAAAGCAAATTTTAAATAATGCACAAATTTAGGGGGAGCTCTTACTTATCACATACTTCTCAAAGTGACGATGTATTTCCTTCATATTATCACTTGTTGAAGCTTTGATCTATATGTTGTCATCAATTACCAAAAAGGGGGAGATTGAAAGTGCAACTAATCCCCGGGTGGTTTTGGTAATTCATAACAACATATAGCTCATTGAACTAATATCCATTCAAGTTAAATATTTCAGAAAGTTCAATGATTGGCATGGCATGGACTAGAGATGTGGACCCCTCAAAATGCTAAGGACAAAGATTGGCAAAAGCTGAAGACTCTTCATTTCTATTTTAGTGATCCAAGATCACATTGAGTCCATAGGAAAAGCCAATACTATTAAAAGGAGATGAGGTGTTGCATAATGGTCTACTTGCTCAAAATGCTTAGTGATATGCTCCAAAGCCCTCAACCACTTTCTCATTTCCAAATATGTCCAAAACCTAAAGTCAAACTCGGCCCCACCGATTTGATCTATCTGGCGCCACCGAGTTTCTTTGACATAGCCACTGCCAGAAACCCTAATCAATTCGGTCTCACCGATCGGGATCTTGGTCTCACCGAGATGGCAATGCAAACTCTCTGTTTCCCTTCGTAATGTTTCGGTCTTACCGAAATGAGCGATCGGTCCTACCGAGTTCGCAATGCAAACTCTCTGTTTCCCTTCGTAATGTTTCGATCTTACCAAAATGAGCGATCGGTCCCACCGAGTTTGCCTGACCAACTCTCTGTTTAACTCATTGCTGAAATCGGTCCCACCGAGTTCATGCAATCAGTCACACTGAGATGAGGTCTTGCCCTAACCCTAGCACATCGGTTCCACCGAGTTGATCATATCGGTCCCACCGAGATTCCTAATGTTCACATTTTGAACTGAATTGGTCTCACCGAGTTCTTCTATTCGGTCTAACCGAGTTGGGTCAAATGTGTGTAACGGTTGGATTTTGTGTGGAGGCTATATATACCCCTCCACCCCCTTCTCTATTCAAGAGAGAGCCATCAGAACGTTCCTACACTTCCACTACTCATTTTCTGAGAGAGAATCACCTACTCATGTGTTGAGATCAAGACATTCCAATCCAACCACAAGAATCTTGATCTCTAGCCTTCCCAAGTTGATTTCCACTCAAACCATCTTTCCACCATAGCCAAATCTGTGTGAGAGAGTTGAGTGTTGGGGAGACTATCATTTGAAGCACAAGAGCAAGGAGTTCATCATCAACACACCATTTATTACCTTTTGGAGAGTGGTGTCTCCTAGATTGGTTAGGTGTCACTTGGGAGCCTCCGACAAGATTGTGGAGTTGAACCAAGGAGTTTGTAAGGGCAAGGAGATCGCCTACTTTGTGAAGATCTACCCGAGTGAGGCAAGTCCTTCGTAGGCGATGGCCATGGTGGGATAGACAAGGTTGCTTCTTCGTGGACCCTTCGTGGGTGGAGCCCTCCGTGGACTCGCGCAACCGTTACCCTTTGTGGGTTGAAGTCTCCATCAACGTGGATGTACGATAGCACCACCTATCGGAACCACACCAAAAATCTCCGTGTCTACATTGCATTTGCCTTCTCCAAACGCTTCCCTTTACCTTCATATGCAATGTTTTACTTTCCGCTGCTACACCCTTAGAATTGCATGTGTAGGTTGATTGCTTGACTTGTGCTAAGTTGCTAACATCTGCCAAGACATAAAATTGGGAAAAGGCTAGATTTTTATTTGGTCAAGTAGTCTAATCACCCCCCTCTAGACCTACTTTCGATCCTACAACTATGCTTTCACAACTTGACTTTAAAATATTTGGTTTGGAGACCATCAAAGATCAATATGTGCAGGATGCCGATTTTAAAGATGTAATGCAGAATTGTAAAGAAGGAAGAACACCTAACAAGTTCATCGTTAATGACAGATTTGTGTTTCGTGCTAACAAGCTATGCATTCCAACTAGCTATGTTCGTCGTTTGTTGTTGCAGGAGGCGCATGGAGGAGGATTAATGGGACACTTTGGTGTGAAGAAGATGGAGGATGTACTTGCTACACATTTCTTTTGGCCAAAGATGAGACGGGATGTTGAGCGTTTTGTTGCTCGCTGCACTACATGTCAAAAAGCTAAGTCATGACTCAATCCTCATGGTTTATATATGCCTTTGCCTGTACCTAGTGTTCCTTGGGAGGATATATCTATGGACTTTGTCTTAGGTTTACGTCGAACAAAGAAGAGGAGGGATAGTATATTTGTTGTCGTGGATAGATTTCCGAAAATGGCACACTTTATACCATGTCATAAAACCGATGATGCTGCTAATGTTGCTGATTTGTTCTTTCGTGAAATTATTCACTTGCATGGTGTGCCAAATACAATTGTTTCACATCATGATACTAAGTTTGTTAGCCACTTTTGGAGATGTTTATGGGCTAAGTTGGGGACTAAACTGCTTTTTAGTACAACATGTCACCCCCAAACTGATGGACAAACTGAAGTAGTCAATAGAACATTGTCTACTATGCTTAGGGCTATTTTGAAGAATAACAGTAAAATGTGGGAAGAATGCTTGCCTCATATTGAATTTGCTTATAATCGTTCGCTGCATTCTACTACTAAGATGTGCCCTTTTGTGATTGTGTATGGTTTCCTACCTCGTGCACCCATTGATTTGTTGCCTCTTCCAACTTCGGAGAATGTTAATTTTGATGCTAAACAACATGCTGAATTGAACTTAAAAATGCATGAGTTAACTAAGAAGAACATTGGGCGTATGAACGCTAAATATAAACTTGCTGGAGATAAGGGTAGAAAACATGTTTTTGTGTTTGCACCTGGAGATCTTGTTTGGTTACACTTGCGTAAGGATAGATTTCCTGATTTGCGCAAATCAAAGCTCATGCCACGTGCTGATGGTCCTTTTAACGTGTTAGAGAAAATAAATGATCATGCATATAAACTTGAGGTGCCTGCAGATTTTGGGGTCGGTCCCACTTTTAACATTGCAGATTTGAAGCCTTATTTGGGTGAGGAAGATGAGCTTCCGTCGAGGACGACTTCATTTCAAGAAGGGGAGGATGATGAGGACATCAATACCATTGTTACACCCACAGCCCCTACTGCTATGCATACTGGACCAATTACCTGAGCTCGCGCACGCCAATTGAATTACCAGGTACTTTCGTTTCTTGGTAACAATTCTAATGTTCATGAGAATATGATGCTGCCTAAATTGGATACATTTGTGTTGATTACTAATGAAGGGCCTAGCATGGACAAGAGGGATGAACACTGGAGGATCAAGCATGGACATGAAGGCGCGCGCGAAGGGAACCAGAACGGCATTTCTAGTGCGGATTTCAGCACTTTGAAGCCTCCTTGATGACATATAAGGACATGGACGAAATATACAAGATGCCCTCTCATAAATTTCGTCCATAGCTTATTTTAGGTGCTGCGTCACCTTATTATTGGGCCAGGACCATGTAATTTCGAAATACTTAAGTATAGGCTATTTTTAGAGTCCGTATGTGTGGGGAAACAAAGTTAGGGTTGGTTTCGGACCTCTCCTCCAAGGGGTCACGAAATTCCCCCTACTCCTCCATATATACAGCACTTAGGGCGTCGTTTAGACTTTGGTTTTTTTATATTAAAAGTTGGCCATTGCTGCAACTTCGCGTACTTCGTTTGTGTTCAATGACCATACCAAGACGTCACGGAACCACACCTTCATTAATAAAGCTTTCCTCTTATATTCGCAATATCCATATTGCAATTTCAGTTTCTTGCTTATTCTTCGTTTGCGTGCAGGAAACAGACCCTGGTGGTTAGGTTGATCGTGCTCCGGCGTGGTCAATAACCTCTCGGAGTTGGTTTACTGATTTCTAAGGCGCGATGTCCTCGTACGTTCGTAATCGGATCGTCAAAGTCTACCCCACCAAAAGCAATAACCACCATCTCATCGAAAGACGGGACACCTTTGCTTCTATCATCGTGTGACCTGTCCACCTCGCAGGCTCGACGGGACACGTGCGAGCAGCCAAGGCTGCGCATGCACATCGGGAAGCGAGTTCTTTGACCTCCATCCACCAGTCGCCCGCCTCGCTCACAACTTCTCCATTAATGGCGGTCGAGCCGCTGTTTAACATGCAGTTAATTAAAACACCTGGACGGAGTGTGTTTGCTTGTGATCCCATGGCCCCGCTCAACGTTAGCATTTTCTTTGTTCGTGTTTTCAATTCGTATTTCGGATAATTTAAAATACCACATAGGGCAACAGATAATACGACGACATATAAAATGGCAACGGATAATAGGACGACAAATTTACAATGGCGCGGATCATAATTGTCTTACATATTCCTGATAATTTAAAATGCCACACGCGCCAAAGCCCGAAAGACACTGGAGCAAGAGAACAAGGAAATCACAGACAATGATCTGGGTCGCTACTGTCTCTACTCCTCGATGTATCGCCGGGCGATGAGATCCTCCGGCTCCTTCTTCAATTCATCACGACTTTGCTTGACAGCAGCCACGGATTCCTCCACCTCCTGCTCGCGCTCGATCCGGAGCTTCCTCAAGTCACCCATTAGTTCCTCGACGTACGCATTCAGCGTCATCCCTGAGGCACTGCTCTACTCATGCAGCTTCTTCCAGCCGGCAGCCTCCTCCTCCGTCTCGACAAGCGCCTTGAGGAGCCTTGCATTTTCTCCCATGAGTTGCTTGACGAGGCCGGTCGCCTTCTCAACCGAGGCATCACTAATCTCGAGCAGCTTCATCAAGCCGTCGACCAGCTCCTACTGCTTAATTAGGCCAGCGAGAATGTCGTCATCGCTGGCCAAGGACTTCAGCACCGCTAGCTCGTCGCGATTGCCGATGCGGCAAGTGCGCTTGTGAGAGCCCTCACGTGACGGTGAGAGCTTGTTCGAGGGCTCCGCGGCGCGCCAGGACATCTCTGCTACGGCTACCATGTAGCGGCAGGACCTCTCTAGTGCTTCTGCGGCCTTGGTCTTTGCTCCCTGGTTATATGCCGACCCAAAACTCCTCCTACCGGTCATGGTGCAATGACTTGACAGGAAAGACCTGTTTTGTGGGTGATGAGGAGAGGAACTATGAAGTAATATTCGAGTGGGTAGTTTTTATAGCCCGGTGCTAAGTGTGAACACATTTAGGTTTGATCGGTGTGAACAGATTCGCAATTACTTATTGCGTGGTAATCTGGAATGTGACGAGAAACAAGGTGAAAATTTATTGATGGTTCTGGGCTCGAAGCCCGAAAAACACCTTCATATGGCTGCCCGTTTCTGTTGTACTGGTTCATCGCAAACAGTTCATATGGATTAACCGTATGCCACGCATCGCACACGCATCGAAAACCCGAAACAGTTCCCGGATGGCATACGTGGGCCCGCGTTCTCGGATGTATGTGTACGTGTCTGCCCACTATCACACAAGGTCCGGATATCACCATCGTGTCCGATGGATGCGACGTCATGCCTCCCACGGGGTGCCAGAAGGTTGACCAGAATTGCAATATGCAGGTGTGGTTGCTCGCCGTTGAGGCGGCCGCGGCGTGCTCTGCTCGTCGTTGAGGCGGCCTCGGCGTGCTCTACTCGTCGTTGAGGCGGCCGCGGCGCGGTCTACTGGCGTCCGTCCGTGCGTTTTGCTCGCCATTGAGGTGACCGTGGCGCGCACCGCTCTGGCGTCCCTGCGCGTGCTTTGCTCGCTATTGAGGCAAATTTACAATTGCAGCGGTTAATAATTGTCTTACATATTCAGGAGAATTTAAAATGCCACATGCGGCAACGCCCAAAACACACACGAGCTACATATGCTTAGTGACTTAAAATGTCGATATGCGACATTTCCATACAATTATAATAAAATATAGGCTGAAAGTCTGAGCTAGCAGCCTTCCGACGACGGTCTTCTCGGACTCCATGATGAGCATAGCACCCATGCAGCCATTCATTCCGAGTGTCCCGACCCGCGGCCGCGTTACCCGTCTCCGCCTACAGAGTGCTGGTGCTGGGAGGCTCTTGGGTCTCCTGGGCCTCTTCCAGAAGATCTTGACAGCGTGCAATCGCGCGCATGAAATCTTCGGAGAACCGCTCCATTTCCATGTCTCTGCCTTGGTAGCAAATTCCGTCCATCACCTGCATCCTCAAGATACCACGTTGGCGATGTTCTACTTCATCGGGGACGTCAACTCTGCTAAGGATGCACTCGAGCCTGGCCACCATATCATTGGGATCGAGGTTGACACGGCCGCCGCTGACAATGATGAAGCCGCAGGCTGACTGGCTCATAACTGAATCGCAGAGGTCCTCTGCCCATTCCTTGCGGGGCATCAGGCTCTCGATGAGCACCGATGACGGCGGCTCTTCGGGTGGGTCGTCGATCATGCCGCTGACCAGCTCTGGATCTTTTGCATGGTGGATGGTAAACTGGAGATCACACTTCCACTGCAATATGTCCATTGCGCCCTCAAGGACTGGCACGGCGATATCGCTGCCGATGGGCCATGGCGCCTGCACTGGTCAATGAAGCTCTTGCTCCCCGACCTACTCCGGCTCGTTCTCCTTGCCGAAGATGTAATGCAGGAAGGGGTCGATGTCGAAGCTTTCGTCGGTGCCTAGCATGCTTGGAATAACTAATGGTAGATGGTGTGGACTAGATCTGCGCACAGTGTCGCTACGGTGCGTTGCCGCCTGGGTCATATGGAGCAAGCCACTTGCTGGCGGCGGGAAACCGATCAGGGAAGAGGAGGGGATTTTACAATTCACCCATGTGGAGCGCGGGAAGCCTTCCCTGGAGCGCGGGAAGACTAAGTGGAGCACACAACCCGACAACCGTATGTGGTGTCACGTGTTATCTATCACACACGTGTTGACATAAGGAAACGTATGTGTAACTTACTAATCATCGCACACGAGTACTCGTATACACATCGTGTGTGATACTCCTCGCCACCGCAAGCAACTAGTTTGCATTTTTCAAAGATTTTGTACACCCAGATTCGCATATGAATTAACTGTAGTAACCGTCTGTGTTATATTTTCTCATCGCAAGCAGTTCATCCAAGTGGGCTGTTTGCCGCATATCACACACATCTTGTTTACACGAATCGTTTGTGTTCTTTTGGCTCATCAAACAGTTCATCTATGTGAACTATATGCCGCATATCACACACATCTTGTTAAGTTGAACCATTTCTGTTGTGTTCCCTAATCCAAAACAGTTCGTCCGAGTGAACCGTATGTTGTATATCACACACACCTTGATCTGGCTAACTGTTTCTGTTGCATTCCCTAATAGCAAGCAGTTCATTCGAGCGAACTGTATGCCGTATATCCCACACACCTTTATATAGCTGACTGTTTCTGTTGTTCTACAACATCGCAAATAGTTCTTATGGATTAACCACTTGTCACGCAGCGCACACGCAATTGTAATATGAACCGTGTTTGATGTATCCGCCATCGCAAATGTTTTGCATCTTTTTTGATAGTTTTTTTACATCACCGTTTGCGATTAATGCATCGCATACAATTTCGTAAAAGGGTCCCCGATTGTAGTGTCATGTTAGTAGCATCCTGCAGTAGTGTACATCAACCACCAAACCGAGTTCGCGGACGGTCCTAGCATAGAAGTTGGCAGAATTTCTGTTCAAAGGCGGAAAAACAGTCCTTTTCCAGAAGCCAAGCTGGCGAGTCATCCCAATGGATGGAACAAGACTTGGTTCTACTGCAAAAACACTGCCCCTGAAGGTGAAAACCCTTCGCCAGGTTACAAACTGGACCGGCTCAATGCGATGATTGCTTTCCCCTGCTGGCCATCAGATGAGGAGCGAAAACAAGTTTCTCCTTTTTATTCTAAGTTAAGAGCTCTGATGGCTAATGGCCTCACCGAGATCGATCTTACCCGGTGTTGGATAAGCTGGCGAATCCAGCCCCTTAGACAGAGAGGCGACTTGATGTTTAATTATATTGGCGACTTGGCTGATGTTCAACGCTTCAGTCAAGTCTACTTGTCTGTAGATGAGGTGAACAACGCCACCAAGAAGTTGCTGGGAGAGCCCCAAAATAAATGTAACAAGACTGGGCTGGCTCCCTTTTGCAAGTCCAACCCTGTGCCTCTAGTAAGTCTTATTTTTACTGTCTTACTCATTCTCTACAATTTTTATATTGTCTTTAAATTTAATTGCCGGCTTATCATATATGCAGGAAAACAACAAGTTTTGGAAAAGGAAGAACCTCGAAAGTCTGCCTGATGGGGAGCATCCTATGGTCATCCCCATGGACCTACCTATGTCTCCCCAAGTGCCTAGTGGACCGATGACACGAGCACGTGCAAGAGCTCACGAGACCGAGGTGACATCTCTCCTTTGTGACAGTCCATATGACCCACGTGAGACATGATTACTACCAAAGTACGGAATGCTATGTGTGATCAGGTCTCAAGAAGACCCTCTCAGAGAAGCTCGTGAAGACGGACAAGGCTCCAAGTTCATGGATGAAGAGGAACGACAAAAGGAACCGAAGACAGCTCCCAGGACACGGACATCCGGCCATAACCTCGGACATTGGGCCCCTGAAGATGACTACAACAGTAGGCTAGTAGCCGACACGCTACAGGGCCCAGACATCTGGCCAGGCGCCGGACATCCGGCCCGACAGCCCGGAAATCCGGCGCCTGGCTGGAAATCCGGCCCTCCATCATAGAGCGCCACCGAAGCCGGCCCCCGCTAGCCCGGACATCTGGCACAGGCCCTGGACATCCGGCCCGACGCGAGCCGCCGGACATACGACCCCCAGCCCAGACATCCGACACCAGTCTGCGCACAGTGATTGGGCCAAAGCCCTTGTACCCCTTTGCCCCCTAGACTATATATACTCCTCCTCCTCCTACATTTTAGGGTTAGCATTGTGATAGCTCATTTTGGAGATAGAGCTTTGCTGATCCACTTGTTCCCCTACTCCATTGGAGATCAAGACCTCCTAGGAGAAGATCCCCCAAGTGGATTAAAGACCCCGTCTAGGGAAGATCCCCTCGTGGATTCAAGACCCCATCTCCTCGCGGATTGGGAAGAACTACCTACCGTTGTATCGTCCCTTGTTGTGTTTGGATCATGTGTCTCTTTATGTACTTGGATCTAGCACATGTGTAATCGAATCTTGTTTATTTGAGTGTTTCCTCTCCTTTTCCCTTTTGTGTGTTCGTCGTGTTGTTCCGGAATCTCCCTCCAAACCATGAAAGTTCGGCCCCTAGGGTTCCCCCTAAATCACTGCCCCTGCTCTAGTTGAGCAAGTGAATAAGCCGACTGCCGAAAATGAGTCTGAGATAGAGCTTGAGTCGCTTGGTCGCCTTTTTATTCAACTTGCTGACGCCCCTTCTTCTCAGGATAACACCGGGACCAGTAGAGCCGACAACGTCGAGGTAATTTCAATCTCATCCAGCTCGAAAACTTTAATCCCGAAGAAATTGAGACGAGCCGTTAGAAAGGTACCATTTTCACATCGAGATGCTCACTTAGACCCAAAAGGCGACTAGTTCATCAGATAAGCCTGTAGACAGTTCGCTAGAACCGCTCCGGAGCTTGCGCTTGGATGTGCTGACTTGCTGCAATTTCTTCAAAAGAAATTTTGGGTCTCAGTGGTGACGAAATGAGGTGCCTCATAGCCCAACTCCATCTCTCCCACGAGCCGGTCGTATTAGGCAACCACTTAATCCTTCTGACTCGAGTTATCAGGAGACGTCACCCTCCTTTGGAGAATCAACCTCCTCGCAGCTCCCTCCATTGGTCATTAAGTATGGGTAAGCTTTTGGTAACTATACTTTGCCATAATAATTATTTCTTTAACTTGAATGTACTTATATGACTGCAGGGCCATCAAGAAGAGAAAGGTGGGCGAGTCATCTTCTGCTGCAGAAATCCCTGAGTCTCAAGACCCGCCGTTGATGACTCCAGAGGTTCCAGCTGAGACCGCAGTTGAAGACAACCCAGATCAGAGGGTTAAGCCAACGCAAGCCGGCTAGTGCTGATGAGCCGGTGACAGTGGAGCCAATCCATATGGACGAACAAGTCAACACAGATGACCTGGCCCACAACACCAACCCGCCAAGTCCTGCTCGAGCCTCTAGTCCTATGAAGGAGATCGAAGATATCATTTCGTCATGCATAGCGGTCGATGAAGAAGCCAACATTACTGGAGAAGCTTATAAGGCTCCAGAGGCGTCAAACACTTTGGCCAAATTCATGGCCAAGGATGAGCCAAAAATGTTGGCTAAGGGGAAAACCAAGCTGGAGTTTCCCAATCTTGAGGAGATGAGCGCCAATGACCTTCATCAATAATACTTGACCTGGCTGTCTAACAGCCGGTATGCTGAGATGAGCATGATAAATGCACTGAAGCGCAAATATGCGGTACTAACCACTTCTTCTTGTTTTGTCATATATACTCTTGTAGCCCCCGAGTTTTAAGCATAGGAAAAAATGAGTGTGCTTAAGACTTGCTTGGAAATGTAATGAGCAAACTACAGCCCCCAAGGGCCGGCTCAATGAATGATATCGTCCTGGGACTTCAGAAAAGTTAAAAGTTGTATCATAGCCCCCAAGGACCGGGTCGTTATGAAAATAACGAGCCAGTTCTTCAAAATATGACTTAGTCAAATAATGTTGTAGCAAAACAACATATAGCCCACAAGGGTCGGCTCATCTCGATGAGATAGCTAGGTCTGTATTGTATTGAGTTGAAAAAGTGACTTGCATTAGCCCCCAAGTGTCATGGGGTTTGCTTGCAGCTTCATGAGACTTGTCTTGATAAAATATAAAACTCTGCACTGTGGCCCCCAAGTGCCGGGTCGTGCGACCTCACCGGCTCGGGACTCCAAAATAATTGAACTAAGTTTGCATTGTGCATGAGAGGATATGCTCGATGTAGCCGAGTCAAAAGTTGCCGGTTTGCAAAAGCAACTTAAAACAGAGAAAAAGCTGCGTGAGAAGGCATAGTCATCTTCCACATTCTTGCAGAAGTCTATGTTGACTGCCTCAGAGAATTGGCACTCTTTGAAAGCCGGTCATGAAGAAGAGAAACCAAATTTGTTGAAGCGTGCTGAAGAGGCAGAGAGCCAACTTGAGTCTGTCACTGAAGAGTTAAACACTTTGAAGCGCCATGTAACGAATATGACCGTGGCCATCTTTGGTAAGTATTATTGTTTGTAGTCAAAAATCTGGGTTATCTGTTTGTACCGGCTTATTGACATTTATCTGGTCCTTGCGCAGGTAGAAAAAATAACAGTGCTCTCCAAGTGTCTATGGTGAAGTTGAAGGCAATCTATACTTATGTGGAGCGGTTATACACATGTAGTGTATATGCAATAATAGCAGCAAACAAGGAAGCAACATCCCCCTCAACGGATTGAAGATATGCTTAATGAACTATCCACCGTTCTTCAACGGGTCCAGGAGATGGTGAAATTGGCGGCTCGTGCTAGTACCGGCATGGTGTTTGCTCGAGCCAAGGCTTTCCTTCCAGAGATGGATCCATCTGAGATGGTTGGCGGGTTTCCTCAGTTTAACGTTAATGGCACGGAATTCTCTCTAGAGGATTTTGCGCACTGTGTGAAGGTGCCAGTGCAACAAACCTTCATGTATGTTGCCCAGAATGTACACAGGAGCAATAGCGAAGATACAACAGCACCAAGCTTCTAAGACAAGGCTAAGCCAGAGAGATAGCTCTTTGAGGAATCAAAGGGCGGATCAAGAAGACCAAGACAAGCCAAGGGAACAAGATGCCACTAAGGAAAGACCTCCCTTACCGGGCAGGCGAGCCTGGTCTGGTCGAGGCCGCACCAAGGACAAGTCCCAAGATCCCCCCCCCCGGCAGGCTTACCGGGGGCGCCAAGGGCGGGTCTCCCCGTCAAGACTCCACCGCTCCACCGCACAGCGATGCAAGTCACTTATCAGTGCGGTGTCAAGCCCCCAAGTGATTAAGTGGCTGTCATTTGGCATGTGGCGGCCATTTGGAAGGGAGATTCCCTCCATATGACACCCGTCCAGAGGCGTGTCATGCAGATAGGTGGAAGATGGTTAAGCGGCGCGACAGGCTTGCCGGGCTGCATCCACAGCGTGACACCTAGTAGTGCATTTAATGCACTTTATCCTAACTGCCAGAGCTAGGTATGATAGCACTGTTCGCTATCTAATCAGTAGATAATGACTGTTTTACCACTGTGGTAACCCCTTAGCCTATAAAAGGAGGGCCATGACAACCTAACAAAGGATTCGGACCCTTGTACACTCATACGTGTGTAGCTGCTCCCCCCGAGGCGACCTTGCTGGGCTCGAGCACTAGGCGACCACCACGGTCCTCTCTTCAATCCACCAAAGCAGGAGTAGGGTTTTACGCTTCACGGCGGCCCGAACCTGGGTAAAAATCACCAGCGTCACCTCTGCCGTGCTGTCCCATGGCCTTCGCTCTTTGTGCAACATGATCTCCCCCTGCCGTACCACAAGGGGCCGATGGCCCCATAGGTGATCGTGTTCCACTACGAAATCTTTGGCGCGCTAGGTAGGGGGAAGCGCTTGCGCGAACCCGAGGTTGCGAACAACGCGTCGATCTTCATCATCATCGTCTTCATCATTAGCCTCGTCATCCATGGCACCCTAGAAAAAGTCTGGTGCAACAGCTCACCCTTCCACCTCGAAGGCCCCCTCGCATGCAGCAACTGATACTATGGGTGCTGTGGCGGCGTTGGGGGGCGCGGACGCAGTGGGGGACATGACCGGCGCAGGCGGCTCTGTCATCGTTCCCCCCACGGCCGAAGCAGGCGCAGAAGACACCGGGGGAGGGCGACACCAGCAGCATCCCGACGGCCGTGTTCCACAAGGCGCGGGTGGGGAGAATGTTCAGTCTCCACCTCCCCACCGCAATGGAGGGTGCAGCCGTAGCGACAATGCCTGCTCTGGTGTGAGTCGTGACCCCCTAGCTGTCCCTGCTACGGGTGCAGCTACGGGGCGCGTGGCATCCCCAGGGTAGGGTAACCAAGACGAAGCGCCAAATGGGGTCGTCAACCCCCAGGTGCACCTTTCTCGCCACTGTGCTGTCGCGGCGGCCGGCTCACGGCAACGAGAACACGGCGCCGCCACTGCTGGTACCATCAGCAGTCAAGCGACGTCATGGTCTGCATCATCGTCTATGCCAAGCACTGCTTCGGAAGCCATGGCGCGAGGCCAACTCCTGCTGAGATTCCCGCCAGCGGCTGATCAAATGGATGAGTGGAGAGCCACAATCCAGAGTTTGATCGGTTTTGCTGAAGCGTGAGGATCACAGTGGGCAGGCCTGCCACGGCACCCACAAGCAACGACCACGGTCCAAGCTGCTGGCCATGTCGAGGGGGCACTCCAATGGTGCAGTCCCCTCCCTGGTAGCCAGCGCAGAGGCCGCGGACTAAGCCACGTGACCAGGAGCCCGACGAGGCATCAATGGGTTCATCTGATACTCGGGCCCGTCGAGATCAACGGCAGGTCCTGGAACATCGGCGAAGGGAAGACACACGTGTCACTATAGAACGATGCCACGAAACCCGCTGCCAATCCGACATGCGCAATGGCCCCGACGTCGATGAACCCGTGCCTAGTGACGGCGGATACTTGCCTTTTGAGGTTGGGTGCCCTGCCTTCACTCGCGAGCTGCGGCAAGTCCGTTGGCCATCTGCCCGTGTTTTCAAGACAGAGATACCAGAAATGTATGATGGAAGGCTGAACCCGGTAGAGTTCTTGAGCATCTACACCATTGCTGTTCAAGCCGCCGGAGGAAGAGATGAGGTGTTCGCCAACTACTTCCCTTTGGCACTTAAGCCAAACATGGGGTCATGGCTGATGCACCTACCAGAGAATTCCATATCGACCTGGGCCGACCTGTGCAATGAGTTTGTTGGCGCCTTCACGGGCGGCCATCAAGAACCAGGATAGCCCAGCGATTTGCAGCTCCTTCCACAAAAGGAAGGGGAGAGTTTGTGGAAGTACATGCAGAGGTTTAGCCGGGTGCACAGGAACATTCCAGATATCCACCCGGCAGCTGTGATTGCCGCGTTCCAGTCCAACGTGTGCAACAGGAGGATACATTCCAAGATGAACGTCCGGTTACCCAAGACTGTGAATGAGCTGTACACTTTAGCGGATAAGTGTGCCCGTACAGAGGAAGGGAGGCGACTCCACGGAGAAGAGGATGGCATCGAAGTTGACTCAGAAGATGACGACGATGCCACTAACCCGAAGAGGAAGAATAAAAAGCACAACCAGAAGCGCAAGGAAAAGGCAGTACTAGCTGTTAAGGGTTCTGGCGCCCCCAATACCAGCAAGAAGGCCAAGACCGAAGCCCCCGGCAAGGAAGTTGCCACGTGCAATGATTGCCGGGAGGCTGTGGCGGCCGAAAAGGCTGGGAAGGCTGACGGACCGTACTGCAAGATCCACAGGACCAAGGGCCATGACCTCCAAGACTGTCACCAAGTTGAGCAACTTGTCAAGAAGCAGAAAGCTGAGTACAAGAAGCGTGACAAGGAAAGAGACCAGGAAGGTGTTGGCGGGAAGGGCCAAGGCGGCAGAGGAGGCCGCCACGGCAAGGTTCCCCAGCATCAAGAGAAACCTGCTAGAGGGCACGAGAAGAAGGAAGGTGATGACGAAAGTGATGAAGGGGATGAAGAGGAAACCAGTGAGCAAGAGTTCCAGAAAGCCACTGAGGCCCTGGGCGTTGACGGAGGCGCATCTTTGCACTCCTCTCACCACCAGCTTAAACGGTGGGCACGTGAGGTCAATGCCATAGAGCCAGCGGCGGACTCCCGGAAACCACTCAAATGGTCCTGCATGCCCATCATCTTTGATGAAGACGATCACCTCGACAGCACCACCACGGTAGGGTGCTAGCCGTTGTTGGTTTCACCAACAATCTGCAAGCTCAAGGTCACGAAGATGTTGGTTGACGGCGGGCCAGGGTTGTGACAGCCTGGTTTTTGCCTTCTCTCTTTTTCCGGACTTCTTTGCTTCTGATTTAAATTTGGAGTTTATGACTCAATTCAAATGGACTTAAACACTTGGGCATGTCCTTGATTTTCACCCAAGTGACCCATCCCTCTCAATATCATCATTCTTTCTCTGATATATCTCAAAATAGCCCAAGGAATATTTTTCATAAAAGAAAAATATTCATTTTCCTCTCTGAAATTCAATTCAGAAACATATGCTCCAAAGCAACCCTCATTTTTCTTGCACCCAAAAATCTAAGAAAATTCCCGAATATTCTTTGGACCTTGGCACACCTCCCTGAGCAAAAATATTGTATAAGTTTTTGGAATATTTTTGCTACAGAAAATCATTTCTGTTCTGGCCTCAAAATGCACTTCGCACAGCAAGTGTATTTTTCCTTGATCTAATGAGGCTAATTTTTCTTGAGCCTCATTACCCTCCTAAGAAAACCTTAACTCTAGAATATTAGCCCTAATCTCCTTCTAGAAGCCATCCAAACTTGGTGTCCAAGTTTCTGTCCAGAAACTTGCTGGCTAGCTCTAGTCTTGTCTGGTCGGCCTGGCAGTGTGCCATCTCTTCCCCTAGACTAAACACTGCACGGACAACACACTAGACATAGTTTGGCAACCTCTGGGCCTCGTTTTGGCATAGTTCGCGTGGTAACCGTGTGAGGACACGCGCGCTGGCAGGTGTTCGGCGCGCTCCACGCTGCACCCGACCCTCTGTTCGGCACATGCTCGTTCTAGAGCTCGCCGACGACTGCCGCACCGCGCCACCGCCTTCGTCTCATCGCCCTTGACCCCTCCCTGCCGCTCGCCGACGGCGGAGCAGCCACAGCGAGCACGGGCGCGTCGCGGCCAAAGCCACAGTGCCCCCGTGCCCCTGTCTTCTTCCCCAACCGCCTCGTGAGCTCGTCTTCGAGCTTCACAGTGCCCGCGTGAGCTCTGAAGCCTTGCCCCCTCCCCGCTGGCGCTCTTCGTCGCCGTGCGCCGCTTCCAGACCCCTCCGGCGGAGCCGAGACCCCCCTCCCCCTCCGCCTATATATTCAGACCCCTTCCGGCCTCTCCGAGCACTCCAAGCTCATCGCCCAATCTCCACAAACCCGTAGCAAAGCCGCAGCCCAGCCGGGCAGGCCTCTGGCCGCCGTCCCCGACCCGAGCTCATCGGCGATCCCCTTTGCTCCTCCTCCTCGCTCCAGTGCCCAGCGAGCTCAATCAACTCCTCAGGCGACTCACTGGTGGCCCTCTGGTGCCGTCCGAACCCGTAGGAGCCCCTCGTGTAGCCCCACGTCGCCGTCTTCTTCAACTCCGGTGAGCTCCGCCTTCTGCAGCCACTTGAGAGGCCCTTTCTGACCCCGTCCGTCCACCTCTAGCCATGCCACGGGTACAGGCAGGTGCGCGAGCGTCTCCTCTATCCACCCACCCCTCTCGATCTGGCTGCCGAGCCCTCCTCGTCGGAGAAAGCGCCGGCGATGCGCCACCCATCTCTGTTTTCTCTCTCTCCCCCCCGACCTGACGTGTGGGGCCCGTTGTCAGCCTCACCACTCGCACCCGAAGCGGTATGAGTGGAGGCGTATTCCAGGAATACGCCATCGACGTCACCCCCCTGATTTTCTTTAATTCAAATTTAAATCAATCTTTGACCAGAAACTTTGACTGGCTCTAACTCTCAAACCATAAGTCCAAATGATTTGATTCTTTTTGCATTGTGTTTGTCTTGGAATTCTCTAGCAGCACACCAAAATGGAGATTTTTCTCTACTGTCTAGAATTTTTGGTGATTTTTAGAATGATTCTTGATATTTTCTTTTGCTGTTTTTAATTATTTTCAGAGGGAGAAGCTTGTCTTGAAGATCACCAGGAGGAGTGTGAACCTCCTCTGCACTAAAGCAAGCCACACCAACATTTGTATGGTGTCATTTCAATATCTATGATTTTTCCAACTTGAATATGAGTTATTTCATGCATTTAATTAATTAAATGAATATTGCTTATGTTAGTTTGTTTGTCATGGTTGAAATGCTTAGTTTACAGTACTGTTTGAATGCATGAACTAGTTTAAGGCAGTAGAAGAAAGATTTTGATTGTGTGGTTATGATCTTGATATGGTTGGTAGTATATTCTTTTTGTGATAAATTGATTTTAATATATTATGGTATAACCAAAATGATGAGTGTTAAAACCAGAGTAGTAAAATCAGTAAAGCTTAATGATGAGTAGTGCAAGTAGAAAATTTGATGATGTTGATCTGTTTACTTTACGTGGTATGTGATGCATATCGAATAAGTTGCATGTTCATGGCAAGATGTGACTCGATTATTTTTATTTCAAGTTAAAAACCTGATGTTAATCCAACTTGAACATAACATTGATCGAGTCATGGTGCCAATGAATCGAGTTTTTCCCAGTGCAACCACATTTGCCTTTATGGGAAGGCCTTTATTTGGTCCGTTGTCATGCCTCTGGTCGGTACCTCCAACAAGGGAAGGTTATGGGCGTGCGGTACCCTGGCCCGGTAAGCAGACATAACCTTGTGTGCCCGTTTGTTGTTATGGTACCTTGTCCCCGTTTGGGACCGTTTAAGTTTTGCCACGATGGTGGCCGTTGATGCCTTTGGTAGGCACGGGGCCACCCATGACTTAGCCCAGAGGGGAGTTGGTCGGAGTGGCCGGGAGAGTGTCATGGTAATGGGAGGGTTCTGTTGGAATGCCGTTGGTCCACCCGAATGGGAAGACGAGGCCATGGCTTCCGTGATGTGGGTATAGTGTACTACCTCTGCAGAGTGTATTTAAATCTATCGATAGCCGCATCCTCGGTTACGGACATTGCTCGTGAGTAAGTCACACCATGGATCAAGATGATTAAGTAATCTTGCACACCAAATTCTTATGCTTGGCACTGTTTATGTGATGATTTGTGAGATCATGAGACTGGTCGTTGTGGGAACCAAAGTATTGGTTTCTTTTGTGATCCGGGTATGATCACCGTTCCGGTTACGAGGTAACCCGTCTGGTAAGAGAGTCCGCATGACTCGATGCACAAGTTGTTTTCACTGCATCAGTAGTATGTTTGCATTTCATTTAACTTGATTAATTGTCATGATATTATTTGCCATTATGATTATGCTTGTTGTGAGCTTGCAAGTACATTCAATTTACTGACCTGGCGTGTCATGCCAGCTTTCAGGAAAGTCTTATCGGATCGGAGTGCTGCCCGTGTCTAGATCGTGTCCACATCGGTGTCCCTGTGCTATGGAGTTCCACTTCGTCGCCGTTCCGCTGCCGCGTTGTTATCGTGATCGAGGCCCCTTCATGTTCATTAAATAATGTACATATTGTTCAGCCGCACCGTGTGTGCCGCTTGGCCTCGCTACTTGATGTAATATCGAACCTATGTTTCCGCTAGCATCAATAAAGCGGTTGTTTTCTGTACCAAGTTGTTGTGTGTTGCCAGAAGACTTGATCTCTGGGCTAGCAATGCAAGGTAAACCGGTTTCTCTGAGCCGGGGTGCCACAACGCTTGGTATCAGAGCCGCGCTGACTGTAGGACAAGCTAGACCGTCGATGCGCTAGATGAACGGTAGATAGTTTAGTTTGAGTGACGGTAGTGATAGAAATTGGTTGCTGCATTGCATGCATTTTTAATTATTGTTATTGCTAACCGTCTAAATGATTGTGAGT
The DNA here is from genome assembly GCA_011799875.1 of Thinopyrum elongatum. Lineage (NCBI taxonomy): Eukaryota > Viridiplantae > Streptophyta > Magnoliopsida > Poales > Poaceae > Thinopyrum > Thinopyrum elongatum. The sequence continues at coordinate 249,737,196 of CM022300.1, read as the reverse complement.
GTAGATGGCTCCAGTTCCATTCATGTACCAGTCTGAGCCAGCACCGTACACCTCGCCGCATCTGCTTCAGAACGTGTGGCGTCGACTCTACCCAGAGGGTGCTGATCTAGTGTATCAGGTGTATCGGGAGCATCTGGCCGGTTCGTTGTACGAGTATTACGCGGAGGTCACTTTACACCACAGTTCCCCTTCCGGCGCTTACACCCGTTCCTCTAAGGGTGGTTTCGCTTCCACGCCATCTCAGGCCATCCAGTTTGCTGCACTCGAGGCTCTTGTAGACTTGCGCTACAATGAGGTTCGCATGCAGGCCCATCCAGGTTTCTATTTCTACCCGTCTCTGCACGAGAGCGGGCATATCCACTTCCCTTTTATTGATCCGGCGTGCGATCGTCCTGCTAGCCACCTTTCTCGCTATATCACTGCCAGTTATCTCTTGATCTATGAGTTGGCCCGTGAGTTAACCCGAGCCCGGATAGCCCTTGCCGCTGCCCGGAATAGGAACCCTCCACCTGCTGTCGGATTCACTACGTTCATTCCTCCAGTCTCTGTTACTCCTGTTACTCCGGTAACCACTCAGGGTACCATGAACCCTTTGGCAGTGACTCCTTGCAGTGCCCCTGCTGCATGGGCTTCCCTTGTCGCTACTCCTGCAGCCCCTATGCTCCGGCCTCACCCCGCACCTGCCCCTGAGGGAGAGTCCTCGAGGCAGCGCCGCCGTGTCATGTTTAACCGGGAGGTTTCCACTATCAGTTCAGGATCTGAGTCCGGCTCAGGAGAGGACCCGGCAGAGCCAGCAGAGCAGTAGATCATTAGAGTGTCCGCAGTTGTCATGAGGTTGATGTACGGATGTAGTCGTACGTGTCATGATGCTTAGTTTCATGTATGAGGGTAGTCGAACCCATCATGATGGTTATTTTCATGTATGAGTCTATGTATAATTATGTTGGAACCTTTTTATTATTCACCTTGATTTTCTTCGCTGATTTCTTCCGGGTTTGTCGCTGGTTTTTCTTCCCATTTTTGGATATTTCTCATCTCGGTTGTTTATATTGGGAAAACAAACAATAGGATGACGCGGGGAGGCAGCAGTAGCCATGCTTGTGAGGAGGTCCCTGTTCGTCGCTCAGCAAGATAGGCAGGACATTCCCGTGAGCCATATCCTCCACCACTGCCTCCACCGCCACATCCGCCATCCACTGAGCAAATCATGTGTATGTTTGAAGAAAGAAGGAACAACGATCTGATTGAGCTGTTGAAAAGTGTGCAAGCTATGGTTGGGCAGAATGGAAATCAGAATGGTCATCACTCCAAGCTGTCAGATTTTCAGAGGACCAAGCCTCCCAGTTTCAGTCAAGTTATCGATCCTTTGGAAGCCGAGGATTGGTTAAGGACTATTGAGAAAAAGCTTGAGATTGCCCGCACTGAAGAAGCTGACAAGGTTCCGTTCGCTCCGCATTATCTTGAAGGAGCTGCCACTATATGGTGGGATAATGCTAAGGCTATGTGGCCTGCGGACGAAGAAATTACTTGGACTAAATTCAAGGACCATTTCCGCAAGTACCATATTCCCGCCGGTATTATGAAGGTCAAGCAGCGCGAATTCCTCGCTCTCACTCATGGAAGCCTGTCAGTAAGTGAGTACCTGCACAAGTTCAACCATTTGGCCCGTTATTCTCTGTATGATGTGGCCACAGAAGAAAGGAAGATCGACAGATTTCTTGGAGGACTAAACTAACACCTCAGATGCACTCTCAGTATGTTTGATTTCCCGGATTTCCAAACTCTGGTAAACAAAGCCCTCATCGTAGAAAGGGAACACAAGCTCGTGCACGACAACAAGCCCGCTAATAATGATCACAAGCGCAAATTCGAGCCTAAGAAGGATGGACAACCAGTGCAGAAGGCTCGTACTTGGCAGCAGACTCAGGTTGAGTACCAACCCAATTGGCAGCAGAATGTTAACATGACAACTACTCAAGTAAAAAATGTTGTGACCAGCCCGGTGCACGAAGAATGTCAGCGCAACAATTCCTGCTTCAATTGTGGGCAAACCGGACATTATGCCAGACAGTGCCCCAAGAACGGGAAGCCAACCACCCCATTCAGGCCACAAGTTAATCACATGGGACCCTACTCTGTCCAGAGGACCATCCAAGGGCAAGTTCACCACCTCTCCACAGACGAAGCCCAAGAGGACCCAGAAGTCGTCATTGGTATGTTTTCTGTTAATAGCATACCTGCAATAATTTTATTGGACTCTGGGGCTTCCCACTCTTTTATTTCGCGGAGTTTTGTTGCCCAAAACAAGTTTCCTTGCTCGATTTTGGGAAAAAGTATGATGGTACAATCCCCGGGATCCATGCTCAGAAGCAATCTGGTCTGCCGAAATTTGGACATTGATATCAAGGGAGTCAAATTTCCAACCTCCTTGATAGTCATCGATTCTGCCAAGTTGGATATTATTTTGGGAATGAATTGGTTGACCCAATATCAAGTATGCATCAACTGTGCGACCAGAGAAGTCACTTTGACAAGTCAGGAAGGTCTAACCACAAAATTCTATGCCCAGAGGAGCATACCCAAGAAAGAAATGGTTTTCACCGCTGTAGCTGAAGAATTGGAATTAATTCCTGGGGTCAGTGAGTTTCCAGATGTATTCCCTAAGGAATTACCCGGAATGCCGCCAGACAGGGAGCTTGAGTTTGCAATCGATCTTGTGCCCGGGACCGCACCATTATACAAGAAGTATTATCGGATGCCTTCGTCAGAATTGGTGGAGTTAAAGAAACAGCTTGATGAGATGCTTCAGAAAGGATACATCCGTCCGAGCTCTTCACCATGGGGATCACCCGCAATATTTGTGGACAAGAAGGACGGCAGTCTTCGGATGTGTGTGGATTACCGTCAGCTGAATGATGTCACTATCAAGAACAAATATCCACTACCAAGGATTGACGATTTGTTTGATCAACTCAGTGGGGCAAAAGTATTCTCCAAGATTGATTTGTGGACCGGATATCACCAGCTAAAAATCAAGAAAGAAGATATTCCTAAGACCGCGTTCACTACTCGATACGGTCTTTATGAATATACAGTTATGTCCTTCGGCCTCACCAATGCCCCTGCTTTCTTCATGCATATGATGAATAAGGTATTCTTGGATTTCTTGGATAAGTTTGTGGTGGTCTTCATCGATGACATCTTCATATACTCGAAGGGTGAAGAAGAGCACAAGGCACACCTCAGAGCAGTTTTGCAAAGGCTCCGTGACCATCAGCTATATGCGAAATTCAGCAAATGTGAGTTTTAGCTCAAGCAAGTTGGATTTTTAGGGCATGTGGTTTCAGCAGAAGGGATAGCCGTGGATCCGAGTAAGGTGAAAGACGTGCTTGATTGGACGGCACCCATGACAGTATCTAAGATTCGGAGTTTCCTCGGATTAGCCGGATACTACCGCCGTTTCATCGAAGGTTTCTCTAAGATTGCCAAACCAATGACAGAGCTCCTCAAGAAAGATAAGAAATTTGAATGGACTGAGGAATGTGAGAAGAGCTTCAGTGAGCTCAAGACCAGACTGACAACAGCACCTGTGTTGACCCTTCCAGACATCTACCACAGCTTTGATGTATACTGTGACGCATCCAGGAAAGGTATTGGATGTGTACTCATGCAAGATGGCAGGGTTGTAGCCTACGCATCTCGACAGCTACGACCTCACGAAGGGAACTATCCAACACATGATTTGGAGTTGGCCGCAGTTGTGCATGCTTTGAAAATTTGGAGACACTACCTCATTGGAAAAAGGTGTCAGATATTTACCAACCACAAGAGTCTCAAGTATATATTCACTCAACCGGACTTAAACCTTCGACAGCGAAGATGGCTCGAGTTGGTCAAGGATTATGACCTTGGAATAAATTATCATCCGGGTAAATCCAACGTGGTTGCCGATGCCCTCAGCCGTAAGCCTGCCAGTCTGAATGTCATGATGGAGTCCTTGCCTCCCGAACTCCAACAGGAGATTGCTCAGCTTAACTTGGTTATTGTTAATGTCGGACATGCAAATAAATTTGAAATAACTCCTACCCTCGAGGATGAGATCCGCATGGACCAAACAGATGACTCAGCGCTACAGCACCATGTCAAGCATATGCAAGAAGGCAAGACTCAGGATTTCTCTAAGGATCAGCAAGGTACGTTAAGGTTTTAAGGACGGATTTGCGTACCTGATCAAGCAGACCTGAGAAAGAAGATCTTGGCAGAAGCGCATGAATCTTCATATTCAATTCACCCAGGAGGTACCAAAATGTACGAAGACCTTCGGCAGATATTTTGGTGGGATGGGATGAAGAAGGACATTGCATACTTTGTCGCTTGTTGTGATATATGCAACAAAGTGAAGGCGGAACACCAGAAACCCGTCGAACTTCTCCAACCCCTACCCGTTCCACAATGGAAGTGGGATGATTTCTGCATGGATTTCATCACAGGCCTACCAAAGACTCACCAAGGCAATGATGCAGTATGGGTCGTGGTGGACATGCTGACGAAGGTAGCTCACTTCATTCCCATCCAAACCACCTATAGAGCCGATCAACTCGCACAGTTATATGTGTCCAGAATCGTTAGTTTGCATGGAGTACCAAGAACAATCACTTCAGACCGAGGTTCTATCTTTACCTCAGCATTCTGGTCACGTCTCCATCAAGCCTTGGGGACTGCCCTAAAATACAGCACAGCTTATCATCCTCAGACAGATGGGCAGACTGAGCGAGTAAATCAGATACTTGAAGATATGCTCCGAGCATGTGCTTTGGCCCAAGGACCCAAGTGGGAAGATTGTCTGCCGTATGCTGAGTTCTCCTACAACAACAGTTTCCAGACCAGCCTGAAGATGTCACCCTATGAAGCTCTGTATGGCCGTAAGTGCCGCACTCCGCTAAATTGGTCTCAAACCGGAGATAGCCGCATTTTCAGAACTGATTTAATGATGGAGGCTGAAAAGCAAGTCAAGGAAATCCGAGATAGACTGCAGTTGGCTAAGTCCCGACAGAAGAGTTATTATGATGCAAAGCACCGTCAGATCAGTTTTGAACCCGGAGGGCATGTGTATCTCCGGGTCACACCCATGAAAGGAGTCAAGAGATTTCAGACCCGAGGAAAACTGGCACCCAGATATATTGGTCCGTTCCCAGTTATGACCAGAGTTGGTACAGTTGCTTATCAGTTGGAATTGCCACCGGAATTGTCAGAAGTACACGATGTGTTCCATGTCTCACAGCTAAGAAGGTGTATTTTGCCACCTGAGAAAAGGACTGATATGGCAGAAATAGAACTGGCTAAGGATTTAACCTATGAGGAGAGACCGTTCAGAATATTGGATGAGGCAGAAAGAGTCACTCGCAATAAAGTGATACAGTTTTATAAGGTTCTGTGGGAGCATCACACCGAGGAAGAAGCAACCTGGGAAAGAGAGGAATTTTTAAGGACAGCCTACCCAGAATTGTTTTCCCGAGCAACCAAATCTCAAGGACGAGATTCATCCTAAGTGGGGGAGGTTTGTGATAGCATGGTTTTTACTTCTCTCTTTTTCCGGACTTCTTTGCTTCTGATTTGAATTTGGAGTTTTTGAATCAATTCAAATGGACTTAAACACTTGGGCATGTCCTTGATTTTCACCCAAGTGACCCATCCCTCTCAATATCATCATTCTTTCTCTGATATATCTCAAAATAGCCCAAGGAATATTTTTCATAAAAGAAAAATATTCATTTTCCTCTTTGAAATTCAATTCAGAAACATATGCTCCAAAGCAACCCTCATTTTTCTTGCACCCAAATATCTGAGAAAATTCCCAAATATTCTTTGGACCTTGGCACACCTCCCTGAGTAAAAATATTGCATAAGTTTTTGGAATATTTTTGCTATAGAAAATCATTTCTGTTCTGGCCTCAAAATGCACTTTGCACAGCAAGTGTATTTTTCCTTGATCCAATGAGGCTGATTTTTCTTGAGCCTCATTACCCTCCTAAGAAAACCTTAACTCCAGAATATTAGCCCTAATCTCCTTCTAGAAGCCATCCAAAATTGGTGTCCAAGTTTCTGTCCAGAAACTTGCTGGCTAGCTCTAGTCTTGTCTGGTCGGCCTGGCAGTGTGCCATCTCTTCCCCTAGACTAAACACTGCACGGACAACACACTAGACATAGTTTGGCAACCTCTGGGCCTCATTTTGGCATAGTTCGCGTGGTGACCGTGTGAGGACACGCGCGCTGGCAGGTGTTCGGCGTGCTCTGCGCTGCGCCCGACCCTCTGTTCGGCGCGTGCTCATTCTAGAGCTCGCCGATGACTGCCGCACCGCGCCACCGCCTTCGTCTCATCGCCCTTGACCCCTCCCTGCCGCTCGCCGACGCCGGAGCAGCCGCAGCGAGCACGGGTGCGTTGCGGCCAAAGCCACAGTGCCCCCTTGCCCCTGTCTTCTTCCCCAACCGCCTCCTGTGCTCGTCTTCGAGCTTCACAGTGCCCGCGTGAACTCTGAAGCCTTGCCCCCTCCCCGCTGGCACTCTTTGTCGCCGTGCGCCGCTTCCAGACCCCTCCGGTGGAGCTGAGACCCCCCTCCCCCTCTGCCTATATATTCAGACCCCCTCCAGCCTCTCCAATTACTCCAAGCTCATCGCCCAACCTCCACAAACCCGTAGCAAAGCCACAGCCCGGCCGGGCAGGCCTCTGGCCGCCGTCCCCGACCCGAGCTCGCCGGCGATCCCCTTTGCTCCTCCTCCTCGCTCCAGTGCCCTGCGAGCTCAATCAACTCCTTAGGCGACTCACTGGTGGCCCTCTGGTGCCGTCCGAACCCGTAGGAGCCCCTCGTGCAACCCCACATCGCCGTCTTCTTCAACTCCGGCGAGCTCCGCCTTCTGCAGCCGTTGGAGAAGCCCTTTTTGACCCCGTCTGTCCACCTCTAGCCACGCCACGGGTACAGGCAGGTGCACAAGCGTCTCCTCTATCCACCCACCCCTCTCGATCTGGCCGCCGAGCCCTCCTCGCCGGAGAAAGCGCCGGCAAAGCGCCGCCCGTCTTTGTTTTCTCTCTCTCTCTCTCTCCCCCGACCTGACGTGTGGGGCTCGTTGTCAGCCTCACCACTCGCACCCGAAGCGGTACGAGTGGAGGCGTATTCCAGGAATACGCCATCGACGTCACCCCCCCTGATTTTCTTTAATTCAAATTTAAATCAATATTTGACCAGAAACTTTGACTGGCTCTAACTCTCAAACCATAAGTCCAAATGATTTGATTCTTTTTGCATTGTGTTTGTCTTAGAATTCTCTAGCAGCACACCAAAATGGAGATTTTTCTCTACTGTCTAGAATTTCTGGTGATTTTCAGAATGATTCTTGATATTTTCTTTTGCTATTTTTAATTATTTTCAGAGGGAGAAGCTTGTCTTGAAGATCACCAGGAGAAGTGTGAACCTCCTCTGCACTAAAGCAAGCCACACCAACATTTGTATGGTGTCATTTCAATATCTATGATTTTTCCAACTTGAATATGAGTTATTTCATGCATTTAATTAATTAAATGAATATTGCTGATGTTAGTTTCTTTGTCATGGTTGAAATGCTTAGTTTACAGTACTGTTTGAATGCATGAACTAGTTTAAGGCAGTAGAAGAAAGATTTTGATTGTGTGGTTATAATCTTGATATGGTTGGTAGTATTTTCTTTTTGTGATAAATTGATTTTAATATATTATGGTATAACCAAAATGATGAGTGTTAAAACCAGAGTAGTAAAATTAGTAAAGCTTAATGATGAGTAGTTCAAGTAGAAAACTTTGATGATGTTGATCTGTTTACTTTACGTGGTATGTGATGCATATCGAATAAGTGCATGTTCATGGCATGATGTGACTCGAGTATTTTTATTTCAAGTTAAAAACTTGATGTTAATCCAACTTGAACATAACGTTGATCGTGTCATGGTGCCACTGAATCGAGTTTTTCCCAGTGCAACCACATTTGCCTTTATGGGAAGGCCTTTATTCGGTCCGTTGTCATGCCTCTGGTCGGTACCTCCAACAAGGGAAGGTTATGGGCGTGCGGTACCCTGGCCCGGTAAGCAGACATAACCTTGTGTGCCCATTTGTTGTTATGGTACCTTGTCCCCGTTTGGGACCGTTTAAGTTTTACCACGACGGTGGCCGTTGATGCCTTTGGTAGGCACGGGGCCACCCATGACTTAGCCCAGAGGGGAGTTGGTCGGAGTGGCCGGGAGAGTGTCATGGCAATGGGAGGGTTCTGTCGGAATGCCGTTGGTCCACCCGAATGGGAAGACGAGGCCATGGCTTCCGTGATGTGGGTACAGTGTACTACCTCTGCAGAGTGTATTTAAATCTATCGATAGCCGCGTCCTCGGTTACGGACATAGCTCGTGAGTAAGTCACACCATGGATCAACATGATTAAGTAATCTTGCACACCAAATTCTTATGCTTGGCACTGTTTATGTGATGATTTGTGAGATCATGAGAATGATGGTTGTGGGAACCAAAGTGTTGGTTTCGTTTGTGATCCGGGTATGATCACCGTTTCGGTTACGAGGTAACCCGTCTGGTAAGAGAGTCCGCGTGACTCGGTGCACAAGTTGTTTTCACTGCATCAGTAGTATGTTTGCATTGCATTTAACCTGATTAATTGTCATGATATTGTTTGCCATTATGCTTATGCTTGTTGTGAGCTTGCAAGTACATTCAATGTACTGACCTGGCGTGTCATGCCAGCTTTCAGGAAAGTCTTATCGGATCGGAGTGCTGCCCGTGTCTAGATCGTGTCCACATCGGTGTCCCTGTGCTATGGAGTTCCACTTCGTCGTCGTTCCGCTGCCGCGTAGTTATCGTGATCGAGGCCCCTTCCTGTTCATTAAATAATGTACATATTGTTCAGCCGCACCGTGTGTGCTGCTTGGCCTCGCTACTTGATGTAATATCGAACCTATGTTTCCACTAGCATCAATAAAGCGGTTGTTTTCTGTACCAAGTTTTTGTGTGTTGCCAGAAGACTTGATCTCTGGGCTGGCAATGCAAGGTAAACTTGTTGCTCTGAGCCGGGGTACCACAAGGGTTGAATCTGATTTCCCCCAAGGTACTCAGCAAGCTGCAAATATCAGATGAAGAGCTCTAAGTTACTGGCGCATTTCAGGGGATCAACCCCGGCAGGAGTCGTCCAAAGGGGAAGATCACACTGCCGGTGACGTTTGGAGGAGAGTTGAACTACTGGACCGAAAAGATTGTGTTCGACGTGGTCAAGCTTCCTTTGCCATACAATGGGATTCTTGGCTGTCCAGCTCTAGCAAAATTCATGGTGGCATCTCACTATGCCTACAACACTCTGAAGATGGCAGGGCCGATGGGCGTCATCTCCGTCCCGTCGGACAAGAAGGACGCAGTCAAATGCATGGATAAGATGTATCAAGATGCAGTTGCTGCTGAGGCCGCAGAAGTTGCGGTCCCCGCCAAGGAAAACAAGAAAGGAAAGAAAGCTAGCAGGGATGCCGGCAAGGAATACGGGAAGCGCGGCTCTCCGGAGTGCGCCGTGCCTGTCGATGATTTGCCAGAGAGTTCCACTAGTAAGAGATCCAAGGTTGCGAAGAAGGTCCCGGCAGGGCTAGGTGGCGCTGATGGTATGTTCACCATCAGCTCCACCCTCGATGACAAATAGGAAAGCGCGCTTGTTGCCTTCTTGCGGGTGAATGTCGACGTGTTTGCTTGGCAACCATCTGACATCCCCGGTGTTCCCAGGGAGGTAATCGAGCACCACCTTATTGTCTACCCTCATGCTCGGCCCGTCAAGCAGAAGGTCAGAAAATAAGCTTTGGAGCGGCAGCAATTCATTGCCGAAGAGGTCAAGAAACTTGAAGCAGCTGGTTTGGTCAGGGGAGTGTTGCACCCAACATGGTTGGTGAACCTGGTGGTGGTGCGCAAGGCGAATGGGAAATGGAGGCTTTGCATAGACTTCACAGATCTGAACAAGGCATGCCCAAAGGACCCTTTCCCCTTGCCGCGCGTCGACCAGATTGTGGATTCCACTTCCGGGTGCGATCTGCTTTCCTTCTTAGATGCATACTCCGGGTACCATCAGATATTCATGTCTAAGGAAAGACGAGGAGAAGACCGCGTTCATTACCCCATGTGGCACGTACTGTTTTGTGCGGATGCCCTTCAGGTTAAAGAGCGCCGGGTCTACCTTTGCAAGGGTAGTGCAAATTGGGTTCGAACCTCAGTTGCACAGGAATATTGAGGCTTACATGGACGACATAGTGGTCAAAACCAAGGACAGATCAACGCTCATTCAGGACCTAGAAGAGACCTTTGCAAACCTGCGTAAAATCAACTTGAAGTTGAATCCTGAGAAGTGTGTGTTTGGTGTTCCCTCCGGCAAGCTACTTGGCTTCTTTGTGTCTCACCGGGGGATAGAGGCCAACCCCGACAAGATCAAGGAGATCGAGCAGATTCAAGCACCCAAGACAGTCAAGGACGTGAGGCGTTTAACTAGATGTGTTGCCACGCTGAGTAGGTTCATTTCCAAGTCTTTCGAGCGCGCCCTGCCGTTCTTCAAAATTCTGGAGAAGGCAGGGCCCATGAAGTGGACCCTGGAGGCAGAAGCAGCGCTGCGGGACTTAAAAGTCTACCTTTCCTTTGTTCCCACCTTGGTCACTCCTAAACCACAAGAGCCATTGCTGCTATATTTAGCAGTAACCAATCATGTGGTTAGTGCAGCGCTGGTGGCACAGCGGGAAGTGGACGAAGGAGCAGCTGCAGCTACTGTCCTCCCCGGAGAAGGAAGTGAACGAGTCACGGCAAGCTTGGGTACAGATCAGGAGAAAGAAGAGTAGGGTAGTGAAGGCAATCCCAGGACCCCGGCAAAGAAGAAGGTGGTGCAGCGACTAGTTTACTTTGTTAGCTCCCTCTTGCTGGGGGCTAGATCAAGGTACTCTGGAGTGTAGAAATTAATCTTCGGCCTCATCATGGCCTCGAGGAAGTTGCGCCACTACTTCCAAGCCCATGAGATCACAGTTGTCACCCGTTTCCCTTTGCAACGCATACCGGCAGGATAGTTGAATGGGCATTAGAATTGTCAAGTTTTGGTTTGAAGTATGAAAGTACATCAACCATTCAGAGCAGAGTGCTGGCGGAGTTCAGTGCAGAATGGACACCCACTCCAAATGAAGAGACACCGGAAACAGTTATCCCCGGCAAAGAGGCTCCACAAGAATGGGTCATGTACTTTGATGGTGCCTTCTCATTGCAAGGTGCATGGGCTGGCGTGCTCCTCGTCGCACCCACCGGAGAACACCTCAAGTATGTGGTCCAAATGCATTTCCCCCAGGAAAAAGCTACCAACAACACTGCAGAATATGAAGGACTCCTTGCCGGGCTCAGAATTGCAATGGAATTGGGGATTAAGAAGTTGATCATCCATGGAGATTCGCAACTTGTAGTAAGACAAGTGAACAAGGATTACCAGAGTCCATTGATGGAGGCGTACGTTGAAGAAGTGAGAAAGTCGGAGGAGCATTTTGACGGATTGCAAACAGAGCACGTGCCACGTGCGGAAAACAACATCGCTGATCATCTGTCAAAATGCGCTTCACAAAAGCTTCCCGTGGAACCAGGGACTTTTGTTCTGCACCTGACTCAACCTTCCGTATCCCCAACAACGATGGCCAGAAAAAGGATGTCGGCGTGCGACACCTATGGGATCCTAAGGGACCCATTTACGATTCGGCGGGGGGAGAGGTATGCGCAAAGAGCAGAACCAACGATCGACGCAGGGCAATTTTACCCAGGTTCGGGCCACTAATCAGCGTAAAGCCCTACTCCTGCCTTGTGTTATTATTAGTGTTCTTGAGCCCAGGTTCCAGGAGCGCTCGTAGTGAACAGTACGTTCAAAGAGCAGCTACGCATGCAGAATGGGCCGGAAGATCGTCCTCCCCTGTAGCAGTTGCCTTGGGCCTCCTTTTATACTACAAAGGGGTCACCACAGTGGCAAAATGTATATACATTGAGGTGTAAAGTAGCTACAGGGTCATCATACCTAACCCCTGACGGATTAGGACGAACGCATTTAATGCACCGTGAGGTGTCCGTTTAGGTGTCCCCACTTTCTTGGGGATGGAAAAAGGGGCCATCCCATCAGCACCGCTTAAGCCCTCCTCCACCGACGCGTCGCCACACGTCCAAAGAAGGACCCAGAATGTCGGGTTTGTTGCTGTGCCAAAGCGGTGACACAGCGACAAAATCTTACCGGGCGTCAAGCCTTGCCGGGCGCCGGACCTTGCCGGGCGCCGAACCTTGCCGGGCGTTGCAGGCCACCCCGGCAAGATCTTGCCAGGGAAGTTGGCCTTCGGATTCCAGCTCTTCTTATCTGCTGATCCTCATATCTTTGACTTGAGAATTTCCCTGATGGCCTGAATCAACCTTGAACTATTCCCCGACAAGCCTTGCCGCGAGTATGGCTACAACTGCCCGTGCACAAGTACGTGGTACTAATGGCCCAATACTTAGTACACCGACAGGAGCCCCTGGGCCTAGGCCATACACGAGTGCGAGGCGTTGTTGGGCTTGGCCCAAACAGTGCATGGCACACATGGCAGGGGATTAACTGCTCGTAAATATCCTGTTTACTATGCCCCCCACTACGTGCGCCGAATGCGCGATGTGGGAAGCGTGCCTCAAAAGCTGCAACTGCAACGCGCCCGCAGAGGCGCATTCTCATTGGGGAGTAAAAGAGGCGGCCCCGCTCCTTCCCCATAAAAAGGAGAAGCCGCAGAGGCACAGGCCTATTTACCCCCTTTTCTTCTCAATCTGGCCGTCGCCATTGCTTTCCTTCCCTCGAGCTCAGAGCAAAGCCTTCCCTCTTCCGTTCACCGCCTCCACGCCCGCTCCATCCCCGGGTTCCGCCCTTGCAGTCACCATGCCGCCCAAGACCAGCAAAGGCAAAGGCAAGGAGGCGAAAGCCGATGTCCCGGAGAGCGAACTGGTGAAGATGCGAAAGAAGTACGTCGTCTTCGCCCCGTCGCTCGATGCGGAAGCTTTGAAGAGGCGGTACCAGTGTATGTGGGCGAGGGAGACGCAGGCTCACCCCGCCACTCGCGTGATTCCAGGTTCTTCCTCTAAGAGTGGGTCGGACAGATACCCCTTTTTCGTCGCATATTTCTATTGCGGGCTCTGTCCTCCCTTTTCTGACTTCTTCAACGACATCATGTACACATACGGCTTCCATTTTCTTGACTTCACGCCAAACGCCGTAATGTGTATGTCTGTCTTCGCTCATCTTTGCGAAAATTTTGTCGGAGTAGTTCCCAATACCGCCCTCTTCCGGCATTATTTTATTCCTCGCATCCAAAAGGGGGAGGCCCTTTCTGGTTCTATCGCCTAGATTCCACGGGCTTGGAATAAGGAGATATACCCAGAGGGAATTTATCGAGAGAAGTGGGACGAATGGCGGTCTGAGTGGTGCTGGATCAAGGAAGCAAATCCTCATCCGTTCTGTTTGCCTCGACGACAGAAGGCAGTCCGAGGCAGCGATTGGAGCGGTCTTGCCGTGGAGGACGAGTGGCTCACAATCGCCACCACCAGGATCCTTCGCCTGAAAGCCGTCGGGCTCACTATGGAGATGATCGGCTTTGATTTCCTCCGTCGCCGCATCGCCTCGCTACAGAACAGGGGAAGACCAGCTTGGGAGTACCGGAACGCAGCGGACATCATGAGGTTGCGCCCTGGATTGAACAACAATTTGACTGCCATGCAACTTGGCGCCCTCCGCCAAAAGCTGTTCCAGCGCGATGACAAGCATCGGTTGCCGGCAAGGATTGTCCCTTTGTGCAACAACTCTGCTCTGGGATCAATCATCGCCTTCATGTCGATGTTCAACGCCCACGGTCTTGACGCGACATGGGTTGAGCCATTCGAGGAAGATGCACAGAAGTTCTTTGATAACTTGACGGAGAGGGCCATCCGGGAAGAAGCAGATTTGCTCCAAGCCACCACCGACGAAGAGGTGGCATACATCGCCACCAGGGCGGAGGAGGCAAATCTTGCCGTGGAGACCAGCAGCGTCGGCTTCGCAGAATGGGAAACCAGCGATGCAGAGGTAGTGGTGGAGAAAGATCCTGCCGAGAAGGACAAAGCTACCGGGGAACAGGGCAGCACCGCCGCTGAGAGCTCGTCCGACGAGGACACGGCTGAGGAAGAACCGCAAGAAGAGCTCCCAACCCCGAAGAAGACAAAGCGTGTTCTTCGAAAGGCTGCATCTGGCATCCCGGCAAGCCAGCCTTCCTCGAGCGGCGAGGCTCCCAGCAAGAAAGTGGCCGGCAAGACTGCGCCGCGGCAAGGGGTTCGACAGCAACCTGCGTGGCGCGCGAGACCCACACCAGTGGCATCTGCTGGGGCGACAGGGGTGTCTCGCACTACCGCACCGGAAGCTGAGGTGACGGAAACGTGCCAACCCCCGGCGCCTGCCACAGCCAAGCGACCTAGGACCCCTCCTCCGCCTCGCCACTCAGACATCGCAACGAAGGCCAATTTCGACATCTCCGGCTTTAGTCCGGAGTGAGAAGAGGAAGAGTGAGTACCTTGCCACAGCCTTTATCTTCCAATCTTGGATCGATCTTACTGACTTGCTTGTATTTGTTCCTGCAGTGATGCAGAAACCTTGCTGGAGAGGATGACGAAGAGGACAAAAACTGCCATGGGCGACGAGCCCCCGGCAGGCTCCACGAGCATGCCAGAAACTGTCATCGTCAGCCCGGAGCTCAGCCCTCAACACAGTCCCCAGCACAGCCCCCAGCGCAGCCCCCAGCGTAAGTTCGTTGCTCTTTTTTTGTTGGCGGGCGCCGAGGTTTCTATTCTTGCCGCTGATATCTCTGGGCTTGCAGGAGAAGAACGGCAACAAGGAGAGTTATTGGAAGACGCTCCCGTCGTGCCACCTCCATCAACTACGCCGCCCACAAGCGCATCCCCAGCAAGGG
This sequence comes from Thinopyrum elongatum, assembly GCA_011799875.1. Classification (NCBI taxonomy): domain Eukaryota; kingdom Viridiplantae; phylum Streptophyta; class Magnoliopsida; order Poales; family Poaceae; genus Thinopyrum; species Thinopyrum elongatum. The sequence goes on along the minus strand of CM022300.1, from coordinate 249,722,176 downwards.
ATCCTATCGACGAGCCCATCTTGATTGAGGAGGAGCCGGCAAGCATGGGCACCGGCAACCCTTCCCCGGCAACCGAGGTTGCCGGGAGGGGCGAGGCCACCTCTCAACAGCTCGACGCAGGTAACTAATTGCCTTAGTGCGCTTGCTATTCTTTCCTTTATCTCTTTTTCTTTGGTCCCTTCGAACTTCACTCTTGATCTCATTCTGTTTCCCTCCTTCATCCTCCAGAGTTCCCTGTGATGGAACACATGGACGTCAACATTGTCATTGAGGAGACCGCCAGGGACGCCGCTGCCGAGGCAGACAGGATCGCCGCCAGCGAGGCCGCCAAGGGTGCCACTGTCGAGGCCGCCGAGACTGTGCAGGAGGAACCCGCCAAAGAGCCTGCCGAAGAGGATGGCAAGGAGGCTGATGACCGTACTGACGGCATTCCTGCCGCAGGAGCGCCAGGCGCTGCGCCGGCCACGGAGCCCCCTGCTACTGGTGAGGCGGTTGTTGAGGATCAACCGTCAACATCTGAAGGCCCCTCATCCAGCAAATATCTCAAAGTTGGCGAGAACCTGTTTGTCAACTTGCCGGGGACGGCAAGCATTGGGGCACCGACCGAAGGGGAAGTCTTTGACGAGGAAATCATCGCTGCTGCCGGGCTCGAAGTTGTTGATGACCCAAGCGCTAGCAGCGGCAAGTCTGAAGAGGATCAACTCCTTCAGGCCATGGGCGAAAATTTCCGCAAGCTCCAGGCTCTCCACCGTGCTCGGAAAGAGAAAGCAGAATCCAGAATGGCAGTTGTCGAGGCGGCCGAAGCAGATTTCCGGAGGCGCGTCGAACAAATGCAAGTCTGGTACGCCGAGGCCCTCCAAGAGTTGACTACTGGCTTAGAACAAGTGAGCCAGCAGTGGACAGAAATCCTCCTGAAACAATCTGACATGGAGAAGGCGCAGGATGAAGCTACGCAGAGAATTGCTGCTGAAGATGCTCTCCTCACGGGGCATCGCGTTGCGCTTGATGCTCACGAGGAAGACCTCACCGCACGTGAGCAGGCGCTCGCCGCCAAGCTTCACAGCAAAGATGAAGATATCGAGAAGCTTGTCGCGCGGCGGACCCAGGAGCTGGAGCAGAAGCACAAAGAGGCACTCGGATCTCTAACTGCAGATCATGCCGGCAAGCTCAAGGACGCCATCGATGCTGCCGAGGCTGTAGAGGCCGCCAAGAATGAGCTGGGCGACAAAGTCAAGAAGCTAGAAGCGGATCTTGAAGAACACGGCAAGGAGCTCTCAACGCTCAAAGGTGACAGGGAAAAAACCCTCCACACCTTGGCGGAGATGCAAGTTGCCATGTCTAACAAGACCAAGCAGCTCTCCTCAGCAAATGAAGCCATTGCCGTTCTGGAACTAAAGCTGACCACGTTGCAGAAGTCCCTCGAGGCCGGCAGGGCCCGTGAGAAGGCCCTACTCAAAGATCTCCAGGGAGAGAGGAACCTGCTCAAGAGCACTGCTGCCGCCCAAATTGATTACGAAAAGGGGGTGGAGATCTGGACTGGACGTCTCATCGATGCTGCGGAGAAGCTTACGGCAGAACTGTCAGCCATGTGCCTGTCAAACTTTAGGTATTCTTCCGAGGAAAGGATATCTTCGAGTGCCAGGTTGACGATGTTCTTCGAGAGCATCATTGATGCCCTGAAGTTGCTCCAGTCTAACCGGGTGACTCAATTAGCCAACGAGACCCGCCGGCTTTGCCGGGCCGTCCTCCGCAAAGTGCTTATCAAGGTGGTGCACCACAATCCTGGCATCGACCTCTCCAATGCGCTTGGCCATCTGCCAAAGGACGCAAATCTCGAGGCGCTCGAAGAGCTTGTCGCGCCTATCCACGAGAAGGTGGACTCCATCAAAAGGATCGAAGGCCAGCGCAGAGATTAACTGCCCCACCTTTTCTTGCCGTCGTCATTCCATGCCAAAGACAATTAAGTCTCAAGTTAGAATTGCGGCAACTCATTAATGTAATATAACTTGCCTATGTTTGGGTACATGCTTGCTATTTTCCTTGTCTGATTCCTTTGTGTATGGAGTTCACCCTACGCTTACTGAAAAACTTGCCGGCGCGCAACCTGCCGCGAGCGCTGGGTGCGGGACTTCAGCAGCCTGCTGGAGGCGCAGCGGCCGGCAAGACTCCTTGGCGTTCTCAGTGCAGCCACTTAAATCGTTGAGCGGACTTGAAACAAAATAAGGGTGCAACTGATTACAACAAGGGTTCCTTCACGTGCAGATTTTCCATACAAGAGACGGAATCGTCCAAGGAAAAAACTTTGCAATAAAGGAAACTTGTTCTAAGTTTTTAGAACTTAGCTTTCTGTCACTGTCCTTCCTCTGGCAAGCGTCGATTCCGAACGTTGCCAACTGGTACTCATATCTCCCTTCCCCCCGGCAAATGTGCATGCGAGGAATCCCTCTGTCTTTTAATAAAAAGAAAGAAGAGAAAATAAAGATATGAAACCATGGCGGTTCGTTAGAACCTACCGGGAGTAGGTGTCATTCAACATCTTAGACAAACATGCATATATAAATATGAACATGGAAATCAATAAGGGAATGCACAACACTTAAATTTATTCATTTGTGCTCAGGGTCTGTGCCTGGCTTTGTACAAAGGATCATATGCCTCGCCGGCAAGACTTGTACAAAAAGGTGGTTGCCAGGGGGCCCCGGCAACCGCGCCTTATGGGTAGAACTTGCGAAGATGTTTGATATTCCAGGAATTGCTCACTTGAACGCCATCTTCAGTCTCCAAGCGGACAGCGCCGGGCCTGGTGACTCGTACTACCAGATAAGGGCCTTCCCACTTTGGCATCAACTTGTTTGAATTCTTGGCGGATTGAATCCGTCGAAGAACAAGGTCGCCTTCCTCAAGGCTTCGGGCATGAACTTTGCGGCTATGGTACCGGCGCAAAGCTTGCTGGTAGCGTGCAGCTCGCAGAGCAGCCTGAAGAAGATTCTCCTCGAGGAGCACAGCATCATCTTGCCGCAGTTGCTCTTGCTCAAGCTCATCATAAGCGAGCGCTCGAAGAGATCCGTACGTGAGTTCCGTTGGGAGAACTGCTTCCGCTCCGTAGACCAGAGCGAAGGGCGTCTGGCCGGTGGCTCGATTTGGTGTCGTTCTGATTGACCAAAGAACCACCGGCAACTCATCAATCCAGCGTCTTCCGCACTTTTTCAGCCTGTCAAAGGTTCTGGCCCTCAGACCGCGCAGCACTTCAGCATTGGCCCTCTCCGCTTGGCCGTTGCTTCTCGGATGAGCAACGGAGGCAAAACAAATTTTGCCGCCAAGGTCTTGGACGTACTGCATGAAGGTGCGACTTGTGAATTGCGTGCCATTGTCGGTGATGATCCTGTTGGGCACACCAAAATGGCAGACTATTCCTTTAAAGAACTTGACGGCCGATTGTTCTGTCACCTTCCTCACTGCTTCCACCTCCGGCCACTTTGTGAACTTGTCGATAGCAACGTACAAGTACTCAAAGCCCCCGGTAGCACGGGGGAAAGGGCCCAGTATATCGAGCCCCCAGACCGAAAATGGACAGGAGAGAGGGATTGTCTGAAGAGCTTGAGCTGGTTGATGCGATTTCTTCGAATGAAACTGGCACGCTTCACACTTGGTTACTAGTGCAGTTGCATCCTGGAGAGCGGTGGGCCAAAAGAAACCTTGCCGGAATGCTTTCCCGGCAAGTGCTCTTGATCCTATGTGAGAACCACATATGCCTCCATGTATCTCTGCCAACAGCTCTAGTCCATCCTCCCGAGGAATGCACTTTAATTTCACACCGTTTGGTCTCTTTCTGTACAGGACGTCATCGATAAACTTGTACATAACAGACCGACGGGCTACTCTTTCTGCTTCTTCCTGTTCCTCCAGGAGTTCTCCTGTTTGAAGGAAATGGACAATGTGCTGCGCCCATGCTGGAGCCTGAGGCTCGCCAGCTAGGACTAAAGGCATCTCCTCCGCCGGGGGAACATTTGTCTCGACGGCAAGGGCCTGAACCCCTGCTGGAGCCTGTTGTTCCCCGGCAGGCATGTCGTCGATCCCGGCAACTTCCTTGCCGGCGGCTCCCAGGAGCTCTGCCGGGAAGTACTGACCAGAGTTCAACTTTCTTATCTTTTCTTGCCTCACTGATGGCGCTACGGATGGTTGAGTCAATTGGAGCACAAAAGTTCCTGGTTCCACAGGCAACTTGAGGGCGGCACGCTTTGACAGGTCGTCAGCAACACTGTTCTTGGCACGAGGGATGTGCTCCATTTGCAGACCATCAAAGTCCTCTTCCATTTTTCTCACTTCATCCACGTAGGCTTGCATCAATGGACTCTGATAACTCTTGTTAACTTGCCTGACGACAAGCTGCGAATCGGCTCTAATGACGAGCTTTTTGATACCAAGGTCTGCCGCGATCCTAAGACTGGCAAGCAAACCCTCGTATTCTGCTGTGTTGTTGGTTGAACTTTCCCGGGGAAAATGCATTTGGACTACGTACTTGTGGTGCTCTCCGGTGGGTGCGATAAGCAGCACGCCAGCACCGGCGCCTTGCAGCAAAAAAGCCCCTTCAAAGTACATAACCCATTGCTGGTCAATTTCCTTGCCGGGGAGAGTTGTTTCTTGAACCTCTTTGTCTGGCGTTGGGGTCCATTCCGCAACGAACTCCACCAAGGCCCTGCTTTGAATTGTCGAAGTGCTTTCAAACTTGAGGCCAAAGCTCGACAGCTCCAACGCCCACTCCACGATCCTGCCGGTTGCTTCTGGATTTCGCAAGATCCGTTGCAACGGAAAGCGAGTGACGACGGTGATTTCATGTGCTTGAAAATAATGGCGCAGCTTCCTCGAGGCCATAAGGAGGCCGAAAAGCAACTTCTGCACACCAGAATATTTTGACCTAGCTCCTTGTAAAAGAGAGCTAACAAAATAAACTAGGCGCTGCACCACCTTTTTCTTCTGCAATGGTTCTTCTGGCTGCACAGATCTTGTCTTGCCGGGATCAATCCTTGCCGGGGAAGATCCTGCCGCGTCACCTGACGGTCCTGCCGCTAGTGTTGCTTCCTCATCAGCTTCTATCTGCGCCACTAACGCAACACTAACCACTTGATTTGTCGCTGCCAGATACAGCAGCAACGACTCTTGTGGTTTGGGCGTGACTAGCGTCGGCGGAGAGGAAAGGTATTTCTTCAAATCTTGCAGCGCAGCCTCTGCCTCCGGAGTCCATTTCATTGGACCTGCCTTCTTCAAAATTTTGAAAAAGGGCAGGGCGCGCTCAGCAGATTTGGAAATAAACCTGCTTAGGGCAGCAACACAGCCGGCAGGACGACGCACATCCTTGACGCGTCTTCGCGCTTCAATCTGCTCAATAGCTTTGATCTTGTCGGGGTTCACTTCGATTCCTCGGCAAGATACAAAGAATCCGAGGAGCTTGCCGGAAGGAACACCTAACACGCGCTTCTCAAGATTGAGCTTTAAGTTGATCTTGCGCAGATTTGCAAATGTTTCTTCTAAATCTTGTATGAGCGTCGCTTTGTCCTTGGTTTTGACCACTATATCATCCATGTAGGCCTCCATATTTCTATGGAGTTGAGGCTCAAAACCGATTTGGACCGCTCTCGCAAATGTAGAACCAGCACTTTTCAACCCGAAAGGCAGTCGTATAAAACAATATGTACCACATGGGGTGATAAATGCGGTCTTTTCTTCATCTTCTTTCGCCATGAAAATCTGATGATACCCTGAGTAGGCATCAAGGAAGGACAGGAGATCACAACCAGCGGTGGAGTCCACAATCTGGTCGATGCGCGGCAAGGGAAAGGGATCTTTTGGACAGGCTTTATTGATATCTGTATAATCGATACAAAGCCTCCATTTCCCATTTCTTTGCGCACCACAACCAGATTGGCCAACCAGGTTGGATGAAGCACTCCTCTAACCAATCCTGCCGCCGCCAGCTTTCTGATTTCCTCGGCAATGAATTCTTGCCGCTCCAAGGCTTGCTTCCTGACCCTCTGCTTGACGGGCCGCGCGTGAGGACAGACAGCAAGGTGGTGCTCAATTACCTCCCTGGGAACATCGGGGATGTCAGACGGTTGCCATGCAAACACGTCGACATTCGCCCGCAAGAATGCAATGAGCGCGCTTTCCTATTTGTCATCTAGGATGGAACTTGTGGTGAAAGTTCCTCCCGTTCCGTCCTCCCTAACGGGCACCTTCTTGGTCTCCGGTGGAGCAGCCTTGGATCTCTTGTTCTTGCCGGTGGAACTCTCTGGTGCATCCTTGACGGAAGCGCAGCACTCCGAGGAGGCGCGCTTACCGGAGTTCATGCCAAGATTCTCGCCGGTCTTCTTCTTCTTCCTCCTGGGAGTTCCAGCGGCAAGAGCAGATGCCTTGACGGCAGGTGCTGCAACTGCTTCCCAGTAAAGTTGGTCGGCACAGATGAGTGCATCCTTCTTACCAGAATGGATAGTGATGACGCTCAACGGCCCGGGCATCTTCAAAACATTGTATGCGTAGTGTGATGCCGCCACAAACTTAGCCAGCGCTGGCCGACCAAGGATCCCATTGTATGACATGGGGATCTTGGCGACATCAAACACTACCTTCTCGGTCCAGTAGTTGAGCTCGCTACCAAATGTCACCGGCAGCGTAATCTTGCCCTTGGGCTGGGTTCTTCCCGGATTGACCCCTTGAAACGTACCCGTTTCTTCGAGGTCCTCATCAGGAATTTGGAGCTTCTTGAGCACATCCGGTGAGATTAGGTTTAGCCCGGCCCCACCGTCAACTAGCATTTTCGTCACCTTGAGGTTGCGAATTGTTGGTGAGACCAACAATGGCAAGCACCCGACCGCAGTCGTGCGATCAGGGTGATCCTCGGCGTAAAAAATGATAGGCGTGTTGGACCACTTCAGGGGCCTACATGCATCTGGCGATGACTCCGCTGCATTGACTTCCCGCACCTACTGTTTGAGTCGACGGTGGGAAGAATGCAGCGAGGCACCCCCATCGATACACATGGCCTCTGTAGCCTTCTGGAATTCTTGCTCACTGGACTCATCGTCTTCTTCATCATCATCTTCTTCTTTGTCTCGGCCTCGAGCGGGCCTCTCCCTCTGTTGCTTGGCCTTGCCGCGGCGCCCCCCTCGGCCACCGCGCTTCTTGCCGGATCTGTCAGCACCATCTTGGGCTTTCTCCTTATCTCGCCTTTCATACTCGGCCCTCTGTTTCTCGGCAAGCTGTTCAACTTGCCGGCAGTTTTGGAGATCGTGGCCCTTGGTGCGATGGATCTTGCAATACTGCTTGCCGGAGCTTTCCGACTTGTCGGCAGCCGCCAAGGCCTGACAGGAAGGGCACCCGGCAAGATCCTTGGTGGGGTCACCAACCTTGGCCTTCTTGGCGGCGCCGGGGTTGTCGGATTCCTCGACAGCAAGCACGGCCTTGCCTCCGCGTTTCCTGTTCCGCCGCCGGCCTTTCCTTGACGGGGTCGTGGCGTCTTCATCTTTGGATTCGCCCGCCGCGCCAACAGCCTCACCAGGGAGTTTCCTCCCCTCTTCAGCTCGAGCGCATTTATCGGCCAAAGCGTAAAGCTCGGCAATACTCCTGACTTTGTTCATCGCCAGCTCCTCCCGCATTCTGCGGTTACGCATGTTCTGATGAAACGCGCTAATGACAGCGGCAGGGTGAACGTCAGGAATATTGTACTGCACCCGGCTGAACCTCTGCATAAACTTGCATAGAGATTCGCTCTCCTTCTGAGGGATGATATGCAAATCACTCTCTTGGCCAGGAGCTTGGTGGCCTCCAAAAAAGGCGCCAACAAACTGATGGCACAGATCTGACCAAGAAGAAATAGAATTCTCCGGCAGATGCATCAACCACAACCTGACGTTAGGCTTGAGCACCAACGGGAAGTAGTTGGCAAGTATCTTGTCATCTCGGCCCCCGGCAGCCTGCACCGCAATGGTGTAGATGCTTAGGAACTCCGAGGGATGGGTCTTACCATCATATTTCTCCGGGACCTCTGGCTTGAAGGTTCGGGAATTGGGCCACTGGACTTGCCGCAGCTCACGGGTAAACGCTGGAGTCCCTACCTCGTAAGGCAAGTCTCCTACGTCCCCTGGCGCGGGCTCGTCGACAGCCGGCCCTGCGCGCTTATCAGACTGATAGCGCGCTTCCCGTCGCCGCTCGATAGTAGTTCGAGTGTCCTCCTTGCCTCGTTCCTGGAGAACTTGACGCTAGTTGCGGCGCATCCGTGGATCGGACGACGCCGTGGAAACTTCTTCACGGCGGTCGACCTGCTGGGTTGTCGGCCGCCGCTGGTGTCGCGGAGGGGAGTGCACCGTCGTTGCACCACCTCTGGTTTTCTCCACATCGGCTCGCGCCGGATCGATGGGCCTTCGCTGTGAGGGCCCTGCCTCCTGCGGCCCATCTTTGTTGGCGAAGCCAATAAGGCTCTGGATAGTAGCTCGCCACTCCTCCATCTTCTCCGGGGCAGGAGGGAAATCGAGGAGCAACTGCGCACGTGCCAAGGCTTCGGCTGGCGTAGGCAGCGGCGACAGGTGCGAGGTACGTGAGGTGCTCTGACTCCTAGCCATGTTAGAAGGAGCACCATCACGGTCACGCGACCGCGCACCACCTTCGCCTGCAGCTCGGTGTGCATGCTGGTCCCGCGCATCTCGGGATCGATGCGCAGAAACTTTTTCATGGGGACACCCTGAACCACCAGCGCCATGACGTCGCTCGTCGTGCATGACTTGGGTAGGCCATGACGCTTGCGCCGGCACGGGAGCTCCAGCAGGCGTCCTCTGATCTCTGGAATTCGTTGTGCCACCCGTAGGTAACACAGCTCCGTCTCTGGATCCAGCGGCGTGTGGGTTGCCACTGCCACTGCGAACGACGCCGCTCGCCTGGCTTGGATCACCGGAACGCCGTGGAGGCTCTAGTCCTCTTCCTTCTGTACCCACGCCATCGCCCGTACGCGAAGGCTCAGGCAAAACGGACATGGATGGTTGCGCCATCGCAGCGCTCTTCTTCTTGGGTGGCATGATGATGAAGATGATGAAGAAACTAAGGCGCCGACCACTAGATCAGGTTCACACAACCTTCAACCCCCCTACCTGGCGCACCAAAGATGTCGGCGTGCGACACCTATGGGATCCTAAGGGACCCCTTTACGATTCGGCGGGGGGAGAGGTATGCGCAAAGAGCAGAACCAACGATCGACGCGGGGCGATTTTACCCAGGTTCGGGCCGCTGATCAGCGTAAAACCCTACTCCTGCCTTGTGTTATTATTAGTGTTCTTGAGCCCAGGTTCCAGGAGCGCTCGTAGTGAACAGTACGTTCAAAGAGCAGCTACGCATGCAGAATGGGCCAGAAGATCGTCCTCCCCTGTAGCAGTTGCCTTGGGCCTCCTTTTATACTACAAAGGGGTCACCACAGTGGCAAAATGTATATAGATTGAGGTGTAAAGTAGCTACAGGGTCATCATACCTAACCCCTGACGGATTAGGACGAATGCATTTAATGCACCGTGAGGTGTCCGTTTAGGTGTCCCCACTTTCTTGGGGATGGAAAAAGGGGCCATCCCATCAGCACCGCTTAAGCCCTCCTGCACCGGCGCGTCGCCACGCGTCCAAAGAAGGACCCAGAATGTCGGGCTTGTTGCTGTGCCAAAGCGGCGGCACAGTGACAAAATCTTGCCGGGCATCAAGCCTTGCCGGGCGCCGGACCTTGCCGGGCGCTGAACCTTGCCGGGCGTTGAAGGCCACCCCGGCAAGATCTTGCCGGGGAAGTTGGCCTTCGGATTCCAGCTCTTCTTATCTGCTGATCCTCATATCTTTGACTTGAGAATTTCCCTGATGGCCTGAATCAACCTTGAACTGTTCCCCGACAAGCCTTGCCGCGAGTATGGCTACAACTACCCGTGCACAAGTACGGGGTACTAATGGCCCAATACTTAGTACACCGACAGGAGCCCCCGGGCCTAGGCCATACACGAGTGCGAGGCGTTGTTGGGCTAGGCCCAAACGGTGCATGGGCACACGTGGCAGGGGATTAACTGCTCGTAAATATCCTGTTTACTGTGCCCCCCACTACGCGCGCCGAATGCGCGACGTGGGAAGCGTGCCTCAAAAGCTGCAACTGCAACGCGCCCGCAGAGGCGCATTCTCATTGGGGAGTAAAAGAGGTGGCCCCGCTCCTTCCCCATAAAAAGGAGAAGCCGTAGAGGCACAGGCCTATTTACCCCCTTTTCTTCTCAATCTGGCCGTCGCCATTGCTTTCCTTCCCTCGAGCTCAGAGCAAAGCCTTCCCTCTTCCGTTTGCCGCCTCCACGCCCGCTCCATCCCCGGCTTCCGCCCTTGCAGTCGCCATGCCGCCCAAGACCAGCAAAGGCAAAGGCAAGGAGGTGAAAGCCGATGTCCCGGAGAGCGAACTGGTGAAGATGCGGAAGAAGTACGTCGTCTTCGCCCCGTCGCTCGATGCGGAAGCTTTGAAGAGGTGGTACCAGTGTATGTGGGCGAGGGAGACGCAGGCTCACCCCGCCACTCGCGTGATTCCAGGTTCTTCCTCCAAGAGTGGGTCGGACAGATACCCCTTTTTCGTCGCATATTTCTATTGCGGGCTCTGTCCTCCCTTTTCTGACTTCTTCAACAACATCATGTACACATACGGCTTCCATCTTCTTGACTTCACGCCAGACGCCGTAATGTGTATGTCTGTCTTCGCTCATCTTTGCGAAAATTTTGTCGGAGTAGTTCCCAGTACCGCCCTCTTCCGGCATTATTTTATTCCTCGCATCCAAAAGGGGGAGGCCCTTTCTGGTTCTATCGCCTGGATTCCACGGGCTTGGAATAAGGAGATATACCCAGCGGGAGTTTACCGGGAGAAGTGGGACGAATGGCGGTCTGAGTGGTGCTGGATCAAGGAAGCAGATCCTCATCCGTTCTGTTTGCCTCGACGACAGAAGGTGGTCCGAGGCAGCGATTGGAGCGGTCTTGCCGCGGAAGACGAGAGGCTCACAATCGCCACAACCAGGATCCTTCGCCTGAAAGCCGCCGGGCTCACTATGGAGATGATCGGCTTCGATTTCCTCCGTCGCCGCATCGCCCCGCTACAGAACAGGGGAAGACCAGCTTGGGAGTACTGGAACGCAGCAGACATCATGAGGCTGCGCCCTGGATTGAACAACAATTTGACTGCGATGCAACTTGGCGCCCTCCGCCAAAAGCTGTTCCAGCACGACGACAAGCATCGGTTGCCGGCAAGGATTGTCCCTCTGTGCAACAACTCTGCTCTGGGATCAATCATCGCCTTCATGCCGATGTTCAACGCCCACGGTCTTGACGCGACATGGGTTGAGCCATCCAAGGAAGATGCATAGAAGTTCTTTGATAACTTGACGGAGAGGGCCGACACCTATGGGATCCCAAGAGACCCCTTTACGATTCAGCGGGGGGAGAGGTATGCGCAAAGAGCAGAACCAACGATCAACGTGGGGCGATTTTACCCAGGTTCAGGCCGCTGATCAGCGTAAAACCCTACTCCTGCCTTGTGTTATTATTAGTGTTCTTGAGCCCAGGTTCCAGGAGCGCTCGTAGTGAACAGTACATTCAAAGAGCAGCTACGCATGCAGAATGGGCCAGAAGATCGTCCTCCTCTGTAGCAGTTGCCTTGGGCCTCCTTTTATACTACAAAGGGGTCACCACAGTGGCAAAATGTATATACATTGAGGTGTAAAGTAGCTACAGGGTCATCATACCTAACCCCTGACGGATTAGGACGAACGCATTTAATGCACCATGAGGTGTCCGTTTAGGTGTCCCCACTTTCTTGGGGATGGAAAAAGGGGCCATCCCATCAGCACCGCTTAAGCCCTCCTCCACCGGCGCGTCGCCACGCGTCCAAAGAAGGATCCAGAATGTCGGGTTTGTTGCTGTGCCAAAGCGGCGGCACAGCAACAAAATCTTGCCGGGCACCGGACCTTGCCGGGCGCCGAACCTTGCCGGGCGTTGCAGGCCACCCCGGCAAGATCTTGCCGGAGAAGTTGGCCTTCGGATTCCAGCTCTTCTTATCTGCTAATCCTCATATCTTTGACTTGAGAATTTCCCTGATGGCCTGAATCAACCTTGAACTGTTCCCCGACAAGCCTTGCCGCGAGTATGGCTACAACTGCCCGTGCACAAGTACGGGGTACTAATGGCGCAATACTTAGTACACCGACAAAGGAGGAGGCTGGACTCCGGCAAGCCTTTACCGGCAGAACCTCCAGAGGTCCCCGGTAGGGAAGCTGCCAGGAAAAACTCCATTTCGCTTGGTGAGCTGCACTCTTTCGCAGAACCACAGGTCCTTGTGGTCGAGGTAGGCACACCCACGAGTGAAGAGGTGCCATTTTTCCTTGTTGTCGAGCCTCAAGCTCCAACTTGGGCACGACACATAGTTCACTACCTCCAAACTGGAGAACTTCCCGAAGAGCAAGAAGAAGCTGAAAGAGTAGCCCGGAGGGCCAGTATGTATCAGTTTGTCGATGACACATTATACAGAAGGAGGCCCAACGGTGTGAAATTGAAGTGCATTTGCTGGGAAGAGGGGAAGGAACTGTTGGCAGAGATACACAAAGGCATATGCGGCTCACATATTGGATCAAGAGCCTTGGTTGGAAAACTTTCCGGCAAGGTTTCTACTGGCCCACGGCCCTCCAAGATGCAATTGAGCTAGTCACCAGATGTGAAGCCTGCCAGTTCCACTCCAAGAATATCCATCAACCTGCTCAAGCTCTCCAGACGATCCCTTTCTCATGGCCATTTTTGGTCTGGGGGCTCGACATCTTGGGCCCCTTCCCCCATGCTACCGGGGGCTTTGAATTCTTGTACATTGCAATCGACAAGTTTACAAAGTGGCCAGAAGTGGAGCCTGTGAGGAAGGTGACCGCACAATCAGCTATCAAGTTCTTGAAAAGATTGGTGTGCCGTTTTGGAATACCCGCCAGAGTCATCACTGACAATGGCACCCAATTCACAAGCCGCGCCTTCATGCAATATGTTCAAACCCTTGGAAGCAAGGTTTCATTCACCTCTGTTGCCCATCCCATGAGCAGTGGACAAGCTGAGAGGATGAACATTGAAGTGCCGCAAGGGCTCAAGACAAGGACTTTTGATAAGCTGCGGGAGTGCGGCAGATGCTGGATCGACGAGCTGCCAGTGGTTCTTTGGTCCCTCCATACGACACCAAATCGAGCTACCGGCCAGACTCCCTTCTCCCTAGTCTATGGGGTAGAAGCAGTGATCCCCACAGAACTCATATATGGGTCACCTCGAGTATTTTCCTACGATGAAGTAGAGCAAGAGCAGCACCGACATGACGACACCGTGCTCCTTGAGGAAAACCGTCTCCAGGCTACTGTACGTGCTGCACGCTACCAGCAAGCCTTGCGCCACTATCACAGCCGCAGGGTCCATGCCCGGAGCCTTGAGGAAGGCGACCTTGTCCTTAGGCGCGCTCAGTCCGCCAAGGGTTCCAACAAGTTGACGCCAAAGTGGGAAGGCCCTTACCGGGTAGTACGAGTCACTAGACCTGGCGCAGTCCTTCTGGAGACCAAAGATGGCATCAAAATGCAAAACTCATGGAATATTGAGCATCTTCGCAAGTTCTAGCCGTAAGGCGCGGCTGGCGGGCCCTGCCTCAGCAGCCACCCTTTTGTACAAGCCTTGTCGGTGCGCATGTAACCCTTTGTACAAAGCCAGGTGCTGACCCTGAGCATAGATAATAAAACGAAGCGCTGGCGCCCTAAAAACATGCATGCATGATTAGCTTAGCTTAAGACTTGCCATGATCATTTAGCTGAGGTCATATGCTGCTATGTTTTCCCCTGGAACTAATTACATGGCTCTTACCGCAGACTTGATCCTGGGAAGAAGTGATGGAAAACAAGCTTACATATCGATCCCCGACAAGCCGAACAGATAAGTTTCCTTTTATCCATACGTGTCTCTGTAAAAAGAAAACTTGTGCATAGAGAAACCTTGTCACCTTCAAAGCATTTGTGCTCCCATCCTTTGATCTGAATGTTGCTTCGGTCAAGATGGTTGTAGAAGCATTTGACAGAGAAGGATCGACAAGGAGCCGGTTCCCTTCCGTAGTTTCAAGCCTCGGCAGGAGGCAACAATGGAGGGCACCGGCAAAATAGCTTGCCGAGAAAACTTGTTTACCTAAAAGTATAGAGACGTTCCTCCTCTGCATGGATAAAACACATGCACAAGTACCCGGCAAGGCTTATCTTTTTCATTAATATGCAAATAAACAAGTATAGACCTTACAGAACACAAACATGGATAAAAGAGATTACATATTTAAGACTAAAATTTGGCAAATGCCTACATGTTTTAGACTAAAAAAAGATAAGTGCCCCGTAATCCCTTTTCTTGTCCCTCTCCTCATAGGAACTACGATGGGAGGTGAAGAGGGCGAAAGGAGTGCCTGGGCAGAAGCCCAGCCTGACCCCGTCAAGGTCCACAGGACACAGTCTGACAAGATCGAGAGGGCGCGGATGAAGGTGATGGGCGGGGAGAGCGTCTAGGCGATGCCCTGGTCACCGCCACTAGGGCCAGCAGGATGCGACATCATGGACACCGGCAGGAAAGACTAAGCCGGAGTCCACGAGGAAGCCTACCGGGGTCCAGCTGGAAGACAGCTGGAGGAGGCGGAGACACCATCCACACCCAGCACCCCGGCAAATCACCTTGCCGGGGAGAAGATGCAGGTGCAAATGGTGGTGCCACCGGCCTCCCCCTGATGGTGACGGTGTGGCTGGTGTTCAGCTGGGGTCGGAGCCATCATCCTCCCCATCGGTGCCGCCGTCATCGCCGTCACTGTCCTCCTCGTCGCTGCCGCTCGAGGAGGAGCTTTCGTCGTCGGTCGAGCTCTCCGCACATTACCCTAAGCGAGCACCCGAACGCCCGAAGACCTTGACGGAGAGCAGGGTGGCATCCATTAACTTGAAATGAAGGATGTGCCCTACCTCCAAGCTGTGGGCACAAGCGAAGGTTTTCCAGCCGCACCGGAGAAGCATGACATGAGGTGCGGGGAACTCTACGTTCGCTCGCATACTGTCGTTACAGCAGCCCCTCATGTGCAGCCTCAACCACAGCGGCTGTTCAACCTCCATCACCCTTGCGAATGGAGTTGGAAGCCGAAGACGGCTGCGCGGGGGCCCGTGTAGCTTTACGGTGAATTCTAGTGGCTGGTCGCCAACGTGGCCTTCGTACAGACCCAGAGCAGCTGGAGGAGGGGCGATTAAAGCACCGCCCTGTCCTCCTCGACCCCAGGTGCCATGACGGCCGCGTCCATGTCCTCTGCCACCCCCTCTCATGACGGGCTCCGCCCCGGCGTCCCCAACGGGAGGAGGGAGGCATTGTCGAGCGGAAACCCTCATCGCCACCGCTGGGGTACCACCACGCTCTCTCCCCCTTACCATGGTGGAGATAAGATGTCAGAAGGAAGGAGGAGGAGTTGGGTGTGAGCAGGCACCTCGCCCACGTCCTCTTTTATAAGCAAGCGGGGCCGGGGGCTGGCTCCTCACCCAGGGGGCAATAGCCCTGCTCCACCAATCTGACTATTCTGCGTCACCAACAGCGCACAGAATCAAGACCGACCTCCTACGCCTATCCGCGGTGCCTGGCTTTTCTGCCATGGCACTCATTGTCGTGCCCTCCGCGTCCGCCACCAACCCTGTGCAATGCATGCGGCGTACGTGGCAGAAACGGCAGGGGCAGGGGAACTAGTGGAATGGTAGTTACCGCCCCGTGAACGTGGGACGTGGGCGGCCCACAGATCATGGCATAAATCCCTCCCACGACGTCTTGCACGACGCATGGGAAAACCGGAAACTGACTCAAGCATAGGTTAATGAAGAAGCAAGGAAAATATCAAGAAGTGAGCTGCCACAAGCGCCCAGCCTGTGTACTTGACAGGGCCTACCCCAATGGTGCTCGGCAGCATGTTCGGGCCAGGGCCGGGGGCTCCTGTCGGTGCAACAAACCTTCATGTATGTTGCCCAGACTGTACACAAGCGCAATAGTGAAGATACAACAGCACCAAGCTTCTAAGACAAGGCCAAGCTAGAGAGATAGCTCTTTGAGGAATCAAAGGGCGGATCAAGAAGACCAAGACAAGCCAAGGGAACAAGATGCGACTAAGGAAACACCTCCCTTACTGGGCAGGCGAGCCTGGTCAGGTCAAGGCCGCACCAAGGACAAGTCCCAAGACCCCCCCCCCACCCCCGGCAGGCTTACCGGGGGCGCCAAGGGCGGATCTTCCCGCCAAGACTCCACCGCTCCACCGCACAGCGACGCAAGTCACTTATCAATGCGGTGTCGAGCCCCCAAGTGATTAAGTGGCTGTCATTTGGCACGTGGCAGCCATTTCGAAGGGAGATTCCCTCCATATGACACCCGTCCAGAGGCGTGTCATGCAGACAAGTGGAAGATGGTTAAGCGGCATGGCAGGCTTGCCGGGCTGCATCTATAGAGTGACACCTAGCAGTGCATTTAATGCACTTTGTCCTAACTGCCAGAGTTAGGTATGATAGCACTGTTGGCTATCTAATCAGTAGATAATGACTATTTTGCCAGTGTGGTACCCCCTTAGCCTATAAAAGGAGGGCCATGGCAACCTAAGAAAGGATTCGGACCCTTGTACACTCATACGCGCGTAGCTGCTCCCCCGAGGCGACCTTGCCGGGCTCGAGCACTACGCGACCACCACGGTCCTCTCTTCAATCCACCAAAGCAGGAGTAGGGTTTTACGCCTCACAGCGGCCCGAACCTGGGTAAAAAACACAAGCGTCACCTCTGCCATGCTCTCCCATGGCCTCCGCTCTTTGTGCAACGTGATCTCCCCCCTGTCGAACCACAAGGGGCTCATGACCCCATAGGTGATCGTGTTACACCACGACAGAAGGATACCCGGGTAGCGGCGACTCAGATGGTGGAAGAACTGGATTTGGCCAAATATCAACTTGGCTATTCAGAGAACAACAAGCGTATCAACCCGCCTGAGTTTAAGATTTTAAATGTAACTCCTCCGCGTAAGAAAACTTTTGCCCCTGACGTCAACCCGTCTACTATTATCACCGGTGACTCATTTTTCAAAAACTATCCACTATCTAGTGGATGCCAAGGGACCTCTAGATAGGGCAAGACAAGCCGGCGCCAGCTGACCCGGAGGCAGTGGATGCAGAAGGCCAGCATGGAGAAGTCAACCCGGAGAGTTCTCAACCCGGCTTGAACGAGTAGCTTCTTTGAAAACATTGCTTAATATGCAGCCCAGATGAGGCTTGTATTAGGACTAGAAAACTCTTGCTTTGACTCTGGTGCCATCGTGCACTTGATACTCTCGGTATATTTTGCAGAAGCAATTTAGCCAGTGCGGTGTTTGCTAACCTGCCAATTATCCTTATACTTGTGGTATTCTTCTGCTGGCAGCAATGAGCCGACGTATATATTCATGACCCAGCGACCATTTGTCAATATCCGTGGCCTTGAGTAAAATATTCCGGCGTATTTGTGTGACCCGATGACTCACGGTCAATATCATCCCATCCTCGATCAAAATAATCCGGTATATTTATGACCCGACGACTCATGGTCGTTATCATGACTGATCAAGAATCCTATAAAACAGAAATATAAAGACATAGATATTTATAAGGAATAAATAATAAGTCGGCTTTCGTACGACAAAAAATAGACCAGCCTTCAAGGCTCAAGTCTCGCTTCAATGAAGCTGGCGTGATAGCCGTTGGTTTGTCCTAGCTTTCTGTAAGCCGGCTCTCACGTGACATAAGGTGGTGTTTTAACTTTGACAAGTTCAGGGTCAGAATTGATTGACTGTCAAGAGTACACCGGGTCACCTTGGCGGAGTAGCATCAAGCAAACAGGCAGGTTTAACCAAGATATATGATGGCATATGCCATGTCAAGAGGGATGTTAATAGCTAAACTCGATGAGTTGGAAGCCCCCAAATGACCAATGATAAAAAAAATAGACTCATGTACAATATTTGAGACGAAACGATAGAGGCCCCGAGTTTCACGGATGCTGACTTTATTATATTGATCATAAAAATATATACACATTGGTATGTATAATAAGCTGGAGCTAGTGGCTCTAAGTATAATAGGGTCGGAGATGAGCAATATTCCAAGGCCTGTTGATCTCCTCCTCAGATGTACGTGACTTTTTGTGTTCACGTATGTCAATCAGATAATATGACCCGTTGTTTAGGTTTTTGCTGATGACGAAAGGCCCTTCCCGTGGAGGTGAAAGCTTATGCATGCCAGCTTGTTTTTGTATCAGCCAAAGCACTAAGTCGCCCTCCTGGAAAGTACGACTGCGAACTCTACGGCTATGATAGCGATGTAGGTCTTGCTGATAGATCGTTGATCGTGCTGCAGCAAAGTCATGTTCTTCTTCCAAAGCATCCAAGGAGTCCTGACAAGCTTGTTCATTATCTACTTCGACATAAGTTCTAACCCTGGGAGAATCATGACAGATATCGCTGGGTAACACAACTTCTGCACCATAAACCATGAAGAAAGGCGTATAGCCTGTTAATCTATTTGGGGTAGTCTGTATACTCCAAAGGACAGGAGGGAGCTCCTCAACCCAACAACCCAGAGTACGATCGAGAGGGACCATGAGTCTTGGCGTGATACCTCATAAAATCTCCTGGTTAGCATGCTCTGCTTGCCCATTGGACTGAGGATGTGCTACTAACGCTATGTCAAGCCGGATATGCTCCCTTTGATAGAACTGCTTCATAGCTCCCTTAGAAAAATTAGTGCCATTATTAGTGATGATGCTATGTGGATAACCAAAGCTAAAAATCAATTTTTTTAGGAAATTGACTGCTGTGGCCGCATCACAATTGCTGGTTGGCTCTGCTTCAACCCACTTGGTGAATTTATCAATAGCAACCAAAAGGTGGGTCTTCTTATCCTTGGATGGTTTGAACGGACCAACCTTATCAAGCCCCCAGACTTCAAAGGGCCAGGTGATGGGAATCATCCGGAGCTCCTGAGCCAGCACATGAGCCAGGTGTCCAAATTTCTGGCATCCATCACACCTGCACATGATATCCTCAGCATCTGCGTGTGCCATGAGCCAGTAAAAACCATGCCGGAAAGCTTTTGCCACTAGGGATCTTGAGCCGGCATGATGACCACAATCTCCAGAGTGAATCTCATTGAGAATTTCTCGTGCTTTGTCAGGGGAAACACAATGTTCGAAAACACCTGTGATGCTTCTTCGATGTAACTCGCCATTGACAATAGTCATATATTTGGAGCGTCTGACAATTAGATGAGCAACGAGTTCATCTTCAGGGAGCTCGCCTCGAGTCAGATAAGCCAGATAAGGAACCGTCCAGTTAGGTATAGCATGAAGAGCTGCCACCAACTGTGCCTCCGGGTCAGGTATAGTGAGATCTTCCTCTGAAGGCAGCTTGACAGAGGTATTATGGAGGACATCAAGGAATACATTGGGAGGGACCAGCTTACGCTGAGAGCCGAGTCGTGAAAATGCATCAGCCGCCTCATTGAGCCACCGATCGATGTGATCAACTTGATAACCTTTGAAGTGGCCCGCAATGTTAGTCACCGCTTGCCGATAAGCCACCATATGGGGGTCCTTCGAATTCCACTTCCCTGAAACCTGCTAAGCGACCAGATCTGAGTCACCTAGACACCTGACCCGGCTGATATTCATCTCCTTAGCCATCCGAAGACCATGGAGGAAGGCCTCATACTCAGCTGCATTATTAGTACAGGGAAACATGATCATGAGGAAATAACAAAATTTATCACCTCGTGGAGAAGATAGGATGACTCCAGCCCCCGAGCCCTCCAGTTGCCTAGAACCATCAAAGTGAGTCGTCCAATATGTATTGTCTGGCTTCTCCTCAGGAATGTGAAGTTCAGTCCAATCAATGATGAAATCCACCAGTGCTTGAGACTTAATGGCTGTTCGAGGCACATATTTAAGATGATGTAGACCAAGTTCAATTACCGACTTAGCAACCCGACCTGTGGCTTCTCTGTTCTGGATGATGTCTCCCAAAGGGGCTGAGCTAACCATAGTGATGGGATGCTCCTGAAAGTAATGTCTGAGGTTACGACTAGCCATGAACACGCCAAATACCAGCTTCTGCCAATGAGCATATCGCTGCTTGGACTCGGTCAGAATTTCACTAACATAATAGACTGGCCTTTGGACTGGATATTCTTTCCCTGCCTCCTTGCGCTCCACGACAACTGCAACACTCACCGCATTGTTATTAGCGGCGATGTATAGTAGCATAGGCACTTTATCAATAGGAGCAGCCAGGACGGGCGGCTAGCCAGCTACTTCTTGAGGGCTTCAAAAGCTTTATCTGCAGCGTCACTCTAGACAAAGTTGTCGGTCTTTTTCAGCATCTGATATAATGGAATCGCCTTATCACCGAGGTGGCTTATAAACTGGCTCAAGGCTGCGATTCGACCCACCATGCATTGGACGACATTGATGTTGGCCGACTTGGCGAGCGAAGTTACTGCTTTAATCTTGTCCGTGTTAGCTTCAATACCCCGTTCTGACACCAGAAAACCCAGTAACTTGCCAGCAGGAACACCAAAAATACACTTGGCCGGGTTGAGCTTCATCTGATAAATTCGAAGGTTGTCAAAAGTCTCCTTGAGGTCATCCAACAAAGTCTCTTTCTTCTGAGATTTGACCACAATGTCATCAACATAAGCATGAACGTTGCGCCCAATCTGTTTGTGAAAGCAATTCTGTACACAACGTTGATAAGTAGGCCCCGCGCTTTTAAGCCCAAAAGGCATAGAGACATAGCAGAAAGCCCCAAAGGGTGTGATAAAGGCTGTCTTTTCCTGATTCTCGACGGCCATCTTAATCTGATGATAACCGGAGTAAGCATCCGGGAAACATAAGCACTCACAACCAGTAGTAGAGTCGATGATCTGATCCATGCGGGGGAGGGCAAATGGGTCTTTGGGACAAGCCTTGTTAAGATCTGTGTAATCAACACACATAAGTGCCATTTTTCTTCAGAACAAGCACTGGATTTGCCAGCCAGTCTGGATGAAATACTTCAACGACGAACCCAGCAGCTAGGAGCCGGGCCACTTCTTCCCCAATAGCCTTGCGTCTCTGCTCATTAAAACGACGATGGTATTTTCTGACAGGTTTCATCTTAGGATCCACATTGAGGTGGTGCTCAGCGAGTTCTCTCGGTACACCTGGCATGTCAGAAGGTTTCCATGCAAAAATGTCCCGATTCTCAAGGATGAACTCGATGAGCGTGCTTTCCTATTTCGGGTCCAAGCTGGTCCGAATCGTGAACTGTTGGGACGAGTCACTTGGGGTGAAGTCAACCTGGTTGGTGTCCTCGGCCGGCTTGAATTTCAGCAGAGGGTCGGCTTCTGTGGTGGGCTTCTTTAAAGGTGTCATATCGGTTGCATCAACATTGCATGTGTAAAACTTGAGCTCCTCTGCTGCACAGGCCGACTCAGCATAAGCCGCGTCCCCTTCCTCACACTCACGTGTGATTTTCCTGTCACCATCGACTATGATAGTACCCTCCGGTTCAGGCATTTAGAGCTTGAGATAGACATAACAAGGCCGGGCGATGAAGCGGGCATAAGCCGGCCGTCTGAAGAGAGCATGATGTGGACTCTTAATTTTGACCACTTCAAATGTCAAGAACTCTGATATGTAGTTATACTCATCGCCAAACACAACTTCTAGCTTGATCCGCCCAATAGGATAAGCAGATTTTCCAGGAACAATCCCATGAAAGACGGTTGAGGAGGGTAGGAGTTGCTTCTCCGACATGTTCATACGTCTGAAGGTATTGTAGTACGGGATGTTGATGCTGCTTCCTCCATCCATAAGCACCTTGGTGAGCTTATAGCCATCTACTTGAGGTGCCACCACCAAGGCTAAACAACCCGAATTCTCAACCCGGGGAGGGTCATCTGCCCTGCTCCATGTGACTGGTTGCTCTGACAAATTTAAATACTCAGAAACAGCCGACTCAACTATATTAACAAAATGTTTCTGAAGCTTGCGATCCCGCTTGCAAGTACTAGTTGTAAAGACGTGGTACTGCCCACTATTCAACTGCTTGGGGTTGCTCTGAAAACCTGATTGGTTGCCCTGTTGTTGAACACCTTGCCCAGAACTTTGATTTCCACCATTATTACTAGAGCCTTGATAGCCAGACCCTGAGCCGCCTGATCCCTGATAACCGGGGTTCTAGTAACCACCAAATGAGCCAGCCCCCAGGAAGCCAGATCCTGAGCCGCCTGCTCTAGGCTGCCCCAGGTTTCTGCTGCCGCCACCTTGATGATTGTGATACGTATGACTGCGAAAAGCCTGCGTGATGTAGCAATTCTCCTAGGAATGATTTACCAGTTTATTAGGGAGGATGTGTTTGGGACACGGGCCTTTGAGGGTTTCCTCGAAATTTTGGGCTTTGTTATAGGTTCTCCCAGAAATAATGTTTTGTCTCTGACCTTTGAAACCAATGTTAGCGTTAGCGACAAAATCTGATCCTCCTACTGGATGTTTGCGCTTGCCACCATTGTTTTGACCACTATGGTTTCCATTGTGCCTTGAGTTGCCCTGTTGTAGACCCTTCCATCCACCGATTTACTTACCCATGCCGGTCTGATCACCATCCGGACAGGGATCTTTCATGGTGTCCGACTCAGCATGATAGAGTCAAAGGTGTCCCATCTTTCGATGAGATGGTGACTATCGTTTTTGGTGGAGTAGACTTTGACAATCCGACTATGAAAGTGCGAGGATGTCGCACCTTAGCAATCGCTAAACAAACTCCGAGAGGTTATTGACCAAGCCGGAGCATGATCAACCTGACCACGAGGGTCTATTTCCTGCAAGCAAACGAAGAACAAGCAAGAAACTGAGACTGCAATCTGGATATTGCGAATATGAGAGGAAAGATTTATTGATCAAAGGTGGGGTTATGTGATGTCTTGGTCTGGTCGTTAAACACAAACGAAGTATGCGAAGTTGCAGCTATGGCGAACTTTAATCAAAACAAAACCCAAAGTCTAAATGACGACCTAAGGGCTATATATATGGAGGAAGGGGGGATTTTGTGACCCTTGGAGGAGGGGTCCGAAACCAACCCTAAGTCTATTTCCCCACACATACGGGCTCTAAAAATAGCCTATACTGAAGTATTTCAAAATTACATGGGCCAGGCCCAATAATAAGGTGACGCAGCACCTATAATAGTGATAGAGGCGAGGGTGTCCCGATCTTTCGATGAGATGATAGCTATCGTTTTTGGTGGAGTAGACTTTGACGATCCGACTACGAACGTGCGAGGACGTCGCGCCTTAGCAATCGCTAAACCAACTCCGAGAGGTTATTGACCACGCCGGAGCACAATCAACCTGACCACAAGGGTCTATCTCCTGCAAGCAAACGAAGAACAAGCAAGAAACTAAGATTTGCAATCTGGATATTGCGAATATAAGATGAAAGCTTTATTGATCAAGGTGGGGTTCTGTGACGTCTTGGTCTGGTCGTTGAACACAAACGAAGTACGCGAAGTTGCAGCTATGGCGAACTTTTAATCTAAACAAAACCCAAAGTCTAAACGGTGCCCTAAGGGCTGTATATATGGAGGAAGAGGAGGGGATTTCGTGGCCCTTGAAGGAGGGGTCCGAAACCAACCCTATCTCTTGTTTCCCCACACATACAGACTCTAAAAACAGCCTATACTCAAGTATTTTGAAATTACATGGGCCTGGCCCAATAATAAGGTGACGCAGCACCTATAATAGCCTCTGGACGAAATTTATGAAGTGACATCTTGTATATTTCGTCCAAGGCTTCCTGCACTCATTATGGTGGCTTCAAAGTCCTGAAATCATCACTTGTAACTCCGTTCTTGTTCCCCTTGTGCATGCCATCATCTCCATGCTTGAACTTGCTCCAAGGTTCCTCTTTCTTGTCCAAGCTAGGCCCTTCATTTGTAAGCAAAACAAATGTATCCAATTTAGGCAGCATCATATTCTCATGAACTTTAGAATCATTACCAAGAAACGAAAGTACCTGATATTTTAATTGGCGTGAGCGAGCTCTAGTAATTGGTCCAGTATGTATAGAAGCAGGGGTTGTGGGTGTAACAATGGTATTGATGTCGTCATCATCCTCCCCTTCTTGAAATGAAGTCGTCCTCGACGGAAGCTCATCTTCCTCACCCAAATAAGGCTTCAGATCTGCAATGTTAAAAGTGGGACTAACACCAAAATCTGCAGGCAGCTCAAGTTTATATGCATTATCATTTATTTTCTCTAACACGTTAAAAGGACCATCAGCACGTGGCATTAGCTTTGATTTGCGCAAATCAGGAAATCTATCCTTACGCAAATGTAACCAAACAAGATCTCCAGGTGCAAACACAACATGTTTTCTACCCTTATCTCCAGCAAGTTTATATTTAGCATTCATACGCTCAATGTTCTCCTTAGTTAACTCATGCATTTTTAAGATCAATTCAGCACGTTGTTTAGCATCAAAATTAACCTTCTCCGAAGATGGAAGAGGCAACAAATCAATTGGTGCACGAGGAAGGAAACCATACACAATTTCAAAAGGACACATCTTAGTAGTAGAATGCAATGAACGATTATAAGCAAATTCAATATGAGGCAAGCATTCTTCCCACATTTTCTTGTTATTCTTCAAAACAGCCCTAAGCATAGTAGACAATGTTCTATTGACTACTTCAGTTTGTCCATCAGTTTGGGGGTGACATGTAGTACTAAAAAGCAGTTTAGTCCCCAACTTAGCCCATAAACATCTCAAAAAGTGGCTAAGAAATTTAGTATCACGATCTGAAACAATAGTATTTGGCACACCATGCAAGCGTATAATTTCACGAAAGAACAAATCAGCAACATTAACAGCATCATCGCTTTTATGACATGGTATAAAGTGTGCCATTTTCGAGAACCTATCCACGACAACAAATATGCTATCCCTCCCCTTCTTTGTTCGAGGTAAACCTAAAACAAAGTCCATAGATATATCCTCCCAAGGAACACTAGGTACAGGCAAAGGCATATATAAACCATGAGGATTGAGTCGTGACTTAGCTTTTTGACATGTAGTGCAGCGAGCAACAAAACGCTCAACATCCCGTCTCATCTTTGGCCAAAAGAAATGTGTAGCAAGTATATCCTCCGTCTTCTTCACGCCAAAGTGTCCCATTAATCCTCCTCCATGCGCCTCCTGCAACAACAAAAGACGAACGGAGCTAGCTGGAATGCATAGCTTGTTAGCACGAAACACAAATCCATCGTTAACGACGAACTTGTTCCATGTTCTCCCTTCCTTACAATTCTGCAATACAACTTTAAATTCAGCATCATGCACATATTGATCTTTGATGGTCTCCAAACCAAATATTTTAAAGTCAAGTTGTGAAAGCATAGTATAACGACGAGACAATGCATCAGCAATAACATTTTCTTTACCCTTCTTGTGTTTAATGACATAAGGGAAAGTCTCAATAAATTCAACCCATTTAGCATGTCTACGGTTCAGTTTTGCTTGACTTTTAATGTGTTTCAAAGATTCATGATCAGAATGTATAACAAATTCTTTGGGCCATAAATAATGTTGCCATGTTTCTAAGGTCCGGACAAGAGCATATAATTCTTTATCATAAGTAGAATAGTTCAGACTAGGCCCACTCAATTTTTCAGAAAAGTATGCAACAGGTTTGCCATCTTGTAATAAAACACCTCCTAATCCAATTCCACTAGCATCACATTCAAGCTCAAAAGTCTTAATAAAATCAGGAAGTTGGAGTAAAGGAGCATGTGTCAACTTATCTTTCAATACCGTGAAGGCTTCTTCCTGTGAGGTACCCCAAACAAAAGGCACATCCTTCTTTGTAAGCTCATTGAGAGGTGCAGCAATGGTGCTGAAATCTCTCACAAAACGCCTATAGAAACCAGCGAGTCCAAGAAAACTCCTCACTTGAGTGACCGTTTTGGGCTGTGGCCAACTCTCAATAGCTTCAATCTTGGCTTTATCAACTTCAATTCCCTGTGGAGTAACAACATAGCCAAGAAAAGATACTCGGTCGGTGCAAAAGGTGCACTTCCCAAGGTTACCAAACAAACGTGCATCACGTAAAGCAATAAAAACAGCACGTAAATGTTCCAAATGTTCCTCCAAAGATCTGCTATAAATCAGTATATCATCAAAATAGACTACCACAAATTGTCCAATGAAAGCACGTAAAACTTCATTCATTAATCTCATGAAAGCACTAGGTGCATTAGTTAACCCAAAAGGCATGACTAACCACTCATATAAACCGAACTTAGTTTTAAATGCTGTTTTCCATTCATCTCCCAATTTCATACGAATTTGATGGTATCCACTACGCAAATCAACTTTGGACAATATTGTAGAGCCACTCAATTCATCAAGCATATCATCTAGCCTAGGAATAGGATGACGATAACGAATAGTAATATTATTAATGCCTCTACAATCAACACACATACGCGACGTACCATCCTTTTTTGGCACTAGTATAATAGGAACAGCACAAGGACTAAGAGATTCGCGTATATAACCTTTGTCGAGCAGCTCCTGTACTTGACGCATAATCTCCTTCGTCTCCTCTGGATTGGTACGGTATGGCGCACGGTTTGGCAACGAAGCACCGGGAATTAAGTCAATCTGATGCTCAATCCCGCGAATAGGTGGTAATCCCGGTGGCACGTCTTGTGGAAAGACGTCAGCAAACTCCTGCAAAATGTTAGTGACCGCAGGAGGCAAAGAGGAAGGCACGTCCTCGAATGAAAATAACGCCTCTTTGCACACAAAAGCATAGCAAACAGAATTGCTGAAATCTAGCTCATCAATGTCAGATTTGGTGGCAAGTAAGCATGCACTTTTCAATTTAATTTCAGAAGCAACACTAGATGGTTTATTATTAGGCTTCATTTGTTGCTCAAATTCTTTTGCCACAATCTGATTTTCACTCTTATTTTTCTCCTGTTTTGCTTTACTAGCTCTATTAATATCATCTTTCAAAATAGAATCAGGAGTCATAGGAAGCAAAGTAATATGTTTATCCTTATGAACAAGAGTATACTGATTGTTTCTACCATGGTGTACAGAATTTTTATCAAATTGCCATGGTCTACCAAGTAATAATGAACATGCTTGCATGGGTACCACATCACAATCAACATAATCAGCATATGTAGAGATACTAAAATGCACACGAACAGTACGTGTTACCTTAACCTTGCCGCTGTTGTTGAACCATTGGATATAGTAAGGATGTGGATGTGGTCTTGTGGTGAGAGATAGCTTCTCCACCATCTCCATGCTAGCCAAGTTGTTGCAGCTCCCTCCATCTATGATGACGCGAACAGAACGTTCCTTCACAACTCCCTTTGTATGGAACAAATTATGCCTCTGATTTTGCTCAGCTTGTGCGACCTGCACACTCAAAACACGTTGAGCAACTAAACATTCATACCTGTCAGCGTCTTCAGGAGCCATATATTGCGTCTCATGATCAGAATCATCTCCACTGTGTTCTTCACTTGTAATAAGAGCCAAAGTCTCCTCATCATAATCACTAGCGGACTCATACCCACCATCCTCAGTAGCAATCATAACACGCGGAGATTGGCATTCTCTCACATAATGACCTCTTCCCTTACAACGACGACAAATAATATCATGTGTGTGCCCTGTTGATGCCATAGATGAAGAAGAGCTCTGGGCAGGCCCAGAAGGTGTACTCTTGGCAGATGGTGGTGGTGGTTCCTGTTTTCTTGTATCTCGGTTGGAATTGGCGGCTGAAGTCAGTGGTGCCGCAGTAGGACGTGTGGGAGTAGAGGAGGCACGCGGTGTCCATGATGAAGATCGACCTGCAGAAAAATTAGTTCACGCCAATGCCTGTCGATCCTGCACTTCACGTTCAGCTTTACAAGCAAGATGGAATAAACGAGTGATATTATTATACTCCTTATACTCTAGAATGGTCTGAATCTCTCTATTTAATCCACACATGAAACGTGCAAGCATAGCTTCATTCTCCTCAACAATACCACATCTAATCATGCCAGTTTGTAATTCCTGATAATATTCTTCTACAGAATTTTTTCCTTGTCTTAAGCGCTGCAATTTTTGAAGTAATTCACGTTGATAATATGGTGGAACCCAACGAGTACGCATAGCAGTTTTCAAAGCAGCCCACGTAGCTGGAATAGGATATAATCTACAATGTTCAGACCACCATACACATGCAAAACTAGTGAAAGCACAAACAGCAGCAGCAACACGTCGTTCCTCGGGATATTGTAAACATGTAAAACGTTGTTCAGTTTCTAACTCCCAAGTAAGATATATATCAGGAACATATCTACCCTCGAATGGTGGAATATTCAATTTTAATTTAGGAAGATGGTCATGATCTCGTACCTGAAGTGGTGGTGCAGACCTACCATTGCGATTATTTGCATGTGGACGACCTGGTGCTGGCGGTTGCACGTAGTTATGATTTTGATCAACCTCATCCTCATAATCGCCCGCGTAATCATCCTCCTCCTCGGCACCAGCAGCAGCAGGAACAGGAGCCAAAGAAGCATCAACAGTAGGTACAGCAGCACCAGAAGTTTGGCCATCCTCAAGAGGAACACGCTTCGCTCGTCCGAACTGATTTGGAAGGGGGCGTTGTTGTTGTCGTTGCAGAGGTGCGACAGGTGCAGCCGGTGGTGGTTGGGGAAGACGCGTGAGCAATTCATTAAACTTGTTATCCAGCTTTGTCTCGAATGACTTCTCCATGCCATCTATCTTCTCCATGGCCTCTTCAAATCTGTTTAGCACATCTCCCACCTGGCCACTCATCATTTGCTGAAATTTATCATGCAACTCCTTGTTCGTCATGTTCTCCCAGTCAATCTCGTCGGCTTGTGATCCTGCCATGGTTAGCAGCAATAGAAACCCACAAGAATATGATCCTACAGACTACTAGAAAGTGGTGGTGGTGTGGTGTGGTGTCACAAATCCGTCAAGCAAATCTCAAATTCTTACCAGTTCTTACCCAGCAGCAGGTGGTGATCGGCAACCTTTGTAGTCAAAACTCTCAGAGCTTGGACAGAGCGATTGCCAGGTGGTGTCAAACGCACGATGTAGATGTATGTGGAGCTGGGAAGGCTTATGATATGGTAGCAAAAAGGGTCAGCAATAATCAATTCAGAGATGCAATGTTGAATAAACTCTCAACGACGGTACTGTGCTGGTCCTAGGCTAGAGCGTGCTAGAGACGCGAGCCTAGAACACTAACAAAAATCACGGCGCTGCACGTAAACAAGGGAGGAGCACACTCTGAATTTTTTTCTTTTCTTTTTTGCACTTTTTTTTCCTCTTTTTTTTTTTGCTCCGCAACAATTTTTTTCGGAAAAGTCTACAAATGGTCTAAAAACTGCCTAGCCAGAATTTTCCAGACTTAGTTTTTTTTTTTTTGAAACTGGAACTATTTTTCTTCTACGGGTAGCACGAAAATTGGGGAATCCGACTTGTTCACGACTCGTAGTATCGCGTGATCTGGAACTCTAAAATAAAGGAATAAATACTGGACTCGGACTAGGACTGGTGGCAGAGATGAATCTGGTGGAACTCGGACTGGTGATGGTATATGACGGTAGTATATGTGGGCTCGGATTGGTGGTGGTATATGGACTCGGATCGGTGGTGGTATATGGACTCGGATCGGTGGTGGTATATGGACTCAGAGAAATAGCAGATAAGCTGTGGTGGTATATGGTAGGGGCGATGATGATGGTGCGGTGGCGGCGTGACAACTTGTGAACAGAACTCGAAACTCTAAAGAACTAGACGCTAAGACCAGCAACTTGACACGACGATGCAACCGCAAATTCAACAAAGCAAAAACCCTAAAAAGATTATGCAAAGGCTCAGATTGGTTCGGATATGATGAACTAACCCTAAATTTTTTTTTGGCTTTTTCCTGGACTGTAGGTATGAAGAACAGACTCGATCTAAACTATGAAAAACTGTAAATCTCACCGAGCAACCTGGGAATCAGATACCACTTGATAGAGGCGAGGGTGTCCCGATCTTTCGATGAGATGATAGCTATCGTTTTTGGTGGAGTAGACTTTGACGATCCGACTACGAACGTGCGAGGACGTCGCGCCTTAGCAATCGCTAAACCAACTCCGAGAGGTTATTGACCACGCCGGAGCACAATCAACCTGACCACAAGGGTCTATCTCCTGCAAGCAAACGAAGAACAAGCAAGAAACTAAGATTTGCAATCTGGATATTGCGAATATAAGATGAAAGCTTTATTGATCAAGGTGGGGTTCTGTGACGTCTTGGTCTGGTCGTTGAACACAAACGAAGTACGCGAAGTTGCAGCTATGGCGAACTTTTAATCTAAACAAAACCCAAAGTCTAAACGGTGCCCTAAGGGCTGTATATATGGAGGAAGAGGAGGGGATTTCGTGGCCCTTGAAGGAGGGGTCCGAAACCAACCCTATCTCTTGTTTCCCCACACATACAGACTCTAAAAACAGCCTATACTCAAGTATTTCGAAATTACATGGGCCTGGCCCAAAAATAAGGTGACGCAGCACCTATAATAGCCTCTGGACGAAATTTATGAAGTGACATCTTGTATATTTCATCCAAGGCTTCCTGCACTCATTATGGTGGCTTCAAAGTCCTGAAATCATCACTTGTAACTCCGTTCTTGTTCCCCTTGTGCATGCCATCATCTCCATGCTTGAACTTGCTCCAAGGTTCCTCTTTCTTGTCCAAGCTAGGCCCTTCATTTGTAAGCAAAACAAATGTATCCAATTTAGGCAGCATCATATTCTCATGAACTTTAGAATCATTACCAAGAAACGAAAGTACCTGATATTTTAATTGGCGTGCGCGAGCTCTAGTAATTGGTCCAGTATGTATAGAAGCTGGGGCTGTGGGTGTAACAATGGTATTGATGTCCTCATCAAATAGCCTATGGACAAAATTTATGAAGTAGCATCTTGTATATTTCGTCCAAGCCTTCATGGACTCATTAAAGTGGCTTCAAAGTCCTGAAATCATCACTTGTAACTCCATTCTTGTTCCCCTTGCGCATGCCATCATCTCCTTGCTTGATCTTGCTCCAATGTTCATCTTTCTTATCCAAGCTAGGCCCTTCATTTGTAAGAAAGACAAATGTATCCAATTTAGTCAGCATCATATTCCCATGAACGTTAGAATCATTACCAAGAAACGGAAGTATGTGGTAATTTAATTGGCGTGCGTGAGCTCTAGTAATTGGTCCAGTATGTGTAGCAACAGGGGTTGTGGGTGTAACAATGGTATTGATGTGCTCATTATCCTCCCCTTCTTGAAATGAAGTCGTCCTGGACGGAAGCTCATCTTCCTCACACAAATAAGGCTTCAAATATGCAATGTTAAAAGTGGGACTAACCCCAAAATCTGCAGGAAGCTCAAGTTTAAATGCATTATCATTTATTTTTTGTAACATCTTAAAAGGACCATCAACACGTGGCATTAGCTTTGATTTGCGCAAATCAGGAAACCTATCCTTACCAAAATGTAACCAAACAAGATCCCCAGGTGCAAAGACAACATGTTTTCTACCTTTATCTCCAGCAAGTTTGTATTTAGCATTCATACGCTCAATATTTTCCTTAGTTAACTCATGCATTATTAAGATCAATTCAGCACATTGTTTAGCATCAAAATTAACCTTCTCTGAAGATGGAAGAGGCAACAAATCAATAGGTGCACGAGATAGGAAACCATACACCATTTCAAAAGGGCACATCTTAGTAGTAGAATGCAGTGAACAATTATAAGCAAATTCAATATGAGGCAAGCATTCTTCCCACATTTTCTTGTTATTCTTCAAAACAGCCCTAAGCATAGTAGACATTATTCTATTGACTACTTCAGTTTGTCCATTAGTTTGCGGGTGACAAGTAGTACTAAAAAGCAGTTTAGTCCCCAACTTAGCCCATAAACATCTCCAAAAATGGCTAAGAAACTTAGTATCACAATCTGAAACAATAGTATTTGGCACACCATGCAAGCGAACAATTTCACGAAAGAACAAATCAGCAACATTAGCAGCATCATCGCTTTTATGACATGGTATAAAGTGTGCCATTTTCGAAAATCTATCCACGACAACAAATATGCTATCCCTCCCCTTATTTGTTTGAGGTAAACCTAAAACAAAGTCCATAGATATATCCTCCCATGGAACACTGGGTACAGGTAAAGGCATATATAAACCATGATGATTGAGTCGTGACTTAGCTTTTTGACATGTAGTGCAGCGAGCAACATAACGCTCAACATCCCGTCTCATCTTTGGCCAGAAGAAATGTGTAGCTACTATGTCCTCTGACTTCCTCATGCCAAAGTGTCCCATTAATCCTCCTCCATGCGCCTCCTGCAACAACAAAAGACGAACGGAGCTATCTGGAATGCATAGTTTGTTAGCACAGAACACAAATCCATCATTAAGGATGAACTTGTTCCATGTTCTCCCTTCTTTACAATTCTGCAATACATCTTTAAATTCAACATCATGCACATATTGATTTTTTATGGTCTCCAAACCAAATATTTCGAAGTCAAGTTGTGAAAGCATAGTATAACGATGAGACAATGCATCAACAAAAACATTTTCTTTACCCTTCTTGTATTTTATGATATAAGGGAAAGTCCCAATGAATTCAACCCATTTAGCATGTCTACGGTTCAATTTTGCTTGACTTTTAATACGTTTCAAAGGTTCATGATCAGAATGTATAACAAATTCTTTGGGCCATAAATAATGTTGCCATGTTTCTAAAGTCCGAACAAGAGCATATAATTCTTTATCATAAGTAGAATAGTTCAGACTAGGCCTACTCAATTTTTCAGAAAAGTATGCAGCAGGTTTACCATCTTGTAGTAACACACCTCCTAATCCAATTCCACTAGCATCACATTCAAGCTCAAAAGTCTTATTAAAATCAGGAAGTTGGAGTAAAGGAGCATATGTCAACTTATCTTTCAATGTCGTGAAGGCTTCTTCCTGTGTGGTCCCCCAAACAAAATTCACATCCTTCTTCATAAGCTCATTGAGAGGTGCATCAATGGTGCTGAAATCTCTCATAGAACGCCTATAGAAACCAGCGAGGCCAAGAAAACTCACTTGTGTGACCATTTTGGGCTGCGGCCAACTATCAATAGCTTCAATCTTGGCTTTATCAACTTCAATTCCCTGTGGAGTAACAAATCCAAGAAAAGGTACTCGGTCGGTGCAAAAGGTGCACTTCCCAAGGTTACCAAACAAACATCCATCACATAGAGCAATAAAAACAACACGTAAATGTTCCAAATGTTCCTCTAAAGATCTGCTATAAATCAGTATATCATCAAAGTAAACTACCACAAATCTTCCAATGAAAGCACGTAAAACTTCATTCATTAATCTCATGAAAGTACTAGGTGCATTAGTTAACCAAAAAGGCATGACTAACCACTCATATAATCCAAACTTAGTTTTAAATGCTGTTTCCCATTCATCTCCCAATTTCATACGAATTTAATGGTATCCACTACGCAAATCAACTTTGGAGAATATTGTAGAGCCACTCAATTCATCAAGCATATCATCTAGCCTAGGAATAGGATGACGATAATGAATAGTGATATTATTAATGCCTCTACAATAACCACACATACGCAACGTACCATCCTTTTTCGGCACTAGATGATAGAGGCGGGGGTGTCCCGATCTTTCGATGAGATGATAGCTATCGATTTGGTGGAGTCGACTTTGACGATCCGACTATGAACGTGCGAGATGTCGCGCCTTAGCAATCGCTATACCAACTTCCAAGGGGTTATTGACCACGCCGGAGCACGATCAACCTGACCACGAGGGTCTGTTTCCTGCGAGCAAACGAAGAACAAGCAAGAAACTGAGATTGCAATCTGGATATTGCGAATGTAAGAGTAAAGCTTTATTAATGAAGGTGGGGTTCTGTGACGCCTTTGTCTGGTCGTTGAACACAAACGAAGTACGCGAAGTTGCAGCTATGGCGAACTTTTAATCTAAACAAAACCCAAAGTCTAAACGGTGCCCTAAGGGCTGTATATATGGAGGAAGAGGGGGGGATTTCGTGGCCCTTGAAGGAGGGGTCCGAAACCAACCCTATCTCTTGTTTCTCCACACATACGGACTCTAAATACAGCCTATACTCAAGTATTTCGAAATTACATGGGCCTGGCCCAATAATAAGGTGACGCAGCACCTATAATAGCCTCTGGACGAAATTTATGAAGTGGCATCTTTTATATTTCGTCCAAGGCTTCCTGCACTCATTATGGTGGCTTCAAAGTCCTGATATCATCACTTGTAACTCCGTTCTTGTTCCCCTTGCGCATGCCATCATCTCCATGCTTGAACTTGCTCCAAGGTTCCTCTTTCTTGTCCAAGCTAGGCCCTTCATTTGTAAGCAAAACAAATGTATCCAATTTAGGCAGCATCATATTCTCATGAACATTAGAATCATTACCAAGAAACGAAAGTACCTGATAATTTAATTGGCGTGCGCGAGCTCTAGTAATTGGTCCAGTATGTATAGCAACAGGGGCTGTGGTTGTAACAATGGTATTGATGTCCTCATCATCCTCCCCTTCATGAAATGAAGTCGTCCTCAACGGAAGCTCATCTTCCTCACCCAAATAAGGCTTCAAATCTGCAATGTTAAAAGTGGGACAAACCCCAAAATCTACAGGCAGCTCAAGTTTATATGCATTATCATTGATTTTCTCTAACACCTTAAAAGGACCATCAGCACGTGGCATTAGCTTTGATTTGCGCAAATCAGGAAATCTATCCTTACGCAAATGTAACCAAACAAGATCTCCAGATGCAAACACAACATGCTTTCTACCCTTATCTCCAGCAATTTTATATTTAGAATTCATACGCTCAATGTTCTCCTTACTTAACTCATGCATTTTTAAGATCAATTCAGCATGTTGTTTAGCATCAAAATTAACCTTCTCCGAAGATGGAAGAGGCAACAAATCAATAGGTGCACGAGGTAGGAAACCATATACAATTTCAAAAGGGCACATCTTAGTAGTAGAATGCAACGAACGATTATATGCAAATTCAATATGAGGCAAGCATTCTTCCCACATTTTCTTGTTATTCTTCAAAACAGCCCTAAGCATAGTAGACAATGTTCTATTGACTACTTCAGTTTGTCCATCAGTTTGGGGGTGAGAAGTAGTACTAAAAAGCAGTTTAGTCCCCAACTTAGCCCATAAACATCTCCAAAAGTGGCTAAGAAATTTGGTATCACGATCTGAAACAATAGCAGTTGGCACACCATGCAAGCGAATAATTTCATGAAAGAACAAATCAGCAACATTAGCAGCATCATCACTTTTATGACATGGTATAAAGTGTGCCATTTTCGAGAACCTATCCACGACAACAAATATGCTATCCCTCCCCTTCTTTGTTCGAGGTAAACCCAAAACAAAGTCCATAGATATATCCTCCCATGGAACACTAGGTACACGCAAAGGCATATATAAACCATGAGGATTGAGTTGTGACTTAGCTTTTTGGCATGTAGTGCAGCGAGCAACAAAGCGCTCAACATCCCGTCTCATCTTTGGCCAAAAGAAATGTGTAGCAAGTACATCCTCCGTCTTCTTTACGCCAAAGTGTCCCATTAATCCTCCTCCATGTGCCTCCTGCAACAACAAAAGACGAACGGAGCTAGCTGGAATGCATAGCTTGTTAGCACGAAACACAAATCCATCGTTAACGACGAACTTCTTCCATGTTCTCCCTTCTTTACAATTCTGCAATACATCTTTAAATTCAGGATCATGCACATATTGATCTTTGATGGTCTCCAAACCAAATATTTTAAAGTCAAGTTCTGAAAGCATAGTATAACGACGAGACAATGCATCAGCAATAACATTTTCTTTACCCTTCTTGTGCTTAATGACATAAGGGAAAGTCTCAATGAATTCAACCCATTTAGCATGTCTACGGTTCAGTTTTGCTTGACTTTTAATGTGTTTCAAAGATTCATGATCAGAATGTATAACAAATTCTTTGGACCATAAATAATGTTGCCATGTTTCTAAGGTCCGAACAAGAGCATATAATTCTTTATCATAAGTAGAATAGTTCAGACTAGACCCACTCAATTTTTCAGAAAAGTATGCAACAGGTTTGCCATCTTGTAATAACACACCTCCTAATCCAATTCCACTAGCATCACATTCAAGCTCAAAAGTCTTATTAAAATCAGGAAGTTGGAGTAAAGGTGCATGTGTCAACTTATCTTTCAATACCGTGAAGGCTTCTTCCTGTGCGGTACCCCAAACAAAAGGCACATCCTTCTTTGTAAGCTCATTGAGAGGTGCAGCAATGGTGCTAAAATCTCTCACAAAACGTCTATAGAAACCAGCGAGGCCAAGGAAACTCCTCACTTGTGTGACCGTTTTGGGCTGCGGCCAACTCTCAATAGCTTCAATCTTGGCTTTATCAACTTCAATTCCCTGTGGAGTAACAACATAGCCAAGAAAAGATACTTGGTCGGTGCAAAAGGTGCACTTCCCAAGGTTACCAAACAAACATGCATCACGTAGAGCAATAAAAACAGCACGTAAATGTTCCAAATGTTCCTCCAAAGATCTGCTATAAATCAATATATCATCAAAGTAAACTACCACAAATCGTCCAATGAAAGCACGTAAAACTTCGTTCATTAATCTCATGAAATTACTAGGTGCATTAGTTAACCCAAAAGGCATGACTAACCACTCATATAAACCGAACTTAGTTTTAAATGTTGTTTTCCATTCATCTCCCAATTTCATACGAATTTGATGGTATCCACTACGCAAATCAACTTTGGAGAATATTGTAGAGCCACTCAATTCATCAAGCATATCATCTAGCCTAGGAATAGGATGACGATAACGAATAGTAATATTATTAATGCCTCTACAATCAACACACATACGCGACGTACCATCCTTTTTTGGCACTAGTATAATACGAACAGCACAAGGACTTAGAGATTCGCGTATATAACCTTTGTCGAGCAGCTCCTGTACTTGATGCATAATCTTCTTCGTCTCCTCTGGATTGGTACGGTATGGCGCATGGTTTGGCAACGAAGCACCCGGAATTAAGTCAATCTGATGCTCAATCCCGTGAATAGGTGGTAATCCCGGTGGCACGTCTTGTGGAAAGACGTCAGCGAACTCCTGCAAAATGTTAGTGACAGCAGGAGGCAAAGAGGAAGGCACGTCCTCGAATGAAAATAATGCCTCTTTGCACACAAAAGCATAGCAAACAGATTTGCTTAAATCTAGCTCATCAATATCAGATTTGGTGGCAAGTAAGCACGCACTTTTCAATTTAATTTCAGAAGTAACACTAGATGGTTTATTATTAGGCTTCATTTGTTGCTCAAATTCTTTTGCCACAATCTGATTTTCACTCTTATTTTTCTCCTGTTTTGCTTTACTAGCTCTATTAATATCATCTTTCAAAATAGAATCAGGAGTCATAGGAAGCAAAGTAATATGTTTATCCTTATGAACAAGAGTATACTGATTGTTTCTACCATGGTGTACAATTTTTTTATCAAATTGCCATGGTCTACCAAGTAATAAGGAACATGCTTGCATGGGTACCACATCACAATCAACATAATCAGCATATGTAGCGATACTAAAATGCACACGAACAGTACGTGTTACCTTAACCTTGCCGCTGTTGTTGAACCATTGGATATAGTAAGGATGTGGATGTGGTCTTGTGGTGAGAGATAGCTTCTCCACCATCTCCATGCTAGCCAAGTTGTTGCAGCTCCCTCCATCTATGATGACGCGAACAGAACGTTCCTTCACAACTCCCTTTGTATGGAACAAATTATGCCTCTGATTTTGCTCAGCTTGTGTGACCTGCACACTCAAAACACGTTGAGCAACTAAACATTCATACCTGTCAGCGTCTTCAGGATCCATGTATTGCGTCTCATGATCAGAATCATCTCCACCGTGTTCTTCACTTGTAATAAGAGCCAAAGTCTCCTCATCATAGTCACTAGCGGACTCATACCCACCATCCTCAGTAGCAATCATAACACGCGGAGATTGGCATTCTCTCGCATAATGACCTCTTCCCTTACAACGACGACAAATAATATCATGTGTGTGCCCTGTTGATGCCATAGATGAAGAAGAGCTCTGGGCAGGCCCAGAAGGTGTACTCTTGGCAGATGGTGGTGGTGGTGCCTGTTTTCTTGTATCTCGATTGGAATTGGCGGCTGAAGTCAGTGGTGCCGCAGTAGGACGTGTGGGAGTAGAGGAGGCACGCGGTGTCCATGATGAAGATCGACCTGCAGAAAAATTAGTTCGCGCCAATGCCTGTCGATCCTGCACTTCACGTTCAGCTTTACAAGCAAGATGGAATAAAGGAGTGATATTATTATACTCCTTATACTCTAGAATGGTCTGAATCTCTCTATTTAATCCACCCATGAAACGTGCAAGCATAGCTTCATTCTCCTCAACAATACCACATCTAATCATGCCAGTTTGTAATTCCTGATAATATTCTTCTACAGAAGTTTTTCCTTGTCTTAAGAGCTGCAATTTTTGAAGTAATTCACGTTGATAATATGGTGGAACCCAACGAGTACGCATAGCAGTTTTCAAAGCAGCCCATGTAGTTGGAATAGGATATAATCTACAATGTTCATACCACCATACACATGCAAAACTAGTAAAAGCACAAACAGCAGCAGCAACACGTCTCGCCTCGGGATATTGTAAACATGTAAAACGTTGTTCAGTTTCTAACTCCCAAGTAAGATATATATCAAGAATATATCTACCCTCAAATGGTGGAATATTCAATTTCAGTTTAGGAAGATGGTCATGATCTCGTACCTGAGCTGGTAATGCAGCCCTACCATTGCGATTATTGGCATGTGGACGACCTGGTGCTGGTACGTAGTTCTGATTTTGATCAACCTCATCCTCGTAATCGCCCACATAATCGTCCTCCTCAGCGGCAGCAGGAGCCATAGAAGCATCAACAGTAGGTGCAGCGACACCAGAAGTTTGACCAGGCTTAAGGGGAACGCGCTGTGCTCGTCCCACTTGATTTGGAAGGCGACGTTGTTGTTGTTGTAGGGGTGCGACAGGTGCAGCCGACGGTGGTTGTGGAAGACGCGCGAGCAATTCATTAAACTTGTTATCGAGCTTTGTTTCGAACGTCTTCTCAATTCCATCTATCTTCTCCATGGCCTCTTCAAATCTGTTTAGCACATCTTGCACCTGTCCACTCATCATTTGCTGAAATTTATCATGTAGCTGTTTGTTCGTCATGTTCTCCCAATCAGTCTCATTGGCTTGTGATCCTGCCATGGTTAGGAGCAATAAAAACACACAAGAATATGATCCTATAGACTACTAGGAAGTGGTGGTGGTGGTGTATCACAAATCCGTCAAGCGAATCTCAAATGCTTACCAGTTCTTACCGAGCAGCAGGTGGTGATCGGCCACCGTTGTAGTCAAAACCCTCAAAGATTGGATAGAGCGATTGCCAGGTGGTGTCAAACACATGACATAGATGTATGTGGAGCTGGGAAGGCTTAAATATTTGGTAGCAAAAGATTAGCAATAATCAATTCAGAGATGCAATGTTGAATAAACGCTCAACGACGGTACTGTGCTGGTCCTAGGCTAGACCGGACTAGAGATGCGAGCCTAGAACACTAATGAGGTCACGGCATTGCACAACTAGCATCAATAAAGGATATGAAGTAGCTCTGGACAGCAAGATATAAGTGAAG
This sequence comes from Thinopyrum elongatum, assembly GCA_011799875.1. Taxonomy (NCBI): domain Eukaryota; kingdom Viridiplantae; phylum Streptophyta; class Magnoliopsida; order Poales; family Poaceae; genus Thinopyrum; species Thinopyrum elongatum. The sequence continues at coordinate 249,682,139 of CM022300.1, read as the reverse complement.
ATCACAATGGCAGTAAAGATAATGATGAGAAACAACTACCAAGTAGGATATACCAACAATTCTCTCTCCAACTTTACTCTATAAAAGTTTGTGCCAATTTTATGATAATTTTTCTCAAGAATGGCACTGACTCAAGCTTTCAAATGCAAAAAGAATCACTCAATTCCGAGTTGATATGAGGAGTCAAAAAATTCTAAAACTGGCCTGAAAAACTGGAACAAGCTGTGTTCGCGAACTTCGGAGGGCAAAAAGACCTATTTAGAAGCCGATTTTGAGGTGCCAAATATTGAACTACCTTCTGCAACTATTTAGATGCGGCTCGTCGCTAGCTTTAATTTGAGTACTCACAGAGCCAAAACAAACTTCGTATGAAAAAGATATGCCTGTTTTACTGAACACTGCGCAAAACAGATTCCAATCCGAATTCAGCTACGAGATTGAGTCTAGATAGATCCGAATTTTTTTTTCTTCTCTCTTTTTTTTTCTCACACTTTTTTCTTTTTCTTTCTCTCTTTTTTTTCTCTGACTTTTTTAACTTTTTTTCTCTCTTTTTTCTCTCTCCCTCTTTCCAAAACAAACTAGATAAGATGTAGATTGGATCAAGCACAGATGTGAACGACCTCAACTATGATTATGGCAATGAATAGTGGGTAGCACGATGTGGAAATTGATGGATGAGAGGTTGTGGACAGCGGAAGGGATAATGATGCAGCGGCAGCGTGACTAATGTGAACAGAACTCAAAACTCTAAAGGAACTAGACACTAAGACCAGCAACTCGACACGACGATGCAACCGATAATTCAATAACGCAAACAATGAAAAGAAAATTGCAAAGGCTTAGACTGGCTTGGACAAAGGATGAATAGATCTAACTTATTTTTCTGTGGCTTTTTCTTGGACAATAGGTAAGAAAATAAATCTAACCTAGGGAAAACTGGAAATTCTCACCGAGCAACCTGAAAACTGATACCACTTGATAGAGGGGGGGGGGGGGTGTCCCGATCTTTCGATGAGATGATAGCTATCGATTTGGTGAAGTCGACTTTGACGATCCGACTACGAACGTGCGAGACGTCACACCTTAGCAATTGCTATACCAACTTCCAAGGGGTTATTGACCACGCCGGAGCATGATCAACCTGACCACGAGGGTCTGTTTCCTGCGAGCAAACGAAGAACAAGCAAGAAACTGAGATTGCAATCTAGATATTGCGAATATAAGAGGAAAGCTTTATTAATGAAGGTGGGGTTCTGTGACGCCTTTGTCTGGTCGTTGAACACAAACGAAGTACGTGAAGTTGCAGCTATGGCGAACTTTTAATCTAAACAAAACCCAAAGTCTAAACGGTGCCCTAAGGGCTGTATATATGGAGGAAGAGGGGGGGATTTCGTGGCCCTTGAAGGAGGGGTCCGAAACCAACCCTATCTCTTGTTTCCCCACACATACGGACTCTAAAAACAGCCTATACTCAAGTACCTCGAAATTACATGGGCCTGGCCCAATAATAAGGTGACGCAGCACCTATAATAGCCTCTGGACGAAATTTATGAAGTGGCATCTTTTATATTTCGTCCAAGGCTTCCTGCACTCATTATGGTGGCTTTAAAGTCCTGAAATTATCACTTGTAACTCCGTTCTTGTTCCCCTTGCGCATGCCATCATCTCCATGCTTGAACTTGCTCCAAGGTTCCTCTTTCTTGTCCAAGCTAGGCCCTTCATTTGTAAGCAAAATAAATGTATCCAATTTAGGCAGCATCATATTCTCATGAACATTAGAATCATTACCAAGAAACGAAAGTACCTGATAATTTAATTGGCGTGCGCGAGCTCTAGTAATTGGTCCAGTATGTATAGCAACAGGGGCTGCGGTTGTAACAATGGTATTGATGTCCTCATCACTAGAATAATAGGAACACCACAAGGACCAAGAGATTCGCATATATAACCTTTGTCGAGCAGTCCTGTACTTTACGCATAATCTCCTTCGTCTCCTCTAGGTTGGTATGGTATGGCGCACGGTTTGGCAGCGAAGCACCGGGAATTAAGTCAATTTGATGCTCAATCCCTCGAATAGCTGGTAATCCCGGTGGCACGTCTTGTGGAAAGACATCAGCAAACTCATGCAAAATGTTAGTGACAGCAGGAGGCAAAGAGGAAGGCACGTCCTCGAATGAAAATAATGCCTTTTTGCACACAAAAGCATAGCAAACAGATTTGCTCAAATCTAGATCATCAATATCACATTTGGTGGCAAGTAAACATCCGCTTTTAATTTAATTTCAAATGGAACACTAGATGATGGTTTGTTATTAGGCTTCATTTGTTGCTCAAATTCTTTTCCCACAATCTGATTTTCACTCTTATTGTGCTCCTATTTTGCTTTACTAGCTCTATAAATATCATCTTTCGAAATATGTTCAGGAGTCATAGGAAGAAAAGTAATATGTTTATCCTTATGAACAAGAGTATATTGATTGTTTCTACCATGGTGTACAGGATTTTTATCGAATTTCCATGGTCTACCAAGTAATAAGGACCATGCTTGCATTGGTACCACATCATAATCAACAGAATCAACATATGTAGCGATACTAAAATGGACATGAATAGTATGTGTTACCTTAACCTTGTCGTTGTTGTTGAACCATTGGATGTAGTAAGGATGCAGATGGGGTCTTGTGGTGAAAGACAGCTTCTCCACCATCTCCATGCTAGCCAAGTTGTTACAACTCCCTCCATCAATGATGACACGGACAGAATGTTCCTTCATAACTCCCTTTGTATGGAACAAATTATGCCTCTGATTTTGCTCAGCTTGTGTTACCTGCACACTCAAAACACGTTGAGCAACTAAACTCTCATACCTGTCAGCATCTTCAGCAGCCATGTATTGCGTCTCATGTTCAGAATCTTCTCCACCGTTCTCTTCACTTGCAATAAGAGCCAAAGTCTCCTCATCATAGTCACTAGCGGACTCATACCCACCATCCTCAGTAACAATCATCATACGCAGAGATGGACATTTGCTCGCATAGTGACCTCCACCCTTGCAACGACGGCATAGAACCTTATGTGTTTGCCCTGTTGATGCCATGGATGAAGAAGAGCTCTGTGCGGGACCAGAAGGTGTGCTCCTGGCAGATGGTGGTGGTGGTGCCTGTTTTCTTGTATCTCAGTTGGAATTGGCGGCTGAAGTTGGCGGTGTTGCAGTAGGACATGTGGAAGTAGAGGACGGTGTCCATGATGAAGATCAGCCTGCAGAAAAATTAGTTCGCGCCAATGCCTGTGGATCCTGCACTTCATGTTCAGCTTTGCAAGCAAGATGGAACAAACGAGTGATATTATTATACTCCTTATACTCTAGAATGGTCTGAATCTCTCTATTCAATCCACCCATAAAACATGCAAGCATAGCTTCATTATCCTCAACAATACCACATCTAATCATGTCAGTTTGTAATTCCTGATAATATTCTTCTACATAATTTTTTCCTTGCCTTAAACACTGTAATTTTTGAAGTAATTCACGTTGATAATATGGTGGAACCCAGCGAGTACGCATAGCATTTTTCAAAGCAGCCCAAGTAGTAGGTATATTATCATGATATAATCTACAATGTTCAGACCACCAAATAGAAGCAAAACTAGTGAATTCACAAACAGCAGCAGCAACACGTCTCTCCTCAAGATATTGTAAGCATGTGAAATGTTGTTCATTTTCTAACTCCCAAGTAAGATAGACATCAGGAATGTATCTACCCTCAAACGATGGAATATTCAATTTCAGTTTAGGAATATGGTCATAATCTCGTACCTGAGGTGGTGGTGCAGTCCTACCATTGCGATTATATGCATGAGGATGACTTGGTGGTGGTGGTGCTAGTTGGACGTAGTTCTGATTTTGATCAACCTCATCGTCATAATTTTCCTCCTCCTCTACAGTAGTAGCTGGAGCTACAAAAGCATCAACAGCAGTAGCAGCGACACCAGAAATTTGTCCTGGCTCAAGAGGAACACGCTGCATTCGTCCTGCTGGATCGCAACGTGGAGGTGGTTGTTGATGTTGTTGCAATGGTACAGTAGAGGCGGCTGGTGGTTGTGGTAGACGCGCGAGTACTTCATCGAACTTGGTGTCAATTGTCTTCTCAATGTCATCAATCCTCTCCAGTGTCTTTCCAAAGCTGGCCATCACGTCTTCAACCTGTTGACCCAACATTTGCTAAAATTTATCATGAAGCTCCTTCTTCGTCATGTTCTCCCAGTAAATCTCATCCGGCTTGTGATCCTGCCATGGTCAGCAGCAGTAGAAACACACAAGAATATGATCCTACAGACTACTAGAAAGTGGTGGTGGTGGGGTGTCACAAATCCGTCAAGCAAATCTCAAATTCTTACCAGTTCTTACCCAACAGCAGGCGGTGATCAGCAACCGATGTAGTAAAAACTCTCAAAGCTTGGATAGAGTGATTACCAGGAAGAGTCAAATGCATGACGTAGATGTATGTGGAGCTGGGATGGCTTAAAATATGGTAGCAAAAAGGTCAACAATAATCAATTCATAGATGCAAAGTTAAATAAACGCTCAGCGACAGTATTGTGCTGGTCCTAGGCTAGACTGTGCTAGAGACGCGAGCCTAGAACACTACCAAAATCATGGTGCTGCATGGAAACAAGGGAGGAGTACGCTCTGAATCTCTTCTTTTTCCCCTTTTCACTTTTTTTGCACTTTTCCTCTCTTTTTTGAAATCGAAACTATTTTTCTACTGCGGGTGGCATGGAAGTTGGGGAGTCTGACTCTGTCACGACACGTAGTATGGCGTGATCTGGAAATCTAAAATAGAGGAACAAATACTGGACTCGGACTAGGACTGGTGGCGGAGATGAATGTGGTGGAACTCGGATTGGTGGCAGATATATGTATGGTGGTGGAACACGTACTGGTGGTGAATCTGTGATGGAAGTGGACTCGGATTAGCGTGATGGCGGTGGATATGTGGTATATGGCAGTGGTGATGACAATGGTGGTATATCGCAGCGGTGATGATGATGGTGCGATGGCGGCGTGACAACTTGTGAACAGATCTCGAAACTCTAAAGGACTAGACACTAAGACTACTAACTTGACACGATGATGCAACCATAAATTCAACAAAACAAATGCAGAAAAGATTATGCAATGGCTCAGATTGGTTTGGATATGATGAACTAACCATAATTTTTTGTGTGGCTTTTTCGTGGACTGTAGGTATGAAGAACATATGTGACCTAAACTACGGAGAACTGGAAAATCTCACTGAGCAACCTGGAAATCTGATACCACTTGATAGAGGCAAAGGTGTCCCGTCTTTCGATGAGATGGTGGCTATCATTTTTTGGTGGAGTAGACTTTGACGATCTGACTACGAACATGTGAGGACGTCGCGCTTTAGAAATCACTAAACCAACTACGAGAGGTTATTGACCACGCCGGAGCACAATCAACCTGACCATGAGGGTCTATTTCCTGCAAGCAAACGAAGAACAAGCAAGAAACTGAGACTACAATCTGGATATTGCGAATATGAGAGGAAAGCTTTATTGATCAAAGGTGGGGTTCTGTGACGTCTTGGTCTGGTCGTTGAACACAAACGAAGTACGCAAAGTTGCAGCTATGGCGAACTTTAATCTAAACAAAACCCAAAGTCTAAACGACACCCTAAGGGCTGTATATATGGAGGAAGGGGGGATTTTGAAACCCCTTGGAGGAGGGGTCCGAAACCAACCCTAACTCTATTTCCCCAAACATACGGACTCTAAAAACAGCCTATACTGAAGTATTTCGAAATTACATGGGTCTGGCCCAATAATAAGGTGACACAACACCTATAATAGCCTCTGGACGAAATTTATGAAGTGGCATCTTGTATATTTCATCCAAGCCTTCATGCACTCATTATGGTGGCTTCAAAGTCCTGAAATCATCACTTGTAACTCTGTTCTTGTTCCCCTTGCGCATGCCATCATCTCCATGCTCGATCTTGCTCCGATGCTCATCCTTCTTATCCAAGCTAGGCCCTTCATTTGTGAGGAAGACAAATGTATCCAATTTAGGCAACATCATATTCTCATGAACATTAGAATCATTACCAAGAAACGAAAGTACCTAGTAATTTAATTGGCGTGCGTGAGCTCTAGTAATTGGTCCAGTATGTGTAGCAGCAGGGGTTGTCTGTGTAACAATGGTATTGATGTCCTCATCACAGCATATCTAGTAAGGACGTGCATGAGCTCGCCCATGTCCTGCACCTTTCGCTTGAGCCACCCAAGCTTCTGAACAAGGGGATCAAAGTGACAATTCTTTTCCAAGATCAAAACAGCATGAGCAGTTGTTATGCTGTCAGAGGAGTGGATGATGTCCTTGACCCGGCGCGACCAGTGATGAGCTGACTCTCCCTCATGTTGGACGCAATGCTGTAAGTCAACAATCGTCATTGGGCGCTTGCAAGTTCCTTGAAAGTTCTTGATGAAACATTCCTTCAACTCTGCCCAAGTGTTGATGGAGTTGGGGGGGGGGGGCAGGTTCTTTAGCTATGTACGAGCTGGCCCCTCCAACATCATAGTCAGGTACTTGGTAAAAACTGCTTCACTGACATCCAACATATCCATGGCGATCTCGTAACTCTCAATCCAAGCAGCCGGCTCGAGATCAGCCGTCTAATTAGGAACCTTCCGGGGCCCCTTGAAATCCTTAGGCATGCGCTTGTTGCGTAAAGCCGGCACCAGGCATGGAATCCCAATGGTTCTGGTACTCGATCTGACACCTTGCGAAGCCAAAGTATTTGTAGCAGGCGATGGCTAAGCTGCCGTGTTGGCTGCTTCCGCTTCTCTCCACGCCCGGGCCGTGTCAACGATTTCCTGATCGTCTAGGGCTCCTTGCGAGGCGGGTCACATGGCTGCTCGCATCGCCAATAAGCGCTCCTTGAGACTGCTGGTGAGTCAGCATGGCGCCTCCTGCTATGGCTTGGATGTGGGGTGGAGTGGAGTCGCTGCTAACTGTAGGAGTAGTTTGCTTATTGGGCGATCGTAGTCTTCAACATATCGATGGCATTCCGGGCCTCGATCTCATCTATGGTATTCCCTGTGATCGGAAGCGCTACAAGGTTGGTAGCAACAGCCGATAGGTTATCCACGGGGTTGGAGAAGTGGACCGCCGGCGTCAGGAGACGATATGGAGCCGTCTGAACAAGAGGATGCGGGGTCGGCTCATGCTGGTGCTGCTGAGCCGGGTGATGAAGCAGAACCGGCGGTAGTTGTCTATCTCCATTCGGGGGAGCGCCCTGGTTTAAGTGGGGTATAACCGGTGCTTCTAGGGCACCCGTCCCAGCCCCTGGGTCAGGCGTGTTTTGCGGTGTGTGAAACAGGCGTGCGGGCTATAAATTGGGTGGCAGATGGCTCGTATGCCTCCTTTGATGAACCGCTTCTGAGGCCCTCTAACGGAGTCCCATGCGCCAGGCATCAGTTTAAAGGCACTGTACCTCATTATGGACCTTAGTTTGTAGCTCCGCCCTGCGAGCGTTGTCAATGTTGATATCTGCCTAAACCTTAGCCATCTGTTCATGAAGTTTGGTAACCTTTGTGTTAAGCTTCACCTAATTTTCTGCAGTCTGAAGGAGTGTTGCTAAGGCAGCTGCTAACTCTGCCAGAGCTTGAGCCGGCGGTATGCCTGAGCTGGCTGCTCCCAGAGCTGGTGCTGAGGTGCCGGTTTCCGTCGTGGCGCCAACCGCCGTGGAGTTAAGAGCCGGAGCAGTGCCTAGCATAGAAACGACGGCCTAGAGTGGTGGCTCAAAGGCGTCCTGGGCTGGCTCGTCATCAGGGTAGCCCCCAAGCCTACCATCGTAAAGTGGGAGGATCGATTCGGTATCGCCGACCGAGGACTCGCCATCATAGTAGATAAGGGTATCGCCACCAAACGCAGAGTTATCCGCGAGGTCGACCCCCTGAGTGACACCTACGAAAACATGCTTCCGACTGGCTTGAGACCAGCTGGGTTGAGCGCGCGGAGCCGGCTCGATGATGTCAGTGCAGATGTCTGGCTCGGGTCCTGATTCAGTGATTTTGCCGATGAAGACATGGATCTTGCTAAAGGGGACCCGGTACCCGTACTCGATTGAGTCGGCCTCGGGACCCCAGCCTGAATCATCGATGTAGAGCTTGCTGCAGCGACTCTTGGTCATGCGGCCGATCGCATATCCCTCGATCCCTGGGAGAGCTCCCTTCAAGAACTCAACACCACCGAGCGATAGCCCCATGGTGGGCGCCAACTATCGTGGTTTTGTCACGGCAAATGTCATCGTGAAAGGACTTAGTCGTGAGGCCATCGCAGCTAGGTGGTAGCTTGAACGGGGTTGATCGGAATTGAGGGATGAGGGTTTACCCAGGTTCGGCCCCTCACGACAGAGGTAATAGCCTACTTCCTTCTTGATTGATTATTGCTTGGGATCTCGATTAGAAGGGTGCAACTTGGCTAACCTAGTACTAGAGAACTTGTGACTTAATCTTTCCTACCACATGGGCTCTCCTTTATATATAGGTCGAGGCCCTGGGTTTACAACAAAGTCTGGGTCAAAGTACAACCCGTGCCCTAGTCTACTTCTTACTTATCTTATCTCCCAAGTAAGGGAGTTTCCTTTGTCTCCTTGTCAAGCTGGTGTTCTAGGCGCTGGGCCATGAGCCGGACTCCTCCGTGAGTCGCCTTCTGGGCCTTGAGCTTTTGGTCATTGCAGCCCACATGATGAACCTGTTCTTCAAGTTGCCACTGTATAACCCGGCCATGGTCTAGTCGGGTCATACCATGGGGTTATATCCCCAACTTGCAGCTAAAGAACTTGTGAGAGGCATCATACCTCTCAACCCGGGCATGAGCTTGAAATACATATTTCAGCTCCTGCAACATCTCATATGCTCTGTGGTGCTCAAAACGCCTTTGGAGCCCCGGTTCTAACCCGTATAGCATGGCGCACTGAACTATCGAGTAGTCATCAACTCGAGTCTGCCAGATGTTCATAGCATCTCCAGTCGAGGGAGTGGGTGGCACACCTAATAGTGTATCAAGGACATAAGCCTTGTGTGCAACAGTGAGGATAATCCTCAAATTACGGACCCGGTCCGCATAATTGCTTCCATCATCTTTCAACTTAGCTTTCTCTAGGAACACATTAAAATTCAGGGGAGCTACAACGCAAGCCATTGATCAACAACATTAATTTGCAAAGACAATTAGACTATGTTCATGATATTTGGTCCAGTTAATCAAATTACTAGTGAACTCCCACTTAAATCAACATCCCACAAGTTGTCTAAGTGTTACATGATCCAAATCAACTAACCATGTCCGATCATCACGTGAGATGGGGTCGTCATCAATGGTGAACATCTCCATGTTGATCATATCTGCTATATGACTCATGTTTGACCTTTCGATCCTCCGTGTTCCGAGGCCATGTCTGTATATGATAGGCCCGTCAAGTTTAGCCCAAGTATTCTGCATGCGCAAAACTGGCTTGCACCCGTTGTATGCGAACGAAGAGTCTATCACACCCGATCATCATGAGGTGCTTCGAAACGACGAACTTTCACAATAGCGCATACTTAGGGAGAACTCATTTTATCTTGAAATTAAGTGAAGGGATCATCTTATAATGCTATCGTCATCCTAAGAAAAATAAGATGCATAAAAAGATAAAAATCACATGCAATCAATATATGTGCTTTTGATCTTCATCGTCACCGGCATGACACCATGATCTCCATCATTGTGTCGTCACCTGGTTGTCTCCGCCAACTATTGCTTCTACGACTATTGCTAACACATAGCGATAAAGTAAAGCAATTACATCGCATTTAATAATTGACACACATGTCATACAATAAATTAAAGATAACCCTATGGCTCCTGCCAGTTGCCGTACTCATTGCCATGTGATGTCCACTACACAACTTATTCTTGTAGACTCCTGTTGGGCCTCCAAGCGCAGAGTTTTGTAGGACATCAGCAAATTTCCCTCAAGTGGATAACCTAAGATTTATCAATCCGTGGGAGGCGTAGGATGAAGATGGTCTCTCTCAAACAACCCTTCAATTAAATACAAGAAATCTCTTGTGTCCCCAACACATCAAATACAATGGTAAATTGTATAGGTGCACTAGTTCGGCAAAGAGGTGGCGATACAAGTGTAGTATGGATAGTAGATATAGGTTTTCGTAATCTGAAAATATAAAAATAGCAAGGTAGCAAGTGATAAAACGGAGCACAAACGGTATAACAATGCTTGAAAACAAGGCCTAGGGTTCATACTTTCACTAGTGCAATCTCTCAATAGTGCTAACATAATTGAATCATATAAGAATCCCTCAACGTGCAACAAAGAATCAATCGAAAGTTCTTATCCAGCAGAGAACATAAGAAGAAATTGTTGTAGGTAGTAAACCACCTCAAAATTATCCTTTCCGATCAATCTATTGAGCCATTCCTATAAGTGTCACAAACTTCCCTGGAGTTTGTACTAAAATAACACCATATGATACGCATCAATCAACTCTAATGTCACCTAGATACTCCAATGTCACCACAAGTATCCGTGAGTTAATTATACGATATACATCAAACAACTACAGATTCATAATATTCAATCCAACACAAAGAACTTCAAAGAGTACCCCCAAAGTTTCTACCAGAGAAAGTAGAATGAAAACATGCATCAACCTCTATGCCTAGATTACCCCAATGTCACCGCGAGAATCTGCAAGTTGATTGCCAAAATATATATAAAGTGAATCAATAGAACACCCCATTGTCACCACGGGTATCCACATGCAAGACATACATCAAGTGTTCTCAAATCCAAAATATTCAATCCGATAATAGTGAAACCTCAAAGGGAAAGACTCAATTCATCACAACAAGATAGGGAGAGGGGAAAACACCATATGATCCAACTATATTAACAAAGCTTGCGGTACATCAAAATCATGCCAAATCAAGAAGACGAGAGAGAGAGAGAGAGAGAGAGAGATCAAACACATAACTACTAGTACATACCCTCAGCCCCGAGGGTGAAGTACTCTGGCCCTCCTCATCATGGAGACCGTCGGAATGATGAAGATGGCCTCCGGTGATGATTTCCCCCTCCGATAGGGTGCCGAAAAAGGCCGCTAGGTGGGATCTGTTCGGAACAGCGGCTTCCGGCGGCGGAGTCGAAGTTCTAGGTTAAATTTCAGGGGTTTCCGAATAAATAAGAATTTTCAGCATTGGAATCACACGAAGAGGGGCCACAAGGTATCTGGGCGCGGCCACCCCCCATGGGCGCACCGGGATACCTTGTCACCTCCTCGTGGGACGTCTGGTACTCCCTCGAAGCTTCGGGGGTCTCTTATGTTCCAAGAAAAATCGTGAAAAAGTTTCGTCGCGTTTGGACTCCGTTTGGTATGGATTTTCTGCAAAACCAAAAACAAGTAGAAAACAACAACTCGCTCTGGGCACTAGGTTAATATGTTAGTCCATGAAAATCATATATAAGTCATATGAAAGTGCACCAAAACCATATAAAATTGTTGTAAACATGGCATGAATACTTCATAAATTCTAGACACGTTGGAGACATATCAGCACCCCCAAGCTTAATTCCTACTCGTCCTCGAGTATGTAGATGATAAAAGAAATAATTTATTAAGTGTGAATGCTAGCATAGTGCATAAGTTTGATCAATGATAATTTCAATCACTTTTTCTAGCATCACAAACAACAACTCTTTCTCATAAAACTCACCATGATAAAGTAGCAATCAATTCACATGTTATAGTTTAAACAATGCATTCTCTTGAAACTTAACAACCTATGTTCTTAGTCACCAAACAATTGCAATTCAACTTATTTTCAAGAAAGTCTAAGTAAGAGCTCCACATACTCAATTATCATATAGTCTTCTATGATTGCTAGTACTCAAAGCATATTTTTAGAACAAATAGCATCCATCAAACACAGAGAAAGATAGGGGCTTAATGTTTCACCTCCCAACTCATTTATCATAGAGATAATTGTCAATAATAATAATACATGATCAAATATATTTGACTAGATATATGTGTTTGGATATTTCCCCACCACATGATGCTTGACAACTAGAGAGTAATTGAGGTTGAAATGAGAAGGAATACTATTTACTCTTGCATGAAAGTAAAAACTGAAAAGTAAAAGATAGGCCCTTTGCAGAGGGAAGCATAGGTTGTCATGCGCTTTTGATTATTATTATTTAAATGTGCAAACATTTAATGTAAAGGAACGTCACTTTATATTGCCCCATATGATAGCAACCTTTATTATGCAGTCCATCGCTTTTATTTCTTTGCCATCACAAGTTCGTGCAAAGCTTATTTTCCCTTCCAATAAAAGATCATACATATTTAGGAGCAATTTTTATTGCTTGTTGCACCGATGAAAACTTACTTGAAGGATCTTACTCAATCCATAGGTAGATATGGTGGACACTCATGGCAAGAAACTAGGTTTGAGGGTTTTTGGATGCACAAGTAGTATTTCTACTTAGTACGAAATTTTGGCTAGCAAAGATCCTAAACAAGTACCACATGTTGGAGGATCCATAGCAATATAACTTTTATGCAAATATACCCAAACATAACTCATTGTGTTGTATTCCTTGTCCAACTTCAACTAATTTGATCGAGTTTCAAAATAATTAATGGGTATTTACAATCATAAAAGATGTCCAAGATAATATATTTGTCTGTGAAAGTTCTCTACCTTATACTAATCATTCATGAATTGCTTGTATGACCAATATTGTGATTGTCAAACTTCAATAGATTTTACTTTCTAAACCCAATGTGAAACTACTACTAGGCATGATACAAGCATATGAAGCACATATAATTACAACTTTATGATATTCAATTCATTCAAAAATTTAGTCTTAGGATGTAAGTGAAGAACGAGAGTAAATGACAAACTACTCCAAAAGATATAAGTGAAGATCAAGAAGTACTTAAATAAATCAGTAGCTATGTGAGGACTCTCTCTCATTTAAAAACTTTCTAATCTAAGTATTTTATTCGAACAGCAAACAAACATAAAAAGACGCTCTAAGAATAGCACATATCATGTGAGCAAATAAAAACTTAGGCTCAACCAAAACTAACCGATAGTTGTTGATGAAGAAAGGTGGGATGCCTACCTGGGCATCCCCAAGTTTAGATGCTTCAGACTTCTTGGAATACTTACTTGGGATTCCTTGGGCATCCCCAAGCTTGAGCTCTTGTGTCTCCTTAATTCCTCTCATATCGCGGCTTCCCTAAATCTTAAAAACTTCATCGACACAAAACTCAACAAGAACTCGTGAGATAAATTAGTATAAATCAATGCAAAACCTTATTATTCTCTACTGTAACAAATCACTAAAATTCTTATTTAACATTGCATACTAAATGCCTGTGCATATTTAATATTCCTATCCTCAAATAGAATCATTAAACAAGCAAACATAAGCAAACATAACAGCAATTTGTCTAAACATAACAGTCTATAAAGGATGAAGAAAGATTCATACTTCTTTAACTCCAAAAATTCTGAAAAATTATCACACTGTAGAAAATTTATCATAGCTTACTGTGTAAAAATTTCAAGATTTTATCACGTTCTGACTATTCTGAAGAATTCATACAATAATAGAAAACTTTCTTTTATCAAACAGCAACATATAGACTTGCAAAATAAGCATGGTAAAGGCTATACTTGACACTTTTATTGAAATAAAGGATGCAAAACATTATTCTAAATAACAGCAAGCAAATCTCAACAAAAGAAAATGATGCTCCAAGCAAAACTCATATCAAGCGACGAATAAATATATTGCTCCAAGTGAGGTTACCGATAATATTGAAGACGAAAGAGGGGATGCCCTATTGAAGACGAAAGAGGGGATGCCCCAAGCTTGGACGCTTGAGTATTCCTTGAATATTACCTTGGGGTGCCTTGGGCATCCCCAAGCTTAGGGTCTTGACACTCCTTATTCTCCTCATATGTATATCTCACCCAAAAGTTGAAACCTTCAATCGCACAAAACTTAACGGAACTTCATGAGATGGGTTAGTATAGTAAAACAAATCATTAACTTAGGTACTATCAAGAAAAGATTCATAATTTTTTCCACATAAAGCCTACTGTACTCTATCATTTCCACAATTTATATTGACCAATATAAGCCATAGAAACTATAAAACAAGCAAACTATGCATTGAAAATATAATCTATCAAAAAGAGAACAGTTTGTAATGATCTGAACAAAGACCATACTTCTGTTACTCCAAAAAATTGAAAAGTTAGGACAACGCCATAAATTTTTATCTCAATCATGTGTAAAAATTTCATAATTTTATCACATCCCAGTGAATTATGGTAATTCCAGTACTGGGCGCAAAAGTTTCTGTTTTTGCACAAAATCAAGACAACTTTCATCCAAATCATCCCCAAGGCTTTACTTGGCACTTTATTATAACAAAAGCTATAAAACATGATTACTACAGTAGATTAATCATGTGAACACACAAAAACAGTAGGTAGATATATTGGGTTGTCTCCCAACAAGCGCTTTTCTTTAATGCCTTTTAGCTAGGCATGATGATTTCCAAGATGCTCACATAGAAGTAAAGAATTGAAACATAAAGAGAGCATCGTGAATCACATGGCAAGAACATTTAATCCTAACACACTTCCTATGCATAGGGATTTTGTGAGCAAACAATTCATGGTAATAAGAATCAACTAGCATAGGAAGGCAAAACAAGCATAACTTCAAGATTTTCAACACATAGAGAGGAAACTTGATAATATTGCAATACCTACAAGCGTATGTTCCTCTCTCATAGTAATTGTTAGTAGCATCATGAATGAATTCAACAATATAGCTATCACATAAAGCATTCCTTTCATGATACACATGCATAAAACTTTTATTACTCTCCACATAAACAAATCTCTTCTCATCAATATTAGTGGGAGCAAACTCAATAAAATAACTATCATGAGATACTTGATCGACACGATCAATTTGAGAATTAAAAGCATTCTGACAATTTTCATGATTATCATTATTAATTATATCATACATGTCATCACCATAATCATCATAGATAGCAACTTTATTGTCATAATCAATTGAAGCCTCTTCCAAAATAGTGGATTCATCATTAAATAAAGTCATGACCTCTCCAAATCCACTTTCATAATTATTACAATAAGATTCAACACCGTCCAAAATAGTGGGATCATTAATACCTAGAGTTGACACTCTTCCAAACCCACTAGCATCATTGTAATCATCATAAAGAGGAGGCATTCTATCATCATAATAAATTTGCTCATCAAAACTTTGGGGACTAAAAGTATCATCTTCATCAAATATAGCATCCCCAAGCTTGTGGCTTTGCATATCATTAGCATCATGGATATTCAAAGAATTCATACCAGCAACATTGCAATCATTGCTTATCATTCAATGATTTTATGCCATACATTTTATTCAATTCTTCTTCTAACACTTTGGCACAATCCTCCGATCCATCATTTTCAAGAAAGACATTATAAAGATAAAGCATTTGAGGCAACCTCAATTCCATTTTTGTTTAGTTTTCTTTTATAAGCCAAACTAGTGATAAAACAAGAAACAAACAGATTCAATTGCAAGATCTAAAGATATACCTTCAAGCACTCACCTCCCCGGCAACGGCGCCAGAAAAGAGCTTGATGTCTATTACACAACTTATTCTTTTAGAATCGTGTTGGCCCTCCAAGCGTAGAGTTTTGTAGGACAACAACAAATTTCCCTCAAGTGGATGACCTAAAGTTTACCAATCCGTGGGAGGTGTAGGATGAAGATGGTCTCTCTCAAACAACCCTGCAACTAAATACAAGAAATCTCTTGTGTCCCTAATACACCAAATATATTGATAAATTGTATAGGTGCACTAGTTCAGCGAAGAGATGGTGATACAAGGGTAGTATGGATAGTAGATATAGGTTTTTGTAATATGAAAATATAAAAATAGCAAGGCATCAAGTGATGAAACAGAGCACAAACGGTATAGCAATGCTTGAAAACAAGGCCTATGGTTCATACTTTCACTAGTGCAATCTCTCAACGGTGTTAACATAATTGAATCATATAACAATCCCTCAACATGTGACAAAGATCACTCCAAAGTTCTTATCAAGCGGAGAACATAAGAAGAAATTATTGTAGGTAGTAAACCACCTCAAAGTTATCCTTTCCGATCAATCTATTGAGCTATTCCTATAAGTGTCATAAACAGCACTAGAGTTCATACTAAAATAACACCATATGATATGCATCAATCAACTCTAATGTCACCTAGATACTCCAATGTCACCACAAGTAACTGTGAGTCAATTATATGAAATGCATAAAACAACTTCAGATTCATAATATTTAATCCAACACAAAGAACTTCAAAGAGTACCCCAAAGTTTCTATTGGAGAAAGTAGGACAAAAACATGCATCAACCTCTATGCCTAGATTACCCCAATGTCACCGCGGGAATCCGCAAGTTGATTGCCAAAATATATATGAAGTGAATCAATAGAACACCCCATTGTCACGACGGGTATCCACATGCAAGACATACATCAAGTGTTCTCAAATCCAAAATATTCATCCGATAATAGTTAAACCTCAAAGGGAAAGACTCAATTCATCACAACAAGATAGAGAGAAGGAAAACACCATATGATGCAACTATATTAACAAAGTTCGCGGTACATCAAGATCTTGCCAAATCAAGAACAAGAGAGAGAGAGAGATCAAACACTTAGCTACTAGTAGATACCCTTGATAACCCACAAGTTTATGGGATCAATTGTAGCTTTTTAGATAAATAAGTGTGTTGAACCCAACGAGGAGCTAAATGTAGAATTTATATTCTCTTCAAGGTCTATCGACCACCGATACAACTCTATGCACACTTAACGTTTGCTTTACATAGAACAAGTATGAAACTAGAAGTACTTTGTAGGTGTAATGCTAGAACTACTTGGCAAGAATAAACTAGGAGTACTTTGCGAGATAATAAAAGCTAGTTGTTTAGTAGAAAGCTTTTTGTAACACAAGAGAAGGATTTGTCCCTAGGCAATCGATAACTAGACCAGTGATCATTATTGCAATTTTATATGAGGGGGAGGCATGAGCTACCATACTTTTCGTACTTGGACCATATGCACTTATGATTGGAGCTCTAGCAAGCATCCACAACTACTAAAGATCATTAAGGTAAAACCCAACAATAGCATTAAGTAACAAGTCCTCTTTACTCCCATACGCAATAACCCCCTTACTCGGGTATAAGCTTCTGTCACTCTCGCCACCCACTATAAGCGAATTATGAACATATTGCAACACCCTAAAGCGGTAATCCCACACGCTTGCACAACCTGGAGGGCACCATAGGACAACACCAAAATAAAACATACAACTCAAACCAATCACGATCATCAATCAACCCATAGGACAAAACGAATGTACTCAAACATCATAGGATGGCCATACATCATTGGGTAATAATATATAGCATGAAGCACCATGTTTAAATAGAGATTACAGCAGGAAGAAGAGGTGTTACACCGCTGCATAGAAGGGGAGAGAGTTGGTGATGACAACGGCGAAGTTGTTGGTGTAGATACCCGTCACGATGATTCCCTCGACAGTGTTCCAGCGCCACCGGGAGAGAGGGGGAGAGAGCCCCCCATATTTCTTATTCTTCCTTGGCCTCCCCCTAGATGTGAGGAGAGTTTCGCCTCTGGTCCATGGTCTCCATGGCTCCCGGAGTGTAGGAGCCCCTCCGAGATTGGATCTCTCTCTCTCTGTTCTCTTCTGTTTCGCGTTCTTGTTTTCTGGCTCTTCACCATTTCTTAAATTCCTGGAGATCAGTAACTTCGATTGGGCTAAACTTTTGAGGGGATTTTATTTTGGATATTATCTTTCTTGCAGCTAAAGAAGGGCACCAACCACCTTACAGGGGCACCACAAGCCTGCCAGGCATGCCCTGGGTAGGTGGCGCGCCCTCTGGGCTTGTGGGCCCCTCGGGCATCGTCTCGCGTTGATTATTTTTCCCAAAAATCACGTATATTCCAAAATAATCTGCATAAATTTTGGTCGCGTTTGGACTTTGTTTGGTATGGATATTCTGCGAAACAAAAAACATGCAACAAACATGAACTAGCAGTGGGCACTGGATCAATATGTTAGTCCCAACAATAATATAAAATGTTGCCAAAAGTATATGAAAGTTGTAGAGTAATGGCATGAAACAATCAAAAATTATAGATACTATGGAGATGTATCAACCCTCAGCCCCGAGGGTGAACTACTCCCTCCTCATCATGGAGACCACCGGGATGATGAAGATGGCCTCCGATGATGATTCCCCCTTCCACAGGGTGCCGGAAAAGGCCACTAGATGGGATCTCTTCGGAACAGAGGCTTGCGGCAGCGGAGTCGAAGTTCTAGGTTAACTTTCAGGGGTTTTCGGATATATAAGAATTTTCAACATTGGAATCACGCGAAGAGGGGCCACAAGCTATCTGGGCGCAACTACCCCCCTGGGCGCGCGAGGATACTTTGTCACCTCCTCGTGGGTCTTCTGGTACTCCCTCGAAGCTTCGGGGGTCTCTTATGTTCCAAAAAATCGTGAAAAAGTTTTGTCGCGTTTGGAATTCGTTTGGTATGGATTTTCTTGAAACCAGAAACAAGTAGAAAACAACAACTAGCACTGGGCACTAGGTTAATATGTCAGTACATGAAACTCATATAAAAGTCATATGATTGTGCACCAAAACCATATAAAATTGTTGTAAACATGACATGAATACTTCAGAAACTATAGATACGTATCAACTTGCAAGTCATGAACCTATTACAAAACATGATCATCTCATGCATCAACATATATCACATCACATTTTGGCCATAACACATCACAGCATGCTCTGCAAAAACAAGTTAGACGTCCTCTACTTTGTTGTTGCAATTTTTATGTGGCTGCTAGGGCAAACTATAAGAACCGTTCTTATCTACTCAAAACCACAAGGTGATATACAAGTTGCCTTTTAACCTTCTATAAGGACCGCCGTTGTCAAATCAGATTCAACTAAAGTGGGAGGGACAAACACCCGCAAAGCCACTTTTATGCAATACAAGTTGCATGTTAGTCAGTGGAACCGGTCTCTTGTACATGGACAAGTAAGGTTGGTCCGAGCCACTTCATCCCACAATACCGCCGAATCCAAATAAGACAAAGTAAGCAATTTGAACATCAACTTCCACAACTACTTTGTGTTCCACTCGTGCATATCATCTACGCATAGACCTAGCTCTGATACCGCTGATGGGGAACATTGCATGAAAATCAAAAAAATTCCTATGAACACACAAGGTCTAATCTAGGAGATGCATAGTAACAAGAGGGGAGTGTGTCTACGTACCCTTGTCGGACCAAAAGCGGAAGTGTATAAAATGCGGTTAATGTTGTCGTACTCTTGGCGATCCAATCACGATCCAACCCATCTAGTGCCGAACAGATGACACCTCCGAGTTTAGCACACGTGCGGCTCGATGATGTCTCCTCCTCCTTGATCCAGCAAGATAAGGTGGAGAAGTAGATGGGATCACAATCAGCATGATGACATGGTGGTGATTGTGGTGGTGGAGTCAGAATACCGCAGGGCTTCCCTAAGCGCTACGCGGGCGTGTAGTCTCTCCGGAGGTAGAGAGGGGGCAGCGGGGCTGTGGTATGCCTTTGGTGAGCCCCCTCCCCTCAATATACAGGTGTGGAGGGGCTAGAAGTCCAGCCCTTCTCCTCCCAGGGCGCCAATTGGACTCCAAGTCCAATCCTTCTCCTACTTGGACTCTCCTTCCACCTTTTCCCCTTTGCCGAATGGGCCTTTAAGGGCTTGTGCGCCTGGCTCAATAAGGCCATGATGCCTCCCCTCAGCCCATGCTGGCCCTAGGGACGTGGTGGAACCCTTGGTGGACTTTTGGACTCCTCCGGAAGTCTCCGGAACCTTCTGGAAGCTTCCCCGTACAATACCAAAAAAACTAAACTTTTTCCGGAACCCTGAAAACAACTTTCCATATATAAATATTTACCTCTCGACCATTCTGAAACTCTTCTTGACATCCGGGATCTCATCCGGGACTCTAAATAACATTTGGTTACCAACATCAAATATCCCAATACTACTCTAGCGTCAACGAACGTTAAGCGTGTGACCCTGCGGGTTCGAGAACTATGTAGACATGACGGAGACACCTCTCCGGCCAATAAACAATAGCGGAACCTAGATGCCCATATCGGTTCCTACATATTCCATGGAGATCTTCATCGGTTGAACCACAATGTCGAGGATTCAACTAATCCTGTATGCAATTCCCTTTGCCCGGCGATTTGTTACTTGCCCGAGATTCGATCGTCGATATCTCCATACCTAGTTCAATCTCGTTACTGGCAAGTCTCTTTACTCATTCCGTAATACAAGATCTCATGACTAAATGCATTAGTGACATGAAGCTTCTTGTGATATTGTATTACCGAGAGGGCAGAGATATCTCTCCGTCACGCGGAGCGATAAATCTCAGTCTCGATCGATGCAACCCAACAAACACCTTCAGAGATACCTGTAGAGCACCTTTATTATCACCCAGTTATGAAGTGACGTTTGATAGCACGCAAGGTATTCCTCCAATGTCTGGGAGTGACATGATCTCATATTCTAGGGAACAGATACTTGACATGTAGAAAGCTGTAGCAAATAACTAAGTGATACGATCTATTGCTAAGCTTACGGTTGGGTCTTATCCATCACATCATGCTCCTAATGATGTGATCTCGTTATCAAATGACAACTCATGTCTATGGTTAGGAAACCTGAACCATCTTTGACCAACGAGCTAGTCTAGTAAATGCTCACCAGGGACACGGTATTGTCTATGTATTCACACATGTATTTAAGTTTCCAGTCAATACAATTCTAGCATGAATAATAAACATTTATCATGAACGGGAAATATGATAATGACTAATTTATTATTGCCTCTAGGGCATATTCCCAATAGGGCATCCCCAAGCTTGAGATCTTGTGTCTCCTTAATTCCTCTCATATGATGGCTTCTCCTAAATCTTAGAAACTTCATTCACACAAAAATCAACAAGAACTCGTGAGAAAAGTTAGTATAAATGAACTCAAAACCTTAAAATTCTCTACTATACAAAATTAGAAAAGTTATAACTAAACATTGCATACTAAATGTCTCATCATATTTAATACTCCCATCCATTAATAGAAAAATTAAACAAGCAAACATATGCAAACAATGCAAACATAATAGGAATCTGTCTAAACAGAACAGTCTATAAAGGATGAAGCACAAGTCATACTTCTTTAACTCCAAAAATTCTGAAAAATTGCCACATGATAGGTAACTCATGTATGCTTATTGTGTAAAAATTTCTAGATTTTACCATGTTCTGACTATTCAGGAATATTCAAGACATAATAGAAAACTTTCTATTTTCAAACTGCAACTCATAAAATTGCAAACTAAGCATGGTAAAGGCTATACTTGACACTTTTATTTAATTAGAAGATACAAAACACAATTATAAATTTTATCAAGAAAATCCAACAAAAAGAAAATGACGCTCAAAGCAAAACTCATATCATGTGATGAATAAAAATATAGCTCCAAGTAAGGTTACCGATAATGTTGAAGACGAAAGAGGGGATGCCATCCGGGGCATCCCCAAGCTTAGAAGCTTGAGTCTTCCTTCAATATTAACTTGGAGTGCCTTGGGAATCCCCAAGGTTAGGGTGTTGCCACTTCTTATTCTCCTCATATGGATATCTCACCCAAAACTTGAAAACTTGAATCACACAAAACTTAACAGAACTTCATGAGATAGGTTAGTATGATAAAGAAGAAATCATTTAGTTTGGTTCTATCAAGACAAGATTCATAATTTTTCTTACATAATTCCTACTGTACTCTATCATTTCTGCAATTTATATTGACCAATATAAGTCATAGAGACTATAAAACAAGTAAACTATGCATTAAAGCAGAATCTGTCAAAAACAGAATAGTTTGTAAAGATATAATATCTTATCATACTTCTGTAACTCCAAAAATTCTGAAAAATTAGACAACATAAAAATTTTGTATCCAAATACTGTGTAAGAAATCTCAGCAATTGATCACATTCCAGTACATATTAAAAATTCCAGCATTGAACGCAAAATTTTCCATTTTTGCACATAATCAATTCACAGTCATTTGTACTATATCAAAGGTCTTACTTGGAACTTTATTGAAAGAAAAGATACAAAACATGATTACTACAGTAGCTTAATCATGTGAACACACAAAAACAGTAGGGGTAAATATTGGGTTGCCTCCCAATGAGCGCTTTTCTTTAATTCCTTTTAGCTAGGCATCGATAATTTGAATGATGCTCACATAAAAGATAAGAATTGAAACATAAAGAGAGCATCATGAATCATATAGCAAGAACATTTAAGCCTAACCCACTTATTATGCATAGGGTTTTTGTGAGCAAACAATTTATGGAAGCAATAATCAACTAGCATAGGAAGGCAAAACAAGCATGACTTCAAAACTTTCAACACATAGAGAGGAAACTTGATGTTGTAGAAATATGTATAAACATATCTTCCTCTCTCTCATAATAATTTTCAGTAGCATCATGAAGAAATTAGCCAATATAACTATCACATTAAGCATTCTTTCATGATCCATAAGCATAGAATTTTATTACTCTCCACATAAGCAAATTTTTTATCATCAATAATAGTGGGAGCAAATTCAATGAAATAACTATCATATGATAGTTGATTTACATAATCAATTTGAGCATTAAAATCATGATGACAACTTTCATGGTTATCATTACTCTTTATATCATACATGTCATCACAATAATCATCATAGGTAGCAACTTTGTTCTCATAATCAATTGAAACATCTTCCAAAATAGTGGAATCATCATTAAATAAAGTCATGACCTCTGCAAATCCACTTGTATCAATATTGTAATAAGATTCAACACCCTCCAAAATAGTAGGATCATTATTACCTAGAGTTGACACTCTTCCAAACCCACTTTCATCATTGTAATCATCATTGATAGGAGACATGCAATCATCATAATAAATTTTCTCATCAAAAGTAGGGGGACTAAAAAGATCATCTTCGTCAAACATAGCATCCCCAAGCTTATGGCTTTGCATATTATTAGCATCATGTATATTCAAATAATACATACTAGCGACATTGCAATCATTCTTATCATTCAAGGATTTTATGCCAAACATTTTATTGAATTCTTCTTCTAAAACTTTGGCACAATTTTCTGATCCATCATTTTCAAGAAAGATATTATAAAGATGAAGCATTTGAGGCAACCTCAATTCCATTTTTTTGTAGTTTTCTTTTATAAAACCAAACTAGTGAATAAACAAGAAACTAAAATATTCAGGTAGTGAACAGATTCATCTTGCAGAAGTGGCCATACTAAGAGCTCTAGCAAGTCCTTACTTCATGAGGTACATACTTTTCCGGTCTAATTGCAAGATCTAAAGATATACCTCCAAGCACTCACCTCCCCGGCAATAGCGCCAGAAAAAAGCTTGATGTCTACTACGCAACTTTATTTCTTGTAGACTCTATTGGACCTCCAAGCGCAAAATTATGTAGTATAGCCGCAAATTTCCCTCAAGTGGATGACCTAAGGTTTATCAATCCATGGGAGGTGTAGGACTAATATGGTTTCTCTCAAACAACCATGCAATCAAATACAAGCAATCTCTTCTATCCCTAACACTCCCAATACAATGGTAAATTTTATAGGTGCACTAGTTCGGCGAAGAGATGGTGGTACAAGTGTAGTATGAATGGTAGATATAGATTTTTGTAATCTGAAATAATAAAAACAGCAAGGTAACAAGTAACAAAAGTGAGCACAAATGGTATTGCAATGCTTGGAAACAAGGCCTAGGGTTCATACTTTCACTAGTACAATCTCTCAACAATGCTAACATAATTGAATCATATAACGATTCCTCAACGTGTGACAAAGAATCACTCCAAAGTTTCTATCAGAGAACGTGGGACGAAAACGTGTATCAACCCCTATGCCTAGATTACCCCAATGTCACCTCGGGAATCCGCAAGTTGATTACCAAAACATATATCAAGTGACTCAATGGAATACCCCATTGTCACCGCGGGTATCCACATGCAAGACATACATCAAGTGAGCTCAAATCCAATATGCAATCCAACATAAAGAAACCACAAAGAGCAATACTCAATTCACCACAACAAGATAGAGAGGGAAAATCACCATGTGATCCGACTATATTAACAAAGCCCATGGTTACATCAAGATCTTGCCGGATCAAGAACACGAGAGAGAGAGAGAGAGATCAAACACATATCTACTAGTACATACCCTCGGCCCCGAGGGTGAACTACTCCCTCCTTGTCATGGAGATTGCCGGGATAATGAAGATGGCCTCCGGTGATGATTTCCCCCTCTGGCAGGATGTTGGAAAAGGCCTCCAGATGAGATATCTTCGGTACAGAGGCTTGCGCCGGCAGTGTGGAAGTTCTTGGTTTCTTTTGGGGGATTTCCCAATTTATAAGAATTTTCAGCGTTGGTTTCACACCAATCGGAGTTACGTGGGACCCACGAGTTCAGAGGACACTCCCTACCCCCCAGGGCATGTGGGGTGAGCTCGTGACTCCCTCGTGGGTCTTCTGGTCCTTCCTCGAAGCTTCAAGGGTCTCTTATATTCCAAAAAAATCATTGTAAAGTTTCGTGGCAATTGGACTTTATTTGGTATGAATTTTCTGCGAAACAAAAAATAGCCAAAAAACAGGAACTGGCACTGGGCACTAGGTCAATAGGTTAGTCCATCAAAATCATACAAAAGTGCACCAAACCCATGTATAACTTAGGTAAATATGGCATGAATACTCCATAAATTGTAGATACGTTGGTTTGGGAATATTTGGCAATTTATAGAGGCGGAATTAGGTCAAACGGAGTTGTGTGGGAGTCACAAGCTCAGGGGGCACGCCCCACTCTCCAGGGCGCACCCTGTGAGCTCGTGGCTCTCCTGTAAGTCTTCTAGCCTCCTCCCAAACCTTCTAGATCTCTTCTGGTCCAGAAAAAATCACCGTAAAGTTTCATCGTGTCTGAACTTCATTTGGTATTGATTTTCTGAAAAGCCAAAAACAAGCAAAAAACAGGAACTGACACTGGGCACTGGGTTAATAGATTAGTCCCAAAAAATGATATAAAATAGCGTAAGAAGACATATAAAGCCTCCAAGATTGATAATATAATAAATAAGATGAAACAATCAAAAATTATAGATACGACGGAGACGTATCAGCATCCCCAAGCTTAATTCCTGCTCGTCCTCGAGTAGGTAAATGATAAAAACAGATTTTTTTATGTTGAATGCTACCTAACATGTTTATCATGTAATATCTTTACGGTATAAATATTTAGAAACGATGAAGTAATTGATATCAACTTAATAATATCTATGAATATAAGAAGCATAATCATTACTTTTTCAAAATATATGATCCTTAATGAATGTTATCCCTACTCATTTTAGCATGTTAGCATGGCATGACTCTGGCTTCACCGCATAAATATAAATCATGAGCACCCCAATGTCAAACCAGGCAATTGGATCGTATTTCTAATGTGCTTAAGCATTTTCAACCCCATGCAATACATGAGCATGAGCCATGGATATAGCACTATAGGTGGAATAGTATGCGGTGGTAGAGATTAATAAGGGAAGTCCAAAAGGAAGAAAGTCTCACATCAACTCGGCGGATCAACAAGCAATGGAGAGATCCATCAATCACTATCAATGCGAGGAGTAGGGATTTCCATGCCAAATATCCACTAAGAGCTATAAGTGTATGAAAGCTCAATGGAAACTAAGTGGGTGTGCATCCAACTTGCTTGCTGATGAAGACCTCGGGCATTTGAGGAAGCCCATCATCGGAATTTGCAAGCCAAGTTCTATAATGAAAAATTCCCACTAGTATATGAAAGTGATAACTCAGGAGACTCACTATATGAAGAACATGGTGCTACTCTGAAGGACAAGTGTGGTAAAAGGATAGTAACATTGCCCCTTCTCTCTTTTCTCTCATTTTTTGTTGGGCTCTTTTGGCCTCTCTTTTTTTCATCTGGAGTCTCATCCCCACTTGTGGGAGAATCATAATCTCCATCATCCTTTCCACACTGGGACAATTCTCTAATAATGATGATCATCACACTTTATTTACTCGTAACTCGATAAAACTGAAATAATATGACTCTATATGAATGCCTCTGAGAGTGTACCAGGATGTGCAATGATCAAGCGTAACATGTATAATAATGATGAATGATGGCTATGCTAGAAATATCATGTCAACTCTATATGATCATAAAAAGCATATGATGATGAACACACAAGTCATGTGACAGAACTTTGGAAGTTGCATGGCAATATATCTCGGAATGGATATGGAAATACCATGATAGGTAGTTACGGTGGCTGTTTTCAGGAACATATAAGGAGGCATATGTGGGATAGAGCATATCATATCATGAGGTTTGGATGCACTGGCGAAGTTTGCAGCAACTCTCGAGGTGACAAAGGGCAATGCATGGTACCGAAGAGGCTAGCAAATTGCGGAAAGGTAGGAGTGCGCATAATCCATGGACTCACATTAGTCATAAAGAACTCATATACTTATTGTGAAAGTTTTATTAGCCCTTGAAGCAAAGTACTACTTGGATGCCCCTAGGGAGGAGGTTTGTAGGAGTTAACCATCGTGCGCCCCCGATTAGAACATCACTCAAGGATTTCATTTCAGACATAAAAATGCTCAAACCTCCCCAGCATGCCATGACCAACACTTAGATGAGAAGTTAATAACAAGCTTTAATACTGATATTTCTACTAACCAATGATCATGAACCAATATCCTCTCCTATTACTACATCAATATAATTAAACCATGTGTTTGATATTTAGTGATCTACATGAAAGTTTTTATTATACCACTCTTGAATACCTATCATTTCCGGACTAGTCTTATAACTCGTGTTCATTACCACTTCCTATTAAAGATTCTCAAAAAGATTTAATTGAAGCATGAGAGCGCAATTATTTCTATAAAGTATAACCACCGCTGTGCTCTAAAAGATATAATGAAGCACTAGAGCAACTGTCTAGCTCAAAAGATATAAGTGAAGCACATAGAGTATTCTAACAAATCACTATAAGTGTGTGTCCCTCTCAAAAGGTGTGTCTAGAAAACAATGATTATGGCAAACTAAAAAGTAAACAAAAAGAAAACTATGGCACAAGATGCTCCAAGTTAAACTCATATCATGTGATGAATAAAAACGTAGCTCCAAGTAACATACCGATAGATTGTAGACGAAAGAAGGGATGCCATCCCGGACATCCCCAAGCTTAGACGCTTGGGTCTTCCTTGAATATTACCTTGGGGTGCCTTGAGCATCCCCAAGATTAAGGTATTGCCGCTCCTTATTCCTTCATCCATCGTAATCTGACCCAAAACATGAAAACTTCAGTACACAAAACTCAACAGAAACCTCGTGAGATCCGTTAGTATAATAGACAAATCATAAGCTTTAGGTACTTCTATAAACTCATTCATAATTTATTCTTGCATAATACCTATTGTATTATAACTTCTCCATGACTTATATCCCCGATATAATCCATAGCATCATTAAAACAAGCACAGTATGCAATAAAAACAGAATCTCTCTAAAACAGAACAGTCTGAATGATCTGAACAAAAGTTGTACTTTAACTCCAAAAAATCTGAACAATTTGGACAACGTGGGAAATTTGTATATCAACCATGTGTAAAAATTTCAGAATTTTATCATGTTCCAGTGAATTATTGTAATTCCAGCACTTGGCGCAAAAGTTTCTGTTTTTTCACCAAATTAAGTCAACTATCAACCAAATCATCCCAAGTCTTTACTTGGCACAAACACTAATTAAAACATAAAAACACAATCATAATAGTAGCAATAATTGTGCCAACACACAAAATAGAAAGTAAAAGCAAACATTAAGATAACTATTGGGTTGCCTGTCAACAAGCGCTATTGTTTTACACCCATAGCTTGGCATAAGGCATTGTTTCAGGTATTGTCATGCTTCATTTTCACCATCCTATATGGGCTTTTCTCAAAACCTGGAGGTTCCTTATGTTTCCCACTAATTTCAAAGGAATAAGAAATTTTATTATCTAAAGTGTCAAGCCTTTTATTGCAAACAGTAAGAAGAGAATTCATGCGATTGATACTTGAACTAAGGGTTTTGAGTGGTTCATTGTACTTTTGCAATTCAACCAAACTTTTCGGCATATCCCCTAGTTTTTCTAAGATTTGAATTCCGTCCTGAGTATAATTAAATCCTTTTTGTGGGGTGGAGTTCCTACTGTCCCCTCTATTATTTCATGAGAAGTGTTAGCATCACTTTCAATAAAATTCCCTTTAGCTGAAAAATCCAAAAGTTGTATATTAGACATAGTGTGCCCCACATAAAAGTTTCGAAGCAAGATCTTTATATCACCTCTTATAGTAGAAATGCGATAAGATTCCATTATTCTAAACTAAGCATCTTTCAAATACTCTCCATGTTTCTGTTTGAAGTAAAGAACCTCAAAATCAGGGGAGAGCGGAGAAAGAGTAGCGCTAGACATAGTGACGAAGCAAGCAAACAAGCAAACTAAAAAGGTAAAATGTTTTTGTGTTTTTCATTTTTTAGAGAAGAGGAGGGAGATGAAAAAAAGAGACAAATAAAAAGTAGAGCAAGTAGATGATAGTTTGAGTGAACGTACTTGTGGTGATTTGATGATGTCTCCCCGACAACGGCGCCAGAAATTATTTCTGCTACTTGCGAGTTGAGTTGGGATTTTCCCCGAAGAGGAAGGGGGAAGCTATAGATTAGAGATAAGAATTTCCCTCAGTGAGAACCATGGTTTATCAAACCAAAAGGAGAACCACACAAATCCTAGTGAACAACACCTGCACACACAAAAGTAAATACTTGCACCCAACGCGGGCAAGAGGGTTGCATGCCCTTGAACTCGTTACTTGCAAGGATCAAATCTTGTATAGGTAGAAAGATAAATTGCAAAAGAAAAGAAAAGTAAATAAATCGCATCAAGGTATTTTTGGTTTTTATAATATGAATAAAGTAGACCCAGGGGCCATAGTTTTCACTAGAAGCTTCTCTCTCTAACAAATAGCATACGGTGGGTAACCAAATTTCTGTTGGGCAATTGATAGAAAAGTGCATAGTTATGACATTATTCATGGCAATGATCACACATATAGGCATCACGTACATGACAAGTAGACCGACTCCTGCCTGCATCTACTACTATTACTCCACCAATCGACCGCTATCCAGCATGCATCTATGGAACTAAGTTCATGAAAAACGCAGTAACGCCTTAATCAAGATGACATGGTGTAGACAAAGTAAACCCAATCAATATGAATAAACCACGTCGTTTTACCCTTAATGGCTATAATACAAATACGTGTCTTGCCCCCTTCTATCAATGGGATATAGAGCACTTCAAGATTGAACCCATTACAAAGCACCTCTCCCACTGAAGATAAATTAATCTAGTTAGCCAAACCAAATAGATAGATCGAAGAGAAATACAAACTATAACAATTATGCATAATAAAGTTCAAAAAAGACTCGATTACTTTCAATGAATAATCTGATCATAAACCCACAATTCATCGGATCCCAACAAACACACCGCAAAAGAAGATTGCATCGGATAGAACTCTAAGAAGATCGAGGAGAACATTGTATTGAAGATCAAAGAGAGAGAAGAAGCCATCTAGCTACTAGCTATGGACCTGTAGATCTATGGTAAACTACTCACGCATCATCGGATGGCAGCATGGATGATGTAGAAGCCATGTGTGATCGATTCTCCCTCCAGTAAAATACCGGAATACGCCTCCAAATGAGACCACTGAAGAATAGAAGTTTGTGGCGGCGGAAAAAGTGTTTCGGGTGGCTCTCTATTGGTTTGGGAATATTTGGGAATTTATATAGGTGGAATTAGGTAAAATGGAGTTGCGTGGGGGTCACGAGCTCAAGGGGCGTGCCCCACACCCTAGGGCACGCCTGTGAGCTCGTGGCTCTCCTGTAAGCTTCTGGCCTCCTCCCGGACCTTCTAGGGGCCCTTCCTATCCAGAAAAAATCACCATAAAGTTCCATCACGTTTGGACTTTGTTTGGTATCGGAAGGTACCAAGGATGATGTAGATGCCCTCCGTGATCGATTCCCCCTCCAGCAAAGTACCAGAAAAGGCCTCCAAATGGGATCGTGAAAGAACAGAAGCTTTCGGCGGCGGAAAAGGTGTTTTGGGTGGCTCTCTGTTGGTTTGGGAATTTATAGAGGTGGAATTAGGTCAAACAGAGTTGCGTGGGAGTCATGAGCTCAGGGGGCTCGCCCCACCCCCTAGGGCACGCCCTGTGAGCTCGTGGCTCTCCCGTAAGTCTTCTGGCATCCCCCTGAACCTTCTAGGGTCCCTTTTGGTCTAGAAAAAATCAACGTAAAGTTTCATCGTGTTTGGACTTCGTTTGGTATTAATTGTGAAATGCCAAAAGCAAGCAAAAAAATAGGCACTGACAATAGGCACTGGTTAGTAGGTTAGTCCCAAAAAATGATATAAGATAGCATACAAAGACATATAAAGCATCCAGATTGATAATATAATAGCATGAAACAATAAAAAATTATAGATACATCGGAGATGTATCAATATTATGCGAGCATGATTGAGCAACGTTGCAATCCCAGAATAGGTGCATCAAAGTATCTTCTTTAGCATCAATGCACATAACACAACAGTATCTAGGAAGGAAAAATGTTTCCTATTCAGTAGGTTCCTGGTGTTAAGTCTATCATGGGAGCAAGCCAAAATAAAGATATTGTATCTTATCATAGCACCACATTTCCATAGACTGGTGAATGAAGAGCGAGCCTTGTCTGTGCCCCTCGGGTGTTTATACATTTTGGAATAAGAATAGTTAGGTCCCCAAGGGTATGACCATGTATTAGTGTGTGATTCTAGTTGTCTGGTCTGAATAATGTTATGTAGCTGCAAGTATTGTTGATATGCCTGCATGGAAAGGGGTATGTGAAAGAGTTCTTCAAGTTGCTCTTGTCGAAGACCTTTCGCAAAGAAATGTTGTTTTGAAGACTTAATGAATGTCGCTCAAGGAAAGTTACTGCAAGTTGATCATTATTCCAATTGTCTTCCCAGATAGGATAGCTCTACCTTTAGCAGCTTGACAAGTGGTGACGGTGCAAAATACCATCAGATCCCTCAGTAGGGATCCACGCGTAGCTAGCTGGAAGTCTTAGATCGAAGGTCACACAAGGGGTTTATCTAGGTTTGAGCCTCCGGAGAGTAATACCATACATGATGCTTGTTTCGGTTATTCAGGGTGGAAGGATACCATGTGTGAAGGATTTAGAATGGTGTATGAGATTGCGACCGAGAGTTTCTATCTAGGAATAGATATATATGCAAGCCCCCTATCCTCGCCTTATATAACCGGTGGAGGCTAGGGTTTACATGCGGACATGTGCGATCTTAGCGCTGTCGCCCTTGTCTTGGTAGTCAAGGTCTGCGGTGCCCTCCCTAGGGTTTCCTTTGATCCTGGGCTTCGAGGACCTCTGGACAAGCATGAGGTTGTGCTCCCTTGGGTGAGCCACCCCTAGTGTATGACACCTTCAGTAGCTCCCGAGCGCAGTAGAAGTCGCAGAAGTAGTCTTCGAGAACTTCGTCGCGCTCCTATTTTTAACCTTAGACATCCTTGTGACTTTTCTCCTTGGGAGCCTGGTTGGGAAGCCCTCGTTGCCGCATCGTAGGTCTTCAAGTGCCTGCCAGACATGTCGTACTTCACGAGCTACTCTCCCAGGGATAGATAGAGTTCACAGCTTGCCTTTATACTTCCTGAAGAGCCACGCCATCTTATCAAAATGGGGCAGGAGCCCATTGGATTTTTTCCCTATCACAATGAGAATGCCTGGATTCCAACGCCCACATCTTGGGGTGCAGTAACTGTAGAGGAAGTGGGATGCATGTCGCATCGCATGCCTTGATTTTTGGAGTTTACCGTGGTTTGCTATAAGACAGGTAGGAGGAGGGCAAAGTGTCTCACTTTGCCTCCGTCTTCCTCTTAGCCTTGCCTCTTGCTATTCTTCTCCTCCATTGCAACCTATATGATCCTTGAGCCTCTAGATTCCTCTCCTCAGCAAAAAGAGATGTCGAAGTCGAATACCGGCTCTTCCCGTGGTCATGGCAAGGGCACTGTTCAAGCGACCAAGGAGGCTTAGTGTAAGCAAAAGAGGGAAATTGCCGCCACCATCGAGCCGCAGAAGGTGGGCAACGACACCATAGGTAGGTGGTTCCCCTCCATCGCCTCGGACGGAGAGATTCGAAAACTAAAGGTGGAGGGATCATTCCCTCCAAACCTGATGTATCGGATCCCTTTGTCCAGAGAGGTTCCTCCGACACCGCTTGCCGACGAGCGGGTGCTTCATTTTGATTTATTTGGCCGCGGGCTCAGCTTCCCCCTGCACCCCTTTGTGTAGGGGCTCCTTTTCTTCTTCGTTTGTTAGCTCCATCACTTGAGCCCCACCGGATGTTGGGTCCTATGGTAGGGTCCATCACCTGCAAATTAAAAATTCCTACCCACAGATCATCCAAGAACATGCTACGGGAGATGGATCATTACCACTAGATGTGCAGAGCCGTGCAGAGGAAGTATAGTTGGGGTAGTGCGTCTCCGGAGTCGTCTCCTCCTCGATCTCCCATGTAGCCGATCAGGTCCCATGAATAGGTTCACCAAAGCGGCAAAAGTGCACCGCTGCTATTTGTGAGCTGTGTTGGGATTTCCTTGAAGCGGAGAGGATGATGCAGTACAATAGAGACAAGTATTTCCCTCAGTTAAGAACCAAGGTTATCAATCCAGTAGGAGAACCATGCGAAACCTCGTTAGTAGCACCCAGACACAAAAGAGCAAATACTTACACCCAACGCAATCAAGGGGGTTGTCAATTCCCTTGGCGGTTATTTGCAACGATCAAATCTGATAGTGATAGATAGATAAATAAAACACAAAATAAAATAACGGTAAATAAATTGCAGCAAGGTATTTTTGGATTTAATATATGATAAAAGTAGACCCGGGGCCCATAGTTTTCACTAGAGGCTTCTCTCTCGAACAAAAAGCATACGGTGGGTAAAAAATTACTGTTGGGCAATTGATAGAAAAGCGCATAGTTATGAAGATATTCAAGGCAATGATCATGTATATAGGCATCACGTCTGAGACAAGGAGACCGACTCCTGCCTACATCTACTACTATTACTCCACCCATCAACAACTCTCCAGCACGCATCTAGAGTATTAAGTTCATAAAAAAATGGAGTAACACCTTAAGCAAGATGACATGATGTAGACAAAGTAAATCCAACCAGTATGAATAAACCCCGTCGTTTCCCCGTTAATGGCAACAATACAAATACGTGTCTTGTCCCCTTCTGTCCCTGGGATACTGATCACCACAAGATTGAACACATTACAAACCACCTCTCCCATTGCAAGATAAATCTATCTAGTTGGCCAAACCAAATGGGTAGATAGGTGAGAAATACAAAGCTATAATAATCATGCATAAAAGAATTCAGTGAAGACTCAATTAATATTCACAAATAATCTGATCATAAACCTACAATTCATCGGATCCCAACAAACACACCGCAAAAGAAGATTACATCGAATAGATCTCCAAGAACAGCGAGGAGAACATTGTATTGAAGATCAAAGAGAGAGAAGAAGCCATCTAGCTACTATCTATTGACTCGTAGGTCTGTGGTAAACTACTCACACATCATCGCAAGGGCAGCAAGGTTGATGTAGAAGCCCTCTGTGATTGCTTCCCCCTCCGGCAGAGTACCAGAAAAGGCCTCCAGATGGGATCGCGAAAGAACAAAAACTTGGGGCGGCAAAAAAAGTATTTTGGGTGGCTCCTAGTTGGTTTCCCTATTTTAGAGAATTTATAGAGGTGGAATTAGGTCAGACGGAGCCACGAGGGGCCCACAAGGCATCAGGGCGCACCCTGTTACCTTGCTGTCTCCTCGTTTGCCTTCTGGTCTCCTCCTGAAGCTTTTAGGGTCTCTCTTGTCCAGAAAAAATTATCAAAAAGTTTCGTAGTGTTTGGACTTTGTTTGCTACTGATTTCCTGGAAAACCAAAAACATGCAAAAAAACAGCAACTGGCACTTGCCACTAGGTCAATAGGTTAGTCCCAAAAAATGATACATAATTGCATATAAAACATCCAAGATTGATACTATAATAGCATGGAACAATAAAAAAATATAGATATGTTGGAGACGTATGAAGCATCCCCAAGCTTAATTCCTGCTCGTCCTCGAGTACGTAAATGATAAAACAGATTTTTTGATGTGGAATGCTACCTAACATATTCATCATGTAATCTTTCTTTTATGGTATGAATATTTAGATCCAAATGGTTCAAAGAAATAGTCTATAATTTGACATAAAGACATCAATACTTAGGCATACCAACAAACAATCATGTCTTTCAAAATAAAAATGCTAAAGAACGCTATCCCTACAAAATCATATAGCCTTGTCATGCTCCATCTTCTTAACACCAAGTATAAATCATGCACTACCCCGGTGTCGACCAAGGAATTGTCACAGAGGCAAAGGTGTCCCGATGTTTTGATGAGATAGCTATCATTTTCTATGGGAGTCGACTTTGATGATCCGACTACGAACGTGCGAAGATGTCGTGCCTTAGCAATCGCTAAACCAACTTCCGAGGGGTTATTGACCATGCCAGAGCACGATCAACCTGACCATGAGGGTCTATTTCCTGCGAGCAAATGAAGAACAAGCAAGAAACTGAGATTGCAATTTGGATATTGCGAATATAAGAAGGAAAGCTTTATTGATGAAAGTGGGGTTCTGTGACGTCTTGGTCTGGTCGTTGAACAGAAACGAAGTACGCGAGTTGCAGCTATGGCGAACTTTAATCTAAACAAAACCCAAAGTCTAAATGACGCCCTAAGGGTTGTATATATGGAAGAGTAGGGGGGAATTTCGTGACCCCTTGGAGGAGGGGTCCGAAACCAACCCTAACTTTGTTTCTCGACACATATGGACTCTAAAAATAGCATATACTTAAGTATTTAGAAATTACATGGGCCTGACCCAATAATAAGGTGACGCAACATCTATAATAGCCTCTGGACGAAATTTATGAAGTAGCTTCTTGTATATTACGTCCAAGCCTTCATGCACTCATTATGGTGGCTTCAAAGTCCTGAAATCATCACTTGAAACTCCGTTCTTGTTCCCCTTCCGCATGCCATCATCTCCATGCTTGATCTTGCTCCAATTTTCATCCTTCTTGTCCAAGCTAGCCCCTTCATTTGTAAGCAAAACAAATGTATCCATTTAGGCAGAATCATACTCTCATGAACATTAGAATCGTTACCAAGAAACGAAAGTACCCGATAGTTTAATTGGCATGCGCGAGCTCTAGTAATTGGTCCAGTGTGTATAGCAGCAGGGGCTGTGGGTGTAACAACGTTATTGATGTCCTTGTCATCCTCCCCTTCTTGAAATGAAGTCAACCTCGATGGAAGCTCATCTTCCTCACCCAAATAAGGCTTCAAATCTGCAATGTTAAAAGTGGGACTAACCCCAAAATCAACAGGCAGCTCAAGTTTATATGCATTATCATTTATTTTCTCTAGCACCTTAAAAGATAGCACGTGGCATTAGCTTTGACTTGCGCAAATCAGGAAACCTATCCTTACGCAAATGTAACCGAACAAGATCTCCAGGTGCAAAGACAACATGTTTTCTACCCTTATCTCCAGCAAGTTTATATTTAGCATTCATACACTCGATGTTTTCTTAGTTAACTCATGCATTTTTAAGATCAATTTAACACGTTGTTTAGCATCAAAATTAACCTTCCCCGAAAATGGAAGAGGCAACAAATCAATGGATGCACGAGGTAGGAAACCATACACAACTTCATAAGGGCACATCTTAGTAGTAGAATGCAGCAAACGATTATAAGCAAATTCAATATGAGGCAAGCATTCTTCCCACATTTTAAGGTTATTCTTCAAAATAGCCCTAAGCATAGTAGACAATGTTCTATTGACTACATTAGTTTGTCCATCAGTTTGAGGGTGGCATGTCATACTAAAAAGCAGTTTAGTCCCCAACTTAGCCCATAAACATCTCCAAAAGTGGCTAAGAAACTTAGTATCATGATCTGAAACAATGGTATTTGGCACACCATGCAAGTGAATAATTTCACGAAAGAACAGATCCGCAACATTAGTAGCATCATCGCTTTTATGACATAGTATAAAGTGTGCCATTTTCGAAAATCTATCCATGACAACAAATATGCTATCCCTCCCCTTCTTTGTTCGAGGTAAACTTAAAAAAAAGTCCATTGATATATCCTCCCATGGAACACTAGGTACAGGCAAAGGCATATATAAACCATGAGGATTGAGTCGTGACTTAGCTTTTTGACATGTAGGGCAGCGAGCAACAAAACGTTCAACATTGTCACGGGAAACCACGGCCACCTATGGGGCCAAGGGACCCCTTGCTGGTTCGGCAGGGGGGATGTCACGTCGCATAAAGAGCAAAAGAACGTGGGGCAGCACGCCAGAGATCACACAGGCAATTTTACCCAGGTTCGGGCCGCCGCGAGGCGTAAATCCCTACTCCTGCTTTGGTGGATTGATGGTGGAAAATTGGTGGTGGAGCGTAGTACACTTGCCCGGCAGGCTCGCCCTGGGGAAGCAGTGACTACGCGCGTACGAGCGTGGGGGTGTTCAACTTTCCAACCCTTGCTTCGGTTGCCATGGGCCTCCTTTTATAGGTTAAGGGGTCACCACAGTGGCAAAACAGTCATTATGTACTGATAAGATAGCAAACAGTGCTATTATTCCTAATTCCGTAGGCTGACAGAGTGCATTAAATGCACCGCTCAACGTCACATCATTGCTCGCCCGGCAAGCCTTGCCGGGCTCATCTTGCCAGCCTCATGCCTGCTTGCTTGACACGCCGCAGGACGGGTGTCATCTGTAGGTATTTCCTGTAGAAAGAGGCCGCCATGTGGCAAATGGCTGCCACTTAGTCACCTTGCGGCTTGACACCGCATTGATCAACGATGTGGGTCATGGTGAGATGGCTTGGTTAGGTGTCTTTGCCCTCGTGAGTCCCGGCAGGCCCTGCCAGGACGTCTTGAATGCTCCCTTCCGGGGGTGCCCTTGTCCCTGCCAGGTCCGCCTGTCCGGCAAGGGAGGCTTTTCTCCTGGTGGTGTCTCGCTTCTCTGTCTTGGTCTTAGCCTCCTTAATCTGCCTGCTGGTTCTTCGAAGATCATGGTCTCCCGTATCTTGACACAGCCTTGGTTTGTCCATGCACGAGTCAGGGGAAAATACATGCCCCTGTTTGTTTTCCCCGACATAAGCCCCCGGGCCTGAGCCAAACGTGTCGCGCGGCATGTTGGGTTAGGCCCCAAACAGTGCACAGACACGTGGCAGAAGAAGGCTGCAGGTGCCGGTTCGTCATGTTGACTAGTCAATCCAACATCCACTATGCGCAATTACTGCGCGTCGTGGGGTAGTGGGACTGCTATAGCCAAGGAAGAACGGTAACTTTCTGAAGCGTCATGCCTCTGTTCCGCACTTCCCCCCCTTAAAAACAGGGGGAAAGCGGATCGGCACGGTTCACCTGTTGTTCGCCCCACCCTTCCATCATCTTCCTCTGCAAGCCAAGCAGTGTTTCCCCCTTTCCTCTTACCCGCCCGCCGCCGTTCTCACCGCACCCTTTCTCAACTCGCATCGCCGCCACGGAGTTGGGGAAGAAACCCGCGGAGAAAGGGAAACAGACGGCTCCGGGGAAGAAAGTGGTCGCCGAGGGGAGCAACAGGGCAGCGGAGCTGAACAAGAAGCAGAGGGAAGAGGTCGTCTTCCTTCCGTCGAGTCTAGGCGGGCGAGTTCTTCAAGCGAGGTATGGATATCTGTGGGGGAGGCCTGTCCCGAAAGGGCACGGGGTGCCCAAAGTTTTTGAGGATGGGAAGGAGGATCCGCCAGACTCGTATCAATTCTTCTGTGCTTACTTCATCTGCGGTCTCTGTCCCCCTTACTCCGGATTCTTTGAGGCGATCATGACCATCTATGGATTCCACCTCCTAGACTTCACGCCAAATGCAATGGCGACCATGGCCATTTTCGCGCACTTGTGTGAGAATTTTGTCGGAATCACTCCCAACGTAGATCTGTTCCAGCATTATTTTGTTCCGCGGGTGGAGAACAAGGGTCACCGCTCCGGAAACATTTCCTGGATGCCGCGGGTGGCGAGGAAGCTTTGGGATTACATCCCTGGGAGGCAGCGCGAGAGGTGGGATGAGTGGAGAGGGGATTGGTGTTGGATTCAAGACGAGGAAGCCCCCGAATTTTGTGAGGCGCGGACGGTATGTGTTGAGCGCGACAAGGAATGGAGCGTTTATGGCCTCACCGAAGATAGCTTGCGCCCGGCAATCAACAGTATTACCCGTTTGAAGGCTGCCGGGTTAACCATCGAGCATGTTGGGGCAGATTTTCTTCTCCGCCGCATCTCGCCATTGCAAGAGAGGAACAGACTTGCCTAGTTGTATGGCGACGCGGCGGACAGGATGAGGTTGCTCCCAGGCTTGGCCAACAATTTGTCGATTTATGGCCATGCCTGGTTATGCGACCAATTGTTTGGCCGCTTTGAGCTATTCAAACTCCCGGCAACAGTTGTTCCCTTGAACATCAATTCAGCCCGGGACCAGATACTAAAATGGATGCCGGATTGTAATACTCAAGGGGCGGTAGGAGATTGGCGACTGCCCACTTTTGATGAGGAGCTTCAGTGGTTGAGCACCCTGGTGGAGAAGGCCACCAGGGTCGAGACTAGGATGTATAAACGCACCTCCTCTGCGGAGGTGGCGTATATCTTAAGAAGGGTTGAGGAGGACAAGGCTGCCCGTCTTGCGGAGATGGTGAGGGCCCCGAAGGACGGGAAGGACAAAGGGAAAGCTGAGGATGAGAGTTCCTCTCACGGTGGCAGTGAAGCGCAATCCACGGGAGGGGCTGCCGGGGAAGAGCTTGCCGGGGATAACCTTGCCGGGCTAGAGGCCCTAGCCACGGCAGCAACGGAACTCTGGGAGGAGGAGGAGGATGGCGAGGTGGCGGAGCCCGAGGAGGAATGGCTCGCACCTGGGTTTCAAGCCCTCGAGCCGGATTTGGACCAGCGCCCCCGTAGGCGCGCCGCCAACCGAGGGGCGGCAGCCCCCAATCCAGCGCCCGCCGTCAAGAGGGTGAAGAAGACCACCACCAAGGCCACCAAGGCCGATGTGGTGTGTCGCTAATCCCCTTGTCTTGCTCGGGCCAAGACTTCCTCCACCAAGCAATCGGCGGACGTGGAAATTAACTCCAGCTCCCACTCCGGCTCGAGTTCTTCACAGAGCTCATCTTCCTTGGAGCCCCCGGCGCCACGCCGGGCACCCAAGCTGCCGGAGATCTCTGCCCCTCCGCCACCAAAGAGAGGGAGGGATCTCTCGCCTCCCATGGAGTTCAACTTGAACTCCATGCTTATTGAAGAAGAGTAAGGAAATTTTTTCCTATCTCTTATTGGGATCTTTGATATATTTAGTTTTTTTGTGCTGGCTGACCTCTTTGTTTTGCTATTTGCTAGCAGGGAAGCGGAGGAGGACGCTGAGACCCTCATCCACCACCCATGGAAGAGGCTCCGCCACGTTGGGTCACCAAAGGGTGCGGAGAGCCCGGCCTTGGCGGGGAGCGACGTGGAAGATTCCATACCGAGCTCCCAGTCCAACCCTCGGCTCGGAAACGGGGGCTTGGTACCTCCCGCTGGAGGCGATGGAGATGGCCTCCCCGTTCCCTCGGCCGGGGGAGGAGGCGAGACGACGTGGGATGAGCTTCCCTCGGAGGGGCATACCTCTCCCACTGGCCGAGCTGAAAGAAACCCCACGGAGCCCTCCGCGGATCAGGTCACGCAGAAGGCTGCCGTGGCTGCCGCTGTAGAGGGTGAAGTGCGTGGCCCGACAACATATGCTGCCGAGGAAACTGAAGTCCCTTCCCGGCAGACTTCTCCAGGTACTCCACTTATATCTTTTTCCTTTCTTGCTCTGACCACTTTTCTTGATTCCCTCTTTTGCCTGAGACTTCAGTTCCTTTGTTGTTCATTGGCATTTTCATCCGCAGACCCCCGAGCCAAGGAGCCAGAGCTGCTGGAAGTAGTGGCTGACATAGGACGGGCCGCTGCAGACGAGGCCATTGAGATTGCTGTTGCTGAGGGGCAGGGCCTCGTTTCCGGGAATGCCCAGGATTCCTTGGCGATGGTAGAGCATTCCCCGGAGGGCGCCCCGGATGAGGGAGTGCTGATTAAGGAGAAAATCCCTCTCCAAACCATGGACCCACTTCCCTCTTCCGGGATCGTCATGGATATTCTGCCGTTTCCATCAAGCACGTTGGCCATGGTGTTGTCGCTGCCTGATACCAGAGCCCCCAGACCGTCCTTGACAATGGGCGCGGAGCTCGACGAAGAACTTCAACGCCTCCTGGAACCACTGTATCAGGGAGCTGGGGAGGCCGACGACTCAGCTGCCGTCACAATGGACTTGTCATTCTTGGAGTCCATGGCGACAGGCGTGAAGGAGATGCAAGCCCGGCACAACCAGAAGTGGCAGGCGCTCAAGGAGCGGCGTGAGTCCGCCAGCAGGGTGGACCAAAAGTTGAAGGACAAGTGCTCGGAGCTGCGCGAGTGGCACGATAAGCAGTTCATAGTGCTCATGAGGCAGCAAGAGGCGCTCCTGATGACAAAGGAGGACGTCATGGCCCGCGAGGCATGCATGGTGGACCGCAAGGCATCCCTTGACGCCAGAGAGCAAGAGATTTCGCTCCGGGAGGAGATGCTCGAAGCCACTCTGCGCGCCAAGGATGACAATCTGGAGGCTCTTGTGTGTCAGCGCACCAAGGAGCTGGAGGATAAGCACAGAGCTGCCCTGGACGCCGTTGCTACTGATTCTGCCACTCAGTTGAAGAAGTTCACTGACGATCTGGCTGCCGCCTCTGCCGCCAAGACTGACCTAGATCAGCAGGTGGCCAAGCTGAAGGAGGACCTTGCCGGGAGCGCCAAAGGGGTGGAGGCCCTCAAAGAAGAAGCGCGGAAGGCTGAGGTTCTCTTGATTGATGCGCGGTCGCAGCTCTCCTCCACGACCCAAAGCCTTGAGACCACCAACGGCACCATCATCGACATGAAGGCCAGGATCGGCTCCTTGGAGAGCGCGGTAGAGTCCATCGAATCACGCCAGCAGCTGCTGTCCAAGGCTCTGGATACCGCCAAGCGTCTCCGAAAGGATGCTGAGGACAAACTGAAGAACCAGTCTGACCAAGTCAACCTCTGGATCAAGAGCCTGATCGACATCGCCGATCGCCTTGCTGCCCAAGTCGTGGTGATGGGTATGGATGGCCCAACTTTTTCGGTCAACAAGCACGAGGTCCCAAGCGCCAGGCTGGGAGTCTTCTTCAACGAGTTGATCGTGAAGCTGGAGGCGCATGAAAAGAGGAGGGCCGAGCGCTTCGCGACCGAGTCCCGGAAGCTTGCCCACGACGCCCTCTTCATAGTCTTGAGCAACATCGCTTGCCGCCATCCGGATCTCGATCTTGATGACGGGTTCAAGAAACCTCCAGCGGGTGCCGACGTCGCAGCTGCCAAGGAGAAAGCCGCTTCCCGTGCTGCCAGGGTCCTTCAAGTTTAGACGGCTTTGTCCGGCCACAAGACCAAGCAACGAGCCACCATCGTTCCTGTGATACCCTGTAACATAACATGATGCGTGCTTTGTGTTAAGGCACTATATCTTTTGTGTTTGCGTGAAAACTGATATTCCCTGTGGAATCTTAAGTGTGCATTTGTCCCTTCAAGCTTTATATGTTAGTGTTCGTATGATTAATCCCTATGTCTGTTTCGGATGCCTGCCGGTATCATATTGCCGCGATTGTCGTAAGGGTCTGGCCCTTAACATTCATCTTGGTGTGGATGCGTCCCGGCAGGTTTTTCCTAGGTAGCTCTCGATGCAGCCTCTCGTCTTGTGAGCATGGCTCGAGACAGGACGATGGTGCGATCAATGAATCTAGCAAAGGTTCCGTCCCAGGAGGAATTTCATAATACGAACACTTACTTAAGCCAAGGGATAAACGACCGCAATAATCTAAAATGCATCAAGAAAAATGAGGATGTCGACTTAGCTTTTGTTTTTGCTTCTCCTTGTCCTTCGCTGCCGCGTGCGTTTGACGCGCACGCGATGCCCAGGAAGGTGAGGGTCAAGCAAATAATTCTCTGGTTCCCGGTAGGGACCGATTCGTGTCACGTGTATCTGGCGGGCAGTGGCATGCAGTGCCGGGCTCCTTCGGGCTTTCTCCTTTCCACTCTCTTCTCGTGCGGCTCGGCAACCACCGCGTGGACCACGCCGACGCAGGTGGCCTTGCCAGAGTGTGCTTGCCGGGGCATCAGCCAATGGATTCATGCCTGCGCCTCACTCAGGATTTCCCGAAACGGGGTAAATGCTGAACCGAGTGACGCGCGGTAATCATCGACATTCGCGATGCCGAGGCCAAGGCAGCCAGACTGCTGATGAAGAGGAGGGTGGAGAAGAAGAAACTCGCGCCCGCACGCCATGCCCCCCTTCTCGAGCGGCGCTCGAGCAGCAGTAGTGCTGTAGGGACCGCCGATGAAGAGCATACCACCGCCGGAATTAACCTTCGCCGCCGTCGTGGCCATGGCGGACCGTGGTATTGGACAGGGCGGGCCTGGGGACGGACTTGCTTAGTCGTCGCGCCTTCGCAGACGCCTCGGACGCCAACAAGCATCCGGCCAGCTGCTGCGTAAACGGCGCGCTGCCCTCGCCTTCAGGTTCGCGCAAGAGATCCCCCTACTTGGCGCGCCAAAGATGTCGCGGGAAACCACGGCCACCTATGGGGCCAAGGGGCCCCTTGCTGGTTCGGCAGGGGGGATGTCACGTCGCACAAAGAGCAGAAGAACGTGGGGCAGCACGACAGAGATCACATAGGCAATTTTACCTAGGTTCGGGCCACCGCGAGGCATAAAACCCTACTACTGCTTTGGTGGATTGATGGTGGAAAAGTGGTGGTGGAGCGTAGTACACTTGCCCGGCAGGCTCACCCTGGGGAAGCAGTGACTACGCGCGTACGAGCGTGGGGGTGTTCAACTTTTCCAACCCTTGCTTCGGTTGCCATGGGCCTCCTTTTATAGGTTAAGGGGTCACCACAGTGGCAAAATAGTCATTATGTACTAATAAGATAGCAAACAGTGCTATCATACCTAATTCCGCAGGCTGACAGAGTGCATTAAATGCACCGCTCAACGTCACATCATTGCCCGCCCGGCAAGCCTTGCCGGGCTCGTCTTGCCAGCCTCATGCCTGCTTGCTTGACACGCCGCAGGACGGGTGTCATCTGTAGGTATTTCCTGTAGAAAGAGGCCGCCATGTGGCGAATGGCTGCCACTTAGTCACCTTGCGGCTTGACACCGCATTGATCAACGAAGTGGGTCGTGGTGAGATGGCTTGGTGAGGTGTCTTTGCCCTCGTGAGTCCCGGCAGGCCCTGCCGGGACGTCTTGAATGCTCCCTTCCGGGGAAG
This sequence comes from Thinopyrum elongatum, assembly GCA_011799875.1. Classification (NCBI taxonomy): domain Eukaryota; kingdom Viridiplantae; phylum Streptophyta; class Magnoliopsida; order Poales; family Poaceae; genus Thinopyrum; species Thinopyrum elongatum. The sequence continues at coordinate 249,638,106 of CM022300.1, read as the reverse complement.
CCCTTGTCCCTGCCAGGTCCGCCTGCCCGGCAAGGTAGGCTTTTCTCCTGGTGGTGTCTCGCTTCTCTGTCTTGGTCTTGGCCTCCTTAATCTGCCTGCTAGTTCTTCGAAGATCTTGGTCTCTTGTATCTTGACAGAGCCTTGGTTTGTCCGTGCACGAGTCAGGGGAAAATGCATGCCCCTGTTTGTTTTCCCCGACAAACATCCTGTCTCATCTTTGGGCAAAAGAAATGTGTAGCAAGTATGTGCTCCATCTTTTTCATGCCAAAGTGTCCCATTAATCCTCCTCCATGCGCCTCCTACAACAACAAAAGACGAACGGAGCTAGCTAGAATGCATAGCTTGTTAGCACAGAACACAAATACATCATTAATGATGAACTTGCTCCATGTTCTCCCTTCTTTACAATTCTGCAAGACATCTTTAAATTCAGCATCATGCACATATTGATCTTTGATTGTCTCCAAACCAAATATTTTAAAGTCAAGTTGTAAAAGCATAGTATAACAACAAGACAATGCATCAGCAATAACATTTTCTTTGCCCTTCTTGTATTTAATGACATAAGGGAAAGTCTCAATGAATTCAACCCATTTAGCATGTCTACGGTTCAGTTTTTCTTGACTCTTAACGTGCTTCAAAGATTCATGACCAGAATGTATAATAAATTCTTTGGGCCATAAATAATGTTGCCATGTTTCCAAAGTCCGAACAAGAGCATATAATTCCTTATAATAAGTAGAATAATTCAGACTAGGCCCAGTCAATTTTTCAGAAAAGTATGCAATAGGTTTTCCATCTTGTAATAAAACACCTCCTAATCCAATTCCACTAGCATCACATTCAAGCTCAAAAGTCTTATTAAAATCAGGAAGTTGGAGTAACGGAGCATGTGTCAACTTATCTTTCAATACCGTGAAGGCTTTTTCCTGTGCGATACCCCAAACAAAAGGCACATCCTTATTTGTAAGCTCATTGAGAGGGGCAGAAATGGTGCTGAAATCTCTAACAAAACGCCTATAGAAACCAGCGAGTCCCAGAAAACTCCTGAGGTGTGTGACTGTTTTGGGCTGCGGCCAACTATCAATAGCTTTAATCTTGGCTTTATCAACTTCAATTCCCTGTGGAGTAACAACATAGCCAAGAAAAGATACTCGGTCGGTGCAAAAGGTGCACTTCCCAAGGTTACCAAACAAACGTGCATCACGTAGAGCAATAAAAACATCACGTAAATGTTCCAAATGTTCTTCCAAAGATCTACTATCAATCAGTATATCATCAAAATAGAGTACCACAAATCGTCCAATGAAAGCACATAAAACTTCGTTCATTAATCTCATGAAAGTACTAGGTGCATTAGTTAACCCAAAAGGCATGACTAACCACTCATATAATCCAAACTTAGTTTAAATGTTGTTTTCCATTCATCTCCCAATTTCATATGAATTTGATGGTATCCACTACGCAAATCAACTTTGGAGAATATTGTAGAGCCACTCAATTCATCAAGCATATCATCTAGCCTAGGAATAGGATGATGATAACAAATAGTAATATTATTAATTCCTCTACAATCAACACACATACACGATGTACCATACTTTTTTGGCACTAGTATAATAGGAATAGCACAAGGACTAAGAGATTCCCGTATATAATCTTTGTCGAGCAGCTCCTGTACTTGACGCATAATCTTCTTCGTCTCCTCTGGATTGGTACGGAATGGCGCATGGTTTGGCAGCGAAGCACCAGGAATTAAGTCAATTTGATGCTCAATCCCTTGAATAGGCGGTAATCCTAGTGGCACGTCTTGTGGAAAGACGTCAGCGAACTCCTACAAAATTTTAGTGACAACAGGAGGCAAAGAGGAAGGCATGTCCTCGAATGAAAATAATGCCTCCTTGCACACAAAAGCATAGCAAAAATATTTGCTGAAATCTAGATCATCAATATCACATTTGGTGGCAAGTAAACATCCACTTTTCAATTTAATTTCAGAAGCAACCCTAGATGGTTTATTATTAGGCTTTATTTGTTGCTCAAATTCTTTTGCCAATGATTTTCACTCTTATTTTGCTCCTATTTTGCTTTACTAGCTATATGAATATCATCTTTCAAAATGGAATTAGGAGACATAGGAAGCAAAGTAATATGTTTTTCCTTATGAACAAGAGTATACTGATTGTTTATACCATGGTGTACAGAAATTTTATCAAATTTCCATGGTCTACCATGTAATTAGGAACATGCTTGCATGGGTACCACATCACAATCAACATAATCAGCATATGTAGAGATACTAAAATGCACATGGACAGTACGTGTTACCTTAGCCTTGCCGCTATTGTTGAACCATTGAATGTAGTAAGGATGCAGATGTGGTCTGGTGGTGAGAGACAACTTCTCCACAATCTCCATGCTACCCAAGTTGTTGCAACTCCCTCCATCACTGATGACACGGACAGAACGTTCCTTCACAACTCCCTTTGTATGGAACAAATTTTGCCTCTGATTTTGCTCAGCTTGTGTTACCTGCACACTCAAAACATGTTGAGAAATTAAACTCTCATACCTGTCAGCATCTTCAGCAGCCATGTATTGCGTCTCATGTTCAAAATCATCTCCACCATGTTCTTCACTTGCAATAAGAGCCAAAGTCTCCTCATCATAGTCTCTAGCGGACTCATACCCACCATCCTCAGTAACAATCATCACACGCGGAGATGGACATTTGATCGCATAGTGACCTCCACCCTCACAACGACGACACATAACCTCATGTGTTTGCCCTGTGGATGCCATGGATGAAGAAGAGCTCTGTGCAGGACCAGAAGGTGTGCTCTTGGCAGATGGTGGTGGTGGTGCCTGTTTTCTTGTATCTTGGCCAGAATTGGCGGCTGAAGTCAGTAGTGCTGCTGTAGTAAGTGTGGAATTAGAGGATGTACGTGGTGTCCATGATGAAGATCAACCGGCAGAAAAATTAGTTCGCGCCAATGCCTGTCGATCCTGCATTTCACGTTCAGCTTTGCAAGCAAGATGGAACAAATGAGTGATATTATTATACTCCTTATACTCTAAAATGGTCTGAATCTCTCTATTTAATCCACCCATAAAATGTGCAAGCATAGCTTCATTATCCTCAACAATACCACATCTAATCATGCCAGTTTGTAATTCCTGATAATATTCCTCTTCAAAAAAAATTCCTTGTTTTAAATGCTGCAATTTTTGGAGTAATTCACGTTGATAATATGGTGGAACCCAACGAGGATGCATAGCAATTTTCAAAGCAGCCCTAGTAGTAGGGATATTATCATGATATAATCTACAGTGTTCAGACCACCAAACAGAAGCAAAACTAATGAATTCACAAACAACAGCAGCAACACGTCTATCCTCAGGATATTGTAAACATGTGAATCATTGTTCAGTTTCTAACTCCCAAGTAAGATAGACATCAGGAATGTATCTACCCTCAAACGATGGAATATTCAATTTCAGTTTAGGAATATGTGCATAATCTCGTACCTGAGGTGGTGGTGCAGCCCTATCGTTGTGGTTATATGCATGAGGACGACCTGGTGGTGGTGGTGCTGGTGGTTGCATGTAGTTCTGATTTTGATCAACCTCATCCTCATAATAGTCCTCCTCTGCAGTAGCAGCAGGAGCTACAGAAGCACTAACAGCAATAGCAGCGGCACCAGAAGTTTGTCCTGGCTCAAGAGGAACACGCTTCGCTCGTCCTGCCGGATCGCGACGTGGAGGTGGTTGTTGATGTTGTTGCAACGGTGCAGCCGAGGCAGCTGGTGGTTGTGGTAGACGCACGAGTACTTCATCGAACATGGCGTCCAACTTGGTGCCAATTTTGTCTTCTCAATGTCATCAATCCTCTCCAGTGCCTTGCCAAAGCTAGTCATCACATCTTCCACCTGTTGGCCCAACATTTGCTGAAATTTATCATAAAGCTCCTTCTTCGTCATGTTCTCCCAGTCAGTCTCGTCGGCTTGTGATCCTCCCATGGTTAGCAGCAATAGAAACACACGAGAATATGATCCTACAGACTACTAGAAAGTGGTGGTGGTGGGGTGTCACAATCCATCAAGGAAATCTCAAATTCTTACCAGTTCTTACCCAGCAGCAGGCGGTGATCAGCAAGCGTTGTAGTCAAAACTCTCAAAGCTTGGATAGAGTGATTACCAGGGAGAGTCAAATGCATGATGTAGATGTATGTGGAGCTGGGATGGCTTAGAATATGGTAGCAAAAAGGTCAGCAATAATCAATTCAGAGATGCAAAGTTGAATAAACGCTCAACGACGGTATTGTGCTGGTCCTAGGCTAGAACGTGCTAGAGACGCGGGCCGAGAACACTAACAAAATCATGGCGCTGCACGTAAACAAGGGAGGAGCACACTCTGAATCTCTTGTTTTCTCACTTTTTCCCTCTTTTTTTGCTCCGCGACAATTTTTTTTCGAAAAAGTCTACAAATGGCCTAAAAACTGCCTAGCCAGAATTTTCTAGACTTAGTTTTTTTTAAACTGGAACAATTTTTCTTCTGTGGGTGGCATGGAAGTTAGGGATTCCGATTTGGTCATGACTCGTAGTTGGACGTGACCTAGAAATCAATAACAGGGAAGTAAATAGTGGACTCGGAATAGGATTGGTGGCGGAGATGAATCTGGTGGAACTCGGACTGGTGGCAGGATGGCGTCGGGTATGTGGTGGTTTTACGGAACGGCAGCGGATATTTGGTGGTGTATAGGAACTCAGATTGGTGGAGGATATGTGGTGGTGGTATATGGTAACAGCGATGAAGATAGTGCGATGGCGGCATGAGAAACTGACAGAACTCGAAACTCTAAAGGACTAGACGCTAAGACCAGCAACTCGACACGACGATGCAACCGCAAATTCAACAAAGCAAAACCGTAAAAAGATTATGCAAAAGCTCAGACTGGTTCGGATATGATGAACTAACCGTAATTTTTTTGGCTTTTTCATGGACTGTAGGTATTAAGAACAGACTCAATCTAAACTATGAAAAACTGGAAAATCTCACCGAGCAACCTGGAAATCTGATACCACTGGATAGAGGCAAAGGTGTCCCGATGTTTCGATGATATAGCTATCATTTTCTGTGGGAGTCGACTTTGACGATCGGACTATGAAAGTACGAAGACGTCACGCCTTAGCAATCACTAAACCAACTTCTGAGGGGTTATTGACCACGCCGGAGCATGATCAACCTGACATTGAGTGTCTATTTCCTGCGAGCAAACAAAGACCAAGCAAGAAACTAAGATTGCAATCTGGATATTGTGAATATAAGAAGGAAAGCTTTATTGATGAAAGTGGGGTTCTGTGACATCATGGTCTGGTCATTGAACACAAATAAAGTACTCGAGTTACAACTATGGCGAACTTTAATCTAAACAAAACCCAAAGTCTAAACGACGTCCTAAGTGCTGTATAATGGAGGAGTAGGGGGGATTTTATGACCCCTTGGAGAAGGGGTCCGAAACCAACCCTAACTTTGTTTCCACACACATACGGACTCTAAAAATGGCCTACATTTAAGTATTTCCAAATTACATGGGCCTGGCCCAATAATAAGGTGACGCAACACCTATAATAGCCTCTAGACGAAATTTATGAAGTAGCTTCTTGTATATTTTGTCAAGCCTTCATGAACTCATTATGGTGGCTTCAAAGTCCTGAAATCATCACTTGAAACTCCGTTCTTGTTCCCCTTGCGCATGCCATCTTCTCCATGCTTGATCTTGCTCCAATGTTCATCCTTCTTGTCCAAGCTAGGCCTTTCATTTGTAAGAAAAACAAATGTATCCAATTTAGGCAACACCATTCTCTCATGAACATTAGAATCGTTACCAAGAAACAAAAGTACCTGATAGTTTAATTGGCATGCGCGAGCTCTAGTAATTGGTCCAGTGTGTATAGCATCAGGGTATGTGAGTGTAACAACGGTATTGATGTCCTTATCAAATTGGTTCATACTTTTTACGCGCTTCAGCTTTTTCAACTCCCACACAATACATGAGCGCAAGCAATGGATATAGCACTATGGGTGGAATAGAATATGGTGGTAGAGATTAATATGGAGAAGACCAAAAAGGAGAAAGTCTAACATCGACGCGGCTAATCAACGGGCTATGGAGATGCCCATCAATTGATGTCAATGCAAAGAGTAGGGATTGTCATGCAATGGATGCATTAAGAGCTATAATTGTATGAAAGCTCAAACCGAAAACTAAGTGGGTTTGCATCCAACTTGCTTGCTCTAGAAGACCTCGGGCATTTGAGGAAGCCCATCATTGGAATATATAAGCCAATTTCTATAGTGAAAAATTTGCACTAGTTACATGAAAGTGACTACATAGGAGACTCTCTATATGAAAAGCATGGTGCTACTTTGAAGCACAAGTGTGGAAAAAGATAGTAACATTGCCCCTTCTCTCTTTTTCTCTCATTTATTTATTTTTTTCTCATTTTTTTGGTGGGCTCTCTTTGGCCTCTTTTTTTGGGGGCTCTTTTTGGCCTCTTTTTTTATTTCCTCACTGGGACAATGTTCTAATAATGAATAATGATGATCATCACACTTCTATTTACTTACAACTCAAAATTACAACTCGATACTAGAACAAAATATGACTCTATATGAATGCCTCTAGCAGTGTACCAGGATGTGCAATGATCTAGCCTAACATGTATATAAAAAAATTATGAATGATGGCTGAGCCACAAATAATATGTCAGCTATATGATCATGCAAAGCAATATGACAATGATGATGTGTGTCATAATAACGGAACTGTGGAAGTTGCATGCCAATATATCTCGGAATGGCTATGGAAATGCCATAATAGGTAGGTATAGTGGATGTTTTGAGGAAGATATAAGGAGGCTTATGTGTGATAGAGCATATCATATCACAGGGTTTGGATGCACCGGAAAAGTTTGCACCACATCTTGAGGTGAGAAAGGGTAATGCACGGTACCGAAGAGGCTAGCAAATGGCGGAAAGGTGAGAGTGCGTATAATCCATGGACTCACATTAGTCATAAAGAACTCACATACTTATTGCGAATGTCTATTAGCCCTCGAAGCAAAGTACTACTACGCATGCCCCTAGGGGGAGGTTGGTAGGAGTTAACCATCACGCGCCCCCGACCTTCATGCAAAGGAAGACACTCAATAATAAATCGTGCTCATACTTCTTAGCATCACGAGAGACTATACGTGCATGCTTCGGGAATCATAAACCTTAACACTAATATTCTTACTAAACCACAATAATTCACTAGTACCTCCCACATATTACCATCTCTATATCTCAAAACTATTGCAAGGAATCAAACTTATAATATTCAGTTATCTACATGAAAGTTTTTATTATATCCCTCCTGAATACCTATCATATTAGGACCAATTTCATAACCCATGCATATTGCCATTACTATTATCAAACTCTCAAAATGATATAAGTGAAGCATGAGAGTATAATTATTTCTTTAAAATATAACCACCGTCGTGCTCTAAAAGATATAAGTGAAGTACAAGAGCAACTGCCTAGCTCGAAAGATATAAGTGAAGCACAAAGTGTATTCTAACAAATCATGAATAAATGTGTGTCCCTCTCAAAAGGTGTGTCCAGCAAAGATGATTGTGGCAAACTAAAAAGCAAACAAAGCAAAGACTCGTATAATACACGACGCTGCAAGCAAAACTCATATCATGTGATGAACAAAAATATAGCTCCATGTAATTTACCGATGGTTGGTAGAAGAAAGAGGGGATGCCATCCAAGGCATCCCCAAGCTTAGAGTCTTGGGTGTCCTTGAATTTTACCTTGGGGTGCCTTGGGCATCTCCAAGCATAGGGTCTGCCACTCCTTATTCCTTCATCTATCTCACTTAAAACTTGAAAACTTCAGCACACAAAACTGAACAGAAAACTCATGAGATCCATTAACTTCAGCACACAAAACTCAACAGAAACCCCGTGAGATCCGTTAGTATAACATGCAAATCATAAACTTTAGGTACTGTTGTAAACCCATTCACATTTTATTATTGCATAATACCTACTGTATTCTAACTTCACCATGACTTATACCCCCCGATGGAATCCATATATTCATTAAAACAATAAACTATGCAACAAAAATAGAATATGTCAAAAATAGAATAGTCTGTAATTACCTGGACAAAGGCAATACTTCTGTAACTCCAAAAATTCTGAAAAATTAGGAAAACATGGGAAATTTGTATATCAATTATGTGTAAAAAATTACTATTGTGTTGCATCTCAACAATCGCTAATGTTTTACGCCCCTAGCTAGGCATAATGCATAGTTTCAATTGTTGTCATCCTTAGTTTTTGCATCATTGGATACATGTTCATCGGGAGGCTTTTCAAAAACAATAGGGAACACATCATTAACCAAAATTTTAGCTTTGTTAAGGCAACTTTCCTCAAATCCTTGTTGGTTCCCTTTTACTATCCAAGAATATTGCTGAGTAATACCATTGAAAACTTGTTAGATAATATGTAAAGGAGGAACTTCATTTTAGAATTCTCATCAAAAGTATGATTATCATGAAAAAAATACCTTAACAGATCATCTTCATCGTATAAGAATTCATCTATAATAGGACGTTCATGGTTCATATTATAAAAATCAAAGATCTCCCTAGCCTCACGTACTATATAATCAAATTCATTCATAAGGACGAGAGTAGTTATCTTTTTAGCCTTAGGGTTATTTATAATGGGTAATTCATAGAACAATATTTGCAAACATAAATCTTCTCTCAAGTTTAAGAACAAGTGCTGAAATAGCTTCGGCGCAACTCTTAGTTCATTTATGAATAGGAATGTCATCACAAACCAATGCCCCCATACAATTAAAGATTTCATGAATAACACTTTTTCCTATGATGTTCCCACTTCCGGCGACAAAGATTTTAGAATCCAAATTTGGGGGAATTTCAATTTTAGGAATTTTACCATCCTCACTTTTTTCGATAACAAACTTAGACATGATAGCAAATTCAAGGAAGCAAACAAGCAAATGAAAATATTTTTGTGTTTTTGTAAAATTGTTTTAGAAGTGGGGGAGATGAAAACGAGATGTAAATGGCACATGAAAGTAAGAACATGTAGATGATAGTTTATGCGAAGGTACTTGACAGGTTTTGGTGATGTCTCCCAGGTAACGGCGCAAGAAATTCTTTCTGCTACTTGTGAGCCACGTTGGAATTTCCTCAAAGAGGAGAGGATGGTGCAGTATAGTAGATATAAGTATTTCACCCAGTTAAGAACCAAGGTTATAAATCCAGTAGGAGAACCACGTGAAACCTCATTAGCAGCACCTACACACAAAAGAGCAAATAGTTGCACCCAACGCGATCAAAGGGGTTGTCAATCCCCTTGGCGATTATTTGCAAGAATCATATCCGATAGTGATAGATAGATAAATAAAACACAAAATAAAATAACGGTAAATAAATTGTAGCAAGGTAATTTCGGATTTAATATATGGTAGAAGTAGACCCGGGGGCCATAGTTTTCACCAGAGGCTTCTCTCTGAACAAAAGGCATATAGTGGGTAAAGAAATTACTGTTGGGCAGTTGATAGAAAATCACGTAGGTATGACGATATTCAAGGCAATAATCATGTATATAGGCATCACGTCCAAGTCAAGTTGACCGACTCCTGCCTGCATCTACTACTATTACTCCGCCCATTGACCACTATCCAACATGCATCTCGAGTATTAAGTTCATAAAAAATGGAGTAACGCCTTAAGCAAGATGACATGATGTAGACAAAGTAAATCCAACCAATATGAAGAAACCCCGTTATTTTCCCCTTAATGGAAATAATACAAATACGTGCCTTGTCCCCTTCCGTCACTGGGATATAGGTCACCGCAAGATTGAACCCATTACAAAGCACCTCTCCCATTGCGAGATAAATCAATCTAGTTGGCCAAACCAAATGGATAGGTCAGAGAGAAATACAAAGCTATAATAATCATGCATAAAACAATTTAGAGAAGTCTCAATTAATATTCATGAATAATCTGATCATAAACCTACAATTCATCGGATCCCAACAAACACACCACAAAAGAAGATTACATCGAATAGATCTACAATAAAATCGAGGAGAACAATGTAATAGGTCGATGGTAAACTACTCACACATCATCAGAAGGGCAGCAAGGTTGATGTAGAAGCCCTTCATGATTGATTCCCCCTCTGATAGAGTACCGAAAAAGGCCTCCAGATGGGATCACGGAAGAATAGAAACTTGTGGTGGTGGAAAAAGTATTTTGGCTGGCTCCCCATTGGTTTCCCGATTTTAGAGACTTTATACAGGTGGAATTAGGTTAGATGGAGCCACGAGGGGCCCACAAGGCATCATGGCGCGCTCTGTTGTGTTGCCATCTCCTTGTTTGCCTTCTGGTCTCCTCCCGAAGCTTGTAGGGTCCTCTTGTCCAAAAAAAATCTTCAAAAAGTTTTGTAGCGTTTGGGCTTTGTTCAGTACTGATTTCCTGGAAAAGCAAAAGCAGACAAAAAAAATAACTGGCACTTGGAACTAGGTCAATAGGTTAGTCCCAAAAAATGATATATAATTGCATATAAAATATCCAAAATTGATACTATAATAGCATGGAACAAAGAAAAATTATAGATACGTTGGAGACGTATCAACCGCCTCTAACGAAATCTGCGCATGTACAAGGAACACCGTATGGCGGATTGCTAGTGGAGGTGGCTAGTTGCAACACATGCAAAGCCATAGCGACGGTGCCGAAGCGATCAACTGAAACTGCATGCCACACCTCCACTATATATAGGCATCTGTCACAGGCTCGACACTTGGGCTTCGCACGGATCCTAAAGCCCAAAGTCTTTTCGGCCTGGATCTGATTCCGAGTAGGACCACATCTGACTCGTGGAGCTGAATCTAGCCTCACAGGTTCCTTCCCATAAGCGCATGACCCCTTAGGTTCAAGTCGTCTTGGTCGTAGGTCGGATCACCTCTGACCTTCTCGACTGGTAGGAGCCTCTAGTATGGCGTGCCGACCACCAAGTAGACAATGAAGCCGGTTGGCGAACCTATACAACATGTCACACTTTTTTCCCTTCGCCACACGATATATGTTGTCGAGCTCAAGGGGAGTCTGACATCCTTGTGCTAGCCCAACCTCTTTCTTGTTCAAGTGATGCCGACCACAAACTAGATTATCTCATAATCCTTGTTGCATGGCCATGCTTATCTTGGTCGGATCATACAAGGGGCCCAGAGTATATCTCTCTTGATCGGAGGGGCAAATCCCATCTTACTCGACCATGTCTCGCGGTATGGGTCTGGACAAGCCAGAAACCTACCTTTATAACTACCCAGTTATGGAGTAGTGTTTGGTCAAACCTAAGCAGGTCTGTCACCATCCTGAGTACATGTGCCAGCTCAAATCTTAGGACACCGATGACATATCGCTGCATCTCATGGTTGGGTCTGTCCTACTCGGACCTTATCTGGACTCGGATCCAACCAGATCCTTCTGAGTCCATATTATTCGGATAACATCCAATGATCCATGGCTAGTGAGACTGAGCCATCTACCGTGTCCATATGTCAGTCTATTCAACTGTGCGTCCACATAGCCCTTTTGACTAGGGACCTTTTAGGGCAGTCATCATACAGTGCATAGTCCCACAAACAAGTCATGTACTTGCTGATACACATCATTGGTAACATCCAAGGACTATTGATACGTCTCCATCGTATCTACTTTTCCAAACTCTTTTGCCCTTGTTTTGGACTCTAATTTGCATGATTTGAATGGAACTAACCCGGACTGATGCTGATTTTAGCAGAATTTCGATGGTGTTATTTTTGTGCAGAAATAAAAGTTCTCGGATTGACCTGAAAATTTACGGAGAATATTTTTGGAATATATAAAAAATACTGGCGCAAGAATTATCCAGAGGGGGGCCATCCAGAGGCCACAAGCCCTGGGGGCGCGCCCACCCCCCTAGGGCACGCCCTGTAGGCTTGTGGGCCCCCTGGACCTCCTGCGACCTCAGCTCCAACTCTATATAACCCTATTCGGGGAGAAAAAATCAGAGAGAAGGATTCATCATGTTTTACGATACGGAGCCACCGCTGCCTCCTGTTCTTCATCGGGAGAGCTGATCTGGAGTCCGTTCGAGGCTCCGGACAGGGGGATTCATCGCCATCATCATCACCAACCTTCCTCCATCACCAATTTAATGATGCTCACCACCGGGAGTGAGTAATTCCATTGTAGGCTTGCTGGACGGTGATGGGTTGGATGAGATCTATCATGTAATCGAGTTAGTTTTGTTAGGGTTTGATCCCTAGTATCCACTATGTTCTGAGATTGATGTTGCTATGAGTTTGCTATGCTTAATTCTTGTCACTAGGGCCCGAGTGCCATGATTTCATATCTGAACCTATTATGTTTTCATGAATATATTTGTGTTCTTGATCCTATCTTGCAAGTTGTAGACATCTATTACGTGGTATGATCCGCATACCCCAAGGTGACAATAATTGGGATTCTTTCCGGTGATTACCGTAGTTTGAGGAGTTCATGTATTCACTAAGTGCTAATGCTTTGTTCTGGTTCTCTATTAAAAGGAGGGCTTAATATCCCTTAGTTTCCATTAGGACCCCGCTGCCACGGGAGGGTAGGACAAAAGATGCCATGCAAGTTCTTTTCCATAAGCACGTATGACTATATACGGAATACATGCCTACATTATATTGATGAATTGGAGCTAGTTCTGTGTCACCCTAGGTTATAACTGTCGCATGATGAATGCCATCCGACATAATTATCCATCACTGATCCGATGCGTATGAGCTTTTCACATATTGATCTTTGCTAAGTTACTTTGTCGTTGCTACTGTTAAAATCACTACAAAACTGCTACTATTACTTTTGTCACCGTTACCGTTACTTCCATACTACTTTGCTACTAAAAACTTTGCTGCAGATATTAAGTCTTTCAGGTGTGGTTGAATTGACAACTCAGCTGCTAATACTCGTGAATATTCTTTGTCTCCCCTTGTGTCGAATCAATAAATTTGGGTTGAATACTCTACCCTCAAAAACTGTTGCGATCCCCTATACTTGTGGGCTATCAACTATCTTTATTCATAAACACATAGGAAATATCATTATACATGATTGCATCTAGGGCATACCTCCAACAGTCTCCCACTTGCACTAGAGTCAATCAAATAGACATCAAATGCCCATAGCTCTAACATGCCCCTCATGCTTGGGTTGTGGAAGCGGCTTAGTCAGTGGATCTGCAACATTTGCATCTGTGTGAATTTTGCATAATTTTATATCAGCACTCTTGATGATCTTTCATATCAGGTGATGTTTCCGATCTATGTGTCTGGTCTTATGGTGGTTCCTCGGCTCCTTGGCTTGTGCAATGGCACTAGAATTATCACAATAAAGGTCCAATGATTTTACCAAGGCTGGGAAAATACCAAGATCATCCAGAAAGTTCCGGATCCAAACACCTTCCTTTGCAGCTTCACAAGCCGCAATGTATTCGGCTTCTGCGGTAGAATCGGCCACCATATCTTTCTTGGAACTCATCCATCTCACTGCTCCTCCGTTCATGACATACACGAATCTGGACTATGGTCGACAATCATCTCTGTCAGTTTGGAAACTAGCATCGGCGTAACCCTTTATGACGAGCTCTTCCTCACCTCCATAACCAAGAAACATTTCCTTAGTCCTTTTTAGGTACTTTAGAATATTCTTCACCGCCGCCAAGTGACTCTCACTTGGGTTGGCATGGTATCTGCTTGTTAAGCTTATTGCAAAAGCAACATCAAGCTGAGTACATATCATGGTATGCATGATGGTATAGTCCATGGGCCGGACCGGCGGCCCGGTAATGAGGAAGGACTCCAGAGGCCTCGAACCTATGGCGTGATCATGTCGAACTCTACCGATGACTTGACATGTACTCCAAGGATATCAATTAAGTTCGGCATGTATCCCCTAGATGGCAACCGACTATGTGTAACCCTAGATATCCCTGGTGCCTATATAAACCGGAGGGTTTAGCCTGTAGAGGGACATCGATTATCATCATCCTTAGCCTTAGGGTTTAGTCCACAACTTACGATCTCGAGGTAGATCAACTCTGTACTTTGATACACCCATAATATATGCAAGAGCAGGATGTAGGGTTTTACCTCCTCGGGAGGGCCCGAACCTAGGAAAAACATTGTGTCCCTTGTCTCCTGTTACTCATCGATCTGATCTCACAGCTCGGCCCCCTACCCGAGGTCTGCCGGTTTTGACACCGACATTTGTACTTTCATTGAGAGCTTGCTGTTAGATCGCCAAGGGTTGATGGCTCGCTTGCAAATTGTTAGTAGTATTGGCTGCGGTGACATCTTCGTCCCCGACCAACTTTTCTACTTTGTCAGCATGGTGATGCTCACTGATCCGACTGACCGCTTGGGCCATGTCGAGAACTTTGCCCCAAACCAAGTCGTCATGTTCGGAAGCCTGGAGTACACCACGAACGCCCCAGGTGATCTAGTCCTCTCAGGATGGATCTCAGATCAGCTCGTAGATCCCTCCGGCGCTGTGGCCCTGAAACTAGGTTTTGACCAGATCCTCGGATCGGGCCTGTCACTAGAACCGACCCCGGAGATACATTTGTTGGTCGCGACATCTGACCCGTCCCCTGCCTCCCCAGATGTTAGCCTTGAGCCAAGTTCGTCTTCGGATCCGGAAGCGGCTGCCTCCGACGTAATTTCTTCCCATGTCAACCAGGGGTAAAGCCCTGGACGAGCGAGATGATGGGGCCGCATCAAGCTGCCCGAACACCGAGGAGCTGTCCCAGATAAACAAGGTACTGGATCGAATCCAAAACTTGGTGATCTCATCCACTATTTATGATCAGATCGGATGTAAAGCCGATAACCGAGATTTTTTTATCTAGCCCACCACGCACCTAGTCACCATGGTTGAAGACTTGATCGACACGCTCGACTACGGCTCTGAAGAAGTCATTGACATAGAGGAAGAGTTCAGCAACGACGCCAGCGCGAACCTACCCGTGACCATATCCCATACGGGGAATTGGGCCATGACTTCTACCTAGGAAGTTTACATGGTCGACACTCCTAAAGACAATTCCAAGGATGAACCTAACACTACTGGAATCAGGGAATTTGCCATCAGCCAGTTCTTTGCTGTCTGCTAGTGGACGGCACAAAAGGTCTTTGTCGTCTGCATCCAAAACGCAGCCGGCAAAGAACTGGCTAATGGCAAATTTACAGTTTGCCATCAGCCAGTTCTTTGTCGTCTGCCAACGGACAGCAAAGGGCCCAAAGGCAGACGGCAAAGAGACCAATAGGGCTCCAATGGACCCTGGAGCTGGTTAGGTCAGACGGACGGGCTGGATGCCGTCCGCCTGATCTTTGCCGTCTGCTTGGTTCCTCTTTGCCGTCCGACAGCTGACAGCAAAGAAGGATACCTAACTAACGACCGTTCCCCCCGGCCCCACCACTCTTTGCCGTCTGCTAGCCAACCTCTTTGTCATCTGCTAGCAGACGACAAAGAAGGGACCTAACTAATATCGGACGTGCCCCCCCCCCGGCCGCACCCCTCTCTCTCCCCCCACCTCACCCGCGCGCCGCCCCCCGGAGCCAGAGCAGCCGCTGGCCAGCCCCGCCCCTTGGAGCCAGACCCGCCGTTGGCCAGCCCGCCCCGCCCCGCCCCCCGGACCCAGGCCGTCGGCCACCCCGCCCCATCGCCGGATCAAGGCCGCACAGCCCTTGCACCGCCCCGCCGCGCCGCTGGAGCCATGCCGCGCCGCCCCTCCCCATGGCCTTCCTCCACCGCCCCCCTCCCCGCGGCGATCCTCCACTGGCCGACCTCGCTGTAGCCAAGCAAGGTGAGGTTCATTTTTTCTATTTTTTCTTCTGTTTTTTGCTGTTTAGGTTTAGGTTTAGTGCTAGGTGTAGGTTAGTAATAGGTTTAGGTTTAGATAATTAGAAGAGGAAGAAGAAATACAAAAAAAGAATAAGTAGAAGAAGAGGAAAAAGGAAAAGAAGAAGAAGAAGAAGGAATAGAGGAGAAAAAAAATAGAATAGTACTTATATGTGCAGTTATATTTTATCGGGATTGAATATTTGTGTTGATCGGGTGGATTTAAATGTGCAGTTGTTTCGTCACTGCGAGGGTCTGGTGTTCGACGACCTCCCCGTGCGTTCGAGCTCTGCCCCTGCGTTCGTGGGTGAGCACAAATGACATCTCCTCCTCTCCCCTTCATTTGCTCTGTTGCGGTCTTCGTGCCGATGAAACTTGCTAGCTATAGGTAGATTAAATCATCAGTATGCGTGACCAGTATGCGTCTCCCGTTTGAAAGGGTTACAGTTATAAATATGCATGCATTTGCATATTTATAACCATGATTCTTTTGAATTGTCCAACATTATCCATGGACAGCCCGAGTATGTGTAGATTGGGTTCGTTTTCCCATATGCTCTGCTCCGGATCTGATGCATAATTTCGTCAGTGCCTCCCTGTTGTTCTCCAGGTACACATCCTCTCTGTTTATTGCAGAGACATGTATCAGGAGAACAACAGGGAGGTGCTGCCAACATTTTGCGTCAGATCCGGTGCAGAGCATGGGAAAACGAACCCAATCTACACATACTCAGGTGGGATTAGGACCTATCTTTACCTATTAGCGTGTAGGTTGCATGGACATAATAAAACTGACAAACTTGATTAACTGATGAATATATATGCCGAATTATATATATATATATATATATTTCTTGTGTGTCCAGTAGCTAGGCAAGATGAGTGATCATGCGTGGATGTACACCGATTACACTAGTCAGAAAGACATGACCAATGAATGGTTAACAAAAACCAAGGGGTTTGTGAGAGACGCATTTGCAAATGGCCAAAGAAAAACCTGGTGCCCCTGTGTTTGGTGCGACAACTTTTAGAAGAGGACAGAGGATGAAATGGGTAAACACGTGTAGAAGTGGGGTTTTACACCTGCTTATACGGTGTGGACATTTCATGGTGAGTCTGCCCAATGTGTCAGAGCTGAGGTGGTTCGTCGTCGCACCAACGAGCATGGTACCGGCATCAAAGACATGGTGGAAGACTTTGATGATGCTCGGGATTCGGACGATGAGATGGAGGAATCTGCAAAGGCCTTCAATGAAATGTTGGAGTCTTCAAAACATCCTCTCCACGAGCACACTGAGCTTTGTCAGCTGGATGCCATCGCACAAGTAATGCCTCTGAAGGCTCAATTCAACTTGGGCAGAGAATGCTACGATGTGATGATGACAGTATTTGGACACTTTCTACCTAGAGGCCATGTAATGCTTGCAAACCTGTACCGGTCGGACAAAATCCTCCATGCACTTAAGATGCCCTATGAGAAGATAGATGCCTATGAGAAAGGATGTGCCTTATTTAGCCTTGAGTATGCGGACTTGAACTATTGTCCCATTTGCAAGTCTTCCAGGTATGTTGTGGTAGACAACGGTATGGGCGAGAAGAGGCGGACCAAAATCCCCGTTAATGTTCTTCGGTATATGCCAATCGTACCAAGACTTCAACTTCTTTTCATGGTCGAAGAGACGGCCAGACAGATGACATGGCACAAAATGGGCAAAAGAACCGAACTAGATGCAGATGGGAATCAGATGATGGTACACACATCGGATGGTTCTGCGCGGAAGCACTTCGATGCATTACATGAACAAAAAGCGGCAGATCCAAGGCATCCTTGAGTCGCCATCAGCACGGATGGGTTCAATGTGTTTGGTCTGACGGCAACCCAATACAGTTGTTGGCCTGTATTTGTCATTCCACTCAATCTCCCCCCCCCCCGGACAGATTATGCAAAGAAAGAACATTTTCCTGATGTTGATAATTCCAGGGCCCAACTATCCGGGGAAGAATATGAATGTGTACATGCAACCGCTTAAGGATGAATTGCAAGAAGCTTGGGATAATGGGTTCAAGACATACGACGCCGCTAGCAAACAAAACTTCATAATGCGCTATTCATTGGCTGGTGTGTGCATTGAAGGTTCTCGTGCCCCATATGCAAGGCAGCTCTTCAGTTTCATTGGCTTCAGGCAGGTCACAAGTTTTCTTGCTTCGACTTGCAGAGACAGTTCCTGGATCCTCGCCATAAGTTCAGAAAAGACAAGAAGAACTTCATCAAAGGTAGAGTTGTCAAAAACTCAGCAGCACCTGCGTTGACAGACCAACAGACCCTGGATCAGGTAAACGCTCTCGAGCCAGATCCAGAGCGTCCAGGGTATTTCAAGGGGTATAATTCGGAACACGCCTGGACTCACAAGACATGCTTGTGGGATATGCCTTACTTCAAAGACCTCCTTTGCCCACACAACATCAACGTGATGCACACTAAAAAGAATATCGCTGAGGCCCTTTTCGGTACATTGTTTGTCATAGAGGGGAAGTCAAAGGATAATCCTAAGGCTAGAGTCGATCAGGAGGCTCTATGTGATAGACCATTACAAAACATGCGACAACCGAAAGGAAAGAAAAACTGGACGAAGCCAAAGGCATGGTTCAATCTTGGAAGGCCAGCTATGAGGGAAATTATCTTGTGGGTGAAAATGCACTTGATGTTCCCCGATGGGTATACAACGAATCTAAAGAGGGGAGCGAGTCTTGAAAAATTGAAAATATTTGATCTCAAGAGTCATGATTGGCACATATGGCTTGAGTGGGTAATGCCGGTGATGTTGCGTGGCCTTATCCCTGAGGATGAATGTCTAGTACTGGCAGAGCTGAGCTATTTCTTCTGTGTTCTTTGTGCGAAAGGACTATCGCCTGGTGTGCAAGATGAAATAGAAGAGTTGGCGCCGGAGTTGATCTGCAAGTTAGAGAAGATCTTTCCATCGGGCTTCTTTAATCCAATGCAGCATTTGATTTTGCATCTCCCGACCAAGGCAAGAAGTGGGGGGGGGGCATGCAAAATCGTTGGTGCTACGCAACTGAGAGGATGCAGAAGACGCTTCATGCAAAATGTAAAAATAAACATAGAATTCAAGCATCGATGGCCGAGATATTCATTACTGAGGAGGCGGCAAACTTCGTGACAGCACACTACGAAGCCAAAAATTGTCATTTGCACAATCCGAAGACTTGGTACAATGCTGGGGATCCTAAAAAAGGTGGATCCAACCTCAAGCTATTCAAAGGGAAGCTCGCACCAGCTGGTGCTTCGAAAGCAATAGCGTTGGATGTCGAAGAATGGTGGACCATTTCATTGTATATCTTCAACAACCTAACAGAAGTGCGGCCGTACATCGAGAAAGTTCTCCGTACATTGTTTCGCAACTTCTAATTCCTTTGAACTCCTATTATTCCCGGATATTTGATATAGTTGATACGTCGCCAAATTCTCGGATGGAGCGGTGATCCAAAAGGATTCCATTGAAGAGTATGAGCTTCTGTCAAAGCATGGAGGCGGCTATCCCGGTTTCATCTCTTGGTTCAAACAAAAAGTAATTTCCATTAGACCATTTCATTTCTTCATCTAATTTGCGGCTAATGCAACAATCCTTTCGTATTAAACTTGTAGGCTAATTCAGAGTCTATGGACGCCGAATTGAGACAAGTCGCTAATGGTTTTGACTATAATGTCTGTTCATTTGACAAATACGACATCAACGGGTATCGCTTTCGTACCTTTGGCAAAGAGCTATCTATGGCCGACCGAAATTCTACAAATTGTTGTGTCTCTGCTATCGGCAAAGGAGGTACCGAGTATTATAGAAGAGTTGAAGCAATTTATGAACTTCTATTCTATGGTGAAAACCCACCGAACGTCGTAGTCTTGAAATGTTATTGGTTCCAGCCGAAGGAGACTAGAAGGACTCATGAACATATAGGGCTAGTCGAAATCAAACAAAGCACCAATTTCGATGTTCCCGATGTCTATATTACGGCTCAATAGGTGACCAAAGTTTTCTATCTACCATGGGCCTGCCAAACTGATCCATATCTGAATGGTTGGGATGTCGTTTATGAAGTGCCGTCACGTGTTAGACCACCTCCCCCCAATGAAGAGGATTATGAACCTCACATTAACCTAGACACATATGAAGGAGAATTCTTCCAAGAAACACGTCTTTCCAAAAAACGTTTCAAGAACCGCTCTACTTCACCCCAGAACATTGAAGTAGACACCGACAGTGAATCTGATTTCACCCCTGAGCCGAAACAAGAAGAGGTTACTGTTGCAGATGACCTGTCAATGCTTGACCGATTACATAAATGAGGCCTTCCACATGTTGATGCCGCTGAACCCGATGAGCATGTCATTCATGATAGTGATGATGATGATGCATTTATTGATCCCGGAGCATATATAGACGATCAAGATTATTATTAGTTCATGTCAGGTATTCAATTTTTATTATATACATATATATTATTAGTTCATGTTAGGTATTCAAATGTTTTTATGTTGTACATGATGATGATACACTTAAATTATATACATATTATTATTCATGTTGGTATTCAATTTTTTTTATGTTGTACTAATTTTGTTTACTCTTTGTCATGGCAGGTGTTGAAAGATGGTGGGCGCAGGTCCAGAGCGCTCTGAGGCTCCTTCTTTGTCGGCGCGTGGTGGGAGGGGTACTTCCATTCCACCCCAGTCTCTCTGGAGAGCGTTGCTTGACAGTATGCAGACACCGGTGGGCGCTTCTTTGTCGGCGTTGTTGCCCACCGGGAGAGCAGGTCGGGGGAAGAAGAGAGGTAGTAGAGGTGCACGTGGCCGCTGGAGAGGTAGGCAGGCTGCTACGCCTTCCTCGCCGCCACCCCCAGCTGATTCACCCGAGCACAGGACTGCTAGGGTGGACACGTCTAAGGAGGAGGCTACGCGGACTCCGGTCCACGAGCCTCGGGTCGACGGGCCTTCGGCCCATGAGACTCCGGACCAGGCTACGTCCCAGGAGACATCCAGATGGGGTACCTGGCCGGATCCACCTGACGGGCCGAGTGGCCATGCTGATGGTGGCGGGGATTAGATTTCTGATAGCAAGGGCGAGGTGGTTGAGAGGGGTACCATCTACCAGCGTGGTAGTACATGGCTCCCGTCGGTGCCGGTGACCCGCGAGCAGAGGTGGTTGATTAGGCCTGATGGGGAGAGGTAAGTGCATTTACTCTTTTTGTACCTTTTACCTTCATGTTTCTTCAAATATCTAATGCGTTGGCCTTGTCATACTGCAGGGGTTGGCTACACGCCCAGGATGTCCGCAGGCCCAACACCTTCCTTGGTGTGATTTGCTGGCAAAACTTCTCGAGGTTTGTCACGTTGCCCGATGAGGGTCAGTTTCCACAGTTAGGATTGAGCTGGGAGCACTACTTGGCTGCCCCGGCCCCGCCGGAGGAGATGATCGACGGTGTCTTGTGCCACACGAGGGCCGACATCGTGATCAGAAAGTTTTGGGTAATTTCTCCTTTACACAATTAAAAATCAACAATAGCTAGTTATTGTACTAATCAGTGTTGTCTCATTTGATTGCAGACCTTCTACAGGTGTGAGGAGGGATACGAGGAGGCCGCGACACAGGTTATCGATGCCGAGTGCAAGCGCCTACTACAAAACTTACGGCACGAGGCTCGGCCGCAGGCTGATAGAGGCGAGGGTGTCCCGATCTTTCGATGAGATGATAGTTATTGTTTTTGGTGGAGTAGACTTTGACGATCCGACTACGAACGTGCGAGGACGTCGCGCCTTAGCAATCGCTAAACCAACTCGGAGAGGTTATTGACCACGCCGGAGCACAATCAACCTGACCACGAGGGTCTATCTCCTGCAAGCAAACGAAGAACAAGCAAGAAACTAAGATTTGCAATCTGGATATTGCGAATATAAGATGAAAGCTTTATTGATCAAGGTGGGGTTCTGTGACGTCTTGGTCTGGTCGTTGAACACAAACGAAGTACGCGAAGTTGCAGCTATGGCGAACTTTTAATCTAAACAAAACCCAAAGTCTAAACGGTGCCCTAAGGGCTGTATATATGGAGGAAGAGGGGGGGATTTCGTGGCCCTTGAAGGAGGGGTCCGAAACCAACCCTATCTCTTGTTTCCCCACACATACGGACTCTAAAAATAGCCTATACTCAAGTATTTCGAAATTACATGGGCCTGGCCCAATAATAAGGTGACGCAGCACCTATAATAGTCTCTGGACGAAATTTATGAAGTGGCATCTTGTATATTTCGTCCAAGGCTTCCTGCACTCCTTATGGTGGCTTCAAAGTCCTGAAATCATCACTTGTAACTCCGTTCTTGTTCCCCTTGCGCATGCCATCATCTCCATGCTTGAACTTGCTCCAAGGTTCCTCTTTCTTGTCCAAGCTAGGCCCTTCATTTGTAAGCAAAACAAATGTATCCAATTTAGGCAGCATCATATTCTCATGAACTTTAGAATCATTACCAAGAAACGAAAGTACCTGATAATTTAATTGGCGTGCGCGAGCTCTAGTAATTGGTCCAGTATGTATAGAAGCAGAGGCTGTGGGTGTAACAATGGTATTGATGTCCTCATCAGCAGCGGTGGTGGTATATGGTGCGGCGGCGGCGTGACAAACTGTGACAGAACTCGAAACTCTAAGGACTAGACGCTAAGACCAGGAACTAGACACGACGATGCAACCGCAAACTCAACAAAGCAAAAACCCTAAAAAGATTATGCAAAGGCTCAGATTGGTTCGGATATGATGAACTAACCCTAATTTTTTTTTTTGGCTTTTTCGTGGACTGTAGGTATGAAGAACAGACTCGATCTAAACTACGAAAAACTGTAAAATCTCACCGAGCAACCTGGAAATCTGATACCACTTGATAGAGGCGAGGGTGTCCCGATCTTTCGATGAGATGATAGCTATCGTTTTTGGTGGAGTAGACTTTGACGATCCGACTATGAACGTGCGAGGACGTCGCGCCTTAGCAATCGCTAAACCAACTCCGAGAGGTTATTGACCATGCCGGAGCACAATCAACCTGACCACGAGGGTCTATCTCCTGCAAGCAAACGAAGAACAAGCAAGAAACTAAGATTTGCAATCTGGATATTGCGAATATAAGATGAAAGCTTTATTGATCAAGGTGGGGTTCTGTGACGTCTTGGTCTGGTCGTTGAACACAAACGAAGTACGCGAAGTTGCAGCTATGGCGAACTTTTAATCTAAACAAAACCCAAAGTCTAAACGGTGCCCTAAGGGCTGTATATATGGAGGAAGAGGGGGGGATTTCGTGGCCCTTGAAGGAGGGGTCCGAAACCAACCCTATCTCTTGTTTCCCCACACATACGGACTCTAAAAATAGCCTATACTCAAGTATTTCGAAATTACATGGGCCTGGCCCAATAATAAGGTGACGCAGCACATATAATAGCCTCTGGACGAAATTTATGAAGTGGCATCTTGTATATTTCGTCCAAGGCTTCCTGCACTCCTTATGGTGGCTTCAAAGTCCTGAAATCATCACTTGTAACTCCGTTCTTGTTCCCCTTGCGCATGCCATCATCTCCATGCTTGAACTTGCTCCAAGGTTCCTCTTTCTTGTCCAAGCTAGGCCCTTCATTTGTAAACAAAACAAATGTATCCAATTTAGGCAGCATCATATTCTCATGAACTTTAGAATCATTACCAAGAAACGAAAGTACCTGATAATTTAATTGGCGTGCGCGAGCTCTAGTAATTGGTCCAGTATGTATAGAAGCAGGGGCTGTGGGTGTAACAATGGTATTGATGTCCTCATCATCCTCCCCTTCTTGAAATGAAGTCGTCCTCGACGGAAGCTCATCTTCCTCACCCAAATAAGGCTTTAGATCTGCAATGTTAAAAGTGGGACTAACCCCAAAATCTGCAGGCAGCTCAAGTTTATATGCGTTATCATTTATTTTCTCTAACACCTTAAAAGGACCATCAGCACGTGGCATTAGCTTTGATTTGCGCAAATCAGGAAATCTATCCTTACGCAAATGTAACCAAACAAGATCTCCAGGTGCAAACACAACATGTTTTCTACCCTTATCTCCAGCAAGTTTATATTTAGCATTCATACGCTCAATGTTCTCCTTAGTTAACTCATGCATTTTTAAGATCAATTCAGCACGTTGTTTAGCATCAAAATTAACCTTCTCCGAAGATGGAAGAGGCAACAAATCAATTGGTGCACGAGGAAGGAAACCATACACAATTTCAAAAGGACACATCTTAGTAGTAGAATGCAATGAATGATTATAAGCAAATTCAATATGAGGCAAGCATTCTTCCCACATTTTCTTGTTATTCTTCAAAACAGCCCTAAGCATAGTAGACAATGTTCTGTTGACTACTTCAGTTTGTCCATCAGTTTGGGGGTGACATGTAGTACTAAAAAGCAGTTTAGTCCCCAACTTAGCCCATAAACATCTCCAAAAGTGGCTAAGAAATTTCGTATCACGATCTGAAACAATAGTATTTGGCACACCATGCAAGCGTATAATTTCACGAAAGAACAAATCAGCAACATTAACAGCATCATCGCTTTTATGAAATGGTATAAAGTGTGCCATTTTCGAGAACCTATCCACGACAACAAATATGCTATCCCTCCCCTTCTTTGTTCGAGGTAAACCTAAAACAAAGTCCATAGATATATCCTCCCAAGGAACACTAGGTACAGGCAAAGGCATATATAAACCATGAGGATTGAGTCGTGACTTAGCTTTTTGACATGTAGTGCAGCGAGCAACAAAACGCTCAACATCCCGTCTCATCTTTGGCCAAAAGAAATGTGTAGCAAGTATATCCTCCGTCTTCTTCACGCCAAAGTGTCCCATTAATCCTCCTCCATGCGCCTCCTGCAACAACAAAAGACGAACGGAGCTAGCTGGAATGCATAGCTTGTTAGCACGAAACACAAATCCATCGTTAACGACGAACTTGTTCCATGTTCTCCCTTCCTTACAATTCTGCAATACATCTTTAAATTCAGCATCATGCACATATTGATCTTTGATGGTCTCCAAACCAAATATTTTAAAGTCAAGTTGTGAAAGCATAGTATAACGACGAGACAATGCATCAGCAATAACATTTTCTTTACCCTTCTTGTGTTTAGTGACATAAGGGAAAGTCTCAATAAATTCAACCCATTTAGCATGTCTACGGTTCAGTTTTGCTTGACTTTTAATGTGTTTCAAAGATTCATGATCAGAATGTATAACAAATTCTTTGGGCCATAAATAATGTTGCCATGTTTCTAAGGTCCGAACAAGAGCATATAATTCTTTATCATAAGTAGAATAGTTCAGACTAGGCCCACTCAATTTTTCAGAAAAGTATGCAACAGGTTTGCCATCTTGTAATTAAACACCTCCTAATCCAATTCCACTAGCATCACATTCAAGCTCAAAAGTCTTATTAAAATCAGGAAGTTGGAGTAAAGGAGCATGTGTCAACTTATCTTTCAATACCGTGAAGGCTTCTTCCTGTGAGGTACCCCAAACAAAAGGCACATCCTTCTTTGTAAGCTCATTGAGAGGTGCAGCAATGGTGCTGAAATCTCTCAAAAAATGCCTATAGAAACCAGCGAGGCCAAGGAAACTCCTCACTTGTGTGACCGTTTTGGGCTGCGGCCAACTCTCAATAGCTTCAATCTTGGCTTTATCAACTTCAATTCCCTGTGGAGTAACAACATAGCCAAGAAAAGTTACTCGGTCGGTGCAAAAGGTGCACTTCCCAAGGTTGCCAAACAAACGTGCATCACGTAGAGCAATAAAAACAACACGTAAATGTTCCAAATGTTCCTCCAAAGATCTGCTATAAATCAATATATCATCAAAGTAAACTACCACAAATCGTCCAATGAAAGCACGTAAAACTTCGTTCATTAATCTCATGAAAGTACTAGGTGCATTAGTTAACCCAAAAGGCATGACTAACCACTCATATAAACCGAACTTAGTTTTAAATGCTGTTTTCCATTCATCTCCCAATTTCATACGAATTTGATGGTATCCACTATGCAAATCAACTTTGGAGAATATTGTAGAGCCACTCAATTCATCAAGCATATCATCTAGCCTAGGAATAGGATGACGATAACGAATAGTAATATTATTAATGCCTCTACAATCAACACACATACGCGACGTACCATCCTTTTTTTGGCACTAGTATAATAGGAACAGCACAAGGACTAAGAGATTCGCGTATATAACCTTTGTCGAGCAGCTCCTGTACTTGACGCATAATCTCCTTCGTCTCCTCTGGATTGGTACGGTATGGCGCACGGTTTGGCAACGAAGCACCGGGAATTAAGTCAATCTCGTGCTCAATCCCGCGAATAGGTGGTAATCCCGGTGGCACGTCTTGTGGAAAGACGTCAGCGAACTCCTGCAAAATGTTAGTGACCGCAGGAGGCAAAGAGGAAGGCACGTCCTCGAATGAAAATAACGCCTCTTTGCACAAAAAAGCATAGCAAACAGAATTGCTGAAATCTAGCTCATCAATATCAGATTTGGTGGCAAGTAAGCATGCACTTTTCAATTTAATTTCAGAAGCAACACTAGATGGTTTATTATTAGGCTTCATTTGTTGCTCAAATTCTTTTGCCACAATCTGATTTTCACTCTTATTTTTCTCCTGCTTTGCTTTACTAGCTCTATTAATATCATCTTTCAAAATAGAATCAGGAGTCATAGGAAGCAAAGTAATATGTTTATCCTTATGAACAAGAGTATACTGATTGTTTCTACCATGGTGTACAGAATTTTTATCAAATTGCCATGGTCTACCAAGTAATAATGAACATGCTTGCATGGGTACCACATCACAATCAACATAATCAGCATATGTAGAGATACTAAAATGCACACGAACAGTACGTGTTACCTTAACCTTGCCGCTGTTGTTGAACCATTGGATATAGTAAGGATGTGGATGTGGTCTTGTGGTGAGAGATAGCTTCTCCACCATCTCCATGCTAGCCAAGTTGTTGGACAAGAAAGAGGAACCTTGGAGCAAGTTCAAGCATGGAGATGATGGCATGCGCAAGGGGAACAAGAACGGAGTTACAAGTGATGATTTCAGGACTTTGAAGCCACCATAATGAGTGCAGGAAGCCTTGGACAAAATATACAAGATGTCACTTCATAAATTTCGTCCAGAGGCTATTATAGGTGCTGCGTCACCTTATTATTGGGCCAGGCCCATGTAATTTCGAAATACTTGAGTATAGGCTGTTTTTAGAGTCCGTATGTGTGGGGAAACAAGAGATAGGGTTGGTTTCGGACCCCTCCTTCAAGGGCCACGAAATCCCCTCCTCTTCCTCCATATATACAGCCCTTAGGGCACCGTTTAGACTTTGGGTTTTGTTTAGATTAAAAGTTCGCCATAGCTGCAACTTCGCGTACTTCGTTTGTGTTCAACGACCAGACCAAGACGTCCCAGAACCCCACCTTGATCAATAAAGCTTTCATCTTATATTCGCAATATCCAGATTGCAAATCTTAGTTTCTTGCTTGTTCTTCGTTTGCTTGCAGGAGATAGACCCTCGTGGTCAGGTTGATTGTGCTCCGGCGTGGTCAATAACCTCTCGGAGTTGGTTTAGCGATTGCTAAGGCGCGACGTCCTCGCACGTTCGTAGTCGGATCGTCAAAGTCTACTCCACCAAAAACGATAGCTATCATCTCATCGAAAGATCGGGACACCCTCGCCTCTATCAGCTTACAAAGGCCGACCCGTTTGACTTGGTCAAAAGCTAGCGGGCTGGCCCATTGATGAGGACATCAATACCATTGTTACACCCACAGCCCCTGCTTCTATACATACTGGACCAATTACTAGAGCTCGCGCACGCCAATTAAAATATCAGGTACTTTCGTTTCTTGGTAATGATTCTAAAGTTCATGAGAATATGATGCTGCCTAAATTGGATACATTTGTTTTGCTTACAAATGAAGGGCCTAGCTTGGACAAGAAAGAGGAACCTTGGAGCAAGATCAAGCATGGAGATGATGGCATGCACAAGGGGAACAAGAACGGAGTTACAAGTGATGATTTCAGGACTTTGAAGCCACCATAATGAGTGCAGGAAGCCTTGGATGAAATATACAAGATGTCACTTCATAAATTTCGTCCAGAGGCTATTATAGGTGCTGCGTCACCTTATTATTGGGCCAGGCCCATGTAATTTCGAAATACTTGAGTATAGGCTGTTTTTAGAGTCCGTATGTGTGGGGAAACAAGAGATAGGGTTGGTTTCGGACCCCTCCTTCAAGGGCCACGAAATCCCCTCCTCTTCCTCCATATATACAGCCCTTAGGGCACCGTTTAGACTTTGGGTTTTGTTTAGATTAAAAGTTCGCCATAGCTGCAACTTCGCGTACTTCGTTTGTGTTCAACGACCAGACCAAGACGTCACAGAACCCCACCTTGATCAATAAAGCTTTCATCTTATATTCGCAATATCCAGATTGCAAATCTTAGTTTCTTGCTTGTTCTTCGTTTGCTTGCAGGAGATAGACCCTCGTGGTCAGGTTGATTGTGCTCCGGCGTGGTCAATAACCTCTCGGAGTTGGTTTAGCGATTGCTAAGGCGCGACGTCCTCGCACGTTCGTAGTCGGATCGTCAAAGTCTACTCCACCAAAAACGATAGCTATCATCTCATTGAAAGATCGGGACACCCTCGCCTGTACTTGACGCATAATCTCCTTCGTCTCCTCTGGATTGGTACGGTATGGCGCACGGTTTGGCAACGAAGCACCGGGAATTAAGTCAATCTGATGCTCAATCCCGCGAATAGGTGGTAATCCCGGTGGCACGTCTTGTGGAAAGACGTCAGCGAACTCCTGCAAAATGTTAGTGACCGCAGGAGGCAAAGAGGAAGGCACGTCCTCGAATGAAAATAACGCCTCTTTGCACACAAAAGCATAGCAAACAGAATTGCTGAAATCTAGCTCATCAATATCAGATTTGGTGGCAAGTAAGCATGCACTTTTCAATTTAATTTCAGAAGCAACACTAGATGGTTTATTATTAGGCTTCATTTGTTGCTCAAATTCTTTTGCCACAATCTGATTTTCACTCTTATTTTTCTCCTGCTTTGCTTTACTAGCTCTATTAATATCATCTTTCAAAATAGAATCAGGAGTAATAGGAAGCAAAGTAATATGTTTATCCTTATGAACAAGAGTATACTGATTGTTTCTACCATGGTGTACAGAATTTTTATCAAATTGCCATGGTCTACCAAGTAATAATGAACATGCTTGCATGGGTACCACATCACAATCAACATAATCAGCATATGTAGAGATACTAAAATGCACACGAACAGTACGTGTTACCTTAACCTTGCCGCTGTTGTTGAACCATTGGATATAGTAAGGATGTGGATGTGGTCTTGTGGTGAGAGATAGCTTCTCCACCATCTCCATGCTAGCCAAGTTGTTGCAGCTCCCTCCATCTATGATGACGCGAACAGAACGTTCCTTCACAACTCCCTTTGTATGGAACAAATTATGCCTCTGATTTTGCTCAGCTTGTGTGACCTGCACACTCAAAACACATTGAGCAACTAAACATTCATACCTGTCAGCGTCTTCAGGAGCCATGTATTGCGTCTCATGATCAGAATCATCTCCACCGTGTTCTTCACTTGTAATAAGAGCCAAAGTCTCCTCCTCATAATCACTAGCGGACTCATACCCACCATCCTCAGTAGCAATCATAACACGCGGAGATTGGCATTCTCTCGCATAATGACCTCTTCCCTTACAACGACGACAAATAATATCATGTGTGTGCCCTGTTGATGCCATAGATGAAGAAGAGCTCTGGGCAGGCCCAGAAGGTGTACTCTTGGCAGATGGTGGTGGTGGTGCCTGTTTTCTTGTATCTCGGTTGGAATTGGCGGCTGAAGTCAGTGGTGCCGCAGTAGGACGTGTGGGAGTAGAGGAGGCACGCGGTGTCCATGATGAAGATCGACCTGCAGAAAAATTAGTTCGCGTCAATGCCTGTCGATCCTGCACTTCACGTTCAGCTTTACAAGCAAGATGGAATAAACGAGTGATATTATTATACTCCTTATACTCTAGAATGGTCTGAATCTCTCTATTTAATCCACCCATGAAACGTGCAAGCATAGCTTCATTCTCCTCAACAATACCACATCTAATCATGCCAGTTTGTAATTCCTGATAATATTCTTCTACAGAATTTTTTCCTTGTCTTAAGCGCTGCAATTTTTGAAGTAATTCACGTTGATAATACGGTGGAACCCAACGAGTACGCATAGCAGTTTTCAAAGCAGCCCACGTAGCTGGAATAGGATATAATCTACAATGTTCAGACCACCATACACATGCAAAACTAGTGAAAGCACAAACAGCAGCAGCAACACGTCGTTCCTCGGGATATTGTAAACATGTAAAACGTTGTTCAGTTTCTAACTCCCAAGTAAGATATATATCAGGAACATATCTACCCTCGAATGGTGGAATATTCAATTTTAATTTAGGAAGATGGTCATGATCTCGTACCTAAAGTGGTGGTGCAGGCCTACCATTGCGATTATTTGCATGTGGACGACCTGGTGCTGGTGGTTGCTCGTAGTTACGATTTTGATCAACCTCATCCTCATAATCGCCCGCGTAATCATCCTCCTCCTCGGCACCAGCAGCAGCAGGAGCAGGAGCCAAAGAAGCATCAACAGTAGGTACAGCAACACCAGAAGTTTGGCCATCCTCAAGAGAAACACGCTTCGCTCGTCCGAACTGATTTGGAAGGGGGCGTTGTTGTTGTCGTTGCAGAGGTGCGACAGGTGCAGCCGGTGGTGGTTGGGGAAGACGCGTGAGCAATTCATTAAACTTGTTATCCAGCTTTGTCTCGAACGACTTCTCCATGCCATCTATCTTCTCCATGGCCTCTTCAAATCTGTTTAGCACATCTCCCACCTGGCCACTCATCATTTGCTGAAATTTATCATGCAACTCCTTGTTCGTCATGTTCTCCCAGTCAATCTCGTTGGCTTGTGATCCTGCCATGGTTAGCAGCAATAGAAACACACAAGAATATGATCCTACAGACTACTAGAAAGTGGTGGTGGTGTGGTGTGGTGTCACAAATCCGTCAAGCAAATCTCAAATTCTTACCAGTTCTTACCCAGCAGCAGGTGGTGATCGGCAACCTTTGTAGTCAAAACTCTCAGAGCTTGGACAGAGCGATTGCCAGGTGGTGTCAAACGCACGATGTAGATGTATGTGGAGCTGGGAAGGCTTATGATATGGTAGCAAAAAGGGTCAGCAATAATCAATTCAGAGATGCAATGTTGAATAAACTCTCAACGACGGTACTGTGCTGGTCCTAGGCTAGACCGTGCTAGAGACGCGAGCCTAGAACACTAACAAAAATCACGGCGCTGCACGTAAACAAGGGAGGAGCACACTCTGAATTTTTATTTTTTTTTGCTCCGCAACAATTTTTTTTCCGAAAAAGTCTACAAATGGTCTAAAAACTGCCTAGCCAGAATTTTCCAGACTTAGTTTTTTTTTTTTGAAACTGGAACTATTTTTCTTCTGCGGGTAGCACGAAAATTGGGGAATCCGACTTGTTCACGACTCGTAGTATCGCGTGATCTGGAACTCTAAAATAAAGGAATAAATACTGGACTCGGACTAGGACTGGTGGCAGAGATGAATCTGGTGGAACTCGGACTGGTGATGGTATATGACGGTAGTATATGTGGGCTCGGATTGGTGGTGGTATATGGACTCGGATCGGTGGTGGTATATGGACTCGGATCGGTGGTGGTATATGGACTCAGAGAAATAGCAGATAAGCTGTGGTGGTATATGGTAGGGGCGATGATGATGGTGCGGCGGCGGCGTGACAACTTGTGAACAGAACTCGAAACTCTAAAGAACTAGACGCTAACACCAGCAACTTGACACGACGATGCAACCACAAATTCAACAAAGCAAAAACCCTAAAAAGATTATGCAAAGGCTCAGATTGGTTCGGATATGATGAACTAACCCTAATTTTTTTTTGGCTTTTTCCTGGACTGTAGGTATGAAGAACAGACTCGATCTAAACTACGAAAAACTGTAAATCTCACCGAGCAACCTGGGAATCTGATACCACTTGATAGAGGCGAGGGTGTCCCGATCTTTCGATGAGATGATAGCTATCGTTTTTGGTGGAGTAGACTTTGACGATCCGACTACGAACGTGCGAGGACGTCGCGCCTTAGCAATCGCTAAACCAACTCCGAGAGGTTATTGACCACGCCGGAGCACAATCAACCTGACCACGAGGGTCTATCTCCTGCAAGCAAACGAAGAACAAGCAAGAAACTAAGATTTGCAATCTGGATATTGCGAATATAAGATGAAAGCTTTATTGATCAAGGTGGGGTTCTGGGACGTCTTGGTCTGGTCGTTGAACACAAACGAAGTACGCGAAGTTGCAGCTATGGCGAACTTTTAATCTAAACAAAACCCAAAGTCTAAACGGTGCCCTAAGGGCTGTATATATGGAGGAAGAGGAGGGGATTTCGTGGCCCTTGAAGGAGGGGTCCGAAACCAACCCTATCTCTTGTTTCCCCACACATACGGACTCTAAAAACAGCCTATACTCAAGTATTTCGAAATTACATGGGCCTGGCCCAATAATAAGGTGACGCAGCACCTATAATAGCCTTTGGACGAAATTTATGAAGTGACATCTTGTATATTTCGTCCAAGGCTTCCTGCACTCATTATGGTGGCTTCAAAGTCCTGAAATCATCACTTGTAACTCCGTTCTTGTTCCCCTTGTGCATGCCATCATCTCCATGCTTGAACTTGCTCCAAGGTTCCTCTTTCTTGTCCAAGCTAGGCCCTTCATTTGTAAGCAAAACAAATGTATCCAATTTAGGCAGCATCATATTCTCATGAACTTTAGAATCATTACCAAGAAACGAAAGTACCTGGTATTTTAACTGGCGTGCGCGAGCTCTAGTAATTGGTCCAGTATGTATAGAGGCAGGGGTTGTGGGTGTAACAATGGTATTGATGTCCTCATCATCCTCCCCTTCTTGAAATGAAGTCGTCCTCGACGGAAGCTCATCTTCCTCACCCAAATAAGGCTTCAGATCTGCAATGTTAAAAGTGGGACTAACCCCAAAATCTGCAGGCAGCTCAAGTTTATATGCATTATCATTTATTTTCTCTAACACCTTAAAAGGACCATCAGCACGTGGCATTAGCTTTGATTTGCGCAAATCAGGAAATCTATCCTTACGCAAATGTAACCAAACAAGATCTCCAGGTGCAAACACAATATGTTTTCTACCCTTATCTCCAGCAAGTTTATATTTAGCATTCATACGCTCAATGTTCTCCTTAGTTAACTCATGCATTTTTAAGATCAATTCAGCACGTTGTTTAGCATCAAAATTAACCTTCTCCGAAGATGGAAGAGGCAACAAATCAATTGGTGCACGAGGAAGGAAACCATACACAATTTCAAAAGGACACATCTTAGTAGTAGAATGCAATGAACGATTATAAGCAAATTCAATATGAGGCAAGCATTCTTCCCACATTTTCTTGTTATTCTTCAAAACAGCCCTAAGCATAGTAGACAATGTTCTATTGACTACTTCAGTTTGTCCATCAGTTTGGGGGATGAATGGAAAACAGCATTTAAAACAAAGTTTGGATTATATGAGTGGTTAGTCATGCCTTTTGGGTTAACTAATGCACCTAGTACTTTCATGAGATTAATGAACGAAGTTTTACGTGCTTTCATTGGACGATTTGTGGTAGTCTATTTTGATGATATACTGATTTATAGCAGATCTTTGGAGGAACATTTGGAACATTTACGTGCTGTTTTTATTTCTTTACGTGATGCACGTTTGTTTGGTAACCTTGGGAAGTGCACCTTTTGCACCGACCGAGTATCTTTTCTTGGCTATGTTGTTACTCCACAGGGAATTGAAGTTGATAAAGCCAAGATTGAAGCTATTGAGAGTTGGCCACAGCCCAAAACGGTCACTCAAGTGAGGAGTTTTCTTGGACTCGCTGGTTTCTATAGGCGTTTTGTGAGAGATTTCAGCACCATTGCTGCCCCTCTCAATGAGCTTACAAAGAAGGATGTGCCTTTTGTTTGGGGTACCTCACAGGAAGAAGCCTTCACGGTATTGAAAGATAAGTTGACACATGCTCCTTTACTCCAACTTCCTGATTTTAATAAGACTTTTGAGCTTGAATGTGATGCTAGTGGAATTGGATTAGGAGGTGTTTTATTACAAGATGGCAAACCTGTTGCATACTTTTCTGAAAAATTGAGTGGGCCTAGTCTGAACTATTCTACTTATGATAAAGAATTATATGCTCTTGTTCGGACCTTAGAAACATGACAACATTATTTATGGCCCAAAGAATTTGTTATACATTCTGATCATGAATCTTTGAAACACATTAAAAGTCAAGCAAAACTGAACCGTAGACATGCTAAATGGGTTGAATTTATTGAGACTTTCCCTTATGTCATTAAACACAAGAAGGGTAAAGAAAATGTTATTGCTGATGCATTGTCTCGTCGTTATACTATGCTTTCACAACTTGACTTTAAAATATTTGGTTTGGAGACCATCAAAGATCAATATGGGCATGATGCTGAATTTAAAGATGTATTGCAGAATTGTAAGGAAGGGAGAACATGGAACAAGTTCGTCGTTAACGATGGATTTGTGTTTCGTGCTAACAAGCTATGCATTCCAGCTAGCTCCGTTCGTCTTTTGTTGTTGCAGGAGGCGCATGGAGGAGGATTAATGGGACACTTTGGCGTGAAGAAGACGGAGGATATACTTGCTACACATTTCTTTTGGCCAAAGATGAGACAGGATGTTGAGCGTTTTGTTGCTCGCTGCACTACATGTCAAAAAGCTAAGTCACGACTCAATCCTCATGGTTTATATATGCCTTTGCCTGTACCTAGTGTTCCTTGGGAGGATATATCTATGGACTTTGTTTTAGGTTTACCTCGAACAAAGAAGGGGAGGGATAGCATATTTGTTGTCGTGGATAGGTTCTCGAAAATGGCACACTTTATACCATGTCATAAAAGCGATGATGCTGTTAATGTTGCTGAGTTGTTCTTTCGTGAAATTATACGCTTGCATGGTGTGCCAAATACTATTGTTTCAGATCGTGATACTAAATTTCTTAGCCACTTTTGCAGATGTTTATGGGCTAAGTTGGGGACTAAACTGCTTTTTAGTACTACATGTCACCCCCAAACTGATGGACAAACTGAAGTAGTCAATAGAACATTGTCTACTATGCTTAGGGCTGTTTTGAAGAATAACAAGAAAATGTGGGAAGAATGCTTGCCTCATATTGAATTTGCTTATAATCGTTCATTGCATTCTACTACTAAGATGTGTCCTTTTGAAATTGTGTATGGTTTCCTTCCTCGTGCACCAATTGATTTGTTGCCTCTTCCATCTTCGGAGAAGGTTAATTTTGATGCTAAACAACGTGCTGAATTGATCTTAAAATGCATGAGTTAACTAAGGAGAACATTGAGCGTATGAATGCTAAATATAAACTTGCTGGAGATAAGGGTAGAAAACATGTTGTGTTTGCACCTGGAGATCTTGTTTGGTTACATTTGCGTAAGGATAGATTTCCTGATTTGCGCAAATCAAAGCTAATGCCACGTGCTGATGGTCCTTTTAAGGTGTTAGAGAAAATAAATGATAATGCATATAAACTTGAGCTGCCTGCAGATTTTGGGGTTAGTCCCACTTTTAACATTGCAGATCTGAAGCCTTATTTGGGTGAGGAAGATGAGCTTCCGTCGAGGACGACTTCATTTCAAGAAGGGGAGGATGATGAGGACATCAATACCATTGTTACACCCACAACCCCTGCTTCTATACATACTAGACCAATTACTAGAGCTCGCGCACGCCAATTAAAATATCAGGTACTTTCGTTTCTTGGTAATGATTCTAAAGTTCATGAGAATATGATGCTGCCTAAATTGGATACATTTGTTTTGCTTACAAATGAAGGGCCTAGCTTGGACAAGAAAGAGGAACCTTGGAGCAAGTTCAAGCATGGAGATGATGGCATGCACAAGGGGAACAAGAACGGAGTTACAAGTGATGATTTCAGGACTTTGAAGCCACCATAATGAGTGCAGGAAGCCTTGGACGAAATATACAAGATGTCACTTCATAAATTTCGTCCAGAGGCTATTATAGGTGCTGCGTCACCTTATTATTGGGCCAGGCCCATGTAATTTCGAAATACTTGAGTATAGGCTGTTTTTAGAGTCAGTATGTGTGGGGAAACAAGAGATAGGGTTGGTTTCGGACCCCTCCTTCAAGGGCCACGAAATCCCCTCCTCTTCCTCCATATATACAGCCCTTAGGGCACCGTTTAGACTTTGGGTTTTGTTTAGATTAAAAGTTCGCCATAGCTGCAACTTCGCGTACTTCGTTTGTGTTCAACGACCAGACCAAGACGTCACAGAACCCCACCTTGATCAATAAAGCTTTCATCTTATATTCGCAATATCCAGATTGCAAATCTTAGTTTCTTGCTTGTTCTTCGTTTGCTTGCAGGAGATAGACCCTCGTGGTCAGGTTGATTGTGCTCCGGCGTGGTCAATAACCTCTCGGAGTTGGTTTAGCGATTGCTAAGGCGCGACGTCCTCGCACGTTCGTAGTCGGATCGTCAAAGTCTACTCCACCAAAAACGATAGCTATCATCTTATCGAAAGATCGGGACACCCTCGCCTCTATCACGTTTGTTTGGTAACCTTGGGAAGTGCACCTTTTGCACCGACCGAGTATCTTTTCTTGGCTATGTTGTTACTCCACAGGGAATTGAAGTTGATAAAGCCAAGATTGAAGCTATTGAGAGTTGGCCGCAGCCCAAAACGGTCACACAAGTGAGGAGTTTCCTTGGCCTCGCTGGTTTCTATAGGCGTTTTGTGAGAGATTTCAGCACCATTGCTGCACCTCTCAATGAGCTTACAAAGAAGGATGTGCCTTTTGTTTGGGGTACCTCACAGGAAGAAGCCTTCACGGTATTGAAAGATAAGTTGACACATGCTCCTTTACTCCAACTTCCTGATTTTAATAAGACTTTTGAGCTTGAATGTGATGCTAGTGGAATTGGATTAGGAGGTGTTTTATTACAAGATGGCAAACCTGTTGCATACTTTTCTGAAAAATTGAGTGGGCCTAGTCTTAACTATTCTACTTATGATAAAGAATTATATGCTCTTGTTCGGACCTTAGAAACATGGCAACATTATTTATGGCCCAAAGAATTTGTTATACATTCTGATCATGAATCTTTGAAACACATTAAAAGTCAAGCAAAACTGAACCGTAGACATGCTAAATGGGTTGAATTTATTGAGACTTTCCCTTATGTCATTAAACACAAGAAGGGTAAAGAAAATGTTATTGCTGATGCATTGTCTCGTCGTTATACTATGCTTTCACAACTTGACTTTAAAATATTTGGTTTGGAGACCATCAAAGATCAATATGTGCATGATGCTGAATTTAAAGATGTATTGCAGAATTGTAAGGAAGGGAGAACATGGAACAAGTTCGTCGTTAACGATGGATTTGTGTTTCGTGCTAACAAGCTATGCATTCCAGCTAGCTCCGTTCGTCTTTTGTTGTTGCAGGAGTCGCATGGAGGAGGATTAATGGGACACTTTGGCGTGAAGAAGACGGAGGATATACCTGCTACACATTTCTTTTGGCCAAAGATGAGACGGGATGTTGAGCGTTTTGTTGCTCGCTGCACTACATGTCAAAAAGCTAAGTCACGACTCAATCCTCATGGTTTATATATGCCTTTGTGATAGAGGCGAGGGTGTCCCGATCTTTCGATGAGATGATAGCTATCGTTTTTGGTGGAGTAGACTTTGACGATCCGACTACGAACGTGCGAGGACGTCGCGCCTTAGCAATCGCTAAACCAACTCCGAGAGGGTATTGACCACGCCGGAGCACAATCAACCTGACCACGAGGGTCTATCTCCTGCAAGCAAACGAAGAACAAGCAAGAAACTAAGATTTGCAATCTGGATATTGCGAATATAAGATGAAAGCTTTATTGATCAAGGTGGGGTTCTGTGACGTCTTGGTCTGGTTGTTGAACACAAACGAAGTACGCGAAGTTGCAGCTATGGCGAACTTTTAATCTAAACAAAACCCAAAGTCTAAACGGTGCCCTAAGGGCTGTATATATGGAGGAAGAGGGGGGGGGGGATTTCGTGGCCCTTGAAGGAGGGGTCCGAAACCAACCCTATCTCTTGTTTCCCCACACATACGGACTCTAAAAATAGCCTATACTCAAGTATTTCGAAATTACATGGGCCTGGCCCAATAATAAGGTGACGCAGCACCTATAATAGCCTCTGGACGAAATTTATGAAGTGGCATCTTGTATATTTCGTCCAAGGCTTCCTGCACTCCTTATGGTGGCTTCAAAGTCCTGAAATCATCACTTGTAACTCCGTTCTTGTTCCCCTTGCGCATGCCATCATCTCCATGCTTGAACTTGCTCCAAGGTTCCTCT
Source organism: Thinopyrum elongatum (assembly GCA_011799875.1). Taxonomy (NCBI): domain Eukaryota; kingdom Viridiplantae; phylum Streptophyta; class Magnoliopsida; order Poales; family Poaceae; genus Thinopyrum; species Thinopyrum elongatum. The sequence continues at coordinate 249,599,373 of CM022300.1, read as the reverse complement.
TTCTTGTCCAAGCTAGGCCCTTCATTTGTATGCAAAACAAATGTATCCAATTTAGGCAGCATCATATTCTCATGAACTTTAGAATCATTACCAAGAAACGAAAGTACCTGATAATTTAATTGGCGTGCGCGAGCTCTAGTAATTGGTCCAGTATGTATAGAAGCAGGGGCTGTGGGTGTAACAATGGTATTGATGTCCTCATCACAGGCTGTTCGAGACTACTACGCCTCGCGTGGTGTTAAGAAGGCCAAGCCGTCGTGCTGTGGAAAGTTTCTGAAGAAGGAGCAGTACATGAAGGTAATTGCCTATTCTTAAGGCCTTGTACTTAGTTTCCTTGATTTGATTCGTAGGCGTAGCGCTCAAATTTCTCTTTACTAACTTAGGTGCCCCCGAGATGGTGTGCGAATAAGATGGATTGTTGGGAGGCGTTGGTGGATGAGTGGTGCTCAGACCAATGGCTAGCCGTCCACAACAATGCCAAGGACCGGCATGCCCAAATGGAAGGTGTGCCACACCATCAAGGCAGCGCCAACTTATATTAGTTCGGGCGGAACTTGGTATGTGGTTTGCTTCATGATTCATGAAATTCATTCTTCATGCTAGCTTGAGCCCTTTAATTACTAATTTACTCTGTTCCTCTCTTTTAGGCATGACATAATAAGACGGAGGTGCCAGAGGTGTACGACCTCTTTGCCATGGCCCATACTGCCTCTTACAAGAAGGCCAAGGCATTCTCTGCGTCTGACCTCGATCATCCAGAGAACTTCACCAACATCTCCTCCCACAACAAGCTCGTGAGGTATAGAGATGAGGGGAAGGCGAGGAAAGGGGAGGACTTTAACCCGAGCCAGCAGTTTGATCCAGAGCTAGTGATGATATCTGGTGGTGGGACGCCCCATGGCTCGATAGCCATTGGAGATGGACTTTTACGTTGTCCTCGCACTCTCCTGGAGATCAAGGCATGACAAAGGAGCTCCTGTCCTGAGATAAGGCCTCGTCCACGGCCAATGGAGCTCGCCATCGAGGTTAGTTATATGGACTCGGATATCTTTCCTCTAGTACACTGTGTGTGCGGCCATCGATGATTACAATGCTAACGAGGAGTGGTGTTGCGGGCTTTTCTTCAGAAAGAGAGAGAGGCAACCCAGGCGCTTCTACAGGAGAGGGGCCGGCAGGCGACGGAGAAGGAGAGGGAGTTGGAGGAGAGGACGACTACGTTGTTGGAGGAGGAGAGGGCACGGAATGACGCGGCTCACCAGGCCATGTATGAGCTCCTCGTGGTAAGTTTCTTCTGCATATTAGCCTAATCATGCACGTAATGTTCGTTTCATTACTAACTAATATGACTGACTCGTCAAAACCAAATGTGCAGTCTGTGTGCGAGAAGACCAGTCAGACCCCTCCGCCGATGCCAGTCATTGCTCCGGGGACCACGGTGAGTTTCATTTGAATGGTCATTAGTTACTAGTTTTAACATTTGAGTGTCATCATGTTAATGAGACATTGCAAATGATCTTTGGTGCAGCGTAACTCCAGACAAGCATCTCACGACCCTTCTCCAGGTGTAACCGGCACGAGCAACCCCGGTGCTTCACCTCCATGATGACGGTAAGTTTTCTCTAGTGTTTTTCTTAACAAATGCATAATGACCTATACTTAGCTTATTTAGTTCATTTATGACATAATTAGCTTACTTAGGTCAAAAATTGCATAATAACCTTGGTTAGCTCATAAATGTCATATACTTAGCTTATTTTCCTCAAAAATGAGATAATAAGCTTACTTAGCTTCAAAATGACCTATTTTACCTAAGTTAGCTCTAAAATGACCTATACTTAGCTTTGTTTCCTCCAAAATGACATAATATACTTAGTTAACTAAAAATGGCATAATTACCGAGGTAAGCTCAATAATGACCTATACTTAGCTTATTTAGTTCGTTTATGACATAATTAGCTTACTTAGGTCAAAAATGGCATAATAACCTTGGTAAGCTCATAAATGTCATATACTTAACTTTTTTTCCTCCAAAATGACATAATAAGCTTACATAGCTCCAAAATGACCTATTTTACCTAAGTTAGCTCTAAAATGACCTATACTTAGCTTTGTTTCCTCCAAAATGACATAATAAGCTTAGTTAACTCAAAAATGGCATAATTACCTAGGTTAGCTCAATAATGACCTATACTTAGCTTACTTATGTCAAAAATGGCATAATTAGCTTACTTAGGTCAAAAATGGCATCATAACCTTGGTAACCTCATAAATGTCATATACTTCTTCTTCTTCTTCTAGTCTTCTTCTTCTAACTTTCTTATTTCCCATTTTGCAGATTTGATTCACTTCACGGAAGCTTGCATTGATGGAGTTCTTGTGTTTACTTTCTGTTTTGATTTTTGTATCGATGAACAATGTGGGACTTGCTACCTATGGATGAAACTATTGTAATATGGATGAAACTATGTATGTATGGATGAAACTTATGTGTTGGATATCATACATCTACTGTGAAACTTGCACATATTGTTTTCCCTGTGAAACATATATATATATATATATATATATCATATATTTGCTGTCAAAATGCTTGGATATAACAAAAAACAGAATAAAAAGGGGCAATGCAGGCACTTTGTCGTCTGCCACCGACGGCAAAGAGCCCTTTGTCGTCTGCTACTGACGGCAAAGGTGACACATGGCAGCAACCTAGGAGCACTGGGTCTAACCCATTTGGTCACTTTGCCGTCGGTGGCAGACGGCAAAGGCTGGTGTGACTTTGCCGTCGGTGGCAGATGGCAAAGTCTGCCAGTAGCCACCTAAGGTCAGCTGACATCACCTGGCAGACGGCAAAGGAGCTTGTTCCTTTGCCGTCTGCAGACAAACGGCAAAGTCTGCCATTAGCCACCTAACGGGGCTAACCTCAGTGCTTTGCCGTCCACTAGCTTTGATGTCTGTTTTCACTGTGTGGTAGACAGCAAAGATCTTTGCCGTCCGCTTAATTTATGCAGACGACAAAGTAGCCCTTTATCGATATTTTATGTGCTGGAAGTGGGGCCGTCTGCCAGCAGACGGCAAAGGCTTTTGCTATCCGTGAACCTGTCCTTTGCCGTCTGCCATGGTAGACAGCAAAGTACCTGATTCCTATAGTGTCAGGAAAACCCTAAGCGTTATCACCCTAAGAGGTGACCGAAGGGCAATAATGGGAGCAGAAGTATGACAAACACTACGGGCATCACCGATAATGGTGTTGCTCCTGATGCCGATGAGAAACCGAGAGAGGATGATCATGTCTCGCCCGCCCTATAGAACGGGCCTGTTCGGACGCCTGCGGAGGATGACCCCGAAGACATAAGCTCCTTCGACGATGGGTCGGATATGGATTACCTCCCCGAGTCTGAGGACGATGCCAGCCTCGGACCCGAAGACTTTGTAGTGCCCAAAAACCCACACGAGTAGGCATGGTTCCAACAGCACCTAATTGCAATTGCGCGGGGTGATACGTCCATTTTGCATCATGCTTTTATATCAATATTTATTGCATTATGGGCTGTTATTACACATTATGGCACAATACTTATGCCTTTTCTCTCTTATTTTACAAGGTTTACATGAAGAGGGAGAATGCCGGCAGTTGGAATTCTGGGCTGGAAAAGGAGCAAATATTAGAGACCTATTCTGCACAACTCCAAAAGTCCTGAAACTTCACGGAGAGTCATTTTGGAATTAATAAAAAATATTGGGCGAAGAAAGCACCAGAGGGGGCCACCAGCCAGCCACAAGGGTGGAGGGCACGCCCTACCCCCTGGGCGCACCCCCCCCCCCCCCCCCCCCGTCCTTGTGGGCCCCCTGGCAGGCCTCCGACGCCCATCTTCTGCTATATGGTGTCTTTTACCTTGGAAAAAATCATAAGAAAGTTTTCGGGACGAAGCGCAGCCGTCTCGAGGCGGAACCTGGGCAGAACCAATCTAGGGCTCCGGCGGAGCTGTTCTGCCGGGGAAACATCCCTCCGGGAGGGGGAAATCAGCGCCATCGTCATCACCATCGATCCCCTCATCGAGAGGGGGTCAATCTCCATCAACATCTTCACCAGCACCATCTCCTCTCAAACCCTAGTTCATCTCTTGTATCCGATCTTTGTCTCAAAACCTCAGATTGGTACCTGTGGGTTGCTAGTAGTGTTGATTACTCCTTGTAGTTGATGCTAGTTGGTTTATTCGGTGGAAGATCATATGTTCAGATCCTTAATGATAATTAATACTCCTCTGATTATGAACATGAATATGCTTTGTGAGTAGTTACGTTTGTTCCTGAGGACATGGGAGAAGTCTTGTTATAAGTAATCATGTGAATTTGGTATTCGTTTGATATTTTGATAAGATGTATGTTGTCTTTCCTCTAGTGGTGTTATGTGAACGTTGACTACATAACACTTCACCATGAATTGGGCCTAGGGGAAGGCATTGGGAAGTAATAAGTAGATGATGGGTTGCTAGAGTGATAGAAGCTTAAACCCTAGTTTATGCGTTGCTTCGTAAGGGGCTAATTTGGATCCATATGTTTCATGCTATGGTTAGGTTTACCTTAATTCTTCTTTCATAGTTGCGGATGCTTGCAAGAGGGGTTAATCATAATTGGGAGGCTTGTCCAAGGAAGGGCAGGACCCAAGCACCGGTCCACCCACATATCAAATTATCAAAGTAACGAACGTGAATCATATGAGCATGATGAAAACTAACTTGACAACAATTCCCATGTGTCCTCGGGAGCGCTTTGCTTTATATAAGAGTTCGTCCAGGCTTGTCCTTTGCTACAAAAATGATTGGGCCACCTTGCTGCACCTTGTTTACTTTCATTACTTGTTACCCGTTATGAATTATCTTATCACACAACTATCTGTTACCGATAATTTCAGTGCTTGCAGAAAATACCTTGCTGAAAACCGCTTGTCATTTCCTTCTGCTCCTCGTTGGGTTCGACACTCTTACTTATTTAAAGGACTATGATAGATCCCCTATATGTGTGGGTCATCAAGACTCTTTTTTGGCACCGTTGCCGGGGAGTGAAGCGCCTTTGGTAAGTTGAATTTGGTAAGGAAACACTTATATAGTGTGCTGAAATTTCTTATCACTTGTTACTATGGAAAGTAATCATTTGAGGGGTTTGTTCAGGGTATCTTCACCTCAACCGGAAGAGTAAAGAGTTGCTCCTCAACCTACTGCACCTACTGAAAATATTTATTATGAAATTCCTTTGGTATGATAGAGAAACTGCTAGCTCATCCTTACATAGGAGATGGAACATTACATCCTGATATGCATCTAATCTATGTGGATGAAGTTTGTGGATTATTTAAGCTTGCAGGTTTACCCGAGGATGAAGTCAAGAAGAAGGTCTTCCCTTTATATTTGAAGGAGAAGGCATTGACATGGTATAGGCTATGTGATGATATTGGATCATGAAACTACAACCGATTGAAATTGGAATTTCATCAGAAGTTTTATCCTATGCATCTGGTTCATCGTGATCGGAATTATATATATAATTTTTGGCCTAGTGAAGGAGAAAGTATCGCTCAAGCTTGGGGGAGGCTTAAGTCAATGTTATATTCATGCCCCAATCATGAGCTCCCAAGAGAAATTATTATTCAAAAAATTTATGCTCGGCTTTCTCATAATGATCGATCCATGCTCGATACTTCTTGTACTGGTTCTTATATGAAGAAGGATATTGAATTCAAATGGGATTTATTGGAAAGAATTAAACACAACTCTAAAGATTGGGACCTCGATGAAGGTAAGGAGTCAGGTATAAACCTTAAGTCTGATTGCGTTAAATCTTTTATGGATACCGATGTTTTTCGTGATTTTAGCACTAAATATGGACTTGACTCTGAGAAAGTAGCTTATTTCTGTGAATCTTTTGCTACTCATGTTGATCTCCCTCAGGAGAAGTGGTTTCAATATCATCCTCCCATTGAAGTTAAAGTAGTAGAACCTATTAAAGTTGAAGAAGAAACTATTACTTATAATGTTGATCCTATTGTTCCTACTGCTTATATTGAGAAACCACCTTTTCCTGTTAGAATAAAGGATCATGCTAAAGCTTCAACTGTGGTTTGTAAGAGTTATACTAGAACACCTACACCCCCTGAACAAATTAAAGTTGAACCTAGTATTGCTATTGTTAAAGATCTCTTGGTTGATAATATTGATGGGCATGTTATTTTTTTCTGTGACGAAGCTGCTAGAATTGCTAAACCCGATAGTAAAGATAAACATAGACCCGTTGTTGGCATGCCTGTTGTTTCAGTTAAAATAGGAGATCATTGTTATCATAGCTTATGTGATATGGGTGCTAGTGTGAGTGTAATTCCTTTTTCCTTATATAAAGAAATTATGAATGATATTGCACCTGCTGAGATAGAAGATATTGATGTTACTATTAAGCTTGCTAATAGAGATACTATTTCACCAATTGGAATTGTTAGAGATGTTGAAGTCTTGTGTGGGAAAATAAAATATCCTGCTGATTTTCTTGTTCTTGGTTCCCCACAAGATAACTTTTGTCCCATTATATTTGGTAGACCCTTCTTGAATACTGTTAATGCTAAGATAGACTGTGAGAAAGATATTGTTACTGTTGGTTTAGGGGACATGTCTCATGATTTTAATTTCTCTAAATTTCGTAAACAACCCCATGATAAAGAATTGCCTAGTAAGGATGAAATTATTGGTCTTGCTTCTATTGCCATGCCTCCTACTGATCCTGTAGAACAATATTTGCTAGACCATCAAAATGATTTGTCTATGAATGAAAGAAGGGAAATAGACGAGACATTCTTTAATAAAGGGCCTATTTTGAAACACAATTTACCTGTTGAAATCCTTGGGGATCCTCCTCCACCTAAGGGTGATCCCGTGTTTGAGCTTAAACAATTACCTGATACTCTGAAATATGCTTATCTTGATGAAAAGAAGATATATCCTGTTATTATTAGTGCTAACCTTTCAGAGCATGAAGAAAAGAGATTATTGAAAACTCTGAAGAAGCATCGTGCCGCTATTGGATATACTCTTGATGATCTTAAGGGCATTAGTCCCACTCTATGCCAGCACAAAATTAAATTGGAGAAAGGTGCTAAACCAGTTGTTGAACACCAAAGACGGTGAAATCCTAAGATGAAAGAAGTGGTAAGAAATGAAATACTAAAGCTTCTGGAAGTAGGTATAATTTATCCTATTGCTGATAGTTAGTGGGTAAGTCCTGTTCATTGTGTCCCTAAGAAGGGAGGTATTACTGTTGTTCCTAATGATAAGAATGAATTGATCCCACAAAGAATTGTTACAGGTTATAGAATGGTAATTGATTTTTGCAAATTAAACAAAGCTACTAGAAAAGATCATTACCTTCTACCTTTTATTGATCAAATGCTAGAAAGATTATCCAAACATACACATTTTTGCTTTCTAGATGGTTATTCTGGTTTTTCTCAAATACCTGTGTCAAAAGATGATCAGGAGAAGACCACTTTTACTTGCCCTTTCGGTACCTTTGCTTATAGACGAATGCCTTTTGGTTTATGCAATGCACCTGCTACCTTTCAAAGATGTATCATTACTATATTCTCTGATTTTTGTGAAAAGATTGTTGAGGTTTTCATGGATGATTTCTCCATTTACGGAACTTCTTTTGATGATTGCTTAAGCAACCTTGATCGAGTTTTGCAGATATGTGAAGAAACTAATCTTGTCTTGAATTGGGAGAAGTGCCACTTTATGGTTAATGAAGGTATTGTCTTGGGGCATAAAATTTCTGAAAGAGGTATTGAAGTTGATAAAGCTAAAGTAGATGCTATTGAAAAGATGCCATGTCCTAAAGATATCAAAGGTATAAGAAGCTTCGTTGGTCACGCTGGTTTCTATAGGAGGTTTATTGAAGACTTCTCTAAAATTTCTAGGCCTCTCACTAATCTTTTGCAAAAAGATGTTCCATTTGTTTTTGATGATGATTGTGTAGAAGCATTTGAAATACTTAAGAAAACCTTGATTTCTGCACCTATTGTTCAGCCGCCTGATTGGAATTTACCCTTTGAAATTATGTGTGATGCTAGTGATTATGCTGTTGGTGCTGTTCTAGGGCAAAGAGTTGATAAGAAATTAAATGTTATTCATTATGCTAGTAAAACTCTAGACAGTGCCCAGAGAAATTGTGCTACTACTGAAAAAGAATTTCTAGCAGTTGTCTTCGCTTGTGATAAGTTCAGATCCTATATTGTTGATTCCAAAGTAACTGTTCACACTGATCATGCTACTATTAAATATCTTATGGAAAAGAAAGATGCTAAACCTAGACTTATTAGATGGGTTCTCTTGCTACAAGAATTTGATTTGCATATTATTGATAGAAAGGGAGCTGAGAACCCCGTTGCAGACAACCTGTCTAGGTTAGAAAATGTTCTTGATGACCCACTGCCTATTGATGATAGCTTTCCTGATGAGCAATTAGTTATCATAAATGCTTCTCGTAATACTCCATGGTATGCTGATTATGCTAATTACATTGTTGCTAAATTTATACCACCTAGTTTCACATACCAGCAAAAGAAAAAGTTCTTCTATGATTTAAGACATTACTTTTGGGATGACCCACACCTTTATAAAGAAGGAGTAGATGGTGTTATTAGATGTTGTGTACCTGAGCATGAATAGGAACAACTCCTACGCAAGTGCCACTCTGAGTCTTACGGAGGACACCACGCTGGAGATAGAACTGCACACAAGGTATTGCAATCTGGTTTTTATTGGCCTACTCTCTTCAAGGATGCTCGTAAGTTTGTCTTGTGTTGTGATGAATGCCAGAGAATTGGTAATATTAGTAGACATCAGGAAATGCCTATGAATTATTCACTTGTTATTGAACCATTTGATGTTTGGGGCTTTGATTATATGGGACCTTTTCCTTCCTCTAATGGGTATACACATATTTTAGTTGCTGTTGATTACGTTACTAAGTGGGTAGAAGCTATTCCAACTAGTAGTGCTGATCATAACACCTCTATTAAGATGCTTAAAGAAGTTATTTTTCCGAGGTTTGGACTCCCTAGATATTTAATGACTGATGGTGGTTCACATTTTATTCATGGTGCTTTCCGTAAAATGCTTGCTAAGTATGATGTTAACCATAGAATTGCATCTCCATATCATCCTCAGTCTAGTGGTCAAGTTGAATTGAGCAATAGAGAGATTAAATTGATTTTGCAAAAGACTGTTAATAGATCTAGAAAGAATTGGTCTAAGAAACTTGATGATGCATTATGGGCTTATAGAACTGCTTATAAAAACCCTATGGGTATGTCTCCATATAAAATGGTTTATGGAAAGGCTTGTCACTTACCTCTCAAATTAGAACATAAAGCTTATTGGACAATTAAAGAGCTCAACTATGATTTCAAACTTGCCGGTGAGAAGAGGTTATTTGACATAAGCTCGCTTGATGAATGGAGAACCCAAGCCTATGAGAATGCCAAGTTGTTTAAAGAAAAAGTTAAAAGATGGCATGACAAAAGGATACAAAAGCGTGAGTTTAATGTAGGTGATCATGTTTTGCTATACAACTCTCGTTTAAGATTTTCTGTAGGAAAACTTCTCTCTAAATGGGAAGGTCCTTACATTATCGAGGAGGTCTATCGTTCCGATGCCATCAAAATCAACAACGCCGAAGGCACAAATCCGAAGGTGGTAAACGGTCAAAGAATCAAACATTATATCTCAGGTACTCCCATAAATGTTGAGACCAATATTATTGACATCGTAACACCGGAGGAGTACATAAGGGACACTTTCCAGAATGTTTCAGACTCCGAAAAGGAATAGGTATGTGGTACGGTAAGTAAATCGACTCCAAAACGTTTCCAATGATAATTTTTCTCCATTTTGGAATATTTAAAAAATTAGGAAAATTAAAAGTAGTCCAAAAGAGACACGAGGCGTCCACAAGGGTGGAGGGCGCGCCCTACCCCCCTGGGCGCGCCCCCGGCCTTGTGGCCACCTCGTGTGCCCTCCGGACTCCGTTTTCTTGCACAATACTTCTTTTGGTCAGTAAAAATGCATTATATAATATCCCGAAGGTTTTGACCACCGTACCACGACAAAATCCTCTGTTTTTGTTTTGAGCTGTTTCCTGCCAGAGTTTTCAAGGCCAGGCATCATGTCTTCCTCCTCCTTCAACAATGTGGATGACGATGCTTGGCTAATGAAGATGGAGATGAAGAGAGGAGAACTTGGGGAAACCAACGAGGGTGATAAGATCAAGAAGGTCGCGGGAGATCAAGTTCCGGCGGTAGAAGAAGAAGACATCCTTCAACCATACTACAATCATCTTACCCTTACTGAAATTGAATCTTTCAAGATTATTGAATTAGTTCGTGTGCAAAATAAATATCTTACTCGCGAAAATATTCTGTTGCAAGAGTACATCACCGCACTCAAGGGCATTATTCGTAAACTGGAGAATCTCCTACGCTCGATGTGTGGCACTACTTCATCAACAACTCCATCATCACCACCTCCGAAGAAAGAGATCTAAATACATGGGTATGGGCACTCCCCTTGGCAACTCCCAAGCTTGGGGGAGGTGCCCCGGTATCGTATCACCATCACACCTTTACTTTTATCATTTTTCTTAGTTCGATCCTTTTGGTTATATCTTGATCTAGTAGAATAAAGTTTTAGTATGATCTAGCTTTGAGTTTTGCTTTGGTCTCTATCTATGTAATCGAGTCCGTGAGTTATATAATAAAGAGTAGTTTTGAGTTGAGGGCTTTGCTATGCTGCTATGATCCTGAGGGAATTGAATAAAAGAAAGAAATAAAAAGATCATATATTGATCTTATGGAGAGTAATGACTTCACATATAAAGAGTATGATGAATAAAATTTGTTGGGAGTTGACAAACATTGTTTTGGTCATTGTTGCAATTAATAGGAAGTAATAAAGAAAAAGAGGCCTCACATATAAATTTACTATCTTGGACATCTTTTGTAATTGTGAGCACTCATTAAAATATGACATGCTAAAAGGTTGATGTTGGACAAGGAAGACAACATAATGGGTTATGTTTTCTTATATCCGAATAGAAGTTATATTGTCATGGATCCTCCAACATGTTGAGCTTGCCTTTCCCTCTCATGATAGCCAAAATTCTTTGCACCAAGTAGAAATACTACTTGTGCTTCCAAACATCCCTAAACCCAGTTTTGCCATGAGAGTCCACCATACCTACCTATGGATTGAGTAAGATCCTTCAAGTAAGTTGTTATTGGTGCAAGCAATAAAAATTGCTCTCTAAATATGTATGATATATTAGTGTGAAGAAAATAAGCTTTATACGAGCTTGTGATATGGAAGAAATAAAAGCGACAGACTGCATAATAAAGGTCCTTATCACAAGCGGCAATATAAAGTGACATTCTTTTGCACTAAGATTTTGTGCATCCAACCATAAAAGCGCATGACAATCTCTGCTTCCCTCTGCGAAGGGCCTATCTTTTACTTTTATCTTCTACCCTTATACAAGAGTTATGGTGATCTTCACCTTTCCTTTTTACACTTTTTCCTTTGGCAAGAACTATGTGTTGGAGAGATCCGGATATATATATCCCCTCGGATGTAGGTTATCATAAAGTATTATTGTTGACATTACCCTTGAGGTAAAAGGTTGGGAGGCGAAAGTATAAGCCCCTATATTTCTCTGTGTCCGATGGAAGCTTTGAACCCATAAGTATCGCGTGAGTGTTAGCAATTGTGAAAGACTAAATGATAGTTGAGTATGTGGACTTGCTGAAAAGCTCTTATATTGAATCTTCCCAATGTTATGATAAATTGCAATTGCTTCAATGACTGAGACCATAGTTTGTTAGTTTTCAATAAAGTTTCTGATTCATACTTTACCTTGTGAACGAATTATTACTTTGACATAAGAAATTATACGACAATATATGTTGCTGTTCTAAAGATGATCATGATGCCCTCATGTCCGTATTTTATTTTATTGACACCTCTATCTCTAAACATGTGGACATATTTTTCGATATCGGCTTTCGCTTGAGGACAAGCGAGGTCTAAGCTTGGGGGAGTTGATACGTCCATTTTGCATCATGCTTTTATATCAATATTTATTGCATTATGGGTTGTTATTACACATTATGGCACAATACTTATGCCTTTTCTCTCTTATTTTACAAGGTTTACATGAAGAGGGAGAATGCCGGCAGCTGGAATTCTGGGCTGGAAAAGGAGCAAATATTAGAGACCTATTCTGCACAACTCCAAAAGTCCTGAAACTTCACGAAGAGTCATTTTGTAATTAATAAAAAATATTGGGTGAAGAAAGCACCAGAGGGGGGCCACTAGCCAGCCACAAGGGTGGAGTGCGCGCCCTACCCCCCTGGGCGGGCCACCCATCCTTGTGGGCCCCCTGGCAGGCCTCTGACACCCATCTTCTGCTATATGGTGTCTTTTACCCTGGAAAAAATCATAAGAAAGTTTTCGGGACAAAGCGCCGCCGTCTCGAGGCAGAACCTGGGCAGAACCAATCTAGGGCTCCGGCGGAGCTGTTCTGCCAGGGAAACATCCCTCCGGGAGGGGGAAATCATCGCCATCGTCATCACCATCGATCCTCTCATTGAGAGGGGATCAATCTCTATCAACATCTTCACCAGCACCATCTCCTCTCAAACCCTAGTTCATCTCTTGTATCCGATCTTTGTCTCAAAACCTCAGATTGGTACCTGTGGGTTGCTAGTAGTGTTGATTACTCCTTGTAGTTGATGCTAGTTGGTTTATTCGGTGGAAGATCATATGTTCAGATCCTTAATGATAATTAATACTCCTTTGATTATGAACATGAATATGCTTTGTAAGTAGTTACGTTTGTTCCTGAGGACATGGGAGAAGTCTTGTTATAAGTAATCATGTGAATTTGGTATTCGTTTGATATTTTGATAAGATGTATGTTGTCTTTCCTCTAGTGGTGTTATGTGAACGTCGACTACATAACACTTCACCATGATTTGGGCCTAGGGGAAGGCATTGGGAAGTAATAAGTAGATGATGGGTTGCTAGAGTGACAGAAGCTTAAACCCTAGTTTATGCGTTGCTTCGTAAGGGGCTGATTTGGATCCATATGTTTCATGCTATGGTTAGGTTTACCTTAATTCTTCTTTCATAGTTGCGGATGCTTGCGAGAGGGGTTAATCATAAGTGGGAGGCTTGTCCAAGGAAGGGCAGCACCCAAGCACCGGTCCACCCACATATCAAATTATCAAAGTAACGAACGCGAATCATATGAGCATGATGAAAACTAACTTGACAACAATTCCCATGTGTCCTCGGGAGCGCTTTGCTTTATATAAGAGTTCGTCCAGGCTTGTCCTTTGCTACAAAAAGGATTGGGCCACCTTGCTGCACCTTGTTTACTTTCATTACTTGCTACCAGTTACGAATTATCTTATCGCACAACTATCTGTTACCGATAATTTCAGTGCTTGCAGAGAATACCTTGCTGAAAACCGCTTGTCATTTCATTTTGCTCCTCGTTGGGTTCGACACTCTTACTTATCGAAAGGACTATGATAGATCCCCTATAGTTGTGGGTCATCACGGGGCATGAAAAAGAATCAGCAGGAGTTGTATACCCATGAAAATGTGCTCAACAAAAAATGGACAAAAATCCTCATGGTCGAAGCGGAACTCAAAGCTCGATGTGCGGCTGCCAAGTCGTTCCCGCGTCGATGGCTGCTACCCGACTTCAGTGACGAGGCAGCAGATAATGAGGTGCTAACACACGGGCATGTAGGTCGGGCTGACCGTCCCCCTAGAGGGTGAGACCGACTAGCAGGGGCAGATAAAGAACCCCTTGCCAAAACCCGCCCTCACGGCAAGAGCCCGGTCGAATATCCCAAGCCCTATGATTTTTGCGATAAGATCCAGGCCAATAAAGCCCCTTCTCGATCCATTTATGGACTAAGGGAGTGCACGCCCGCTAGCCTGGAGGGCTACGACGCCTGGTTAGACGGACATGAAAGAGCTCAGGAATAGACACGGGCTAGGACGATGGCTAATGTCCGTCAAGACGACACTCGATATCGAGGGTCTGTATACCCACTATGTTTCATAGGAGAGGTCATGGAGCATCAGTTCCTAGAGGGGTTTAAACCCATCAACATCGATCAATACGATGGAACAACTGACCCGGCTGTATGGATCGAAGATTTTCTTCTCCACATTCACATGGCCCAAGGTGATGACCTTCATGCCATGAAATACTGATAGAGGCAAAGTGTGCCGTCTTTCAATGAGATGATGATTATCGTTTAAGGAGGAGTAGACTTTGATGATCCGACTATGAACGTGCGAGGACGTCGCGCCTTAGCAATCGCTAAACCAACTCCGAGAGGTTATTGACCACGCCAGAGCATGATCAACCTGACCATGAGGGTCTATTTCCTGCTAGAAAACGAAGAACAAGCAAGAAACTAAGATTGCAATCTGGATATTGTGAATATAAGAGGAAAGCTTTATTGATCAAGGTGGGGTTCTGTGATGCCTTGGTCTAGTCGTTGAACACAAACGAAGTACGCGAAGTTGCAGCTATGGTGAACTTTAATCTAAACAAAACCCAAAGTCTAAACGACGCCCTAAGGGTTGTATATATGGAGGAAGAGGGGGGAATTTCATGACCCCTTGGAGGAGGGGTCCGAAACCAACCCTAACTCTATTTCCCCACACATACGGACTCTAAAAACAGCCTATACTAAAGTATTTTGAAAATACATGGGCCTGGCCCAATAATAAGGTGACGCAACACCTATGATAGCCTCTAGACTAAATTTATGAGCTGGCATCTTGTATATTTCGTCCAAGCCTTCATGCAGTCATTATGGTGGCTTCAAAGTCCTGAAATCATCACTTGTAACTCCGTTCTTGTTCCCCTTGCGCATACCATCATCTCCAAGCTTGATCTTGCTCCACTGTTCATCCTTCTTATCCAAGCTAGGCCCTTCATTTGTAAGCAAGACAAATGTATCCAATTTAGGCAGCATCATATTCTCATGAACATTAGAATCATTACCAAGAAACGAGAGTACCTGGTAATTTAATGGGCGTGCGCGAGCTCTAGTAATTCGTCCAGTATGTATAGCAGCAGGGGCTGTGGGTGTAAGAATGGTATTGATGTCCTCATCATCCTCCCCTTCTTGAAATGAAGTCATCCTCGACGGAAGCTCATCTTCCTCACCCAAATAAGGCTTCAAATCTACAATGTTAAAAGTGGGACTAACCCTAAAATCTGCAAGCAGCTCAAGTTTATATGGATTATCATTTATTTTCTATAACACCTTAAAAGTACCATTAGCACATGGCATTAGCTTTGATTTGCGCAAATCAGGAAACCTATGCTTACGCAAATGTAACCAAACAAGATCTCCAGGTGCAAAGACAACATGTTTTCTACCTTTATCTCTCCAACAAGTTTATATTTAGCATTCAAATGCTCAATGTTTTCCTTAGTTAACTCATGAATTTTTAATATCAATTTAGCATCAAAATTAACCTTTTCCGAAGATGGAAGAGGCAACAAATCAATAGGTGCACGAGGTAGGAAACCATACACAATTTCAAAAAGGCACATCTTAATAGTAGAATGCAGCAAACGATTATAAGCAAATTCAATATGAGGCAAGAAATCTTCCCACACTTTCTTGTTATTCTTCAAAACAACCCTAAGCATAGTAGACAATGTTCTATTGACTACATCAGTTTGTCCATCAGTTTGGGGGTGACAAGTAGTACTAAAAAGCAGTTTAGTCCCCAACTTAGCCCATAAACATCTCCAAAAATGGCTAAGAAACTTAGTATCACGATCTGAAACAATAGTATTTGGACACCATGCAAGCGAATAATTTCACGAAAGAACAAATCAACAACATTAGGAGCATCATCGCTTTTATGGCATGGTATAAAGTGTGCCATTTTCGAAAATCTATCCACGACAACAAATATGCTATCCCTCCCCTTCTTCTGCGAGGTAAACCTAAAACAAAGTCCATAGTTATATCCTCCCATGGAACACTAGGTACAGGCAAAGGCATATATAAACCATGAGGATTGAGTCGTTACTTAGCTTTTTGACATGTAGTGCAGCGAGCAACAAAACGCTCAACATCGCATCTCATCTTTGGCTAGAAGAAATGTGTAGCAAGTACGTCCTCCATCTTCTTGATGCCAAAGTGTACCATTAATCCTCCTCCATGCACCTCCTGCAACAACAAAAGGCAAACAGAGCTAGCTGGAATGCATTGCTTGTTAGCACGGAACACAAATCCATCATTAAGGACGAACTTGTTCCATGTTCTCCCTTCTTTACAATTCTGCAATACATCTTTAAATTCAACATCATGCACATATTGATCTGTGATGGTCTCCAAACTAAATATTTTGAAGTCAAGTTGTGAAAGCATAGTATAACAATGAGACAATGCATCGGCAATAACATTTTTTTACCCTTCTTGTGTTTTATGATATAAGGGAAAGTCTCAATGAATTCAACCCATTTAGCATGTGTATGGTTCAGTTTTGCTTGACTTTTAATATGTTTCAAAGATTCATGATCAGAATGTATAACAAATTCTTTGGGCCATAAATAATGTTGCCATGTTTCTAAAGTCTGAACAAGAGCATATAATTCTTTATCATTAGTAGAATAGTTCAGACTAGGCCCACTCAATTTTTTAGAAAAGTATGCAACAGGTTTACCATCTTGTAGGAACACACCTCCTAATCCAATTCTGCTAGAATCACATTCAAGCTCAAAAGTCTTATTAAAATCAGGAAGTTGGAGTAAAGGAGCATGTGTCAACTTATGTTTCAATACCGTGAAGGCTTCTTCCTGTGCGGTACCCCAAACAAAAGGCACATCCTTCTTCATAAGCTCATTGAGAGGTGTAGCAATGGTGCTGAAATCTCTCACAAAACGCCTATAGAAACCAGTGAGGCCAAGAAAACTCCTCACTTGTGTGACCGTTTTGGGCTGCGGCCAACTATCAATAGCTTCAATCTTGGTTTTATCAACTTCAATTCCCTGTGGAGTAACAACATAGCCAAGAAAATATACTCGGTCGGTGCAAAAGGTGCACTTCCCAAGGTTACCAAACAAACGTGCATCACGTAGAGCAATAAAAACAACACGTAAATGTTCCAAATGTTCCTCCAAAGATCTGCTATAAATCAGTATATATTCAAAGTAAACTATCACAAATCATCCAATGAAAGCACGTAAAACTTTGTTCATTATTCTCATGAAAGTACTAGGTGCATTGGTTAATCCAAAATGCATGACTAACCACTCATATAATCCAAACTTAGTTTTAAATGTTGTTTTCCATTCATCTCCCAATTTCATACGAATTTGATGGTATCCACTACACAAATCAACTTTGGAGAATATTGTAGAGCCACTCAATTCATCAAGCATATCATCTAGCCTAGGAATAGGACGATGATAATGAATAGTGATATTATTAATGCCTATACAATCAACACACATACGCGATGTACCATCCTTTTTTGGCACTAGAATAATAGGAACATCACAAGGACTAAGAGATTCACATATATAACCTTTGTCGAGCTACTCCTGTACTTGACGCATAATCTCCTTCGTCTCCTCTAGATTCGTAC
The DNA here is from genome assembly GCA_011799875.1 of Thinopyrum elongatum. NCBI lineage: Eukaryota > Viridiplantae > Streptophyta > Magnoliopsida > Poales > Poaceae > Thinopyrum > Thinopyrum elongatum. Next base: position 249,581,635 of record CM022300.1, on the reverse strand, counting down.
GGTATGGTGCATGGTTTGGCAGCGAAGCACCGGAAATTAAGTCAATTTGATGCTCAATGCCTCGAATAGTTGGCAATCTCGGTGGCACGTCTTGTGGAAACACGTCAGCGAACTGCTGCAAAATGTTACTGACAGCAGGAGGCAAAGAGGAAGGCACGTCCTCAAATGAAAATAATGCCTCTTTCCACACAAAAGCATAGCAAACGGATTTGCTGAAATCTAGATCATCAATATTAGCTTTCGTGGCAAGTAAACATCCGCTTTTCAGTTTAATTTCAGATGCAACACTAGATGATGGTTTGTTATTAGGCTTCATTTGTTGCTCAAATTCTTTTGCCACAATCTGATTTTCACTCTTATTCTGCTCCTATTTTGCTTTACTAGATCTATTAATATCATCTTTCAAAATGTGTTCAGGAGTCATAGGAAGCAAAGTAATATGTTTATCCTTATGAACAAGAGTATACTGATTGTTTCTACCATGGTGTACAAATTTTTTATCAAATTGCCATGGTGTACCAAGTAATAAGGAACATGCTTGCATGGGTACCACATCACAATCAACATAATCAGCATATGTACCGATACTAAAATGCACACAAACATTACATGTTACCTTAACCTTGCCGTTGCTTTTGAATCATTGGATGTAGTAAGCATGCGGATGGGGTCTTGTGGTGAGAGACAGCTTCTCCGCTATCTCGATGCTAGCCAAGTTGTTGCAACTCCCTCCATCAATGATGATGTGGACAAAACATTCCTTCACAACTCCCTTTGTATGGAACAAATTATGCCTCTGATTTTGCTCAGCTTGTGTTACATGCACACTCAAAACACGTTGAGCAACTAAACTCTATTACCTGTCAACATCTTTAGTAGCCATGTATTGCGTCTCATGTTCAGAATCATCTCCACCGTGTTCTTCACTTGCATTAAGAGCCAAAGTCTCCTCGTCATAGTCACTAGCGGACTCATACCCACCATCCTCAGTAACAATCATCACACACAGAGATGGACATTTGCTCGCATTGTGACCTCCAGCCTTGCAACGACGACATATAACCTCATGTGTTTGTCTTGTTGATGCCATGGATGTTTCTGGGGTAAAGTCAAAGTAACTGTGTGTCCATAACACAAAAGGGGAATCCGAGGATTCACCCTCGATAGATTTCACTCGATGTAACCGTCAAGGTGGACTTGGAGGAATCACCCTCGATGGTCCACACATGAGGGGTTGCACGACAGAGTCGTTATCGGGAGTGGAGAAGGAGGAATCACCCTCGAGGACCACAACCGATTACCTACACTACAGAGTTAACATCAGAAGTGTTATAAGAGGTATTACCCTCGGCACTCGATAGTAGCTCTGCAGAGTCATACATCTAAGGGGGGTGTGATGTGATGTGTAGGGTTCTGGACGTCGATCATGTTGATCGAGTCATCGATCATAATGCAGGGGCAACAGGGACAAGGTTAGGGGTCACTGGTGGATCATTGACCAACCTATACTAAGCAGATAGGATAAACAAGTAAGGTACGAAAGTAGGTTACAAAAGCAGGCTATGCATCAGAATAGGAGCAATCAAATACAGCAGCAAAATCTAACGCAAGCATGACAGAGAATGGAATGGGCGGTATTGGAATGATCAAGGGGCGTTTGCTTGCCTGGAGTTCTGCAGACGAAAGGAATCTTTGGAAGCATAGCTGTAGTCGAACACCGAAGCATCAATGGTCTCGAGGTCTACTAGAAAAGAAGTAGCGGAGGGGGAACACAATAAATAACAGAGCAAACAGATGCATCACTAAGAATGACACGTCAACAAGCAGTGCTAGGGGTGACCTAACATAGTAGTACACGTTGCATACGTAGAGGGAAAACAACCGGAGGGGTTTTCCGGCGTTTGACATTTTCCAGACAGATGGAAAGAGGGGGACGGTTCCATGTTCAACATTCTAGGGGCATGTGACAGATGAACAGATTGCATAAACGGATTCGTTGGATTTTACTGAGCAATTTTCATATATAGATGATTTTCATCTGATTTATAGATTATTTTATATTAATTTTCAATGTCTTAAGCAATTTCTGAAATTATTATTAATTAAATTAATTCGAAAAAATAGAATTATTGCGTCAGCATGATGTCATCAAGACGTCAGCAGTCAACCCAGCTGACTCAGGTCAAACCTGACGGCTGGGACCCACATGTCATACACAATGGGCTATACAGAGTTTAAAATTATCTAAAAGAGGTTAATTAGCGGATGGACCCCATCTATCAGTGGCGCCGGATGATGAGGACATGACTACCTTGGATACAACACAAAAATATTGCATACATGCATATTTGTGAGGTGATTTCTGATGCAAACTATGCAATAATTTATTTATCTTATCGAGGACAAAAATACTTCACAGACTTTTGTGCCATGTCTAATTGCAGGTGTATGGGACATTTGTACAACCCACATATGAAGATAAGGGAAAAACAAAAGTTTAGGTTCTATTCAAAAAGTCCTCTCACATCACTTTTGGGCCAAGAGAAGATAGAGTCCAAGTCTCTCATGTTCTAGACTCAGATTCGGACTGCACAGACATACCTGACTCAAAACGCTAAGATCTCTTTCATCCAGACTCCGAATTGGGTGATTCTTTTTTTGTTAGAAAGCAGATTTCATGCTCTTTCCAACCCAATTGGACTCACCTTGAAATTCATCTGGAGCACTGAGATATTAAAAAAACAATCTGATGCTATAGTAGAATCCGAGTCAAACTACAAGTCCAAAGGTGTTACCTCCACTTGGGCCCATGGGCCTTGTATGACCTAGGGTTAGTTTTAGGCTACCTTGGGATGTCCTCCCACCTCCTTGTCTGCCACCCCTTGCTCCTATATAATTAGATCAATCTAGTAGCTTTTTCCTTGGGATTTTTTTAGTTAAAAAGTTAGCCAACACAACTTCGTGTATTTCGTTTGTGTCCAACGACCAAACCAAGACCGCTTTCGGATCCCCACCATTATCAATACTTCATCCATATTCGCAATATTCAGATTGCTTTATCATATTCTTGCTTGTTCTTCGATTGCTTGCAGGAATAGACCTTCGTGGTCAAGTTGATCATGCTTCGGCATGGTCAATAACCTGTCGGAGTTGGTTTAGCGATTGCTAAGGTGCAACGTGGGTGCATGTTTGTAGTAGGATAATCAAAATCGACTCCACCAAATCGATAGTTATCATTTCATCGAAAGATCAGGACCCTCGCCTCTAGCAAGTGTTACCAGATTTCAGGTTGCTCGGTGAGAATTTCTAGTTATCCCTAGATTAGATTTATTTTCTTACCTACTGTCCAAGAAAAATCCATAAAAAAAGTTAGATCTGTTCATCCTTTGTCCAAGCCAGTCTGAGCCTTTGCAATTTTCTTTTCATTGCTTGCATAGTTGAATTTTCGGTTGCATCGTCATGTCGAGTTGCTGGTCTTAGTGTCTAGTTCGTTTAGAGTTTTGAGTTCTGTTCACATTAGTCATGCCGCCGCTGCATCTTTATCCCTTCCGCTGTCGACAACCCCATCCATCAATTTCCACCATGTGCTACAAATCGTTCATTGTGATAATCATAGTTGAGGTCGTTCACATCTTTGCTTGATCCAATCTGCATCTTATCTAGTTTGTTTGGAAAGAGCAAGAGAGAGAAAAAGAAGAGAAAAAAAAGAAAAAAAGTGTGAGAAAAAAAAACAAATTTCGGATCTATCTAGACTCAATGTCATACCTGAATTTCAGATTGGAATCTGTTTTGTGCAGTGTTCAGTAAAACATGCATATCTTTGTCACACGAAGCCCATTTTGGCTTCACAAGTACTCAAATTAAAGCTAGTGATGAGACGCATCTGAATAATTGCAAAAGCTATTTCAATATTTTACACCTCAAAATTGGCTTCTAAATAGGTCTTTTTGCCCTTCGAATTTCGCGAACACAGCTTGTTCCAGTTTTTCAGGCCAGTTTTAGAATTTTTTTACTCCTCATATCAACTCGGAATTGAGTGATTCTTTTTGCATTAGAAAGCTTGAGTCAGTAGCATTCTCTAGAAAAATTATCAGAAAATTGGCACAAACTTTTCTAGAGGAAAGTTGGAGAGAGAGTTGTTGGTATATCCGCCTTGGCAGTTGTTTCTCATCATTATCTTTACTGCCATTGTAATCTTCACTTATATCTTGCTGTCCAGAGCTTCTTCATATCCTTTATTGATGCTAGTTGTGCTACGCCGTGATCTCATTAGTGTTCTAGACTCGCATCTCTAGTCCGGTCTAGCCTAGGACCAACACAGCATCATCGTTGAGCGTTTATTCAACATTGCATCTCTGAATTGATTGTTGCTAATCTTTTGCTAAAGCCTTCCAAGCTCCACATATTTCTACACCATGTATATGTATGTTCCCCTGGCAATCGCTTTACTCAATCTTCAGAGTTATTTAACACCGTCGGTTGCCTGTCACCACCTGCTGCATGGTAAGAACTTGAAAGATATTGATATTTGCTTTATTGTGAGCGCTTTACCACCACACCCTAGTAGTTCATAGGAACATTATTCTCGAATTTTGTTTCTTGTTTCTACTAATCATGACAGGTTCTGAAGATAGAAGTTATTGGATGACTGATACATCTTCACCATCACGAAAGGTGGGACAACACACATGAGCACATGGTCAGGTTATCTCTTTATCGTCATTTGAGGGTAGATTTAATCTTGCTATTTATCTAGCTTGGGAGCTTGAAGTAGAACAAGTTTTTAGTCACCATGATTTTTCTGAACTTGAGAGAGTACGAGCTGCCACTGGAGCATTTGCTGGTTTTTCTTCTGTTTGGTGGAGTGTACATTGTAAGAAAAAGATTGATAACCAACCCACAACTTGGAAAGATTTGAAAGCTGTAATGAGACAACAATTTTTTCCTCCTTACTATCATCATGAATTGCTTCACAAATTGGAACAATTAAAACAAGAATTAACAATGGTCATGCTTACTACCAAGAGTTCAAATCTTATATGCATCATTGTGACATCGAAGAATCTGAGGATGATACAATGAATAGATTTTTTGGTGGTTTGAACCATGATATTCGCGCAAGATTCCAGTATATTCCTGGTTGCATTACTGGTATGTATGTTCGCGCTTGTACCTTTGAGAGACAGATGCAGAAGGATGCATTTGGTGACTACAACAACTACTATCCCAGTTCATGCTCACCACCACCAGTTGGTTCCTCCACCGTTGCACCTACTAGAGCAGCCACACCTCAGATTGTGAGCGTGACTCATCTACGTCTTTGCATGGTCAGATTTGTGCCATCAGTTTGTTGGCGCCTTTGTTGGAGGCCACCAAGCTCCTGGCCAAGAGAGTGATTTGCATATCATCCCTCAGAAGGAGGGCGAATCCCTACGCAAGTTTATGCAGAGGTTTAGCCGGGTGCAGTACAATATTCCTCACGTTCACCCTGCCGCTGTCATTAGCGCATTTCATCAGAATGTGCAAAACCGCAGAATGTGGGAAGAGCTGGCAATGAACAAAGTCAGGAGTATTGCCGAGCTTTACGCTCTGGCCGATAAATGCGCTCGAGCTGAAGAGGGGAGGAAACTCCCTTGCAAGGCTATTGGCACGGCGGGCGAATCCGAAGATGAAGACGTCGCGACCCCGTCAAGGAAAGGCCGACGACGGAACAGGAAACGCGGAGGCAAGGCCGTGCTTGCTGTCGAGGAATCCGACAACCCCGGCGCCGCCAAGAAGGCCAAGGTTGGTGACCCCGACAAGGATCTTGCCGGGTGCCCTTCCTGTCGGGCCTTGGCGGCTGCCGACAAGTCGGAAAGCTCCGGCAAGCAGTATTGCAAGATCCATCGCACCAAGGGCCACGATCTCCAAAACTGCCGGCAAGTTGAAAAGCTTGCCAAGAAACAGAGGGCCGAATATGAAAGGCGAGATAAGGAGAAGGCCCAAGATGGTGATGACTGATCCGGCAAGAAGCGCGGTGGCCGAGGGGGGCGCCGCGGCAAGGCCAAGCAACAGAAGGATAGGCCCGCTCGGGGCCGAGACAAAGAAGAAGATGATGAAGAAGAAGTTGATGAGTCCAGTGAGCAAGAATTCCAGAAAGCTACGGAGGCCATGTGTGTCATGGGGGTGCCTCGCTGCATTCTTCCCACCGACGACTCAAACAGTGGGTGCGGGAAGTCAATGCAGCAGAGCCACCACCAGATGCATGTAGGCCCCTGAAGTGGTCCAACATGCCTATCGTTTTCGACGCCGAGGATCACCCTGATCGCACAACTGCGGTCGGGTGCTTGCCATTGTTGGTCTCACCAACAATTCGCAACCTCAAGGTGACGAAAATGCTAGTTGACGGTGGGGCCGGGCTAAACCTAATCTCACCGGATGTGCTCAAGAAGCTCCAAATTCCTGATGAGGACCTCGAAGAAACAGGTACGTTTCAAGGGGTCAATCCGGGAAGAACCCAGCCTAAGGGCAAGATTACACTACCGGTGACATTTGGTAGAGAGCTCAACTACAGGACCGAGAAGGTAGTGTTTGATGTTGCCAAGATCCCCATGTCATACAATGGGATCCTTGGTCGGCCAATGCTGGCTAAGTTTATGGCGGCATCACACTACGCATACAATGTTTTGAAGATGCCCGGGCCGTTGAGCGTCATCACTATCCATTCCGATAAGAAGGATGCGCTCATTTGTGCCGACCAACTTTACCAGGAAGCAGTTGCAGCACCTGCCATCAAGGCATCTGCTCCTGCCGCTGGAACTCCCGGGGGGAAGAAGAAGACCGGCAAGAATCTTGGCGCGAACTCTGGCAAGCGCACCTCCTCGGAGTGCTGCGCTTCCGTCGAGGATGCACCAGAGAGTTCCAGCGGCAAGAACAAGAAATCCAAGGCTGTCCACCGGAGACCAAGAGGGTGCCCGTCAGGGAGAACAGAACAGGGGAACTTTCGCCATAAGTTCCACCCTAGATGACAAATTGGAAAGCGCGCTCGTTTCCTTCTTGCGGGCGAATGTCGACGTGTTTGCATGCCAACCGTCTGACATCCCCGGTGTTCCCAGGGAGGTAATTGAGCACCACCTTGTTGTCTGTCCTCACGCGCGGCCCGTCAAGCAGAGGGTCAGGAAGCAAGCCTTGGAGCGGCAAGAATTCATTGCCGAAGAAATCAGAAAGCTGGAGGCGGCAGGATTGGTCAAAGGAGTGCTTCATCCAACCTGGTTGGCCAATCCGGTTGTAGTGCGAAAAGAGAATGGGAAATGGGGGCTTTGTATCGATTATACAGATATCAATAAAGCCTGTCCAAAAGATCCCTTTTCCTTGCCACGCATCGACCAGATTATGGATTCCACCGCTGGTTGTGATCTCCTGTCCTTCCTTGATGCCTATTCAGGGTATCATCAGATTTTCATGGCGAAAGAAGATGAAGAGAAGACCGCATTTATCACCCCATGTGGTACGTATTGTTTTATACGAATGCCTTTCGGGTTGAAAAGTGCTGGTTCGACATTTGCGAGAGCAATTCAAATTGGTTTTGAGCCTCAACTCCATAGAAATATGGAGGCGTATATGGATGATATAGTGGTCAAAACCAAAGACAAAGCGACACTCATTCAAGATTTAGAAGAAACATTTGCAAATCTGCGCAAGATCAACTTAAAGCTCAATCCTGAGAAGTGCGTGTTCGGTGTTCCTTCCGGCAAGCTCCTCGGATTCTTTGTATCTTGCCGGGGAATCGAAGCGAACCCCGACAAGATCAAAGCTATTGAGCAAATTGAAGCGCCGAGGCGCGTCAATGATGTGCGTCGTCTTGCCGGCTGTGTTGCTGCCCTAAGTAGGTTTATTTCCAAATCTGCTGAGCGCGCCCTGCCCTTTTTCAAAATTTTGAAGAAGGCAGGTCCAATGAAATGGACTCCAGAGGTGGAGGCTGTGCTGCAAGATTTGAAGAAATACCTTTCCTCTCCGCCGACGCTAGTCACGCCTAAACCACAAGAGCCGTTGCTGCTGTATCTGGCAGCGACAAATCAAGTGGTTAGTGCTGCTCTAGTGGCGCAGAGAGAGGCCGATGAGGAAGCGACACCAGTGGCAGGACCATCAGATGACGCGGCAGGATCTCCTCCCGCAAGGATTGATCCCAGCAAGACAAGATCTGTGCAGTCAGAAAAACCATCGCAGAACAAAAAGGTGGTACAGCGCCCAGTTTATTTTGTTAGCTCTCTTTTACAAGGAGCTAGGTCAAGATATTCTGGCATGCAGAAGTTGCTTTTCGGCCTTCTTATGGCCTCGAGGAAGCTGCGCCATTATTTTCAAGCACATGAAATCACCGTCGTCACTCGCTTTCCGTTGTAACAGATTTTGCAAAATCCAGAAGCAACCGGCAGGATCGTGGAGTGGGCGTTGGAGTTGTCGAGCTTTGGCCTCAAGTTTGAAAGCACTTCGACAATTCAGAGCAGGGCCTTGGCAGAGTTCATTGCAGAATGGACCCCAACGCCGGACAAAGAGGTTCAAGAAACAACTCTCCCCGGCAAGGAAATCGATCAGCAATGGGTTATGTACATTGACGGGGCTTTCTCGCTGCAAGGCACCGATGCTGGCGTGCTGCTTGTCGCACCCACCGGAGAGCACCTCAAGTACGTAATCCAAATGCATTTTCCCCGGGAGAGTTCGACCAACAACACAGCAGAATACGAGGGTTTGCTTGCTGGTCTTAGGATCGCGGCAGACCTTGGTATCAAAAAGCTCGTCATCAAAGGCGATTTGCAGCTTGTCGTCAGGCAAGTTAACAAGAGTTATCAGAGTCCATTGATGCAAGCCTACGTGGATGAAGTGAGAAAAATGGAAGAGCAGTTTGACGGTCTGCAAATGGAGCACGTTCCTCGTGCCGAGAACAGTATTGCTGATGACCTGTCAAAGTGTGCCGCCCTCAAGTTGCCTGTGGAACCAGGAACTTTTGTGCTCCAATTGACTCAACCATCCGTGGCGCCATCAATGCGGCAAGAAAAGAGAAGAAAGTTGAACTCTGGTCAGTACTTCCCGGCAGAGCTCCCGGGAGCCGCCGGCAAGGAAGTTGCCGGGATCGACGACATGCCTGCCGGGGAACAACAGGCTCTAGCAGGGCCTCAGGCCCTTGCTGTCGAGACAAACATTCCCCCGGTGGACGAGATGCCTTTAGTCCTCGCCGTCGAGCCTCAGGCTCTAGCATGGGCGCAGCACATTGTCCATTTCCTTCAAACAGGAGAACTCCCGGAGGAACAGGAAGAAGCAGAAAGAGTAGCCCGTCGGTCTGTTATGTACAAGTTCGTCGATGACGTCCTGTACAGAAATAGACCAAACGGTGTGAAATTAAAGTGCATTCCTCGGGAGGATGGACTAGAGCTGTTGGCGGAGATACATGGAGGCATATGTGGTTCTCACATAGGATCAAGAGCACTTGCCGGGAAAGCGTTCCGGCAAGGTTTCTTTTGGCCCATCGCTCTCCAGGATGCAACTGCACTAGTCACCAAGTGTGAAGCGTGCCAGTTTCATTCGAAGAAATCGCATCAACCAGCTCAAGCTCTTCAAACAATCCCTCTCTCCTGGCCATTTTCGGTCAGGGGGCTCGACATACTGGGCACTTTCCCCCGTGCTAACGGGGGCTTTGAGTACTTGTACGTTGCTATCGACAAGTTCACAAAGTGGCCGGAGGTGGAGGCAGTGAGGAAGGTGACAGCACAATCGGCCGTCAAGTTCTTTAAGGGGATAGTTTGCCATTTCGGTGTGCCCAACAGGATCATCACCGACAACGGCACGCAATTCACAAGTCGCACCTTCATGCAGTACGTCCAAGACCTTGGCGGCAAAATTTGTTTTGCCTCTGTTGCTCATCCGAGAAGCAACGGCCAAGCAGAGAGGGCCAATGCTGAAGTGCTGCGCAGTCTCAGGACCAGAACCTTTGACAGGCTGAAAAAGCGCGGAAGACGCTGGATTGATGAGTTGCCGGCGGTTCTTTGGTCAATCAGAACGACACCAAATTGAGCCACCGGCCAGACGCCTTTCGCTCCGGTCTACGGAACGGAAGCAGTTCTCCCCACGGAACTCACGTACGGATCACCTCGAGTGCTCGCTTATGATGAGCTTGAGCAAGAGCAACTGCGGCAAGATGACGCTATGCTCCTTGAGGAGAATCGTCTTCAGGCTACTGTGCGAGCTGCACGCTACCAGCAAGCTTTGCGCCGCTACCATAGCCGCAAAGTTCACGCCTGAAGCCTTGAGGAAGGCGACCTTGTTCTTCGGCGGATTCAGTCCGCAAGAATTCAAACAAGTTGACGCCGAAGTGGGAAGGCCCTTATCGGGTAGTACGAGTCACCAGGCCCGGTGCTGTCCGCCTGGAGACCGAAGATGGCATTCCAGTGAGCAACTCCTGGAATATCGAACATCTTCGCAAGTTCTACCCATAAGGCGCGGTTGCCGGGGGCTCCCGGCAACCACTCTTTTGTACAAGTCTTGCCGGCAAGGCATGTGATCCTTTGTATAAAGCCAGGCGCAGACCCTGAGCACAGATGAATAAATTTAAGTGTTGTGCATTCCCTTATTGATTCCCATGTTCATATTTATATATGCATGTTTGTCTAAGATGTTGTATGACACCTACTCCCGGTAAGTTCTAACGAACCGCCAAGGTTTCATATCTTTATTTTCTCTTCTTTCTTTTTCTTAAAAGACAGAAGGATTCCTCGCGTGCACATTTGCCGGGGGGAAGGGAGATATGAGTACCAGTTGGCGACGTTCGGAATCGACGCTTGTCGGAGGAAGGAAAGCGATAGAAAGCTAAGTTCTAAAAACTTAGAACAAGTTTCTTTTATTGCAAAGTTATTTCCTTGGACGATTCCGACTCTATGGAAAATCTGTACGCGAAGGAACCCTTGTTGTAATCGGTTGCGCCCGTATCTTGTTTCGAGCCCGCTCAATGATTTAAGCGGCTGCACTGAGAACGCCAAGAAGTCTTGCCGGCCGCTACGCCTCCGGCAGGCTGCTGAAGTCCCGCACCCAGCGCTCGCGGCAGGTTGCGCGCCAGCAAGGTTTTTGAGTGAGCGTAGGGTGAACTCCATACATAAAGGAATCAGACAAGAGAAATAGCATGCATAGACCCAAACATAAGCAAGTTATATTACATTAATGAGTTGCCGCAATTCTAACTTAAGACTTAATTGTTTTTTGACATGGAATGACAGCGGCAAGAAGAGGTGGGGCAGTCAATCTCTGCGCTGGCCTTCGATCCTTTTGATGGAATCCACCTTCTCAAGGATAGGCGAGATACGTTCTTCGAGCACCTCGACATTTGCGTCCTTTGGCAGATGGCCGAGTCCGTTGGAGAGGTCGATGTCGGGATTGCTGTGCACCACCTTGATAAGCACCTGGCGGAGGACGGCCCGGCAAAGCCGGCGAGTCTCGTTGGCTAATTGGGTCGCCCGGCTAGACTGAAGCACCCTCAAGGCGTTGATGATGCTTTCAAAGAACATCGTCAACCTGGCACTTGAAGATATCCTTTCCTCGGAAGAATACCTGAAGTTTGACAGGCCCATGGTTGACAGTTCTGCCGTAAGCTTCTCCGCAGCGGCGATGAGACGTCCAGTCCAGATCTCCACCCCCTTCTCGTAATCGATTTGGGCGGCGGCGGCGCTCTTGAGCAGGTTCCTCTCTCCCTGGAGATCCTTGAGTAGAGCCTTCTCACGGGCCTTGCCGGCCTCGAGAGACTTCTGCAACGTGGTCAGCTTCAATTCCAGGACTGCAATAGCATCAGTTGTTGAGGAAAGCTGCTTGGTCTTGTTGGACAGGGCAACTTGCATCTCCGCCAAGGTGTGAAGGGTTTTTTCCCTATCACCTTTGAGCATCGAGAGCTCCTTGCCGTGCTCTTCGAGATCTACTTCCAGCTTCTTTACTTTTTTGCTCAGCTCGTTCTTGGCGGCCTCTGCAGCTTCGGCAGCATCGACGGCCTCCTTGAGCTTGCCGACGTGGCTTACAGTCAGAGCTTCAAGCGCCTCTTTGTGTTTCTACTCCAGCTCCTGGGTCCATCGCGCGACAAGCTTCTCGATATCCTCATCTTTGCTGCGAAGCTTGGCGGCAAGCGCCTGCTCACGTGCGGTGAGATCTTCCTCATGAGCATCAAGTGCGATGTGGCGCCCCGTCAGGAGGGCATCTTCAGCAGCAATTCTTTGAGTAGCTTCATCCTGCGCCTTCTCGATATCAGATTGCTTCAAGAGGATTTCTGTCCACTGTTGGCTCACGTGTTCCCGGTCGGTGGTCAACTCTTGGAGGGCCTCGGCGTACCAGACTTGCATTTGTTCGACGCGCCTCTGAAAATTTGCTTCGGCCGCCTCGACAACTGCCATTCTGGAATCCACTTTCTCTTTCCGGGTGCGGTGGAGAGCCTGGAGCTTGCGGAAATTTTCGCCCATGGCCTGAAGGAGCTGATCCTCTTCAGATTTGCCGCTGCTAGCGCTGGGATCGTCGACAACCTCGAGCCCGGCAGCAGCGATAATTTCTTCGTCAAAGACTTCTCCTTCGGCTGGTGCCCCAATGCTTGCCGTCCCCGGCAAGTTGACAAACAAGTTCTCGCCAACCTTGAGATATTTGCTGGATGGGGGGCCTTCAGATTTTGACGGTTGGTCTTCAGCAACCGCCTCACCAGTGGCAGGGGGCTCCGTGGCCGGTGCAGCGCCTGGCGCTCCTGCGGCAGGAATGCCGTCAGTGCGGTCATCAGCCTCCCTGCCGCCCCCTTCAGTAGACTCCTTGGCGGGTTCCTCCTGTGCAGTCTTGGCGGCCTCCTCGCCAAGAGCACCACCGGCCTCGATAGTGCCATCCTTGGCGGCCTCGCTGGCAGCGATCCTGTCTGCTTCGGTAGCGGCGTCCCTGGTGGTCTCCTCGATGACAACGTCGACGTCCATGTGTTCCATCACAGGGAACTCTGGAGGACGAAGGAGGGAAACAGAATAAGATCAAGATTGAAGTTCGAAGGGACCAAAGACAGAGAGATAAGGGAAAGAGTAACAAGCGTTCTGAGGCAATCGATTACCTGCGTCGAGCTGTTGAGAGGTGTCCTCGCCCCTCCCGGCAACTTCGGTTGCCGGGGGAGGGTTGCCGGTGTCCATGCCTGCCGGCTCCTCCTCAGTTAAGATGGGCTTGTCGGTAGGATCTCTTGCCGGGGACGTGCTTGTGGGCGACGTGGTCGATGGAGGTGGCACAACGGGGACGTCTTCCGACAACTCTCCTTGTTGCCGTTCTTCTCCTGCAAGCCCAAAGATATCAGCGGCAAGAATGGAAGCCTCAGCACCCGCCAGCGGAAAAAGAACAGTGAACTTATGCTGGGGGCTGCGTTGGGGGCTGTGCTGGGGGCTGCATTGAGGACTGAGCTCCGGGCTGACGACGACGGTTTCTGGCACGCTTGTGGAGCCTGCCAGGGGCTCGTCGCCCGTGGAAGTCTTTGTCCTCTTCGCCATCCTCTCCATCAAGGTTTCTGCATCACTGCAGAGACAATACGAGCAAGTCAGTAAGATTGATCCAAGATTGGAAAATAAAGGCTGTGGCAAAGCACTCACTCTTCTTCTTCTCGCTCCGGACTAAAGCCGAAGATGTCGAAATTAGCCTCCATTGCGATGTCTGAGTGGGGAGGCGGAGGAGGGGTCCTAGGTCGTTTGGCTGTGGCAGGCGCCGGGGGTTGACGAGCTTTCGTCGCTTCAGCTTCTGGTGCGGTAGTGCGAGACACCCCCGCCGCCCCAGCAGTGGCTGCTGGTGTGGGTCTCGCGCGCCGCGCAGGTTGCTGTCGAACCCCTTGCCGCGGTGCAGTCTTGCCGGCCGCTTTCTTCCCGGGAGCCTCGCCGCTCGAGGAAGGCTGGCTTGCCGGGATGCCAGATACAGCCTTTCGAAGAACACGCTTTGTCTTCTTCGGGGCTGGGAGCTCTTCTTGCGGTTTTTCTTCAGCCGTGTCCTCGTTGGACGAGCTCTCGGCGGCTGTGCTGCTCTGTTCCCCGGCAGCTTTGTCCTTCCCGGCAGGTTTTACTTCCACCACTACCACTGCATCGCTGGTTTCCCATTCTGTGAAGCCAGCACTGCCAGCTTCCGCGGCAAGATTTGCCTCTTCCACCCTAGTGGCAATATATGCTACTTCTTGGTCAGTGGTGGCTCGGATGAAATCTGCCTCTTCCCGGACGGGTCTCTCCGTCAAGTTATCAAAAAACTTTTGTGCTTCCTCCTTGGTTGGCTCGGCCCAAGTCGCGTCAAGACCGTGGGCGTTGAACATCGGCATGAAGGCGATGATTGACCCCAAGGCAGAGTTGTTGCACAAAGGGACCATCCTTGCCGGCAGCCGATGCTTGTCATCGCGCTGGAACAGCTTTTGGCGGAGAGTGCCAAGTTGCATAGTAGTCAGATTATTATTCAACCCGGGGCACAATCTCATGATGTCCGCCGCGTTTCGGTATTCCCAAGCTGGCCTTCCCCTGTTCTGCAAGGGGGCGATGCGGTGGCAGAGAAAGTCGAAGCCAATCATCTCCATTGTCCGCCCGACAGCTTTCAGGCGAATAATCCTGGTGGTGGCGATTGTGAGCTTTTCAGCGTCAGTGGCAAGACTACTCCAGCCACTACCGTAGACCGCCTTCTGTTGCCGGGGCAGACAAAACGGATGGGGATCTGCTTCCTTGATCCAGCACCATTCAGCCCGCCATTCGTCCCACTTTTCGCAGTAAACTCCTTCTGGGTATATTTCCTTATTCCAAGCCCTTGGAATCCAGGCGATAGAACCAGAGAGGGCCTCTCCTTTTTGGATGCGGGGGAAGAAGTAATGACGGAAAAGGGTAGTGTTGGGAATCACTCCGGCAAAGTTTTCACAAAGGTGGGCAAAGATGGACATGCACAATACCGCATTCGGCGTGAAATCGAGAAGATGAAAGCCGTATGTGTACATGATGTCATTGAAGAAGTCAGAAAATGGGGGGTAGAGCCCGCAATAGAAATATGCAGCGAAAAAGGGGTATCTGTCCGACCCACTTTTGGAGCAAGAACCTGGAATCACGCGTGTGGCGGGGTGAGCCTGCGTCTCCTTCGCCCACATGCATTGGTACCGCCTCTTCAGAGCTTCTGCATCGAGCGACGGGGCAAAGACGACATACTTCTTCCGCATCTTCACCAGTTCGCTCTCCGGGACATCGGCTTTCGCCTCCTTGCTCTTGCCTTTGCTGGCCCTGGGCAGCATGGCGGCTGTGAGGGCGGAAGCCGGGGATGAAGCGAGTGTGGAAGCAGCGGGCGGAAGAGGGAAAGCTTCGCTCTGAGCTCGAGAGGAGGAAGGTGATGGCGACAGCCAGATTGAGAAGAAAAGGGGGGGTAAATAGGCTTGTGCCTCTGCGGCTTCTCCTTTTTTATGGGGAAGGAGTGGGGCCGCCTCTTTTACTCCCCAATGTTAATGCGCCTCTGCAGGCGCGTTGCAGTTGCAGCTTTTGAGGCACGCTTCCTACGTCGTGCATTCGGCGCGCATAGTGGGGAGCACAGTAAACGGGATATTTACGAGCAGTTAATCCCCTGCCACGTGTGCCCGTGCACTGTTTGGGCCTAGCCCAATAATGCCTCGCACTCGTGTATGGCCTAGGCCCGGGGGCTCCTGTCGGTGTACTAAGTATTGGGCCATTAGTACCCCGTACTTGTGCACGGGCAGTTGTAGCCATACTCGCGGCAAGGCTTGTCGGGGAACAGTTCAAGGTTGGCTCAGGCCACCAAAGAAATCTTCAAGTCAGAGATCTGAGGATCAGCAGATAAGAAGAGCTAGAATCCGAAGGCCAGCTTCCTCGGCAAGATCTTGCCGGGGTGGCCTGCGGAGCCCGGCAAGGATCGGCGCCCGGCAAGTTTCGGCGCCCGGCAAGGTTTTGTTGCTATGCCACCGCTCTAGCACAGCAACAAACCTGACATTCTGGGTCCTTCTTTGGATGCGTGGCGACGTGCCAGTGGAGGAGAGCTTAAGCGGTGCTGATGGGATGGCCCCTTTCTCCATCCCCAAGAAAGTAATGACACCTAAACGGACACCTCACGGTGCATTAAATGCGTTCGTCCTAGTCCGTCAGGGGTTAGGTATGGTAACCCTGTAGCTACTTTACACCTCAATGTATGTACATTTTGCCACTATGGTGACCCCTTGATGGTATAAAAGGAGGCCCACGGCAACTGCTACAAGGGAGGAGATCTTCTGGCCCATTCTGCATGCATAGCTGCTCTTTGAACGTACTGTTCACTGCGAGCTCTCCTGGAGGCTGGGCTCAAGAACATCAATAATAAAACAAGGCAGGAGTAGGGTTTTACGCTGATCGGCGGCCCGAACCTGGGTAAAATCTTCCCGTGTCGATCATTGGTTCTGCTCTTTGCGCATACCTCTCCCCCCGCCGAATCGTAAAGGGGTCCTTTAGGATCCCATAGGTGTCGTACCCCGACAAAGTATTTTGCCGTTTGAGAGGTGAATTGAATATTATTGATGCCTCAAACTTGGAGTAGAAACTCCATTTGGATACATGCAAGGCATGAGCTTGTCTTTTGACTAATCCTTGATATTACTCTTATGATGATGATCATATGTCTTGGATCTATATTTGTACCCTTGCATGTTATCTAACCCTTGTAGGTACTTGGATGAGCCCAAATCTATGAGATTGCAAGTCACTCACATTTTGAGCAATCTCTACATCACCAAGTTTCTACTATATGGTTGTTGATTACAAGGAAGCGTGGATTCACTCAACATATCCTTTGACAATTTCTATATATCAAATTTCATTTGGTATCAAGTTTCATGATTGTCATTTTGGATACACAAGTGCTCTTCCTTGCAAGACTAACCCATGTAGGAAGACGAACTCAAACTATAAGTGGTGCTCTCAACTCTTGATGAACTACATCAACCCCGAGCATCCAACACAAGTTCGACTACATGATCAAGATCAACACCACCACTCAAGGTATGTTATTCCATCTTAGAGAAGCTTTACTCCAAGTCATGGGTCAAAGCAACTCACCAAGATGTGAATACATCAAAAGACTTAAACGAAAAATGGTAACCCCATTTTGAGCTTAAACGATGAGTATGACCTACGATCAAGTGTTATCACTTGACTCCTCAGTCAATATACTCTAACATAGGTGACTTTGTCGCCGACCCCTTCTAGATGAAGTTCTCTAGTGTTTCTTTGCTTTGCATATGTTTTTACTTAGTTGTTCCCCTTATAAAAAAAATCATCTAGATCCTTTTCCTTTGTATTTTTCTCTGCATTTTTTCTGCATCTAATTCATTGCAAATTCTTCAGTTAATTCCTTGCAAATCCTTGTGAGATTTCAATTGCCAAGTGAGCTGAGTTGACCAGACTTTTCCTCTATATTGAACTTGGCCTCACCGACTCATGCCTATCGGCTAGACCGAACTACAATTCCTTGTAGAAAGTTCATCGGTACAACCGAAGAGGACTAAACCGGTCTGACCGATATGCATCATCTATGACACTGCCAACTCGGTGTCGCCGATGAAAATAGATCGGCGTTACCGATTTCACTACTGAGAAAACTTTTTGCCATTCCAAATGTCATTTCTTCTCCAGCTCCACTCAATGATTCTTATCCTCTACTCGCATCTTATACTACATGATGCTTTTGTAATGTGTTTCAAGGACCAAACCTATTTGACTCATGCTCCAGAAGAACCCTTCTTGGAAATTGATGTCAAAGGGGGAGGGAGAGCACATCAAAGCTTATCACATGGGAAGCACATCTTAGCTTGCTTCTCCAGATGCTTATTAGCAATAGAGGAGAGAAGTCACATGTCTTTAAGAGGGGAAAGACATGTTAAGAAATGTGAGTTTGTATCTTTTCATGATCTGATTTTGTTTCTTGCTCTGATTTTCTCTTACCCTACCTTCTCCCATTATCCAATATCATATTTAGGGGGAGAAAGAGTTCCTATCTAAGGGGAGAAAATCTTTGGAATTCATTGCATATCTTTAATCTTTGGGGACATGTCTATATCCAAATGAAGTACTAAGTACTTACTCTTTACATGTCATCCCAGTCTTGGTAATCTTGTGGTCTCCTCAACTTGCTTCATTTAGAGTGTTCTTGTGTTATCTAACATTGTTTTCTCAAGCTCATCTCTTCCGAAGCCAGCCCAAGACCACAAGGTAAGTATATGCATCACACTCATGTGCATGATGATCTATTGCTGATGTACATATTGTTTGCAAGAAGGACTCATGAACATGAAGGTACACTTCCTATACATCGTTTGCTCTGATGCATATAGCCAAGATACATGTAACTAATTGCTTGCTCTGACATGCTTATGCATTCACATGATCTTACATACTATCTTTGCATGATTGCATACATGTAGGGGAAGCCTATGCATGTTACATGTCCTTCCAACGCTTTACTTGTTACTCTTCATATCCTTATCTAAAGCTTTGATGTATGTTGTCATCAATTACCAAAAAGGGGGAGATTGAAAGCACAAGTGCTCCCTAGGTGATTTTGGTAATTAATGTCAACATATCTCTTGTTGGACTAATATCTTTATCTAGTATATTTCAAAAAGTTCAACAAAGGAATGGCAGGAACAAGAGGATGTGGAACCCCTTCAAGATGCTAAGGACAAAGATTGGCGAAAGCTCAAGACTCTTCATTTCTATTTTAGTGATCCAAGATCACATTGAGTCTATAGGAAAAGCCAATACTATTAAAAGGGGATGAGGTGTTGCATAATGGTCTACTTGCTCAAAGTGCTTAGTGATATGCTCCAAAGCCCTCAACCACTTTCTCATTTCCAGATATGTCCAAAACCTAAAGTCAAACTCGGCACCACCGATTTGATCTATCCGGCGCCACCGAGTTTCCTTGACATAGCCACTGCCAGAAACCCTAATCAATTCGATCTCACCGATTGGGATTTCAGTCTCACCGAGATGGCAATGCAAACTCTCTGTTTCCCTTCGTAACGTTTCGGTCTCACCGAAATGAGCGATCGGCCCCACCGAGTTTGCAATGCAAACTCTCTGTTGCCTGTTGCAATTATTTTGGTCTCACCAGAATATGCAATCGATCCCACTGAGTTTGCCTGACCAACTCTCTGTTTAACTCATTGCTGAAATCGGTCCCACCGAGTTCATGCAATTGGTCACACCGAGATGAGGTCTTGCCCTAACCCTAGCACATCGGTCCCACCGAGTTGAGTATGTCGGTCCCACCGAGAATCCTAACGTTCACATTTTGAACTAGATCGGTCTCACCGAGTTCTTCTATTCGGTCTGACCGAGTTGGGTCAAATGTGTGTAATGATTGGATTTTGTGTCGAGGCTATATATACCCCTCCACCCCCTTCTCTATTCAAGAGAGAGCCATCAGAACGAGCCTACACTTCCACTACTCATTTTCTGAGAGAGAACCACCTACTCATGTGTTGAGATCAAGACATTCCATTCCTACCACAAGAATCTTGATCTCTAGCCTTCCCCAAGTTGCTTTCCACTCAAATCATCTTTCCATCATAGCCAAATCTGTGAGAGAGAGTTGAGTGTTGGGGAGACTATCATTTGAAGCACAAGAGCAAGGAGTTCATCATCAACACACTGTTTATTACCTTTTGGAGAGTGGTGTCTCCTAGATTGGTTAGGTGTCACTTGGGAGCCTCCCACAAGATTGTGGAGTTGAACCAAGGAGTTTGTAATGGCAAGGAGATCGCCTACTTCGTGAAGATCTACCCAAGTGAGGCAAGTCCTTCATGGGCGATGGCCATGGTGGGATAGACAAGGTTGCTTCTTCATGGACCCTTCGTGGGTGGAGCCCTCCGTGGACTCGCGCAGCCGCTACCCTTCGTGGGTTGAATTCTCCACCAACGTGGACGTACGATAGCACCACCTATAGGAACCACGCCAAAAATCTCCGTGTCTTCATTGCGTTTGCACACTCCAATCCCATCCCTTTACTTTCTTGCAAATTGCATGCTTTACTCTTTCCGCTGCTCATACTCTTATCATGCTTGCTTGAAATGTATTGTGAATGCTTAAACTTGTGCTAAAACTCTACCTCAACTTGAAGAACTTTAAAACTGCCACTTTTGCTTGTTGAGTGTCTAATCACCCCCCCCCCCTCTAGACACCTCTTCTCGATCCCTTTCAGATCATAAACAAGCATTAAACATAACTAACACCGAAAAATGCACCACAAGTAGGATATAACTTCATTGCATAAGTATTGACTTTCGTGCTTGCATAGGGAATCACAAACCTTAACACCAATATTCCTACCAAAGCACAATTACTCACCAACATGACTCACACATTATTATCTCCATGTCGCAAAACTATTGCAAGGAATCAAACTTATCATATCCAATGATCTACATGAAAGTTTTTATTATATCCTTCTTGGATATTCATCATATTAGGACCAATTTCATAGCTTGTGCAAACTTTCATCACTAGTATCAACTCCCAAAATAATATAAGTGAAGCATGAGAGTGTTCGACAAACTACTCGAAAAAGATATAAGTGAAGTTCAAACAAGTAGTTAAGTAAATGGGTAGCTATTTGAGGACTCTCTCTTATTTAAAAAAAAAATTAGGTCTAAGTATTTTATTAAAACAGCAAGCAAAACAAAATAAAATGACATTCCAAGAATAGCACACATCATGTGAAGAAGCAAAAACTTAGACTCAACCGATACTAACCGATAATTGTTGATGAAGAAAGGTGGGATGCCTACCGGGGCATCCCCAAGCTTAGATGCTTGAGACTTATTGAAATATTATCTTTGGATGCCTTGGGTATCCCCAAGCTTGAGATTTTGTGTCTCCTTAATTCCTTTTATATCACAGTTTCACTAAATCTTAAAAACTTCATCCACACAAAACTCAACAAGAACTCGTGAGAAAAGTTAGTATGAATCAGTGCAATAACCTTATCATTCTCTACTGTAGCAAATCACGAAAATTATTATTTAACATTGCATACTAAATGCATCTGCATATTGAATACTCCTATCCTGAAATAGAATCATTAAACAAGCAAACATATGCAAACATAACAGCAACCTGTCTAAACAGGGTAGTCTGTAAAGAGTACAATTATACTCATACTTACCTAACTCCAAAAATTCTGAAAATTAACCAAACTGTAGAAACTTTATCATAGCTTATTGTGCAAAAAAAAACTTCAACATTTTATCACATTATGACTTCTCTCAAGAATTCATGCACTAGTGTGCAACTTTCTGTTTTCAAACAGCAGCATATAGACTTGCAAAATAAGCATGGTAAAGGCTATCCTTGACACTTTTATTGAAGTAAAAAATATAAAACATTACTCTAAATAACAGAAAGAAAATCCTAGTAAAATAAAATGACGCCCCAAGCAAAACATATATCATGTGACGAATAAAAATGTAACTCCAAGTGAGGTTACCGATAATGTTGACGACGAAAGTGGGGATGCCTTCCGGGGCATCCCCAAGCTTATTTGCTTGGATATTCCTTGAATATTACCTTGGGGTGCCTTGGGCAACCCCAAGATTATGGTCTTGTCACTCCTTATTCTCCTCATATCGATATCTCACCCAGAACATGATAACTTCAATCACAAAAAACTTAACGGAACTTCGTGAGATGGGTTAGTATGATAAAGACAAATCATTCACTTTGGTACTATCAAGATAAGATTCATAATTGTTTCCACATAATTCCTGCTGTACTCTACAATTTCCATAATTTATATTAAGCAATATAAGCCATAGAAACCATAAAACAACCAAACTATGCATTGCAAACAGAATTTGTCAAAAACAGAACAGTCTATAAAGATCTGAATTATGGTCATACTTATGTAACTCCAAAATATCTGATACTTTAGGAAAACATAGAAAATTTGTATATCAATCATCTGTAAAACATTTAGAATTTTTTGACGCTCCAGTGATTTTTAAGAATTCTGTTACTGGGCACAAAAGTTTCTTTTTTTTCACAGAATCAAGTCAACTATCATCCACACTATCCCAAAGGCTTTACTTGGTAATTTATTGAAACAAAAGCTGTAAAACATGATTACTACAGTAGCCTAATCATGTGAACACACCAAAACAGTAGGGGTAAATGTTGGGTTGTCTCCCAACAAGCGCTTTTCTTTAATGCCTTTTTAGCTAGGCATGATGATTTCAATCATGCTCACATAAAAGATAAGAATTGAAACTTAACGGGAGCATCATGAAGCACATGACAAGCACATTTAAGTCTAACCCACTTCCTATGCATAGGGATTTTGTGAGCAAACAATTCATGGTAACAAGAATCAACTAGCATAGGAAGGCAAAAGAAGCAAAACTTCAAGATTTTCAACACATAGAGAGGAAACATGACATTATTGAGATATGTAAAAGCATATGTTACTCTCTCATAATAATTTTCAGTAGCATCATGAATGAATTCAACAATATAGCTATCACATAAAGCATTCTTTTCATGATCCACATGCATAATTTTTTTGTTACTCTCCACATAAGCAAATTTATTCTCATGAATAGTGGTGGGAGCAAACTCAACAAAATAACTATCATGAGATACTTGATTGCGAAAATTGAAATCATGATGACAAGTTTCATGGTTATCATTATTATTTATAACATACATGTCATCACCATAATCATCATAGATAGCAACTTTGTTGTCATAGTCAATTGAAACCTCTTCCAAAGTAGTGGATTCATCATTAAATCAAGTCATGACCTCTCCAAATCCACTTTCATCAATATAATCATCATACATAGGAGGCATGCTTTCATCATAATAAATTTTCTCATCAAAACTTGGGGGACAAAAAATATCATTTTCATCCAACATAGCATCCCCAAGCTTATGGCTTTGCATATCATTAACATCATGGATATTCAAAGAATTCATACTAGCAACATTGCAATCATGCTCATCATTCAAAGATTTTATGCCAAACATTTTATTGAACTCTTCTTCTATCAATTGAGCACAATTTTCCTTTCCATCATTTTCAAGAAAGACATGATAAAGACGAATAATATGAGGCCACCTCAATTCCATTTTTTTGTAGTTTTATTTTATAAACCCCCGGCAACGGCGCTAGAAGAGAGCTTGATGTCTACTATGCAACTTTTTTCTTGTAGACTCGTGTTGGGCCTCCAAGCGCAGAGTTTTGTAGGAAAGTAGCAATTTTCCCTCAAGTGGATGACCTAAGGTTTATCAATCCGTGGGAGGCGTAGGATGAAGATGGTATCTCTCAAACAACCCTGCAACCAAATAACAAAAAGTCTCTTGTGTCCCCAACACACCAAATACAATGGTAATTTGTATAGGTGCACTAGTTCGGCGAAGAGATGGTGATACAAGCATAGTAATGATAGTAGATATTGATTAGTGTAATAGGAACAATAAAAAACAACAAGGTAGCAATTGATAAAACGAATCACAAATGGTATTGCAATGCTTCAAAATGAGGCCTAGGGTCCGTACTTTCGCTAGAGCAATCTCTCAACAACGCTAATATAATTGGATCATATAACCATCCCTCAACGTGCGATGAAGAATCACTCCAAAGTTCCTATCTAGCGGAGACCATAAGAAGAAGTTATTTGTAGGGTACGAGACCACCTCAAAGTTATCCTTTCCGATCGATCTATCCAAGAGTTCGTACTAAAATAACACCAAGTTATCCTTTCCGATCGACCTATCTAAGAGTTCGTACTAAAATAACACCATATGATACACATCAACCAACTCTAATGTCACCTAGATACTCCAATGTCATGACAAGTATCCGTGAGTTGATTATACGATATGCATCAAACAATTTCAGATTCATAATACTCAATCCAACACAAAGAACCTCAAAGAGTGCCCCAAGATTTCTACCGGAGAAACACGGACGAAAACGTGCATCAACCCCTATGCATAGATTACCCCAATGTCACCTCGGGAATCCGCGAGTTGAGTGCCAAAACATATATCAAGTGAATCAATATGATACCCCATTATCACCACAGTTATTCATAGCAAGACATACATCAAGTGCTCTCAAATCCATAAAAGTATTCAATCCGATAAAAACGAAATCTAAAAGGGAAAACTCAATTCATCACAACAAGATAGAGAGGGGAAAACACCATATGATCCAACTATATTAACAAAGCTCGCGATACATCAAGATCGTGCCAACTCAAGAACAAGAGAGAGAGAGATAGATTAAACACATAGCTATTGGTACATACCCTCAGTCCGGAAGGTGGACTACTCCCTCCTCATCATGGTGTCCGCCGGGATGATGAAGATGGCCACCGGTGATGATCCCCCTCCAACAGGGTGCTGGAACAGGGTCTAGATTGGTTTTTCATGGCTACAGAGGCTTGCGGCGACGAAACTTCTGATCTAGGGTTATTTTTGTAGGTTTCTGTTTATATAGGATTTTTCAGTGTTAGAATCACGCAAAGATGGGCCTCAGGGGGCCCACCACCCACCAGGGCGCGCCAGGGGGGCTGGTGCGCCCTGGTGTCTTGTGGGCAGCAGGGGCCCCCCTCTGGTGGTTCTTTGTTCCATTATTTCTCTTTTCTTCCAAAAAATCATCAAAAAGTTTCGTCCAATTCCGAGAACTTTTATTTCTGCACAAAAAACAACACCACGGTAGTTCTGCTGAAAACAACGTCAGTCCCGGTTATTTCCATTCAAATCATACCAAAACCATATAAAATTGTTGTAAACATGGCATGAATACTTCATAAATAATAGATACGTTGGAGACGTATCAGCAAGCAAATACAGATAAACAAGGCATCTGCTTGAAAACTAGACAAATGCTCACTACAACCAACCTAACAACCAAATACAGATAAACAAGGCATCTGCTTGATAACTGGACAAATGCTCACTATAACAAACCTAACAACCAAATACAGATAAACAAGGCATCTACTCACTATAAACAACCAAATATAGCCATTCGTGAAACTGAAGTGGACAATTCAAACCTAAACATCACATAGACCTATTGAACATTACATTTTTGCATAACTGAAATAATTAAACACGGCACAATTAAAACACCGCATGGCAAAAGCTAATACAAAAAAGGGTACAGGTTGGCTAGCTAGAAAAAATAAGATTTGCCGATAGGATGTTGCCTCACTTGTCATGGAAGGGATCCTTCTAGTTGGAAGATCACAGACCCATGGTGCGCTCTCTGATGTTGCAGATGGGCTATTTCACCTTGGAAGAACCTTTGTGGGTGCCCTCCTCGTGGTCGTGGTGTAGGGAAAGGTTGCATGGAAAACAAAAAAAAATTATATGCACACGCAAGATCTATCCATGGAGATGCATAGCAACGAGAGGGGAGAGTATGTCTACGTACCCTCGTAGACCATAAGTGGAAGCGTTTGTTAACGCGGTTGATGTAGTCGAACTTCTTTGCGATCCAACCGATCGAGTACAGAACGTACGACACCTCCGCGTTCAACACACGTTCAGCTTGGTGATGTCCTCGCCTTCTTGATCCAGCAAGACGGTGAATTAGTGGATGAGTTATGGCAGCACGATGGCGTGGTGATGGTGATGGTGAAGCTATCTCCGCAGGGCTTCGCCTAAGCACTACGAAAATATGACCGAGGGACGAAACCGTGGAGGGGGGCACCGCACACGGCTAAGAGATTGTCGTGGTTATGTGTGGCGCCCCCCTCCCACATATATATAGGTGGGGAAGAGGGGAGAGGCCAGGAGGTGCCACAAGTAGGGCCGAATCCTACTTGGGGTCTTCCCCAAGCCATGCCCCCCTTCCTTATTTGAGTGCGGGAGGAAGGCAGGGGGAGGTGGCGCCCTCCCCCCCCCCCCTTTCCTCTCCCTCACGAGGAGGGAAAGGCAGGAGGGGCCACCCCTCACCTTTCCTTCCCCTAGGGCCGGCCGGCCAGGGAGAGGGGCGCGCCAGCCCCCTAGTGGGCTGGTTTGTCCCCCCCTTTGGCCCATTAGGCCCATACACTTCCCAGGGGTGTCCGAAACCCCTTCCGGTGCCCCGATGACTACCCGGTGCATTCCAAAACTCTTCCGGTGTCTAAATATCATCGTCCTATATATGAATCTTTACCTCTGGACCATTCCAGAGCTCCTTGTCATGTCCGTGATCTCATCCGGGACTCCGAACAACATTCGATCACCAAATCATATAACTCATATAATACTATATCGTCAACGAACGTTAAGCTTGCGGACCCTACGGGTTCGAGAACTATGTAGACATGACCGACACACCTCTCCGGTCAATAACCAATAGCGGAACCTGGATGCCCATATTGGCTCATACATATTCTACGAAGATATTTATCGGTCGAACCTTATGACAACATACGTAATTCCCTTTGTCCATCGGTATGTTACTTGCCCGAGATTCGATTGTCGGTATCTTCATACCTGGTTCAATCTCGTTACCGGAAAGTCTCTTTACTCGTTCTGCAATTCATCATCTTGCAACTAAGTACTTAGTCACTTTGCTTGCAAGGATTCTTATGATGTGTATTACCGAGAGGGCCCAGAGATACCTCTCCTATACTCGGAGTGACAAATCCTAATCTCGATCTATGTCAACTCAACAAACACCTTCGGAGATACCTGTAGAGCATCTTTATGATCACCTAGTTACGTTGTGATGTTTGATAGCACACAAGGTATTCCTCCAGCATCCGGGAGTTGCATAATCTCATAGTCGAAGGAATATGTATTTGTCATCAAGAAAGCAATAGCAATAAACTGAACGATCAATATGCTAAGCTAACGGATGGGTCTTGTCCATCACATCATTCTCCTAATGATGTGATCCCGTTATCAAATGCCAACACATGTCTATGGTTAGAAAACCTTAACCATCTTTGATCAATGAGCTAGTCTAGTAGAGGCTTACTAGGGACACGGTATTTGTTTACGTATTCACACATGTATTTAAGTTTCCGATCAATACAATTCTAGCATGAATAATAAACCTTTATCATGAATAAGGAAATATAAAATAACAACTTTATTATTGCCTCTAGGGCATATTTCCTTTAGTCTCCCACTTGCACTAGAGTCAATAATCTAGATTACATTGTAATGAATCTAACACCCATGGAGTCTTGGTGCTGATCATGTTTTGCTTGCGGAAGAGGCTTAGTCAACGGGTCTGCTACATTCAGATCCGTTTGTATTTTGCAAATCTCTATGTCTCCATCCTTGACCTTTTCACGAATGGAGTTGAAGTGTCTCTTGATGTGTTTGGTTCTTTTGTGAAACCTGGATTCCTTCGCCAAGTCAATTGCTCCAGTGTTGTCACAAAAGATTTTCATTGGACCCGATGCACTGGGTATTACACCCAGATCGGATATGAACTCCTTCATCTAGACTCCTTCATGTGCTACTTCCGAAGCAGCTATGTACTCCGCTTCACACGTAGATCCCGCCATGATGCTCTGCTTGGAACTGTACCAACTAACAGCTCCACCATTCAATATAAATACGTATCCGATTTGTGACTTAGAGTCATCCGGATCAGTGTCGAAGCTAGCATCAACGTAACCATTTACGACGAGCTCTTCATCACCTCCTTAAATGAGAAACATATCATTTGCCCTTTTCAGGTACTTCAGGATGTTCTTGACTGCTGTCCAGTGATCCACTCTTGGATTACTTTGGTACCCCCCTGCCAAACTTATCGCAAGGCACACATCAGGTCTGGTACACAGCATAGCATACATGATAGAACCTATGGCTGAGGCATAGGGAATGACTTTCATTTTCTCTCTATCTTCTGCAGTGGTCGGGCTTTGAGTCTGACTCAACTTCACATCTTGTAACACAGGCAAGAACCCTTTCTTTGACTGATCCATTTTGAACTTCTTCAAAACTTTGTCAAGGTATGTGCTTTGTGAAAGTCCTATTAAGCGTCTCGATCTATCCCTATAGATCTTGATGCCCAATATATAAGCAGCTTCACCGAGGTCTTTCATTGAAAACTTCTTATTCAAGTATCCTTTTATGCTATCCAGAAATTCTATATCATTTCCAATCAACAATATGTCATCCACATTGTCGGTGTACTAAGTATTGGGCCACTAGTACCCCGTACTTGTGCACGGGCAGTTGTAGCCATCCTCGCGGCAAGGCTTGCCGGGGAACAGTTCAAGGTTGATTCAAGCATTAAAGAAACCATCCAGTCAGAGATCTGAGGATCGGCAGATAAGGAGAGCTGGAATCCTAAGGCCAGCTTCCCCGGCAAGACCTTGCCGGGGTGACCTGCGGAGCCCGGCAAGGATCGGTGCCCGGCAAGGCTCGGCGCCCGGCAAGGCTTGGCGCCCGGCAAGGCTTGGCGCCCGGGAGGACTTGGCACCCGGCAGGGTTTTGTTGCTGTGCCACCGCTCTAGCACAGCGACAAACTCGACATTCTGGGTCCTTCTTTGGATGCGTGGCGACGCGCCAATGGAGGAGAGCTTAAGCGGTGCTGATGGGATGGCCCCTTTTTCCATCCCCAAGAAAGTAAGGACACCTCACAGTGCATTAAATGCGTTCGTCCTAGTCCGTCAGGGGTTAGGTATGATTACCCTGTAGCTACTTTACACCTCAATGTATGTACATTTTGCCACTGTGGTGACCCCTTTGAGCGTATAAAAGGAGGCCCAAGGCAACTACTACAGGGGAGGAGAACTTCTGGCCCATTCTGCATGCGTAGCTGCTCTTTGAACGTACTGTTCACAGCGAGCGCTCCTGAAGGCTGGGCTCAAGAACATTAATAAGAACACAAGGCAGGAGTAGGGTTTTACGCTGATCAGCGGCCCGAACCTGGGTAAAATCTTCCCGCGTCGATCGTTGGTTCTGCTCTTTGCGTATACCTCTCCCCCCGCCGAATCGTAAAGGGGTCCATTTGGATCCCATAGGTGTCGTACCCCGACATCTTTGGCGTGCCAGGTAGGGGGATTGAAGGTTGCGTGAACCTGATCTAGTGATCGGCGCCTCAGTTTCTTCATCATCATGCCGCCCAAGAAGAAGAGCGCCGCGACGGCACAACCGTCCACGTCCGTTTTGCCTACGCCTTCGCGTACGGGTGATGGCGTGGGTGCAGAAGGAAGAGGACTAGAACCCCCACGGCGTTCTGGTGATCCGAGCCAGGCGAGCGGCATCGTTCGCAGTGGCAGTGGCAACCTGCACGCCGCTGGATCTAGAGAAGGCGCTGTGTTGCCTACGGGTGGCACAACGAACTCCAGAGATCGGAGGGCGCCTGCTGGAGCTCCCGCGCCGGCGCAAGCCTCACGACCTACCCAGGTCGTGCATGATGAGCGATGTCATGGCGATGGTGGTTCAGGGCGTCCCCATGAAAAGATTTCTGCGCACCGATCCCAAGATGCGCGAGACCAGCATGCACACCGAGCTGCTGGCGGGGGTGGCGCGCGGTCGCGTGACCGTGGTGGTGCTCCTTCTAATATGGTTAGGAGTCAGAGCACCTCACGTACCTCGCACCTGTCGCCGCCGCCTACGCCAGCGGAAGCCTTGGCATGTGCGCAGCTGCTCCTCGATTTTCCTCCTGCCCTGGAGAAGATGGAGGAGTGGCGAGCTACTATCCAGAGCCTTATCGGCTTCGCCAACAAAGATGGACCGCAAGAGGCAGGGCCCTCGCAGCGAAGGCCCATCGATCCGGCGCGAGCCGATGTGGAGAAAACCGGAGGTGGTGCAACCACAGTGCACTCCCCTCCGTAGCACCAGCGGCGGCCGACAACCCAGCAGGTCGACCGCCGTGAAGAAGTTTCCACGGCGTCATCCGATCCACGGATGCGCCGCGATCAGCGTCAAGTTCTCCAGGAACGAGGCAAGGAGGACGCTCGAACTACCATCGAGCGGCGACGGGAAGCGCGCTATCAGTCTGATAAGTGCGCAGGGCCGGCTATCGACGAGCCTGCGCCAGGGGACGTAGGAGACTTGCCTTATGAGGTAGGGACTCCAGCGTTTACCCGTGAGTTGCGGCAAGTCCAGTGGCCCAATTCCCGAACCTTCAAGCCGGAGGTCCCGGAGAAATATGACGGTAAGACCCATCCCTCGGAGTTCCTGAGCATCTACACCATTGCGGTGCAGGCTGCCGGGGGCCAAGATGACAAGACACTTGCCAACTACTTCCCGTTGGTGCTCAAACCCAACGTCAGTTCGTGGTTGATGCATCTGCCGGAGAATTCTATTTCTTCCTGGTCAGATCTGTGCCATCAGTTTGTTGGCGCCTTCCTGGTCAGAGTGATTTGCATATCATCCCTCAGAAGGAGGGCGAGTCCCTGCGCAAGTTTATGCAGAGGTTCAGCCGGGTGCAGTACAATATTCCTGACGTTCACCCTGCCGCTGTCATTAGCGCGTTTCACCAGAACGTGCATAACCGCAGAATGCGGGAAGAGCTGGCAATGAACAAAGTCAGGAGTATTGCCGAGCTTTACGCTCTAGCCGATAAATGCGCTCGAGCTGAAGAGGGGAGGAAACTCCCTGGCGAGGCTATTGGTGCGGCGGGCGAATCCGAAGAAGAAGATGCCGCGGCCCCGTCAAGGAAAGGCCGGCGGCGGAACAGGAAACGCGGAGGCAAGGCCGTGCTTGCTGTCGAGGAATCCGACAACCCCGGCGCCGCCAAGAAGGCCAAGGTTGGTGACCCCGGCAAGGATCTTGCCGGGTGCCCTTCCTGTCAGGCCTTGGCGGCTGCCGACAAGTAGGAAAACTCCGGCAAGCAGTATTGCAAGATCCATCGCACCAAGGGCCACGATCTCCAGAACTGCCGGCAAGTTGAACAGCTTGCCGAGAAACAGAGGGCCGAATATGAAAGGCGAGATAAGGAGAAGGCCCAAGAAGGTGCTGACGGATCCGGCAAGAAGCACGGTGGCCGAGGGGGGCGCCGGACAAGGCCAAGCAACAGAAGGATAGGCCCGCTCTGGGCCGAGACAAAGAAGAAGATGATGATGAAGAAGATGATGAGTCCAGTGAGCAAGAATTCCAGAAAGCTACAGAGGCCATGTGTATCGATGGAGGTGCCTCGCTGCATTCTTCCCACCGTCAACTCAAATAGTGGGTGCGGGAAGTCAATGCGGCAGAGCCATCCCCAGATGCATGTAGGCCCCTGAAGTGGTCCAACGCGCCTATCATTTTCGACGCCGAGGATCACCCTGATCGCACAACTGCGGTCGGGTGCTTGCCATTGTTGGTCTCGCCAACGATTCGCAACCTCAAGGTGACGAAAATGCTAGTTGACGGTGGGGCCGGCCTAAACTTAATCTCACCGGATGTGCTTAAAAAGCTCCAAATTCCCAACGAGGACCTCGAAGAAATGGGTACGTTTCAAGGGGTCAATCAGGGAAGAACCCAGCCCAAGGGCAAGATTATGCTGTCGGTGACATTTGGTAGCGAGCTCAACTACAGGACCGAGAAGGTGGTGTTTGATGTCGCCAAGATCCCCATGTCATACAATGGGATCCTTGGTCGGCCAGCGCTGGCTATGTTCATGGCGGCATCACACTACGCGTACAACGTTTTGAAGATGCCTGGGCCGTTGAGCGTCATCACTATCCATTCTGACAAGAAGGATGCGCTCATCTGTGCTGACCAACTTTACCGGGAAGCAGTTGCAGCACCTGCCATCAAGGCACCTGCTCCTGCCGCTGGAACTCCCGGGGGGAAGAAGAAGACCGGCAAGAATCTTGGCGCGAACTCCGGCAAGCGCACCTCCTCGGAGTGCTGCGCTTCCGTCGAGGATGCACCAGAGAGTTCCACCGGCAAGAACAAGAAATCCAAGGCTACTCCGCCAGAGACCAAGAAGGTGCCCGTCAGGGAGGACGGAACGAGGGGAACTTTCACCATAAGATGCACCCTAGATGACAAATAGGAAAGCGCGCTCGTTGCCTTCCTGCGGGCGAATGTCAACGTGTTTGCATGGCAACCATCTGACATCCCCGGTGTTCCCAAGAAGGTAATTGAGCACCACCTTGCTGTCTGTCCTCATGCGCGGCCCGTCAAGCAAAGGGTCAGGAAGCAAGCCTTGGAGCGGCAAGAATTCATTGCCGAAGAAATCAGAAAGTTGGAGGTGGCAGGATTGGTCAAAGGAGTGCTTCATCCAACCTGGTTGGCCAATCCGGTTGTAGTGCGGAAAGCGAATGGGAAATGGAGGCTTTGTATCGATTACACAGATATCAATAAAGCCTATCCAAAAGATCCCTTTCCCTTGCCGTGCATCGACCAGATTGTGGATTCCACCGCTGGTTGTGATCTCCTGTCCTTCCTTGATGCCTATTCAGGGTATCATCAGATTTTTATGGCAAAAGAAGATGAAGAGAAGACCGCATTTATCACCCCATGTGGTACGCATTGTTTTATACGAATGCCTTTCGAGTTGAAAAGTGCTGGTTCGACATTTGCGAGAGCAATCCAAATTGGTTTTGAGCCTCAACTCCATAGAAATATGGAGGCATATATGGATGATATAGTGGTCAAAACCAAAGACAAAGCGACGCTCATTCAAGATTTAGAAGAAAAATTTGCAAATCTGCACAAGATCAACTTGAAGCTCAATCCTGAGAAGTGCGTGTTCGGTGTTCCTTCCGGCAAGCTCCTCGGATTCTTTGTATCTTGCTGGGGAATCGAAGCGAACCCCGACAAGATCAAAGCTATTGAGCAAATTGAAGCGCCGAGACGCGTCAAGGATGTGCGTCGTCTTGCCGGCTGTGTTGCTTCTCTAAGCAGGTTTATTTCCAAATCTGCTGAGCGCGCCCTGCCCTTTTTCAAAATTTTGAAGAAGGCAGGTCCAATGAAATGGACTCCGGAGCCGGAGGCTGCGCTGCAAGATTTGAAGAAATACCTTTCCTCTCCGCCGACGCTAGTCGCGCCTAAACCACAAGAGCCGTTGCTGCTGTATCTGGCAGCAACAAATCAAGTGGTTAGTGCTGCGCTAGTGGCGCAGAGAGAGGCTGATGAGGAAGCAACACTAGCGGCAGGACCGCCAGGTGATGCGGCAAGATCTTCCCCGGCAAGGGTTGATCCCGGCAAGACAGGATCTGCGCAAACAGAAGAACCAGTGCAGAAGAAGAAGGTGGTGCAGCGCCCAGTTTATTTTGTTAGCTCTCTTTTACAAGGAGTTAGGTCACGATATTCTGGTGTGCAGAAGTTGCTTTTCGGCCTTCTTAGGGCCTCGAGGAAGTTGCGCCATTATTTTCAAGCACATGAAATCACCGTTGTCACTCGCTTTCCGTTGCAACGGATTTTGCAAAATCCAGAAGCAACCGGCAGGATCGTGGAGTGGGCATTGGAGTTGTCGAGCTTTGGCCTCAACTTTGAAAGCACTTCGACGATTCAGAGCAGGGCCTTGGCGGAGTTCATTGCAGAATGGACCCCAACGCCGGACGAAGAGGCTCAGGAAACAACTCTCCCCGGCAAGGAAATCGATCAGCAATGGGTTATGTACTTTGATGGGGCTTTCTCGCTGCAAGGCGCCGGTGCTGGCGTGCTGCTTGTCGCACCCACCGGAGAGCACCTCAAGTACGTAGTCCAAATGCATTTTCCCCGGGAGAGTTCGACCAACAACACTGCAGAATACGAGGGTTTGCTTGCCGGTCTCAGGATCGCGGCAGACCTTGGTATCAAAAAGCTCGTCATCAAAGGCTATTCACAACTTGTTGTCAGGCAAGTTAACAAGAGTTATCAAAGTCCATTGATGCAAGCCTACATGGATGAAGTGAGGAAAATGGAAGAGCGCTTTGACGGTCTGCAAATGGAGCACGTTCCTCGTGCCGAGAACAGTGTTGCTGACGACCTGTCAAAGCGTGCCGCCCTCAAGTTGCCTGTGGAACCAGGAACTTTTGTGCTCCAATTGACTCAACCATCCGTGGCGCCATCGATGCGGCAAGAAAAGAGAAGAAAGTTGAACTCTGGTCAGTACTTCCCGGCAGAGCTCCCCGAAGCCGCCGGCAAGGAAGTTGCCGGGATCAACATGCCTGCCGGGGAACAACAGGCTCCGGCAGGGCCTCAGGCCCTTGCTGTCGAGACAAACGTTCCCCCGGTGGAGGAGATGCCTTTAGTCCTAGCCGTCGAGCCTCAGGCTCCAGCATGGGCGCATCACATTGTCCATTTCCTTCAGACAGGAGAACTCCCAGAGGAACAGGAAGAAGCAGAAAGAGTAGCCCGTCGGTCTGTTATGTACAAGTTCGTCGATGACGTCCTGTACAGAAAGAGACCAAATGGTGTGAAATTGAAGTGCATTCCTCGGGAGGATGGGCTAGAGCTGTTGGCAGAGATACATGGAGGCATATGTGGTTCTCACATAGGATCAAGAGCACTTGCCGGGAAAGCATTCCGGCAAGGTTTCTTTTGGCCCACCACTCTCCAGGATGCAACTGCACTAGTCACCAAGTGTGAAGCGTGCCAGTTTCATTCGAAGAAATCACATCAACCAGCTCAAGCTCTTCAGACAATCCCTCTCTCCTGGCCATTTTTGGTCTGGGGGCTCGACATACTGGGCCCTTTCCCCCGTGCTACCGGGGGCTTTGAGTACTTGTACGTTGCTATCGACAAGTTCACAAAGTGGCCAGAGGTGGAAGCAGTGAGGAAGGTGACAGCACAATCAGCCGTCAAGTTCTTTAAAGGGATAGTTTAACATTTCGGTGTACCCAACAGGATCATCACCGACAACGGCACGCACTTCACAAGTCGCACCTTCATGCAGTACGTCCAAGACTTTGGCGGCAAGATTTGTTTTGCCTCTGTTGCTCACCCGAGAAGCAACGGCCAAGCAGAAAGGGCTAATGCTGAAGTGCTGCGCGGTCTCAGGACCAGGACTTTTGACAGGCTGAAAAAGTGCGGAAGACGCTGGATTGATGAGTTGCCGGCGGTTCTTTGGTCAATCAGAACGACACCAAATCGAGCCACCGGCCAGACGCCCTTCACTCTGGTCTACGGAGCAGAAGCAATTCTCCCCACAGAACTCAGGTACGGATCACCTCGAGTGCTCGCTTATGATGAGCTTGAGCAAGAGCAACTGCGGCAAGATGACGCTGTGCTCCTTGAGGAGAATCGTCTTCAGGCTGCTGTGCGAGCTGCACGCTACCAACAAGCTTTGCGCCGCTACCATAGCCGCAAAGTTCATGCCCGAAGCCTTGAGGAAGGCGACCTTGTTCTTCGGCGGATTCAGTCCGCCACGAATTCAAACAAGTTGACGCCAAAGTGGGAAGGCCCTTATCGGGTAGTACGAGTCACCAGGCCCGGCGCTGTCCGCTTGGAGACCGAAGATGGCGTTCCAGTGAGCAATTCTTGGAATATCGAACATCTTCGCAAGTTCTACCCATAAGGCGTGGTTGCCGGGGGCTCCCGGCAACCACCCTTTTGTACAAGTCTTGCCGGCAAGGCATGTGATCCTTTGTACAAAGCCAGGCGCAGACCCTGAGCGCAGATGAATAAATTTAAGTGTTGTACATTCCCTTATTGATTCCCATGTTCATATTTATATATGCATGTTTGTCTAAGATGTTGTATAACACCTACTCCCGGTAAGTTCTAACGAACCACCAAGGTTTCATGTCTTTATTTTCTCTTCTTTCTTTTTAAAAGACAGAAGGATTCCTCGCGTGCACATTTGCCGGGGGGGAAGGGAGATATGAGTACCAGTTGGCGACGTTCGGAATCGACGCTTGCCGGAGGAAGGACAGTGACAGAAAGCTAAGTTCTAAAAACTTAGAGCAAGTTTCCTTTATTGCAAGTTATTTCCTTGGACGATTCCGACTCTTGTATGGAAAATCTGCACGCGAAGGAACCCTTGTCGTAATCAGTTGCGCCCTTATTTTGTTTTGAGCCCGCTCAACGATTTAAGTGGCTGCACTGAGAACGCCAAGGAGTCTTGCCGGCCACTGCGCCTCCAGCAGGCAGCTGAAGTCCCGCACCCAGCGCTCGCGGCAGGTTGCGCGCCGGCAAGTTTTTCAGTAAGCGTAGGGTGAACTCCATACATAAAGGAATCAGACAAGGAAAATAGCAAGCAAGAACCTAAACATAAGCGAGTTATATTACATTCATGAGCTGCCGCAGTTCTAACTTGAGACTTAATTGTCTTTTACATGGAATGATGACGGCAAGAAAAGGCAGAGCACTTAATCCCTGCGCTGGCCTTCGATCCTTTTGATGGAGTCCACCTTCTCAAGGATAGGCGCGATAAGTTCTTCAAGCACCTCGACATTTGCGTCCCTTGGCAGATGGCCGAGCGCGTTGGAGAGATTGATGCCGGGATTGCTGTGCACCACCTTGATAAGCACCTTGCGAACGACGGCCCGGCAAAGCCGGCGAGTCTCGTTGGCCAATTGGGTCGCCCGGCTAGACTGGAGCACCCTCAAGGGGTCGATGATGCTTTCAAAGAACATCGTCAACCTGGCACTTGAAGATATCCTTTCCTCGGAAGAATACCTGAAGTTTGACAGGCCCATGGTTGACAGTTCTGCTGTAAGCTTCTCCGCAGCGGCGATGAGACGTACAGTCTAGATCTCCACCCCCTTATCGTAATCGATTTGGGCGGCGGCAGCGCTCTTGAGCAGGTTCCTCTCTCCTTGGAGATCCTTGAGCAGAGCCTTCTCACGGGCCTTGCTGGCCTCGAGAGACTTCTGCAACGTGGTCAGCTTCAATTCCAGAAATGCAATAGCATCAGCCGCAGAGGAGAGCTGCTTGGTTTTGTTGGACAGGGCAACTTGCATCTCCGCCAAGGAGTGGAGGGTTTTCTCCCTATCACCTTTGAGCGTCGAGAGCTCCTGGCCGTGCTCTTCGAGATCTATTTCCAGCTTCTTTACCTTGTCGCTCAGCTCGTTCTTGGCGGCCTCTGCAGCTTCAGCAGCATCGACGGCCTCCTTGAGCTTGCCGGCGTGACTTGCAGTCAGAGCTTCGAGCGCCTCTTTATGTTTTTGCTCCAGCTCCTGGGTCCGCCGCGCGACAAGCTTCTCGATATCCTCATCTTTGCTGCGAAGCTTGGCTGCGAGCGCCTGCTCACGTGCGGTGAGATCTTCCTCATAGCATCAAGAGCAACGCAGTGCCCCGTCAGGAGGGCATCTTCAGTAGCAATCCTTTGAGTAGCTTCATCCTGCGCCTTCTCCATATCAGATTGCTTCAGGAGGATCTCTGTCCACTGTTGGCTCACCTGTTCCCGGCCAGCAGTCAGCTCTTGGAGGGCCTCGGCGTACCAGGATTGCATTTGTTCGACGCGCCTCTGGAAATTTGCCTCGGCCGCCTCGACGACTGCCATTCTGGAATCCGCTTTATCTTTCCGGGCGCGGTGGAGAGCCTGGAGCTTGCGGAAATTCTCGCCCATGGCCCGAAGGAGCTGATCCTCTTTAGATTTGCCGCTGCTAGCGCTGGGATCATCAACAACCTCGAGCCCGGCAGCAGCGATGATTTCTTCGACAAAAATTTCTCCTTCGGCTGGTGCCCCAATGCTTGCCGTCCCCGACAAGTTGACAAAAAGGTTCTCACCAACCTTGAGGTATTTGCTGGATGAGGGGCCTTGAGATGTTGACGGTTGGTCTTCAGCGACCGCCTCACCAGTGGCAGGGGGCTCCGTGGCCGGTGCAGCGCCTGGCGCTCCTGCGGCAATAGTGCCATCAGTACGGCCATCAGCCTCCCTGTCGCCCCCTTCAGTAGGTTCCTTGGCGGGTTCCTCCTGTGCAGTCTTGGCGGCCTCCCCGTCAAGAGCACCACCAGCCTCGACAGTGTCATCCTTGGTGGCCTCGCTGGCAGCGATCCTGTCTGCTTCAGTAGCGGCGTCCCTGGCGGTCTCCTCGATGACAACGTCGACATCCATGTGTTCCATCACAGGGAACTCTGAAGGACGAAGGAGGAGAACAGAATAACATCAAGATTGAAGTTTGAAGCGACTAAAGACAGAGAGATAAGGGAAAGAGTAACAAGCATTCTGAGGCAATCGATTACCTGCGTCGAGCTGTTGAGAGGTGGCCTCGCCCCTCCCAGCAACTTCGGTTGCCGGGGGAGGGTTGCCAGTGTCCATGCTTGCCGGCTCCTCCTCAGTTAAGATGGGCTCGTCCGCATGATCTCTTGCCGGGGACGTGCTTGTGGGCGACATGGTCGATGGAGGTGGCACGACGGGGACGTCTTCCGACAACTCCCCTTGTTATCGTTCTTCTCCTGCGAGCCCAAGGATATCAGCGGCAAGAATGGAGGCCTCAGCACCCGCCAGCGGAAAAAGAACAGTGAACTTACGCTGGGGGCTGTGCTGGGGGCTGCATTAAGGACTGAGCTCCGGGCTGACGATGACGGTTTCCGGCACGCTCGAGGAGCCTGCCGGGGGCTCGTCGCCTGTGGAAGTCTTTGTCCTCTTCACCATCCTCTCTAGCAAGGTTTCTGCATCACTGCAGAGACAATACGAGCAAGTCAGTAAGATCGATCCAAGATTGGAATATAAAGGTTGTGGCAAAGTACTCACTCTTCTTCTTCTCGCTCCGGACTAAAGCCGGAGATGTCGAAATCGGCCTCCGCTGCGATGTCTGAGTGGGGAGGCGGAGGAGGGGTCCTAGGTCGCTTGGCTATGGCAGGCGCCGGGGTAGCTTCCGGTGCGATAGTGCGAGACACCCCTGCCGCCCCAGCAGTGGCCGCCGGTGTGGGTCTCGCGCGCTGCGCAGGTTGTTGACGAACCCCTTGCCGCGGTGCAGTCTTGCCGGCCACTTTCTTGCTGGGAGCCTTGCCGCTCGAAGAAGGCTGGCTTGCCGGGATGCCAGATGCAGCCTTCCGAAGAACGCGCTTCGTCTTCTTCGGGGCTGGGAGCTCTTCTTGCGGTTCTTCTTCGGCCGTGTCCTCGTCGGACGAGCTCTCAGCGGCTGTGCTACTCTGTTCCCCGGTAGCTTTGTCCTTCCTGGTAGGTTTTACCTCCACTACTACCTCTGCATCGCTGGTTTCCCATTCTGTGAAGCCAACGCTGCCGGCCTCCGCGGCAAGATTTGCCTCCTCCACCCTAGTAGCAATGTAAGCTACTTCTTGGTCGGTGGTGGCTCGGATGAAATCTGTCTCTTGCCGGACGGGTCTCTCCGTCAAGTTGTCAAAAAAATTCTGTGCTTCCTCCTCTGTTGGCTCGGCCCAAGTCGCGTCAAGACCGTGGGCATTGAACATCGGCATGAAGGCGATGATTGACCCCAAGGCGGAGTTGTTGCACAAAGGGACAATCCTTGCCGGCAGCCGATGCTTGTCTTCGCGCTGGAATAGTTTTTGACGGAGAGCGCCAAGCTGCATAGTGGTCAAATTATTATTCAACCCGGGGCGCAATCTCATGATATCTGCCGCATTTCGGTATGCCCAAGCTGGCCTTCCCCTGTTCTGCAAGGGGGCGATGCGACGGCGGAGAAAGTCGAAGCCAATCATCTCCATTGTCAGCCCGGCAGCTTTCAGGCGAAGTATCCTAGTGGTGGCGATTGCGAGCTTTTCATCATCAACGGCAAGACTGCTCCAACCGCTGCCGCGGACCACCTTCTGTTGCCGGGGAAGACAAAACGGATGGGGATCTGCTTCCTTGATCCAGCACCATTCAGCCCGCCATTCGTCCCACTTTTCGCGGTAAACTCCTTCTGGGTATATTTCTTTATTCCAAGCCCTTGGAATCCAGGCTATAGAACCAGAGAGGGCCTCTCCTTTTTGGATGCGGGGGAAGAAGTAATGGCGAAAAAGAGTAGAGTTGGGAATGACTCCGGCAAAGTTTTCACAAAGATGGGCAAAGATGGACATGCATAGTAACGCATTCGGCGTGAAATCGAGAAGATGAAAGCCGTATGTGTAAATGATATCATTGAAGAAGTCGGAAAATGGGGGGCAGAGCCCGCAATAGAAATACGCAGCGAAGAAAGGGTATCTGTCCGACCCACTTTTGGAACAAGAACCTGGAATCATGCGTGTGGCGGGGTGAGCTTGCGTCTCCTTCACCCACATGCATTGGTACCACCTCTTCAGAGCTTCTGCATCGAGCGATGGGGGGAAGACGACATACTTCTTCCGCATCTTCACCAGTTTGCTCTCCGGGACGTCGGCTTTCACTTCCTTGCCCTTGCCTTTGCTAGCCTTGGGCGGCATGGCGGCTGTGAGGGCGGAAGCCAGGGGGAAGAGAGCGTGGAAGCGGCGGGCGGAAGAGGAAAAGCTTCGCTCTGAGCTCGAGAGGAGGAAGGCGATGGCGACGGCCAGATTGAGAAGAAGAGGGGGGTAAATAGGCTTGCGCCTCTGCGGCTTCTCCTTTTTATGGGGAAGGAGCGGGGCCGCCTCTTTTACTCCCCAATGTGAATGCGCCTCTATAGGCGCGTCGCAGTTGCAGCCCTTGAGGCACGCTCCCCATGCCGCGCGTTAGACGCGCGTAGTGGGGGGCACAGTAAACGAGATATTTACGAGCAGTTAATCCTCTGCCACGTGTGCCCGTGCACTGTTTGGGCCTAGCCCAACAATGCCTCACACTCGTGTATGGCCTAGGCCCGGGGGCTCCTGTCGGTGTAATAAGTATTGGGCCACTAGTACGCCGTACTTGTGCACGGGCAGTTGTAGCCATCCTCGCGGCAAGGCTTGCCGGGGAACAGTTAAAGGTTGATTCAAGCCATTAAAGAAACCATCCAGTCAGAGATCTGAGGATCGGCAGATAAGGAGAGCTGGAATCCGAAGGCCAGCTTCCCCGGCAAGTCCTTGCCGGGGTGGCCTGCGGAGCCCGGCAAGGATCGGTGTCCGGCAAGGCTCGGCGCCCGGCAAGGCTTGGCGCCGGGCAGGACTTGGCACCCGGCAGGGTTTTGTTGCTGTGCCACCGCTCTAGCACAGCGACAAACCCAACATTCTGGGTCCTTCTTTGGATGTGTGGCGACGCGCCAACGGAGGAGAGCTTAAGCGATGCTGATGGGATGGCCCCTTTTTCCATCCCCAAGAAAGTAAGGACACCTAAACGGACACCTCACGGTGCATTAAATGCATTCGTCCTAGTCCGTCAGGGGTTAGGTATGATTACCCTGTAGCTACTTTACACCTCAATGTATGTACATTTTGCCACTGTGGTGACCCCTTTGAGCGTATAAAAGGAGGCCCAAGGCAACTACTACAGGGGAGGAGAACTTCTGGCCCATTCTGCATGCGTAGCTACTCTTTGAACGTACTGTTCACAGCGAGCGCTCCTGAAGGCTGGGCCCAAGAACATTAATAAGAACACAAGGCTGGAGTAGGGTTTTACGCTGATCAGCGGCCCGAACCTGGGTAAAATCTTCCCGCGTCGATCGTTGGTTCTGCTCTTTGCGTATACCTCTCCTCCCGCCGAATCGTCAAGGGGTCCCTTTGGATCCCATAGGTGTCATACCCCGACACACATAAAATATTAGAAATGCTACAGAGCTCCCACTCACTTTCTTGTAAATACAGGCTTCACCGTAAGTCTGTATAAAACCATATGGTTTGATCACCTCATCAAAGCGTATATTCCAACTCCGAGATGCTTGCAGCAGTCCATAGATGGGTCGCTGGAGCTTGCACACTTTGTTAGCACCTTTAGGATCGACAAAACCTTTTGGTTGCATCATATACAACTCTTCTTTAAGAAATCCATTAAGGAATGCAGTTTTTATGTCCATTAGCTAGATTTCATAATCATAAAATGCGGCAATTGCTAACATGATTTGGACATACTTAAGCATCGCTACGGGTGAGAAAGTCTCATCTTAGTCAACTCCTTGAACTTGTCGAAAACCTTTCGCGACAAGTCGAGCTTTGTAGACAGTAACATTACCATCAGCGTCAGTCTTCTTCTTGAAGATCCATTTATTTTCTATGGCATGCCGATCATTGGGTAAGTCCACCAAAGTCCACACTTTGTTCTCATACATGGATCCTATCTCAGATTTCTTGGCCTCAAGCCATTTATCGAAATCTGGGCTCATCATAGCTTCTTCATAGTTTGTAGGTTTGCCATGGTCTAATAACATAACTTCCAGGACAGGATTACCGTACCACTTTGGTGCGGATCGTGCTCTGGTGGACCTACGAGGTTCAGTAGTAACTTGATCTGAAGTTTCATGATCATTATTATTTGCTTCCTCTCTAGTTGGTGTAGGCATCACGGGATCGGTTTTCTTTGATGTGCTACTTTCCAATTTGAGAGAAGGTACAATTACCTTATCAAGTTCTACTTTCCTCCCACTCATTTCTTTCGAAAGAAACTCCTTCTCTAGAAAGGATCCATTCTTGGCAACAAAGATCTTGCCTTCGGATCTGTGGTAGAAGGTGTACCCAATTGTTTCCTTAGGGTATCCTATGAAGACGCACTTCTCCAATTTGGGTTCGAGCTTATCTGGCTGAAGCCTTTTGACATAAGCGTCACATCCCCAAACTTTAAGAAATGACAGCTTAGGTTTCTTGCCAAACCACAGTTCATACAGTGTCGTCTCAATGGATTTAGACGGTGCCCTATTTAACCTGAATGCGGCTGTCTCTAATGCATAACCCCAAAACGATAGTGGTAAATCGGTAAGAGGCATCATAGAACGCATCATATCTAATAAAGTACGGTTATGATGTTCGGACACACCATTACGCTGGGGTGTTCCAGGTGGCGTGAGTTGTGAAACAATTCTACATTGTTTTAAATGAAGGCCAAACTCGTAACTCAAATATTCGCCTCCGCGATCAGATCGTAGAAACTTTATTTTCTTGTTATGATGATTCTCCACTTCACTCTGAAATTCTTTAAACTTTTCAAATGTTTCAGACTTGTGTTTCATCAAGTAGATATACCCATACCTTCTCAAATCATATGTGAAGGTCAGAAAATAATGATACCCGCCGCGTGCCTCAATACTCATCAGACCGCATACATCGGTATGTATTATTTCCAGTAAGTCATTAGCTCGCTCCATTGTTCCGGAGAACGGAGTTTTAGTCATCTTGCCCATGAGGCATGGTTCGCAAGTATCAAATGATTCATAATCAAGTGCCTCCAAAAGTCCATCTGCATGGAGTTTCTTCATGCGCTTTACACCAATATGACCTAAACGGTAGTGCCACAAATATGTTACACTATCATTATCAACTTTGCATCATTTGGCATCAATATTATGAATATGTGTATCACTACGATCGAGATTCAACAAGAATAGACCATTCATCAAGGGTGCATGACCATAAAAGATATGACTCAAATAAATAGAACAACCATTATTCTCTGATTTAAATGAATAACCGTCTCGCAATAAACAAGATCCAGATATAATGTTCATGCCCAACGCGGGCACGAAATAACAATTATTGAGGTCTAAAACTAATCCCAAAGGTAGATGTAGAGGTAGCGTGCCGACGATGATCACATCGACCTTGGAACCATTCCCGACGCGCATCATCACCTCGTCCTTAGCCAGTCTTCGTTTATTTCGCAGCTCCTGTTTCAAGTTACAAATATGAGCAACTGAACCAGTATCAAATACTTAGGCGCTACTACGAGCATTAGTAAGGTATACATCAATAACATGTATATCAAATATACCTTTCTTCACTTTGCCATTCTTCGTATCCGCCAAGTATTTGGGGCAGTTCTGCTTCCAGTGACCATTCCCTTTGCAGTAGAAGCACTCAGTTTCAGGCTTGGGTCCAGCTTTGGGCTTCTTCCCGGGAGTGGCAACTTGCTTGCCATTCTTCTTGAAGTTCCCTTTCTTTCCCTTGCCCTTTTTCTTGAAACTAGTGGTTTTGTTAACCATCAACACTTGATGCTCCTTCTTGATTTCTACCTCCGCGGCCTTAAGCATTGCGAAGAGCTAAGGAATCGTATTATTCATCCCTTGCATATTATAGTTCATCACAAAGCCTTTGTAGCTTTGTGGCAGTGACTGAAGAACTCTGTCAATAACACTATCAACTGGAAGATCAACTCCCAGCTGAGTCAAGTGGTTATGATACCCAGACATTTTGAGTACGTGTTCACTGACAGAACTGTTCTCCTCCATCTTGCAGCTATAGAACTTGTTGGAGACTTCATATCTCTCAACCCGGGCATTTGCTTGAAATATTAACTTCAACTCTTGGAACATCTCATATGCTCCATGACGTTCAAAACTTCTTTGAAGTCCCGGTTCTAAGCC
This sequence comes from Thinopyrum elongatum, assembly GCA_011799875.1. NCBI lineage: Eukaryota > Viridiplantae > Streptophyta > Magnoliopsida > Poales > Poaceae > Thinopyrum > Thinopyrum elongatum. Next base: position 249,537,465 of record CM022300.1, on the reverse strand, counting down.
GTAAAGCATGGCACACTGAACTATCGAGTAGTCATTAGATCGAGCCTGCCAGACATTCATAACATCTTCAGTAGCTCCTACAGCAGGTCTGTCACCTAGCGGTGCATCAAGGACATAACTCTTCTATGCAGCAATGAGGATAATCCTCAAGTTACAGACCCAGTCCGTCTAGTTGCTACCATCATCTTTCAACTTAGCTTTCTCTAGGAACGCATTAAAATTTAGGGGAACGGTAGCTCGGGCCATTGATCTACAACATAGATATGCAAAACTATAAGACTAAGTTCATGATAAATTATGTTCAATTAATCAAATTACTAATGAACTCCCACTTAAATAAACATCCCTCAAGTTATCTAAGTGATACGTGATCCAAATCAACTAACCCATGTCTGATCATCATGTGAGATGGGGTAGTCATCAATGGTGAACATCTCTATGTTGATCATATCTACTATATGACTCACATTCGACCTTTCGGTCTCCAGTATTCCGAGACCATGTCTATACATGCTAGGCTCGTCAAGTTTAACCCAAGTATTCTGCATGTGCAAAACTGTCTTACACCCGTTGTATGTGAACGTAGAGTCTATCACACCCGATCATCACGAGGTGCTTCGAAACGACGAACTTTGGCAATGGTGCATACTCGGGGAGAACACTTTTATCTTGAAATTTAGTGAAGGGTTAATCTTATAATGCTACCGCCGTTCTAAGCAAAATAAGATGCATAAAGGATAAACATCACATGCAATCAAAATATGTGACATGATATGGCCATCATCATCTTGTGCTTTTGATCTCCATTTCCAAAGCATCGTCATGATCTCCAACATCACCGGCTCGACACCTTGATCTCCATCGTTGCGTCGGGGTCGTCTCGCCAACTATTGCTAACGCATAGCGATAAAGTAAAGCAATTATATGGCGCTTGCATTTCATACAATAAAGAGACAACCCTAAGGCTCCTACCGGTTGTCGATATTACAAAACATGATCATCTCATACATCAACATATATCACATCACGTCTTGACCATATCACATCACAACATGCCCTGCAAAAACAAGTTAGACGTCCTCTACTTTGTTGTTGCAAGTTTTACGTGGCTGCTATGGGCTTCTAGCAAGAACCATTCTTACCTACGCAAAAACCACAACGATGATTTATCAAGTTTGTTGTTTTAACCTTCTTCAAGGACCGGCCATAGTCAAATTCGATTCAACTAAAGTAGGAGAAACAGACACCCGCCAACCACCTTTATGCAAAACTAGTTGCATGTTAGTCGGTGGAACCGGTCTCATGTGTGTGGACATGTAAGGTTGGTCCGGGCTGCTTCATCCCACAATACCGCCGAATCAAAATAAGACATTGGTGGTAAGCAGTATGACTATCACCGCCCACAACTCTTTGTGTTCTACTCGTGCATATCATCTACGCATAGACCTGGCTCGGATGCCACTGTAGGGAAACATTGCATGAAAAAAAAATCTACGCACACGCAAGATCTATCCATGGAGATGCATAGCAATGAGAGTGGAGAGTGTGTCTACGTACCCTCGTAGACTGTAAGCGGAAGCGTTTGTTAACGCAGTTGATGTAGTCGAAATTCTTCGCGATCCAACCGATCGAGTACCGAACGTATGGCACCTCCGTGTTCAGCCCATGTTCAGCTCGGTGATGTCCTCGCCTTCTTGATCCAGCAAGACGGCGAAGTAGTGGATGAGTTATGGCAACATGACGGCATGGTGATGGTGATGGTGAAGCTATCTCCGCAGGGCTTCGCCTAAGCACAAAGATAATATGATCGAGGGACGAAACTGTGGACAGGGGGCGCCGCACATGGCTAAGAGATTGTCGTGGTTATGTGTGGCACCCCCTCCCACATATATATAGGTGGGAGAGAGGGGAGAGGCCAGGAGGCGCCCCAAGTAGGGCCGAATCCTGGCGCCCCCCCCCCCTTTCCTTTCCCTCACGAGGAGGGAAAGGCAGGAGGGGCCACCCCTCCCCTTTCCTTCCCCTAGGGCCAGCCGGACAGGGAGAGGGGCGCGCCAGCCCCCTGGTGGGCTGGTCTGTCAGTCCATTTGGCCCATTAGGCCCATACACTTCCCGGGGGTGTCCGGAACCCCTTCCGGTGCACCGATGACTACCCGGTGCATTCCAAAACTCTTCCGGTGTCCGAATATCATCGTCCTATATATCAATCTTTACCTCCGGACCATTCCGGAGCTCCTTTTCATGTCCTTGATCTCATCCAAGACTCCGAACAACATTCAGTCACCAAATCATATAACTCATATAATACTATATCGTCAACGAACGTTAAGCGTGCGGACCCTATGGGTTCGAGAACTATGTAGACATGACCGACACACCTCTCCGGTCAATAACCAATAGCGGAACCTGGATGCCTATATTGTCTCCTACATATTCTATGAAGATATTTACCGGTCGAACAGTATGACAACATACGTAATTCCCTTTGTGCATCGGTATGTTACTTGCCCGAGATTCGATCGTCGGTATCTTCATACCTAGTTCAATCTCGTTACCGGCAAGTCTCTTTACTCATTTCGTAATTCATCATCTTGCAACTAACTCCTTAGTCACTTTGCTTGCAAGGCTTCTTATGATGTGTATTACCGAGAGGGTCCAGAGATACCTCTCCGATACTTGGAGTGACAAATCCTAATCTCGATCTATGCCAACTCAACAAACACCTTCGGAGATACCTGTAGAGCATCTTTATGATCACCCAGTTATGTTGTGACGTTTGATAGCACACAAGGTATTCCTCCGGTATCCGGGAGTTGCATAATCTCATAGTTGAAGGAATATGTATTTGTCATCAAGAAAGCAATAGCAATAAACTGAATGATCAATATGCTAAGCTAACGGATGGGTCTTGTCCATCACATTGTTCTCCTAATGATGTGATACCATTATCAAATGACAACACATGTCTATGGTTAGGAAACCTTAACCATCTTTGATCAATGAGCTAGTCTAGTAGAGGCTTACTAGGGACACGGTATTTGTTTATGTATTCACACATGTATTTAAGTTTCCGGTCAATACAATTCTAGCATGAATAATAAACTTTTGTCATGAATAAGGAAATATAAAATAACAACTTTATTATTGCCTCTAGGGCATATTTCCTTCACGTGGTCGATGAGATCTGACTTGGCAATTGAGGATCCCAAGCCGCCGCCATAGAACGTGTCCTTCAGAAATGACAAAATGGGCTCGATGGCGTACAAGGATCGCAAATCCTTGACCGCGTGGCGGAGGAGATCAGCGGCAGGGCCTTCGAAGAGATCAACGACGGTTGAACCGGAGGGGTTCGGGATGGACCACTTAACCTGTGACATGGCCCGCATGAAGTCGTCGCTGTCGACGAGCTTGATGTCGTAGCCAGCTTTCCCGAGATACAGTAATACACTAGCCCGCTGACATGAAGCCTTCGGCACGGCAACGTAGTCAATGTCCACGGCGGCTTCCACGGCGAGGTGTTTCTCCGGGATCGACAGGTCAGGATGAACGTCGGCTACCTCACCAACGGCCGCCGAAGAGGCCATGATAAACCTCTTTTTGGTCGAACGTTCGTCGGGCTCCTCGGGATACATGGTCGGGCCTAGGCTGTGACTCTCTGGATAAGGGGATGTGGATTTGGTAGGGAGGGACACCGCAGGCCTCATCTAAAAACTCAGGGGGGCGACGGTATGGGAATCGCTGGGTAACCTAAACTTTATTATCTAAGCTAGGAAGCACGGGCAGACCGGCAGGGGTTGCCGGCGCCGGCGCCGGCGCCGGTAGCGAGCTAGGGTTCGAGGGGGGAGGCGGTGGGTGGGGGGGACTGTGTAGGGGGCGGTGTTTGAGGATACACCGCGGCTACTGAAAATTTTAGTAATGGTGGGTGGAGATGGTGGTGGACAAGGGAGGGCGACGGTTCAAATGCCTCGGTTACTTGAATTTTACTATAAGGTCGGTGGTGGAGGAGTGGGGGCGACGGTTGAAATACCGTGGCTACTAAAATTTTGGTAAAGGAATTGATGCGGGGTGGGAGCACCCAAGATCACACACGGTCCAATAAGAATATGCGTGTATGATAATAAGGAAAAGCGGCGGAACCGCCGATTTTTGCATCGCTCAAGGCGGGTAGTTTGTTTTTAGATTTCTAGCTAGTCGGGTTATCGCACACAGTTCGTCCTAATTTTCAGACACAGGCATGGAATTCATACTAGATAAACTACCCGCCTTTAGCTTGCGCAGGTGGTGATTTTAAAGCATACTAGCATCGCACATGGTTAAGCCACTACCTCCACCCTTGCTCGCGCTTGCGCAGTCGTGGTGATTTCACAGCGCACTAGCATCACACACGGTTAAGCCACTACCTCCACACTTGCTCGCGCTTGCGTAATCATGGTGATTTCACGGCGCACTAGAATCGCACACGGTTAAGCCACTACCTCCACCCTTGCTCGCGCTTGCGCAGTCGTGGTGATTTCACAGCGCACTTGCATCGCACACGGTTAAGCCAGTACACCCGTGTTCGTTGAGCGTCATCTGAGTCTTCGCAGCAAAAAAAATGTGAGAGAGGGTCAGAAGACAACCACACCAGCATGTGGCCCAAATATATATGAATTAAAAGGGTGGTGTGTGATGTTCAAATTTCCAATGCACAACTTTGACCGCACGGGCCCACAGTTGGGCGCGTCGTCAAAGATCGATGAGAAGGGCCAGAAGTCAATAACCACCTAGAAGTGGCCAAATATATGTAGGAATATAGGGTGTGATGTTTAAATACACAATGCACAACTTTGGTGGCACCTGCCTCGCAAACCGGAAAGCCCCCTTGGATATATCTATAATGACATAATGTTGTAGCTACCTAGCTAGGGTGCTTGCCCCAGCTCCCACTTTGTGTCGGTGAGACGGATGCCCGTACTGATACTTTGGTCATACATGCATGTCGCCATGACCTACCATAAGACGGACCAGTGAATCTATCGCTTGGTCAAATGACCACTGTTGTTGTCGATAAAAAATGGATAGAATATATATATACACCGCTTGGGCCAATATATTGGACCATCATCAAAAATCACACGAGAGGGGCCACAAAACCAGCACTGCCTACATGCGGCCCAAAATGATGTACGTTGGAAGGGGTGATGTGTTTTCAATATCAAATAATGTACAATTTAGATGTGGCGCCTGCCTCTTGATGCAGAAAACCACCATGAAAGCCAGGTAATTAAGGACGAGATATGTAGGGTATGATGTCGGTCCAACCCACCAATCCGAGCGTGTGGGAGGGAATCCTGAGAACGCACGAGCTAGAACTTTGCTCGAACATGTGACTATGACCGGCCCTAACACGAACTAGGAGGAATCCATTCACGGCCAAACACCCCTCATTATCGGTCAAAGGGATGATATATATAGACCCGGGAAGCCCACAAATATGCGTGTCGTCACAAAAAACCGAACAATGGAGACGTGGTCGATCAAAAGACCCCCTATACCCTGCATGTGGCTCAAAAATATGTATGGGTGGTGTGTGATGTGTTCAAATCCCCAATGCACAACTTCGATGGGGCACCAACTACATTACAAACCGAACACCGTACCCGGCCCCAAGCTAGGTTCAAGACGTACGATGTTGGTTCGCCAACTTCGAGGCAGGGGGAGGGGTGTCGTCCAACGCATGTGCTCAAACTTGATTTGGTCTAACATGGCACACAGAGCAATAGGAAACCGTCATGGTCAAACCCTTCTCGTACATTGGGTCAAAGGGATAGATTGTGTGGGCCCCCTCGTTATCGGTCAAGGATGATATATATAGACCTCGGGGAGCCCATAGATATGTATGTTGTCTATAAACTGCACAATGGAGACGTGCTCGATCAGAACACCCCCTATACCCTGCATGCGGCTCGAAAAAATGTATGGGTGGTGTGTGATTTGTTCAAATCCAGAATGCACAACTTCGATGGGGCACCAACTACATTAGTAACATTACGAACCAAACATCATACCCCCCAACCAGGTTAAAGACTTATGATGTCGGTTCCGCAACTTTGAGGGGGGTGGGGGGTAGGGGTGTCGTCCAACGCATGTGCTCAAACTTGATTTGCTCTAACATGGCACACAAAGCAAGAGGAAACCATCATGATCAAACCCTTCTCGTATGTTGGGTCAAATAGATAGATTATGTGGGCATACAGATCTCGATCATTCTCCAATTTTTTAGAACAAGAAATAATGAAAAAAAAACATATTCTACAAATTGCCAAAACAAGGACCCCAAGGTTTATATAATCGTCATGACAGGTCACTACAGACACATTTAGATGATAAATGTCTGTAATGACCGTATCATGGCACTTTAATGAAACTTAAGATATGCAACTTCCCACCAGGTCACCCATCCTTAGACTCCTCCAGCCCCAGCATGCTTAACTTCTACGTTCTATTCGACTCGGTTAGCGGATGGGAAGCCGCCCCTTGCTGATAAGACTTTCCTCCTTGCCTTTAAGGCATTTCATGTTGGTCACTGTATGGGACCTACTCCCGACTATCACACACGTTTGTTCTTTTAGAAACTGTGTGTAATCTTTACATGGCTAGTGTGTCGCTGCCTAGCCCTCTAAGAGCACTGACACTGGCAGCGGGAAACCGATGGGAGAAGAGGCGGGAAACCGAATGGAGAAGACGCGGGAAACCAATGGGGGGAGTGGAGGGAAACGGTAGCATGTTTGGATATATAACACCATCAATATGGAAAAATTAGGAAAGAAGGAAGCGTGAGCTATAACGACGCATGCGCACAGTGATTACGCACGGGTGACAGACGGTTGACCAGAACCGCTTTAAATATTCAAGGTTCATTTGGCCTTTTTTATACATTATAATTAAGTTTTATAAGCATTAATTTAATGTGCATAATTCAAATTAGTGCACCAAAATGGCTACAAAAATCATACATGTGTCCTTGGATGCATGTTTAGGTCCCATGCAAAGAATGGGAATGAATTACAACCGTCTCGGCGTCTGGCTCGGCCTCGGACATAGAGAATCTTGGTTTTAAATCCCCGTAAATCCAAAAATCACCCAAAAATCGTGAAACTTGGCATGGTGTCATGACATGGCACATATATGTCGTGGAAAAAAATTGTCCATTTTGGGGCAAGTTTTATTACAAGCCTCTTACAAACCGGAGCTTCTCTCGAGAAGCCTCGTGGTTCTGATAGGGAAACGTGTCCCCCTTGTGGGCGAAACGATAATCGCTGCCTCTTCTCGCCTTGTATTTTTTCTACAGGGAACATGGAAGGACAGGATATCCATGCTGAAATTTAAAATTATTCAGGGTTCGTTTGGCCTTTTTATACATTACTTGAGTTCCCTAGGCATTTAATGTCCATAATTCAAATCTGAACTACAAATACATGCTCCAGTGCACCAAAATGGCTAGAAAAATCATACATGTGTCCTCGGGTGCATGTTTAGGTCCCATGCAAGGAATGGGAATGGATTACAACCATCTCGGCGTCCTGGCTCGTCCTCAATCATTGGGAATCTCGGTTTTTAAATCCCCGTAAATCCAAAACTCACCAGAAAATCATGAAAGTTGGCATGGTGTCATGACATGGCACATGTATGTCGCAGTAAAAAAATTGTCCAATTTGGGCCAAGCTTTATCACAAACCTCTTACAAACCGGAGCCTCTCACAAGAAACCTCGTGGTTTCGATAGGGAAACGTGTCCCCCTTGTGGGCGAAATGATAATCACTCCCTCTTCTCGCCTTGTCTTTTCTTCAATAGGCAACATGGAACAAAGGGAGATTCGTGCTGAACATTGAAATTACTAAGGTTCATATGGCCTTTTTATACATTAATTGAGTTTTCTAGGCATTTAATGTCCATAATTCAAATCTGAACTACAAATACATACTCCAGTACACCAAAATGGCTAGAAAAATCATACACGTGTCCTTGGGTGCATGTTTAGGTCCCATGCAATGAATGGGAATGAATTCAACCGTCCCGGCATCCTGACTCGGCCTCAAACATTGGGAATCTCGGTTTTTAAATTTTCGTGAATCCAAAACTCACTAGTAAATCATGAAACTTTGCATGGTGTCACGACATGGCACATATATGTCGTGGTAAAAAATTGTCCAATTTGGGCCAAGCTTTATTACAACCCTCTTACAAACCGGAGCTTCTCGCAACCCTCGTGGTTCTGGTAGGGAAACGTGCCCCTCTTGTGGGCGAAATGATAATCGCTGCCTCTTCTCGCCTTGTATTTTGTTTTCTACAGGCAACATAGAATAACAGGAGTGTCGTGCTGAAATTTGAAACTATTCAGGGTTTATTTGGCCATTTTATATATTAATTGAATTTTCTAGGCATTTAATGTCCATAGTTCAAATTTGAACTACAAGCACATGCTCCAGTGAAGCAAGATGGGTGAAAATCGTACATGTGTCCTTTGGTGCATGTTTAGGTCTCATTGAAGGAATGAGAATGAATTACAAATGTCTCATCGTCCTGAAACATTGAGAATCTCATTTTTTAAATCCTAGTAAATCCAAAACTCACCCAAAAATCATGAAACTGGGCATGGTTTCATGACATGGCACATATATGTCGTGGTAAAAAAATCGTCCAGTTTGAGACAAGGCTCACACATTAATAGCCAACGAAGTCCTTTTGAAACAAATAGCTAACACGTTAATATCACAAACGGTTGTATTATATGAACCGTGTGCGTTCCCGTAACCATTTAAGTGTGGCCACGCGTCCCTATTTTTATGGGAGAGTACTACCTCGATCCTCATTAATTGGTCATCTTTGTATTTTGTGCCAAAATTTAACCATAGTCGGTGGCGTGGATGCAGCTGTTTGATTAGACGGGACGAGCGCGAGAAGTCTGTCATGCAGGCTCGATGGGACGCGTGCGAGCAGTCCGCCGCGCAGGCTCGATGGGACACGTGCGACCTTTCCATCGCGCAGGCTCGATGGGACACGTGCGAGCAGTCCACCGCACATGCTCACAGGGAAGCGAGCTCTTTGACCTCCATCCACCAGCCGCCCGCCTCGCTCACAACTTCTCCATTAATGGTGGTCGAGCGCTGTTTAACATGCGGTTAATTAAAGCACCTGGACAGAGGGTGTTTGCTTGTGATCCCATGGCCCTGCTCAAAGTTAGCATTTGCTTTGTTCGTGTTTTCAACTCGTATTATGGATAATTTAAAATGCCACATGCGGCAACAGATAATATGACGACAAATAAAATGGCAACGGATAGTACGACGACAAATTTACAATGGCGAGGATAATAACTATCTTACATATTTTGGATTATTTAAAATGCCACATGCGGCAACGCCCGGAAAACACGGGGGCAGGAGAAGAAGGAAATCGCACACAACGATCTGGGTCGCTACTGTCTCTACTCCTCGACGGATCACTAGGAGACGAGATCCTCCAGCTCCTTCTTCAATTCATCACGACTTTGCTTGATAGCAGCCACGGATTCCTCCACCTCTAGCTCGCGCTCGATCCAGAGCTTCCTCAAGTCACCCATCAGTTCCTCGATGACCGCTTTCAGCGTCATCCCCGAGGCACTACTCTACTCATGCAGCTTCTTCCAGCCGGCGGCCTCCTCCTCCGTCTCGGCGAGCGCCTTGAGGAGCTTTGCATTGTCACCCATGAGTTGCTCGACGAGGCCAGTCGCCTTCTCAACCAAAGCATCGCTAATCTCGAGCAGCTTCATCAACCGTCGACCAACTCTTGCTGCTTAATTAGGCCAGCGAGAATGTCGTCGTCGCTGGCCAAGGACTTCATCACCGCCAACTCGTCACAATCGCTGACGCGGCAAGTGTGCTTGTGAGAGCCCTCGCGTGCCGGTGAGAGCTTGTTAGAGGGCTCCGCGGCACGCCAGGACATCATTGATGCGGCTGTCGCGTAGCGGCGGGACCCCTCTAGTGCTTCCGCAGCCTTGGTCTTTGCTATGTCGACCCGAAACTCCTCCTACCGGTCATGGCAAAGACCTGTTTTTTGGGTGATGAGGAGAGGAACTGTAAAGTAATTTTTGAGTGGGTAGTTTTTATAGCCCAGTGCTAAGTGGGAACACGTTTAGGTTTGATCAGTGTGAACATATTTGCAATTACTTATTGCATGGTAATCTAGAATATGACGAGAAACAAGCTCAAAATTTATTGATGGTTCTGGGCTTGAAGCCCGAAACGGTTCCCGGATGGCGTACGTGGGCCCGCATTCTCGGACGTGTACGTATCTGCCCACTATCACACACGGTCCAGATATCACCATCATGTCCAATGGATGGGCCGTCGCACCTCCCACGCGGTGCCCGAAGGTTGACTAGAATTGTAATATGCAGGTGTGGTTGCTGGCCGTTCAGGCGGCCGCGGCGCGCTCTGCTCGCGTTTGTTCATGCGTTTTGCTCGCCATTGAGGCAGCCGCGGCGCGCTCCACTCTGGCGTCCCTGCACATGCTCTGCTCGCCGTTGAGGCAAATTTACAATGGCAATGGTTAGTAATTGTCTTACATATTCAGGATAATTTAAAATGCCACATGCAGCAACGCCCAAAACACACACAAGCTACATATGCTTAGTGACTTAAAATGTCGATATGCGATATTTGCATACAATTATAATAAAGTATAGGCTGAAAGGCTGAGCTGGCGGCCTTCCGACGACAGTCTTCTTGGACTCCATGATCAGCATAGCACCCTTGTGGCCGTTGATTCTGAGTGTCCCAGCCCGTGGCCACGTTACCCGTCTCCGCCTATGGAGCTGCTGGCACTGTGAGGCTCTTGGGGCTCCTGGGCCTCTTCTAGAAGAGCTTCACAATGTGCAATCGCGTGCATGACATGCTCGCAAAATCGCTCCATTTCCATGTCTCTGCCCTGGTAGCAAATTCCGTCCATCACCTGCATCCTCAAGATACCACGTTGGCGATGTTCTACTTCGTCGGGGACGTCAACTCCGCCAAGAATGTGCTCGAGCCTAGCCACCACATCATCGGGATCGAGGTTGACACTACCGCCGCCGGCAATGATGAAGCCGCAGGCTGGCTGTCTCATAACTGAATCGCAGAGGTCCTCTGCCCATTCTTTCCGGGGCATCTGGCTCTCGATGAGCACCGATGACAACGGCTCTTCAGGTGGGTCGTCGATCATGCCGCCTAGCAGCTCTGGATCTTTTGCACGGTGGATAGAAAACTGCTCATCACACTTCCTATGCAATATGTCCATTGCGCCCTCAAGGACTGGCACGGCGATATCGCAGCCGATGGGCCATGGCGCCTGCACCGGCCGATGAAGCTCTTGCTCCCTGACCTGCTCTGGCACGTTGTCCTCGCCAAAGATGTAACGCAGGAAGGGGTCGACGTCGAAGCTTTCGTCGGTTCCTGGCATGCTTGGAATAACTAATGGTAGATGGGCGTGGACTAGATCTGTGCACAGTGTCGCTACGGTGCGTTGCCGCCTAGGTCATATGGAGCAAGCCACTTGCTGGTGGCGGGAAACCGATGAGGGAAGAAGTGGGAAGCATTGGCATGGATTGCGGGACACGTGTATAACATCATTAATTTCTGCACTGGGCGTGTGTGTTCGTATAGGCACTACCTCCGTCGTGGTTTATTGGCCACCTTCGTATTTTGTAGTACCAAACCTTGACCATGGATTTAACTAAGAATATATTAATGCAAGTCGTCGAAAATAATATAGTTGGACGGCTATTCCCGGCTATGTTCATCTGCTATATGCAATAATTATGCATGTGCTTGCTCGCCATTTAGGCGGCCGTGGCGCGCTCTGCTCGCATCCCTCCATGTGCTCTGCTCGCATCCCCCCGCGTGCTCTGCTCGCCGTTTAGGCGCCAAGGCTCGCTCGGGTTGCGTCCCTTCGCGCGCGCTCTGCTGGCGGTTGGGGCCGGCGCACGATCATGTTGGTGAAGCATTAGTTATTTGATCTCAGATTATGTTAATTAATTATACCTCTAGAGCCAGAATCATTCGGCTCTGGAGGTATAATTAATTAACCTAAACTATGATCTCCGGCGCCCGTTCCCATCGCGCAACTCCATCCTGTCGCCGGCCGTTGGGGGTATGCCGGTATGTGTGGGTAACTAGCTACCAAGTGGATGAGTAGCGAGTTGCCGGCGGCGGCCATTGTTGTGGTTATTTATAGCTAGCAGATGGCTAGGGGATTGAGGATTTTATAATTCACCCCTGTGGAGCGCGGGAAGACTAAGTGGAGCACACAACCCGACAACCGTATGCGGTGTCATGTGTTGCCACACATGTGTTAACATAAGGAAATGTATGTGTAACTTACTAATCATCACACACGAGAACTCGCACACGCATCAGGTGCGATACTCCTAGCCATCGCAAGCAACTAGTTTGCATTTTTCAAAGTTTTTTCTACACACAGAATCGCACACGAATTAACTCTAGTAACCATCTATGTTATATTTTCTCATCGCAAACAGTTCATCTGAGTGGGCTGTTTCCCGCGTTTCACACACATCTTGTTTACATGAATCATTTGTGTTCTTTTGGCTCATAGCAACCAGTTCATCTATGTGAACTGTATGCCGCATATCACACACATCTTTTTAAGTTGAACCATTTTTGTTGTGTTGCCTAATCAAAAACAGTTCATCCAAATGAACTGTATGCCGTATATCGCACACACCTTGATCTCGGACCATTTCTGTTGCGTTCCCTAATCACAGACAGTTCATCCAAGTGAACTGTATGCCGTATATCACACACACCTTGATATGGCTGCCCATTTCTGTTGTTCTGGCTCATCGCAAATAGTTCTTCTGGATTAACCGTATGCCTCGCGTTGCACACGCAATTAAAATCTGTATCGTGTTTGATGTCTCTGCCATCGCAAATGTTTTGTATCATTTTTTACGGTTATTTTACATCACCGTTTGCGATTAATGCATCACACACAGTTTCGTCGAAGGGTCTCTGATTGGACTATCGCATTTGGACCATCCTGCAGTAGTGTAAGTGGACAGAAATACCATGTTTTGTTGAAATTACTATGATATACCAAAGAGGAAGACTCGTCAAAGTGTCGGTGTACCAAGACATGGGTGCCTTAGTACCCTGACTTGTGCACATGTAGTAGCAGCCTTCCGGGCGTCAGGGCTTGCCGGAGGACTACTCTAAACAAGACTGAAGACTTGGTGTACAAGACCATGAAGAAGACCTCAAGATAGGTCATTGAGAAGTACTAACTTAGTACTGAAGATCAAGACTTTGGTTGCGGGCAAGCTACTTGACAACAAGTAAAGACTCGGCAAGAGACCTGCAGGCAAGCCCCAACCACTTGTCCATTGCTCCACCTCAGCGATACGCCAGTCACCTGTCTAGTAGGTGTCGAGCGGGCAGGCTGTTTGGTGAGCTCTGTCTGGGTACGTGTCAGCTCGCCGTCGATGACACAACTTTGATGACACCCGTCTTGGAGGCGTGTCATGATAATAGGAGGTAGCTGGGCGAATGGCACAGAAGGAGAGCTAGTCCTTGCCGACAAGCGTCACCAGCACGATACCTCACAGCACATTCAATGCATTTGTCCTAACCCGTCAGAGTTAGGTATTTGGCACTCTAACCACTATTTACCTTTGTGTAAAGACTGTTTTGCCACTGTGGTGACCCCTTGGTCTATAAATGGAGGCCCATGGCTACCTTTACAAATTTTGACACTTTGTTCAATTACATGCGTAGCTGCACTTCCCGCTCACCTTGCCGGCAAGCTACACTCCTTGTACTTGAGCTCAAACACATCCAATATACAAAGCAGGAGTACCGTTTTATGCTTCATAGTGGCCCGAACCTAGGTAAAACCTTGTGTGTTCTGCTGATTCTGCTCTCTGTGCTCGCGGATCCCCACAATCGAACCGCAAAGGGGCCTTTGCCAGTCCCATAGATCATCGTACGCATGACACAAAGATACCCCCTCTATCTAATGGACATGAAGACACATGGTCACGATTAGGGAATTCAAGAAGACCTCGAAGCCGAGCATGACCTCAAAACTGGAAGCCGACATGGAGGATGGAACTCGCCTACGAAGCCAAAGACTCAAGCTTATAAAGCCATCCCGAAGAAGACATCAGATATCCTCGGCTTGAAGACTAGTTCAGGGCTACTGTTGGTGTCCTGGATTAGGGGGTGTCGGTGTACTAAGATATGGGTGCCTTAGTACCCTGACTTGCGCATAGACAGTAGTAGCCTTCCGAACGGCAGAGCTTGCCAGAGGATATCCTTTTACAAGACTCAAGACTTGGTTGACAAAACCATGAAGAAGATCTCCAGGCAGGTCATTGAGAAGTACTAAGATAGTAGTGAAGAACAAGATTCAAGTTCCCGGCAAGCGAACACCCAGCAAGCTCCATGTCGGCAAGCTCCCACTACCTTGCCACCGCTCCACCTCAGGGACCATCCCCATCGCTTGTCAAGTAGGTGTCGAGCTGGCAGGCAGTTTGGTGAGACTTGTTTGGGCACGTGTCAGCTCATCGCAGAAGAGATAACTTTATTGCCACCCATCCCAGAGGTGTGGCAAGATATATGAGGTAGATGGGCGAAGGACATAGAAGGAGAGACTACTCTTGCCGGAGAACATCCCCAGCGCGATACTCACAGTGCATTTAATGCCTTTGTCCTTACCCGTCAGTGTTAGGTATTTGGCACTATAGCCACTATTCAAAATATTTAAGGCCCACACTTTGCTCATTTACATGCATAGCCGCACTCCCGCGCACCTTGCTGGCAAGCTGCGCTCCCTGTAACTTGAGCTCAAACACATCCAATACACCAAAGCAGGAGTAGGGTTTTACACCTCATGGTGGCTCGAACCTAGGTAAAACACTTGTGTGGATTGCTGATTCTGCTCTTTGTGCATTTTGATCCCCATAGTCGAAGCACAAAGGGGTCGTTGCTGGTCCCATAGATCATCGTATGCACGACATCTTTGGCGCGCCTGGAAGGCGGATCGCGTGCACGAACCTGATTTAGCAGTCTATGCATTAGCTTCATCAACATCTTCACCACCCATGGTCCCAAGAAGAAGGGCGTGACGGTGGGCACTCCGCCTACATCGAAGCTTCCGATGCTGACACCTATGGTCGGCGGCGGAGGTGGTGGAGGCGCCAAAAAACTTCCATGATGTTCTCGTGATCCGAGCTAGGGGAGCGGCGTCGTCCGAAGTAGGGTGAACAACAATCCGCCTGCTGCCATGTCCAAGGATGGAGCTGCGAAGCCTATGGGCAGCACGGTGAACTCCAAGCACGACATGGCGACGTCCAAGACCCCCACGTCGGCGCACACACCGCAGCCATCACAAGATGGATGCGACCCGCAGCATTGCGACATCAGGGGCTCCGGACACCGCCACAGCAGGAACCCTATACATCACTCCCAAGATGTGCATGGGCAACCTCCACGCCAGCCTACCAGTGAAAATCGTCCATGGCTGCAGGAGCAGGACGGAGTTCCTTCTGGCTCTGTCAGAAGTAAGAGCTCCGCTTGTTCTTCACGCCATGCCATGCATAATACACCGGCAGAGGCCCTGGCATGAGCTCAGTTGCTGCTGGATTTCCCTCCTGCGACAGAAAAGATGGAGGAGTGGAGAGCTACTATACAGAGCCTCCTTAGCTTCACTAACAACAATAAGCCGCAGCAGACGGGGCCTTCACACCAGCAGCAGACGGTGCTAGTATGAGCAGCTAGCGAGCAAACCGGGGGAGGTGCACCTACGATGCAATCTCCTCACCGACAGCAACGACAGAGCCAGCTGGTCGATGCCCATCACGACGTGTCTATGGCGTTGTCTGATCCGCGGGACCGCCAAGACTAATGCCATGTCATTCAAGACCGACGCGTTGAAGATGCTCAAACCACCATCGAGCGGTGACAAGAAGCGTGTTGGCAATCTGACGCGTGCCCAGGGCCCATTGTAGATGAGCCTGTGCGAGGGTACCCTGCGTGCGTGCCTTGCGAGGTAGGTTGCCCAGCGTTCACCAGTGAGCTGCGGCAAGTCCAATGGCTGTCCTCCCGGAACTTCAAGCCTGACTTGCCGGACAAGTACGACGGCAGGCTCAACCCATGTGAGTTCCTAGGAATCTACACTATTGCAGTGAAGATTGTTGGGGGACGTGATGACAAGGTTCTCGCCAATTATTTTCTGTTGGCGCTCAAGCCCAACGTGAGATTATGGCTGATGAACTTGCCGGAGGGCTCCATCTTCTTCTGGTCCGACATGTGCCATGAGTTTGTTGGTGCTTTTACTGGCGGCCATAAGGTTCCCTGTCAGCCCAGCGATCATCATGTGCTGCCGAAGAGGGATGGGAGACCCTCCATAAATATATACAGAGATTCAGTCGCGTGCACCACAACATTCCATATGTGCACCCCGCTGCTGTGATCACTGCATTCCACAAAAATGTGCGCAATCACAAGATGCGGGAAGAATTGAACATCCAGAGGGTGAAGTCCATCAACGACTTATACACCTTGGCAGACAAGTGTGCACGCGCTGAGGAGGGGAGGAGACTTCCCAGAGAGGATGTCGGATCTGAAGTTGATTCAGCAGATGACGATGCATCCACTCCGAAGAAGAAGGGCTGGAAGCGCAACAGGAAGCGCAAAGGCAAGGCAGTGATGGCCGTCGAGGGCTCCATCAACGCCAATGCTGGGAAGAACCCCAAGATCGAGAGTACCGGCAAGGAGGTTGCCGGCTGCACTTGTGGTCATGAGGCAGCAGCAGGCGAGAAGACCGATGGGCCATACTGCAAGATCCACCGCACCAAGGGCCACGATCTCCAGGAGTGCCGGCAAGTTGAGCAGCTTGCCGAGAAGTAGAAAGCAGAATATGAGAAGCACAACAAGGAGAAGGGCCAACATGGTGCTGGCGGGTCTGGCAAGAATAACCATGGTGGCCGCGGAGGTCGTCGCGGCAAGGCGAAGCAGTAGAAGGAGAAGCCTGCTAGAGGACGTGACAAGAAAGAATACGAGGATGAAGATGATGATGAGGACGAAGATGAGTCCGACAACCAGGAGTTCCAGAAGGCAACAGAAGCCATGTGCATTGACGGAGGTGCGTCTTTGCACTCCTCTCACCGGCAGCTCAAGCAGTGGGTCCGTGAGATAAATGCAGTGGAAATGGCAATGGAGGCACATAAGCCGCTCAAGTGGTCCAACACGCCCATCATCTTTGACGCCGAGGACCACCCTGATCGCACAACTGAGGTCAGTTGCTTGTCGTTGTTGGTTTCACCAACAATTCACAACCTCAAGGTGACGAAGATGCTGGTTGATGGCAGGCTTGAACTTGATCTCACCAGATGTGATCAAGAGGCTGCAGAATCCTGATGAAGATCTCAAGGAAACAAGAATGTTTCAAGGGATCAATCCAGGATGAAGCCAACCTAAAGGAAAGATCACCTTGCTGGTGATGTTCGGCAGTGAGCTCAACTACAGGATAGAGAAATCATCTTCGATGTCGTCAAGATATCTTTTCTGTACAATGGAATCCTAGGTTGCCTAGCTCTGGCCAAATTCATGGCATCTTCTCACTACGCCTACAACACCTTGAAGATGCCACGACCGATGAGCGTCATCACCTTTCACTCCGATAAGAAGGACGCATTCATCTGCGCAGACAAGCTCTATAAGGAAGCACTTGCAGCATCCACCGGCAAGGCACTTACTCCTGCCGACAAAGCACCCGGAGGGAAGAAGAATAAGAAGACCGGCAAGACCTCTGATAAGTACTCTGGGAAGCGCACCTCAAAGTGCTGCACATCGGTCGAGGACATAACAGAGAGCTCTGCCGGCAAGAGCAAGAAAACCAGGGCGTCTGCACCTGCTACCAAGGAAGTGGCTGCAAAGGAAGATGGCACGAGTGGCACTTTCACCATAAGTACCTCTCTTGACAGCAAATAGGAAAGCACGCTCGTCGCCTTCCTATGGCTAATGTCGATGTGTTTGCATGGCAAGCATCTGACTCCCAGGGAGGTGATTGAGCACTACCTTTCTGTCTGTCCTCATGCAAGACCCATCAAGCAGAAGGTTAGAAAGCAAGCTTTGGAGCGGCAAGAGATCATTGCCGAAGAAATAAAGAAGCTAGAAGCAGCAGGCTTGGTCAGAGGAGTGCTACATCGACCATTGCTAGCAAATCCAGTTGTAGTGCACAAGACGAATGTTAAGTGGAGGCTTTGTATTGACTATACTGATATCAATAAAGCTTGTCCAAAAGACCCTTTTCCTTTGCCATTCATTGATCAGATTGTGGACTCCACTGCCGGCTATGATCTCCTCTCTTTTCTTGACGCATGCTCCGGTTATCATCGGATCTTTATGGATAAAGAAGATGTCGAGAAACCTACACTCATTACTCCATGTGGCTCCTATTCCTTTATAAATATGCCTTTCAGATTAAAAAGTGCAAGTTCAACATTTGCATGAGCAGTCCTGATTGGTTTTGAGACTCAGCTACACAGAAATGTGGAAGCCTATATGGATGATATAGTGGTTAAAACCAAGGACAAATCAACACTCATACAAGACTTAGAAGAAACATTTGCAAATCTACGCAAGATCAACTTGAAGCACAATCTCGAGAAGTGTGTGTTTGGCGGTCCATCCGGCAAACTTCTTGGATTCTTTGTATCTCAGCGTGGAATTGAAGCCAGTCCTGATAAGATCAAAGCCATCAAGCAGATAGAAGCACCCAAGAGCATCAAGGATGTGCGATGTCTTGCCGGCAGTGTTGCTGCATTAAGTAGGTTCATCTCCAAATCTGCTGAGCGAGCCCTGCCATTTTTCAAATTTTTTGAAAAAGACAGGTCCAATGAAATGGACTCCGGAAGCGGAGGTCCCGCTGCAAGATTTGAAGAAGTACCTCTCCTCTCCGCCAACACTAGTTTCGCCAAGGCCACAAGAACCGTTGCTGCTATATTTGGCGGCAACGAATCAAGTGGTTAGTGCTACATTAGTGGTAGAGAGATAAGCTGATGACGAGGAAGCAACGGCCGTAGAGCTGCAAGCCAATAAGACAGAATCTTCTCTGGTAGGGTCAGGTGCCGACAAGCCTAGTTTAGCGCAGGAAGATGAAACAGAATAGCAAATTGTGCCAAAGAAGAAGATGGTGCAGCGCCCAGTTTACGTTGCCAGTTCCCTTCTGCAGGGGGCTAGGTCAAGGTATTCTGGCATGCAAAAGTTGCTCTTTGGCCTTCTCATGGCCTCAAGGAAGTTGCGCCATTACTTCCAAGCACATCAGATCGTCGTCCTCACTCGCTTCCCGTTGCAAAGCATTTTGAGAAATCCAGATGCCACTGGTAGGATAGTGGAGTGGGCGTTAGAGTTGTCAAGCTTTGACTAGAAGTTTGAAAGTACATCAACAATTCAGAGCAAAGCCTTGGCGAAGTTTATTGCAGAATGGACGCCAACGCAAGATGAAGAGATTCAATGACCTCTCTCCCCGGCAAAAAAACAATAGAAGATTGGATCATGTACTTTGACGGTCTTTTTAGCTCAAGGGCGCCAGTGCTGGCGTTCTGTTTGTCGCACCCATCATAGAGCATATCAAGTATGTGATTCAAATGAACTTTCCCAGGGAGCAGGCCACAAACAACACTGCTGAGTATGAAGGTTTACTTGCTGGTCTTTGGATTCCCGTTAACCTTGGCATCAGAAAGTTGATCATCATAGGTGACTTGCATTTGGTTGTGGAGCAAATCAACAAAGATTATCAGAGCCCGTTGATGGAAGCATACATGGATGAAGTGAGGAACTTGGAACAACACTTTGATGGTCTGCAAACTGAGCATGTTCCTCGTGCCGAAAGTAGCATTGTCGATGACCTGTCAAAGCGTGTCGCCAAAAGACTGCCTGTGGAACGATGCACTTTTTGCTCCATCTGAATGAGCCATCAGTTACACCATCAATGAAGCCAAGCAAAGAGAACAAAGTTGAACACTGGCAAGTACTTTCCGGTGGAGCTCCTAGTAGCTGCTGGCAAGGAAGTTGCCAGAGACAACACAAAGCTAGCCAGTGAGCAGCAGGCTCCGGTAGGACCAGAGGTCCTTACCATTGAGATAAGTGCTCCCAGAGCCGAAGTGATGCCTTTAGTCCTTGTCGTCGAGCCGCAGGCTCCAACATGGGAACAACAGATTGTTCATTTCCTTCAGATAGGAGAGCTTCCCGAAGAGCAAGAAGAAGCTAAGAAAGTAGCCCGACAGTCGAGTATTTACCAGTTTGTTAACAACATTCTGCACAGAAAGAGACCAAATGGGGTGAAATTGAATTACATTTGCAAGGAAGATGGACACAAGCTGTTGGCAGAGATACATGGAGCATGTGTGGTTCTCACATAGGATCAAGAGCCCTTATTGGTAAGGCTTTCCGGCAAGGCTTCTATTAGCCCACAACCCTCCAGGATGCAACTGCACTAGTAACAACATGTGAAGTGTGCCAGTTCCATTCCAAAAGCATACATCAGCCAACTCAAGACCTTTAGACGATCCCTCTCTCCTGGCCCATTTCGGTCTGGGGGCTCGATATCTTCGACCCCTTCCCCCGTTCAACCGGGGGCTTAGAGTTCTTGTACGTTGCCATCAACAAGTTCATAAAGTGGCCTGAAGTAGAGCCAGTGAGGAAGGTAACAACATAGTCAGCCGTCAAGTTCTTCAAATGAATAGTTTGCCGTTTTGGTGTCCCAACTATGATCATCACCGACAATAGCACACAGCTCACAAGTCACACCTTCATGCAGTACATTCATGACCTTGGCAGCAAAATCTGTTTTGCATCAGTTGCTCACCCAAGAAGCAACAGCCAAGAAAATGGGTAAATGCTGAAATGTTGCGTTGTCTCAAGACCAGAACATTTGACAAGCTGCACAAGTGCGGAAGGTGCTGGGTTGATGAGCTGTCGGCAGTTCTTTGGCTAGTCAAGACGATACCAAATCGAGCTACTGGCAAGACATCCTTCTCCCTAGTCTATGGTGCAAAGGCGGTGCTCCCCACATAACTCACATACGGGTCACCTCGAGTGCAAGCTTTTGATGAAGCTGAGCAAGAGCACTTGCAGCAAGAGGATGCCATGCTCCTTGAGGAAAATCGTGTTCAGGTTGTTGTGCGTGCTGCATGCTACCAGCAAGCTCTGCGCTGCTATCATACCCACAAAGTACATGCCCGGAGCCTTGAGAAAGGTGACCTTGTTCTTCGTCGGATCTAGTCCACGAAGGGATCAAACAAGTTGACACCAAAGTGGGAAGGCTCTTATCAGGTAGAACAAGTCAGCAAACCTGGCTCGGTCTGTCTGGAGACCGAAGATGGCACTCTAGTGCAAAACTCATGGAACATCGGCCATCTTCGCAAGTTCTATTCTACCCATGAGGCGCGGTTGCTGCTCTGCCCGGCAACCTCTTTTGTACAAGTTTGTCTGCAAGACATGTAGTCCTTTGCACAAAGCCAGGTGCAGACCCTATACATAGTGAAATAAAGCTAAGTGTTTCACAACTCTTTGTCAAAGCACATATTTATTTGTGTATGTTGCATGTGATGTTGTGTTACATTTTTCATTGTATGAAATGCTTAACGAACCGTTAAAAATTTTAGCCTCCTCTTTTCTCTTGTTTCTTTTTCTCAAAAGATAGAAGGGTTCCTCGCGTGCAAGTTTCCCGGGGGAGTGATGGTATGGATACCCAAACGACGTTCAAGTTATCATTTTACGACAAGAAGTACAGCGAAGTAAAAGCTAAGTTGAAAAACTTTGAAACAAATTCTATGTTGTAGCTGCTACTGTTCCTTGAACGATTTTTAGTCTTTGTATGAAAAACTTGCACACGAAGGAACATTGTTGGGATCAGTTGTGCTCTTAGTTTGTTTTGAGTCCGCTCAACAACTTAAGTAGTTGCATTGAGACCATCAAATGTAACCTTGCTAGCAGCGGCACTTCCGGCAGGCTACTAAGGATCCATTCCTCAAGCGCTCGCGGCAAGAGTGTGCGCACCGGCAAGTTTTCGACAAGCGTAGGGTATAAAAACATGCAAGGGCAGAATCAAACAAGGAAGACAACATACATTCATTCAAATAGTGCAAGTTATATACATCAAAGCATGTAGTGCAATTCTAACTTAAGATATATTGTCTATTACATGGATTGGACTCACGGTAAGACGCCGGAAGGATTCTAGTTCTTGAGGTGGCCTTTAGTTCGGGGGGTCTCACCATCCTTGTCGGTGATTGGCATGACAATCTCTTCGGCCGCCCTGGCGTCGGCCCCCCTCAGCAAGCTCTTGAACGCCTTGGATAGATCTACTCTAGGGTTGTGGTACACAACCTTGACGAATATCTTGATGAGGACGTCACAGTAAAACTTGCGGGACTCGCTGGCAAAGTTAGCGGTCTGATCCTGATGGTACTTCTCAAGTGTAGAGATGAGCTTGTCAAAGAAGATGATCAAACTCGCACTCACAACTTCGTGCTCATCGGTGATGAACTTGCAGTCATGCATGCCCATTGCTGCTAACTGTGCACTGAGCTTATCTGCGATATCCAGAAGACGGGTGGTCCAGAGCTGCAGGCCCTTCTTCAGCTCATTAAAGGTGTTCTTAGTGTTAGAGAGCGAGGCCTTCTTGTCTTGCTAGTTGATCAGCAAGTTCTTCTCCCTTGCCTTACCTGCCTAAAGATCCTTCTCCAAGGTGGAAACTTCATCTTGAGATTAGCAGTGACATCATTGGCAGCAGTGAGCTCTTGGTTCTTGGTGGACTGCGAAGTTTGTAGCTCCGCCAAGGTGTGAGCTATCTTCTCTGTATCTACTTTGAGTGCCAAGACTTCCTTGCCGGTGGTGGCAAGATCCTCCTCAAGTTTCTTCACCTTGGCCTCCAATTCATTCTTGGCGGCCTCTGCAGCTTCGGCAGCCTTGATGGCCTCCTCAATCTTACTAGCATGATCCAAAGCTCGAGCTTCAATAGCTTCTTCATGCTTCTGCTCCAGCTCTTGGGTCTGCTGTGTAAGCAAAGTTTGGTTTTCATCTTCTTTGCTGCGAAGTTTGGCAGCAAGTGCTTCCTCCCGAGCGGCAAGATCTTCTTCATGAGCATCAAGACCAACCTTGCGCTCGTTTAGTTCAGCATCAGCTGCCGCTATCCTCTTGGCGGCCTCCTCCTGTGCCATGTCTGCTACGGCTTTCTCCAAGATAAAATTTTCCTTATCGGCGGCAAGCTGGATTTGGCGGCCATGGAGATCTTGAAAGCTTTCGGCATAGTAGACCTATGCTTCCTCAACCTACTTCTAGAAATCTACTTCTGCTTTCTAGATGATGGCCTCTCTGTGGTCCAGACGCTAATCGTGACTACTGTAGTGCACCTAAAGATTTTTAAAGTTCTTGTTCATGGCCATGAGAATATGATGCTCTCTGGCTTCGTCGCTGTGATCACGCTGATCTCCAATGGCCTCGTGCTTAGTAGCGAAAACATCACCATCAAGCAGTTCTTCTCCGGTGTATGTTGTGATGTTTGACGTGCTCGGGATGCTGATGAATTGCATGTCACCAACTTTCAAATACTTGCTGGCCAGAGGTGCTTTGGATGTTGAGTGATGGTTTATAATGGCCGCCGGCCGCTTTCGCCTCCACAACAATGATAGTGCTTGGCCCTCCTGGAGCAGGAATGCTACTAGTGGCCTTAGCAGTTCCCTTAGCGCCCTCCTTGGCGGTGTTCTTGTTGGTCTCAATTTCTGCGGCCTTGGCGGCCTCTTCATCAACACCCTTGGTGGCCTCAGGAGCAGTGATCCTGCTGGGCTCGTCGGCAGCGTCTTTGGTGATCCCCTCAATGTTGATGTCGACTTCCATGTCATCGGTTGGAGGCGGATCTATGAAGATGGAGAAGAAGAAAACCAAATTCAGATCAAGTTCAAGAAAAAAAAGGAAATGATGGTGGGGAGAAGTACTCGAAGGCAAGAAGGTTACCTATATGCTCTTGTCGAGAAATAGTAATATCTCTCCGACAACCTCGGTTGTCGTCGCCTGGTCACAACGACCTATGGGACCGGCAACGGCCCCTTTGCGGTTCGACTATGGGGATCCATGCACACACAGAGCAGAATCAACAATCCACACAAGTGTTTTACCCAGGTTCGGGCCACCATGAGGTGTAAAACCATACTCCTGCTTTGATGCATTGGATGTGTTTGACCTCAAGTTACAAGGAGCACAGCTTGCCGGCAAGATTCATGGGAAGTGCCACTACGCGTGTAAACGAGCAAAGAGTCAACCTTTGTAAAGGTTGCCATGGGCCTCCTTTTATAGACTAAGGGGTCACCATTGTGGCAACATAGTCATTACATGTTTTGAATAGTCGCTACAGTGCCAAATACCTAACTCTAATGGGTTAGCACAAAGGCATTAAATGCACCGTGAGGTGTCACGCTGGGGATCTTCTCTGGCAAGAGCAGCCTCTCCTTCTGTGCCGTTCACCCAGCTACCTCATATTATCTTGTCAAGCCTCTAGGATGGGTGACAATAAAGTTATCTCTTCGATGGTGAGCTGACATGTGCCCAGACAAGTCTCACCAAACTGCCAGCCTACTCGACACCTACTTGACCAGCGACGGGCTGGTCGCTGAGGTGGAGTGGTGGCAAGGTAGTGGGAGCATGCTGGGTCTTCGCTTGCCGGTGTGTAGCTTGCCGGCCACTTGAATCTTGTTCTTTAGTACTGTCTTAGTACTTCTCAATGACCTGCCTGCATGTCTTCTTCATGGTTTTGTCAACCAAGTCTTGAGTCTTGTATAAGGTTATCCTCCGGCAAGCCCTGTCGCCCGGAAGGCTACTACTGTCTGTGCAAAAGTCAGCGTACTAAGGCACCCATGAGGTGGACTGAAACGGCTGCCAGGGGAAGTGCACCTATAAAAGCACAACCACGTTAGATTGTGGAGACCCAGCCCCCGTGCCTTCCCCATAAAAGAGCATCTGCGGGGGCACTGCTCATCCATTGCTGCCTTTCCCAATCTCGCCACCGCCATCATCTTCAATCTTGCACAAGAACAAAGCACTCCAGTCCCGCTGCACTACGCCTTTGTCACCCACCAATCCATCTCCTCTAAACCATCATGGCACCGAAGAAGGCTGAGAAGCCAGTCAACCCATAGGCGGAGGCGAGGAAGGAGGCCACAATGGCGCTACGGAGGGAGAACATCATCTTCTCTCCACCGGCGCTGGACGCCAATGACGTGGTGACACAGTATGCATACATGTGGGGGAAGGAGACGACGGCCCACGAGGCGCCACACGTGCTCCCCGGAACCATCAAGCCTTCGAAGAACAATTACCCTTTCTTCACCATGTACTTCTATTGCGAACTTATTCCCTCCTTTTCTAAATTTTTTCTCCGAAATCATGTGGACATACGGGTTCCGTCTCTTGGACTTTACCCCAAATGCGGTCACTTGCATGTCCGTATTTTCCCACATGCGCGAAAACTTTGTTGGAGTCATGCCCAACGTAGCTTCGTTCCGCCACTTCTTCATCCCGTGCATCGAAGCAGACGCACTCTCCAGCAGCATCACCTAGAACCCCAGGACTAGCGTCAAAGAGGTCTACCTTGATGGCCAATTGCATCTGAAGTGGACGAGTGGCAAGGAGATTGGTGTTGGATCAGGGAAGCTGAATTCCCATATTTCTGCAAGCCCCGGACGAAGAAGGTGAAGCACGGCAATGATTGGAGCCATCTTGACAGACAAGAGAAGAAGCTCACAATCGCCATGACCCGCATTCTTCGCCTCAAAGCTGTCGGCCTCACCACTGAGATGGTCGGTGCTTATTTCCTTCACCGCTGCATTGCCCCTCTGCAGAACGTAAAGAGGTGCACTTGGGACTACAAGAACTTGGCTGACATCATGCGGCTGCACACTGGGCTTGGCGCCAATTTGACGGTGCTGCAGCATACATCTCTCTTTTTTGGGGTAGGACAATCTATGGGACCAGCGTGGGCCCTTTGCAGCTCGGCTTGGGAGATCGACGAGCACGAAGAGAAAATCCAAGAGTTCACACGCGAGATTTTCTTAGGTTCGGGCCACTGTGGAGGCATAAAACCCTACTCCTGCTTGTTTGGTGGATTGACTTGGCGCTCAAGTTATAAGCACAGCTTGCCGAAAAAATATGAGCAAGGTGCAGCTACTTTGTAAGCGTGAGCGAAGTGTCGACCCTTGCCAGGGTAGCCATGGGCCTCCTTTTATAGACAAAAAGGGGTCACCACTGTGGCAACATGGCCATTACATCTTGTGAATAGTGGTCTCGATGCTATTCAACCTAATCCTGCCGGACTAGGACAAGCGCATTTAATGCACCGTGAGCTGATAGCCATCCTTTAGCAAAAGGCGTCTCTCCTTTTGTGTTGTCGACGTGGATGGGCCTATCTCCTTGACACGTCCAGTAGACGGTTGTCAATAAAGTTGATCTGCATGCGACGTGCTGACACGCGTCCTGATGATTCTCCCCAAGTCGCTCACCCGATCGACAACTAATCTTGACAAGCCATCAGCTGGTCAATGAGGTGGAACGGTCAAGAAGCTATAAGGGGCAAGCTTCCCGGCAAGGAGCTTGCCGGATCTTGGATTTTCGGTGTGGAGCTTGCCGACAACTGGAGCCTTGATCTTTAGTACTAACTTAGTACTTCTCGATGACCTGTCGGGAGGTCTTCTTCACGGTCTTGTATGTTGAATATTGAGTCTTGTATGGAGTAGTCCTCCGGCAAGCCTTCCAGGTGAGAAGGCTACAACTGCCTGTCCACAAGTCAGGGTACTAAGGTACCTATATCTTAGTACACCGACAGGAGCCCCCAGGCCTGGGCCACACGTGCATGCAAGGCGTCGTTGGGCTAGTTCCAAACAGTGTACAGGCACGCGTGGGAGAGGATAACTAATGTAATCTTCTCTTTTACCATGCCCGCATGACACCGCATTAAATGCGGATTGTGGGAGAGGTGGATTGAAACGGTCACCAGGGGTAGTGCGCCTGAAAAGCGCAGCCACGTAGGACAGTAAAGAGCCAGCCCCTGTGCCTTCCCCGTAAAAAAGGAAACCGCGAGGAGCACTGCTTATTTACCCCCTTTCGCCTCCAATCTAGCACCCGCCCCCTTCATCTTCTTCCTTGCGCAAGAATAGATCACTCGCTCCTTTCGCCGCCGCCCCACCATGCCATTCCTAAATCTTCTGCCTCTGCACTTGCCATGGCCCCGAAGAGAGCGAAGAAGGCAATGGACCCAGAGGCAGAGAAGAAGAAGCTCGAGAGAGAGAAACAGCGGCGGGAGAACGCCATCTTCCCACCGGTGTTGACGGCCCACAATCTGGCCAAGAAATATTCATATGTCTGGTCAAGCAAAACTAGGGATCACGTGGCGACAGAAGTCCTTCCGGGGTCGACTGAACCAGCGGACAACCAATTCAACTTCTTTGCTAGGTATTTTTACTGTGGACTCTGCCCACCCTTCTCAGATTTCTTCGTGGAGATTATGCAGTCGTATGGATTTCATCTGCTTGATTTTGCCCACAATGCTATCACCTGCATGTCTATTTACGTGCATCTGTGTGAAAACTTCCTGGAGATAGCACCCAACCTCGCCCTATTCCGGCACTTCTTCATTCCCTGGATTGAGAATGATGCTCTCTCCGGGAGTGTCACTTGGATTCCAAGAATAAACATGAAGAAGCACTATCTTGATGGCAAACTACACACCAAGTGCAACGAGTGGAGGGCAGGTTGGTGTTGGGTCAAGCAAGATGGGATCCCTTCATTCTGCTATCTCTGAACTCAGAAAATCGAGAATGGGGACAATTGGAGAAACATCGGGCCCAGCGACACCCAATTGGGGATGGCGTTGTACAGCCTTCACAGTCTCAAAGCTGCCGGCCTGACCATAGATATGGTGGGGGCATATTTCACTCGTCGCCGGATCGCCCCGCTGCAGCACAGAGGAGGCCGAAGAGAATGGGAGTACGAGAACTCCACCGATCCAATGTGCCTGCACAGCAGGCCCGACAATAACTTGTAGGTGATGGAGCACTATTTGCTCATCTGCTAGCTCTTTAACAGAGGCTATGAATTCCACCTATCAGAGAAGGTGGTTCTGCTCTGCAACAAGTCTGCCAAGGGTGACATTTTAGCCAAGATGCCGGAATGTGACGGCCAAGGTGTCGTGGAGCAATGGATAGTGCCCACGAGGGAGGAAGTGGACGAATGGTTTGTCGGCTTGAAGGAGGAGGCCGTCAGGGTGGTGGACAACATGGTGCACCCCACTAGGAATGACGAGGCCAAATTCCTCAAGGCAAGAGCCGGAGAGGCCAAAAAGGTTGAACGTCTCCAAAAAAAAGCCAAAGCCGCCAGCATGGGAAAAGCAGGTGGTGGAGCATACCGAAGAGCACAACGAGGAGCGTGCTGAGAAGTATGCAGAAGAGGATGTTGAAGAACATGCATGAGAGCACACCTGCGAGACCACCAATGAAGATGAAGGCTTTGATGGTGATGACATGGAGCCCGCCGGCGAAAGCGAAGGGGCCGATGAGCAAGAGGAGGAAGAACTTTATGTTCCTCCTCCCCGCGTCAGGGCCACCATCATGAAGAACCTAGGTAAGAAGAAAGCAACGCTAATTGATCCGGCAAGCAGTGAGCTTGTTACATAACAAGGGCAGCTGGCAAGGCTTCCTGGGCCCAGCCTACTCAACGACAACCCTCCCGCGTTGTTGCCTCCCGGCAGCCAATTCCGTCAACCACTCAATAGATGGGTGCTTCGCATCCCCTAGCTTCTTCGGGGACAAAATGGGCCAGGAGCACTTCGCCTCCATCAACCACTGCCGGAGTAGAAGGGATGGGGCTCTACGACTCGTCCGTCCTCAGTGCACCCGATGAGGAAGAAGAGTACGCACTCTATCCTTCCATCATCATATTTTTAGTATCTGTTGTCGATCTTAACTGTTTTGAATGGTTTGGCCTTATAGGGACGAGGTGCCATTGGCAGAAGGGCACTAGAAGAAGGCTAGGGTTGCTGAAGAGAGCGAGGCAACAACAAACATTGAAGAAGAGCCAACTCCTTCAGATGTTGCCAGCTCGAGCCCCCAACTCCTGTTGGCAGGCTCCATCGATGAAACCGCCATCATGGAGACCGACAAGGAGGCGGGGAGCGCTCCTCCGAAGGGAGAGCATCAAGGAGCAGACCCCTTATTGATGCCCTTGACCTCAGCTCTTCCGCCAAGCAGCTCGCTGACAAGGTCCACCCCTCCTCCAGAGGAGCACCAAGAGGAACTTGCCCGCATCAAGAACCCGCCGGCAACCAACGTTGCCGGGGACCGAGCGACGGCAACTGACGTTGCTAGAGAAGAATCCAGGCCTCCTCCACAAGCCCATCAAGGTAAACCTTTGCCGAGTGCTCTTTTAGCCTTATTGGTTTTTCCTTTTTTGTCTTCTTGAGCTTGATCTGATCGAGTCTTGAATTCTTTCCATTCTTCGCTTTTTCTTTCCCATCTTACAGGTTAAACTTCATTGGAAGAGGAGGAGCCCATTGTAGACGTCCAAGAAATCGTAGAGTGCAACTGATGAAGCGACTAGAATTTCTGTTGTAGAGGCTGCAGCATCAGAAGCCGAAGAGGCCAGGAAGGCCGCTAAGAAAGCTGACGAGGCTCCCGGTAGCACATCCGCCTCTGCCAGTGCTGACATTCAGATGACATATGCTGGCCATGAGGACCCAAGAACCGTCAATCACCGAGTCCTGCCTGAGGAATAGCCCACATCAATTCCATTGGCGCCTTCTCTTCAGCTGTAGGATTCTGAAGCCCCGGCTCATCTGAAGCCGGGAAGACTGCCCCTGAAGATGCATTTGTCGGGATCATCATCCGCCTACTCCATATCTCTACTGAAGGGGGCAACTCCGGTGACGGCACTGCTGATCTTGCCTTCTCGAAAACCATATCTGTCGGTTTTCCAATATGTGCAAAAGAGATATAGTGAACTCTGGGATAAGATCCAAGTGGAGCGGCAAGCTGTGGAGTTGGCTGAACTGAAACTGGACGAGAGGGTCAAAGAAACCCGCAAATGGTATGAAGAGAAGCTCGAAAGCATCCAGGTTGAAGAGAAAAAGATTGCAGCTGCTAAGAAGGAGGCAACAACACTGGACAACAAGTTATCCAAACGGAAAGCATAGCTTGATGCCAAGGAAAGGGACCTTACCACCACAGAAGAGTTACTTGCTGCTCCACTACGCGGCAAGGATGAAGAGATCAAGACTCTGCTCACACAGCGGACCCAAGGGCTAGAGTAAAAGCATAAGGAAGCCCTAGAAGCTCAAGCACTGGATGACACCAGAAGGCTCATGGAAGCCGTCAAGGCTGCAGAGGTTGCCGACGCCGCAAAGGCGGAGTTGGACGCCAAGGTCAAGGAACTTGATGAAGCTCTGGCCAGCAAAAAAGCTGATGCAGAGAAGGTAGCTCACACCTTGGCTGAACTACAGACTTCCATCTCCGCCAAGAACATAGAGCTCTCCACTGCCAATGACTCCATTGCTGGCCTCAAGCTCAAACTCAGAACTCTAGAGGAAGATCTTGAGGCCGGCAAGGAAAGGGAGAAGGACTTGCTGGTGAACTGGAACACTGAAAGAGTTTTGCTTGCCAATGCTGGGAAATCCTTCAGTGAGATGAAGAACAATGTGGAGCTCTGGACCACAGGCCTTGTGGACATCGGAGAACGCCTCAGCTCGCAATTGATCACCATGAAGATGGATGACTACGCCTTCACTGATGACGAGCATGAGGTCCCAAGCGCCAAGCTCACACTCTTATTCGAGAAACCCATCAAAGCATTGAAGCAGCATCATGAGGAGAGATCTGCCATCTTCACCAGCAAGTCCTGCACATTCTGCCGCGACGTCCTCTTCAAGGTACTCGTCAAGCTCGTGTACCAAAACCTTGCCTTTGACATCTCCAAGGCTTTCAAAAGCTTGCCGAAGGGAGTGGATACCAAGGCCACTGAAGAGCTTGTCGCCTCGCTTGCCGACAAGGTCACCGAAATCCCCATGACTGAGGGCCAACATAGGAACTAGCTCCCTACACTATCTTTCCGCCAATGCAGTCTATGTAAAAGATGAAGGTATCTTAAGTTAGACTGCAATTGTCTATTGATGTAATATAAACTGATGACTGATGAATCGATGTGCGCTATCCTCCTTGTCTTATTCTGTCCTTGCATGACTTTTGTACCCTACGCTTACCGGAAACTTGCCGGTGCACACACTCTTGCCGCGAGCACTTGACGAACGGGTCCTTAGCAGCCTGCCCGAAGTGCCGCTGCTGGCAAGGTCACACTTGACGGTCACAGTGCTGCTACTTAAGTTGTCAAGCAGACTCGAAACAAATTTAGAGCATGGCTGATCACGACAAGGTTCCTTAGCATGCAGGTTTCTCATACAAAGGCCAAAATCGTTCAAGGAAGAACTGCAACTACAACAAAGAATTTATTTTAAAAGTTTTTCAACTTAGCTTTTTCTTTGCTGTACTTCTTGTCGTAAGATGATAACTTGAACGTCACTTGTGGTATCCATACTAGTACTCCCACCGGGAAATTTGTGCCCGAGGAACCCTTCTGTCCTTTGAGAAAAAGAAAGAAGAGAAAAGAGGAGGTTGGAAACCTCGACGGTTTGTTAAGCATCTCGTACAAGGAAAAATGTAACATAGCCCTGCATATAGCATGTACAAACATATATGTATATTTGAAAAAGAGCTGTGAAACACTTCTCTTTATTTCACTATGTGGAGAGTATGTGCCTGGCTTTGTACAAAGGTTTACATGTCTTTGACGAATAACTTGTACAAAAGTGGTTGCCAGGATGCCTCGCAACCGCGCCTTCCTAATAGAACTTGCGAAGATGCTTAATATTCCATGAGTTACGCATCGGAGTGCAATCTTTCATCTCTAGATGGACTACACCAGGTCTGGTGACTTGTGCTACTCAGTAAGGGCCTTCCCACTTTGGTGCCAACTTGTTTGATCACTTCATGGATTGGATCCGACAAAGAACAAGGTCACCGTCCTCAAGACTCTGGGCATGCACTTTGCGGCTATGGTAGCAGCGCAAAGCTTGCGGTAGCATGCAGGACGCACAGCCGCCCGGAGATGATCTTCCTCGAGGAGCACGGCATCATCTTGCCGCATTTGCTCTTGCTCATCTTTGTAAAATCTTGCACTCCAGGTGACCCGTACGTGAGTTCTGTGGGGAGCACTGCTTCTGCACCATAGACTAGGGAGAAGGGTGTCCCGGTGGTGGCTCGATTTGGTGTCATCCTGAGTGACCAAAGAACCGCTGGCAGCTCATCAATCCAACACCTTCCACACTTGTGCAGCCTGTCAAATGTTCTTGTCATGAGTCCTCGCAGCACTTCAGCATTTGCCCTCTTGACCTAGCCATTGCTTCTCGGGTGAGCAACTGATGCAAAGCAGACTTTGCTACCAAGGTCTTGACGGCATTGCATGAAGGCATAGCTCATTAACTGCGTGTCATTGTTGGTGATCACCCGGTTGGGCACACCAAATCGGCAAACTAATCCCTTGAAGAACTTGGCAGCTGACTGTGCTATTACCTTTCTCACTGGCTCCACCTCAGGCCACTTTGTGAAGTTGTCGATTGCTACATACAAGAACTCAAAGCCCCCGATGGCACGAGGGAAGGGGCCGAGGATGTCGACCCCCAGACCGAGAAGGGCTAGGAGAGAGGAATCGCCTAGAGAGCTTGAGTTGGCTGATGAATGTTTTTGGCGTGGAACTGGCATGCTTTGCACCTTGCCACCACAGCCACTGCATCTTGAAGGGCTGTCGGCCAGTAAAAACCTTGACAAAAAACTTGCTGACAAGCGCACGAGACCCTAGATGAGAGCCACACACCCCTTCATGTACCTCTGCCACCAGCTTCTATCCGTCTTCCCGGCATATGCACTTCAATTTCACCCCATTCAGCCTCTTTCTGTAAAGAATGCTATCAACAAAGTGATAGATAATTGATTGGCAGGCTACTTTCTCAGCTTCTTCTTGTTCATCGGGAAGTTGACCTGTTTGTAGGTAATGGACTATGTGTTGTGCCCATGCCAGAGCCTATGGCTCAACGAGAAGGAGTAAAGGCATATCTTCCGCTGCGGGAGCGCTTGTGTCCATGACAAGGACCTCACGTCCTGCCGGAGCCTGTTGCTCACCGACAAGCATCGAGTTGTTTCCGGCAACCTCCTTTTAGGCGGCTGAGGGTTGCTTTGCCGGAAAGTAGTCACCAGAATCCAACTAAGGGTTGATTCAGAAGGATTACAAAGGTGCCTGGTTCCATAGGTAATTTCTTGGTGGAACGCTTCAACAGGTCGTCAGCAATGCTGTTCTCAGCACGAGGAATGTGCTCAGCTTACAGACCATCAAAGTGCTCTTCCAACTTCCTCACTTCATCCACATACGCCTCCATCAACGAGCTCTGGTAATCCTTGTTCACTTCCTTCACCACCAACTGCGAGTCGCCTTTAATGATCAGCTTTCTGATACCAAGGTCGATTGCAATGCGTAGTCCGGCAAGAAATCCTTCATACTCAACAGTGTTGTTGGTGGACTGCACCTGGGGAGACTTCATTTGAACCACATACTTGAGATGCTCTCCGGTGGGTCCGACAAGTAGCACTCCAGCACCGGCGCCCTAGAGTGAGAAAGCACCATCACATAATCCAATCTTGCAAAGCTTCCTTGCCGGGAAGCGAGCTTTCTGGTATGTCTTCGTCTGGAGTTGGTGTCCATTCTACAATGAACTCTGCCAAGGTTCTGCTTTGGATTGTTGATGTGCTTAGAAACTTTCAAATCAAAGCTCGACAGCTCCAGCACCCACTTCACTATCCTGCCGGTGGCTTCTAGATTTCTCAAGATGTGCTGCAACGGAAGGCGAGTGACGATGGTGATCTAATGTGCTTGGAAGTAATGGCGCAGCTTCCTTGAGGCTATGAGGAGGCCAAAGAGCAACTTTTGCACACCAGAGTACCTTGACCTAGTCCCCTGGAGAAGGGAACTGGCAAAATAGACTGGGCGCTGCACCATCTTCTTCTTCACATCTTGCTATTCTATCTCATTTGCCTACGCTAAACTTGGGTTGTCGGCATCTGACCTTGCCAGAAAAGATTCTAGCTTGTCGGCTTCAGGCTCTACGCTTGCTATCTCTTTGTCTGCTGCTTCCCTCTTGGCCACCAGTGCAACGCTAACCACTTGATTGGTCTTCGCTAAGTATAGCAGCAATGACTCGTGTGGTATTGGTGCAACTAGTACTGGCTAAGAGGAGAGGTACTCCTTCAAGTCATGGAGCGTAGCCCCCGCTTCAGGGGTCCATTGCATTGGACCTGCCTTTTTAAAGATTTTGAAAACGTTAAGGTGCGCTCAACTGACTTGGTGTCGGTGCAACAAACATTCATGTTTGTTGACCGATGCACAGGTGTGCTAACAATCATACATCCAACACCAATGAATGACACAAGACAAGCCAGAAAAATCGCTCTTCGTGAGATGAAGGAAAGCATTACGAAAAAAAAGATAGCTATGGGCCACCTCGGGAAGGCCTCCCTTGTCGGGCAGGAGAGCCTGGCCAGGTCAAGTCCACCCCTAAGGACGAGCCGAGATTCACCCCGGTAGGCTTGCAGGGGCCGCCAAGATCAAACCCCGCCAACCTCCTTCAACAAGGAACCTTCACCAAGACGCCACCGCTCCACCTCACCGCACCCAAGTCACTAATCAGTGTGGTGTCAAGGTGTTAAGCAACCAGGTGGATCCTATCAAGCATGTGGCAGCATCAAGGAGAAGAGATTAGCTTTATTGACACCCGTCCATGAGGCGTGTCGAGCTGATAAGAAGAGGCAGATAAGCGGCGCGACAGGCTTGCCGGGATTCGCCCTCGGCACGACACCTAGCAGTACATTTAATGCACTTTGTCCTAACTGCCAGAGTTAGGTATGATAGCACTGTTAGCTATCTAATCACACCCAAATGACTATTTTGCCATTGTGGTCACCCCTTAACCTATAAAAGGTGGCCCGAGGCAACCTAGCAAAGGGTTCGAACAGTTCAACCCCCTGTACTTGTACGCGCGTGATTGCACTCCCGAGGAACCCTTGCCAGGCTAATGCACTCTGCGCCTTCGTCTTCCACCAGAATCAATCCACCCAAGCAGGAGTAAAGCTTTACGCTGAAAAGTGGCCCAAACCTGGGTAAAAACGAGCTATCCATTGCCGTGTTGTCCCTCACTGTTTTTGCTCTTTGTGCAACGCGGCCGTCCCCATGCCGAACCACAAAGGGGCACCCCTGCCCCTAGGTTATCGTGCTTCCACGCCGATATCTTTGGCGAGCCAGGTAGGGGGCGTCGCTTGTGCGAACCTGAAGCAGTGACCAGCGCATTGATCTTCGTCAGTCTTCATCATCAATGGCTCCCAAGAAGAAAAGCGGAGCCGGAGCGCATCATTCCTCCTCAAAGGCTTCGTTACCCGTGGCTGCAGGCGCCACGGGCACCGCAGCTGCGACGGACAGGGCCGGCGAGGCGAGTGGTGCCACTAACACTCCCACCACGGCTGAGGCAGGGACTAGGGCCGCGGGCGCGGCTCAGCCCTTCAGCATGCCGCTGAGCAAGCTCCCGCCGGTGCGGGTCACGAAGATGCTCAGCTTCCTCCCGCTCATCCCACCGGCGTGCTCAACCAACGCAATGTCGACGCCCGCTCCGGTGCGAGCCGAGATCCATTGGCCGCACCCCACGGAGGGGCGGAGACAGGGCATGCGCTCCGCCCCATGTTGGCGAGCACAACAATACCCTGAGTAGCGCCATCGACCCCCAGCGACCACGCCGGCACGGGAAGGGCCCAGCTGACCAAGAGCCTGGTCAACAAGAACAGCTTCAGTCGTGCCAAGTCCCTCTGGCAACTGGTCAGAGGCGACGAGAGCCCGACGGCGCTCCTTCGGGTTCATCCAGGAGTCGAGCGGTGTCGCGCTCTGCCTCCCATGCCATACCAGAAACGGCGGTTGAAGCAGTAGCGAGAGCTCAGTTGCTGCTAGACTTCCCTCCAGCAGCAGACAGGATGGATGAATGGAGAGCTACCATTCAAAGTCTCCTCGGGTTTGCTGAGGCCAACAAGCCACGATGCACGGAGCCATCGCCATGCCCGCAGGTGACGTCGGTGACTCCCACTGGTGGCCAAGACGGGAGGACCACACCCATAGTGCAGTCCCCGCTGCGGCAGCTCTCCCACGGGCAGCCACGGCAAACTCAGCGACTGCTAGACGATAATGATCATGATGAGGCATCAATGGCCTCGTCTGATCCGCAACTCCGGCGAGACCAACGTCAAGTGTTGAGGGAAAGGAAGAAGGATGACGCTCGCATCACCATTGAGCGACGTCGCGAGACACGCCGTCAATCCGACAGGCGCAACGGGGCTGATGTCGACAAACCCGCGCCCAGTGCTGGCGGGTACCTACCTTACGAGGTAGGGTGCCCAGCCCTCACAAGTGAGCTATGGCAAGTCCAGTGGCCATCATCTCGCACCTTCAAGCCGGACCTGCCGGAGAAGTATGATGGAAAACAGAACCAGGTAGAGTTTTTGGGCATCTATACGATCGCCGTCCAAGCTGCCGGGGGAAGGGATGAAGAGTGCTTGCCAACTACTTCCCATTGGCGCTCAAGCCAAACGTGAGGTCATGGCTAATGCACTTGCCGGAAGATTCCATCTCCTCCTGGGCAGATATGTGCAACAAGTTCGCTGGCGCCTTCACGGGTGGACACCAAGAACCAGGGTGGCCTAGTGATCTACAGACCCTTCTACTGAAGGAGGGAGAGAGTTTGCGCAAGTATCTACAGAGGTTCAGCCGAGTGCACCGCAACATTCCAAAGATACACTCGGCAGCTGTAATTGCCGCATTTCATACGAATGTGCGCAACCACAGAATGCGGGCTAAGATGAATGTCCGGTTACCCAAGACCGTTGATACTTCTCCAACGTATCCATGATTTTTTTATTGTTCCATGCTATTATATTATCTAATTTGGATGTTTTATAAGCATTAATATGCTATTTTATATTATTTTTGGGACTAACCTATTAACCTAGAGCCCAGTGCCAGTTTCTGTTTTTTTCCTTGTTTTTGACTTTTACAAAAAAGGATAATCAAACGGAGTCCAAACGGAATAAAACTTTACGATGATTTTTCTTGGACCAGAAGACACCTACGTGACTTGGAGAGAGGGCCAGAAGAGTCCCGAGCAGGCCACTAGCCTCTAGGGCGCGCCCTGAGGGATTGTGGGCCCCTCGGGAGTCCCCTAACCCTCATTCCACCTCTATATATTCTCAAATATTCCCCAAACATCAGAAGCTTCCACCAAAATACTTTTCTGCCGCCGCAAGCCTCTGTTCCCGTGAAATCCCATCTTGGGGCCTTTTCCGGCACCCTGCCGGAGGGGGATTCGATCACGGAGGGCCTCTACATCAACCTTCCAATGAAGCGTGAGTAGTTTACCACAGACCTACGGGTCCATAGCTAGTAGCTAGATGGCTTCTTCTCTCTCTTTGATCTTCAATACCATCTTCTCCTCGATGTTCTTGGAGTTCTATCCGATGTATTCTTATTTTGCGGTGTGTTTGTTGAGATCCGATGAATTTTGGATTTATGATCAGATTATCTATGAATACTATTTGAGTCTTCTCTGAACTCTTTTATGCATGATTAAGATATCTTTGTATTTCTCTTTGAACTATCTATTTGGTTTGGCCCACTAGATTGGTTTTTCTTGCAATGGGAGAGGTGCTTAGTTTTGGGTTTAATCTTGTGGTGTCCTCACCCAGTGACAGAAGGGGCAGCGAGGCACGTATTGTATTGTTGCCATCAAGGATAAAAATATGGGGTTTATGTCATATTGCTTGAGTTTATCCCTCTACATCATGTCATCTTACTTAAAGCGTTGCTCTGTTCCTGTGAACTTAATACTCTAGATGTAGGTAGGAGTCGGTCGATGTGTGGAGTAATAGTAGTAGATGCAGAATCATTTCGGTCTACTTGTCACGGACGTGATGCCTATATTCATGATCATTGCCTTAGATATCATCATAACTATGCGCTTTTCTATCAATTGCTCAACAGTAATTTGTTTACCCACCGTATGTTTTCTTAAAAGAGAGAAGCCTCTAGTGAAACCTATGGCCCCCGTGTCTATTTTCCATCATATATTTTCAGATCTATAAACCAAAAAACCCAAAAATACCTTGCTGCAATTTATTTATATTTACTTTAGTTTGCTCTTTTATTTATCTTTTATACCCATCTCTATTAGATCTCACTCTTGTTCGTGAGCGTGAAGGGATTGACAACCCCTTTTCGTGTTGTGTGCAAGTGTTTGTTAGTTTGTGCAGGTGCATAGATTGGAGACTTACTTGTGCCTCCTACTGGATTGATACCTTGGTTCTTAACTGAGGGAAATACTTATCTCTACTTTGCTGCATCACCCTTTCCTCTTCAAGGGAAAAATCAACGCAAGCTCAAGAAGTTGCAGGAAGAATTTTTGGTGCCGTTGTCGGGGAAGTTCTACATCAAGCCTACCAAGTACCCATCACAAACTCTCATCTCTTGCACTTA
Organism: Thinopyrum elongatum; assembly: GCA_011799875.1. Classification (NCBI taxonomy): domain Eukaryota; kingdom Viridiplantae; phylum Streptophyta; class Magnoliopsida; order Poales; family Poaceae; genus Thinopyrum; species Thinopyrum elongatum. The sequence continues at coordinate 249,498,745 of CM022300.1, read as the reverse complement.
CATTATTTGCCATTTGCCTCTCATTTTCCTCTCCCCCACTTCTAAAACATTTTCAGAAAAATACAAAAATATTTGCCTTTTTATTCGCCTTCTTTCATTCGTCTTTTCGTTTGCTTGGTTTGTCACGATGTCTCAAGAAAACACCAAGTTGTGTGACTTTTCCAACACCAATAATAATGATTTTATCAGTACTCCAATTGCTCCCGCCACTAGTGCGGAATCTTATGAAATTAATGCCGCTTTGTTGAATTTTGTTATGAAAGAACAATTTTCCGGCAGTCCTAATGAAGATGCCGCTTCCCATCTAAATACTTTCATTGAGTTGTGTGATATGCAAAAGAAAAAAGACGTGGATAATGAAATTGTTAAATTGAAGCTATTTCCATTCTCACTACGAGATCGTGCTAAAACTTGGTTTTCATCTTTGCCTAAAAATAGTATTGATTCATGGAATAAGTGTAAAGATTCTTTTATTTCCAAGTATTTTCCTCCCGCTAAAATCATCTCCCTTAGGAACGATATAATGAATTTTAAGCAACTTGATCATGAACATGTTGCACAATCTTGTGAGAGGATGAAATTGATGATAAGAAATTGCCCTGCTCATGGTTTACGTTTATGGATGATCATACAAAAAATTTATGCCGGATTAAATTTTGCATCTAGAAATCTTTTAGATTCCGCCACGGGAGGTACTTTAATGGAATTTACATTAGGAGAAGCTACTAAACTCCTAGATAATATTATGGCAAATTACTCTCAATGGCATACCGAAAGATCTTCCACTGGTAAAAAGTGCATGCGATTGAAGAAATTAATACTTTGAGTGGAAAGATGGATGAACTTATGAAATTGTTTGCTAGTAAGAGTGCTCCTATTGATCCTAATGATATGCCTTTGTCCACCTTGATTGAGAATAATAATGAATCTATGGATGTGAGTTTTGTTGGTAGGACTAATTTTGGTAATAACGCATATAGAGGTAACTTCAACCCTAGGCCGTTTCCTAGTAATTCCTCTAATAATTATGGCAATTCCTACAACAATTCTTATGGAAATTATAATAAAATATCCTCTGATCTTGAGAATAATATTAAAGATTTCATTAATTCTCAAAAGAATTTCAATGCTGTGGTAGAAGAAAAATTGCTTAAGATTGATGATTTGGCTAGGAACGTTGATAGAATTTCTCATGAGATTGATTCTTTAAAGATTAGATCTATGCCACCTAAGGTTGATATTAATGAGTCTATGAAATCTATGAAAATTTCTATGGATGAATGTAAAGAGAGAACTTCTAGGATGCGTGCTAAGAGAGATTGGTTTGTAAAAGCTTGTTCTTCTAGTTTTTGTGAAAATAATGATGAAGATCTTAAAGTGATTGATGTGACTCCTATTGAATATTTGTTTGCTAAAATAAATCTTGATAAAGATGGGACTAGATATGAGTCAACTTTAGCTAGAAGGCATCCCAATAATTCGGAGGGTGAAGATCTTAATGAAAAAATTGATAAAAGTGGGATTGGAGAGGTCAAAACTTTAAGTAGTGATGAACCCACTCTTTTGGATTTCAAGGACTTTAATTAGGATAATTGTTCTTTGACAGATTGTATTTCCTTATTGCAATCCATGCTTAATTCACCTCATGCTTATAATCAAAATAAAGCTTTTACTAAACATATCGTTGATGCTATGATGAAATCATTTGAAGAAAAGCTTGAATTAGAAGTTTCTATCCCTAGAAAGCTTTATGATGAGTGGGAACCTACTATTAAGATTAAAATTAAAGATTATGAGTGTAATGCTTCGTGTGATTTGGGTGCTAGCGTTTTCACTATTCTGAAAACTTTATGTGATGTGCTAGGTTTTCATAAATTTGATGATTGTTCCTTGTATTTGCATCTAGCGGATTTCACTATTAAGAAACCTATGGGAAGGATTAATGATGTTCTTATTGTTGCAAATAGGAATTATGTGACCATAGATTTTATTGTGCTTGATATAGATTGCAATCCTACATGTCCTATTATTCTTGGTAGACCTTCCCTTAGAACGAGTGGTGCAATTATTGATATGAAAGAAGGAAACATTAGATTTCAATTTCCATTAAGGAACAGCATGGAACACTTTCCAAGAAAGAAAATTAATTTGCCATATGAATCTATTATGAGGGCTACTTATGGTTTGCATACCAAAGATGACAATACCTAGATCTATGTTTTATGCCTAGCTAGGGGCGTTAAACAATAGCGCTTGTTGGGAGGCAACCCAATTTTATTTTTATGTTTTTTGTTTTTGGTTCTATTTTTCAATAAATACACATTATTACCTCTGTAGTAATTGTGGTTTGGTGTTTTAAATAGTGTTTGAGCCAAGTAAGACCTTTGGGATGGTCTATGGTGATAGTTGATTTGATCTTGCTGAAAAACAAAAACTTTTACGCTCATTGCCAGAAATTTAGAAAACCACAGAAACATGATTTTGATCTGAATTTTTCACACAAGATTGATATTCGAAATTTTTGGAGTTACAGAAGTATACAAAATTTCCAGATTACTACAGACTGTTCTATTTTTGACAAATTCTGTTTTCTATGTGTTGTTTGCTTACTTTGACGAATCTATTCGTAGTATCGGGGGGTATGAACCAAAGAGAAGTTGGAATACAGTAGATATAACACCAATATAAATTTCGAATGAGTTCACAATAGTACCTAAAGTGGTGATTTATTTTATTATACTAACGGATCTTATGAGTTTTCTGTTGAGTTTTCTGTTGTGAAGTTTTCAAGTTTTGGGTAAAGATTTGATGGACTATGGAATAAGGAGTGGCAAGAGCCTAAGCTTGGGGATGCCCAAGGCACTCCAAGGTAATATTCAAGGACAAACAAGCATCTAAGCTTGGGGATGCCCCGGATGGCATCCCCTCTTTCGTCTTCAATCCATTGTTAAATTTACTTAAGGCTATAATTTTATTCACCACATAATATGTGTTTTGCTTGGAGCGTCTTGTATGATACGAGTTTTTGCTTTCTAGTTTTCCACAATCATCCTTGCTGTACACACCTTTTGAGAGGGACACGCTTTAATCATGAATTTATCAGAATAATCTATGTGCTTCACTTATATCTTTTGAGCTAGGTAGTTTGCTCTAGTGCTTCACTTATATCTTTTTTTAGCACGGCGGTGGCTTTAGTTTATAGAAATTGTTGAACTCTCATGCTTCACTTATATTATTTTGAGAGTCTTTAAACAACATGGTAATTTGCTTAGGTTATGAATTTAGTCCTAATATGATGGGCATCCAAGACGGATATAATAAAAACTTTCATATAAAGAGCATTGAATATATGAGAAGTTTGATTCCTTGCATTTGTTTTGAGATATAAAGATGGTGATATTAGAGTCATGCTAGTGAGTAATTGTGGATTGGTAGAAATACTTGTGTTAAAGTTTGTGATTCCCGTAGGATGCACATATGGTGAACCGTTATGTGATGAAGTCGGAGCATGATTTATTCTTTGATTGTCTTCCTTTTGAGTGGCGGTCGGGGACGAGTGATGGTCTTTTCCTACCAATCTATCCCTCTAGGAGCATGCGTGATGGATGTAGTACTTTGTTTCGATGGCTAATATTTTTTTGCAATAAGTATGTGAGTTCTTTATGACTAATGTTGAGTCCATGGATTATACGCACTCTCACCCTTCCACCATTGCTAGCCTCTCTAGTACCGCGCAACTTTCACCGGTGCATTAAACCCACCATATGCCCTTCCTCAAAACAGCCACCATACCTACCTATTATGGCATTTCCATAGCCATTCCGATATATATTGCCATGCAACTTCCACCATTCCATTTTATTATGACACGCACCATCATTGTCATATTGCTTTGCATGATCATGTAGTTGGCATAGTATTTGTGGCTTGGCCACCGTTCATATTTTTTTATACATGTCACTCTTGATCATTGCACATCCCGGTACACCATTGGAGGCATTCATATAGAGTCATATTTTGTTCTAAGTATCGAGTTGTAATTCTTGAGTTGTAAGTAAATAAAAGTGTGATGATCATCATTATTAGAGCATTGTCCCATGTGAGTAAAGGATGATGGAAGCTATGATTCCCTCACAAGTTGGGATGAGTCTCCAGACTTTAAAAAATAATAAAAGAGGCTAAAGAAGCCCAAATAAAAAAAAGGCCAAAGAAGCCCAAACAAAAAAAAAGAAAAATGAGAGAAAAGAGATAAGGGACAATGTTACTATCCTTTTTCCACACTTGTGCTTCGAAATAGCACCGTGTTCTTCATGATAGAGAGTCTCCTATTTTGTCACTTTCATATACTAGTGGGAATTTTTCATTATAGAACTTGGCTTGTATATTCCAATGATGGGCTTCCTCAAATTGCCCTAGGTCTTCGTGAGCAAGTAAGTTGGATGCACACCCACTTAGTTTCTTTTTGAGCTTTCATACACTTATAGTTATAGTGGATCTGTTGCATGGCAATCCCTACTCACTTGTATCGATATCAATTGATGGGCATCTCCATAGCCCATTAATTTGCCTAGTTGATGTGAGACTTTTTCCTTCCTTTTGTCTTCTCCACGACCACCATATTCTATTCCACCTATAGTGTTATATCCATGGCTCACGCTCATGTATTGCGTGAAAGTTGAAAAGGTTTGAGAACACCAAAAGTATGAAACAATTGCTTGGCTTGTCATCGGGGTTGTGCATGATGAAATACTTTGTGTGATGAAGATGGAGCATAGCCACACTATATGATTTTGTAGGGATAACTTTCTTTGGCCATGTTATTTTGAGAAGACATGATTTCTTTATTAGTATGCTTGACGTATTATTGTTTTTATGTCAATATTAAACTTTTGTTTTGAATCTTATGGATCTGAACATTCTTGCCACAATAAAGAAGATTGCATTGATAAATATGTTAGGTAGCATTCCACATCAAAAATTCTGTTTTTATCATTTACCTTCTCGAGGACGAGCAGGAATTAAGCTTGGGGATGCTTGATACGTCTCCAATGTATCTATAATTTTTTATTGTTCCATGCTATTATATTATCTGTTTTGGATGTTTTATATGCATTAATATGCTATTTTATATTATTTTTGGGACTAACCTATTAACCTAGAGCCCAGTGCCAGTTTCTGTTTTTTTCCTTGTTTTTGACTTTTACAGAAAAGGAATATCAAAACGGAGTCCAAATGGAATAAAACTTTACGATGATTTTTGTTGGACTAGAAGACACCTACGTGTCTTGGAGAGAGGGCCAGAAGAGTCCCGAGGAGGCCACTAGCCTCTAGGACGCGCCCCAGGGGGGCGCCCTGAGGGCTTGTGGGCCCCTCGGGAGTCCCCTAACCCTAATTCCACCTCTATATATTCTCAAATATTCCCCAAACATCAGAAGCGTCCACCAAAATACTTTTCCGCCGCCGTAAGCCTCTGTTCCCGTGAGATCCCATCTTGGGGCCTTCTCCGGCACCCTGTCGGAGGGGGCTTCGATCACGAAGGGCCTCTACATCAATCTTGTTGCCCTTTCGATGAAGCGTGAGTAGTTTACCACAGACCTACGGGTCCATAGCTAGTAGCTAGATGGCTTCTTCTCTCTCTTTGATCTTCAATACCATGTTCTCCTCGATGTTCTGTGAGTTCTATCCGATGTAATCTTATTTTGCGGTGTGTTTGTTGAGATCCGATGAATTGCGGATACATTATCAGATTATCTATGAATATTATTTGAGTCTTCTCTGAACTCTTTTATGCATGATTAAGATATCTTTGTATTTCTCTTCGAACTATCGGTTTGGTTTGGCCAACTAGATTGATTTTTTTCTTGCAATGGGAGAGGTGCTTAGTTTTGGGTTCAATCTTGCGGTGTCCTCACCCAGTGACAGAAGGGGTAGCGAGGCACATATAGTACTGTTGCCATCAAGGATAAAAAGATGGGGTTTATGTCATATCGCTTGAGTTTATCCCTCTACATCATGTCATCTTACTTAAAGCGTTGCTCTGTTCTGATGAACTTAATACTCTAGATGCAGGCAGGAGTCGGGCGATGTGTGGAGTAATAATAGTAGATGCAGAATCATTTCGGTCTACTTGTCACGGACGTGACGCCTATATTCATGATCATTGCCTTAGATATAGTCATAACTATGCGCTTTTCTATCAATTGCTCAACAGTAATTTGTTTACCCACCATATGTTTTCTTTCAAGAGAGAAGCCTCTAGTGAAACCTATGGCCCCCAGGTCTATTTTCCATCATATATTTTCAGATCTATAAACCAAAAAACCCAAAAATGCCTTGCTGCAATTTATTTATATTTACTTTAGTTTGCTCTTTTATTTATCTTTTATACCCATCTCTATTAGATCTCACTCTTGTTCGTGAGCGTGAAGGGATTGACAACCCCTTTTTCGCGTTGTGTGCAAGTGTTTGTTAGTTTGTGCAGGTGCATAGATTGGAGACTTGCTTGTGCCTCCTACTGGATTGTTACCTTGCTTCTTAACTGAGGGAAATACTTGTCTCTACTTTGCTGCATCACCCTTTCCTCTTCAAGGAAAAAAATCAATGCAAGATCAAGAAGTAGCAACCGTCAGCGAACTCTACACACTGGCAGATAAGTGTGCTCGTGCTAAAGAAGGGAGAAGACTTCCTGGGGAAGAGGTTGGCGTCGAAGTCGATTCAGAAGACAACGATGACACTGCCGCCCCCAGGAAGAAGAACAAGAAGCGAAAGGAGAAGGCAGTGATGGCCGTTGAGAGTACTGGTGATCTCAGCACCGGCAAGAAGGCAGAAATTGAGACGCCCGACAAGGAAGCTGCTGCATGCGCTGATTGCCGGGCGGCAGCGGCTGCTAAGAAAACCGGCAAGTCTCACGGGCCATACTGCAAGATCCATAGGACCAATGGTCATGACCTTCAAGATTGCAAGCTAGTTGAGCAGTTGGTTGAGAAACAGAAAGCTGAATATGAAAGGCACGACAAGGAGAGAAACTAGAATGGTACTGGTGGGAAGGTCCGCGGTGTTCATAACGGACACCGCGATAAGTCTGATCAGCAGAAAGAAAAGCCCATGAGAGGCCGTGAGAGGAAAGAAAATGAAGATGACAGTGAAGAGGAAGATGATGAAACCAGTGAACAGGAGTTCCAGAAAGCTACTGAGGCGATGTGCATTGACGGGGGTGCATCTTCGCACTCCTCTCACCGCCAGCTCAAGTAGTGAGCACATGGGGTTAATGCAGCAGAACCAGTAGCAAGCGCTCGAGAACCCCTCAAGTGGTCCTGCACGCCCATCATCTTTGACATTGAGGATCATCCAGACCGCACCACTGCGGTAGGATGTTTGCCATTGTTGGTTTCACCAACAATCCGCAACCTCAAGATCACCAAGATGTTGGTTGATGGCGCGGCAGGCTTGAATTTGATTTCTCTAGGTATGCTGAAGAAACTCTAGATTCCAGATGAGGACTTGAAGAAAACTGGCACTTTCCAAGGAATCAACCAAGGAAGGAGCCAGCCGAAGGGAAAGATTACCTTAGCAGTAACATTTGGCGGGGAAATAAACTTCAGGACAGAGAAGATTGTGTTCGATGTAGTTGAACTTCCCCTGCCATTCAACGGGATTCTTGGCCAGCCAGCTCTAGCCAAGTTCATGGCAGCGTCCCACTACGCCTACAACACATTGAAGATGCCTGGTCCTATGGGAGTCATCACCATCCCGTCAGACAAGAGAGATGCAGTTATCTGCGTGGATAAGATGTATAGGGATGCGGTTGCAGCAGAGGCCGTCAAGGCCCCAGCTCCTGCCAAGAGGGAGAAGAAAGTCAAGGAAACCGTCAAGGACTCCGATAAGGACTCTGGGAAGCGCATCTCTTTGGAGTATGTCGCACCCGGCAGCGACTAGCAAGAGATCCAAGGCTGCTCCCCCGGCAACCAAGAAAGTTTTGGCGTGGCAGGATGGTACTGATGGTACATTCACCATTACTACTACCCTTGACGACAAATAGGAAAGCGCGCTCGTTACCTTCCTGCGGGTGAATGTCGATGTGTTTGCCTGGCAACCGTCTGACATCCCCGGTGTTCCTAGGGAGGTAATCGAGCCCCACCTTGCTGTCTATCCTCACGCCCGCCCCGTCAAACAAAAAGTCAGAAAGCAAGCCTTGGAGTGCAATAGTTCATTGCTGAGGAAATCAAGAAACTAGAAGCGGCAGGTTTGGTCCGAGGGGTACTGGATCCAACTTGGTTGGTGAATCCAGTGGTGGTGCGCAAAGCTAATGGGAAGTGGAGACTTTGTATTGACTTCACTGACTTGAACAAAGTTTGTCCAAAGGACCCCTTCCCTTTGCCGCACATTGATCAGATTGTTGATTCCACCTCTGGATGTGACTTGTTGTCCTTCTTGGATGCGTACTCTGGGTATCACCAGATCTTCATGGCCAAGGAAGACGAAGAAAAGACCACCTTCATCACCCCATGTGGCACATACTGCTTTGTGCGTATGCCCTTTGGGCTGAAGAATGCTGGTTCTACATTCGCAAGGGCCGTGCAGATTGGGTTCGAGCCACAGCTGCATAAGAACATTGAAGCATACATGGATGATATTGTGGTCAAAACCAAAAACAAATCTTCACTCATAGAGGATATAGAAGAAACCTTTGCAAACTTGTGGAAGATGAACTTGAAGCTTAATCTGGAGAAATGTGTGTTTGGCGTTCCGTCCGGCAAACTTCTTGGGTTCTTTGTGTCTCAGCGAGGGATAGAAGCCAACCCCGATAAGATCAAAGCAATAGAGCAGATCCAAGCCCCAAAGACAGTTAAGGATGTGAGACGTTTCACCGGCTATGTGACCGCACTGAGCATGTTCATTTCTAAATCCGTTGAGCGCGCCTTGCCGTTCTTCAAAATCATGAAGAAGGTTGGTCTAGTAAAATGGACTCCAGAGGCCGAGGCTGCGCTGCAGGATTTGAAGGCTTACCTTTCTTCTGCTCCAACCTTGGTCGCACCCAAGCCACAAGAGCCATTGCTGCTTTATCTGGCGGCAACAAATCAAGTGTTTAGTGCAGCCTTGGTAGTAGAGAGGGAAGTGGACAGTGGAGAAGCTACTGCGATAGAACCCGCTAGTGTTGAGCCAGCTTTATCCCCGGCAAGGTCTGCTGGAGGTGACGGGGGGGACCACAGATCAGCGCTGACGAACAGGAGGGGGTGGCAAGGAAGAAAATGATGCAGCGACCAGTTTACTTTGTTAGCTCTCTCTTGCAGGGAGCGAGATCAAGGTACTCTGGTGTCCACAAATTAATCTTCAGCCTCCTCATGGCCTCGAGGAAACTGCGCCATTACTTTCAAGTCCATGAGGTCACTGTTGTGACTCGCCTCCCACTGCAGCGGATCTTGAGGAACCCCCAAGCCACCGACAGGATAGTAGAATGGGCTCTGGACCTGTCAAGTCTTGCCCTAAAATTTGAGAGCACGACAACTATCCAAAGCAGAGCAGTGGCAAAACTCATAGCGGAGTGGACGCCGATGCCTGACGAAGAGACCATGGAAACTGCCCTTCCCGGCAAGGAGGCCCCTCAGGAACGGGTCATGTACTTTGACGGTGCTTTCTCACTCCAAGGTGCTGGCGCAAGAGTATTACTCATTGCGCCCACCGGGGAACACCTAAAGTATGTCGTCCAAATGCATTTCCCCAGGGAAGACGCCGCCAACAACACGGAAGAATATGAAGGGCTCCTTGCCGGGCTCCGGATTGCTGTTGAATTAGGAATCAAGAAGTTAGTCATATGCGGCGACTCCCAGCTTGTTGTGAAGCAGGTGAACAAAGATTATCAGAGCCTGCTGATGGAACCCTACGTGGAAGAGGGGAGGAAGCTGGAAGAGCACTTCGATGGGCTGCAAACAGAGCATGTACCCAGTGCGGAAAACAGCATCGCTAATCACCTATCGAAGTGTGCTGCATAGAAGCTTCCTGTGGAACCAGGCACTTTTGTGCTCCACCTCACCCAACCAATAGTTTCTCCGTCAGCCTTGGCCAGAAAAAGAAGGAAGCTCAACATTGGCAAACATTTGCTGGCAGAGCTCCCTGGAGCTGCTGGTGAAAAGGCTGCTGGAGGAGATCCTGCACTGGATGGAGAGCCGCACTCTCAAGCAGAATCCCAGGTTCTAGCCATTGAGGAAAGTGCTCCCACAGCTGAAGAGATGCCTTTGGTCCTTGTTGTCGAGCCTCAGGCTCTGGTATGGGCACATCACATAGTCCAATTCTTGCAAACTGGAGAACTTCCTGACGATCCAGAGCAATCTGAGAAAGTAACCCGGCAATCGAGTATGTACCAGTTTGTGGACAACATTTTGTACAGAAAGAGGCCGAACGGCGTGAAGTTGAAGTGCATCAGTCAAGAGGATGGACTAGAGCTGTTGGCAGAGATACATGGAGGCGCGTGTGGCTCACATCTGGGATAAAGAGCACTTGTCAGGAAAGCTTTCCGGCAAGGATTCTACTAGCCCACCACCCTCCGAGATGCAACTCGGCTCGTCACCAAGTGTGAGGCATGCCAGTTCCACTCCAAGAATATCCATCAGCCAGCTCAAGCCTTGAAGACCATCCCTTTGTCCTGGCCTTTCGTGGTCTAAGGGCTCGACATCCTAGGCCCCTTTCCCCGTGCTACCGGGGGCTTTGAATTCTTGTACGTTGCAATCGACAAGTTTACAAAGTGGCCCAAAGTGGAACCAGTGAGAAAGGTGATGGCGCAGTCAACTATCAAGTTCTTCAAGGGACTGGTGTGTTGTTTTGGAGTTCCCAACGGGGTAATCACCGATAACGGCACCCAGTTTACAAGCCGCGCCTTCATGCAGTACATCCAGAGCCTTGGGAGCAAGGTCTCTTTCGCCTTCGTTGCCCACCCAAGGAGCAACGGGCAGGCTGAGAGGATGAACGCAGAAGTGCTGCAGGGGCTGAAGACAAGAACCTTTGGTAGATTTTGAAAATGTGGCAAGCGCTGGATTGATGAGTTACCGGTGGTTCTTTGGTCAATCAGGACGACACCAAATCGAGCTACTGGCTAGACTCCCTTCTCCCTGGTGTACGGGGCAGAAGCAGTGCTCCCCACGGAACTCATATATGGGTCACCTTGGGTACTTGCCTAGGATGAAGTAGCGTAAGAGCAACTACGGCATGACAATGCCATGCTCCTCGAGGAAGACTGTCTCCGGGTAGCTGTACGTGTTGCATGATACTAGCAAGCCCTGCGCTGCTATCACAGCCGCAGGGTTCACGCCCAGAGCCTTGAGGAAGGTGACCTTGTCCTTAGGCGCATTTAGTTCGCTAAGGGTTCAAACAAGTTGACACCGAAGTGGGAAGGCCCTTACCCGATAGTACGTGTCACCAGACCTGGTGCAGTTCGTCTGGAGACCGAAGATGGCATCCCAATGCAAAACTCATGGAATATTGAGCATCTTCGTAAGTTCTACCCATAAGGCACGGTTGTCGGGCCTTGCCCCGGCAACCTGTTTTGTACAAGCATAGTCCCCTGGACTTGAAACCCTTTGTACAAAGCCAGGCGAAGACCCTGTGCAAAGATAATAAAACGAAGCGCTAGCACAAAACTTGCATGCATGTTGACTTAAGTACGATTTTTCTATGATGACTAATCCTTTAAGGAGGATCATATGCAGCTGTTTTCTCCCCTGCACTTCTTTTTTACCAACAGCAGGGCCCCCACCATGGATGAACTTCCCGAAAGGAAGAGTGAGAACGAGCCAGCATATTGGTCCCCGACAGCTCTTCATTATCAGGAGCAATAAGAAGGACAGCAAACACAGATAAGCTCACCTCGCCATCCATGATGTGTTCCTGTATAAAAAGCTTGTGCGTAAGGAAACCTTGTCACTCCCAACATCTGTGCTCCCATCCTTTGATTCGAAGTTTCTTCAGTCAGGTTGGTCTCAGTGGCATTTGGGGGGGGGGGACTGACGAGGGGCCGGTTTCCATCCACGCTCCTAACCCTTCAGCCAGGGTTCAGTAGCAGCTATGGAAGGGACCGGCAAGATGTCTTGCGGGGAAACTTTGTTTACTTGAAAGTATTGAGGGATCATTTCTCAGCATGGATATGAATGGATATGATACGTGCACAGGTGCCCGGCAGGCATTCTTTTTTCATCAATACACAGATAAACAAGTAGGAATCATATAGGATACAAGCATGGATAGAGGGTTACATAATTTGAAATAAAGTTTGGCAAATGCCTACATCTTTTGATTTAAAAAAAGATAAGTGCCTCGTAATGCCTTTCCTGTCCCTCTCCTCCTAGGAGTTGCATCAAGAAGGAAAGAGGGCAAAAGGAGCGCCTGGGCAGAAGCCCAGCCCGACCCCGTCAGGACCAGTGGGACGCAGCCTGACAAAATCGGGAGGGCGCCTCCCCGGCAAGGAAGAAGAGGCCAGGGACGGAGAGAGTGGCTAGGCGATGCCCTGGTCACCACTGCCAGGACCAGAGGAACGCGGCAAGAGGGACACTGGCAGGGAAGATGAAGCCGGAGTCCACGAGGAAGCCTGCCAGGGGTCCAGCTGGTGGAAGCGGAGTCGACCAGGCCAAGCCCCCCCCCCCCCGGCAAATCGTTCTGCCGGGGGTCTGGCTGCAGATGGTGGTGCTGCCGGCGCCCAGATGACGGTGACGGTGTGTCGGGTGCTCAGCCGGAGTCCAAGTCGGGCTCGATGCCGCCGTCTTCGCCGTCAGTTTCATGTTCGTCGCTGCCACTCGAGGAGGAGCTTTCGCCATCAGTCGAGCTCTCCACGCAGTACACTAAGCGAGCACCCGAACGCCCGAAGACCTTGATGGAGAGCAGATCAGCCTCCATTAACTTAAAATGAAGGACGTGCCCCTCCACCAAGCTATGGGCACATGCAAAAGTTTTCCAGCCATGCCGGTGGAGCATGACATGAGGTGCGGGGAACTCGACGTCCACCCGCATGTTGCCATTACAGCAACCTCTCATGTGCAACTTCAACCCGTGCGGCTGTTCAACCTCCATCACCCTTGCAAAAGGGCCAGGAAGCCGAAGACGGCTGGGCGGGGGCTCGCATAGCCTGAAGATGAACTCCAGTGTTGTATCTCCGACATGGCACTCCATTGGAGCCGAAGCGGCTGGGGGAGGAGCAACTGGAGTACCACCGCGTCCTCCTCGGCCACGAGCACCGTGCCGGCCACGACCACGTCCAGTGGCTCCGCCTTGTGCACTGGCTCCTGCCAAGAGGAGGACCTTGTCGCCGCCGTCGGAGATCGAGCGCACCCCCTTCCCCTCACCATGGTGGGAGAAGGACACGAGAAGAAGAAGAAGAAGATGCGTGGGTGAGCCCTTCCATTCATTTCCATGCTCCCTTTTTTATAGCAGAGCGTAGCAGGGGGCTGGCTCCCCGCCGTCCTGTGGCAACCGCCCCGCTTCGCCAATCCGGTTCATCTGCGTCACCAACGGCGTCCAAATTCGCCGACCGCCCTCCTGCGCCTATCTCTTGTGCCATGCTTTCTGCCATGGCACTCATTCCCGTGCCCTGCGCATCCGTGCTACTTCTTGAGCTTGCGTGGTTTTTCCCTTGAAGAGGAAAGGGTGATGCAGCAAAGTAGAGTAAGTATTTCCCTTAGTTTTGAGAACCAAGGTATCAATCCAGTAGGAGACAACACGCAAGTCACCGAATACCTACACAAACAAACACCAAACTTGCACCCAACGCGATAAGGGGTTGTCAATCCCTTCACGGTTACTCGCAAAAGTGAGATCTGATAGAGATAGATAAATGGTAAAGTAAATATTTTTGGTATTTTTGTTTTACAGATTGGAAAGTAAAAGATTGCACAATAGTAGATCGGAAACTCGTAGATTGGAAAGTAGAAGATTGTATGATGGAAAATAGACCCGAGGGCCAGAGGCTTGTCTCAAGATAGGAAATAATACAGTGGGTGAACAAATTACTGCCGAGCAATTGATAGAAAAGCGCAAAGTTACGACGATATCTAAGGCAATGATCATGAATATAGGCATCACATCCGTGTCAAGTAGACCGAAACGATTCTGCATCTACTACTATTACTCCACACATCGACCGACTCCTACCTGCACCTAGAGTATTAAGTTCATGAAGAACAGAGTAATGCATTAAGAAAGATAACATGATGTAGAGGAATTAACTCAAGCAATATGATGAAAACCCCATCTTTTTATCCTCGATGGCAACAATACAATACGTGCCTTGCTGCCCCTACTGTCACTGGGAAAGGACACCGCAAGATTGAACCCAAAGCTAAGCACTTCTCCCATTGCAAGAAAAACCAATCTAGTTGGCCAAACCAAATCGATAGTTCAAAGGGACTTGCAAAGATATCAAATCATGCATAAAAGGAATTCAAAGAAGATTCAAATAATATTCATAGATAAGCTGATCATAAACCCACAATTCATCGGATCTCGGCAAACATACCGCAAAAAAGTATTACATCGAATAGATCTCCAAGAACATCGAGGAGAACTTGGTATTGAGAATCAAAGAGAGAGAAAAAGCCATCTAGCTACTAGCTATGGACCCGTAGGTCTGAGGTAAACTACTCATGCTTCATCGGAAGGGCAATGGTGATGATGTAGAAGCCCTCCATGATCGAATCCCCCTCCGGCAGGACGCCGGAAAAGGCCCCTAGATGGGATCTCACGGGTACAGAAGGTTGCGGCAGTGGAAAGGTCTTTTCGTGGATGCCTCTGGTGGTTTGGGTATATAAGAGTATATATAGGCGAAAGAATTAGGTCAGGAGATACACGAGGGGCCCACAAGGGTGGGGGGCGAGCCCTACCCCCCTGGGCACACCCTCCGTCCTTGTGGTCGCCTTGTGGCTTCTCCAACTTCATCTCCAAGTCTCCTGGTTTCCTTTGGGTCCAAGAAAGATCATCGCGAAAGTTTTATTCCGTTTGGACTCCGTTTGGTATTCCTTTTCTGCGAAACTCAAAAACAGGGGGAAAAATAGGAACTGGCACTGGGCACTAGATTAATAGGTTAGTCCCAAAAATAATATAAAATAGCATATTAATGCATATAAAACATCCAAAACAGATAATATAATAGCATGGAACAATCAAAAATTATAGATACGTTGGAGACGTATCAAGCATCCCCAAGCTTAATTCCTGCTCGTCCTCGAGTAGGTAAATGATAAAAACAGAATTTTTGATGTGGAATGCTACCTAACTTATTTATCCATGTAATTTCTTTATTGTGGCATGAATGTTCAAATCCATAAGATTCAAAACAAAAGTTTAATATTGGCATAAAAACAATAATACTTCAAGCATACTAACAAGGCAATTATGTCTTCTCAAAATAACATGGCCAAAGAAAGCTTATCCCTACAAAATCATATAGTCTGGATATGCTCCATCTTCATCACACAAAATACTCAAATCATGCACAACCCCGATGACAAGCCAAGCAATTGCTTCATACTTTTGACGTTCTCAAACCTTTTCAACTTTCACGCAATACATGAGCGTGAGCCATGGACATAGCACTATAGGTGGAATAGAATATGGTGGCTGTGGAGAAGACAAAAAGAGGGAGATAGTCTCACATCAACTAGGCGTATCAACGGGCTATGGAGATGCCCATCAATAGATATCGATGTGAGTGAGTAGGGATTGCCATGCAACGGATGCACTAGAGCTATAAGTGTATGAAAGCTCAAAAAGAAAACTAAGTGGGTGTGCATCCAACTTGCTTGCTCATGAAGACCTAGGGCGATTTGAGGAAGCCCATCGTTGGAATATACAAGCCAAGTTCTATAATGAAAATTTCCCACTAGTATACGAAAGTGACAACATAGGAGACTCTCTATCATGAAGATCATGGTGCTACTTTGAAGCACAAGTATGAAAAAAAAGGATAGTAACATTGCCCCTTCTCTCTTTTTCTCTCATTTTTCTTTTCTTTTTTCTCTTTTTTTTCTTCCTTTTTTTCCTTTTTTTCTTTCTTTCTCTTTTTTTTCTTTTTTTTTTCTTTCTTTTTTTCTTTATTTCCTCACATGGGACAATGCTCTAATATTGAAAATCATCATACTTCTATTTACTTACAACTCAAAAATTACAACTCGATACTAGAACACAATATGACTCTATATGAATGCCTCCAGCGATGTACCGGGATATGCAATGAATCAAGAGTGACATGTATAAAAAATGATGAAAGGTGGCTTTGCCACAAATACGATGTCAACTACATGATCATGCAAAGCAATATGACAATGATGATGCGTGTCATAATAAACGGAACGGTGGAAAGTTGCATGGCAATATATCTCAGAATGGCTATGGAAATGCCATAATAGGTAGGTATGGTGGCTGTTTTGAGGAAGGTATATGGTGGGTTTATGGCACCGGCGAAAATTGCGCGGCACTAGAGAGGCTAGCAAAGGTGGAAGGGTAAGAGTGCGTATAATCCATGGACTCAACATTAGTCATAAAGAACTCACATACTTATTGCAAAAATCTATTAGTCATCGAAACAAAGTACTACGCGCATGCTCCTAGGGGGATAGATTGGGAGGAAAAGACCATCGCTCGTCCCCGACCGCCACTCATAAGGAAGACAATCAAAAAATATCTCATGCTCCAACTTCGTTACATAACGGTTCACCATACGTGCATGCTACGGGACTCACAAAACTTAACATAAGTATTTCTCAAATTCACAACTACTCACTAGCATGACTCTAATATCACCATCTTTATATCTCAAAACAATCATAAGGAATCAAACTTCTCATAGTATTCAATGCACTTTATATGAAAGTTTTTATTATATCCCTCTTGGATGCCTATCATATTAGGACTAAATTTATAACCCAAGCAAATTACCAAGCTGTTTAAAGAGTCTCAAAATAATATAAGTGAAGCATGAGAGTTCAATAACTTCTACAAAATAAAGCCACCGCCGTGCTCTAAAAAGATATAAGTGAATCCTAGAGCAAAATTGCCTAGCTCAAAAGATATAAGTGAAGCACAAAGAGTATTCTAATAAATCACAATTCATGCGTGTCCCTCTCAAAAGGTGTGTACAGCAAGGATGATTGTGGGAAAATAAAAAGCAAAGACTCAAATTATACAAGACGCTCCAAGTAAAACACATATCATGTGGTGAATAAAAATATAGCCTCAAGTAAAGTTACCGATAGACGAAGACGAAAGAGGGGATGCCTTCCGCGGCATCCCCAAGCTTAGGCTCTTGGTTGTCCTTGAATATTACCTTGGGGTGCCTTGGGCATCCCCAAGCTTAGGCTCTTGCCACTCCTTATTCCATAGTCCATCAAATCCTTACCCAAAACTTGAAAACTTCACAACACAAAACTCAACAGAAAATCTCATAAGCTTCGTTAGTATATGAAAATAAATCACCACTTTGGTACTGTTGTGAACTCATTCTTTATTTATATTGGTGTAATATATACTGTATTCCAACTTTTCCATGGTTCATACCCCCCGATACTACCCATAGATTCATCAAAATAAGCAAACAACACAAAGAAAACAGAATCTGTCAAAAACAGAACAGTCTGCGAAGATCTGAATTGTTCTAATACTTATGTAACTCCAAAAATTCTGAAAAATTATGAAAACAGAGGAAATTTGTATATTAATCTCGCACGAAAAATTCAGGGTTTTTCAACATTCCAGTGAATTATTAAAATTCTAATACTGGATGAAAAAGTTTCTGTTTTTCAGCAAGATCAAATCAACTATCACCGTAAGCCATCCCAAAGGTCGTACTTGGCACAAACACTAATTAAAACATAAAACCACACCTAACCAGAGGCTAGATAAATTATTCAAAGCAAAACAGGAACAAAAGAGCAAAAACAAAAATAAAATTGTGTTGCCTCCCAACAAGCGCTATTGTTTAACGCCCTTAGCTAGGCATAGATAATTTTGATGATGCTCATATGAAAGAAAAGAATTGAGGCACAAAGAGAGCATCGTAAAACATGTGAAAAACACATCTAAGTCTAACATACTTCCTATGCATAGGCATTTTATAGGAAAACAAATTAGCAAGACAAGCAAGATCTAGCATATGCAAGGAAGAAGAAAGAAACAATAGCAATCTCAACATAACGAGAGTTAATTTAGTGACATGAAAATTTCTACATCCATATTTTCCTCTCTCATAATAATTACATGTAGGATCATAATCAAATTCAACAATATAGCTATCACATAAAATATTCTCTACATGATCCACATGCATGCAAAGTTGACACTCTTCCAAAATAGTGGGATTAACATTAACTAAAGTCAGGACCTCTCCAAACCCACTTTTATCAAAAATTTCATCAGATTGAATATTCTCCAAATATGTGGGATCTAAAGTTGACACTCTTCCAAACCCACTTTCAATATTATTGCAAACATTATTATCAATCTCATATTCATCATGGGGCTTAAATAAATTGTCAAGATCATAATAAAAATCACCCCAATCATGATCATTGCAACAAGTAGTGGACCTAGCAAAACTAGCATCCCCAAGCTTAAGGTTTTGCATATCATTAGCACAACTGACATTAATAGAATTTATAGTAGAACCATTGCAATCATGCTTTTCATCCAAGGAGCTATCATGAATCACTTCATAGATTTCTTCTTTTAACACTTCATCACAATTTTTAGATTCACGAATTTCAAGCAAAACTTCATAAAGATAATCTAGTGCACTCAAATCACTAGAGATTGGTTCATCATAATTGGATCTCTTAAAAAGATTAGCAAGTGGACGAGGATCCATAAACTTTTAGCAAGCGAAGATGCGAGCAAAAAGAAGGCACATGGTAACACAAGCAAACAAAAGATCGAACGGAAAGAAGGGCGAATAAAAAGGCAAATGTTTTTGTAAATTGTTTTAGAAGTGGGGCAGAGGAAAACGTGAGGCAAATGGCGAATAATGTAATGCAAGAGATGAGAGTTTACGATGGGTACTTGGTATGTCTTGACTTGGCGTAGATCTCCCCGGCAACGGCGCCAGAAATTCTTCCTGCTACTTCTTGAGCTTGCGTTGGTTTTTCCCTTGAAGAGGAAATGGTGATACAGCAAAGTAGAGTAAGTATTTCCCTCAGTTTTGAGAACCAAAGTAGAGTAAGTATTTCCCTCAGAGGATATAAGACATCCTAGAAAAATGTCAGATGATGATAAATGCCAGCTTTGTGGAATGGGAGATTCATGGCGACATTCACTTTTTGAATGCTCAGTGGCCAGGTGTGTATGGGCTTTGGTGGATGAAAACATTCTTGATTTTATACAAGCGTCACCGGAACCAAATGCCAAGGTGTGGTTGTTTTCAGCTATAGATCATCTACCACAAGATAGTCTCGTGACGATGGTAGTGACTATGTGGGCAATATGGTGGGCTCGTCGGAAGGCTATTCACGAGGGAGACTTGCAAAGCCCACACGGACACATTCATTTGTAAAAAGCTTTATTGCAGAACTCGCAACTATTCAGACTAGGTCGGCGGCAGCACATGTTGCGACACATGCAGCGGAGAGACCTGGTACCAGGCAAGGGTGAAGGGCGCCCGAAGCTGTGGTTGTGAAAATTCAGGTAGATGGGGGAGTTTCCAGAGATGGGAGAAGAGGGGCATCTGCTACCATATGCAGGAATCATGATGGTCTTTTCCTAGGCTCCTCAGCAATGGTCTTTGATGTTATAAGCAATCCACCAATGCTGGAAGCGTTGGCCTGCCGCGAGGCTCTTGCCCTAGCTCAGGATCTATACCTAGATCATATTCTTGTTGCCTGTGACTGCAAGACAGTTGTGGAGGAAATTAAGAAGGGGACAGAAGGGAGATATAGTGCTATTATCAAGGAGATCCAGGCCTAGGCTAGACAGTTTGTTCGATGTGATTTCATCTTTGAAGGTCGACAAGGGAACGTTGATGCTCACAACCTAGTTAAATTTTGTACTTCTTTAGTTCAAGGGCGCCACTTGTGGCTGGGGGTACCCCACGATCCCTTTGTTATTCCTGTAAACCAAATCACTAATCAATAAAGTTGGGGTTTACCACTAAAAAAAGCAGCTTTAGGCCCACCTGCCAGCCTCTCTCTTCCCCCCTGTTCGACTGACGCGCGGACCCCACCGCCTCCTTCCTCCCTGAGTTGGTCTCCCTCTGCATCACGACAGCGCCGCCACGGCCGAAACGACCACGCACAGATCACGTGCTCCTTGCTCCTTTTCCAATTTGAGGCCGCCGTGTGGTTCCTCTAGAATCCCTCGATTAGTCCCCGCAGGCGCCACTTCGTTTTCCCCTCGGAATCAAGCGCGACGACCCCGCTGGTGTCAGCCGCCCGAAGCTACTCTGGCGACGAAACATCGGCAGCCCCGTAAGCCCTTCTCCTCACCGAGCAGGCCACTTTCTCCACCTTGCTGTCGCGCACCCCTATGACCTCCTATTTCCTCCCACATGCAAACCGAGTCGAGCTTCCCCTTGAAGACCCGATCTCGTCGGAGCACACTGGAGCACGGCTTGTGTTTCCCCACTACACCAGGATGCCCCGACGCCGATGTGGGCACCATAGTCGTCGCCCTGATCTGGTGCTTCTGCCCGTGACCTCAACGAGCCTCGCCGACCATGGGAGCCGACTGCACCTTCGTCCAGAGAGCAGCCGCCGCTGTTTTCCCAAAATTTGAATCTTCGTTCGATCATATCCTGCAAACCGTATATCCTATTCAATTGATTCTTTTTGCCTACGAACACTTGTACCAAACACTTGCTGATCATATCATGTACACTCAATATTTAAATATTCTTTTACCTATTTTCAATCCAAATTCAATTTAAATTTCCTTTCACTATAACTTGAGTTGTAGTGCTCCTATTCCATTTATTCTTTTTGCAAATAAACACCTATGTCATATGCTTTCTGTTCAACAACATGTCTATTGCTTTCCATATAATTTTGAGCTTATTCCATATTGTCTCAAATATAATTCTATATAGTAATCTTTCTATATCAATTGACTCTTTGGAGTTGACTTCGTCACCTGTCACCCTATAGCACATCGAGACCTATATTATATATTAATCCTATATATGTATGTTGATTCTGTTTAACCTTGCCATAGTTGTTTTATTGTTCTTTTGATTCTTCTGTATGGCATGGTTATTGATTTGAGTTCTTTCGTTGTGATAGATTACTCGGAGCGTGACGAGTAGAATTATCAGGAATTGTGAGTGCGACGATCTTCATCCAATGTACCAGGCAAGCTACATGTTGTTCATCCTTTACCTATTATTTTCTATGCATGTAGTCCATATCACACTATGAATTTATGCATGTATAGGAATACTATATATTTGTGCTATGCTATTGAGCTATCTCCCGTCAATGCAGATCGTGGTAGTTGTAGTTTTGCTATGCTTTGTAGACGGCGTTGGTTCGTGTATACATTGAGCTTATGTGAGGATTATATATGTAACTAGTTTGAGTATCAACTTAAAATATAATTAACCTCTGGCCGGAAGTGGTATTGTTTGGTGTTGAGGGAAGGCATCATGGGGTCTTGCACCTTATCTAAGGCCATGCGCCCATGATAGTGCACCCTAAGTGGAAAGCCGCCCAGGTTCAAAAAGATCAGATAGACTTAGTGACTAGAAGCTTCCATGTGCGGCCACTAGCTATATGGGCTCTGGCTTAGTTGATCAGTTGTTGGAACCCTTGCCCAGACAGTGTCGACAGATGTAGCATATATAGGTGGGATGTGGCTGTTAGGTGGTTAAGGGAACCTCTTCTGAAAGACTTCATCTCAATCTTCGGATTGGGTCCAGTGGATAAAGCGTACTAAACTCTGCAAAGTATTAAAAACTAATAATGATTAGCCGTGTCCCCGGTTATGGACAAATTTGAGCAACTATGCCATTACAGTTGTTGGATGATCTTGACAGATGATACCTAAATCAAAATTGCGTGGGAAACTTAATAATGGGGATAGGTTAGAATTGGAGTGCCCAATTCAACCATATGTATTTAATAGTAACAATATTAAATAAAAATTGGATTATTAGGTGGTTATGAGGGCAAAATTAGCTTTTCTGCAAAACAACCACTACACTTCCTCTTGATATACCTTGCATACCGATGTAGGTCTGTTATATAATTCCTGTGTGACTTGCTAGTACATTCAACGTACTGACCCTTGTGGCTGTAACTTATCATGTTGCATATTTTATACGACGAGTAAGTGATACGTTGTAGGGTTACGATGTCTATACTCGACATTTGCCTGTGCTGTTGATGGATTCCATGAAGATTTTATTTGTTTTTTCGCTGTGTTTTGTTTGTATGCTAGCCTTGAGCTACGCAGGTATGTATTATATTAAAGTCTGGATCTACGATGTAATATTTATGACATGTGGTTTATTTTTTATATTACATCTTGTACTGTGTGTGCTAGCTATTGATCCAGGGACTAGCACAGTGAGCATAGAGACTCGAATCTTATCAGGTTTGGTCGTTACAGGTATGCTGTGGCGCACACGGCTGAATCTCTGGACATACTTACGAAGGGATTCGTCATCCTTCTATGGAATCAAGTGGAGGTTGCCAGGCTGCCCCAGAGGCTCATGGCCCCTGATGTAGGCCCCAAAGAATGCATGACACAAGTCTAACCAAGAAGAAATGGAGCCCTCCGGCAAGTTCATCAGCCAAGATCTCATGGTGGGCTTGAGCGCCAACAGAAAATAATTGGCGAGAACATTGTTATCTCTACCACCAGCAGCTTGCACCGCGATGGTGTAGATTCCGAGAAATTCAGTCGAATTGAGCTTGTCGTCGTATTTCTCCTGCAAGTCAGGCTTGAAACCTCGAGAGTGGGGCCACTAAACTTGCCGCAACTTGCGGGTAAACATCGTAGGGTAGGCACCCATGAACCCCGGTGCAGGCTCGTTCACAACTAGCCCTTCTCATCGGACTGATGGCGCGCGTCCCGGCGACAATCGATGGTAGTTCGAGCATCTTCAACATGCCAGTCATTGATGACCTGATGTTGATCTCGATGGTAATTCCGGTGGCCTTGCGGATCGGATAACGCCATAGACATATCGTCATGGGCGTCGACTCGCTGGCTCTACCGTACTTACCGGGGAGGGGACTGCACACCACTCACGGTCCGCTCACCAGCCCCTCGTACTGGCGTTGTTGGCTGCCACTGAGAGGGCCTTGTCAACCGCGCCCCGTCGTTGTTCATGAAACCGACAGAAGCCGACAAGTTCAGAGGTAGCTCCACCTATGCCAGCGCCTCCGCCGTTGATGTGGGCATGACTGGGCGCGAGGACTGAGAGGTGGCTCGACTTCTGTGCGAGCCAGAAGGAGCTCCATCTCTATCATACTACCACAGTGGATGCTCACCGGCGGTTTGATGTGGCGGCAAGCCATGTGCACCATGGGATTGGAGCACATGCTCCTTGCCTGGACGCCGACCAGGGTCAACACCATTGCGGGGAGGCGCTTCGTGTCTATCTTGCGACGGCCTCGGCGTGTGCCACAACGCTCTGTTAGTCTTGGACCCCGTGACGTCGTCCTTGGATGTAGCCACAACGACCTTGTGAGCTGCAGCACCGCCTTTCGACGTAGCGATGCATAGATCTTGACTCCCGGCCGAGTGGCGACTCCCGTCACCAGTATGGCATGGAGAGTGCTCGCCGCCACCCCCGCCCGCCAGAGACGTCTGGGCCGGCACCTTAGAGGCAGACGGTGCACCCACTGCCACGCTCTTCTTCTTGAGCACCATGGATGAAGAAGATGGCAAAACTAGCAGGAGAATTCTAGAGTAGATCCGCACAAGCGATCCCCATGTCTGGTGCGCCAAAGATGTCGGGGGTACGACAATCTATGGGACCAGCATGGCCCCTTTGCATTTCGGCTTGGGAGATCGACGAGAACGGAGAGCAAATCCAAGAGTTCACACGCAAGGTTTTCTCACGTTCAGGCTGCCGTGGAGGCGTAAAACCCTACTCCTGTTTGTTTGGTGGATTGACTTGGGGCTCAAGTTACAAGCGCAGCTTGCCGAGAAAATGTGAGCAAGGTGCAGCTACTGTGTAAGCATGAGCAAAGTGTCGACCCGTGCAAAGGTGGCTATGGGCCTCCTTTAATAGACAAAAAGGGGTCACCAGAGTGGCAACATGGTCATTACATCTTGTGAATAGTGGTCTCGATGCTATTCAACTTAATCCTGCCAGACTAGGACAAGGGCATTGAATGCACCGTGAGCTAATAGCCATCCTTTAGCAAAAGGCGTCTCTCCTTCTGTGCCGTCGACGTGGATGAGCCTATGTCTTTGACACATCCACTAGACGGATGTCAATAAAGTTGATCTACATGCGACATGCTAACACGCATCCTGATGATCATCCCCAAGTCGCTCGCCCACTCGACACCTAATCTTGACAAGCCATCAGCTGGTTTATGAGGTGGAACGGTCGAGAAGCGAGAAGGGGGAAGCTTCCCGACAAGGAGCTTGCCAGGTCTTAGCTTGCCAGCAATGGGAGCCTTGATCTTTAATACTAACTTAGTACTTCTCGATGACCTGTTGGGAGGTCTTCTTCACGGTCTTGTATGTTGAATCTTGAGTCTTGTATGCAGTAGTCCTCCAACAAGCCTTACCGGCGGGAAAGCTGCAACTGCCTGTGCACAAGTCAGGGTACTAAGGTACCCATATCTTAGTACACCGACAGGAGTCCCAACAAAGAAATCTCGTGTCCTCTGAAGGCACTTTCCAGAGAGCCTGTTCACCCATCATCATCCGGCGATGAAGTTGTTGAGAAGGGGGCGACCGCCAAGGGAGCCCGACGGCAAGGTGCTGGGCGGTAAGCCCCTCTACAGCAACAAGCATTACGCACCTCCTTGAGGCACCAAGCCACGCCAGCTGCCGCAGTGGCAGAGTCCTCCTGTTCTGCCGTGCCCTCGGCAGCCAAACCTGCTAGAACACCCACTCCACCTCCCGTCTCTAGTAGGAACTGGTGCCTTTTGGGACCTCTCATCCTCAGCGACCAAGAGGAGGAGGAAGGGGAGTAAATGTTATCAACGTGTTTTCATCAATTCTTGACTTCTTGTTGCTGTTGATCTGAATTGTTTAATCTGTCTTGATTCGGCAGAGAAATTGAGACGCTGGCACAGTGGGTAGCAAAGAGGGTGAAGATCTCAGCGGAGGGCGAGCCAACGACAAGTGTGGGGTTGGACGCAGATGTTTGTGATCGTGAGTCCCCTAGTCCAGCCCCTAGCGCGAAACCACTGTCCAGTTTCCACTAGCAAGTGCTGGTGTTGACATCCCCATCTCCAATATTGACAAGGAGGTGGGAGAAGAGCACCACAAGGAGGAATGCCCAGAGGCAGATCTACTGGTGACGCCTCCGTCAACCACCGTCCCGGAAAGCGGCTCTCTGGCAAGGGCTTCAACTGATGAACCTGTCCGCACTGAGGATGTGCCCGCAGGGCTGTTTGCCACGTCGGTCCGCAGGCTATGGGTCGGGCCGAGGACCCAAAAAAACTGATGATTGGGCCTTGCTGGCCCTGGTCCTCGGCGTAATCAAGACGAAGATCTCCAGCATGCTTAGCGTACACTTCAAGCGTATTTTGAATAGTTGGCATGTTCATCCCTACATCGTAACCGACCATGTGTAAACCCTAGGAACCTCCACCGTCTATATAAGCTGTGGGGTTTAGTCTATAGAGGGAGTTACCTTCACATTCGCAAGGTTTAGAGCTTAGACAAACTCATTCAATCTCGAGGTAGATCAATCTATACTTTGTACCCCATCACAATCAATATATAAGAAGCAGGACATAGGGCTTTACCTCATCAAGAGGGCCCGACCTGGGTAAAATATTGTGTCCCTACTCTCCCTATTACGATCTAGCTCTAATCATCAAGCTTGGGACCCCCTACCCAAGATCTGCCAGTTTTAGCACCGACAGGTGGTAACGTTCCTATCTACGCTTCATATATACAAGCTAATTGTTGATACTTGGCAATCTTCATTTCCTGAGGAGAGTTTGGAGCATGGCCCTTTGGTTACTCCTGAGGAGATCAAGTTGAGGCTCAAGAAGGCCAGGGCTCTTGCACAGATTCCCGAGGATGAGCTTCCTGCTACTGAGTCTCATGAGCCTGAATATGTCCCTTCACCCGAGAAAAATGGGTTGGGCTACGAAGCTGAAGAAGAAGGTGAGGAAGCTCTTTTATCTGTAGACAGACATCCAACACATGATGTATGAGGCTCACAAGAATGAGAAGTTAGCCCATCGCAGATTAGCAGAACATTAAACCATGTGTATGCATAAAATGTTGTACCTGCGCACTCAACTCAGAAAGAATTCGATAGGATAAAATGTTAGAGTATGAAACATGGCACAATAGCAAAATAGAAGATCCCCGAGGAGGACCTTCACTTCAGCCATGACACACCCCGGGGCTGCCTCCCTGAACAGACGGGGCACGTGTCGGCCAGAGGAGCTGGCCTTGCAGCGCACTCCATCGACCTGTTATTAAATGCCTAGTCAGGCTACCTGGGTAGCCCAGTGCAGGGCTATGCCTAGGGTCATCGTCATGACGACCTGAGGGGTGTGTGACAAGACAGGACACTGGAACGGCGTAAAGCCGTAGAAGGGCGGTGCGGCGTGTCACTTCGAGAAGGTACTTGAGAACCTGACTGTCAGAGTCTAAGATCCGAACATTGTGCTGTTATTTGCAACACTTTGAGAATTTGGCCAGGGACTGAAGATGTCAGGTTGCTTAGGTTATAATCGATCAAAGGAAGGAAGAATAGGAAGTAGAACACATGAGAAGTACCCAAGTTCGGGCCACCTTGTTGGTGTAATACCCTACTCTCGCATTTGCTTTTTATTTCGTATGTTGTCTCGTTACAATGTGTGACCCCCCCCCCCCCCGGTCTAAGGCCACGACGTTCCTTATTTATACCGTCTCTTGGGGGCCCTCATGGAGAGTCCCATTGGTCGAATATTTTAACAAGTAGGTTGGCCCTAGCTCGTACCATCGCGGTATGGCTGCCCATTGCATGCAGGTACGCGGAGTGATGATGGCTTCCCGGGGCAGCATATTGCCCTATGGATACTTCTCTTCTTCAATCTTTGTACAGTGTGATCAACACCAAGGTACCGCCCCTATAGCAGTGCGCAGAAGAGGGGACCGCTCGTGGCCACTATGGACTACTGGGGGTGGGAAAGAGCTCTACATAAGCCCATCCCTCCAACGATTCCTGCCGTACCACCTTGCAGCCATTGTTGTGTGTTGTGGAAGAGAGGTAAGTGGGACCACAAGGGTTGTCCCTCAGATCTTTGGTTCCCAAGAGCCCCCCTGAGGCTATAGAGATGCCTATCAAAACATCAGGGACCAACGTTTCTCCAAACCCTTCCTGGGACCGATCTTCCCGGAGGTCTCTTCAACCAAAGCCAAGGAATAGTCAAACCCGAGGCCGTCGGACCATGGCACCCTAGTTTCCATTGGTCCGACAGTAGCCCCCGGGCCTGTTTGTCTTTGCGCAGGGCGATGACGACAGAGAGAAATGCCCCCCACAAAGTCGAGGGTGCGTCGTGTGGTAGCTCGTGCAGTTTCATGGCGACTACCAATCTCCGTCCCGTCTCACGGTATTAACCACAAGTAATTGAGTACTCAGCAGGGAGCGGGCTGCCTCCTCGATTCACGTGCCACATTCATTGTATGCCTCTAGGGAGCAGAGATCATGTGCCGTCGCATCTGCCAGTTGAACGGTTGTCTCTTCATCTCCCTTTCATAACAAAGAGGGCGAGACGAGGGGCTCCGCATCAGTTACCATCTTGCGTCCTCCTCCATGTGTTCCTCACTTTGTCCTCCCCCTCTCCATGGCATCCTCCCAGCCTCCGCCGAGCACAAGAGAGGAGAGAATGAAAGAGGAGATGATCCTCGCGGGACCCCCGCCGGCCTTTTACGAGCCAGGGCTCTCTGACGCATGAAGTCTGAAGAAGTTCTGGTTCCTGGTGGGGGGTGCAAATCATTTGTGAAGGGGTCCATGGAGCTCCTTCCCGTCGACCGTGCGGCTGCACCGGGCACCACGATTCCCATCTTCCTGCAGTTTCTTATTGTCGGCCTGCTTCCTCCTTTTTCTAGTTTCTTCATTGCGGTGTTGGAGCACTACCAACTTCATATGATGCACCTCCATCCCAACGTGGTGCTGCTTCTGGAAATCTTATCTTTCTTGTGTGAGGGGTTCTTCAGAGTGAGGCCGTCCTTGGCGCTTTTCCGTTACTTCTTTGCGGCGTGTCAGGACCCTGGGAAGCAGACTTCCGGAAGTGTAACTTTCCACCTTGCCGGGGAAGAGGCCAAGGCTAACTTCATCCCTCTGGTGTTTTATCCGTACGTGAAGGAATGGCGCCAGAGCCGGATGCTGATTGACACCATGCAGGGCTCTCCCGGGCTTCAGGAACCTGCCGCCCTGGCAAGGAAACAAGACGGGTGGGTGAGTTGCCCAGCCGAGGGTGCCCTTGAACACGTGATTCGCCGTATCAAGTACTTCGCGGAGAGCCAACTTGACGGGTATATGGTGGTTCTCTGCTTTTCTCGGTTGCGTGTGGCCCCCTTACAGTTTCATCAACTACCGATGTGGTCATTCCAGGGTCCCCAATATCCTAGGCGCCTTCACTGGTCCGCCATCCGGGACGAGAAATTAAGTGGGTCATGAGGACCTTGTTCCATTCTAAAGACAGCTCGGGCCTTCCGTCCTCTGTTTGGATGTTGCATGCTGACGACGCATGTGAAACTATCCTTGAAGGCTTGCCAGAATGAGATAGGTGGGGCCCGTCCCCAGGGGCGCGGGGGACGTCGACCTTGCCAACCCATTCCCTGGGCGGCCGAAAACGCTCCAGCCGAGCTCCAAAAAGGTCGCGGAGGAAAGCGAGAGCAGGGTGATGGTGGTGCGGGCTCCTCATTGGCCCCGCTCGGGCATGTGATGCCGTCGTTGGCTGGCCCAAAGAGAGGGTCGTCTCCTTTGGGAAGTGCGGGCTCGCATGTGTGTCTTGCGCAATGGCACCGCAGCGCCGCCGTAATCTCGGATGGGTAAGAGTCGTCTTACCGCCTTTTTCCCCATCCCATTTCTTCGCATTCTGGCAAATTATTTGTTACCGTCCTTCTGTCAGCAGCCCAGAGGATTAAGGCGATGAGGTAGTGATGGTGAACCCATCCTTGACTGTCGGCATGACGGTAGGCGGGCCTCTGCTAGAATTCGGGGGCCTGACACCAGCTGAAGCCTCTCCCATAAGGGGGAAGTCAGCAGTCGAGGCAGGGACTTTCATAGGCCTGGCAGAGGCGATGGGGCCCCTATGCCCTAGGCTCCTTCCTTTGCACAACGCTTGCTGAAAAGGCAAAGGAGCGCAAAACATACCAAAGTGATTCCTCAAGTTTTTTATGCTATGTTATTTTTCGGCTACTACTTATCCGTTTTGAGTTGCGCAACCCCCGACCAAGAGGTCACTCTTTGGTATCGAAGGTCGGTAGGCTAGATAATAGAGGCGAGTGTCTCAATCTTTCGATGAGATGATAACTATCGATTTGGTAGAGTCAACTTTGATGATCCGACTACAAACATGCACCCACATTGCGCCTTAGCAATCGCTAAACCATTCTCCTGAGGTTACTTACGATCCGACTACAAACATGCACTAAACGTCTCTTTTTCCCTTATCTTCATTTGTGGATTGTACAAATGTCCCATACACCTGCAATTAGACATGGCACAAAAGTCTGTGAAATATTTTTGTCTTGAGGTTACTGTGGATAACATAAATAAATTATTGCATAGTTTGCATTAGAAATCACCTCACAAATATGCTTGTATGCAATATTTTTGGTCGTATCCAAGGTAGTAATGTCCTCATTATTCTCCCCTTCTTGAAAACAAAGTCATCCTCGGCCTTGCTTAATTTGAAATGTGGCTAACAAAAGAGACAAGGTGTACATGTTGTATATGTATATGTCATCCATTTTTACTTCCCTTGGTTTTTGCACATATGACACATGTATACATGAGTAACTTTCATATGTCATAAAATATAAAGCCAAAATATTATCACAAGAAGTAGAAGGCATGAAAATATCGCAACTCAGTTTGCACATATAAGTGAAGCTCTTATTCATATCAAATGATTGACAATGTTCATCATTAAACCATCCCAACGTTGGTGAATAAACTTTACTTGCATCAAATTTACATGCTAGAACATGCTTAAATAAGCAAACATGAAATAAGTCATTTCACACAGAATCATCACCAAGATTACAGGTCATAACAAAATGATTAAACATTGGCACAATTATTTTCAAATGTATTTGATCCAAATCTGATTTATTCCCTTATTCACATGGTTCTTTTGCATCAATAGTTAATTCAATGGGTGCACAGAAAATCGTTGGTATTTTAGTTGTTTGATCACATCACGCATTCATAATAGTAACACGATTCTCTAAAATAGGTGGTGTGCTCAAATCAGCAGGTAACTCAGCACATGATGTATTCAAGTTAACTAGGCATGCATCATTCTCATGTGAAGTTATATCATCAATACCTTTACTGTTACTGAAAGCATAAGTGCTCCCTGTGTGATTTTCGTAATTAATGTCAACATATCTCTTGTTGGACTAATGCTTTTATCTAGTGTATTTTAGACAAGTTCAACAATGGCGTGGAAAGGACAAGAGGATGTGGAACCCCTTCAAATGCTAAGGGCACATAGTGGCAAAAGCTCAAGACTCTTCATTTTTATTTTAGTGATCCAAGATCACATTGAGCCCATAGAAAAGCCAATACTATTAAAAGGGGATGAGGTGTTGCTTAATGGCTTTCTTGCTCAAAGTGCTTAGTGATATTGCTCCAAAGCCCTCAACCACTTTCTCATTCCAAATATGTTCAAAACCCAAAGTCAAACTCGCACTAGTACAGCGAGGTGCTATACAAACGGTTTTTAACCCCTTTCCGCGACGGCATTTGGAACCGTCGCCTAGTGAGTGTGGGCGATAGGGGGGTCCTTCCCACATGACCCAAAAACCGTCGGGGATATGCCCTCCTGGCACACACGCTCGGCAAAATGAGGTCGTGTGCGACCGGCGAGCGATCAAATACGGTTATACGTACAGTAGTGCTAAAAAAAATACAATTATACAGGCGAAATCATTTCCGGTCATATGTACATCCCACATAGTCAGTCCCCGCTAAACATTTCCGTTCGTATATACATCCCACACAGTCGCTCCAAGGAAAACGTTTCTGTTCGCAGGTACATCACACACAATTTTCCCTCTTGAATCGTTTGTGATAGCGTTTCCATTGCACACGGTATTAACAATTTTATCGTTTGCGTTATTGAATGCATCACACACGGTGCGTAGAAGAAACTGTGTGGCAAAGGTTGTCCATCACACACAGTTTTTATGTGGTAAACGTTGCGCCAGGTGGCCTAACGCAAACAGTTTTCAAGAGGATGTCGTGTGTGATTGTTCATTAATCCAACATGGTTTATTCCTTGAAACTGTGTGCGTTGCCTGAGGTCATCGCCCACGGTGTTTTCTCAATAACCGTTTGCAATAGAAAAACCCAATTAGCAGGCTAATTATCCTATTATTAATAATCCATTTATTAATCTAATTGACATTTCATATTAAGCACACAATATATTTCATTTTCATAATTGAAATACATCAGAGTACAACATCATATAGTTTCAGCACTCAGCTACCCCATTACACAACTGCACCAGCACCAAGTTTCACATGCAACATCTATAACCTTTCAAAATTAGCATCATAGACGGTACATAGACAGCTGTATCTCATCTGGAAAACTGCTGAAGCAGAAGGCGAATATTGAGCCTTCATTGATGTTGAAGGTCTTTGCAACTTTAGGCCAGTGCCTGTGGATGATTGACCGTCCATCCTTCGTCCTCTTCAGGAACACTTCAATATTGAATCGTGGGTGTTGTATGAATACCTTCCACGCCTCCTGACCATACAGGTGGTTTGAGAGGTAATCATCAGTGAACTGCTTTGGAAAGGCCTGAAAACATGGATGTGCATAAATATCTTCTCTATATTGGAAATGGGGCAAAGGAATAAAAAAGGCAAGGTATAATAGTTAGTACCATCCTGTAGTGAACTGATGTCTTCTTCATTGTGCAGACAAAGATCTTGTTGTTTTTTGTCGCTAATTTCTTTATCCTAACAATCTTTCTGAGTTTCTTGACTTGACTGATATTCATGGACAACTCATTTCCCCATGTGCAAAAAGGGTCGAACAGTGGGTCAAACCCTCTGACAGCAGGACCTACATGTGCAAGACCAAATTGTTAAAAACCTATATATTAGAATGGTTCCTGCAATTGCACAATAATGTACTATTAGACAAAGGACCATGCATGTGCAAACCTCGATTGTAAACCTCAGTGCTTCCCATTGTTTCCCTGCAACACATATAAGGTAGTTAGTCATCAGGTTAAGTGAGGGTTCGCATGCTATCAGTAAAATATGTTGATGAAAAATAAGCACATTGCAGATTCATCAGATTAATTCAAGCCACATGGAAAATCCATTTATCCAAACCAAGCATGATTAAGAACTAGGAAATATAGCACTTGTATATGTTTGTCATGTATTAAGTGCAGCCAAATTCGATTTATTCCTCACATGCACAACAATACAAAATTCTACCCACGACAATTGGACATCATATTGCAGAATTGAACCAAGCAGTTAACTAAACACCACAACAAATGAACCAAACATTAACTGAGCACCACATTGCACAATATAACATACTCCTAATAGAAGATCAGACAGTTAACCAAACCAAGCATGCTTAACAACTTGGAAATATAGCAATTGTATTTGTTTTTCATGTATTTAGTACAGCCAAATTCAATTTATTCCTCACATGGTATACAATAATAGAATGCACCCACAACAATTGAACATCGCATTGCAGAATTGAACCAAATGGTTAACTAAACACCACAACAAATGAACCAAATGTTAACTGAGCACCACATTGCACAATATTACATACTCCTAATAGAAGATCAGACAGTTAACCAAACCAAGCATGCTTAACAACTTGGAAATATAGCAATTGTATTTGTTTCTCATGTATTTAATACAACCAAATTCAATTTATTCCTCACATGGTATACAATAACAGAATGCACCCACAACAATTGAACATCGCATTGCAGAATTGAACCAAACAGTTAACTAAACACCACAACAAATGAACCAAACGTTAACTGAGCACCACATTGCACAATATTACATACTCCTAATAGAAGATCAGACAGTTAACCAAACGAAGCATGCTTAACAACTTGGAAATATAGCAATTGTATTTGTTTCTCATGTATTTTGTAAAGAAAAATTTGATTTATTTCTCACATGGAAGACAATACAAAATTGCACATTGAAGAATTGAACATCACATGCGTAGAATTGAACCAAACAGTTAACTGAACACGACAACTAATTAACCAAATAGTTAATAAGTGATCACCACATTGCACGACATATAGAACATATACACTAGAGCAACATAATGCATGGTAAAAGTAGATAGCACAATTCACTAGAATTTGGTAAGGAAAGGCAGTAGCTAGCAAACTGAACATGGGTCCTTATAGTGAGCTAATAAGACAAGCTACTCCTCATTGTCGGAGATATCGATGACGATTGGCTCCTTGGACATGGAAGAGGGCGAGGCCTCTACATCGTGGGTGCCCTCGTCATAGTGGTGAGTTGCCTGAGCCGCTCCGGGCACCAACCTGCTGGCTCTCGAGTTGAGGTAAGCACGTGCACGCTGAGAAAACACCTCGTAGTCTTCGTCGAAGGCACCACGGGTGGCCTCGAGAAAACGCCACGAACTGTCATTTAAAGCAGCCAACCGCGTCGCGGCATCGGCGCGCGAGGCATTGATTGTGGCCTCGACGGCGAGGTGCTCCTCCAAGATCTGGGGGTCGACACGAATGGCAGCCATCGCGACCTCATCCGCGCGTGCGGCCGTGATTTGCTTCTCTG
Organism: Thinopyrum elongatum; assembly: GCA_011799875.1. Lineage (NCBI taxonomy): Eukaryota > Viridiplantae > Streptophyta > Magnoliopsida > Poales > Poaceae > Thinopyrum > Thinopyrum elongatum. Next base: position 249,464,608 of record CM022300.1, on the reverse strand, counting down.
CTGCCAAATGCTCCTTGACCTCCTAGCTATACTGCGTGCACCATGGCTTAGGGCGGCGCTTATTTGGTGGAGGGGTTGGTGATTTGGGTGGAAGGTGTCGCGCCGGCGGTCGGGGCATGTGGGATGTGGAAGGAGGAGGAGGATGGGGGTCGGGTGTGGATTACCTGCCTGGATAGATGAGGCCGAGCAGCGTGAAGGAGGGTCGCCGGCGAGGAGGCGGCGCTGCAAGCAAGGAGTGAAGGTTTCAACTTGGAAAGGAAGGCGGAAACAGGGGAAATGTGGCTTTTGCTAAGGGGGAGGGGGCGGGGAGGTAGATATTTCCGTGGAAGCCGAAAATTTGGAATCGGTTCAGCAAAAAAACTGGCGCGCAAAGTGTCATCAGACACGGTCCCTTATTCAGAACTGTGTACGATATGTGTGATGAGTTTGAACGTCAAAAATTTTGGTTCGAATTTCCCTGGTTACAGTGGTCATCCACGTCATTGCATAATTTGGGTACACAAAGGAGACTACAGCACACCCACACTTCTTAATCGAGCAAGTTCAGCAATTAAACAGAGCTAGCTGACAAATTAAAGACCGGCGCTCTTAATTAAACAGAACAAAGAGTACTACTACGGCTGGTGCTCGTCGATCTCCGTCGCACCTTCTCGCGTAAGCCGTATGCGTACTATACTCCGACGGTGCTCCAAGATATTTTGTGCTGCATCTCACACGGTTGGTGATAATAAACTGTGTGCGATCTACTTGATTTTTCGTCTTGATTTGAATTACATAATGGGGTCACAACTGCAAATGATGGTATTTGAATTGCTAGAACTTTTATCTACAGTGAACATGCAACTATAGGTGTGTCGTCAAAAAAATTGGAATTATTCAGGGTTCGTTTGGACATTTTTATGCATTAACTTGGTTTTGTAGGTATTTCAGGTGCATAATTCAAATTTGTACTACATGCACATGTTCCAGTGCATATAAATGGGTTGAAAAATCAAATCTGTGTCCTTGGTTGCATGCTTAGGTCCAATGCAAGAAATGGGAATGAATGTCAAACACCCTGCCACCGTCACTCGGCCGCAAACATTGAGATACCTGGTTTTTAAATTCTAGTAAATCCAAAACTCGTCTGAAATTCATGAAACTTGGCATGCTATCATGGAGCGGCATCAACATGCCGTTGTAAAATTTTTGTCCCATTTGGGGTAGGTTTGGGTATAATCTTCTCACAAACCAGAGCTTCTCACAACAAGCCTGATGGTTTCGGTAGGGAACGTGCCACCTTTGGGGCCGAAACGATATCCGCTGCCTCTTATTGCTTTGAAAAATGTTCTAGTGTCAACATAGAACAACAGGAGTGTTGTGTTAAATTTTGGAATTTTTCGGGGTTCGTTTGGACATTTTTATACATTAACTGGGTTTTCTAGGCATTTTATGTGCATAATTCAAATTTGAACTACATGCACATGCTCTAGTGCATACAAATTGGTTGAAAAATTAAATCTGTGTCCTTAGTTGCATGCTTAGGTCCCATGCAAGAAATGGGAATGAATGTCAAACACCCTGCCACCGTCACTCGGCCGCAAACATTGAGATACCTGGTTTTTAAATTCTAGTAAATCCAAAACTCGTCTGAAATTCATGAAACTTGGCATGCTATCATGGAGCGGCATCAACATGCCGTGGTAAATTTTTTGTCCCATTTGGGGCAGGTTTGGGTATAAGCTTCTCATAAACCAGAGCTTCTCACAACAAGCCTAATGGTTTTGGTAGGGAACGTGCCACCTTTGGGGACGAAACGATATCTGTTGCCTCTTATTGCTTTGAAATTTTTTCTAGTATCAACATAGAACAACAGGAGTGTTGTGTTAAATTTTGGAATTTTTCGTGGTTCGTTTGGACATTTTTATACATTAACTGGGGTTTCTAGGCATTTTATGTGCATAATTCAAATTTGAACTACATGCACATGCTCCAGTGCATATAAATTGGTTGAAAAATCAAATATGTGTCCTTGGTTGCATGCTTAGGTCCCATGCAAGAAATGGGAATGAATTTCAAACACCCTGCCACCGTCACTCGGCCGCAAACATTGAGATACCTCGTTTTTAAATTGTAGTAAATCCAAAACTCGTCTGAAATTCATGAAACTTGGCATGCTATCATGGAGCGGCATCAACATGCCGTGGTAAAATTTTTGTCCCATTTGGGCAGGTTTGGGTATAAGCTTGTCACAAACCAGAGCTTCTCATAACAAGCCTCATGGTTTCGGTAAGGAACATTCCACCTTTGGGGACGAAACGATATCCGTTGCCTCTTATTGCTTTCAAAAAAATTCTAGTGTCAACATAGAACAACAGGAGTGTTGTGTTAAATTTTGGAATTTTTCGGGGTTCGTTTGGACATTTTTATACATTAACAGGGTTTTCTAGGCATTTTATGTGCATAAGTCAAATTTGAACTACATGCACATGCTCCAATGCATATAAATTGTTTGAAAAAACAAATATGTGTCCTTGGGTGCATGTTTAGGTCCCATGCAAGAAATGGGAATGAATTTCAAACACCCTGCCACAGTCACTCGGCCACAAACATTGAGATACCTGATTTTTGAATAGTAAATCCAAAAGTCGTCTGAAATTCATGAAACTTGGCATGCTATCATGGAGCGGCATCAACATGTCATGGTAAAATTTTTGTCCCATTTGGGGCAGGTTTGGGTATAAGCTTCTCACAAACCAGAGCTTCTCACAACAAGCCTCATGGTTTCGGTAGGAAACGTGCCACCTTTGGGGACGAAACAATATCCGTTGCCTCTTATTGCTTTCAAAAAAATTCTAGTGTCAACATAGAACAACAGGAGTGTTGTGTTAAATTTTGGAATTGATGAGGACATCAATACCATTGTTACACCCACAGCCCCTGCTGCTATACATACTGGACCAATTACTAGAGCTCGCGCACGCCAATTAAATTATCAGGTACTTTCGTTTCTTGGTAATGATTCTAATGTTCATGAGAATATGATGCTGCCTAAAGTGGATACATTTGTTTTGCTTACGAATGAAGGGCCTAGCTTGGACAAGAAAGAGGACCATTGGAGCAAGTTCAAGCATGGAGATGATAGCATGCGCACGGGAACAAGAACGGAGTTGCAAGTGATGATTTCAGGACTTTGAAGCCACCATAATGAGTGCATGAAGCCTTGGACGAAATATACAAGATGCCACTTCATAAATTTTGTCCAGAGGCTATTATTGGTGCTGCGTCACCTTATTATTGGGCCAGGCCCATGTAATTTCGAAATACTTGAGTATAGGCTATTTTTAGAGTCCGTATGTGTGGGGAAACAAGAGATAGGGTTGGTTTCGGACCCCTCCTTCAAGGGCCACGAAATTTCACCCCTCTTCCACCATATATACAGCCCTTAGGGCACCGTTTAGACTTTGGGTTTTGTTTAGATTAAAAGTTCGCCATAGCTGCAACTTCGCGTACTTCGTTTGTGTTCAACGACCAGACCAAGACGTCACAGAACCCCACCTTGATCAATAAAGCTTTCATCTTATATTGGCAATATCCATATTGCAACTCTTAGTTTCTTGCTTGTTCTTCATTTGCTTGCAGGAAATAGACCCTCGTGGTCAGGTTGATCGTGCTCCGGCGTGGTCAATAACCTCTCGGAGTTGGTTTAGCCATTGCTAAGGCGCGACGTCCTCGCACGTTCGTAGTCGGATCGTCAAAGTCTGCTCCACCAAAAACGATAGCCTCCATCTCATCGAAAGACGAGACACCTCTGCCTCTATCAAGTGGTATCAGATTTTCAGGTTGCTCGGTGAGATTTTATAGTTTTTCGTAGTTTAGATCGAGGCTGTTCTTCATACCTACAGTCCACGAAAAAGCCAAAAAAAAATAGGGTTAGTTCATCATATCCGAACCAATCTGAGCCTTTGCATAATCTTTTTAGGGTTTTTGCTTTGTTGAATCTGCGGTTGCATCGTCGTGTCGAGTTGCTGGTCTTAGCATCTAGTCTTTTAGAGTTTCGAGTTCTGGTCATAAGTTGTCACGCCGCCGCCGCACCATCATCATCGCCCCTGCCATCTACCACCACCATTGATCCGCCACCGCTCTGAATCCATATACCATCACCGATCTATATCCATATACCACCACCGATCCGTATCCATATACCACCACCGCTACCATATACCACCACCGCTCCCATATTCCACCACCATATATCCACCACCAATCCGAGTTCTTTTCATATTAGGTTTGTTTTCGAGACCCATCTATTTTCCGATTCGTGTTTCCTTGCCTGAGTAGGATTCGGAAAAAAAAAAGTCTGGAGACCCCCGGGCAGTTTTTAGGCCAAAATTTCGGCAGTCAATTTTTTCCCTATCCTATTTTTAGGTCCCAGGGAGCGTTTTGAGACACTCGCCATCATAGTGATTTTTTGTCGCACTTTTTCGTCGTCGCTGCCCTGATTTCCAAAAAAAAAATTTGTCAAAAAAATTTTCTTGCCAATCCTGTTAGTTTGACTTGGGAAGAGTTTTGAGACACTCGCCATTATAGTGATTTTTTCGCAAAAAAAAAGAGGAGCGCAAAAAAAAAGCAATTTTTTTTAGAGTGTGCTCTTCCCTTGTTTACGTGCCGCGCCATGATTTTGTTAGTGTTCTAGGCTCGCGTCTCTAGTACGGTCTAGCCTAGGACCAGCACAGTACCGTCGTTGAGCGTTTATTCAACTTTGCATCTCTAAATTGATTATTGCTGACATTTTTGCTACCATATCATAAGCCTTCCCAGCTCCACATACATCTACGTCGTGCGTTTGACACCACCTGGCAATCGCTCTGTCCAATCTTTGAGAGTTTTGACTACAACGGTGGCCGATCACCACCTGCTGCTGGGTAAGAACTGGTAAGCATTTGAGATTCGCTTGACGGATTTGTGATACACCACCGCCACCACTTCCTAGTAGTCTGTAGGATCATATTCTTGTGGGTTTCTATTGCTGCTAACCATGGCAGGATCACAAGCCGATGAGACTGATTGGGAGAACATGATGAACAAACAGCTACATGATAAATTTCAGCAAATGATGAGTGGACAGGTGCAAGATGTGCTAAACAGATTTGAAGAGGCCATGGAGAAGATAGATGGAATTGAGAAGACGTTCGAAACAAAGCTCGATAACAAGTTTAATGAATTGCTCGCGCGTCTTCCACAACCACCGCCGGCTGCACCTGTCGCACCCCTACAACAACAACAACGTCGCCTTCCAAATCAAGTGGGACGAGCACAACGCGTTCCCCTTGAGCCTGGTCAAACTTCTGGTGCCGCTACACCTACTATTGATGCTTCTATGGCTCCTGCTGCCGCTGAGGAGGACGATTATGTGGGCGATTACGAGGATGAGGTTGATCAAAATTAGAACTACGTACCAGCACCAGGTCGTCCACATGCCAATAATCGCAATGGTAGGGCAGCATTACCAGCTCAGGTACGAGATCATGACCATCTTCCTAAACTGAAATTGAATATTCTACCATTTGAGGGTAGATATGTTCCTGATATATATCTTACTTGGGAGTTAGAAACTGAACAATGTTTTACATGTTTACAATATCCCGAGGAGAGACGTGTTGCTGCTGCTGTTTGTGCTTTTACTAGTTTTGCATGTGTATGGTGGTCTGAACATTGTAGATTATATCCTATTCCAGCTACTTGGGCTGCTTTGAAAACTGCTATGCGTACTCGTTGGGTTCCACCATATTATCAACGTGAATTACTTCAAAAATTGCAGCGCTTAAGACAAGGAAAAAATTCTGTAGAAGAATATTATCAGGAATTACAAACTGGCATGATTAGATGTGGTATTGTTGAGGAGAATGAAGCTATGCTTGCACGTTTCATGGGTGGATTAAATAGAGAGATTCAGACTATTCTAGAGTATAAGGAGTATAATAATATAACTCGTTTATTCCATCTTGCTTGTAAAGCTGAACGTGAAGTGCAGGATCGACACGCATTGGCGCGAACTAATTTTTCTGCAGGTCGATCTTCATCATGGACACCGCGTGCCTCCTCTACTCCCACACGTCCTACTGCAGCACCACTGACTTCAGCCGCCAATTCCAACCGAGATACAAGAAAACAGGCACCACCACCACCATCTGCCAAGAGTACACCTTCTGGGCCTGCCCAGAGCTCTTCTTCATCTATGGCATCAACAGGGCACACACATGATATTATTTGTCGTCGTTGTAAGGGAAGAGGTCATTATGCGAGAGAATGCCAATCTCCGCGTGTTATGATTGCTACTGAGGATGGTGGGTATGAGTCCGCTAGTGACTATGATGAGGAGACTTTGGTTCTTATTACAAGTGAAGAACACGGTGGAGATGATTCTGATCATGAGACGCAATACATGGCTCCTGAAGATGCTGACAGGTATGAATGTTTAGTTGCTCAACGTGTTTTGAGTGTGCAGGTCACATAAGCTGAGCAAAATCAGAGGCATAATTTGTTCCATACAAAGGGAGTTGTGAAGGAACGTTCTGTTCGCGTCATCATAGATGGAGGGAGCTGCAACAACTTGGCTAGCATGGAGATGGTGGAGAAGCTATCTCTCACCACAAGACCACATCCACATCCTTACTATATCCAATGGTTCAACAACAGCGGCAAGGTTAAGGTAACACGTACTGTTTGTGTGCATTTTAGTATCTCTACATATGCTGATTATGTTGATTGTGATGTGGTACCCATGCAAGCATGTTCCTTATTACTTGGTAGACCATGGCAATTTGATAAAAAATTTGTACACCATGGTAGAAACAATCAGTATACTCTTGTTCATAAGGATAAACATATTACTTTGCTTCCTATTACTCCTGATTCTATTTTGAAAGATGATATTAATAGAGCTAGTAAAGCAAAACAGGAGAAAAATAAGAGTGAAAATCAGATTGTGGCAAAAGAATTTGAGCAACAAATGAAGCCTAATAATAAAACATCTAGTGTTGCTTCTGAAATTAAATTGAAAAATGCGTGTTTACTTGCCACCAAATCTGATATTGATGAGCTAGATTTAAGCAAATCTGTTTGCTATGCTTTTGTGTGCAAAGAGGCATTATTTTCATTCGAGGACGTGCCTTCCTCTTTGCCTCCTGCTGTCACTAACATTTTGCAGGAGTTCGCTGACGTCTTTCCACAAGACGTGCCACCGGGATTACCACCTATTCGCGGGATTGATCATCAGATTGACTTAATTCCCGGTGCTTCCTTGCCAAACCGTGCGCCATACCGTACCAATCCAGAGGAGACGAAGGAGATTATGCGTCAAGTACAGGAGCTGCTCGACAAAGGTTATATACGCGAATCTCTTAGTCCTTGTGCTGTTCCTATTATACTAGTGCCAAAAAAGGATGGTACGTCGCGTATGTGTGTTGATTGTAGAGGCATTAATAATATTACTATTCATTATCATCATCCTATTCCTAGGCTAGATGATATGCTTGATGAATTGAGTGGCTCTACAATATTCTCCAAAGTTGATTTGCGTAGTGGATACCATCAAATTCGTATGAAATTGGGAGATGAATGGAAAACAACATTTAAAACTAAGTTCGGTTTATATGAGTGGTTAGTCATGCCTTTTGGGTTAACTAATGCACCTAGTACTTTCATGAGATTAATGAACGAAGTTTTACGTGCTTTCATTGGACGATTTGTGGTAGTTTACTTTGATGATATATTGATTTATAGCAGATCTTTGGAGGAACATTTGGAACATTTACGTGCTGTTTTTATTGCTCTACGTGATGCACGTTTGTTTGGTAACCTTGGGAAGTGCACCTTTTGCACCGACCGAGTATCTTTTCTTGGCTATGTTGTTACTCCACAGGGAATTGAAGTTGATAAAGCCAAGATTGAAGCTATTGAGAGTTGGCCGCAGCCCAAAACGGTCACACAAGTGAGGAGTTTCCTTGGCCTCGCTGGTTTCTATAGGCGTTTTGTGAGAGATTTTAGTACCATTGCTGCACCTCTCAACGAGCTTATAAAGAAGGATGTGCCTTTTGTTTGGGGTACCACACAGGAAGAAGCCTTCACGGTGTTGAAAGATAAGTTAACACATGCTCCTTTACTCCAACTTCCTAATTTTAATAAGACTTTTGAGCTTGAATGTGATGCTAGTGGAATTGGATTAGGAGGTGTGTTATTACAAGATGGCAAACCTGTTGTATACTTTTCTGAAAAATTGAGTGGGCCTAGTCTGAATTACTCTACTTATGATAAGGAATTATATGCTCTTGTTCGGACTTTGGAAACATGGCAACATTATTTATGGCCCAAAGAATTTGTTATTCATTCTGATCATGAATCTTTGAAACATATTAAAAGTCAAGCCAAACTGAACCGTAGACATGCTAAATGGGTTGAATTCATTGAGACTTTCCCTTATGTCATTAAACACAAGAAGGGTAAAGAAAATGTTATTGCTGATGCATTGTCTCGTCGTTATACTATGCTTTCACAACTTGACTTTAAAATATTTGGTTTGGAGACCATCAAAGATCAATATGTGCATGATGCTGAATTTAAAGATGTATTGCAGAATTGTAAAGAAGGGAGAACATGGAACAAGTTCGTCGTTAACGATGGATTTGTGTTTCGTGCTAACAAGCTATGCATTCCAGCTAGCTCTGTTCGTCTTTTGTTGTTGTAGGAGGCGCATGGAGGAGGATTAATGGGACACTTTGGCGTAAAGAAGACGGAGGATGTACTTGCTACACATTTCTTTTGGCCAAAGATGAGACGGGATGTTGAGCGCTTTGTTGCTCGCTGCACTACATGTCAAAAAGCTAAGTCACGACTCAATCCTCATGGTTTATATATGCCTTTGCCTGTACCTAGTGTTCCATGGGAGGATATATCTATGGACTTTGTTTTGGGTTTACCTCGAACAAAGAAGGGGAGGGATAGCATATTTGTTGTCGTGGATAGGTTCTCGAAAATGGCACACTTTATACCATGTCATAAAACCGATGATGCTGCTAATGTTGCTGATTTGTTCTGTCGTGAAATTATTCGCTTGCATGGTGTGCCAAATACTATTGTTTCAGATCATGATACTAAATTTCTTAGCCACTTTTGGAGATGTTTATGGGCTAAGTTGGGGACTAAACTGCTTTTTAGTACTACTTGTCACCCCCAAACTGATGGACAAACTGAAGTAGTCAATAGAACTTTGTCTACTATGCTTAGGGCTGTTTTGAAGAATAATAAGAAAATGTGGGAAGAATGCCTGCCTCATATTGAATTTGCTTATAATCGTTCATTGCATTCTACTACTAAGATGTGCCCTTTTGAAATTGTGTATGGTTTCCTACCTCGTGCACCCATTGATTTGTTGCCTCTTCCATCTTCGGAGAAGGTTAATTTTGATGCTAAATAACGTGCTGAATTGATCTTAAAAATGCATGAGTTAACTAAGGAGAACATTGAGCGTATGAATGCTAAATATAAACTTGCTGGAGATAAGGGTAGAAAACATGTTGTGTTTGCACCTGGAGATCTTGCTTGGTTACATTTGCGTAAGGATAGATTTCCTGATTTGCGCAAATCAAAGCTAATGCCACGTGTTGATGGTCCTTTTAAGGTGTTAGAGAAAATAAATGATAATGCATATAAACTTGAGCTGCCTGCAGATTTTGGGGTTAGTCCCACTTTTAACATTGCAGATTTGAAGCCTTATTTGGGTGAGGAAGATGAGCTTCCGTCGAGGACGACTTCATTTCAAGAAGGGGAGGATGATGAGGACATCAATACCATTGTTACACCCACAGCCCCTGCTGCTATACATACTGGACCAATTACTAGAGCTCGCGCACGCCAATTAAATTATCAGGTACTTTCGTTTCTTGGTAATGATTCTAATGTTCATGAGAATATGATGCTGCCTAAAGTGGATACATTTGTTTTGCTTACGAATGAAGGGCCTAGCTTGGACAAGAAAGAGGAACATTGGAGCAAGTTCAAGCATGGAGATGATGGCATGTGCACGGGAAACAAGAACGGAGTTACAAGTGATGATTTCAGGACTTTGAAGCCACCATAATGAGTGCATGAAGCCTTGGACGAAATATACAAGATGCCACTTCATAAATTTCGTCCAGAGGCTATTATAGGTGCTGCGTCACCTTATTATTGGGCCAGGCCCATGTAATTTCGAAATACTTGAGTATAGGCTGTTTTTAGAGTCCGTATGTGTGGGTAAACAAGAGATAGGGTTGGTTTCGGACCCCTCCTTCAAGGGCCACGAAATCCCCCCCCCCCCTCTTCCTCCATATATACAGCCCTTAGGGCACCGTTTAGACTTTGGGTTTTGTTTAGATTAAAAGTTCGCCATAGCTGCAACTTCGCGTACTTCGTTTGTGTTCAACGACCAGACCAAGACGTCACAGAACCCCACCTTGATCAATAAAGCTTTCATCTTATATTCGCAATATCCAGATTGCAAATCTTAGTTTCTTGCTTGTTCTTCGTTTGCTTGCAGGAGATAGACCCTCGTGGTCAGGTTGATTGTGCTCCGGCGTGGTCAATAACCTCTCGGAGTTGGTTTAGCGATTGCTAAGGCGCGACGTCCTCGCACGTTCGTAGTCGGATCGTCAAAGTCTACTCCACCAAAAACGATAGCTATCATCTCATCGAAAGATCGGGACACCCTCGCCTCTATCAACTATGCTTAGGGCTGTTTTGAAGAATAACAAGAAAATGTGGGAAGAATGCTTGCCTCATATTGAATTTGCTTATAATCGTTCATTGCATTCTACTACTAAGATGTGTCCTTTTGAAATCGTGTATGGTTTCCTTCCTCGTGCACCAATTGATTTGTTGCCTCTTCCATCTTCGGAGAAGGTTAATTTTGATGCTAAACAACGTGCTGAATTGATCTTAAAAATGCATGAGTTAACTAAGGAGAACATTGAGCGTATGAATGCTAAATATAAACTTGCTGGAGATAAGGGTAGAAAACATGTTGTGTTTGCACCTGGAGATCTTGTTTGGTTACATTTGCGTAAGGATAGATTTCCTGATTTGCGCAAATCAAAGCTAATGCCACGTGCTGATGGTCCTTTTAAGGTGTTAGAGAAAATAAATGATAATGCATATAAACTTGAGCTGCCTGCAGATTTTGGGGTTAGTCCCACTTTTAACATTGCAGATTTGAAGCCTTATTTGGGTGAGGAAGATGAGCTTCTGTCGAGGACCACTTCATTTCAAGAAGGGGAGGATGATGAGGACATCAATACCATTGTTACACCCACAGCCCCTGCTGCTATACATACTGGACCAATTACTAGAGCTCGCGCACGCCAATTAAATTATCAGGTACTTTCGTTTCTTGGTAATGATTCTAATGTTCATGAGAATATGATGCTGCCTAAAGTGGATACATTTGTTTTGCTTACGAATGAAGGGCCTAGCTTGGACAAGAAAGAGGAACATTGGAGCAAGTTCAAGCATGGAGATGATGGCATGCGCACGGGAAACAAGAACGGAGTTACAAGTGATGATTTCAGGACTTTGAAGCCACCATAATGAGTGCATGAAGCCTTGGACGAAATATACAAGATGCCACTTCATAAATTTCGTCCAGAGGCTATTATAGGTGCTGCGTCACCTTATTATTGGGCCAGGCCCATGTAATTTCAAAATACTTGAGTATAGGCTGTTTTTAGAGTCCGTATGTGTGGGGAAACAAGAGATAGGGTTGGTTTCGGACCCCTCCTTCAAGGGCCACGAAATTCCCCCCCTCTTCCTCCATATATACAGCCCTTAGGGCACCGTTTAGACTTTGGGTTTTGTTTAGATTAAAAGTTCACCATAGCTGCAACTTCGCGTACTTCGTTTGTGTTCAACGACCAGACCAAGACGTCACAGAACCCCACCTTGATCAATAAAGCTTTCATCTTATATTCGCAATATCCAGATTGCAAATCTTAGTTTCTTGCTTGTTCTTCGTTTGCTTGCAGGAAATAGACCCTCGTGGTCAGGTTGATCGTGCTCCGACGTGGTCAATAACCTCTCAGAGTTGGTTTAGCGATTGCTAAGGCGGGATGTCCTCGCATGTTCGTAGTCGGATCGTCAAAGTCTACTCCACCAAAAACGATAGCCTCCATCTCATCGAAAGACGGGACACCTCTGCCTCTATCAGGAATTTTTGGGGGTTCGTTTGGACATTTTTATACATTAACTGGGTTTTCTAGGCATTTTATGTGCATAATTCAAATTTGAACTACATGCACATGCTCCAGTGCATATAAATTGGTTGAAAAATCAAATCTGTGTCCTTGGGTGCATGCTTAGGTCCCATGCAAGAAATGGGAATGAATTTCAAACACCAGGGCACTATTGATTGCCGGCAAAACGTTGAGATACTTTGTTTTTAAATTCTAGTAAATCCAAAACTCGTCTGAAATTCATGAAACTTGGCATGCTATCATGGAATGGCACCCGACATGCTATGGTATTTTTTGTGTCCATTTTGAGAGAAGGCGCACTCGAATAACAGCCAACAAAGGCATTTTGAAACAAATAGCTGCCACTGTAACATCTCAAACATTTTGTATAATTTAAATCGTGTGCGTTCTGTTAACCATTCACGTGACGCCACGCCTCACTCTTTTAATGGCTAGGAGGTGCCGTGCGGACAGGTGCTTGACTAAACGGGAGGCGTGCGAGCTGTACTCCAATGCGCAGGCTCACCGGGAAGCGTGCGAGCTGTACGCCACGCAGGCTCACCGGAAAGCGAGCTCTTTGACTTCCATGGCCGCCCGCCTTGCTCGCATCCTCTCCATTAATGGCGCCCAAGCCGCAGTTTAATACGGTTTTTTAGTATAAAACACTCATCGCAAACGTTTTAGTTAGAACACCCGTATGCAAACCGACAGCTTCCCCAGGAAGCCAAGGGAAAATGTGCCGAGCAGGATTTGTGCAGCTCTTGATCGCAAACGTTTTAGTTAGAACACCCGTATGCAAACCGACAGCTTCCCCAGGAAGCCAAGAGAAAATGTGCCGACCAGGATTTGTACATCCCTTCAACGCAAACGGTTGTTTTGGATGACCCGTGTGCAACCACGTTCAAATAATTTGGTAAGATTTGCATCTGTCAAATTGGGTATGTTGCCATTTGTCAAACTGGAAAGATTGACATTTGTTTATCTAGTAACATTGTCATTTGTCAATCCTTGTAACACTGCGATTTGTCAAAATATGCAGCTAAAAATCACTAGCACTATCTAATTTTTGCAACTAGAATTCAGTAATTAAGCATAGATTTCATTCATAGATTAAGCAGTCGTTCTTAATTTCTACAAACAGTTCAACTCGACAGCTGAACCGACCAAACTTTTCCCCAATTGTTACCAACCACATACTGAAATAGCTAGTTCAACTATATATACTAGCTAATTTTAAGTACATTGTACAGCTCCACCACATCTATAGTTAGATGAACTGAACAAAATAGCCCCTAAATACTACTACTACTACGGAAGGGCTTTGTACTACTTCCGGCAGCCTCTCCTCTGCCGAGCGCGCTCAGTAAGAGGAAGAGGAGGAGGAGCCTACCGATGAGCTAGACAACTGCAATACGGTGCCTGCCGCTGCTGCACGTTCAGCGATGCTCACCAGCTCGAACGCCCTCTGCCGCTCCAGACAACCCCTCTCGAAGCGGCCGGACTGCTCGTAGATCTCCTGATTCCTCGCCTCTGCGTCGGCGTGTGCTGCGGCCACGGCTACGGTAAGGCTCTTTGCGTGCTCGACGAGGCGCTCCTCCTCCTCCCACAGGAACTCGATGTAGCGCGCAAGGTCGCTGACGCACGTGCGGGCCTCCACCTCCACCTCCCTCCTTCGGGCGGCGGTGGCGGAGCGGGTGATGATCCCGGCGGTCAACGGTGGGCTGGCGGCCACGGCGGCCGACGATGGGGTGGCGGCCACGACCACCACCTCCCGCCTTCGGGCCGCGGTGGCGGAGCGGGTGATGGGGCAGTGGGGTGGCGGCCACGACGGCCACCTCTGGCCTTCGGGCCGCAGCGGCGGAGCGGGCAATGGCCCTGGCTTTCGACGGTGGTGTGGCGGCAACGGCGGCCGGCAACAGCTGCCGACGAGCAGCGGCGGCGGAGCGTGTGGTGGGTGTTCCGCGCACACCCAACAGGGACGCCACGCGCACTACACTACATCGGGGACTGTGCCGCCGCCGCGGCGTAGCCTCCCAGCTGGAGCTGTCCTCTGAAGTTTACTTTGGTGTGTGCAAATGCCATGGTTGTAGTAGCCACCTATGTAAGTGGATGTTTAATTTGGTTATGCAACCATGTCCTTATAAGTGTGTGTGTGTGTATATATATATATATATATATATATATATATATATATATATATATGTTGTTGTTCTGTATGCAATCCCATCGCACAACACACACGTCTTATTAGCAGCAATCGTCTGTGTTATTATCGGTCTTCGCACACATTTCTGATTACAGACCTGTTTGCCGCGTATCACACACATCTTGTTATATTGAACCGTTTCTGTTCTCTTGTCTCAACGCAAATCGTTCATCTGAGTGAACCGCATGCCATATATCGCACACACCTTGATCTGGCTGACCCTTTCGTTTGTGTTGCCTAATCACAAATAGTTCATCCGAGTGAACCGTATGCTGTATATCGCACACACCTTCATCTGGCTGCCTGTTTCTTTTGTTCCTCCTCATCGCAAACAGTTAATTGAACTGAACCGTATGCCCTGCATCACACACGCAACTAAAATCTGAACCGTGTTTGATGCATCCGTCATCGCAAACGTTTTGCACCTTTTTTGACGGGTTTTTACACCACCGTTTGCGATTATTGCATCGCACACAGTTTCGTCAAAGGGTCTCTGATCATAGTGTCGCATTAGCAGCATCCTGCAGTAGTGTCGGCCCCACCGAATAATCCTATCCAGAGCCACCGAGTTCATATGACATAGCCACTGCCAGAAACCCTAACAGTTCGGTCACACCGATACGGATCTCGGTCTCACCGAGATGGCCTTGATAACTCTCTGTTGCCTATTGCAATTGTTTCGGTCTCACCGAAATTGCGATCGGTCGCACTGAGTTGGCTTGACATCTTATCTATTGCCTTATTGCTTCACTTCGGTCTCACCGAGTTAATGCAATCGGTGCCACCGAGTTGATGTTTGCCCTAAGCCCTAGCACATCGGTCCCACCGAGTTGTTCCTGTCGGTCCCACCGAGATTCCTAACGTTCACATTTTGAACTAAATCGGTCTCACCGAGTTCTTATATTCGGTCTGATCGAGTTGGGTCAAATGTGTGTAACGGTTGGATTTTTTGTGGAGGCTATATATACCCCTCCACCCCTTCTCCATATGTGAGAGAGCCATCAGAACGTTCCTACACTTCCAGCGTACATTTTCTGAGAGAGAACCACCTACTCATGTGTTGAGATCAAGATATACCAATCCTACCACATGAATCTTGATTTCTAGCCTTCCCCAAGTTGCTTTCCACTCAAATCATCTTTCCACCATATCCAAATCTGTGAGAGAGAGTTGAACGTTGGGGAGACTATCATTTGAAGCACAAGAGCAAGGAGTTCATCATCAACACAACATCTATTACCTTTTGGAGAGTGGTGTCTTCTAGATTGGTTAGGTGTCGCTTGGGAGCCTCCGACAAGATTGTGGAGTTGAACCAAGAAGTTTGTAAGGGCAAGGAGATCGCCTACTTCGTGAAGGTCTACCCTAGTGAGGCAAGTCCTTCATGGGCGATGGCATGGTGGGATAGACAAGGTTGCTTCTTCGTGGACCCTTCGTGGGTGGAGCCCTCCATGGACTCGCGCAATCGTTACCCTTCGTGGGTGTAAGTCTCCATCACTCTGAATGTACGATAGCACCACCTATCGGAACCACGCCAAAAATCTCCGTGTCTTCATTGCGTTTGCACACTCCAATCCCATCCCTTTACTTTCTTGCAATTAGCATGCTTTACTCTTTCAGCTGCATATACTCTTGCCATGCTTGCTTGAAATGTATTGTGAATGCTTAAAATTGTGCTAAAACTCCACCTTAACTTGAACAATTTAAATATTGCCACTTTTACTTGTTGAGGGTCTAATCACCCCCCCTCTAGACCCCTCTTCTCGATCCTTTCAATTGGTATTAGAGCATTGGTCTCCATTGCTTTGGTTTAATCACCATTGGAGGAAGATGGATGAGTCTACGATTGGGAGTATTAGACGTAGAGTGCCTACGCTTGACGGAGAGTTCTACAATTCTTGGAAGAATGAGATGCTTGAGATTTTCAATGAATATGATTTGAACAAGTATATTACTCGCCCTTGTGTGCCCCCCATTGATCCCTTGCATCCTACCCCCGATGAGTATCTTGACATGACCCACAATCTTAGAACTATTGATCTCATCATTAGAGGATTGCCTAGAAATTTGCTTGTATGCTTGCCTACATTTGAATGTGCTTATACTATATGGAAATATCTTGAGGAGCGCTTTCCAAACTATTCCTTGAAAAATCTAGATGAGATTCTTCAAAAGTCCATTGCTTTTCATAAAATGAATCCTAGTGATCCTAAATTTGATGATTGTCTATTTGAGCTTCGTGATCTTATGCGTGCCAAAGGAGATGTTGGAGTCATTAGTAGCATCCTCTCTCAAATTATTAGAATTCATAAACATGCACATTGTCATGGTCATAAATCTAATGAAGCACTCTCTCTAGGTGATGATCATTCACATGATGATGTTGAACATGGATATTATGATGAGGATATTGATAGTGACTTTGATCTTGATAAGTCGATGAGACACTTTGGTCTTATGGCTAACCTTCACGGTTACATGGCCGGAGTAAAGGAGTGGATTCTCGATAGTGGATGTACTGATCATATGACCGGAGATAAGGACATGTTCCGTGAGCTTGCTAAGAACGATGGTCCACGCAAGTATGTCACTTTTGGAGATAACTCCAAGGGTAAGGTACTTGGCCTTGGTAAGGTGGCCATTTCCAATGATAGCTCTATCCAGAACGTCATGCTCGTTGAATCTCTTGGCTACAATTTACTTTCCGTATCTAGACTAGCCAACTTCAGTTTCAATGTTCTATTTACTGAAGTAGATTGCCAAGTGTTTCAAAGAGATAATCATAATATGGTCTTTACCGGTATTCGTAGAGGTGATCTTTACATTGTTGATTTCACTAAGAGAGCTCAACCTCGTACTTGCTTAATTGCTAAATCTTCTAAAGGTTGGTTATGGCATAGAAGGTTAGGTCACGTGGTCATGCAAAATCTTGATAAGCTTATTAAAGGTGATCATATCCTTGGTGTTAAAGATGTCATATTTGACAAGGATAGACTTTACAGTGCTTGTCAAGTAGGAAAACATGTTGGAGGAAGTCATCCTGTGAAGAACATCATGACCACGAGAAGACTTCTTGAGCTACTTCACATGGATCTTTTTGGTCCCAACGCCTACAAGAGTCTCGCTGGTAACTCGTTCGATTTGGTCATTGTTGACGATTTTTCAAGATTTACGTGGGTGTTCTTTCTTGATGATAAATCGCAGGTCCAAAAGATCTTCAAGAACTTCGCTAGGAAGGCCAAAAACCAATTTTAAGTGAAGATCAAGAAGGTTCGAAGCGACAATGGAACGGAGTTCAAGAACGCCAATGTGGATACCTTTCTTGATGAAGAAGGGATTTCACATGAGTTCTCGGCTACGTACACACCTCAACAAAATGGAGTTGTTGAGAGGAAGAACTGGACACTTATTGAGATGGCAAGAACGATGCTTGATGAATACAAGACGCCAAGACACTTTTGGGCAGAAGCGGTTGAGACAGCTTGTCATGTCACGAATCGACTATATCTTCATAAGCTTCTCGGAAAGACGGCATACGAGCTTCTCACCAGTAACAAACCCCAAGTTGGATACTTTCAAGTATTTGGCTCAAAGTGCTACATTCTTGATAAGCATCGCCGTTCGAAATTTGCTCCTAAATCTCATGAAGGTTTCCTACTCGGTTATGGCTCAAACTCTCACACATACCGTGTCTACAACAATTTCACCCGAAAGGTTGAAGAGACGGTAGATGTGAAGTTTGATGGATCTAACGGCTCGCAAGTAGAGCAATTGCCAATTGATATAGGAGACAAAGATCCTTCGAAAGCAATTCAAGATTCGTCTATTGGCAAGATTCACCCAACGAAGGTGAAGGAGAGTACTTCGTCCATTCAAGTGGAAGCCTCAACTTCACATCAAGGTGAACCACAAGTTGACTTGGAGGCATCCACATGTAGAACACGTCAAGATGGAGGAGATGAGGAAGTGCAACAGATGAACCACCTCGACCTCCCTCTCCACCTCCACAAGAGAACGACAACGCCAACAACAATGAAGAAGGAGAAGAAGAAGAAGAAGAAAATGAAGAGGATGTTCCACCCCAACCCAAACAAAAGCTCTCACGAGTTAGAGCAAGAATCACAAGAGATCATCCCGTCGAACAAATCTTCGATGATATTCAAACCGGGAGAATCACTCGCTCTAACACTCGTTTGGCTAATTTTTGTGAACACTAATCATTCATTTCTAGTGTTGAACCTATGAAGGTAGAAGAAGCTCTTGAGGATCCGGATTGGGTAAACGGTATGCACGAAGAGCTACACAACTTCGAGAGAAATCAAGTGTGGACATTGGTTGAAAAGCCCGACGACAATCACAATGTCATTGGAACCAAATGGGTGTTTTGGAATAAGCAAGATGAGGATGGACAAGTTGTACGCAACAAGGCCCGTCTCATTGCTCAAGGCTACACTCAAGTCGAAGGTATGGACTATGGTGAGACATATGCCCCCGTTGCTAGACATGAGTCCATATGCATCTTACTTGCTTATGACAATCACCATGATATCGCTTTGTACCAAATGGACATTAAAAGTGCTTTTCTCAATGGAGAAATTGAGGAGGAGGTGTATGTTAAACAACCTCCTGGCTTTGTCAATCCTAAGAAACCCAATCATGTGTACAAACTTCACAAAGCTCTTTATGGTCTTAAACAAGCTCCTAAAGCATGGTATAAATGCTTGACCAAGTTTCTTATTGAAAAAGGCTTTGAAATTGGGAAGATTGATTCTACACTTTTTACTAAAAGGGTTAATGGAGAATTATTTGTATGCCAAATTTATGTGGATGATTTCATATTTGGTTCTACTAACCCCCATTTTAGTGAAAAGTTTGGAAGGCTAATGTCGGAGAAGTTTGAGATGTCTATGATGAGTGAACTCAAATTTTTCCTTGGATTGCAAATCAAGCAAACTAAGGAAGGTACCTTTGTTTCTCAAACAAAGTATACCAAGGACCTTTTCAAGAAGTTCAACATGCAAGAAAGCAAAGGTATGAAAACACCCATGCCTACTAGTGGACATCTTGACTTGACTAAGGATGGCAAACCGGTTGACCAAAAGGTTTACCACTCTATGATTGGTTCATTGTTATATCTATGTGCCTCCCGTCCCGATATTATGCTAAGTGTGTGCATGTGTGCACGATATCAAGCGGCCCCTAAAGAATGTCATATTAAGGCCGTGAAAAGGATAGTGAGATACTTAATTCATACACCAAACTTTGGCATTTGGTATCCTAAGAGGTCATCTTTTGATCTTGTTGGCTACTCTGATTCGGACTATGCCGGTGACAAGGTTGATAGAAAGTCCACTTCGGGTACTTGTCAATTTCTTGGTAGATCCCTTGTGTCTTGGTCCTCCAAGAAACAAAACTCGGTATCCCTATCCACTGCCGAAGTGGAATACATTGCCACCGGATCATGTTGTGCTCAATTACTTTGGATGACTCAAACCCTTAAGGATTATGGGATACATGTGAAACATGTTCCATTGCTTTGTGATAATGAAAGTGCTATTAAGATTGCTCACAATCCCGTGCAACATTCTCGAACTAAGCATATTGAAGTTCGTCATCATTTTATTCGAGATCATGTTGCTAAAGGAGACATCAATCTTAAGCATGTTTGTACCGATAAGCAATTGGCGGATATATTCAACAAACCGCTTGATGAGAAATTATTTTGCCGTTTGAGAGGTGAATTGAATATCATTGATGCCTCAAACTTGGAGTAGAAGATCCATTTGGATACATGCAAGGCATGAGCCTTTTATGACTAATCCTTGATATCTCTCTTATGATGATGATCATATGTCTTGGATCCATACTTGTACCCTTGCATGTTATCTAACCCTTGTAGGTACTTGGATGAACCCAAATCTATGGGATTGCAAGTCACTCACATCTTGAGCAATCTCTACATCACCAAATCCCTATGATATGGTTGTTGAATTCGAGGAAGCATGAACTCACTCGACATATCCTTTGACTAATTCAATATATCAAATTTCATTTGGTATCAAGTTTCATGATTGTCATTTTGGATACACAAGTGCTCTTCCTTGAAAGACTGACCCATGTAGGAAGATGAACTCAAACTACTAGTGGTGCTCCCAACTCTTGATGAACAACATCAACCTTGAGCATCCAACACAAGTTCAACTACATGATCAAGATCAACACCACAACCCATGGTATGTAATCCCACCTTAGAGAGGCTTTGCTCCAAGTCATGAGCCAAAGCAACTCAACAAGGTGTGAATAAATCAAAATGCTTAAACAAAAAATGGTAACCCCATTTTGAGCTTAAACGACGAGTATGACCTATGATCAAGTGATCTCACTTGACTCCTAAGTCAATATACTCTAACATAGGTGACTTTGTCACCGACCCCTTTCCTAGATGAAGTTCTCTAGTGTTCTTTTGCCTAGTTGATTTTTTGCATTTGCGTGATTTTCTTGACTCTCTAAAACAAAACAAAAAAACATCATCTAAATCTCTTTATTTTTTCTGCTTTTTATCTGAGTTTAATTCATTGCAAATCTTTCTGCTAATTCCTTGCAAATCCTTGTGAGATTTCAATTGTCTAGTGAGCTGAGTTGACAAAATCTTTACTCTGGGTTGAACTCGGTCCCTCCGATCCAAACCCACCGGCTCGACCGAAATACAAGGCCTCCTTGTAGTAAGTTCATCGGTACAACCGACATGGACTGCTTCGGTCTCACCGATTGGGACCTTATGTGACTCTGTTATCTCGGCGTCATCGACGGAAAACAAATCGGCGTCACCGATTTCAACTCTGAGAAAATATTTGCCATTTCTTATTGCCTATTTTCTTCAGCTCCACTCAATGATTCTTCCCTCTATCAGCATCACAAACTACCTGCTACTTTGTAGTGACTCTCAAGGACCACACCTATTTGGCTCATGATCCAGAAGTACCCTTCTTGGAAATTGATGTCAAAGGGGGAGAGAGAGCACATCAAAGCTTATCAAATAAGCATATGAATTCATATCTATAGATGCTTGTTATCAAAGAGGAGAGAAATCACATGTCTTCAAGAGGGGAAAGACATGACAATATGTTTGATCTTAGCTTTGCTCTGACTCTGGTTGATATTACCCTATCTTGCTCTGATTTTATCTCACCCTATCTTCTCCCATTATCCAATATCAGATTCAGGGGGAGAAAGAATTCATATCTAAGGGGAGAAAAATCTTTGGAATTCATTGCACATCTTTTAATCTTTGGGGACATGTCTATATCTAAATGGAGTACTCAGTACTCACCCTTTACATGTCATCCCAGTCTTGGTACTCTTGTGGTTCTCTAAAACTACTTTACTTAGAGTGATCTTGTGTTATCTAACCCTGTTTTCGCAAGTCCACTCTTTCTAGAGCTAGCTCAAGACCACAAGGTAAGTATATGCATCACACTCATGTGCATGATGATCTCTCGCTGATGTACATATTGTTTGCAAGAGGGATTCATAAACATGGAGGTACATTTCTAAATCATATCATTTGCTCTGATGCATATAGCCAAGATACATGTAACTCTTTGCTTGCTCTATCACGCTTATGCATTCACATGTTAGTATATTCTATCTTCACATGATTGCATACATATAGGGGGAGCTTCTGCATGTTACATGTCTTTCCAAAGCTTTACTTGTTACTCTTCATATCATTTACCTAAAGCTTTGATGTATGTTGTCATCAATTACCAAAAACGGGGAGATTGAAAGCACAAGTGCTCCCTGGGTGATTTTGGTAATTAATGTCAACATATCTCTTGTTGGACTAATGCTTTTATCTAGTGTATTTCAGACAAGTTCAACAATGCCGTGGAAAGGACAAGAGGATGTGGAACCCCTTCAAATGCTAAGGACACATAATGGCAAAAGCTCAAGACTCTTCATTTCTATTTTAGTGATCCAAGATCACATTGAGTCAATAGGAAAGCCAATACTATTAAAAGGGGATGAGGTGTTGCTTAATGGCTTGCTTGCTCAAAGTGCTTAGTGATATTTCTCCAAAGCCCTCAGCCACTTTCTCATTCCAAATATGTCCAAAACCCAAAGTCAAACTCGGCCCCACCGAATCATCCTATCCGGAGCCACCGAGTTCATATGACATAGCCACTTCCAGAAACCCTAACAGTTCGGTCACACCGATATGGATCTCGGTCTCACCGAGATGGCCTTGCAAACTCTCTGTTGCCTATTGCAATTGTTTCGATCTCACCTAAATTGCGATCAGTCACATTGAGTTGGCTTGACATCTTCTCTATTGCCTTATTGCTTCACTTCGATCTCATCGAGTTGATGCAATCGGTGCCACCGAGTTGATGTTTGCCCTAAGCCCTAGCACATCGGTCCCACCGAGTTGTTCCTGTCGGTCCATCGAGATTCCTAACGTTCACATTTTGAACTAAATCGGTCTCACCGAGTTCTTCTATTCGGTCTGACCGAGTTGGGTCAAATGTGTGTAACGGTTGGATTTTGTGTGGAGGCTATATATACCACTCCACCACCTTCTCCATATGTGAGAGCCATCAGAACGTGCCTACACTTCCAACATACATTTTCTAAGAGAGAACCACCTACTCATGTGTTGAGATCAAGATATACCAATCCTACCACAAGAATCTTGATTTCTAGCCTTCCCCAAGTTGTTTTCCACTCAATTCATCTTTCCACCATATCCAAATCTGTGAGAGAGAGTTGAGTGTTGGGGAGACTATCATTTGAAGCACAAGAGCAAGGATTTCATCATCAAGACAACATCTATTACCTTTTGGAGAGTGGTGTCTCCTAGATTGGTTAGGTATCGCTTGGGAGCCTCCGACAAGATTGTGGAGTTGCACCAAGAAGTTTGGAAGGTCAAGGAGATCGCCTACTTTGTGAAGATCTACCCGAGTGAGGCAAATCCTTCGTGGGCGATGGCCATGGTGGAATAGACAAGGTTGCTTCTTTGTGGACCCTTCGTGGGTGGAGCCCTCCATGGACTCGCACAACCGTTACTCTTCATGGGTTGAAGTCTCCATCAACGTGATGTACGATAGCACCACCTATCGGAACCACGCCAAAAATCTCCGTGTCTTCATTGCGTTTGCACACTCCAATCCCATCCCTTTACTTTCTTGCAATTAGCATGCTTTACTCTTTCCGCTGCATATACTCTTACCATGCTTGCTTGAAATGTATTGTGAATGCTTAAACTTGTGCTAAAACTCCACCTTAACTTGAACAACTTAAAATTTGCTACTTTTACTTGTTGAGGGTCTAATCACCCCCCTCTAGACCCCTCTTCTCGATCCTTTTAGTTACCTTGTCGCAAAGACGTAGCTGATGTAGGTATGGATAATTACAATGTACCATACACTTGAGATGATGTCGCGCTCACAATCTAAGGTGTGGCTGCTCTAGTAGGTGCAACGGTGGAGGAACCAACCGATGGTGGTGAGCATGAACAAGAATAGTAGTTGTTGTAGTCACCCAATGCATCCTGCTGTATCTGTCTCTCAAAGATACAAGCACGAAAATACATACTAGTAATGCAACGAGGAATATACTGAAATCTTGCGCGAATATCATGGTTATTCATTGTATCATCCTCAGATTCTTCTATGTCACAATGATGCATATAAGATTTGAACTCTTGGTAGTAAGCATGAACACTGTTACTGCCTTGTTTTAATTGTTCTAATTTTTGAAGCAATTCACGACGATAGTAAGGAGGAACAAATTGTTATCTCATTACAGCTCGCAAATCTTTCCAACTTATCGGTTGATTATCAATGTTTTTCATACGATAGATACTCCACCAAACTGTAGCGAAGCCAGTAAATTCTTGAGTGGCAGCTCGTACTTTCTCAAGTTCAGAAAAATTATGGGTAGTAAAAATTTGTTCTACCTCTAGCTCCCAAGCTAGATAAATAGCAGGATTATGGGTAGTAAAGAAAGGCTCATGGCTCCCTCTCCCTCCCTCTCCCACCTCCACACCCACACCAATGGTGATTCCTAGCATAATCCACCATGGAAGGACTCCTACACTGGGATTTTGCACCGGGCCTTGCCCTTGCAGATCAGGTGAGAAGAAGATTCGGTTCCACGGTGCACTTATCTCCTTCCAGAGACACCAAGGAATTCTATTTGGTGGTCTCTTTCTCCTCGGCCTCTTTCCCTCTCTTTGTGGATTCGGTTGGAGTTGCCCTCCAATGTTGCATTGGTGGTTTTTGCACTGGTTTTAATGTGGTCCCGATCACAGCCCGATCCTTCCGTTTTTCAGTTGAAAACAATAAGGCGGGACATTTCATCTATAGACTCAAGGATCATGTTTGGCCGGATTTCATCTGTCATTTTCACCTATTCAATGATCATTTTGCCAAAAGTCCCGGTCTCGATTCTCATTGGCATGTGGATAATGATCTTTCTGCCCTCTCGACTCGAAGACAATTGGCACTCAAATCCTCGTTATGATTTTTACATGATGGTGCACGTATGGATCCTTCTCATTTAACCAAGCTTATCAAATTTTGGCTAGTTCCCATGGATCATATGGTTTTCTCCAATAAAAATGCAAATGAGGCTTCATCTTCTTCATCTGCGAATTCCAGCATGCAACATCAGAATATTTAAGTTCATTTTGGGTCTTTTCCAAACAATATTATTGCTAACTCGTCCAAGGTTAATGGCTTAATTCCCGGAGACAGGCTTAATCACATTGCTCTGATGGAGCATTTCCTGGCTCAGGCAGAGGAAACCCAAGCGCATGAATGCATTCGGTTGGGGAGGGGGTTCAATGCCCTCTTAATGCTCCATACCCCCTTTACCGCTCTATTTTTTAAATTCAGCGTTCAAATATGCTCCACCTCATGAGGCCTGCCCCCCTGTCCTTAAGGCCCAACACAAGGCAGATTTAGCCCAAGCGAGATACTCTATGGATGAAATCTCTAATCTTTCCATGAATTGGGCTGTGCTGTTGTCATTGGAAACCACGACCACCTATGGGGCCAAGGGCCCCTTTTGGTTCGGCAGGGGGACTGAGCATGTTCCACAAAGAGCGGAGGAGCGCAGCGTAGCATGACAGAGATTACACAGGCAGTTTTACCCAGGTTCGGGCCGCCGCGAAGCGTAAAACCCTACTCCTGCTTTGGTGGATTGATGGTTGAAACGCATCGCTCTTGCCCAATAGGGTTGCCTCGGGGCGAGAGCAGCTACGCACGTATGAGTGTACAGGGGTCCGAATCCTTTCTATGGTTGCCATGGGCATCCTTTTATAGATCAAGGGGTCACCACAGTGGCAAATCAGTCATTGTGTACTGATTAGATAGCGAACAGTGCTATCATATCTACTCTGCAGACAGAGCAATACACATTAAATGCGCCGCTCAGTGTCACATCATGGCCTGCCCGGCACGCCTTGCCGGGCTGTTTGGACACCTTCTCTCCTGTCTGCATGACACATCACAGGACGGGTGTCATCTGGAGGTGATTCCTATAGGAAATGGCTGCCATGTGGCAAAAGGCAGCCACTTAGTCATCTTGGGGCTTGACACCACACCGATCGGTGACTTGCGTCGCTGTGAGGTGGGGCGGTGAAGCCTTGGCGGGGTGTTTTGCCTTCGTATGCCCCGGCAGGCCTGCTGGGGCGGTCTTGAGGCTTGCTTCCGGGGCAACCTTGACCTCGCCAGGCTCTCCTGCCCGGCAAGGGAGGTTTTCCCTTAGCGGCGTCTTGCTTCTTGGCTTGACTTGGTCTTCTCAACCTGCCCTTTGATTCCTCAAAGAGCCTATCTCTTTACCTTGGCCTTGTCTTGGATGTTGCAATCTTGATCTTGGGCCTATGCACGGTCTGGGCAACAGACCCAGGGTTTGTTGCACCGACAGGAGCCCCCGGGCCTGGCCCGAATGCACTGCTGAGTGTCGTCGGGGTAGGCCCTAACTTGTGCACAGGCGAGGGGGAAATAGCTGCTCGCCCTTTGAGATCTTCTTTGCTTCTTCATTAATCTGAGCTCGGATCAGTTTTCGGTTCTTCCGCCCGTTGCGTAACGCCAACTGCAGTAATGGAGATAATGGGCCACGATGCGTGGAGTTACCCACGTCCCTTGTTCACGGGGCAGTAACTGCCACCCCACTATCCTCCCCCGCTCCAGGTGCTTCTGCCATGTGTATTGCTTGCATTGCGCAAGGTTGGTGGCGGATGCGGAGGGTGCGGGAATGAGTGCCATGGTAGAAAGCTAGGGGCCGTGGATTGGCGTAGGGGGTCGGCCTTGATTCATCGAGCCGTTGATGGCGAGGAGGAGCCGAACTGGCCGAGCGGGGTGGCCACCTCCACGAAGAAAATCCAGCCCCCTGCCACGCCTACCTATAAGAAGGGGGCGTGGTGTGAGAAGTTCCTCCACACCTCCCTCCTTCTTCATTTCTGCAGTTGCCCACGTCTGTCATGGTGAGAAGTCGGGGGTCCGGTCCTCCCCAAGTGGCGACGAGAACTTCTGCTCGACAGCGTCTCCCTCCTCCCTCCGAAGATGCGGGGACGGAGCCCGCGACGAGGGAAGGTGGGAGAGGATGAGGTCGAGGCCGTCGTGGCGCACGGGGCCGAGGGGGACGTGGTGGCGCTCTGATTGCGCCCCCACCGGCCGTCCTTCCCCCGATGGAAGGTCACGTTGGAGACCAGCCTCTGGAGTTCGTCATCAGGCTGTATATGCCTCCGCGCGGCGGCCTCCTTGTCCCCACCCCATTCGCAAGAGCGATGGAGCTCGACCAGCCGCGTGCGTTGAGACTACACATGAGGGGCTGCGGGAATGGCAGCATACGGGTGGATGTGGATTTCCCCGGCCCTCATGTTATGTATCTTCACCGTGGCTGGAAGACCTTTGCCCGCGCCCATAGCCTGTCGGAAGGGCACGTCCTCCAATTTAAGTTTATGGAGGCCGATTTTCTTTCCGTCAAGGTTTTCGGGAGCTCGGGTGCTCGTTTAGGGTGCTGCGCGAAGAGCTCGACCGACGACGAAAGCTCCTCCTCGAGCGATAGCGACGAGGAGGACAGTGACAATGATGACGACGGCGTCAGCCGGGAGGGCGACGAATCTTACTCCGGCTGAGCACCAGCCGCACCATCACCATCAGGCGACGGCACCATCATCTGCACCTGCATCTCCTCCCCGGCAAGGTGATTTGCCGGGGAGTTGGATGCAGGGGTGGGGGTGGTGCTCCTGGCTCCTCCAGTAGCCTTCCAGCTGGGCACCGGCAGGCTTCCTCGTGGGCTGCAGCTTCGTTCGCCCTGCCGCGTCCTGCTGGCCCTAGTGGTGGCGGTTGACGGGTCGTCTCCGCTGATCTCTTCACCATCGCCTTCGCCTGCGCCCTCCCACTCTCGCCAGGCTCTTCGTCAGGAGACCCGACAAGGCCGGGCTGGGCTTCCGCCCAGGCGCTCCTTTTGCCCTCTTCTCCTACCGCTGTCCCTAGAAGGAGAGGGGCAAGAAAGGGCATCACGAGGCACTTATCTTTTTTCAATCTAAAATATGTAGGCACTTGCCAAACTTTAGTTCAAATTATGTAATCTCTTTTATCCATGTTTGTGTTCTGTAAGGTCTGTACTTGTTGATCAGCATATTAATGAAAAAGATAAACCTTGCCGGGCACTTGTGCATGTAACATGTCCATGCAGAGGGAGAATGCCTCTATACGCTCAAGTAAACAAGTTTTCCCCCGGTAGGCTATCTTGCCGGTACCCTCAAGTTGCTGCCGTGGGGCTAGGCCTGCCGGGCACAAATCATGAAGAGGGACCAGCACCCCGCCAACTTTCTCGCCAAAGGCCACTACAACCTCCCTAACCGAAGCAACGTTCGAGTCAAGGGACGGGAGCACCTAAGTCTTGAAAGTGGCGAGGTTTTCCTATGCACAAGTTTTTACTTACAGAACTCGTATGGATAAGAGAGAGAACTTATCTGTTTGGGCTTGCCGGGGATCGCAATGTAGGCTTGTCTTCTCATCTCCTTTTTTGGGACCGAATCCACGGTAGGAGCCTGCAGTATGATGCAGATGAAAATGATGCCTCATCCGATCTATTCTACATGAACATGCAATGCTCATGATATGCTTATGCATGCATGCAATTTATCGGGGGCCCGCCAGCACTTTATTTATTTCTCTGTTGCTCAGGGTCTACGCCTGGCTTTGTACAAGGGGTTACATGCAACAGAGGCAAGGCCTGTACAAAAGGGTGGCTGCCGGGCAAGGCCCGACATCCGCACCTTATGGGTAGAACTTGCGGAGATGCTCAATGTTCCATGAGTTTTGCAACTGAATGCCATCTCCGGTCTCCAGACGGACTGCGCCAGGTCTGGTGACTCGTACTACCCGGTAAGGGCCTTCCCACTTTGGCGTCAACTTGTTTGCACCCTTGGTGGACTGAATGCGCCTAAGGACAAGGTTGCCTTCCTCAAAACACCGGGCACGAATCCTGCGGCTGTGATAGCGACGCAGGGCTTGCTGATAGCGGGCGGCACGCGTAGCAGCCCGGAGACGGTTCTCCTCGAGTAGCACAGCATCGTCACGCCGGTGTTGATCTTGTGCTACTTCATTGTAGGCAAGCACTTGAGGTGACCCGTAAATGAGTTCCGTGGGGATAACTGCTTCTGCCCCATAGACTAGGGAGAACGGAGTCTGCCCGGTAGCTCGATTTGGTGTCATTCTGAGGGACCAAAGAACCACCGGCAACTCATCGATCCACCGCCTGCCGCACTTCTACAGCCTATTGAAAGTTCTCGTCTTGAGTCCTCGCAACAATTCAGCATTCGCCCTCTCAGCTTGCCCGTTGCTCCTTGGATGGGCCACAGAGGCAAACGTGATTTTGCTTCCGAGGGCATGAACGTATTGCATGAAGGCGCGACTCGTGAACTGGGTGCCGTTGTTAGTGATGATCCGGGCAGGAACTCCGAAGCGGCACAACAATCCTTTCAAGAACTTGATAGCTGACTGAGCAGTCACCTTTCTCACAGGCTCTACTTCCAGCCACTTTGTAAACTTGTCGATTGCAACGAACAAGAATTCAAAGCCCCCGGCAGCACAGGGGAAAGGGCCGAGGATATCGAGCCCCCAGACCAGAACGGTCGTGATAAAGGAATTGTCTGAAGAGCTTGGGCAGGCAGGTGGATGTTCTTGGAATGGAACTGGCAGGCTTCACACTTGGTGACAAGCTCGACTGCATCTTGGAGGGCTGTGGGCCAGTAGAATCATTGCTGGAAAGCTTTCCCAACCAACGCCCTTGATCCAATGTGGGAGCCGCACATACCCTTGTGTATCTCCGCCAGCAGTTCCTTTCCTCCTTCCCAGCAAATGCACCTCAATTTCACACCATTGGGCCTCCTTCTGTATAGTGTGTCGTCAACAAACTAATACATACTGGCCCTCCGGGCTACTCTTTCAGCTTCTTCTTGCTCTTCGGGAAGTTCTCCAGTTTGGAGGAAATGGACTATGTGCCATGCCCAAGGCGGAGCCTGTGGCTCGACAACGAGGACTAACGGCACCTCCTCATCCTGAGAGTGCAATCCTCAACCGCGGGGACCGGTGGCCTGGCGGGAGTGTCGGGGACGAATCCGCGATCACCTATGGGACCCAGAGAAGGACCCCTTTACGTTCGGCAGGGAGAGACGGTCGCGCGAAGAGCAAATCTAGCGAAGAACACGACAGAGCACGAGAGGGATTTACCCAGGTTCGGGCCGCACGGATGCGTAAAACCCTACTCCTGCTTTTTGGTTATTATCTGTATGATTGTTCTAGCTCCAGGAGCGCTACAGTACCGAGTAGCTGCGTACAATACTGGAGTTCTCCCTTTTTCCGTTTTTCTCCCCTTTCACGTTGCCCATGGGCCTCCTTTTATACGCACAAAGGGGTCTCCAACAGGTGGCAGACAGTAAAGGTAGAGGTGGAAAGTTGCTACAGTAAGGCCACTATTACCAGGATGACATGTCCTACCTACCACTGACGGCAGGGGACAAGGGCATTAAATGCCCATGCCTTTGCTGTCCAGATACATGTACCCGGACGTCGTGGACATGGGAAAAGCCTATCCCACCTGCTGCTGCACCGCTATCTACAGTGCACCGCCGTCTACACAGTGCCCTGCCACGCACGCTTGGAAGGACCCAGAGCGCCACGCTGGCAGAGGCACCGGAGCAGCACAGTAGCACAGTGGTACAGTAACGCTTGCCGCGGCAAGACCTTGCCGCACCTGACAGCTTGGCGCAGCCCATAGTTTGTCGTGCAAGGTAACTTGACGGGGCAAGTACCTTGCCGCAGCCGCTATCTCGCCGCAGCCAATACCTTGCCGCAGCCAATACCTTGCCGCAGCCAATACTTTGCCGCAGCCAATACCTCGCCGCAGCCAATACCTTGCCGCAGCCAATGACTTGCCGGGGCAAGTACCTTGCCGCGGCAAGTACTCTGCTTCAGCAATGCCCAGGCTGGGCCTCAGCTGTCCCTCCCGGCAAGCTCCTCTTGCCGGGGCCTTAACTCTTGCTTTGTATACTTTGTTCTTGAATGGCTTAATAATCTTGAGCTTCTCTCTGGCTGTCCTCCCGCAAGCCTGGCCGCGGGATGCTACTACTGCCTGTGCACAAGTACGGGGTACTAGGGTACCCCTATTCTAGTACACCGACAGGAGCCCCCGGGCCTGGGCCACACACGGTGCCGGGCGTTGTTGGGCCAGGCCCAAACAGTGCACGGGCACGCGTGGCTGGGATAAGCCGAAACGTCTCTATGCTGTTTAATTGCACGCTCTCCCACGCGTCGCGCGTTGAATGCGGAGCGTGGGAAGCGTGCGCAGTTATCTCGAATGACGAAGGGGCGGATGGTTCCGCATCTTTCCCCATAAAAGGAGGGACCTGCAGAAGCACTCGCACACCCCTCTCACCATTCTCGATCTTCAAATCTCCGCCTTCTTCTTCCTCCGCTCTAAAACAAAGGCGGTTTCCCAATCCTCCGCCACCGCGCGCGTCCGCATCTCCCTCGGTCCTCAGCTCCGCCTTCGCCATGCCTCCCAAAGGAGAAAAGGGGAAGACGGGGAAGTCCTCAAGGACGGAGACCCAGGCGCAGATGAAGAGGCAGAAGTACGCGCTCTTCGCTCCGACGCTCACGGGGGCGGATCTGAAGGCCAAGTTCCAAGGCATGTGGGCCGCGAGGACCAAGGCGCATCCGGCCACCCGCGTCCGCCCAGCCACCGACGAGAGCGAAGTGAGCAAGTACCCCTTCTTCGCTTGCTACTTTTGGTGCGGGCTCTGCCCACTGTATTCGGATTTCCTCAGCGACATCATGTACACCTTCAACCTCCGTCTGCTGGATCTCACACCGAATGCCGTATCCACCATGGCAATATTTGCGCATCTGTGCGAGAACTTCGTCGGCGTCGCACCCAACACCGTGCTGTTCAGGCATTACTTCACTCCCCGTGCTGAAAAGGGGGAGCCTCTCACTGTTGGCGTCTCGTTCGTTTCAAGATTGGGCGCCAAGGAGCATTATCTGAAGGGGGATCTCCGCCCAAGATGGGGAGAAATCCGGTCTGAATGGTGTTGGATCATTGACGACGATCCGCCACCATACTGTGAGCTTCGCAAGACCCCAGCGGCGCGTGGCACAGACTGGAGCGATCTGGATCCCCAGGACAAAAAGCTGGAGATTGCCGCTGCCAGGATCATACGGCTCAGGGAGGCCGGGCTCACCATAGGGATGATTGGCGCAGACTTCCTCCGCCGCCGCATTGCTCCTCTGCAGCAGAGAGGAAGGCCGGCCTCTGATTGGAAGAACCCAGCCGATATCATGCGGCTGCGCCCTGGACTAATCAACAACTTCACAGTTCTGCAGCACGACTTTTTCATGCGAGAACTGTTCAAGCAAGAGACAGATCCAGAAAAGCGCGACAAGGCGTTCACGCTGCCGAAGCACATCGTGCCTCTTTGCAACAACTCCGCATTGAGTGCAATCATCGCTATGATGCCGCTCTGCAATGCGCACAGCGTTGAAGCAACTTGGGACGTGCCGCTCGAAGAAGACGTGCGGCGATTCTTTGACTCCACGGTCGAAAAGCAAGTCCGGGTGGAAGAGTGGCTCGTCCGCAACACCACTGAGCAAGAAATAGAATTCATTGCTCGAAGAGTGGAGGAGGACAGGCTCGCCAGGGAAGCTGGCGATTTTGGTTATACCTTGGCGGAGCTTGACGAGGCACAAAAGGAGAGCCTTGCCGAGCAGGGGATGCTTGCCGGGAAGGGCGAGCTCGCCGCACCCGGCAAGGATGTCGGGCCAAGCCATCCTGCCGACGAGTCAGGCAGCTCGGAGGATGAGGGCTCCTTTTCCGAGGAGGGCACCGAAAGCCCACCGCAGTCAGAGTCCCCAGCCCCTCTGAGGAGGAAACGCCTTCGCAGGCTTGGCAAAGTGGCTGAGCGGCAAGAAGTTCAACAACCGCCGGAGCGCCGTTCAATGCGCTCAACCGCGGCAAGGGCTGGTGCTGCGGGAGTGTCTCACGCGGCCCCGGCAACTGGAGCAGGGTCATCAAAGACCGCTACTACTACCCCCGCCAAGCGGCCAAGGAGCCCAGCTCCCCCTCCTCCCCCTACTCACACGGAGGCGGACTTTGATTTTTCCGCCCTCAGCGAAGAGGACGACGAGGAAGAGTAAGTTCCCTTGCCGCGACCCTCAATCTTTGTAAGGTTTTGTTTCTGTCCTCACTTGTCGGGCTCCGGCCTTGCTTCCGCAGGGAGGAAACTTTGGCGGAGAGGACAAGGAAGAGAGCTAAGGTCTCGACGAGCAAGACCGTGGTGGTCGTCGAAGATGAGCCCACGGCAACCACCGGGAGAGCGTCTGAGACCGTCCCGGCCAGCTCGGAGCCCAGCACTCGTTGCAGCCCCCAGCGCAGCCCCCAGTGTAAGTATTTTAACTACCTTTCGCTGGCGGTCGCTGAGGAACAAGCATTTTGTTACTGACATCTTTGGGCGTGTAGGAGAGGAGCAGCAAGTGGAGCCATCTGAAGGTGCTCCAGAAGTACCACCCCCCTCGACCACTCCGCCAAGGAGAAGATCTCCGGTAAGGGCTCCCACTAGCGAGCCGAGCCACGAAGAGGAGCCGGCAAGCGCCGAAGCGCCAAGCACCAGCGCTGGCGACCCCACCCCAATGACAAACGTTGACGGGGGAGGGGAGACCACCGCTCCTGAGCTCAACACGGGTAAACCCACTTGCCGCAAAACTCTTTCTGCTTTCTTTCTTTTGGCTTCTTGAATTTCTTCCTGAAGCTCTTTTTGCTTTACTTCACGGGTTGGCAGAGCCCTCCTCGGTGGAGCCAATGAACA
The DNA here is from genome assembly GCA_011799875.1 of Thinopyrum elongatum. Lineage (NCBI taxonomy): Eukaryota > Viridiplantae > Streptophyta > Magnoliopsida > Poales > Poaceae > Thinopyrum > Thinopyrum elongatum. The sequence continues at coordinate 249,430,785 of CM022300.1, read as the reverse complement.
TTGACTCTTCTGCCGAGGAGAACACCGCAGGGGCCGTCGACGACGAGGCCGCCAAGGCCGCCGCTGCCAAGGCCGACAAGCTGGCAGCCGACAAACTTGCCGACGAAGAGGCTGCCAAGGCTGCCGAAGAGGCCGGCAAGGCCGCCGAGGATAATACCGCCAAGGCGCCCACCGATGAAGCCGCCAAGGCTGCTGAAGCTGAGGCCGCCTAGAAGGCTGCTGAGGAGGCCGGCGAGGGAGCCGGTGGTTGTACTGACGGCCCTGAGGCCACAGGAGCGCCAGGCGCTACTCCGACCACGGGTCCCTCAACCACTGACGAGGCGGCAGGACCCAGCTCGCCTCCGCCAAGCAAATACATCCGGGTCGGCGAGAACGTCTACGTCAGCCTCCCCTGGACGGTGGGCTCCAGAGCGTCAACCGAGGAGGATGTTGTGGACGAGGAGATCCTTGCCGCTGCCGGGCTCCAGCTTGTGGATGCGCCAGGCGCCAGCAGCAGCAGCACGTCTGAAGAGGAGCAACTGCACCAAAAGCTGCTGAATCTTCATCGCGCCCGACGGGAGAAGCTAGCTTCCAGGGAGGCGCTCATCGAGAAGGCCGAAGCTGACATGTTGAGGCGCGCGGAGATCTTGGCGGATGTCTGCGCGCGATCTCTTAATGCGTTAGAGGCCAAGCGGGCACAGCTGGCCGAAGAACGGCAGGCCCTCCTCCTGATGAAGCAAGACATTGAGCAAAAACAGGAGGAGACCGCCAAGGAGTTGTCTGCTCGGGCCGGTGATCTAAACCAGTGGAAGGTGGACCTTGATGCCCACGAAGAAGAACTTGCTGAGCGCAAGAGGAAACTTGCCGAAACCCTCCGACAGAAAGACGAGGAGGTGGCAAGACTTGTCGCAGAGCGGACCCAGGGGCAGGCACAAAAACACCAGAAGGAAATCGAAGCCTTGGCCCAAGAGTACGCCAGCAAGTTGGTGGAGGCCACCAACGCTGTCGCTGCTGCAGAAGTGAACAGGAAGGAAATGGAGGAGAAAGTGGCAAGACTAGAGGCCGCCCTCAAGGCAAACGGTGACAAGCTCTCAACGCTCGAAAGTGAGAGGGCAAAGGTGACCCATACTTTGGCGGAGATGCAAGTTACCATAGCCAAGAAGAACAATCTGCTTGCCGCCGCCAATGACTCCAGAACAGACCTGAAGCTGAAACTGACCACGCTGAAGGAGACGCTCGACACCACCAGAAAGCGCGAAGGGCTTCTAATGGCAGAGCTCCAGAAGGAGAAGGGTCTGCTTCAAGACGCTATTGCAACCCACAAGAAGTTCAGGGATAACGTGGGGATCTTCACAGACAGGCTTGCCAGCGCAGCCGAGGACATCGACAAGGAGCTGACTGCCCTGAAGGTGCCGGACTTTGGGTACTCCACCGACAAGAACACGCAAACTAGCGTCAAGCTAGCCGAGTTCTTCGACGGAGTAGTAGAAGCACTCCAACAGCTCCAAGTCAATCACAAGGCTCAACTGGCCGACGAGTCACGCAGGCTTTGCTGGGGAGTTCTCCGGAGGTTGCTGGTGAAGATAGCATACAGAAACCCGGGCGTCGACTTCAGCAACATCTTCAAAAGCTTGCCGAAGGGATACGACCCCGCACCACTAGAGGCCCTTGTCGCGCCCATCGTGGAGAGGGTGGACCAAATCCAAAGAGTCGAAGGCGAGCACCGCAATTAGAGAGCCCATTCTTCTCCCTCCTTGCCGCCGCTAGACATGTTAAAGAACAATCTGTTTAAGCCGCGGCAACTTATCTTGTAATATAACATGCAATATTTTGAAGTTAATGCATGTCATCTCCCTTGAGCAATTTCTTTCTTTATGTGTACTTGCCCTGCGCTTATAGGAAACTTGCCGGTGCGCGCACCATCGCTGCGAGCGCTGGGTACGGGACTCCAGCAGCCTGCTGGCGGTGCCGCTGCCGGCAAGCAACCTTGTCGCGCTCAGTGCGGCCACTTAGGTTGTTGAGCGGACTCGAAACAAGGTAAGGGCGCGACCGATTACGCTTAGGTTCCGTCGCGCACAGGTTTTCCATACAAAGAGTAGTACCGTTCAAGGAAAATAACCTTGAGAATAAAAAAGAATTTGGTTATTCAAACTTTGGCACTTAGCTTTGTCGCTGATCTCTCCGCGGCAAGGTCTTGTCACTGCTTGCCGCTGCCTTCTACCCGGCAAGGCAAAGTTTCTTTGAACGACGCCTGGTCCATATCATTATCCCATCCCCCCCGGCAAACTTGTGCGCGAGGGAAGCTTCTGTCTTTTTGAGAAAAAGAAAGAAGAGAAAATAAAGATATAGGAGCTTGGCGGCTCGTTAATGCTTACCGGGGAGGCTGTACTGCACAGTATGTCAGATAATCATGCAAAATAAAAGTAAACATGAAATCGTCAAAAACTGCGAAATACAAAAGCTTTATGTATGCACAGGTTCTGCGCCTGGCTTTGTACAAAGGATTACATGCAACAGCGGCAAGACTTGTACAAAAGGTGGTTGCCGGGGAAGGGCCCGGCAACCGCGCCTTATGGAAAAAACTTACGGAGATGCTCAATGTTCCAGGAATTGATCACTAGAATGCCATCCCCGGTCTCCAGGCGGACAGCGCCGGGCCTGGTGACCCGTTTCACCCGATAAGGGCCTTCCCACTTCGGCGTCAACTTGTTTGAATTCTTGGCCGACTGAACGCGCCGAAGAACAAGGTCGCCTTCCTCGAGACTTCTGGCATTAACTTTGCGGCTATGGTAGCGACGCAAAGCTTGCTGGTAGCGAGTAGCTCTCACAGCAGCCTGAAGACGATCCTCCTCGAGGAGCACAGCGTCATCTTGCCGCAGTTGCTCTTGCTCAAGCTCATCATAAGCGAGCACTCGAGGTGACCCGTAAACGAGTTCCGTGGGGAGAACTGCCTCTGCTCCATAAACTAGAGCAAAAGGCGTCTGGCCAGTAGCTCGATTTGGCGTCTTCCTGATCGACCAAAGAACCACTGGCAGCTCCTCGATCCAGTTTTTGCCGCACTTGCGCAGCCTGTCGAAAGTTCTCGTCTTGAGCCCACGCAGCACTTCAGCATTTGCCCTTTCAGCTTGACCGTTGCTTCGGGGGTGAGCAACAGAAGCGAAACAGACCTTGGCGCCAAGGTCTTCGACATACTGCATGAAGGCGTGGCTCGTGAACTGGGTACCGTTGTCGGTGATGATCCTGTTAGGAACACCAAAGCGACAAACAATTCCCTTGAAGAACTTGATGGCTGATTGTGCTGTCACCTTCCTCACTGCTTCCACTTCTGGCCACTTCGTAAACTTGTCGATGGCCACATACAAGTACTCGAAGCCCCCGGTGGCACGGGGAAAGGGGCCGAGGATGTCGAGCCGCCAGGCCGAAAATGGCCAGGAGAGAGGGATTGTCTGGAGAGCTTGAGCTGGCTGATGAATCTGCTTGGAATGAAACTGGCACGCTTCACACTTGGTTACTAGTGCTGTTGCATCCTGGAGGGCGGTGGGCCAAAACAAACCTTGCCGGAAAGCCTTTCCAACAAGGGCTCTTGACCCTATGTGGTGACCACATATGCCTCCATGAATCTCCGCGAACAGCTCCTGTCCTTCTTCCCGGGGAATACACTTCAATTTCACACCGTTTGGTCTTTTTCTGCACAGCATGTCATCGACAAATTGATACATATTGGACCGTCGGGCTACTTTCTCCGCTTCTTCCTGCTCTTCGGGAAGTTCTCCTGTCTGAAGGAAACGGACGATCTGCTGCGCCCACGCTGGAGCCTGTGGCTCGACAACGAGGACTAAAGGCATTTCTTCTGCTGCGGGAACATCAGGCCCTACGGGAAGAGCTCGTCGCTCTACCAGAGCCTGCCATTCCCCGACGAGCTTGGCGGGAATAGCCGCCTCAACGACAAGAGCCTGGGGCCCTGCTGGAGCGTGTTGTCCTTCAACAAGCTTGTCGGGAGCAGTTGCTTCAACGACGGAAGCCCAAGGCCTCGTCGGAGCATCTTGCTCCTCAGCGCTTCGATCAGGAGCGCCTGCTTCAATGACAAGGACCTGAAGTCTTGTCGGAGCAAGTTGCCCCTTTGCCTCTAGCCTAGGAGCACCCGCTTCAACGACAAGAGCGCGAGGCCTTGTCAGAGCAAGTTGCCCCTCTGAATCTTTGGCGCTGGCTTTGGCAGCCTTCTTGCCGGCGGCTTCGGGGAGCTCTGCCGGGAAGTAGTCGCCAGAAGCCAACTTCCTCTTCCTGCCTTGCCCTACTGATGGCGTCACGGATGGCTGAGTTAGTTGGAGCACAAAAGTGCCTGGCTCCACAGGCAATTTGAGTGCGGCGCGCTTTGACAAACCATCGGCAATGTCATTCTTAGCACGTGGGACGTGCTCCATTTGTAGGCCGTCAAAGCGTTCTTCCAACTTCCTCACCTCATCTACATAAGCTTCCATCAATGGGCATTGGTAGTTCTTGTTCACTTGCCTGACGACAAGCTGCGAATCTCCCCTGACAATAAGCTTCTTGATCCCAAGGTCTGCCGCGATCCTGAGACCGGCAAGCAACCCCTCATATTCTGCAGTATTGTTCGTCACCTGTTCCTTGGGAAAGTGCATTTGGACCACGTACTTGAGGTGCTCTCCGGTGGGTGCAACAAGCAGTACGCCAGCACCGGCGCCTTGCAGCGAAAAGGCACCATCAAAGTACATAAGCCACTCTTTGCTTGTCTCCTTGCCGGGGAGAGTCATCTCTGGGATTTCTTCGTCTGGCGTTGGTGTCCATTCTGCGACAAACTCTGCCAAAACTCGGCTCTGTATGGTTGATGTACTCTCAAACTTGAGGCCAAAGCTCGACAACTCCAACGCCCACTCGACAATCCTGCCCGTCGCTTCTGGATTTTGCAAAATCCTTTTCAACGGGAAGCGAGTGATGACGGTAACTTCATGTGCTTGAAAATAATGGCGCAGCTTTCTCGAGGCCATGAGAAGGCCGAAAAGCAGCTTCTGCACACCAGAATACCTTGACCTAGCTCTCTGCAGAAGAGAGCTCACAAAGTAGACCGGGCGCTGCACCATTTTCTTCTTTTGTATCACTTCACCTGACTGCGCAGACGAATCCTTGTTGGCAGCAAAACTTGTTGCCCCCAGCTTGTCGCTGGTCGTGCTTGCCGCAGTTACTGCCTCCTCATCCACCTCTCTCTCCGCTACCAGCGCAGCACTAACCACTTGATTGGTTGCCGCTAGATACAGCAACAACTTCTCTTGTGGTTTAGGCGCGACAAGTATTGGAGGAGAGGAGAGGTATCTCTTCAAGTCTTGCAGCGCCGCCTCTGCCTCCGGAGTCCATTTCAATGGACCTGCCTTTTTTAAGATCTTGAAAAATGGCAGGGCGCGCTCAGCTGACTTGGAGATAAACCTACTGAGGGCAGCAACACAGCCGGCAAGTCGTCGAACATCCTTGACGCGCTTCGGTGCATCAATTTGCTCAATGGCTTTGATCTTGTCAGGATTGGCTTCAATTCCACGTTGAGACACAAAGAACCCGAGAAGCTTGCCGGAGGGAACTCCAAACACGCACTTCTCGGGGTTGAGCTTCAGGTTGATCTTGCGCAGATTTACAAAAGTTTCTTCTAGATCTTGAACCAAAGTAGCCCTGTCTTTGCTTTTGACCACTATATCATCCATATAGGCTTCCACATTTCTGTGCAGCTGAGGCTCAAAAGCAATCTGGACGGCTCTTGCAAATGTCGAACCAGCATTTTTCAAACCAAACGGCATACGTACGAAACAGTATGTGCCACAGGGTGTGATAAATGCGGTCTTTTCCTCATCTTCCTCAGCCATGAAGATTTGATGATACCCTGAATATGCGTCAAGAAATGAAAGCAAATCACATCCTGCCGTGGAGTCAACAATCTGGTCTATGCGGGGCAAAGGAAATGGGTCTTTGGGACAAGCTTTATTGACATCAGTGAAATCAATACAAAGCCTCCATTTTCCATTCGCTTTGCGCACGACAACCGGATTGGCCAGCCACGTAGGATGGAGCACTCCTCTAACGAGGCCTGCTGCTTCCAACTTCTTGATTTCTTCCGCAATAAACTCTTGCCGCTCCACAGCTTGCTTTCTGGCTTTCTGTTTGACGGGCCTCGCGTGGGGACAAACGGCAAGGTGGTGCTCAATTACTTTCCAGGGAACACCGGGGATGTCGGACGGTTGCCATGCAAATACGTCGACATTCGCCCGCAGGAAAGCAACGAGCCCGTTTTCCTATTTGTTGTCAAGTGTGGCACTGATGGTGAAGGAACCACCAGTGCCATCCTCCTTGGCGGGCACCTTCTTTGTCGCCGGCGGAGCGGCTTTGTTCTTCTTACACTTGCCGGTGGAGCTCTCTGGTGCGTCCTCGACGGTAGCGCAGCACTCCGAAGAGGTGCGCTTGCCGGAGTGGGCACAGGAGCTCTTGCCGGACTTCCTCTTGTTCTCCCGCCCGAGAGCTTCAGCGGCAAGTGCCTTAGCGGCAGTTGCGGCAGCTGCCTCCCGGTAGATCTTGTCGGCGCAAATAAGCGCATCCTTCTTGTCGCAGGGAACTGTGATAACACCTACTGGACCTGGCATCTTCAACACGTTGTAGGCATAATGAGAGGCTGCCATGAACTTGGCGAGCGCTGGGCGGCCAAGTATCCCATTATAAGGTAATGGAATATCGGCAACATCGAAGGTGACCTTCTCGGTCCGGTAGTTCAGCTCGCCGCCAAATGTCACTGGCAGCGTGATCTTCCCTTTCGGCTTACTCCTTCCTGGATTGACTCCTTGGAAAGTACCAGTTTCCTCAAGCTCGCCGTCAGAGATTTGAAGTTTCCGGAGCACAGCGGGCAAAATCAGATTCAAGCCGGCCCCACCGTCAACTAACATCTTCGTGACCTTGAGGTTGCGGATCGTTGGTGAAACCAACATCGGCAAGCACCCGACCGCCGTTGTGCGGTCAGGGTGGTCCTCAATGTCAAAGACGATAGGCGTGTTGGACCACTTCAGAAGCTTTCTGGCATCAACAGATGGTTCCGCCGCATTGATCTCTCGCGCCCACTGTTTAAGTTGGCGGTGAGAAGAATGCAACGAAGCACCACCGTCAACACACAAGACTTCTGCGGCTTTCTGAAATTCGTGCTCACTGGATTCTTCATCATCTAGATCATCATCATCATCATCTTTGTCGCGGCCACGAGGAGGCCTGTCTCTCTGCTGCTGCTTGGCCTTGCCGCGACGCCCTCCTCGGGCAGTGCGCTTCTTGCCGGACCCGCCAGCACCTTCTGGGGCCTTTTCCTTGTCACGCCTCTCATACTCAGCTTTTTGCTGTTCGACAAGCTGCTCGACTCGTCGACAGTTCTGGAGATCATGCCCCTTGGTGCGGTGGATGTTGCAATATTGCTTGTCGGAGCCGTCCTGCTTGTCGGCAGCCGCCAAGGCCTGACAGTTGGCGCACGCAGCAATCTCCTTGCCGGAGCCCTGGACTTGGGCCTTGTCGGCGCTGCCGTTGCCGCTGGACTGCTCGGCGGCAAGCACAGCTTTGCCCTTTTTCTTCCTGTTGTTCCGCCACCGGCCCTTCTTTGCCGGGGCGGTACCTTCGCTGTCAGAGCTCCCCCCTGCGCCAACACCTTCACCGGGAAGTTTCCTTCCCTCTTCAGCGCGCGCACACTTGTCGGCGAGAGCATATAGCTGGCCAATGTCTCTGACCTTGGTCATTGCCATTTCCTCCCGCATCTTGCGGTTACGCACGTTCTGATGGAACGCGCTAATAACCGCAGCGGGGTGAACATCTGGGATGTTGTACTGTACGCGGCTGAACCTTTGAATGTATTTGCGCAGGGGCTCTCCTTCCTTCTGGGGGATGAGGTGAAGATCACTCTCCTGGCCATGAGGTTGATGACCGCCAGTAAAGGCACCAACAAACAGATGGCACAGGTCCGCCCATGAAGAAATGGAGTTCTCCGGCAAGTGCATGAGCCATGAGACGACGTTGCGCTTTAACACGAGCGGGAAGTAGTTAGCAAGAATCTTGTCGTCTCGTCCCCCGGCAGCTTGCACCGCAATGGTGTAAATACTGAGGAACTCCGACGGGTGTGTCTTGCCATCATACTTCTCCGGCACGTCAGGCTTGAAAGCCTTGCGATTGGGCCACTGGACCTACCGCAGCTCACGGGTGAACGCTGGACAACGTACCGCGTACGGCAAGTCGCCAGGATCCCCTGGCGCATGCATGTCAACAGCGGGCCCTGCGCGTCTGTCGGACTGACGATGCGCTTCTCTCCTTCGCTCGATAGTTGTACGAGCGTCTTCTCCTCTGCGTTCCTGAAGAACGAGGCGCAGGTCGCGACGAGCTCGCGGATCAGACGACGCCGTGGAATCATCGCCACGGGCGTCGTCTCGACGTGTCGGCGATCGAGGCCGTCTAGGTGGGGAGTGTACGGTTGTTGCCCCTTCGCCGTTCTTGTTGGTGACAGCATCGTCACCAGTTGTCTTGTCGGCCGCGCACACTGGGTCGGCATCAGCGAAGCTGAGAAGGCTCTGAATGGTTGCCCTCCACTCGTCAAGCTTATCTGCTGGTAAAGGGAAGTTCAGGAGCAGCTGCGCACGCGCCAACGCTTCTGCTGGTGAGGGAGGTATCGAGTGGCGTGAGGACTGTGGGATGCTCTTACTCCTAACGGTGTTAGAAGGATCATCTCCACGCCCAGGCGACCGCGCCTCGACCCCGCCAACGTGTTGTTGCGTATGGTGACCCCGCGCATCTCGAGATTGATGCGCAAGTTCATTATCCAGGGAGCGCCTGGCACCTGGGGCGTCAGGACGCTGCCTGTCACGGGCTTCTTGCGAAGGCCGCGGCATCTGAACCGGCGCAGGCGTTCCAGAAAGCGCAGCACCATTTCTGGAGCTTGCAGGGCCAGCAGCAGCGAGCAGCGCTGCGTTCCCAGACCCAGCAGCGCCAAGATTGGCGTTGCTGGCCCGGTTTTGGACAGGTGGAGGTAATAGGAGCTCTCGCTCTCCAGTCCCCCCAGCAGCCGCAATCACGTCGGCACCCTCCTGCACGGGAGCAGGCGGGTTGGATGTGGACGCACCGATGGCTGAAGTCTTCTTTTTTGGAGCCATAAGACGGAGAATGGCCCAAAAACTAGCGCGCAAATCGCTAGATTAGGTTCACACAACCTCCTTCCCCCTACCTGGCGCGCCAAAGATGTCGGGGACGAATCCGCGATCACCTATGGGACCCAGAGAAGGACCCCTTTACGTTCGGCAGGGAGAGACGGTCGCGCGAAGAGCAAATCTAGCGAAGAACATGACAGAGCATGAGAGGGATTTACCCAGGTTCGGGCCGCACGGATGCGTAAAACCCTACTCCTGCTTTTTGGTTATTATCTGTATGATTGTTCTAGCTCCAGGAGCGCTACAGTACCGAGTAGCTGCGTACAATACTGGAGTTCTCCCTTTTTCCGTTTTTCTCCCCTTTCACGTTGCCCATCGGCCTCCTTTTATACGCACAAAGGGGTCTCCAACAGGTGGCAAACAGTAAAGGTAGAGGTGGAAAGTTGCTACAGTAAGGCCACTATTACCAGGATGACATGTCCTACCTACCACTGACGGCAGGGGACAAGGGCATTAAATGCCCATGCCTTTGCTGTCCAGATACATGTACCTGGACGTCGTGGACGTGGGAAAAGCCTATCCCACCTGCTGCTGCACCGCTATCTACAGTGCACCGCCGTCTACACAGTGCCCTGCCACGCACGCTTGGAAGGACCCAGAGCGCCACGCTGGCAGAGGCACCGGAGCAGCACAGTAGCACAGTGGTACAGTAACGCTTGCCGCGGCAAGACCTTGCCGCACCTGACAGCTTGGCGCAGCCCATAGTTTGCCGTGCAAGGTAACTTGCCGGGGCAAGTACCTTGCCGCAGCCGCTATCTCGCCGCAGCCAATACTTGCCGCAGCCAATACCTTGCCGCAGCCAATACCTTGCCGCAGCCAATACCTCGCCGCAGCCAATACCTTGCCGCAGCCAATGACTTGCCGGGGCAAGTACCTTGCCGCGGCAAGTACTCTGCTTCAGCAATGCCCAGGCTGGGCCTCAGCTGTCCCTCCCGGCAAGCTCCTCTTGCCGGGGCCTTAACTCTTGCTTTGTATACTTTGTTCTTGAATGGCTTAATAATCTGGAGCTTCTCTCTGGCTGTCCTCCCGCAAGCCTGGCCGCGGGATGCTACTACTGCCCGTGCACAAGTACGGGGTACTAGGGTACCCCTATTCTAGTACACCGACAGGGAGGATGCGGCTCAGCGACCGAAGGGGAGTTGTGCCCGACAAGCTTTCTGCCGGAATCCTCGAGAGGTTCTACCGGGAGAGGCTTGCTAGAGTCCAGTTTCCTCCTCTTTCTGGCCATTGTTGCCGGGGATACGGAGGGCTGAGTCAGATGGAGAACAAAAGTTCCTGGTTCCACAGGGAGCTTCTACGCAACGCACTTTGATAGATGATCAGCGATGCTGTTTTCCGCACGGAGTACGTGCTCTATTTGCAATCCGTCAAAGCGCTCCTCCAACTTTCTCACTTCCTCAATGTATGCCTCCATCAATGGACTTTGGTAATCCTTGTTGACTTGTCTCACCGCAAGTTGTGAATCTCCGTGGATGATCAGCTTCTTGATCCCCAGTTCTGTTGCAATTCTGAGATCGGCAAGGAGCCCTTCATACTCTGCTGTATTGTTGGTAGCTTCCTCCCATGGAAAATGCATCTGGACGATGTACTTCAGGTGCTCTCCGGTGGGAGCAACAAGAAGCACGCCAGCCGCTGCACCTTGTAGGGAGAAGGCACCATCGAAATACATGATCCATTCTTGGGCGCTTCCTTGCCGGGGATAACTGTCTCCAATACCTCTTCATCAGGAGTTGGCGTCCATTCTGCAATAAACTCTACCAATGCTCTGCTCTGAATGGTTGATGTGCTCTCAAACTTCAAACCAAAGCTGGATAACTCCAAAGCCCACTCCACTATCCTGCCGGTAGCCTTAGGGTTTCGGAGTATCCGTTGCAAAGGGAAACGGGTGACAACTGTGATCTCATGGGCTTGGAAGTAGTGGCGTAGTTTCCTTGAGGCCATGACAAGGCCAAAGATCAATTTTTGCATGCCAGAGTACCTGGATCTAGCCCCCTGCAACAGGAGCTGACGAAGTATACTGGGCGCTGCACCACTTTCTTCTTTGCCGTGACCAGAGAACTGCTTCCGCTGCTTTGCTCTTCTCTACCTTGATCTGCATCTGACCTTGCTGGGGTGTGTTCGCTTTCCTCCCCGGAAGGGACACCAGCTGTGTCTGCTGCTCCATCCACTTCCCTGTGTGCCACCAGTGCTGCGCTAACCACCTGATTAGTTGCCGCCAAGTACAGCAGCAATGGCTCTTGAGGTTTTTGAGCAAGCAAAGTGGGCACAGAGGAAAGGTAGGCCTTCAAATCTTGTAGTGCGGCATCTGCCTCGGGGGTCCACTCCATGGGCCCTGCCTTTTTCAAAACCTTGAAGAACGGCAAGGCACGCTCGACAGACTTGGAAATGAACCTGCTAAGCGCGGCAACACATCCAGTCAAATGCCTCACATCCTTGACTGTCTTGGGTGCTTGAATCTACTCGATAGCCTTGATCTTGTCAGGGTTGGCCTCTATCCCTCAGTGGGACACAAAGAAGCCAAGTAGCTTGCCGGAAGGAACGCCAAACACACACTTCTCCGGATTTAGCTTCAAGTTGATCTTGCGGAGATTAGCAAACGTCTCTTCCAAATCCTAGATGAGGGTTGATCTGTCCTTGGTCTTGACCACAATATCATTTATGTAAGCCTCAATGTTCCTATGCAACTGTGACCCAAAACCAATCTGGACTGCTCTTGCGAAAGTAGACCCGGTGCTCTTCAACCTGAAAGGCATCCGCACGAAGCAGTATGTGCCACATGGGGTGATGAACGCGGTCTTCTCTTCGTCTTCCTTGGACATGAAGATCTGATGATATCCGGAGTAGGCATCCAGGAAGGAAAGCAGGTCACACCCGGAGGTGGAATCCACAATCTGGTCGATGCGCGGCAAGGGAAATGGGTCCTTCGGGCATGCCTTGTTCAGATCCGTAAAATCTATGCACAACCTCCACTTCCCATTGGCCTTGCGTACCACCACTGGATTTGCTAACCACGTTGGATGCAACACTCCTCTAACCACACCAGCTGCCTCAAGTTTCTTGATCTCCTCGGCAATAAACTATTGCCGCTCCAAAGCTTGCTTCTAGACCTTCTGCTTGACGGGTCTGGCATGTGGGCAGACAGCAAGGTGGTGCTCGATTACCTTCCTGGGAACACCGGGGATGTCAGATGGTTGCCAGGTAAACACATCGACATTCGCCCGCAGGAAGGCAACAAGCGCGCTTTCCTATTTGTCATCGAGGGTGGCGCTGATGGTGAAAGTACCACCAGCGCTAGCCAGCCCTGCCGGTACCTGTTTCACAGCGGGTGCAGAAACCTTGGATCTCTTGCTATTGGAACTCTCCGACGAGTCATCAACAGGCGCAGCATACCCCGAAGAGGTACGCTTCCCGGATTCCTTGCCAACGTCCCTGTTAGCCTTCTTCTTTCCATTACTTTCCTTGGCGGGGATTGCAGCTTCAGTGGCCTCTGCCGCGACTGCATCCCGGTACATCTTGTCCATGCAAATAATTGCGTCCTTCTCGTCTGATGGAATGGAAATGATGCCCACCAGCCCTGGCATCTTCAAGGTGTTGTAGGCATAGTGGGATGCCGCCATGAACTTGGCCAAAGCTGGGCGACCAAGGATTCCATTGTATGGCAGGGGGAGGTCAACCACATCAAACACGATCTTCTCAGTCCGGTAGTTCAACTCCCCCCCAAATTGTGCCGGTAACGTGATTTTCCCCTTAGGACGACTCCTGCCAGGGTTGATCCCTTGAAACGTACTAGTAACTTTGAGTTCTTCTTCTGCTATCTGGAGTTTGCTGATGACCTTTGAAGAAATCAGATTCAACCCGGCCCCGCCATCAACCAGCATCTTTGTGACTTTGAGGTTGCGGATTGTTGGTGATACCAACAATGGCAAGCATCCTACCGCGGTGGTGCGGTCAGGGTGGTCCTCTTCGTCGAAGATGATGGGTGTGCGGGACCACTTGAGCGGCCTTCGAGAGTCTGCCGCTGGCTCCACGACATTCACTTCATGCGCCCACCGTTTAAGTTGGCGGTGAGAGGAGTGCAAAGATGCACCCCCGTCAATGCACAGGGCGTCAGTGGCTTTCTGGAATTACTGCTCGCTGGTTTCCTCTTCATCTCCTCCATCACTCTCATCGTTGCAATCCTCCTTGTCGGTGTAGTAAACATGGGGGGTGTTCACTACCCCTGGACACGCACCGGCAAGTCGCAGCCTCCAGGCGGGAAGGACATGGCAGAGGAGGAATCCACCCAAGAGTACATTCGAAGCCCGGTTCCCGACAAGGTCTACTTGCCGGGAATGGGTCCACGCAACGCCGGCAAGGAAGAGCTGGCAAGACAAGACTCCAGGCGGATCGGCCAGAAGATCAAGTCTACTACTGCCGGCGAGATCAGGGCCGGCAAGCTCAGGACTCGACAAGACTAAAGATAAGGCCCCAGCAAGGTTCTTGCCGGGATGACCAGCTGAACCCGGCAAGGTTTGCCGGGGTACACCTAGACTGGAGACAAGGCCCCGGCAAGGTTCTTGCCGGGATGACCAGCTGAGCCCGGCAAGGTTCCTGCCCGGCAAGGTTATGCCACTATGCTGCTGCTCCAGTGCGGCCGCCAGCATGGCACTCTGGACCATTCTCCAGGCATGCGTGGCAGAGCACTGTGCCAAGCGGCGCTGATAGGATGGCCCCTTTTCCCATCCCCAAGAAGCTAAGGGACACCTAGACAGAGCATTTAATGCGCTTGTCCTGACCCGTAAGTGATAAGCATGTAAATGCTGTAGCAGAGTACTTGCCACGGCAAGGTACTTGCCCCGGCAAGTCATTGGCTGCGGCAAGGTATTGGCTACGGCAAGATAGCAGCTGCGGCAAGGTACTTGCCCCGGCAAGTTACCTTGCGCGGCAGGCTATTGGTTGCGGCAAGCTATCAAGTGCGGCAAGGTCTTGCCGCGGCAAGCGTTACTGTACCACTGTGCTACTGTGCTGCTGCTCTAGTGCCTCTGCCAGCGTGGCGCTCTGGGTCCTTCCAAGCGTGTGTGGCAGGGCACTGTGTAGACGGCGGTGCTCTGTAGCTAGCGGTGCAGGAGCAGGTGGGATAGGCTTTTCCCACGTCCAAGACGTCCGGGTACATATATCTGGACAGCTAAGGCATGGGCATTTAATGCCCTTGTCCCCTGCCGTCAGTGGTAGGTAGGACATGTCATCCTAGTAATAATGGCCTTACTGTAGCGCTCCTGGAGCTAGAATAATCATACAGATAATAAACCAAAAAGCAGGAGTAGGGTTTTACGCATCCGTGCGGCCCGAACCTGGGTAAATCTCTCTCGTGCACTGTCGTGTTCTTCGCTAGATTTGCTCTTCGTGCGACCGTCTCTCCCTGCCGAACGTAAAGGGGTCCTTCCCTGGGTCCCATGGGTGATCGCGGATTCGTCCCCGACATCTTTGGCGCGCCAGGTAGGGGGTGAGGGGCTGCGCGAACCTGATCTGGCGATCAGCGCGGCAGTTTCTTCATCATCTTCACCGCCATAGCGTCCAAGAAGAAGGGCCTGAACCTTCGCAAAAAGTGAAGTTTTAAAGCTTTAATTACTTTCTGCTGTTAAGTCTTATCCTGGACGATATTTTTGTGCATAACCTGTGCGCGAAGGAGCGCTCCTGAAACATTCTGCGCTCCTGGTTGTTTTGGGTCCGCCCAACAATGCAGACGCAGCTGCGATTGTTTCTAAGGCGTTAAGCTCCCGAAGAGGCGGCGTTCTCGATAGGCTGCTGAACAGGACCCGATCCTAAGCGCCATCGACCAGAACGTGCGCATTCGGGGAGTATTTCGGCAAGCGTGGGGGGCTCACTGTGCAAAAATGCAGTCATTTAAGGAGAAGGACTTAGCGAGTTTTATTCTAAGGTTCCTGCGTAAACCCGTATGCTGAGGAGCCTTCCCGGGGCTAGTCGCGGTCCTAGTTGCCTCGAGTCCGCTCGGCAACCTGAGCAGCTGCGCCAGAGCCGGGAAGGTAAACCTTTTCGGGAGGCGGCATTCCCGGCAAGCTGCTAAGGATCCGTTCCTCAAAGCGCTGCTGACTGGATCGTGCGCACCGGAAAGTGTTCCGGCAAGCAAGGGAATATTCAGCAGGAGTCAGGATTGCAGCGAATCCGACATTAACCAGAAGCTAATCAACTTGTTGTGCTCAAACGCTGTTGTGGCATTTCATGCCCAGTCAGTGTTGCAGGAACACGCATGGAAGGCGAGCTCGGGGGCTGGCAGCGCCCCAGAGAGTAACCCCCTGAAGAGCCTCCCCGGCAACAAGCTTGCCGGAAGCTGGCATTGAGAACGTCAAGGTTCTCCGCCAGAGTCAAGAGCCTCCCCGGCAACAAGCTTGCCGGAAGCTGGCGTTGAGAACGTCAAGGTTCTCCGCCAGAGTCAAGAGCCTTCCCGGCAACCCCTTGCCGGAAGCTGGCGTCGAGAACGTCAAAGTTCTCTGCCAGAGTTAAGAGCCTCCCTTACCGGGGGCTCCGACAACCACTCTTTGAGCAAGAAACAAGCTCGGGGGCTAGCGGCGCCCTAGCAGAAAAAGCTAAGTTGCACAGATTTTTTGGCAATTGCATTCATTTTACTGTCCTCACTCGCTTCTTACACCTACACGCGAAGGAGCCTTCTCGGGGCTAGTTGCGCTCCTAGTCGCCTCGAGTCCGCTCGGCGATGTGAGCAGCTGCACCAGAACCGGGAAGGTAAACCTTTCCGGGAGGCGGCATTCCCGGTGAGCTGCTAAGGACCCGATCCCCAAGCGCCGCTGCCTGGAGCGTGCGCACCGAAAAGCTTTCCAGCAAGCGTGGGTCGTGTTGATTGATTCCTCGTTCTCGTATATCGACCTGCACGCGAAAGGACCTTGCCGTGGTTAGTCCGCGCTCTGGTTTCGCCTCGAGTCCGCTCGGCAAACTTAGCAGCTGCGTTCTGGCCCGGCAAGTCGCCTTGCCGGCGGCGGCGTTTCCAGCAGGCTGCTAAAGACCCGCACCTAGCGCTCGCGGCAAGCGTGCGCACCGGCAGGGTTTCCAGACAGCGTAGGGTACAAGATACGTGCAAGGACGGAATCAATCAAGGGGGAAGCATGCATTCATTTAGCATGAAGGAATATCTCTTGTGCCATAAAGCTTGGCCTAATCAAGGTAAATTGTTTCTTTATGCGTGCCATTGCAGCAACAGGGTTGCGACCTCCAGGCGGGAGGAACGGCAGGGAACAGATCTACATGTTGCCGGTGTGCGTCGTTTGGCCTAGCCCGGACAACCACTGTGCACGCCTGTCCGGCCCAGGCCCGGGGGCTCCTGTCGGTGTAGTAAACAGGGGGGTGTTCACTACCCCTGGACACGCACTGGCAAGTCGCAGCCTCCAGGCGGGAAGGACATGGCATAGGAGGAATCCACCCAAGAGTACATTCGAAGCCCGGTTCCCGGCAAGGTCTACTTGCCGGGAATGGGTCCACGCAACGCCGGCAAGGCAGAGCTGGCAAGACAAGACTCCAGGCGGATCGGCCAGAAGATCAAGTCTACTACTGCCGGTGAGATCAGGGCCGGCAAGCTCAGGACTCGACAAGACTAAAGATAAGGCCCCGGCAAGGTTCTTGCCGGGATGACCAGCTGAACCCGGCAAGGTTTGCCGGGGTACAGCTAGACTGGAGACAAGGCCCCGGCAAGGTTCTTGCCGGGATGACCAGCTGAGCCCGGCAAGGTTATGCCACTATGCTGCTGCTCCAGTGCGACCGCCAGCATGGCACTATGGACCCTTCTCCAGGCATGCGTGGCAGAGCACTGTGCCAAGCGGCGCTGATAGGATGGCCCCTTTTCCCATCCCCAAGAAGCTAAGGGACACCTAGACAGAGCATTTAATGCGCTTGTCCTGACCCGTCAGTGATAAGCATGTAAATGCTGTAGCAGAGTACTTGCCGCGGCAAGGTACTTGCCCCGGCAAGTCATTGGCTGCGGCAAGGTATTGGCTACGGCAAGATAGCAGCTGCGGCAAGGTACTTGCCCCGGCAAGTTACCTTGCGCGGCAGGCTATTGGTTGCGGCAAGCTATCAAGTGCGGCAAGGTCTTGCCGCGGCAAGCGTTACTGTACCACTGTGCTACTGTGCTGCTGCTCCAGTGCCTCTGCCAGCGTGGCGCTCTGGGTCCTTCTAAGCGTGTGTGGCAGGGCACTGTGTAGACGGCGGTGCTCTGTAGCTAGCGGTGCAGGAGCAGGTGGGATAGGCTTTTCCCACGTCCAAGACGTCCGGGTACATGTATCTGGACAGCTAAGGCCTGGGCATTTAATGCCCTTGTCCCCTGCTGTCAGTGGTAGGTAGGACATGTCATCCTAGTAATAATGGCCTTACTGTAGCGCTCCTGGAGCTAGAACAATCATACAGATAATAAACCAAAAAGCTGGAGTAGGGTTTTACGCATCCGTGCGGCCCGAACCTGGGTAAATCTCTCTCGTGCACTGTCGTGTTCTTCGCTAGATTTGCTCTTCGTGCGACCGTCTCTCCCTGCCGAACGTAAAGGGGTCCTTCCCTGGGTCCCATGGGTGATCGCGGATTCGTCCCCGACACTCCTTCTCATGGCCTTTGGCGGGTTTCCCTTGATTCTGAGGAGCCTTGCCGGGGCGGCTTGCTCCGCCACCCTGGCCCTTTCCGCCAGCACCATTCTGACTATTCTCTTTATCTCGCTTCTCATATTCAGCCCTCTGCTTCTTGACAAGCTGCTCAACCTGATGACACTCCTGGAGATCGTGGCCCTTGGTCCGATGGATCTTGCAATACGGGCCATCGCCTTTCCCAGCCTTCTCGGCAGCCGCGGCTTCCCGGCAGTCAGTGCACACGGCAACCTCCTTGCCGGGTATCTCAGCCTTGGCTTTCTTGCCGGTACTAGGCATGCCCGATCCCTCAATGGTCATCACTGCCTTATCCTTGCACCTTTTGTTGCGCTTCTTTCTCTTCTTCTTTTGACTGGCGGCCTCGTCATCATCTTCTGAATCGATGTCGACACCATCCTCTTCCCTGGGGAGGTTCCTCCCCTCCTCTATTCGAGCACACTTATCCACCAAAGTGTAAAGCTCCTTCATAGTCTTGGGCAATCAAACGTTCATCTTGGAATGTATCTGACGATTGCGCACGTTGGACTGGAGCGCAGCTATCACAGCTGCCGGGTGGATGTCTGGAATATTCCTGTGGACTCTGTTGAATCTCTACATGTATTTCCGCAGGCTCTCGCCTTCCTTCTGCGGGAGGAGCTGCAAGTCGCTGGGCCGCCCTGGTTCTTGATGGCCGCCCGTGAAGGCACCAACAAACTCATGGCACAGGTCAGCCCAGGTCGAAATGGAGTTCTCCGGCAGGTGCACCAGCCAAGACCTCACATTTGGCTTGAGTGCCAAAGGGAAGTAGTTGGCGAATACCTTCTCATCTCTTCCCCCGGCAGCTTGAATAGCGATGGTGTAGATGCTCAAGAACTCTGCCGGGTTCAGTCTTCCGTCATACTTCTATGGTATCTATGGCTTGAACGTGCGAGTGGACGGCCAACAGACTTGCCACAGCTCGCGGGTGAAGGCAGGGCACCCAGCCTCGAAAGGCAGGTACCCATCGTCAACGAGTGCGGGCTCGTCGACATTGGGGCCATCACGCCTGTCGGACTGGCGATGGGCGTCGCGGTATCGCTCGATGTTGACATGCACGCCTTCCCTCCGCCTGTCCTCCAGGGCTCGCCGTGAGCCTTGACGCGCTCGAGGGTCGGACGATGCCATCGAGACGTCGTCAGGTTCTTGGTCGCGCGGCTCCCGCGCCGGCTGCCGCGGATGGGACTGCACCGTAGGAGTGGCCCCATCCGCACGGCCAGCAGCATGGGCCGTTGCCGCTGCCTGGGGAGGCCGTGGCGGGCCAGCCCGCTGCGATCCTCCCGCCTCGGCGAAGCCAATCAGACTCTGAATGGTGGCTCTCCACTCATCCATCTGATCAGCTGCCGGCGGAAATTTCAACAGTAGCTGAGCCCGCGCCATGGCCTCCGAAGCGGTGCTTGGCATGGATGTCGATGAAGACCGTAACATCGCCCAGCTCCTGACGGTGACGGTAGCGGCCGCGTTGTGCTCTCGTCGTCGTGAGCCAGCCGCCTGGATGGCGTGTGGACGAGGTGGAGGAACTTGAGGGCCAGCGGCTACGTTTGGCGTAGCGGCTGGCTCGACTCATTCCGGGGGTGGCGTATGTTCTACGGCCGCTCCTGCGGCGGGAGCGGTCGGGGAGTTGTGATTCCCCCCGGGGGGGTGCAGATGGAATGATATCTCCTCCCGTACCTTGTGGGGCGTGGCCGCTGGAATGTAGTTGGTGATGTGCTTCTCCGGTGCCTCCTGCTCCTGCTTCAGCCGTAGGGGAGGTGGTAGCGACCACGCCCGCGCCAACCACGTCCTCCCGCAGCATCCGGACTTCCAGGCGTCCCCGTAGCTCCCGCGGCGTCGGCGGGCGCATGCGGCGGGGCCTTCGAGGTGGATGGATGAGCTGCAGCGCCGGTGCTATCAAAGAAATACTTAAGTCAAAGATCTGAGGATCAGCAGATAGGAAGAGCTGGAATCCGAAAGCCAGCCTCCCTGGCAAGATCTTGCCGGGGTGGCCTGCGAAGCCTGGCAAGATTTCACGCCCGGCAAGATTCGGCGCCTAGCAAGATTCGGCCCCCGGCAAGATTCTGCTACTGTGCCACCGCTTCGATACAGCAACAAGCCCGACATTCTGGTCCTTCTCTGGATGCGTGGCAACGCGCTAGTGGAGGAGAGCTTAAGCGGTGCTGAGGGGATGGCCCCTTTTTCCATCCCCAAGAAAGTGAGGACACCTAAACGGACACCTCACGGTGCATTAAATGCGTTCGTCCTAATCCATCAGTGGTTAGGTATGATAATCCTGTAGCTACTTTACACCTCAATGTACGTACATTTTGCCACTCTGGTGACCCCTTTGAGCATATAAAAGGAGGCCCAAGGCAACTGCTACAGGGGAGGAAGATCTTCTGGCCCATTCTGCATGCGTAGCTGCTCTTTGAATGTACTATTCATCGCAAGCGCTCCTGGAGCCTGGGCTCAAGAACACTCATAATAAAATAAGGCAGGAGTAGGGTTTTACGCTGACTAGCGTCCCGAACTTGGGTAAAATCGCCCCGCGTCGATCATTGGTTCTGCTCTTTGTGCATACCTCTCTCCCTGGCGAATCGTAAAGGGGTCCCTTGGGGTCCCATAGGTGTCGCACGCCGACATCTTTGGCGCGCCAGGTAGGGGGAAGAAGGTTGTGCGAACCTGATCCAGTGATCGGTGCCTTAGTTTCTTCATCATCTTCATCATCATGCCACCTAAGAAGAAGAGTGCCGCAACGGCGCAACCATCTACATCCGTTTTGCCTGCGCCCACGCGTACGGGCGACGGTGTAGATGCAGAAGGAAGAGGGTTAGAGCCTCCACGGCGTTCCGGTGATCCCAGCCAAGCGAGCTGCATCGTTCGCAGCGGCAGCGGCAACCCACACGCCGCTGGATCCATAGATGGAGCTGTGCTGCCCATGGGTGGTGCAACGAATTCCAGAGATCGGAAGACGTCTCCTAGGACTCCCTCGCCGGCACAAGCGTCATGACCTACCCAAGTCGTGCGCGATGAGCAGCGCCATGGCGCTGGTGGTTCAGGGCGTCCCCATTAAAGGACTTCTGTGCATCGATCCCAAGGTGCGCAGGCCCAGGATGCACATCAAACTGCTGGCGGAAGTGGCGCGCGGTCGTGTGATCGTGACGGTGCTCCTTCTCACATAGTTAGGAGTCAGAGCACCTCGCATACTTCGCACCTGTCGCCGCCACCTACGCCAGCGGAAGCTTTGGCGCGTGCGTAGCTGCTCCTCGATTTTCCTCCTGCTCCGGAGAAGATGGAGGAGTGGCGAGCTACTATCCAGAGTCTCATTGGCTTCGCCAACAAGGATGGGCCGCAGGAGGCAGGGCCCTCACAATGGCGGTCCATCGATCCGGCGCGAGCCGATATGGCGAAAACCGGAGGTGGTGCGACCACGGTGCACTCCCCTCCATGACACCAGCGGCGGTTGACAACCCGGCGGACTGATGGCCGTGATGATGACTCCACGGCGTTGTCCGATCCGCGGATGCGCCGCGATCAATGGCAGGTTCTCCAGGAACGAAGCAAAGAGGACGCTCAAACTACCATCGAGCGGTGACGGGAAGCGTGCTATCAATCTGATAAGTGCGCAGGGCCCGCTGTTGACGAGCCTGCGCCAGGGGACACAGGCGACTTACCTTATGAGGTAGGTACTCCAGCGTTTACCCGTGAGCTGCGGCAAGTCCAGTGGCCCAATTCCCGAACCTTCAAGCCAGAGGTCCCGAAGAAATATGACGGCAAGACTCACCCCTCGGAGTTCCTGAGAATCTACACCATTGCGGTGCAAGCTGCCGGGGGCCGAGACGACAAGATACTTGCCAACTACTTCCCGTTGGTGCTCAAACCCAACGTTAGGTCGTGGTTGATGCATCTGCCGGAGAATTCTATTTCTTCTTGGTCAGATCTGTGCCATCAGTTTGTTGGCGCCTTTGTTGGAGGCCACCAAGCTCCTGGCCAAGAGAGTGATTTGCATATCATCCCTCAGAAGGAGGGCGAATCCCTGCGCAAGTTTATCCAGAGGTTTAGCCGGGTGCAGTACAATATTCCTGATGTTCACCCTACCGCTGTTGTTAGCGCGTTTCATCAGAACATGCGCAACTGCAAAATGCGTGAAGAGCTGGCGATGAACAAGGTCAGGAGTATTGCCGAGCTTTACACTTTGGCCGACAAGTGCGCTCGAGTTGAAGAAGGGAGGAAACTCCCTGGCGAGGCTGTTGGTGGAGGGGGCGAATCAGAAGATGAAGACGCTGCAACCCCGCCAAGGAAAGGCCGGCGGCGGAACAAGAAGCGCAGAGGCAAGGCCGTGCTTGCTGTCGAGGAATCCGGCAACCCTAGCGCCGCCAACAAGGGCAAGGTTGATGACCCCGGCAAGGAACTTGCCGGGTGCGCCTCCTGCTAGGCCTTGGCGGCTGCCGACAAGTCGGAAAGCTCCGACAAGCAGTATTGCAAGATCCATCGCACCAAGGGCCACGATCTCCAAAACTGCCGGCAAGTTGAGCAGCTTGTCGAGAAGCAGAGAGCTGAGTATGAAAAGCAAGACAAGGAGAAGGCCCAAGACGGTGCTGAGGGGTCCGGCAAGAAGCGCGGTGGCCGAGGGGGTCGCCGCGGCAAGGCCAAGCAACAGAGGGAGAGGCCCGCTCGAGGCCGTGACAAAGAAGAAGGCGATGATGATGAAGAAGATGATGAGTCCAGTGAGCAAGAATTTTAGAAAGCTATGGAGGCCATGTGTATCGACGAGGGCGCCTCGTTGCATTCTTCCCACCGTCGACTTAAACAGTGGGTGCGAGAGGTTAATGCAACAGAGCCATCACTAGACGCATGTAAGCCCCTGAAGTGGTCCAACACGCCTATCATTTTCGACGCCGAGGATCACCCTGATCGCACAACTGCGGTCGGGTGCTTGCCATTGTTGGTTTCACCGACAATCCGCAACCTCAAGGTGACGAAAATGCTAGTTGACGGTGGGGCCGGACTGAACCTAATTTCGCCAAATGTGCTCAAGAGGCTCCAAATTCCTGATGAAGATCTCGAGGAAATGGGCACGTTTCAAGTGGTCAATCCAGGAAGAACCCAGCCAAAGGGCAAGATTACGCTACCGGTGACATTTGGTAGCGAGCTCAACTACAGGACAGAGAAGGTAGTGTTTGATGTCGCCAAGATCCCTATGTCATACAATCGGATCCTTGGTCGCCCAGCGCTGGATAAGTTCATGGCGGCATCACACTACGCGTATAATGTGCTGAAAACATGCCCGGGCCGTTGAGTGTCATCACTATCCACTCTGATAAAAAGGATGCGCTCATTTGTGCCGACCCACTCTACTGGGAAGTAGTTGCAGCACCTGCCGTCAAGGCATCTGCTCCTGCCGCTGGAACTCCCTGGGGGAAGAAGAAGACTAGCAAGAATCTTGGCGCGAACTCCGGCAAGCGCACCTCCTCAGAGTGCTGCGCTTCCGTTGAGGACGCACCAGAGAGTTCCACCGGCAAGAACAAGAAATCCAAGGCTGCTCCACCAGAGACCAAGAAGGTGCCCGTCAGGGAGGACGGAACGGGAGGAACTTTCACCATAAGTTCCACCCTAGATGACAAATAGGAAAGCGCGCTCATTGCCTTCCTGCGGGCGAATGTCGACGTGTTTGCATGGCAACCGTCTGACATCCCCGGTCCCAGGGAGGTAATTGAGCACCACCTTGCTGTCTGTCCTCACGCACGGCCCGTCAAGCAGAGGGTCAGGAAGCAAGCCTTGGAGCGGCAAGAATTTATTGCCAAAGAAATCAGGAAGCTAGAAGCAGCAGGATTGGTCAGAGGAGTGCTTCACCCAA
Organism: Thinopyrum elongatum; assembly: GCA_011799875.1. Classification (NCBI taxonomy): domain Eukaryota; kingdom Viridiplantae; phylum Streptophyta; class Magnoliopsida; order Poales; family Poaceae; genus Thinopyrum; species Thinopyrum elongatum. The sequence goes on along the minus strand of CM022300.1, from coordinate 249,407,104 downwards.
AGTGGTTGGCTAATCCGGTTGTAGTGCGCAAGGCGAATGGGAAATGGAGGCTGTGTATTGATTATACAGACATCAATAAAGCCTATCCAAATTGTGGACTCCACTGCTGGTTGTGACCTACTGTTGTTCCTTGATGCCTATTCAGGGTACCATCAGATCTTCATGGCAAAAGAAGATGAAGAAAAGACCGCATTTATCACCCCATGTGGTATGTATTGTTTTATACGAATGCCTTTCGGGTTGAAAAGTGCTGGTTCTACATTTGCGAGAGCGGTCCAAATTGGTTTTGAGCCTTAGCTCCATAGAAATATGGAGGCATATATGGATGATATAGTGGTCAAAACCATGGACAAAGCGACGCTCATACAAGATCTAGAAGAGACATTTGCAAATCTGCGCAAGATCAATTTAAATCTCAATCCTGAGAAGTGCGTGTTTGGTGTTCCTTCCGGCAAGCTTCTCGGATTCTTTGTATCTCAACGGGGAATCGAAGCGAACCCCGACAAGATCAAAGCTATTGAGCAGATCAAAGCGCCAAGACGCGTCAAGGATGTGCGTCGTCTTGCCGGTTGTGTTGCTGCCCTAAGCAGGTTTATTTCCAAATCTGCTGAGCACGCCTTGCCCTTTTTTAAAATCTTGAAGAAGGCAGGTCAAATGAAATGGACTCCGAAGGCGGAGGCTGCGCTGCAAGATTTGAAGAAATACCTTTCTTCTCCGCAAACACTAGTCGCACCTAAGCCACAAGAGCCGTTGCTGCTATATTTGGCAGCGACAAATCAAGTGGTTAGTGCTGCGTTAGTGGCACAGAGAGAAGCTGATGAGGAGGCAATACCAGTGGCAGGACCGCCAAGTGACGCGGCAGGATCTTCCCCGGCAAGGGTTGATCCCGGCAAGACAGGATCTGCGCAGTCAGAAGGACCAGTGCAAAAGAAAAAGGTGGTGAAGCGCCCAGTTTATTTTGTTAGCTCCCTCTTGCAGGGAGCTAGTTCAAGATACTCTGGTGTGCAGAAGTTGCTCTTCGGCCTCCTTATGGCCTCGAGAAGCTGCGCCTTTATTTTCAAGCACATGAAATCACCGTCGTCACTCGCTTTCCGTTGCAACGGATTTTGCGAAATCCAGAGGCAACCGGCAGGATTGTGGAGTGGGCGTTGGAGTTGTCAAGCTTTGGTCTCAAGTTTGAAAGTACTTCAACAGTTCAGAGCAGGGCTTTGGCAGAGTTCGTTGCGGAATGGACCCCAACGCTAGACGAAGAAGTTCAAGAAATGACTCTCCCCGGCAAGGAAATTGATCGAGAATGGGTTATGTACTTTGACGGGGCTTTCTCGCTGCAAGGCGCCGGTGCTGGCGTGCTGCTTGTCGCACCCACCGGAGAGCACCTCAAGTATGTAATCCAGATGCATTTTCCCCAGGAGAGTTCGACAAACAACACTGCGGAGTACGAGGGGCTGCTTGCCGGTCTCAGGATCGCGGCGGACCTTGGTATCAAGAAGCTCGTCATCAGAGGCGATTCGCAGCTTGTTGTCAGGCAAGTTAACAAGAATTATCAGAGTCCATTGATGCAAGCCTATGTGGATGAAGTGAGAAAAATGGAAGAGCGCTTTGATGGTCTGCAAATGAAGCACATTCCTCGTGCCGAGAACAGTATTGCCGACGACCTGTCAAAGCACGCTGCCATCAAGTTACCTGTGGAACCAGGAACTTTTGTGCTCCGTTTGACTCAACCATCTGTGGCGCCATCAATGAGACAAGAAAAGAGAAGAAAGTTGAATTCTGGACAGTACTTTCTGGCAGAGCTCCCTGGAGCCGCCGGCAAGGAACTTGCCGGGATCAGCAACAAACCTGCCGGGGAACGACAGGCTCCGGCGGAACCTCGCGCTTTCGCTGTCGAGACAAATGTTCCCCTGGCGGAAGAGATGCCTTTAGTCCTAGCTATCAAGCCCCAGGCTCCAGCATGGGCACAACACATTGTCCATTTCCTTTAGACAGGAGAACTCCCTGAGGAACAGGAAGAAGCAGAAAAAGTAGCTCGTCGGTCTGTTATGTACAAGTTCGTCGATGACGTCCTGTACAGAAAGAGACCAAACGGTGTGAAATTGAGGTGCATTCCTCGGGAGGATGGACTAGAGCTGTTGGCGGAGATACATGGAGGCATATGTGGCTCTCACATAGGATCAAGAGCACTTGTCGGGAAAGCATTCCAGCAAGGTTTCTTTTGGCCCACCGCTCTCCAGGATGCAACTGCACTAGTAACCAAGTGTGAAGCGTGCCAGTTTCATTCGAAGAAATCACATCAGCCAGCTCAAGCTCTTCAGACGATCCCTCTCTCCTGGCCATTTTTGGTCTGGGGGCTCAACATATTGGGCCCCTTCCCCCGTGCTACCGGGGGCTTTGAGTACTTGTACATTGCAATCGACAAGTTCACAAAGTGGCCGGAGGTGGAAGCGGTGAGGAAGGTGACAGCACAATCAGCCGTCAGGTTCTTTAAAGGAATAGTTTGCCATTTCGGTGTACCCAACAGGATCATCACCGACAATGGTACGCAATTCACAAGTCGCACCTTCATGCAGTACGTCCAAGACCTTGGCGGCAAAATTTGTTTTGCCTCTGTTGCTCACCCGAGAAGTAACGGCCAAGCGGAGAGGGCTAATGCTGAAGTGCTGCGCGGTCTCAGGACCAGAACCTTTGGCAGGCTGAGAAAGTGTGGAAGACGCTGGATTGACGAGTTGCCGGCGGTTCTTTGGTCAATCAGAACGACACCAAATCGAGCCACTGGCCAGACACCCTTCGCTCTGGTCTACGGAGCGGAAGCAGTTCTCCCCACGGAACTCATATACGGATCACCTCGAGTGCTCGCTTATGATGAGCTTGAGCAAGAGCAACTGCGGCAATATGACGCTGTGCTCCTTGAGGAGAATCGTCTTCAGGCTGCTGTGCGAGCTGCACGCTACCAGCAAGCTTTGCGTCGCTACCAGCAAGCTTTGCATCGCTACCATAGCCGCAAAGTTCATGCCCGAAGCCTTGAGGAAGGCGACCTTGTTCTTCGACAGATTCAGTCCGCCAAGAATTCAAAAAAGTTGACGCCGAAGTGGGAAGGCCCTTATCGGGTAGTACGAGTCACCAGGCCCGGCGCTGTCCGCCTGGAGACCGAAGATGGCGTTCCAGTGAGCAACTCCTAGAATATCGAACATCTTCGCAAGTTCTACCCATAAGGCGCGGTTGCCGGGGGATCCCAGCAGCCACCTTTTTGTACAAGTCTTGCCGGCAAGGCATGTAATCCTTTGTACAAAGCCAGGCGCAGACCCTGAGCCCAGATGAATAAGTTTAAGTGTTGTGCATTTCCTTGTCAATTTCCATGTTCATATATATATATGCATGCTTATCTAAGATGTTGTATGACACTTGTTCCCGGTAAGCTCTAACGAACCGCCAAGGTTCCATATCTTCATTTTCTCTTCTTTCTTTTTCTCAAAAGACAGAAGGATTCCTCGCGTGCACGTTTGCCGGGGGGGGAGGGGAGGAGGATATGAGTACCAGTTGGCGACGTAAAGAATTGACGCCTTAACGGAGGAAGAACAAGGACAGAAAGCTAAGTTCTAAAACTTAAAGCAAGTTTCCTTTATTACAAAGTTTTTTCCTTAGACAATTTCAACTTTTGTATGGAAAACCTGCACGCGAAGGAACCTTTGTCATAATCGGTTGCCCCCTTATTTTGTTTGGAGTCCGCTCAATAATTTAAGTGGCTGCACTGAGAACGCCAAGGTGCCTTGCCGGCCGCTGCACCTCCAGCAGGCTGCTGAAGTCCCGCACCCAGCGCTCGCGGCAGGTTGCGCGCCGGCAAGTTTTCAGTAAGCGTAGGGTATATTCCATACACAGAGGAATCAGACAAGGGAAATAGCATGCATATACCCAAACATACACAAGTTATATTACATCAATAAGTTGCCGCGGATCTAACATAAGAATTGGTTGTCTTTTGGCATGGAATGGCGGCGACAAGGGAAAATGGGGCAGCTAGTCCCTGCGTCGGCCCTCGATCCTCTTGATTGAATCTACTTTCTCAAGGATGGGCACGACAAGCTCCTCAAGTGACCTGAGATCTACATCCTTCGGCAAGTGGTCGAGCACGTTGGTGAGATCAATGCCAGGGTTATTATATACCACCTTGACGAGTACCTTGCGGAGGACGGCCCGGCAAAGTTTGCGGGATTCATTGGCCAGTTGGGTCGCTCGGTTGGACTGTAGCAGCTTCAGAGCGTCAACGATGCTTTTGAAGAACATGGTCAACCTGGCGCTTGAAGATATCCTTTCTTCGGTGGAATACCTGAAGTTTTACAGGCCATCCTGCCCCATGGTTGACAACTATGCAGTGAGCCTCTCCGCGGCGTCGACAAGGCGATCAGTCCAGATTTTCACTCCCTTTTCATAGTCAATTTGGGCGGTGGCGGCGCTCTTAAGCAAGTTCCTTTCTTCCTGAAGATCTCTGCTTAGGGCCTTCTCGCGGGCCCTGCCGTCCTTGAGGGACTTCTCTAGCGTGGTCAGCTTTAGCTTCAGATCGGCAATGGCATCATTGGCTGAAGTGAGCTGTTTGGTCTTGTCGGACATGGCAACTTGCATCTCCGCCAGGCTGTGGAGAGTTTTCTCGCTGTCCCCTTTGAGTGTCGAGAGCTCCTTGCCGTGCTCTTCAAGATCCACCTCCAGCTTCTTCACTTTGTCGCTCAGCTCATTCCTGGCAGCCTCTGCAGCCTCGGCAGCATCGACGGCCTCCTTGAGCTTGCCGGCGTGATCTACAGTTAGAGCTTCGAGCGCCTCCTTGTGCTTTTGCTCCAGCTCCTGGATCCGCTGTGCGACGAGCTTATCGACCTCCTCATCTTTGCCGCGAAGCTTGGCGACGAGTGCCTGCTCACGTGCGACAAGATCTTCCTCATGGGCGTCAAGTGCAATGCGACGCTCCGTCAGGAGAGCATCCTCAGCGGCAGTTCTTTGTGTAGCTTCTTCCTGCGTTTTCACCAGGTCAGATTGTTTCAAGAGGATCTCTGTCCAGTTTTGGCTCACTTGTTCCCGGCTGGCAGTCAACTCTTGAAGGGCCTCGGCGTACAAGACTTGCATTTGTTCGACGCGCTTCTGAAAATCTGCTTCGGCTGCCTCGACAACTGCCATTCTGGAATCTGCTTCTCTTTCCGAGCATGGTGGAGTGCTTGGAGCTTGCGGAAATTTTCACCCATGGCCTGGAGGAGCTGATCCTCTTCAGATTTGCCACTGCTGGAGCTTGGATCATCAACAATCTCGAGCCCAGCACCGGCGATGATTTCTTCATCAAAGACTTCCCCTCTGGTCAACGTTTCAATGTTTGCCGTGCCCGGCAAGTTGATGAATAGGTTGTCGTCGACCCTGAGATACTTGCTTGATGAGGGGGCTTCGGACGTCGATGGTTGGTCCTCGACATTCGTCTCGCCGGTGGCTGGGGGCTCTGTGGCTGATGTAGCGCCTGGCGCTCCTACGGCAGGAATGCCGTTAGTACGGTCATCAGTTTCCTCGCCGGCCCTCTCGGCAGATTCCTTGACGGCTTCCTCGGCAACAGTTTCGCCGACCTTGGCGGTGGCGTCTTTGGCAGCCTCACTAGCGGCGATCCTGTCAGCTTCGGCGGTGGCGTCTTTGGCGGTCTCTTCGATGACAACGTCGACATCCATGTGTTCCATCACAGGGAATTCTGGAGGACGAAGGAAGGAAATCAAATAAGATTAAGATTGAAATCCAAGGAGACAAAAAGAAAGAAAGATAAAGAAAAGGATAGCAAGTGCTCTAAGGTAAACAGTTACCTGTGTCGAGTTGTTGAGAGGTGGCCTCGCCCCTCCCGGCAGTGTTTGTTGCCGGGGAAATGTTGCTGGTATCCATGTATAACGGCCATTCCTCAACCAAGATAGCCTCGTCAGTGGTAACTCTTGCCGGAGATGCGCTTGTGGGCGGCACGGTAGACGAAGGTGGCACGACGGGGGCGGTTTCCACCTCTCCCTGTTGCTGTTCTTCTCCTGCAAGCCCAAAAATGTCAGCGGCAAGGGTAAAAACCTCAGCGCACGTCGGCAGAAAATGAGTGGAGAACTCACGCTAGGGGCTGCGCTGGGGGCTGCATTGAGGGCTGAGCTCCGGGCTGATGACGACAATTTCTGGCGCGCTCATAGAGCCAGCCGGGGGCTCGTCGCCCGTGGAAGTTAGCAACCTCTTCGTCGCCCTTTCCGCCAAGGTTTCTGCATCATTGCGGAGACAAGGCAAAACAAGGCTATGAGATTACTCCAAGATTTGGAAGATAAAGGCTATGACAGGACACTTACTCTTCCTCTTCTTGTTCCGGGCTAAAGCCGGAGATGTCGAAATCGACCTCCGGTGTCGTGTTTGTGTGAGGTGGCGGAGGAGGGGTCCTGGGTCGCTTGGCTGTAGCAGGCGCAGGAGGTTGACGTGGTTCCGCCACCTCAGCCTCTGGTGTGGCTGTGTGAGACGCCCCTGCCGCCTCAGCAGTTGCCGCAGGTGCGGGTCTCGCGCGCCGCGCAGGTAGCTGACAGACTCCTTGCCGCGGCGCAGTCTTGCCGGCCGCCTTCTTGCCGGGAGCCTCGCTGCTCGACGAAGGTTGGCTTGCCGGGATGCCAGAAGCGGCCTTTCGAAGAACGCGATTGGTCTTCTTCAGGGCTGGGGGCTCCTCCTGCGGCTCTTCTTCGGCTGTGTCCTCGTCGGACGAGCCCTCAGCGGCCGCGCTGCTCTGTTCCCCGGCAGCCTCAGCCTCCACGGCAGGTTCTTCTTCCATCACAACCTCTGCTTCACTGGTTTCCCATTCTGTGAAACCAAAGCTGCCGGCCTCCGCGGCAAGATTCGTTTCCTCCACCCTAGAGGCAATATATGCCACTTCTTCATCAGTGGTGGCGCGAATGAGATCCGTTTCTTCCCGGACGGCCCTCTCCGACAAGTTGTCGAAGAACTTTTGTGCTTCCTGTTCGGTTGGCTCGGCCCAAGTCGCGTCAAGACCATGGGCGTTGAACATTGGCATGAAGGCAATGATCGACCCCAGCGTGGAGTTGTTGCACAAAGGAACAATTCTTGCTGGCAACCGGTGTTTGTCATCACACTGGAATAGCTTGTGGCGAAGAGCGCCGAGCTGCATGGGCGTCAGATTGTTGTTCAATCCCGGGCGCAGCCTCATGATATCCGCTGCGTTCCAATACTCCCAAGCTAGTCTTCCCCTGCTCTGTAGGGGGGCGATGCAGTGGCGGAGGAAATCGAAGCCGATCATCTCCATTGTAAGCTCGGCATCTTTCAGGCGAAGGATCCTGGTAGTGGTGATTGTGAGCCTCTCGTCCTCCGCGGCGAGATCGCTCCAGTCACTGCCGCGGACCGCCTTCTGCCGATGAGGCGAACAGAACGGATGGGGATCTGATTCCTTGATCCAGCACCACTCAGACCGCCATTCGTCCCACTTCTCGCGTTGAACTCCATCCGGGTATATCTCCTTATTCCAAGCTCGTGGGATCCAGGCGATAGAACCGGAAAGGGCCTCCCCCTTTTGGATGCGAGGGATAAAATAATGGTGGAAAAGGGCGGTGTTGGGAACTACTCCGACAAAGTTTTCGCAAAGATGAGCGAAGATGGACATGCACATTACGGCGTTCGGTGTGAAATCAAGAAGGTGGAAGCCGTATGTGTACATAATATCGTTGAAGAAATCAGAGAATGGGGGACAGAGTCCGCAATAGAAGTAAGCGATGAAGAAAAGATATCTGTCAGGGCCGCCCTTGGAACAAGAACCTGGAATTACGCGCGTTGCGGGATGAGCTTGTGTCCCTTCACCCACATGCACTAGTATCGGTTCTTCAAAGCCCTCGCATCGAGCGTCGGAGCGAAGACGACGAACTTCTTTCGCATCTTCACCAGTTCGCTCTCCGGGACATCGGCCTTTGTCTCCTTGCTCTTGCCTTTGGCCTTGCTAGCCTTGGGCAGCATGGCGACTGCGAGAGCGGAGGCTGAGGATCGAGCGGGTACGAAAGCAAAGAGCGGATGGGGAGAAGCCTGGCTCTGAGCTCGGGAAGGGAAGATAATGGCGGAGGCCAGATTGAGAAGAAGAGGGGGTAAATAGGCTGTGCCTCTGCAGTTTCCCTTTTTTATGGGGAAGGTGCGAGGCTGCCTCTTTTACTCCCCAATGTGAATACGCCTCTGCAGGCATGTTACAGTTGCAGCCTTTCGACGCACGCTTCCCACGTCGCGCATTCAGCGCGCATAGTGGGGGGCACAGTAAGCGGGATATTTACGAGCAGTTAATTCCCTACCACGTGTGCCCGTGCACTGTTTGGGCCTAGCCCAACAACGCCTCGCACTCGTGTGTGGCCTATGCCCGGGGGCTCCTGTCGGTGTACTAAGTATTGGGCCATTAGTACCCCGTACTTGTGCATGGGCAGTTGTAGCCATACTCGCGGCAAGGCTTGTCGGGGAACAGTTCGAGGTTGACTCAGGCTGTCGAAGAAATACTCAAGTCAAAGATCTGAGGATCAGCAGATAGGAAGAGCTGGAATCCGAAAGCCAGCCTCCCCGGCAAGATCTTGCCGGGGTGGCCTGCGAAGCCCGGCAAGATTTCACGCCCGGCAAGATTCGGCGCCCGGCAAGATTCTGCTACTGTGCCATCGCTTCGATACAGCAACAAGCCCGACATTCTGGTCCTTCTCTGGATGCGTGGCAATGCGCCAGTGGAGGAGAGCTTAAGCGGTGCTGATGGGATGGCCCCTTTTTCCATCCCCAAGAAAGTGAGGACACCTAAACGGACACCTCACGGTGCATTAAATGCATTCGTCCTAATCCTTCTGTGGTTAGGTATGATAATCCTGTAGCTACTTTACACCTCAATGTATGTACATTTTGCCACTGTGGTGACCCCTTTGAGCATATAAAAGGAGGCCCAAGGCAACTGCTACAGGGGAGGAAGATCTTCTGGCCCATTCTGCATGTGTAGCTGCTCTTTGAACGTACTGTTCATCACAAGCGCTCCTGGAGCCTGGGCTCAAGAACACTCATAATAAAACAAGGCAGGAGTAGGGTTTTACGCTGATTAGCGGCCCGAACCTGGGTAAAATCGCCCCGCGTCGATCGTTGGTTCTGCTCTTTGTGCATACCTCTCTCCCTGCCGAATCGTAAAGGGGTCCCTTGGGGTCCCATAGGTGTTGCACGCCGACAGGCGGTGAAGCCTTGGGGGGGTGTTTTGCCTTCGTATGCCCTGGCAAGCCTGCCGGGGCAGTCTTGAGGCTTGCTTCTGTGGCAACCTTGACCTCATCAGGCTCTCGTGCCCGGCAAGGGAGGTTTTCCCTTAGCGGTGTCTTGCTTCTTGGCTTGACTTGGTCTTCTCAACCTGCCCTTTGATTCCTCAAAGAGCCTATCTCTTTACCTTGGCCTTGTATTGGATGTTGCAATCTTGATCTTGGGCTTGTGCACGGTCTGGGCAACAGACATAGGGTTTGTTGCACCGACAGCTGTGCTCTAGATGCCTATAATGGGGTCACCGCAAGATACAATGCCATAACAGAATAATTTGCATTAATTGCTCGGCCCCTGATCACACGGCTTTTGACTGCCCGTATATGCTAAGTCCCATGCTGTTACTGGGAAAGAACCAACCCAAACAAATCCCACCAACACAGCCGGATTTTCTGTACCTTCCTCTGCCCCACGGTGACCAAATTGTGTACCCAAACCAACCATCAGATGCAATGCATGTGGAGCCTACGGCCACGTGGCGAAATCCTGCCGCAAGAGGCTATTTTCCAAACAATGGAAATGGGTACCGAAGGCAACCCAGCCGTCCCTCTCCATCACTCACACCCCTCATGCTACGTCTTCCACCTCGAAAACACAACAGCCCCCACCCTGCTCTGTCCCATTGCCCCTGTCACCATCCACCCCCGCTTGCTCTGTGTCCATGGCGAACTACCCCCTAAATCCTATGCCATTCCTTCCGCTGGGCTTCGCCGTCGAGCCGGGGCCAACCGACCATCTGGTGCATAGTAGCTTGGTGGTTGGACCCATCCCCCCGCTCAATCATGATTTACTGGCAATCGCGGAGACCAGCCACTATGTTCCCCTGCATCGAAGAACTACCATCCGCAACATGATTGTAGGTTTGCTGCATGAATCTCAGCTCTTTACTACTGAAGTCAGTGATCATCCCCTTGGCATTGGTATATTTGGATTTGTGGACTCTTTTATGCGTGACACTGCCATTGCCACCCCAATTGAACTGGAAGAGTAAGATCTGCTAGTCACCTTTGTTCCTCACAATGAAGCCCTTAACAGACGCACCACTTCTTTTGGGCCTGAAATTTTGTTGATGTTCTTCGACTTTCCTTATGATTATCAGACAGACTACTATATCAATAAAGCTTTTGGGGGGTTATGGATCTCTGGTTTCATGGTACAATCCGAGGCAAAACCGACGTTTTCTGCTGCTTAAGGCTCGTGTGATTCGACTGTGTTTGATCCCGAAGAGCTTTGTTGTGTGGCAGCTTGGAGGTGCTCATGACTGCTGGACGATACAAGTCACCATCCTCCGTAGCAACGATTGGAATGACCTCCTCCCTGAAGTGCCACCGGCTGGTGAAGAACCTCCCCCTCCTGATGGCAACCCCCACCCGTAATTCGAGCTGGGGCTTATGGCCGAACAACTTTACCAGCAACAAGTGCATAACTGGTTGGTTCAGAACGCTGCTCCTCCCGCTGCCAACAATGGTGATCACACTGGTAATCAGATTCAAGCTGCTGCTGGATGGGGGACCTGGCCGAAGGTACATGCGCCACCGCTCCCTCCACTTCCACCCCATCTAGTCAACTATCAATCCTGGCTTGCAGCTCAAGGGCTGACTGTTCAACACGGTATAGTGCTTGAAAATAACATAACTGACAATGCCTTTCAAGCTTGGAATGACTCGATCACGGTCTCTGATGACTCCAGCTCCAAGCAGTCGGCCATGCTCATTTTCCCTATTCAAGATGATGCTGTTGACGCCAGTCTCCGGAATGCTGAATCCCTCACTGTCACCGTGGCTGTCCACAGTCAGGGCATGCAGTTTGGATTATTTGCTCAGGGAAATGAACTGTTGTCTGTTCTTTTGGAGAATCCTATCCCACGTCAGCAACTCAACAACTTCTTGCTTCAGGCGATCCGTCCGATTCTTGCAACATTTGGGCCCAGGAGTGCTATTTATAGGCTTCAGACCCCCGCTGCAGAGATCTCTGTCCTGATTACTGCTGATTCTGAAGGGGTTCAATTCTCTCAACACCAAACACCCAGACTGCACCCTCCTCAGTGATCATTGAAGAACTGTGTAATGACAGTGTGGGCACATTGCAGTCAGATGTGGTTCCCTTGCCTACTGTTGATGAGAGTGCCAATGCTGTTGATGAGAGTGCCAACCTTTCTGCTGAAGACACACTGCCACAACAGACTTCTGAACCTTTGCTGACTGCTCCTCCTGCAAACATACTGCCAGTTGAGATACAAGGTGATCTGAACATTAATACCACCAGTCTGGCTCCCGCCTCCTCTGGACAGTTGGTGTCTCATGGACGATGCGCTAAGGCCTCTGCTCCCATTTCCACCATTGAAGTGAGGCGCAGCACTCGTACCAACAAGTACGATGGTTTTCGTGTTCCGCAGGTATCTGACACCCGCAAAGCTAGCTGCAAGGTCAAGCCGCGTCTGATCCCCTTGGTTGGATCCTCCTCGATTGATACTCCCGGGACATCTGCTGAAATACCACCTCCCACTCCCATCCATGTTCTTCAGAATATTGGCATCAACAAGTGTGCTATACTTGAAGAAGAACTGTCTACTGAAGCTCTGATGGCGATGCCTCCCAATGACACTGCTTCAACTACAGGTACTCCTCCTATGGAAGCACAGGACCGGGACTCCGTTCGTCTTGCCTATATCTCTCTATTTTTTTCATGCCACTTTTGTGTTGCTAGAACGTTTTATCCTGGAACATCAAAGGTTTAAATTCTGAAAAGAAACAACTAGCTTTGAATAACGCTATCCTCTCCAGTGGTTGTTCGATCGTTTGTCTACAGGAGACTAAAAAGACAGATGTTGTTCTTGCTTTTCTTAAAACCTGTTGCCCTCGACAATTCGATCGTTTTGCTTTTGTCCCCTCGCAAGGCTCCTCTGGTGGCCTCCTTACCATTTGGAAGAGCTCGATATTTGTTGGGTCTGTCACCTTCTCAGATACTTTTGCCCTAGTAATCAATTTTGTCAGTACGCAATCCACGCAAACTTGGATGTTAGCCAATATTTACGGACCATGCACTGGAGATGATCGAATCACGTACACGAACTGGCTTTACGATGTGCAAATCCTAAGTACACAAGACTGGCTTTTGTTAGGTGACTTTAACTACATTCGTGCGCCCGACAACCGTAATAAACCAGGGGGTAACATGCAAGATATGCTCACTTTCAATGATATTATACGCAAGCAGAACCTCATCGAGCTGCCTGTCTAAGGCCGTGCCTACACGTGGAGTAACATGCAGGATGATCCACTCCTCAAACAATTAGATTGGTTCCTCACATCCCACCACTGGACGACAGTGTATCCCAAAACCTTGGTTAAACCTCTTGGCAAGCCAGTCTCTGATAATATACCTTGTGTGGTCTCCATTGAAACCAAGATACCATGAAGTAAATTATTCAGGTTTGAATCATACTGGATTCTTCACCCAGGCTTCATGGACATCGTCCAAGATGTTTGGAACAGACCCGTGCATGCTTGCAATGCAGCCACCGTTCTTTGCCGCAAGTTTAAAGCCCTTAGATATGCCCTAAAACATTGGAGCAAGAATATTTCTCGTCTCACTGTGGCAATTGACAACTGCAATACAGCACTGGCGGATTTGGATGAGCTTGAGAACAGCAGGAACCTATCAACCCCTGAGGCCAACTTCCGGAGAATCCTAAAAAATAACTTGCTTCGTCTCCTTAAATATCAAAAGCTTTACTGGAAGAAGTGATGCACAATCCGTTGGATCATATTTGGAGACGAGAACACCAAATTCTTTCAAGCTTGTGCCACAAAATGATATTGAAAGAACAACATTGCCAGCTTCCGGGATGATGATGGGAATCTTGTGGAGGATCACCCTGGAAAAGAAGCTCTTCTATTTCAGACATATACAAACCGCCTAGGTTCAACCTCACTCTCTAATATGAAGTTTGACCTCCCAACGATCATCAAATAGGACAGCAGTCTAGATCAGCTGACTACCCCCTTTACACACACTGGGATCAATGCTGTAATCAACGAAATGCCAGCTGACCGAGCACCCGGCCCAGATGGCTTTAGTGGGGGGCCTTCCTCAAAGCTTGTTGGCCCATCATCGAACATGATTTTTACACGCTCTGCTCACAGTTCCATGATGGCACTCTTGATCTCACAAGCATTAATGATGGCCTCATTACTCTCATAGCCAAGGTCAATTCACTTGAAACAGTTAATGACTATAGACCGATCACCCTGCTCAATTGCTGCCTCAAGCTGATCACGAAATTTCTCGCTAACCGCCTACAACGAGTAATCCTCAAGCTAATCCACCGCAACCAATATGGTTTTATCAAAGGAAGAACTATCCAAGACTGCCTCGCTTGGACCTACCAATACATCCACCAATGCCATGCTTCTGGAAAAGAGATTGTTCTATTAAAGTTGGACTTCGCCAAAGTCTTTGACACAATTGGCCATGAGCCAATGATCAATATCATGCAACATATGGGATTTAATGATAAATGGATTTCATGGATCAAATGCATATTCTCCTCTGGGCGTTCATCGGTGCTACTAAATGACGTCCCCGGCCGGCAATTTCAATGCCGCTGTGGGGTGAGGCAAGGTGACCCCTGTCCCCCCTCATCTTTGTGCTTGCTGCGGACCTCCTTCAAGTAGTGATCAATGATGCATTTCACCAAGGCAAGATTGAACTACCCTTTCCAAGTTATGGGCAGAGAGACTATCCAGTAATACAGTATGCCGATGACACCATCATTGTCATGCCAGCATGTGCGCATCAAGCTACACTTGTTAAAAACATTCTGACAGACTACGTGTCCTCGATTGGCCTCAAAATAAATTTCCACAAGTCCACCTTGATTCCAATCAACCTTGACCAGGCCTCCACGGTAGTTATTGCTCAGGTTTTTGGGTGCTCCGTTGGTAACATGCCATTCACATATCTGGGCCTGCCCCTAGGTACCTCATGACCGACCGTCCAAGACCTCATGCCGCTGGTTTGCTCGGTGGAGAGACGTCTCACATCCACGATGGCCATGATGTCATATCATATGGAGGCAAACTTTCATGGCTAAATGCTACAGTCACTTCCCTCCTCATCTACGCAATGTGCACACTGCGGTTTCCTCCTAAGCTGATTGAAATACTTGAGAAATTCGACGTAGATGCCTCTGGACCAAGAAAACCGAACAAGGGGCAAGTGCAATTCTCTTGCCGCTTGGAGCATGGTCTGCAAACCTAAGAAACATGGAGGACTTGGGGTGATCGATCTGAAGATACAAAATGAGGCACTGCTCATGAAATTCCTCCATAAATTTTACAATAAGAAGGACATACCATGGGTGCATCTAATCTGGGACAGTTACTACACTAACAGAATCCCGCATGCCTTGGACCCGGTGGGATCTTTTTGGTGGCGTGATATTCTTAAACTTACACCGATGTTCCATGGCATCTTGAAGATACAGGTGGTGGATGGAACGACAACTCTGTTTTGGAAATATCATTGGCTTATGGACATATTACAGGAAACACACCCGCGGGCCTTCTCATACTCCTTACATGAAGACATCTCCGTGCATGATTTCTTAGCGAACACGACACTGCATGAAACCTTCCACCTCCCCATGTCCACACAAGCCCTCGGAGAAGTTCGAGACTTGCAGCAAATTTTGAGTCGGACGCATCCCTCATCAACACACAATGATATTTGGCACTACATTTGGGGAAAGACTGAATTCAGACCCAATGACTACTACAGATTTCTTTTTTAAGGATGTCCAATCACACCCAGCCTTCTTGTGGTTGTGGCATTTGAAATGCACCATGAAAGTCAAGGTGTTTGGGTGGCTTCTGTTCCACGATGGGCTAAACACTCGTAACATGTTGAAACGCAGGCACTATAACATCGGGGAGGATTTTGACTGTCTCCTCTGCGGACAACCAATCGAAGAAATGATGGATCATATGATTTTCATGTGCCCATTCAGCAAAGCATGTTGGCTTAAGCTTGGGATTGCCTGGCCAGTGCCAGCCCCGAGACTAAATATCATACAAGCGGCATGTGAAACGTGGCAGACTGGCCTATTCATTGAGATCTTCCTAAACGCTGTGTGGAGCTTGTGGAAGGAAAGAAACAACAAGACTTCAGAGGGATTAGTCCAAGCTAGGACTCTTGGCTACACAGATTCAAAGAGGATTTTGGCAATCTGCAACATAGGGTTAAGGAGGCTCATAGGGCCACTGTCATCTCTTTTTTGTAACTCCATTTAACTAGAACACTTTATCCTCTTATCTCTAGTGACGTTGAAAACCCCCACAGGTACGCCCTGCGGGAGGGGAGATGTACAGAGAATGTATCTATGTAAACCCCCCCATTTATATAGATATATGAAATCACAGTAGGAGTTCTCTCCTATGATCAATTCATAAAAAAAAGCTACCCTCAAATGGCGGTAAAGAGATAACCTGGCCATATGCTTTTGTGTGTTGTCGGACTTCTCGTGGTGGTGAAGACGTGTCTATCATCCAATAACTTCTATCTTCGGAACCTGTCATGATTAGTATAAACAAGAAACAAAATTCGAGAATAATGTTCCTATGAACTACTAGGATGTGGTGGTAAAGCGCTCATAGTAAAGCAAATATCAATATCTTACAAGTTCTTACGATGCAGCAGGTGGTGACCGGCAACCAGTGGTGTCGAATAACTCCAAAGATTGAGTAAAGCGAATGCTAGGTGAACATAAATATGCACGGTGTTGAAATATGTGGAGCTGGGCTGGCTTTATATATATGGTAGCAAAAGATTAGGAATAATCAATTCAGAGATGCAATGTTGAATATACGCTCAACGACGGCACTGTGCTGGTCCTAGGCTAGACCGGACTAGAGGTGCGAGCCTAGAACACTAATGAGGTCACAATGTAGAACAACTAGCAGCAATAAAGGATATGAAGTAGCTCTAGACAGCAAGATATAAGTGAAGATCACAATGGCAGTAAAGATAATGTTGAGAAACAACTGCCAAGCAAGATATACTAAAAACTCTATCTCCAACTTTCCTCTGGAAATGTTTCTGCCAATTCTATGATAATTTTTCTCAACAATGGCACTAACTCAAACTTTCAATTGCAAAAAGAATCACTCAGATTCTAGTTGGTATGAGGAGGCAAAAAAAATATCTAAAACTCGCCCGAAAAACTCTAACAAAATGTGTTCGCGAACTTCGGAGGGCAAAAAGACATATTTTGAAGCCGATTTTGAGGTGCCTAATATTGAACATGATGTTGTTACTATTCAGATGCGGCTCCTCGCTAGCTTTAATTTGAGTACTTGTGGAGCCAAAATGGACTTTGTATGAGAAAGATATGCCTGTTTTACTGAACACTGCGCAAAACAGATTCCAATCCGAATTCAGGTACGAGATTGAGTCTAGATAGATCCGAAATTTCTCTTTTTTTCTTCTCTTTTTTTATCTGACTTTTTTTTACTTTTTTTTGTCTCTTTTTTTTCTCTTTCCAAAACAAACTAGATAATATGCAGATTGGATCAAGCGAAGATGCGAACGACATCAACTATGATTACGACAATGAATGATGGGTAGCACGTGGTGGAAATTAATTGATGGAGTGGTGGATAGCGGAAGGGATAATGATGCAGCGGCACCGTGACTAATGTGAATAGAACTCGAAACTCTATAAGAACTAGACACTAAGATCAGCAACTCGACATGACGATGCAACCGATAATTCAACTATGCAAGCAATGAAATTAAAATTGCAAAGGCTCAGACTGGCTTGGACAAAGGATGAACAAATCTCACTTTTTTATGGCTTTTTCTTGGACATTAGGTAAGAAAATAAATCTAATCTAGGGATAACTGGAAATTCTCACCGGCAACCTGAAAACTGATACCACTTGATAGAGGCGAGGGTCCCAATCTTTCGATGAGATGATAACTATCGATTTGGTGGAGTCGACTTTGCGATCCGACTACAAACCCGCACCCACGTTGCGCCTTAGCAATCGCTAATCCAATATCCTGAGGTTACTGACGATGCCAAAAGCACAATCAGTCTGACCACGAAGGTCTATTCCTGCATGCAATCAAAGAACAAGCAAGAATATGATAATGCAATCTGAATATTGTGAATATATATGAAGTATTAAAAAAAGTGGGGATCCGAAAGCGGTCTTGGTCTGGTCGTT
Source organism: Thinopyrum elongatum (assembly GCA_011799875.1). NCBI lineage: Eukaryota > Viridiplantae > Streptophyta > Magnoliopsida > Poales > Poaceae > Thinopyrum > Thinopyrum elongatum. The sequence continues at coordinate 249,389,591 of CM022300.1, read as the reverse complement.
GGACACAAACAAAGTGCAGGAAGTTGCGTTGGCTAACTTTTAACTAGACAAATCCCAAGGAAAAAGCTACTAGATTGATCTACTTATATAGGAGCAAAGGGTGGCGGCCATGGAGGTGGGAGGACGTCCCAAGGCAGCCTAAAACTAACCCTAGGTCGTACAAGGCTCATGGGCCCAAGTAGAGGTGATGCAACACCTCTGGACTTGTAGTTTGACTCGGATTCTGCTGCACCATCAGATTGTTTCGTCAATATCTCAACGCTCCGGACGAATTTGAAGGTGAACCCAATTGGCTTGGAAATTTCATGAAATAAACTTTCCAACAAAAAAAGAATTACCCAATTCGGAGTCCGGATGAAAGAGATCTTGGCGTTTTGAGTTAGGTATGTCTGTGTAGTCCGAATCTGAGTCCAGAACGTGGGGGACTTGGACTCTATCTTCTCTTGGGCCAAAAGTGATGTGAGAGGACTTTTTGAACAACACCTAAACGTCTCTTTTTCCCTTATCTTCATTTGTTGATTGTACGAATGTCCCATACACCTTCAATTGGACATGGCACAAAAGTCTTTGAAGTATTTTTGTCGTAGATAACATAAATAAATTATTGCATAGTTTGCATTAGAACTCACCTCACAAATATGCATGTATGCAGTATTTTTGGTCGTATCCAAGGTAGTCATGTCCTCATCACCAGAGGTGGCCAATATTGCAGGAAGGAGCGCAACTTCGATCTCGATAGAGGAGATGGCCGACGGAGGCCTTGGATGCGACGAGCGAACCAAGGCCCATGAACCACCCCGGGGACCCGAGGGGACAGGTTAGCTTGTTTACCCTAACCTGATTTTCTGGTTGTTCCACCTACCGTGCTTCTTTCTTATAGAATTATTCACTCTTCCCTTTTATATAACCCCCTCCGCTTGGTCCTGGTGGAGCTGGTGGCGATCGGGAGCTTGGCCATCATCTATGCTTCTTTTGATATAGGGCCACTGTCTGCAACGGTTGTGGTGGAGGCCCCGCAAGGGCGACTTGTTGGGAGAAGACACCCAGAAGTCTGTGGCCGAGGGAAAGGCAGAGGCCTCAGCTCTTTGGAGGACCCTTTTGGACATGTTGGGGTGGAGATCTTCCAGGGCCAAGAAGCCCTGGATATGATGGGAATCCACGTGGCTCCCCCGCCGGAGGTGCCGGTAGGCGCCGTTGACATCTTAAGGAAGGTAGTCATTTTCCCCCCTCGGGGAGGACTTGGTCTGCTGGGAAAGGCGTGCCTCGGATGCTTGTGAGGCAGTCGTGACTTACAAGGAGGTTGAGGTCACGACGCATGAGGCGAAGGCTGAGAAGGTGGCGTTGGACGTCCGCGCTGAGAGGGAAAGGCTGGAGCTACTTTAAGACGTTCTGGAAGCTCAGAAGGCCGAGCTTGAGAGCCGTGCGGCGAATGTTGCTCACTGGGAATCTGCCCATCAAGCTAACATTGAGACTGCCAACGTTCGGCTGAGGGAACGGCATGACGAATAGGAGGCCAATAACAAAAGGATCCTTGCGGATGCCCTTCTTAAGCAGAAAGAGGATATCCGATTACCAATGGTGGTTGACCCTCTAGGAGACGCGTTTTACAAACAAGAGCAAGGTCATGGATGCCAGATGCGTGGACCTGGACAAGCAATTGGGCACTTTGAAGGGCTCTTTTGATGAGGCACAGTCTTTGGTGCACACTATTGAAAAGGCCCAAGACAAGGCTATGAAGAAGCTCTCGGATTGCCAAGCAGAGTTGTCACATCTTGAGTCACAACATGGCCAGCTAGTAGAAGAGTACATGAAGCAGGGTGAAGTGATGGACGCGCTCCGCAAGTAGCGCCGGATGCAGTGTGGCGTCTTCAAGGAGGTTTATGATCATATTTTTACTATCACCAGGAAACTGGGGATGACCCTCTCGGGTTCTAATTCTCAAACGGATGATGTGGGGAGCAACACCTTGTTTTTCCAAAAATCATTGCCTAGTTGGAGGCATTCGCGAAGGAGTTCCTGGGAACCATTGAGGCTGAAGCGCGGGAAGTAGCGACGCTGGCCGGGGAGCGTGTTTTCACCAACCTTCATCTCATCGATCCTGCATTCCCTTTCACGAAGCTGGTGAAGCCCTTCGAGAAGAACAGGAGATCGGAAAACTCCCGGGAAGCTACCGCTTGCTTCGTTGAAGAACTTGTTGGCGTGTTTGCTCCTGACGACGGCGAAGGAGACCAGGAGAGCCTTACGTGTGCTGACGGATCATCTAACGAAGATGTCAATCTTGAGACCGATGCTTAGGTCTTCCAGACATTGCTATTTTGTAAATATTTTCAGAACTAGATGTTGTAAGTGGTACGATGTTTGCCTTGACTTTGAATGTACATGTCGCTGGGAGGTACTGCCCGTGCTTGAGTTTGTTGCAGTTTTTCCTCTCGAAAAGACTTCTTTTCCTCAAGCCCCTGATTCCTTCCAAGTGGAGCTCGCATTAAGTTCGGGCAACGAGGCAAGTCATGTTGGGCCGGAAGCCTGTAGTATAGCCCCCGGGCCCATCTGGCCCATGTGAAGTTCATATGAATGCTCAGGGAAGATGGGGCCCAGAGATTGCGAAGGCCAGATGTGTGGAACAGTATACCCAACGGTGGGGAAGTGGGCCCCTGCCATCTTGTCCTTTCGCCGCCCTGGTCCATTCAGATTTACAGCTGTAATGATGCCCGGTGTATAAGCGGGCGGCACCTTGACTCCCTTGCCGCGACGCTTAGGAAATGGAGTGATGGAAGAAGGGGGTGAGGAGGCGGGCGCACCACGGCCACAAGGGTAGTGGCTGGTCAACCTTTGTCACCTATAAAAGCAGAGAGAGCCAGCCACCATTCACCACCCTTCACCACAGCCCCAAGCCACAAGCTTCATCACCACTTGTGCTTGTTCCTCCTTCATCTACTTCCTCCCACTTTCTCCCCTCGCCATGGCGCATGAGGATGGCCATTATGTGAGGGAGCGCATGACAGCTAGCCTCACTGCCAAAGATGTTGAGATCTGGGAGCTTCATGCCGCCCACAACGGGGTTACCCTTCGCCTCGAGAGCAGCACTGCCGAGTTGCACAACAAGCTAGAGATGGAGCAGATCCACTATCATGCAGCGGAGCAGCTCTTCGGTCACCTCCACGCTGACCAGTATGGAAGCGTGGGGGCACTACGCAACCTGTATTGTAGGCTTAGCGAGGACATGGGCGTCCTCGGTCTTCAGCCGTTCGCCCCGTATAGCACCTTTGACGAGGGGAAAGTGGACCACCTGACGTTCTTCTTCCAGCATCTTGCCGTGAGGTTCGGGGAATTCCGTCAGGAGAGGGAGGCGACGCGACACGTAGAGGTAGGTCGGGTCATGCGGGTGGGGTCTCGCGTGTACTCGTCAGCGTCTATCATGCTTCTCCCCATTTCCTAAAGAGGGTCGTGCTGGAGGAGCCATGCATTGAAGACATGCGTGAGGCCCACCGTGAGGCCCAGCGTGTTGTGGAGGACGTGGTCGAGGCAGTGATGCCGTAGGGGAAGGGAAAGAGGCTCGGCGGTGCCTGAGGTTCCTCTCTTCCCGGGGTCTTCAGCACCCACCCTTTGTTTCATCTTTTGTGTAAGGAGCTGGGAACGACGTTCCTTAGGAAAGACTGGCAGCGCAACTGGATGTGCGTGTTGGCCCGTGCTGCTTTTTAAAATCATGTACTATGTTTCGAGAACACCCATGGTTTCTTTATTCATTTTCCATTTTCCATTTACACGTCAACTGGTTAGGGAGGAAAGCGGGACCAGTCCACCTGGGGAAACGGTTCGCACGGGAGAGATCCCAGTAACATTTCTGTCGCGGTAGGCGCGACGCACAACTATGACTTCACCTCGCGGTGAGAAGAAGAGGCCAGGCGGCTAGGAGGAGACAGTTCATATGGGGTCGGACCCAAGAATGTTCCCCTCGTGGAAGGTGGGGGCTCTCCTGTGACTCCCAGTGGGGGGCAATGCTGAGGCCATAGTGTTTGGAAAGCGGCTCGTATGGGGCTCTTCCCAAGAGATTTTCCATCGCAAGGGACGTGACACTATTCTAACTCTGCCGCGTGGGAGAGAAGTAGGTGCCTGGCGGTCGGAGGAAAGGGTTACGTGCGAGACAAGACCCGAGAACAATTTTGTCCTGCAAGTAGGGCACGGTGTTGCGACTCAATCGCAGGGGCAAAGGAGTGGGGGCCCAGCAGCCGGAGGAAAGCGGTTCGTGCGGGAGAGGTCCCGGAAACATTTCCATCGTGACGAGCACGACACACCCCATTTTCCCAGTTTTTCTATCACTATTAGGAGGGTGGAGAATAAATAAATCACCGGGGATCTTTACAATGATTTTCACGCGTGAGTGGACAACTTATCCGTCGTTGCTTTGTCGAGTGGTGGCGACGAGGCGGGTCTTTGTGCCGAGGTCGTCACCCGGGTCCCGGGGTAGCTTTCCGGGTTTATGAAGGATCGTTGGGTGTGAGTGGCGCGTGCTGGCATCTCCCCCCTTTCGCCCGGGAGCATAGGTGAAGCCATGCAAGTCTCTTGAAGTCGTCTCCCACGTTGTTCAACCCGAAGGGCCAATACAGGAAATAAACATTGTTTCAACGGCGCGGTGGGGGGCATCCCCTCTTTTTCCTTCATACCGTAACTTGGAGTTCCTATGCACAGTCGCATCTTGCCGTCAGATTTTGACACAATCATGGGGCAGACGGGAATGCCGTTCCATGTTGGCACCTTTGGCCCAGGATGCCTTAGCCAAGGTAGCCCCCGGAGCTTGGAGGTGAAAGCATGGCGCCCTACTGTGCAAGTCAGGCCGCTAGCTTCCGGAGACTACCAGTCGACGCATAAGACTCCATGCGTTTTTTCGGAGGTGGGACTACAACCGACCTTGTCGTGCTTGTCATTCTCCGCATCTTGAGGCAAAGCTGAAGGCAATGACAGCGCCGCTGTTTGTTCGTTCGTCGAAGCAGCCCGATGTTGGCGGCGTAATTCGCGAATCACTCCTCGGCCGCATGCCAAGTACGGGGTGCCTTGGACGCCTGCGACACTACCATCATGGCCACAACACGGGGGGAGGAAAAGCCGTGGAGGAGCTTTCATAGGTAGAAAAGTAGGGAACGTCTCAGCTCCAGGTCTCGCCAGGCCGTTTTCTGGGGCATGGGTGCGAGGAAATAGAGGATGAGGACCAGGATCACCAGAACATCTCAGCCCCCTACTTAGCGCACCAAATGTCAGAGTCTAAGATCCAGACATTGTGCTGCTAGCTGCAACACTTTGAGAATTCGTCAAGGGACTGAAGATGTATGGTTGCTTAGGTCATGATCGATCAAAGGAAGGAAGAACATGAAGTAGTAACACACAAGAAGTACCCAAGTTCGGGCCACCATGTTTGTGTAATACCCTACTCCTGCATTTGCTCTTTATTTTGTATGGTGTCTCGTTACAATGTGTGATCCCCCGTGAATAACAATGTATAACAATGATGAACGGTGTCCACGCCACAAATATCATGTCAGCTCTATATGATCATGCAAAGCAATATGACAATGGATGCTCAAGTCATGTGAATAGTAACATTGGAAGTTGCATGACAATATATCTCGTAATGGCTATGGAAATGCCATAATAGGTAGGTATGGTGGCTGTTTTGAGGAGATGGGGTGTTTTATGTGTAGGAGAACAAGAGGAAGTCCTCCACGAGTTTGGATGTACCAGCAAAGTATGCGCCAAGTCTCCATGTGAGAGTGGGCAATGCACAGTACCGTAGAGGCTAGCAATAAGAGATGAAAAGGCAGTGTAAAGGCTTCGAACTCGCAGTAGTTATAAAGAACTCAAACACTACACAAGAGCATCGTGGTGTCATATTGCACAATACTCAAAAGCTAAGTACCCCAAGGGGATAGTTTGGCGGAGACAAACCCCATTGTGCATCCCAAATCAACCAAATATGTTGGGTTCATCAGCAAAAAGCCTCTACAATTAGAATAATCGCTACTCAAGTCACCACTAGAATCCCCAACTTAAGTTATTAGTTGAAATAAGGGCAAGAGTTCAAAGGACTCCTTCATTGGTTTTTGATAAAAAGAACATGGCAATGTATTTCAGAGGGTCACAAGATTTCATCATGCCAGGTGAAACTAAAGCAAAACAGGCAAGTCAAAACAGCGGGACACACGATTGCATGAAGACCCTATGATAATGAACACTGCATAAGACCCTATGCATGCAAACATAGCCTCCTCAAGCTTAGAACTTTGCATTACCAAACTAGAGAAAATTATGAAAGAAAAGAGAAAATGCAATTTTTAAAGGAGAGTGTGTGAAGTGGTTACCTCCCCAAGCTTAAGTTAAAGCAAGGGTTAGGCACTTTTACCGTTGAGGTTCAAATAACCTCTGCTTTAATGGAAGTGGACCTTGCTTCTATGATTTCCTTGTTGTGGTCCGGTTGTTGCCCTCCAATAGAACCTACTGAAAATAAACTAAAAGGAAAAGAAATAATTTTGTGCTTTTCGGTTCTATAAAAAAACATTGTAGAAGAAGAGATTAGCAACACAAGTGATAAAAGCATATGCCTCAGAATGATCGGTTTATTAACCTAAGCACCACGCTCAAGTCAACAAACTATGTCTAGGGATTCGCGAGTACCCCTATCTTGGAATGAAGTACATCAGAGACAAAATATAAAGCACAAGTGTGCAACTCCTAAGTGCCTAATGAAAAAGAGGGTTCTCACTTAAGGTGAGACACTTACTACTAAACGACTTTTATTTGAGCTAGGTTCAAATTGGAAACATCACCGGGCACTTGTAGTTGAGATTTATCGAATGGAAGCAACCAAGTGTCTTGTGCGGATCTTCATACAGTTGGCACCATACCATAGACATCACCACATAAAGTTCAAGTCCTCATGAAAATAACACAAAAAAATAAAAGCATCAATTCGGTATACGAATGGAGTACCCAACCGGAAAAGAAAACATAGGTTGCTAAAGGTTTATTGGTCAAGGAGCTTAAAAAGGCAATTAAAAGAAAGAATAAAGCAAATAATTTGTTAGAAAATATGATGGGGAACGAAGAATGAAAATAAGAAAAATTCCTACAAAACACCAAAGATCTATATATGGAGATGCAAAGCAACAATAGGGGAGTGTGTCTACATACCCTTGTAGATCAAAGGCATTAGCAACATAACACGGTTGATGTAGTCGTACTCTTCATGATACAATCACGATCCAATCTGATCTAGTGCCGAACAGACGGCATCTCCGAGTATAGCACACGTACGACTCGGGGCGTCCTCTTCTTCTTGATCTAGCAAGTGAAGTAGAGGAGCTAGATGAGATCTAAACCAACACGACGGCATGGTGGTGGTGGTGGCAGCGGAATTCTGGCAGGGCTTCGCCAAGCATTGCGCGAGGTGGAGGAGGTGTAATGGGAGGGAGACGCGAAAGGGTCAAAGGGTGGCTGCCCCCAATGCCTCCCCACCTTTATATAGGCATGGACGGGGATGGTGGCTTGCCCTCCAAGCCCCTAGGGTCGTTGGCAAGGGGGGAGGAAGAAAATCCCTCCTTTCCTTCCCCACCGATCGCTATCCGCCCTTTTTAGGGATCCTGCTCTTATCCTTTTGGGATATGATACTATTCCTTTTAAGGAGGGATCTTGGTGCGAATAGACCAAGGGTGTGTGGCCTTTACCCACTACCCACATTCATGTGGATCCCCTCATGCAGGTGGGCCCCACTCTGGAACCTTCTAGAACCTTCCCGGTACAATACCGAAAAAACCCGAACATTTTCTGGAACCCTGAATATGACTTCCCATATATAAATCTTTACCTCCAGACCATTCCGAAGCTCCTTGTGATGTCCTAGATCCGATCTGGGACCCCTAACTACTTTCGTACTTCACCGTATGAATATCTTAATACTAACCTAGCACTACCGAACGTTAAGTGTGTGACCCTGCGGGTTCGAGAATATGCAGACATGACCGAGACTCCTCTCCGGTTAATAATCAATAGCGGGACCCGGATGACCAAATTGACTCCCACATATTCAATGAAGATCTTTATCGGTTGAACCACGATGTTAAGGATTCAGTTAACCCCGTATGCAATTCCCTTTGTCCGGCGATATGTTACTTGCCTGAGATTCGATCGTCGGTATCTCCATACCTAGTTCAATCTTGTTACCGGCAAGTCTCTTTACTTGTTCTGTAATACAAGATCTCGTGACTAAACTCATTAGTTACATGCTTGCAAGCTTCTTGTGATGTTGTATTACCGAGAGGGCCCAGAGATATCTCTCCGTCACACGGAGCGACAAATCCCAGTCTCGATTCGTGCCAACGCAACAAAAACCTTCGGAGATACTTGTAGAGCACCTTTATGATCACCCAGTTATGAAGTGACATTTGGATATATGCTAAGTACTCCCCCGATGTTAGGGAGTTGCATGATGTCATGGTCTAAGGAACTAATACTTGACATGACGAAAGCTGTAGCAAAAAACCAGGTGAAACGATCATATGCTAAGCTTATGGTTGGGTCTCGTCCATCACATCATTCTCCTAATAATGTGATCCCGTTATCAAATGACAACTCGTGTCTATGGTTAGGAAACCTTAACCATCTTTGATCAACGAGCTAGTCTAGTAGAGGCTCATGTATCCACACATGTATTTAAGTTTCCGGTCAATACAATTCTAGCATGGATAATAAACATTTATCATGAACAAGAAATATGATAAATAACCATTTTATTATTGTCTCTAGGGCATATTTCCAACAGTCTCCCATTTGCACTAGAGCCAATAATCTAGTTGACATCGCTATGTGATTAACACCCAATGAGTTATGGGGTTTGATCATGTTTTGCTTTTGAGAGAGGTTTTAGTCAACGGGTCTACAGCATTCAGATCCGTGTGTACTTTGCAAATCACTATATCATACTGTAGATGCTGCTACCATGCTCCACTTGGAGCTATTCCAAATGGCTGGTCCACTACATGTATCCGGTTTGCGACTCAGAGTCATCCGGATTGGTGTCAAAACTTGCATCGACGTAACCCTTTACGATGAACTCTTTATCACCTCCATAACCGAGAAACATTTCCTTAGTCCTCTTTAGGTACCTAAGGATAATTTTGACCGCTGTCCAGTGATCCAATCCTGGATCACTCTTGTACCCCCCTTGTCAGACTCATGGCAAGGCACACACTAGGTATGGTACACAACATGGCATACATTACAGAGCCTATGGATGAGCCATAGGGGACGACCTTCATCCTTTCTCTTTCTTCTTCCGTGGTCGAGCTTTGAGTCTTACTCAGCTTCACACCTTATAATACAGGAAATAACTCCTCCTTTGACTGATCCATTTGGAACTCCTTCAAAATCTTGTCAAGGTATGTGCTCTATGAAAGTCTTATCAGGTGTCTTGATCTATCTCTATAGATCTTGATGCCCAATACGTAAGCAACTTTACCCAGGTATTCCTTTGAAAAATTCCTTTCAAACAACCCTTTATGCTTTCTATAAATTGTACATCATTTCCAATCAACAATATGTCATCCACATATACTATCAGAAAAGCTATATAGCTCCCACTCACTTTCTTGTAAATACAAGCTTCTCCATAAGTTTGTATAAAACCAAAAACTTTGATCACCTCATCAAAGCGTATATTCTAACTCCAAGATGCTTGCACTAGTCCATAGATGGATCGTTGGAGCTTGCATACCTTTTTACCATCCTTAGGATCCACAAAACCTTTGGGCTGCATCATATATAACTCTTCCTTAGGGAAAGCGGTTTCCACATCCATATGCCAGATTTCATAATCAAAAAATGCAGTAGCTAACATAATTCTAACAAACTTATGCATCTCTGCGGGTAAGAAAGTCTCATTGTAGTCAACTCCTTGAACTTTGCTGAAAACCCTTTGTGACAAGGCAAGCTTTATAGACGGTGACATTACCATCAACGTCTGTCTTCTTCTTAAAGATCCATTTGTTCTCAATGGCCTTATGGTCATCAGGTAAGTCTACCAAAGTCCATACTTGGTTGTCATACATGAATCCTATCTCAGATTTCATGGCCTCTAGCCATTTGTTGGAATCCAGGCCCATCATTGCTTCTTCATAGTTCGCAGGTTCGCCGTTGTCCCAAAACATGACTTCCAGGACAGGATTACCATACCACTCTGGTGCGGAACGTACCCTGGTCGACCTATGAAGCTCAGTAGTAACTTGATCTGAAGTTTCATGATCATCATCATTAGCTTCCTCTTCGGTTGGTGCAGGCATCACGAGAACTGCTTTATGTGATGTGCTACTCTCCAATTTGAGAGAAGGTACGATTACCTCATCAAGTTCTACTTTCCTCCCACTCACTTCTTTCGAGAGAAACTCCTTCTCTAGAAAGAATCCATTCCCGACAACAAAGACTTGTCTTCGGATCTGTGGTAGAAGGTATTCTATGAAGACGTACTTCTTTGCTCTGGGTTCGAGCTTATCAGTCATAAGTGTCGCATCCCCAAACTTTAAGAAACGACAACATAAGTTTCTTGCCAAACCATAGTTCATACGGTGTCGTCTCAAAAGATTTAGATGGTGCCCCTTTTAATGTGAATGTTATTGTCTCCAATGCATACACCCAAAACTATAGTGGCACATCGGTAAGAGACATCATAGAACACACCATATCCAATAGAGTACAACTACGACATTCAGACACACCATTATGCCGTGGTGTTCCAGGTGGCATGAGTTGTGAAACAATTCCACATTTTCTTAAATGAGCGCCAAACTCATTACTCAAATATTCACCTCCATGATCAGATTGTAGAAACTTTATTTTCTTTTTACAATGATTCTCC